>OX451737.1:103214003-104456243 GCA_948472305.1 Vicia faba
AAACAAAGGATAAAGGCTCAAATTTTATTTGTACCCACCCGCTCTTCGTGATGTTCTCCAAACCTAAACTCAGTTGATCATACGTTAGACCTTGTTTGAGTCTTTACTCTGATTTTCCAATAATGGTTCAGATGCTGATGATTTATTCTGAATAGGCAGTCATTTTTGCTTTGGTTGAGGGTTTGTGAGACCTCTTTCTTGATTTTTGTTATCCCTTTCTTTTTTTGCCTGAACTGTTTCCTTTTCTGGAATCACAGTCAGCGGGATGCCCCAGTTTCATAAGTCCCCTTTGTAGGTTTAGACTTTTTGGGCTTTTCATTTATGATTTTGTTTTTGATAGTGACTGCCTGTCCTTATGATTGTTCTGAACCATCACTGTCTTTTGTTTTTGTAAAGATCTCTTCGGTGCCATTCGTCATGCACTTGGATCAACTGAGGGACTACCCTGCCCCAGGTTATGATTAAGGGTTTCAATTTTCGAAAATAAAACTCCTACTTCTTTGGCTCAGAGGGGTTGACGAGGGATTATCTTCCTTATTACTCCAGTGTTTGGGAATTGAAACAATACCTGTACCTCATCAGCGGGGTTTGTTCAAAAGCATACTGTAAATTATGGTATCGTTTTCGTCATCCTCCCTCAAGAGGCTTAGAATTAACGAGAGTTGATCATCAGAAAAAATATGAAAATAATTTGCATACAGTGACTACGAATATATTGATTCAAAAATAGACATAAGCGATGCATTAATGGAATAACAATGTTTTAACATGAATAAATGTTTAAACAAAAGAAAATCACAACTTGAATTCGAATGAACAAAAAGTGCTTTCTATCCTAGCCATGTTTTGGCATGGGAGCAGTGATCACGTTGGGAGTCTCGGGTACTTTAAACTGAATCTCTCCAGCGTCGATCATGCCTTGAATCTTGTACTTCAGCGCCCAACAATCCTCAGTATCGTGCCCCGGGCTATCAGAATGGTAAGCGCACCTTGCTTCTGGGTTGTAGCTTGGAGAGGAGGTCTTTGGATTTGCAGGAGGGTTGATCACCGCAATCAGGTTCATCCTTAACATGTGTTGCAATGCTCGTGACCATGGCATGTTGATATTGGTGAATTGTCTCTTAGGCTCGTCCGACCTGTTCTGATCAACCCGCTGTTTCTGGAGAGGTCGTTGTTGAACCTGTGAAGTAGTAGCAACTCGGAGAGGTCTATTCACTAGACCCGACCTTTGCCCTCTTGGGAGCTGTTCCATGACCTGGTCCCTGATTTGGGCCGGTTGCTTCATGCCTTGAGGAAGCTGACTGACCATGGCTCTCAGCTCTCCTTGCTCCTGAGCTAAACCTTGAATAAGGGCCCTTTGCCCCAGCATCTGAGTTTTCAATGTGTCTACCTCAGCTTGTAGGCGTTTCAGCTGTTCGTCCTTGTCATCTTCAGGACTTTTTCTAATCAGATTCCCCATGAGGAGTGCCCTCAACTCTTCCTGCCCCTTGGATAGACCTAGGAAGATTTCCCTGAACTGAGACTCTTGAGCATGAAGGTCCTTGATAGTCTGCTCGGCTGATGATTCATGATTCATGGCAATCGGCTGAAATAAACAGCGAGGAAGGGTAAGCAACCTGTCAAAGGATACCTGCAATGCAATGAGATGTATGACATGCATGTAATGTTTTCAAGGACCTCGCGGGATAAACAGAGAAATTGTTAGAGTTGAGGACCGGTAACTTGATTGAAGGAACTTCATGTTGTTGAGAGTCCTTCTTCAAGGGTCAAAGGCTCACCATATCCAGTGGGTCATAGCCCCTGACACCCTTGGCTAGAGGAAAATAAATCCCCTTTGCCCCTGGCTAGATGTTTGATTTATCATGACCTGCATCACAAGCCCTTGAAATCCTTGAAATGGGTTAGGATGTATGCAATGGTATGATGTCATGCTATGCATGGGGTGATGTAGATAAACCATGTTATGAGTCCCAATTAAGGACTATAAACAAACCCTGCAAGAAATTCAGTATACTTTGTTATGAGTCCCAATTAAGGACTATAAACAAAACCTACAAGAGATCTAGTAAACCCTGTTATGAGTCCCAGCTAAGGACTATAAACAAAACCTGCAAGACTTAGTAACCCTGTTATGAGTCCCTATTAAGGACTATAAACAAAACCTGCAAGAAGTTCATGTGTCAGCTAACAAGCATGCAAGTAGGCAAGTACAAAGGCACACAAGTCACACAAGAGAAACCCTTAGGGTTTAAGCCAGCATGGGGTCTGGGTAGTACCCTCTTGAAGTTGGTGGGTTCAACCTGTCCTAATCAAAGTAACCGGGTTCTAAGGTTCCCAATATCACGGGATTGCTTTCATTGTTCATCGTTTCGATTTAGCCACTGAACTGGCGACCGAAATATTCCAGGAAAGCAACCCTCAATTGAGTGTAGTATCGAGTATCAACCAACCTCGGACTGCACCAAAGTCAGTTATCTCACTACCCTAAAGAGGCCAAGATAGTTCAATTAAGGTTCCTAAGGTCTGTTGATGCTTCATGACACCACGCGGAGGCCCCGTACTCTCCTTGACTAAACTCAAGGGTTACCGGTACACACCAAAGTGCCACATCAACGTAGCAGACTGTTTCAACCATGTCGGTATACCCCGCACAGTTCCCTCACAGCCTTGTTGCTACTTTCTAAGAAGGTATCCCCAGATCCGGGTTAGGATCTATAGAACTCCCAAGACAGTCCCACAATTTAAAGCAAGCAAAGAAAACAATTGAAAACACAGTTATGAACTATCCCTAAGGTACACCTCACTTTATAAAGTATGTCCCCAGCAGAGTCGCCAGTTCTGTGATCGGTGGATCTGGAACTGACTGTTTAACGCTGGTTCGCGAAATGTCGCGGAAGCAAGAGTCGCCACCGTCTTTTATTTTCTCCAAATGGAAAGGACAAAAGCACAGAAAAATTCCTTATAGAGATTGCTCTCGGTTCGGGAGGTAGGTTATAGAAAGGGAAGGTGTTAGCACCCTTTCTATCCATGGTTATCCATGGGCTCTTAGATACTTGCTCAATGTGTTTTCAAAATGTTTGCTTGCTTTTCAATGTGGGTTTTAAAAGTTTCTTTGAAAAATTTCAGTTCGACTCGTACGTCAGAGTGTTTGAAAAATTTGCTTTGAAAGCTTTTGAAAAGTGTTCGTGTGAAAAGGTTTTTTTGTTTGTTTTTGAAATTAGAGCAAGTATCCTTGAGAACCTACCTACCCTAAGGAATTCGTCTGTGTAAATGTCCTTTAAAGTAGTGCCATCCCACCATTGAGAGGTAGGTAGCACCACCGTTGGAGGTGTTCGGGTCAATTCGAGTTTTAGGGACGTGGTGATCACCGGAGCAATGGGAAGACACCTTAGAAGCTACCCTCATGCCAGGTTCCCGGATCATGAGGACTTACTAAGACATCCTCTACTCGACGATCACCTTTCGAAAGGCAACAGTGAGGCGTACCCTAGGGGTGGTGTGTGCGAATTGTGTGTCATGTTTCAGTTATTTGTCTTGTCATGTTTGTTGTGTTCTACGCTTGATTTTATTTAAATCCATACATTCTTTCATGCCTTTTAACAGTTATAAAGTATTTGCGGGAAAATAAATCTAAACTATTACAAATGGCGCGGGTCCACATCGCCAAAATTAAACCGGACCCGATTTGACGAAAAATAAATAAAGCAAAGTAAAAGATGCGAGAAGTTAAATTGTTACAAGGCTTTGGGACATGTACATAATTATAATAAACGACATAAAATAAATGCGCGAAATTAAATGAATTACGAATATGGGCGTTGGACCCTTTTGCAAAAAATTAAAGTTAATGAGAAATTACAATTAAAAATCAAAAGAAAATGTTTTTGGTATTTTGTGTTTTTTAAGATTTAATGGAAAAAATAATTAATTAAAATTAAAATGAATTGTCAAACCCTAATTCTAATTATTTTTAGTTATTATGAAAAATATGGAATTTTTAACTAATTTAAACCTAAGTTAATTTACATGCATTTTTTAATTATGAAAATAAATAAATAAATATTATTATTGTAAAAAAGGAAAAATTAAAAGGAATATAAATTGTTGATCAACCTAATTCTAATTATTTTTTATTTAATATGAAAAGAATTAAAATTGTAAACATCCTAATTAAAACTAAATTCATTATATGTTAATTTATTTACAAGAAAATAATTATAAAAATATTTATTATTTTTGGTCTTTTCTGATTTTTTAACGAAGTTTTTATATTTAAAAAAATAATGAATTAAATTAAAAACAATAAAACAAATAAAAATAATAATTAAAAAGAAGATATGAGAAAAATAAAAAAATTTGCAAACCAGAGTGGGGGTGTAGTCCCAACATGGAGGTTTTGGACTTAGCAAATCTGGCCCAACAAGCATGGAATTTGTTGACTTTCCTAGGCCTCGTACATGCATGCTGACTTGTCCTCATGGTGTCCCTCAATGCATAACCCTTGATCTGGTTCCATTAAGCACGTGGCTGGCTTGATATGGTGAGCACACGGTATATCCACAAACCAAGCGCTGCATGAGATTAATTACCGAAAAATAATATTGAGCATGTGAAAGACCTGGGGTTCGAACCCAGGTCAAAGGTGTTACCAGCGCTTGTTCCAACCAACCGTGCCAATCAATCTATTTGATATATAAATACACAACGAATAATAAAAAGAGAAAACGTGGATTAGTTATTTGGAAACGCGTGAAATTTAAACCCGCGTATCACTGGCTGGCACGAGGTCTTCTTCCTCGTTTCCCCTGAGATTAAAACATTGAGCCACGGTTTTCAGAGCGTGGTCTTAGAGGACTTTTGGAAAAATAGCGAATAGCGCTATAAGCTTCATAAATTGTTCGCGAATAGTGTTTCTTCTTCGTCTCTCTGCACTGAGTTGGATGGCCATGGTTTTGAGGCTTAATTTTGCCTTATTGCAAAAGCCCTCTTTGAACAACCTGTAAACCCTAAAATCTAAGCATGGTAAAATCGTGTATGGCGTGCAAAAGTTCAATCAAAGGCATTGGTTAGCTTAGAAACATCATACTGAACAAGAATACATAGATAAAAATGCAAAAGGATGCGTGATTTATGCCATACGATTTCAAAAAATTCTTGATACAGTTAGAGTTCAAACTACCAATTCCTGGAGCTTTTGTGGTTGTTTTTGATTGGAGCACGTTCAGTGAGGTTTCAGGAAACTATTGAGACAAGAATGGTGCTTTGAATCGACTCCTAAAGTTGATTTCAGTTTTTGGATTTTCAAGCAATTTTCCAAGTTTTTACTAGCCTCTTATGCGCAGCTTTTAGTCCAATGCAATTAGGTTTGTGTTCAGGTACTTGTATGGAAGCAATTAGGTCAACAAACTTGAATAAAATCCCTTGTAATCATGGTTTGGATATTTGATTTGTTAAGAATCTTTTCATATCTTTTTTCATGTTATTTTTGCACAAATCATATCCCAATGCTCCAAATCTTTCCAAATTGGCTTAGGCACGAATTATTGAGCCTAAAATGTGTACAAAAAGATTCATTAGGTCAAGTTAGATATTTTCTATATATTTAAATAGTTTAAATGAATTAATATTAATATAAATTCAAATAACTAATTAAAAAATGAGAAAATACTTCCCTTTGGGCCAAGTGGTCGTGCATATGCTTGGAATGATGGATCATGGAAGAAAAATGGGCCCATTAGCAATTTTGGATCATTTGAATCATTGTTGACTTTTCAAAATTCCCAAAAATTTCCCAACTTCCACAAGGCATAACTTGCTCAATTTTTAAGCTTTTCACATGTTCATGGACATTTTGGAAAGGTCTTTGAGTCCTCTAACCAATGCCTTTGGTCCCATGTCATTTTGATTTACCAATCTCAAGTTATGGCCTTTGACTTAAAGTCCCTTTTTGTTGACTTTTGAAAATGACCTATAATGTTGAAATTGATAACTTTTTGTGAGAGCATTTCTTGGACTTGAAGTATGAATATGAGTTGTAGGAAATGTCTTTCTCTTCAAAATGAGCTTTGGATGGAATTTTTATGATAATCCATGTGAAAGTTATGCCCTGGTCAATTTCGGTTGACTTTTTCAGCTGTCCAAATATAGTAACTTTTGCATCTTTGATGATTTCTGAGCCAAATCTTGAGAATCATGATCAAGCATTGATCAAATGATGTTTGTGGCTTCAAAATGATATGTTAACCAAAAATTTGAACTTTTGACTGCCAAATGACCATTTTGCCCCTACAGTTGACTGTAGTGCAATCTAGGGTTTTGACTGTGCAATCTTGAGCTGAATGCCTTGAAACTTGATGTGAGGATACTTGACCATCTTTGTAAGCATATGAGACTTGATTGGGCCTTTGAAAACTTCATTCTCTTGATCAGAACCCAAACCCTAGTTTTGATTGTATAGGAGCCAGTTGCACTGTGCAACCCTTGGGGAATTTTGTGACTTGGCTTGGCAATTTCTTGAAGAATATGGGAGGGCAAATTTTGGGGTACAACACAAGGTCTCAAACTGAGGAGGAGCACCTTGACCATCTGAGGAAGCTGTTTGACCGACTCAAGTTATACAAGCTGAGGTTGAATCCCAACAAATGCACCTTTGGGGTAAGATCCGGAAAATTGCTAGGTTTCATTGTAAGCGATAAAGGTATCCAGGTGGACCCTGCCAAGGTAAAAGCCATACAAGAGATGCCGACTCCAAAAACAGAGAAAGAAGTCAGAGGTTTCCTAGGACGACTGAATTACATTGCCCGATTCATCTCACATCTGACTGCTACTTGTGAGCCAATCTTCAAATTACTGAAGAAAGATCAAGTAGTACGCTGGAATGATGAATGTCAGGCTGCCTTTGAAAAGATAAAGGAATATCTCCAAGAGCCACCCATTCTTATGCCACCGGTGGAAGGAAGACCTTTGATACGATACTTGACAGTGCTTGATAAATCAATGGGGTGTGTGCTGGGGCAGCATGACGAGTCTGGCCGAAAAGAGCACGCTATTTATTACTTGAGCAAAAAGTTTACCGACTGTGAGTCTCGTTACTCACTGCTTGAGAAAACTTGTTGCGCTCTTATATGGGCTGCTCGCCGGCTGAGACAGTATATGCTGACTCACACTACTCTATTAATTTCAAAGATGGATCCCATCAAGTACATATTTGAAAAGCCCGCTCTGTCTGGAAGAATAGCGAGATGGCAAATGATCTTGACAGAATATGACATCCAGTATACAACTCAGAAAGCAATTAAGGGAAGTGTACTGGCCGATCATTTGGCACACCAACCTATGGACGATTACCAATCATTGAACTTTGATTTTCCGGACGAAGACATCATGGTGGTAACTGACTGTGAAATACCTGGACCGGATGAAGGACCTGAGGAAGGATCCCGATGGTCTATGCATTTTGATGGAGCCTCCAATGCTCTGGGTAACGGCGTCGGCGCTGTAATCATATCTCCCAAAGGAACTCACACTCCCCTCACCGCCCGATTATGTTTCAGCTGCACCAACAATATGGCAGAATATGAGGCATGTATCATGGGTTTACAAGCTGCAATCGACTTAAGGATCAAATTTCTAAGTGTTTTCGGAGATTCCGCTCTTGTGATCAATCAGATCAAAGGCGAGTGGGATACGAAACACCCGAATCTTATTCCTTACAAGGAGTATGTGTCGACCTTGCTTCCCCACTTTGAAGAGATAACTTTTAAGCACTTCCCTAGAGAGGAGAATCAGCTAGCGGACGCCCTAGCTACGATGTCTTCAATGTTCAAAGTTAAATGGGACAATGAGGCTCCCCGAATCATTATTTGGAAGTTGGATGAACCGGCATACTGCTGCGAGCTCGAGACTGAGAAGGTTATTGAAAAACCCTGGTATCATGAGGTGAAGAGGTACTTGGAAGCTCAGGAATACCCTGAAGGTGCGTCTGTCAATGATAAAAAGTTCATGAGGAGGTTTGCTGCAAAATTCTTCCTCAGCAACGGCATTCTCTACAAGCGGAATCATGATTCAACTCTGCTACGTTGTGTGGATAAAGCTGAAGCAGAGAAAATCATGATAGAATTACATGAAGGCACATTTGGAACACATTCCAGTGGACACACCATGGCCAAGAAAATACTTCGGGCCGGATATTTCTGGTCCACAATGGAAGCCGATTGTTACCAACATTCCCGAGCTTGTCATAAATGCCAGATCTATGCTGACAAGGTGCATATCCCTCCGGTTCCTTTGAATGTTCTGACTGCACCTTGGCCGTTTGCAATGTGGGGCATAGACATGATCGGTGAGATCAAACATAAGGCATCTAATGGGCATCGCTTCATTCTAGTAGCAATCGATTACTTCACAAAGTGGGTTGAGGCAGCATCCTATGCCACAGTAACCAAGAGCGTCGTGGCACGTTTCATCCGGCATAATCTGATCTGTCGGTACGGTGTCCCGGAAAGAATCATTACGGACAATGGTACCAATCTCAATAACAAAATGATCACTGAACTCTGTGAACAATTCAAAATACAGCACCACAATTCTTCTCCCTACCGGCCGAAGATGAATGGGGCTGTAGAGGCAGCCAATAAAAATATCAAGAAAATTGTGCAGAAGATGACAGTGACCTATAAAGATTGGCACGAGATGTTGACATTCGCTCTTCATGGGTACCGCACCTCAGCCAGAACGTCAACCGGGGTAACTCCCTTCTCCTTGGTTTATGGCATGGAGGCCGTCTTGCCAATTGAAATCTAGATACCCTCTCTCCGGATAATGAAGGATGCGGACTTGAATGAAAATGATTGGATCCAGACTCAACTTGACCAATTAAATCTTATCGACGAAAAGAGGCTCACTGCTATCTGTCATGGTCAAACGTATCAAAAACGGATGATCAGGGCATTTAACAAGAAAGTCAAACCGCAAGAGTATCAAGTTGGGGACCTGGTAATCAAACGCATCATCCTTCCTCAAAATGATCCCAGGGGCAAATGGACCCCTACTTACGAAGGGCCATTTATGGTTAAACGTGTGTTCTCAGGAGGAGACATGATCCTAACCACCATGGATGGTGACGACCTTCCTCACTCCGCCAATGCAGACATAGTGTTTAAATACTACGCATAAATAAAAGACCCGCTAGGTTGACATACCTAGGCAAAAATAAGGGCTTCCCGGCGAACCAAAAGGGTTCGGGCAAAAATAAGGGATGAAATGAAGAAAAAAAAATCTGTACACCCGGCAAGTCGAAAACCTGAAAAGGCGGCTTGGGCAAAAATGGGTATCCCGGTGGACTGAAAACCTGAAAGGGCGGTCCAGGCAAAAGTTAGGGATGGAGCGTAACACTATGTCTCATTGGATCACATCGCATCCAGAATTCAGTATCAACTACCTGGCTCAGACTTCGGCATCGACCAATCAGCTTCATCTTCAACCAGGCAGCAAAGCGATGAGATGCCCGGAGACATAAAGGCAATAGCAGAGTTGGAACCCAGTGGGATCGTTCACATAGCTGTTTTATTTCCTTTTTCAAAATTCTATGTTATTTGGCGGCGTCCTCTTACTAGGATGTCAGCCTCTTGTATAAAAACGCCTATTCACAGGCAAAGTTCAAATCAATACAAATTCACTTGTCCATACAAATTACCATTGTTTTCTTTTTTCTGTTTTGTCTTGCGAAGAACGTCCAATGTTCATTTTTGATATATGCATTTGACATTAAAATTGCTGATTCATAAATATTTGCATATGAAACAAAAGATCAATTGCAGGTGACATCGGAAACAGGGGCAATGTGAAGTTGTCCGATGCAGTCTGATTGCTTTGTCCGCCAAGGTACCCGGTTAGATTCAACTAAAGGATGTGACCAAATCATCTCAACGCCCCGCAGAGTAAGACAAGAGTCGGCAATACTCTCCCCAAGCTGAGTTGATTCCCCGTCAATCCTGAAAAGGACACACCATTCCCCGACAAGTCTTAAAGCTTATCCCCAGTAGATTCTGGAAGCTTGTTCCCTGCAGAATACGGACGTCTCTCCATAACTTTATTCAGAGTTATTCCTCACGAGGGCTTATAACTGGGTTATCCTCAGCTAATCGCCACGGAAGATCGTCCCCAACGGAGTTTATCTTTCAATCCCCAGCGGATTTTATCTTTGGTATCCCCAGCGGATTTTATCTTTGGTATCCCCAGCGGATTTTATCTTTGGCATCCCCAGCGGAGTTTATCTTTCAAATCCCCAGCGGAGTTTATCTTTCCAATCCCCAGCGGATTTTATCTTTGGCATCCCCAGCAGAGTTTATCATCATTATCCCCAGCGGGATCCATCATTAAAGTCCTCAAGCAGGCCTCTCATCAGAACTTCAGCAAAGTATCTCGGCCACAGGGCAACTCCCCAGCCAATCGTCAAAGATCTATTTTCCTGAGACGAAGATACATTCATAAACATTTCACACTTTCATACATCTTGCTTACATACATGATAAAGTGCATACAACACTATCTCATGTTGAACATCATGACATCATGCATATCATACATCATGACATTGCGTACAACTTATGTCTTTGCCTTTTCAGGGAGAAAAACAATCCCAAAAACAACTACCTTCAACTGTCACAAATTCCGGATTCGATACCTGTATCTAGCCAGGGCATATCTGAGAGTGATCAGTTTCCAGACTCGATTCCTGTATCTAGCCAGGGCACGTCTGAAGAGTTCAAAGATTCGATTCCTGTATCCAGCCAGGGCACATCTATCAACTACAACGTTTCCAGACTCGATTCCTGTATCTAGCCAGGGCACGTCTGAAGAGTTCAAAGATTCGATTCCTGTATCCAGCCAGGGCACATCTATCAACTACAACGTTTCCAGACTCGATTCCTGTATCTAGCCAGGGCACGTCTGAAGAGTTCAAAGATTCGATTCCTGTATCCAGCCAGGGCACATCTATCAACTACAACGTTTCCAGACTCGATTCCTGTATCTAGTCAGGGCACGTCTGAAGAGTTCAAAGATTCGATTCCTGTATCCAGCCAGGGCACATCTATCAACTACAACGTTTCCAGACTCGATTCCTGTATCTAGCCAGGGCACGTCTGAAGAGTTCAAAGATTCGATTCCTGTATCTAGCCAGGGCACATCTATCAACTGTCACGTTTCCAGACTCGATTCCTGTATCTAGCCAGGGCACGTCTGAAGAGTCCGAAGATTCGATTCCTGTATCCAGCCAGGGAACATCTATTAACGACTATTTCCAGATTCGACTCCTGTATCCAGCCAGGGCACATCTGTGAGCAACCGATTGTAGATTCGATACCTGTATCTAGCCAGGGCACACCTGCATAAGGAGATTGAAGATCAAACACCTGTAACAAGCCAGGAAAACATCCGTCTTTCTCAAATATACAAATTTCTCGCTAAGGAATCTCTTATGCGATCGACACTTCCAAATGGCATCTATAAGCCCATTCCCGACAAGGTTCTGTCACGTCTCTGGATGGCATCTGTAAGCCCATCTCCCTATCTACCGCCTCTCCAAATGGCATCTGTAAGCCCATTCCCTCCATCACATCGCTGATACTCTACTAGGCGAATGCAAATTTTCGGGCACTCTGGTGTCCAATCTGCTTTTACCCTCGAGTCGCGAAAGGCAAACTCGCCAATCTAACTCTTCAGGTTCAAGAAGATTGAACAGGGGCAACTGTTGCACCCCAAAATTTGCCCTCCCTTTCTTCAGGAAACCATCTTAGATTTTTCAAAGTCCCCTGAAACAAATCCAAGTCCTGGGTTATCCTTTTGCCCAAAGCAAGCCACTTACAAGAGCAAGATGGTCTCACAAACTCCAGAAACAACGCTTTCGTCTTGAGGAAAATCAAATTCTAAGTGCTTAGAATGTTTCTTTAAAATAAGTGTTTTTTTAGAAAAATCAGCGCTTCAGAACTTCTGGACCCATTCTAGATGAAGACGGTCAGAAGTTGCAAGCTTGGCTCAGCGTGGTCAGAAGTTGGCTCTTCAGCAGCTACATCAGTTTAATCAGAAGTTGTAAACGTGGTTCAGAGTGTAAGCCTCAAGCAGAACATGCCCCTTCAGCAGTTACACAAGCTCAGTCAGAATTTGCTAAAGGAATGCAAGAGAAACATGAAAGTATAAAGGCTCCTTCAGAACAGGTTGAAATCAGAAGATGAAAGGTCAGAAGGATAGGTGTCACATTGATACAGAATCTCTAAGTCCAGATTGTCCAGAAGTAGATCCAAGGAACGTACCAGAAAACCAGGAGAATCTCCAGAGTTTGCTAAGACAACAGGTAGCCAAGGCCAGAGCATGGTTTACGCTGCTGATTCAACGCTGGTTTCCCTTACCAGAATGTTGGTATTGACAGGTCTTGTCACCATTTAATGCCCATTAATGCTTCCAACCACTCCTGAGCATTCACGTGTGGCTTGGAAAATGCTTTTGCACAGATTCTGGCATGGGTCTTCACGCCACCGCCCACTTCAGAGGTTACTTCCCCCAATCTACGCCTGCTGCTGCTACCTAGGCTGAAAGATAGCTGTTATCACAACTTCCCAGGAATTTCTGTCAAAGAACAAATTCAAACTCTGTTGGCGCCTTAAATGTTCAAGACATCCACAAGAACTTTGCCTATAAATAGAGAGCTTTCACCACTGCAAAAGAGGTTCAAGAAAAGAAACAGAAAAATTACTAAGAGAGAAACGAAACTCCTAGAAACATAACATTCTGAAACTCTGCCAAAATCTCCAGCTTTGTTTCACAACTTTAAGTTTCTTACCTTCAACTTCATCAAACATCCAGCTCTTTTCTGTAAACCAAAAACGTTCTTTCCAAACTTCTGACCCTATACACGTATACACCTTCACTTCCCCTTTTCCAAATCTGTCCAGAACACCACCAGAACCAAAAGCTAACTTTCACCCACCATTTTCCAGACAGTCAGGTAAGCACCTGCTGACCCTCACCACACTGTTAAGCATCATCAGCTGTGCATATTCAAGTAACATAATGTAAATATTCATGTTATTGCTGTTTATGTTCTGAGGACTCTCATACCTCAGAACGTTCTGAGCCAGTATAGGACTTGCCTGTGACCTTGGTGATTCTGACCTCTGAAACATTTTTGCTATTTTGCTGGATCTGTTCCAAATATGTTTTCTGTTTTATGGAGTAACAACAGGATTGCAGATGTTCTGATTAGTACAGGAAAAAGCCAAGTGCTGACTTTGACGTTAGCACATCTGAAGCCTGTTTTGCTGTCAATGACATCAGAACCTCTGAGAGTTATTGCCTTTTCAGCAGAATCAGAACTTCTGGTTTCTCCACTAACAAACTTCTATCTTGCAGCGCAGGGAAATCAGAACTTCTGGTTTCCCCACTAACAAGGTTCTGTTTTGCAGGTTCTAGAGTCAGAAGTTCTGACTCATCCAGTTTCACCAACAGGTTGATCATCTGACAGCGGATCTGGGTCAGAACTTCTGATGGCCTCCCAACAGCGCGCGGGCTCCCTCTCTCTCTCTACATATCTTGTTTTTCGCTATTTTCTTTTTTGTCTATTTTTCTCGTTGAACCCCCCATGTACAAATATGTATCCCCCTCCCCTAATTGTTGTAATAGCGTAGAATTTTACATTTCCGCTTCTTATTGCTAGTAATTAGGACGTGTATGACAAGATAAAATCAATGAAATAGAAAAACCTAATTCAAAGAAAAACTCTTGTATGCAATAAAACACACTTGCACACTAACACCCCTAGGGTTATATCCACTTGTTGCCTTTCAAAATTGGGCCATATTGCATGTTAGGTCTCTTTGGGCAAAACAAACACAATTCAAATGATCATAGTCCCTCGATGACGCTTTCGAAAGTTGCCTAAAAGATGATCAAGTCCCTTAAGGAAAATGCCCAAAGATACTTGGCACCATTGCAATTATGGTCTAAACGATGACCCGCGCCCGTCCCTTTCACATCCTAACACAAGATTGTCCACCAAATACAATGGTGGAACAAAATTGTTAAAAGGGTTAAAAAACATAACAAAACCTTTGAGAATTTTAGGGTAGATCGCTCTTAAGTACTTGTCAAACTTGCAAAATGAAAACACTTGCCTGTTTTTTTTTCACACCTCACAACACTTTCAAAAACAACTTTCAAAAAAAAAATGAAAACCTTTTCAAAAGACATACACCTTTGTATACATCCCAACATGGATCATTACAAAGGTTGCCACCACATTGGCCTCTTTTCAAAACATTTTCAAACCCACACACACAAAGCACCATTTCAAATAATTGAAAATTAAGGCAAGTTGATCTAAGCAAGTAACTAAGAGCCCATGGATAACCATGGATAGAAAGGGTGCTAATACCTTCCCTTTCTATAATCTACTCCCCGAACCCAAGAAAACATCTCAAAGGTTTTTGCTGTGCTTTTTAACCTTTCCTTAGGATAAAATAAAAAGTCGGTGGCGACTCTTGCTCAACCGAAACATTTGCGAAAAACAAACGCAAAACTCATAGTCAGTTCTCCCACCGTATCACAGTCATCAATCGTTGTGACCACCTTAAGCCTTTCTCATTCTTCAAAACAGATTGTGGAAGGTGAGAAATAAACCACCTTGCAAGGAGAGGAGTACAACACATGAGAACACCTCTCTTCCTCATTG
Source organism: Vicia faba (assembly GCA_948472305.1). Classification (NCBI taxonomy): domain Eukaryota; kingdom Viridiplantae; phylum Streptophyta; class Magnoliopsida; order Fabales; family Fabaceae; genus Vicia; species Vicia faba. Next base: position 103,228,729 of record OX451737.1, read on the forward strand.
TTCGTGTGTAAAATGAGTGGAGGATGTCCCCGAGTAATGTAGGTATGGGATTCTTGGATAGGAAAATCTTGACAGCATTGACATCTATAAGTTGGTCAGGATTTGGGAACAAGACCAACCCATAAATGAGGAGTGCCACAATCTCTTCAAAGGCTTGTAGATCCAAAGAATTCCAACACTCTTGTGCCTTTTCAAACAAGAATTTTGCCAAGAAGCCTTTGACACCACTTTTAGTCTCCCAATGCCCCTTGATGTCAGATGGTTGCAAGTGTAATGCTTGAGCAACATCTTCAGGCTTTGGTTCTTTTTCCGTACCATTGTAGGGTAGTTGATTAAGAATAGGAATTCTCAGGAGTTGAGAAAATTCCTCCAAAGTAGGCACCAATTGGTAGTCGGGGAATGTGAAACAGTGGTGAAGGGGGTCAAAGAACTGGAACAGCACTTTCACCATGTCTTCTTCAATACTGGTGTTGACTAGGTTGAGCAGTCTACCATGTCTTTCACTGAAGAGAGAGCTTTCTGGAATTCTGGATGTAAGCTCCTTGAGTTGAGGAGGGATTCTCACAAGTTTGACTTGGATAGTTTTCCTGTGAAGAATTTCCATGACCTACAAAACAAGAACAAAGATGAAGATCCAAACCCTTGAAATGGTTAGTGGATGCATATGATGCTTTATGATGTTCATGATGTATGCACAAACATATGTACAAGCAAGTCACACAAAACCCTAGTTTCAGGCTTGCATGGGGTTTCATAGGTAAGTACCCTCTTGAGTGTTGTTGGCTTAAAAACCTGTCCTATAAATAGTAACCGGGTTCTAAGGAGCTCAATATCATTGGGTTGTTTTCCATGTTCATTGTTTTGGTTTAGCCACTTAACTAGAGACCAAAATATTCCAAGAAAACAACCCTCAATGAGTGTAGTATCGAGTATCTACCAACTTCGGACTGCACCAAAGCCGGTCATCTCACTACCCCTAATAAAAGGCCAAGATGGTCAAGTAAGGTTCTAGGTCATTAGTGCTTAGTGACATCACTCAGCGGCCCCGTACTCTCCTTGATTGAACTCAAGGGTTACCGGTACTCACAAATATGTCACACTAATATAGCTATTGCTTCAACCGTGTCGGTATACCCCGCACAATTTCCACAACGTATTGCTATCTACGAATGTTTCCCAAATCCGGGTGTAGGATTTCAAGCCCAAACAAGAGAACCAAAATGTAAAGCAATCAAAGCAAACAATTAGTCATGCAAAAGGGTGATCTAAGCCCTAAGGTTACTCCACTTTTAAAATTTATCCCCAACAGAGTCGCCAGTTCTGTGATACGGTGGGAGAACTGACTTGGGTTTTGCGTTTGTTTTCGCAAATGTTTCGGTTGAGCAACAGTCGCCACCGACTTTTTATTTTATCCTAAGGAAAGGTTAAAAAGCACAGGAAAAACCTTTAAGATGTTTTCTTGGGTTCGGGGAGTAGATTATAGAAAGGGAAGGTATTAGCACCCTTTCTATCCATGGTTATCCATGGGCTCTTAGTTACTTGCTTAGATCACTTGCCTTTGTTTTTCAATTGTTTGAAATGGTGCTTTGTGTGTGTGGTTTTTTGAAAATGTTTTGAAAAAGATGCCTTGTCTAGGCAACCATTGTAACAATTCTTGTTTGAATGTTTTACAAAGGTGTGTGTCTTTTTGAAAAGATGTTTCAATGTTTTTGAAAGTTTGTTTGGAAATTATGTTGTGAGGTGTGTTTTGAAAAATGGCAAGGATTTGTTTTGCAAGTTGGTCAAGTAACCAAGAGCTATCTACCCTAAATTTCTCAAAGATCTTTCTCATGTTTTAACCCTTTTAACAGTGTCGTTTCACCATTGTATTTGGTGAACAACCTTGTGTTAGGATGTTAACGGGACGAGCGCGGGTCATCGTTTAGACCATGAATGCAATAGTGCCAACTGTCTTTGGCAATTTTTCTTTAAGGGACTTTGTGATCGGTGGATCTGGAACTGACTATTTAACGCTGGTTCACGAAATGTCGCGGAAGCAAGAGTCGCCACCGTCTTTTATTTTCTCCAAATGGAAAGGACAAAAGCACAGAAAAATTCCTTAAAGAGATTGCTCTCGGTTCGGGAGGTAGATTATAGAAAGGGAAGGTGTTAGCACCCTTTCTATCCATGGTTATCCATGGGCTCTTAGATACTTGCTCATTGTGTTTTCAAAAATGGTTTGTTTGCTTTTCAACTGTGGGTTTTAAAAAAGTTTCTTTGAAAATTTCAGTTCGACTCATACGTCAGAGTGTTTGAAAAGTTTGCTTTGAAAGCTTTTGAAAATGTGTTGGTGTGAAAAGTCTTTTTGAGTTTGTTTTGAGATTAGAGCAAGTATCCTTGAGAACCTACCTACCCTAAGGAATTCGTCTGTGTAAGAGTCCTTTAAAATAGTGCCATCCCACCATTGAGAGGTAGGTAGCACCACCGTTGGAGGTGTTCGGGTCAATTCGATTTTTAGGGACATGGTGATCACCAGAGCAATGGGAAGACACCTTAGAAGCTACCCTCATGCCAGGTTCCTGGATCATGAGGACTTACTAAGACGTCCTCTACTCGACGACCACCTTTCGAAAGGCGACAGTGAGGCGTACCCTAGGGGTGGTGTGTGCGAACTGTGTGTCATGTTTCAGTTATTTGTCTTGTCATGTTTGTTGTGATCTACGCTTGATTTTAATTAGGGCCATTCATTCTTGCATGCATATTTAGCAGTTATAAAGTTTGCGAAAAATAAATCTAAGGCTATTACAAATGGCGCGGGTCCACATCGCCAAAATTAAACCGGACCCGATTTAGCGGAAAATAAATAAAGCGATAAAATAAAAGTGTAAGAAATTTAAATTACAATGCTTTGGGACAATTACATAATTATAATAAGTGATATAAAATAAATGCGCAAAATTAATAATTAAGAGCGACGGGCGTTGGACCCTTTTGCAAAAATAATTAAATTAAGGAATTAAAATAAAAAATTAAAAATTAAATGTTTTGGTATTTTTGTGTTTTTTAGATTTAAAAGAAAAAGGAGTTAATTGAAATTAAAAAAGTGGAGGTAAAACCCTAATTCTAATTTTTTGTTAATTATTAAGAAAATATTGAAATTTGACTAATTTAACCTAAATTAATTTTTATATACAATTTACTCATGAAAATAATAAATAAAATAAGCAATATTATTACAAAAAAAAAGGGAAAATTTAAAAAAGAGTAAGATCAACAATTAAACCTAAATTCTATATTTTTTATATTTTGTTATGAAAAGAATTAAAATTAAAAAAACCTAATTTATACTAAATTTAATTACACAATTTATTCATGCAAATAAAATAATTAAAATAAAATATTTATTACATTTTTATCTTTTTCTGGATTTTTATGATGTTTTTATATTTTGTAAAAAAAGAGAAAATTAATTAATTAAAGCAATAAAAATAAATAACACAATAATTAAAATAATAAAAAGAAAAGAAAAGCAAACCAGGGGGGGGTTCAGGCCCCAGATGGAGGTATAGGCCTGGAGATTCTGGCCCATTAACGTTGGAAATTGGTTGACTTTGTGAATCACATATAACGCGTTGGACTATGGTGCATGATGCTCTCCCAATCTTTGCCCTTGGCTTGATCTCATGGGACGCGTGGCTGCCTGATGGTGAGGGAATATGGTGTACATCACTATGAGCGCTGCATAGGAAATTGGTTTGAAAAACAATATGGAATTTTTGCCAGACCTGGGACTTGAACCCAGGTCTTGAAGGTTACAAGCGTTGTCCCTGCCCACTGAGCCATTTGCATTTCATTTAACAAATAATAAACAATAAACAATATAAGAAGAAAACGTTAGTGCCTTTGGAAATTCGCGCGAAATTTGAATGGATCAATCACGTTCTGACACGACTTCTTCTTCTTCGTTTTCCTGAAACATGAAACATATTGGCAACGGTTTTTGGGCGTGGTTTTAGGCAGGCTATGGAAAAATAGCGACTAGCGCTATGGTATATATAAATTGGGCGCGAGGGTCAAGACTTCTTCGTCTTGATGTGCTGAGTCCAACCGTGGTGGTCTAAAGGGCCAATTTTACTGTATTGCAAAAGCCCTAAATCTAAGAACCTGCAAACCTAAAAAACGCGCATGGTGGATTCACGTATGGTTAATGAAAAAGCAATCAAACACCATGGTTAGCTCAGGAATATCATTATGAGTATGAATACATAATTAAAAATGCAAAACTATGCTTGAATCATGCTATACGATTTCAAAAGTTTTGAGGTGCAGTTTGAACATTATCTACCAATTCTTGGAGTGTTAATGGGTGTTTCTGATTGGAATTCGTTCAGTAAGCCTTCAGGAAACTGTTGGAATAAGATTTGCACTTTGAATCGCCTCCTAAAGCTGATTTCAGTTTTTACTTTTTGGAGAAATTTTGCAAGTTTGTAATGTCAATTGCTGCGCAGTATGGAGTCTCTTTGCATTAGGTCTTTGATTCTGATCATATAGGGAAGCTATTAGGTTAAAGATATTGAATAAAATCCAAAGCAATAATTGTTTTCAATCTTTGATTTGTTAAGATCTTTTTTGAATCTTTTTTCATGGTTTTTGGTTCAATCATGCTCAAATCTCATCAAAATTTGCCTAATTGGGATATGCACGAAATATTAAGAATAAACATGCATGAAAAGATTTTTTTAGGTTAAGCTTGATATTTTCCATGTATTAAAATGATTTAAATGAACATAAATTAATATAAATTCAAATAAATAATTAAAAAATATGAAAATACTTCCCTTTGGGCCTAGTGGTCGTGCATAGGCTTGGCATGAAGAGACTTGGAAGAAAAATGGGCCCATTTGCATTTTTAGGCCTTTTGCATCCATGTTGACTTTTCAAAATTCCCAAAAATTTCCCAACTTCCACAAGGCATAACTTGGTCAATTTTTAAGCTTTTCACATGTTCTTGGACATTTTGGAAAGGTCTTTGAGTCCTTTAACCAATGCCTTTGGTCCCATGTCATTTTGATTTACCAATCTCAAGTTATGGCCTTTGACTTAAAGTCCCTTTTTGTTGACTTTTGAAAATGACCTATAATGTTGAAATTGATAACTTTTTCTGAGAGCATTTCGTGGACTTGGAACATGAAGATGAATTGTAGGAAATGTCTTTCTCTTCAAAATGAGCTTTGGATGGAATTTTTCTGATAATCCATGTGAAAGTTATGCCTTGGTCAATTTCAGTTGACTTTTTCAACTGTCCAAATATAGCAACTTTTGCATCTTTGATGATTTCTGAGCCAAATTTTGAGAATCATGATCAAGCATTGATCAAATGATGTTTGTGACTTCAAAATGATATGTTGACCAAAAATTTGAACTTTTGACTGTCAAATGACCATTTTGCCCCTACAGTTGACTGTAGTGCAATTTAGGGTTTTGACTGTGCAATTTTGAGCTGAATGCCTTGAAACTTGACATGAGGATGCTTGACCATCTTTGTAGGCATATGAGACTTGATTGGGCCTTTGAAAAGTTCATTTGCTTGACCAGAACTCAAACCCTAGTTTTGACTGTATAGGAGACAGTTGAGCTGCACAACCCTTGGGGAATTTTGTGACCTTGACTTTGACAATTCTTGATGAATATGGGAGGGCAAATTTTGGGGTACAACAGTTGCCCCTGTTCAATCTTCTTAGACCTGAGGATGCAGATTGGCTGACGTGCCTTTCGTAATCCGAGGGTAGAAGATAATTGGACACTAGAGTGCCCAGAAATTTGCGCTCACATAGTAGCAATGATGGGGGGATGGGCTTATAGATGCCATTTGGATGTTGCTTGGATAGGATGATGGGCTTATAGATGCCATCTGGATGTTGATCGCGTAAGAGATTCCTTAGCGAGAACCTGCATACCTGCAAGAGAGAAAATGAGTACCTGACACGCTGCAGGAGCTGATTTTAGATGCTTGGTATAGATGTGTCCTGACTGGTTACAGGAGCTGAGTCTGGGGCTTCAAACGCTGATGAATGAACCAGGGATGGTTACTGCCTTAGCGTGAATGGTAAGAGAATCCTGAATGATTTCAACCTCAACAACGCTCGTTGAGAAAATCTTGGTGAGAATTACCATCTTCGTAGTGTCAGGAAGAGAACCAAAGGACATTATAATCTCAAAGGGAGTCACCTCACTCACCGTTGGAGAGGGAACTATAGGAAATTATACTCTGAAAGGAAATATCACCTCACTCGCCGTTGGAGAGGGAAACATCTTGAAAGGGAATTACCAACTCACTCGCCGTTGGAGAGGGGACCATAAGAGAATATCACCTCACGCTCATGCCGGAGAGGGGAATATCTGAAGAAGGAATTACCACCTCACTCGCCGTTGGAGAGGGGACCATAAGAGAATATCACCTCACGCTCATGCCGGAGAGGGGAACATCTGAAGAAGGAATTACCACCTCACTCGCCGTTGGAGAGGGGACCATAAGAGAATATCACCTCACGCTCATGCCGGAGAGGGAAACATCTGAAGAAGGAATTACCACCTCACTCGCCGTTGGAGAGGGGACCATAAGAGAATATCACCTCACGCTCATGCCGGAGAGGGAAACATCTGAAGAAGGAATTACCACCTCACTCGCCGTTGGAGAGGGGACCATAAGAGAACTTCTACCGAGTCTTTATCAGAAAAATCTGTTTGGAGTCGATTTAACTGGACTAGAGAAGTCCTCGAAATATGTTTGAGAATTTCAACTGCATCTTTCCTGCAAGGTAAAGGTCAGTTATATGCAATGCATGATATGGATCAAGCAATGGTGTTCTCAATATGGATGCGATTTATATGATATGATGCGTACATGCATGCTATAATGATGTATGTGATGATTCATGTATGTTTTTGTCTAGGAAAATAAATCCTTGACGGGTGCCGGGAAGTCATATCCTGGGTTGATGTTGAGGAAGAGATTTTGCTTCCGCTGTGGATGATTCGTTGCAAGAATACCGGTAGGAGGGGATAACTCTGTTGAGGAATGAAATAATTCTGCGGGAGAAAAGATACTCTAGCGATCATGCTGGGGAGTGCTACTCTGTGGGGATAGCGATGCTTTGCCGAGTTGATGAAGATAACTCCGCTGGGGATACCGTTGATGAGTTATGCTGGGGATATCCTTGTTGTGCTGGAAGTGTTGATAGACTTCGCTGGGGTAGGAAGATACTTTGCCGAGGACGCTCTTTCCGTGGCTTTTGGCTGAGGATAACCCAGTTATATCCTGTTACGGAAATAACTCTTTAAATCAAGCCGGGACGACGCGTTCGTGCTCTGCGAGGGATAAGCTTCCAGAATCTACTGGGGATAAGCTTGCTGCTTGGGGAGATATGCATTCCAACTTTCCTGGGGAAACTGGATTGGACTCTCCTGGGGGAAGTTTTAGACTGCGGGGAAGTGATTCCTTTGAATGGTGGTATACCGCCGGGGAACAATCTTTAGACCAAGACTGCCGGGGATACTTGTTAAGAATATATGTATTGCTGCTGAGGAATGTTTGAGATCGGCTGGAGGATACTCAATTCCCTTGATATTTGACAATTTTGCTTGGAGAGAGATGTACTGTTTTGCTGAACTACTCTCTGGGGAATTAAGATCCTCGGTCATGTTCTTTAGCTGAACCTACCTTGGTACCTTGGAGGATAGGACAATTAGACCGCTCAGACAACTCTTTATTGCCCCTGTTTCTAGTGTCACCTGCAATTAATTCCTTTGTTTCGTATGCAAATATTTATGAGTTAGCAAATTATTGTCAATGCATATATCACAAATTGAACCTTGGACGTTCTTCGCAAAACAAAACAGAAAAAGAAAAATACTTGGCACGTTTAACTGAAAATGTATTTGTATTGATTTGTGAATAGGCGTTTTGTATACAAGAGGCTGACGTCCTAGTAAGAGGTACGTCGCCGATCAAAAGAGTTTACACAAGTTTTGTACAAAAGAAAATAAAACAGCTGTGTGAAAGATGAATGATCCACTGGGTTTCAATTCTGCTATTGCCTTTATAACTCCAAGCGTCTCATCACTTGACGACCTTGGTTGAAGGTGAAGCTGACTGATCGATGCCGTTTGAGCTTGATGCAGATACCGGATTCTGGATGCAAAGTGATCCAATGAGACATAGTATTACGCTTTATCCCTAATTTTTGCCTGGACCGCCCTTTCGGGTTTTCGGTCCACCGGGATACCCATTTTTGCCCAAGCCGCCTTTTCAGGTTTTCGACTTGCCGGGTGTACGGATTTTTTTTATTTCATCCCTTCATTTTGCCCGAACCCTTTTGGCTCGACGGGAAGCCCTAATTTTTGCCTAGGCATGTCAGCCTAGCGGGTCTTTTTTATGCGTAGTATTTTTTTACTATGTCTGCATTGGCGGGGTGAGGAAGGTCGTCACCATCCATGTTAGTTAAGATCATTGCCCCTCCTGAGAACACATGCTTAACCACAAATGGCCCTTCGTACGTAGGGGTCCATTTGCCCCTTGGATCACTCTGAGGAAGGATGATTCTTTTGATAACCAGATCCCCGACTTGGTATTCCTGTGGCCTGACCTTTTTGTTAAATGCCCTGATCATCCGTTTCTGATACGTCTGACCATGGCAGATAGCAGCAAGTCTCTTCTCGTCAATGAGGTTGAGTTGGTCAAGTCGTGTCTGGATCCAATCATCTTCGTTCAGATTTGCATCCTTCATTATCCGGAGAGAGGGAATTTGCACTTCGATCGGCAAGACTGCCTCCATACCATAAACCAGAGAGAAAGGAGTTGCCCCGGTTGATGTCCTAGCTGAGGTACGGTACCCATGCAGAGCGAACGGTAACATCTCGTGCCAATCTTTGTACGTCACTGTCATTTTCTGCACGATCTTCTTGATGTTCTTATTCGCTGCTTCTACAGCCCCATTCATCTTCGGTCTGTAAGGAGAAGAATTGTGGTGCTGTATTTTGAACTGTTCGCAGAGCTCAGCGATCATCTTATTGTTCAGATTGGTACCGTTGTCTGTAATAATCCGCTCAGGGACGCCGTATCGACAGATCAGGTTGTGCCGAATGAACCGTGCCACAACAGTCTTGGTTACCGTAGCATAGGATGCTGCTTCAACCCACTTCGTAAAATAATCAATCGCTACTAGGATGAAGCGATGTCCATTGGATGCTGTAGGTTTTATCTCGCCGATCATGTCTATGCCCCACATCGCAAACGGCCAAGGCGCAGTCAGAACATTCAGGGGAACCGGAGGAACATGCACTTTATCTGCGTAGATCTGGCACTTGTGGCATGTCCTGGAGTGTTGGTAACAGTCAGCTTCCATTGTGGACCAGTAATATCCTGCCCGTAGGATCTTCTTAGCCATGGTATGTCCACTAGAATGTGTACCAAAGGTCCCTTCATGTAGCTCCTCCATGATTCTTTCCGCTTCAGTCTTATCCACGCAACGCAGTAAGGTTGAATCATGGTTTCACTTGTACAAGATGCCGTTGCTTAGGAAGAACTTGGCTGCGAACCGCCTCAGGAATTTCTTATCATTGATAGAGGCACCTTCAGGGTATTCCTGAGCTTCCAGATATCTCTTCACTTCATGGTACCAAGGCTTCTCAGTCACCAATTCAGTTTCGAGATCACAACAGTATGCCGGTTCGTCCAGTTTCCAAATGATGATCCGGGGAGCTTCATTATCCCATTTAACCTTGAACATTGAAGACATTGTAGCTAACGCGTCCGCTAACTGATTCTCTTCTCTTGGAAAGTGCTCAAAGGTTATCTCCGTGAAGTGGGGAATCATGGTCAACACACATTCTCTGTAAGGGATCAAGTTTGGATGTTTCGTATCCCACTCTCCTTTGATCTGATTGATCACAAGAGCGGAATCTCCGAAGACACTTAGAAATTTGATCCTTAGGTCGATCGCAGCTTGAAGACCCATGATACACGCCTCATACTCCGCCATGTTGTTGGTACAGTTGAAACACAGCCGGGCAGTGAGTGGAGTGTGAGTGCCTTGAGGGGATATGATGATGGCGCCGATACCATTTCCCAAAGCATTAGAGGCTCCGTCAAAGTGCATAGACCATCGGGATCCTGGTTCGGGTCCTTCATCCGGTCCAGGTACTTCACAATCAGTTACAATCATGATGCTTTCATCCGGAAACTCGAAGTTCATTGATTGGTAGTCATCTACAGCTTGATGAGCTAAGTGGTCTGCCAATACGCTCCCCTTGATGGCTTTCTGGGTTGTATACTGAATGTCGTATTCCGTCAAGATCATTTGCCATCTTGCAATTCTCCCAGACAGAGCAGGCTTTTCGAATATGTACTTTATCGATTCCATCTTTGAGATCAACAAAGTAGTGTGAGTCAGCATATACTGTCTCAGCCGGCGAGCAGCCCATACCAAAGCGCAGCAAGTTTTCTCAAGCAGTGAGTATCGGGTCTCACAGTCGGTAAACTTTTTGCTAAGGTAATAAATGGCATGCTCTTTTCGGCCGGACTCGTCATGCTGCCCCAGCACACACCCCATTGAGTTGTCAAGTACTGTCAGATATAAGATCAGAGGTCTCCCTTCAACCGGTGGCATAAGGATGGGTGGTTCTTGGAGATACTCTTTGATTCTGTCGAAAGCAGCCTGACATTCATCGTTCCAGCGTACTACCTGATCTTTCTTCAGTAGCTTGAAGATTGGCTCACAGGTAGCAGTCAGATGAGAGATGAATCGAGCAATGTAATTCAGGCGTCCTAAAAAGCCTCTGACCTCCTTCTCTGTCTTAGGAACTGGCATCTCTTGAATAGCTTTGACCTTAGCAGGGTCCACTTGAATACCTTTATCACTGACTACGAAGCCTAGCAACTTCCCAGATCTTACCCCGAAGGTGCACTTGTTCGGGTTCAATCTCAGCTTGTACAGTTTCAACCGGTCAAATAACTTCTGCAGATGATCTAGGTGCTCTTCCTCAGTCTGGGACCTAGCGATCATGTCGTCCACATACACTTCGATCTCATGATGGATCATATCATGAAATAAGGCAACCATGGCACGTTGGTAGGTTGCCCCAACATTCTTTAATCCGAACGGCATGACCTTGTAACAGAAGGTGCCCCACTGAGTGACAAATGTAGTCTTCTCCATGTCTTCAGGTGCCATCTTTATCTGATTGTAGCCTGAAAAGCCATCCATGAAAGAGAACACTTTGTGCTGAGCTGTATTATCCACAAGGACATCAATGTGAGGTAAGGGGAAGTCATCCTTGGGGCTGGCCCTGTTCAGATCCCTGTAATCAACACACATTCTGACCTTACCGTCCTTCTTAGGTACCGGCACCACATTAGCAACCCACTGAGGATAAGAAGTCACTGCAAGGAAACCGGCATCGAACTGTTTCATGACCTCGGCTTTAATCTTCTCGGACATCTCTGGACGCATCCGACGAACCTTTTGTTTAACTGGAGGGCAGTCTTCCCTAGTCGGTAAATGATGGACGACAATATCGATATCCAACCCTGGCATGTCTTCGTAGGACCAGGCAAATATCTCCATATAGTCATGCAGCATCTTGGTTAACCGTTGCTTCACGCTGAGCTCTAGGTTGGCACCAATCTTTACCTCTTTCCTGTCTGCTTCAGTACCCAGGTTTATTGTTTCCACTGGCTCTTCATGGGGTTGAATTGCCCTCTCTTCCTGAAGCAACAATCTTGCAAGCTCGCCAGGCACTTCGCAATCATCTTCACCTTCGTCTTCGGCTAAGTTGATCGGATTTTCGAAGTCATAATTGGCATTAGCAGAGCTGTTATCAGTAAGATCCAGAGTGGATTGGAACCTGTATGAGTGAGTGTGTGTGTAAATACAGCTGTTTTGAAAATTATGTAAAGGAAAGGAAAGATAGAAAAGGAACACAATATTTGCAATGCGAAAAACGTCCCAAAATTTTCATTCATGATGTATAAAATGACAGTTTGTATGCCCTCAAAAAGAGAACCACGGTGCCTCGGGTAAGACACCGGGCCATAGAGTTTATCATTGTTTATTACAAAATAACAAAACAAAGAAATTTATTACTTAGTAACCACAGAAACATGGAGGTTGTCCTTTGCGCTCCAATTGTTGGGTCCATCATCAGTTGCCGGGTAAATCCAGCTATCGAACTCAGCTTCATCCACTTCCTCTTCATCGCCAATAGCATTAACTCCATGAGCAGGCAGGGGAGCTGTCACCACATTAGGCTTGTCAGATGCCTCGAACTGTACCTCCTTAGCGTCAATGAGGTCCTGCAGCTTGTTCTTTAGTGCCCAACAGTCATCAGTGGCATGCCCCGGGCTGTCTGAATGGTAAGCACAACGGGCATTCGGGTTGTACTTAGGAGAGGTAGTGTTTGAGAACTTTGGCGCCTCCTTGACAGTCACCAAATTAGTGGATAGCAACTGTGGCAGGATTTGCGATAGGGTCATGCTTAACCGGGTAAACTCTCTCCGGGGTCTATCAGCCCTTTGAGGATTGTTTGGCCGGGGAGCGGCAGCCGGCTTAGCGATCATTACCGCGCTGACAGATTGGCGGCGATCAGGTCTTTCTGATTTCCTGGAGCCATACACGGCACTAGACTCCTTTTTAAACGGTTTCTTTTCTGAACTAGAGGATGATGCCCCCTTTGCAATCTTCCCAGATTTCAGCCCAGCTTCAATCCTTTCTCCAGTCAAGATCAAATCAGTGAAACCAGCAGAAGAATTCCCAATGAGATGGTTGAAGAATGGCCCAGACAGGGTCCCCAAGAACATGTCCACTAACTCTCGATCAGTCAAAGGTGGCTGCACCCTGCCAGCCAGGTCTCTCCACTTCTGCGCGTACTCTTTAAAACCTTCACTTGCACCTAACGACATACCCTGGAGTTGAGTACGTGTAGGGGCAAGGTCGGCATTATACTGATACTGTTTATAGAAAGCAGTAGCCAGCTCCTCCCAGTTACGAACTTTGGTCCCATCCAGCTGATAGAACCATTCGAGATGAGTCCCTGAAAGACTCTCCTGGAAGAAGTGGATCCATAGATTCTTGTCCGCAGAGTACGGCTGAATCTTTCGAACATAGGACCTCAAATGCAGCTTGGGACAGGACGCCCCGTCATACTTAGAAAAGGTTGGAGCTTTGAACTTGTGCGGGATAATTACACCAGTCGACAAACCCAGATCTCCGAAATCCAGCCCAGGTGCCTGTTGCACCTCCATAGCCTTCAACCTGTCCTCCAGTTGTTTGTACCTGTCATCTGCAGGAGGGTACTGCTCTTCATCAAAATCTGTCTCGTTGTCAGAGACCACTGGAGTAGGAACCTTTACTTCTGCCTGAGAAGGAGTCCTGCCAACAGAAGAACCAGCCTCTTCATGGTGCAGAGTATTACCCAACCTTCGGCCCGAGCTGAACAGAACAGTTCTTCTCTTCTTCTTCTTCTCCTTTTTCAGGAGCATAGTCTTCAGTTCTTCTTGGCCTTTAGCTAGACCCATGATTAGTTCTTGAAACTGCGCATTCTGCGCCTGGAGAGCCTTGATTGATGTCTCTGTAGATTCAGATCCGGGATTCATGATGCTGAAATAAACAGCAAAGAACTGTAAGCAACCTGAAAAGGGGGAAAAACCTGCTATGCACATGATGCATGAAATGCGTATGAATTATGCTTTCAAAGACAATCGGGAATCAACTTTGTAAACAAAAAAGGAACACACTTTATTAGATTCAACTTTGCAACTGAGATTATTCAACAAGTTGCCCTTAGGCGTTTACATGAAATGAAACAACTGGAAAGGAAATAAAAACTGTAAAGGCACATTCAGCATTCCTCATTGATCCCATGGTCTCCTCTTCTCAGTACGGAGGTAGGCATTCAGAGCTCTCTCATTCTCCAACTGCTTTGTCAGCTTCTGGATCTTTGATTCCTGCTCGTTGAACTTTTCTCGGTAAGAATCCCGTTCTTCTTGCAGTTGCGACCAAGATCTCTTCGATGTCTCATAATCAGTAGGTATCTGAGGAGGAAGGACAGTTGGAGGAACACCATCTTTATCAGGATACTCAAGAATGACGGGTCTGACAGCTTCATACGGCATACCTAACTTTTGAGCACGGATGCGGACCCATTTGTAGTAGGCTTCCATAGGTAAAGAAGTCTTTGGCCCTAGCTCTTGTGGGTCAGCTTTATGAACCTTGTCCCAAGCCTTGATGAACCTACGACGCAGCTCGTCACTATCCACCTGAAACTCGAAACTGATGTGAGGCACCAACATCTCATGGGGGCCTGCTCTTCTTGCTCTTCCAAACTGACGGAGTGCTAGACATGGATTGTAAGAGATCCCTCCTTGAGTACCAATCAGAGGAACATTAGGATACTCCCCGCATCGATCAATAATAGCTATCTCATCCAAACCTCTGCAAGTCCAAATGATGTCTTTATCGGTGAGAGACATTAACCTGTGAGCCCAACCTCTTCCTTCTTGGTTCTTCAGTACGAACTTAGGGAGGTGCGAAATAAACCACCTCACCAACAAAGGGATACAACACCATAGGGTTCCTCGTCTTCGGGTAGTACGGGCATGAAGTTGTTGCAAGATGTCACCCAAGAGAGTGGGCACAGGGTTCTGAGACATAAAGATCCTAATGGAAGTGACATTGATGAAGTTGTCAGGATTAGGAAACAGGACTAACCAATAGATTAGGAGAGCCAAGATGTCTTCATATGCCCTAAAGTCCAAGTCATTCCAGAAGCTGTTAGCTTTACCAATCAGAAACTTGGCCAAGAAACCCTTAACTCCGCTTCTAGTTACCCAGTTGTCTGTTACCTCTTGATGGGTCAAAGGAAGAGCTGCAGCAATGTCCTCAAGCCTGAGGGTCTTTTCCCAACCAGTAAAGGGAGTCTGATCCAAGATAGGGATACCAAGCAGATTAGAGAACTCTTCCAGGGTAGGGACCAGCTGGAAGTCTTGAAAGGTGAAGCACTGGTACTGAGGGTCATAGAATTGGGTCAGAACACTCATCAACTGTTGATCCCGCTTTGCAGTGACTAAACTGAGAAGAGAACCATGCCTCTGAATGAAGGAAGTGGTGTTTGGAATTCTGCTAACCAACTCATCAATCAACTCAGGTGAACGAACAAAGTTGAACCGGATAGTATTCCTTCGCACAGGCATCATAATGTCCTACAAAACAGAGCAAAGATGAAACCCTCTTGTCTTTGAAATGGTCAGTTCTTATGCAGGATGCATGCAATGCTCATGATGCTATGATGTTATGATAAAGCACACCACATACAGATACAAAGGCAAACATAGTAAGGCACACAAGTCACACAAGGCAAGCCCCTAAAGTTTAGGCCAGCATGAGGTCTAGGTACTACCCTCTTTCAGTTTGTTGGTTCATACCTGTCCTAATCAAAAGTAACCGGGTTCTTAGAGGATTCCAATATCATTGACTACCCTCAATCGGTCATAACTCCAGCATCGCAATCTTTTCTTGCAGCCAGAACCATCACGAGAGTTTAGCCTCAATGGGCGTAGCATACTGCTACAATTCTAAAGGCCAAGTTGTGTCAATTAAGGTTCTAAGGTTGTTGGTGCTTAATGACTCCTTAGAAGACCCATATTCTCCTCGTTGCGACACAAGGGATATCGGTACAGACTAAGGTGCCACACCAACGTAGCCACTGCTTCACCTGTGTCGGTCTACGCCGGACAGGTCCCTCACAGCTTATGCTACCTAAACAGGGTATCCCCAGATCCGGGTTAGGATCTATGTAACTCCGATGCAACCCACAATATTAAAGCAAGCAAATCAATACAAGTGAAAACACAGTTATGACCTAGCCCTAAGGTACACCCCACTTTAAGTTTTTCCCCAGCAGAGTCGCCAGTTCTGTGATCGGTGGATCTGGAACTGACTGTTTAACGCTGGTTCACGAAATGTCGCGGAAGCAAGAGTCGCCACCGTCTTTTATTTTCTCCAAATGGAAAGGACAAAAGCACAGAAAAATTCCTTAAAGAGATTGCTCTCGGTTCGGGAGGTAGATTATAGAAAGGGAAGGTGTTAGCACCCTTTCTATCCATGGTTATCCATGGGCTCTTAGATACTTGCTCATTGTGTTTTCAAAAATGGTTTGTTTGCTTTTCAACTGTGGGTTTTAAAAAAGTTTCTTTGAAAATTTCAGTTCGACTCATACGTCAGAGTGTTTGAAAAGTTTGCTTTGAAAGCTTTTGAAAATGTGTTGGTGTGAAAAGTCTTTTTGAGTTTGTTTTGAGATTAGAGCAAGTATCCTTGAGAACCTACCTACCCTAAGGAATTCGTCTGTGTAAGAGTCCTTTAAAATAGTGCCATCCCACCATTGAGAGGTAGGTAGCACCACCGTTGGAGGTGTTCGGGTCAATTCGATTTTTAGGGACATGGTGATCACCAGAGCAATGGGAAGACACCTTAGAAGCTACCCTCATGCCAGGTTCCTGGATCATGAGGACTTACTAAGACGTCCTCTACTCGACGACCACCTTTCGAAAGGCGACAGTGAGGCGTACCCTAGGGGTGGTGTGTGCGAACTGTGTGTCATGTTTCAGTTATTTGTCTTGTCATGTTTGTTGTGATCTACGCTTGATTTTAATTAGGGCCATTCATTCTTGCATGCATATTTAGCAGTTATAAAGTTTGCGAAAAATAAATCTAAGGCTATTACAAATGGCGCGGGTCCACATCGCCAAAATTAAACCGGACCCGATTTAGCGGAAAATAAATAAAGCGATAAAATAAAAGTGTAAGAAATTTAAATTACAATGCTTTGGGACAATTACATAATTATAATAAGTGATATAAAATAAATACGCAAAATTAATAATTAAGAGCGACGGGCGTTGGACCCTTTTGCAAAAATAATTAAATTAAGGAATTAAAATAAAAAATTAAAAATTAAATGTTTTGGTATTTTTGTGTTTTTTAGATTTAAAAGAAAAAGGAGTTAATTGAAATTAAAAAAGTGGAGGTAAAACCCTAATTCTAATTTTTTGTTAATTATTAAGAAAATATTGAAATTTGACTAATTTAACCTAAATTAATTTTTATATACAATTTACTCATGAAAATAATAAATAAAATAAGCAATATTATTACAAAAAAAAAGGGAAAATTTAAAAAAGAGTAAGATCAACAATTAAACCTAAATTCTATATTTTTTATATTTTGTTATGAAAAGAATTAAAATTAAAAAAACCTAATTTATACTAAATTTAATTACACAATTTATTCATGCAAATAAAATAATTAAAATAAAATATTTATTACATTTTTATCTTTTTCTGGATTTTTATGATGTTTTTATATTTTGTAAAAAAAGAGAAAATTAATTAATTAAAGCAATAAAAATAAATAACACAATAATTAAAATAATAAAAAGAAAAGAAAAGCAAACCAGGGGGGGGTTCAGGCCCCAGATGGAGGTATAGGCCTGGAGATTCTGGCCCATTAACGTTGGAAATTGGTTGACTTTGTGAATCACATATAACGCGTTGGACTATGGTGCATGATGCTCTCCCAATCTTTGCCCTTGGCTTGATCTCATGGGACGCGTGGCTGCCTGATGGTGAGGGAATATGGTGTACATCACTATGAGCGCTGCATAGGAAATTGGTTTGAAAAACAATATGGAATTTTTGCCAGACCTGGGACTTGAACCCAGGTCTTGAAGGTTACAAGCGTTGTCCCTGCCCACTGAGCCATTTGCATTTCATTTAACAAATAATAAACAATAAACAATATAAGAAGAAAACGTTAGTGCCTTTGGAAATTCGCGCGAAATTTGAATGGATCAATCACGTTCTGACACGACTTCTTCTTCTTCGTTTTCCTGAAACATGAAACATATTGGCAACGGTTTTTGGGCGTGGTTTTAGGCAGGCTATGGAAAAATAGCGACTAGCGCTATGGTATATATAAATTGGGCGCGAGGGTCAAGACTTCTTCGTCTTGATGTGCTGAGTCCAACCGTGGTGGTCTAAAGGGCCAATTTTACTGTATTGCAAAAGCCCTAAATCTAAGAACCTGCAAACCTAAAAAACGCGCATGGTGGATTCACGTATGGTTAATGAAAAAGCAATCAAACACCATGGTTAGCTCAGGAATATCATTATGAGTATGAATACATAATTAAAAATGCAAAACTATGCTTGAATCATGCTATACGATTTCAAAAGTTTTGAGGTGCAGTTTGAACATTATCTACCAATTCTTGGAGTGTTAATGGGTGTTTCTGATTGGAATTCGTTCAGTAAGCCTTCAGGAAACTGTTGGAATAAGATTTGCACTTTGAATCGCCTCCTAAAGCTGATTTCAGTTTTTACTTTTTGGAGAAATTTTGCAAGTTTGTAATGTCAATTGCTGCGCAGTATGGAGTCTCTTTGCATTAGGTCTTTGATTCTGATCATATAGGGAAGCTATTAGGTTAAAGATATTGAATAAAATCCAAAGCAATAATTGTTTTCAATCTTTGATTTGTTAAGATCTTTTTTGAATCTTTTTTCATGGTTTTTGGTTCAATCATGCTCAAATCTCATCAAAATTTGCCTAATTGGGATATGCACGAAATATTAAGAATAAACATGCATGAAAAGATTTTTTTAGGTTAAGCTTGATATTTTCCATGTATTAAAATGATTTAAATGAATATAAATTAATATAAATTCAAATAAATAATTAAAAAATATGAAAATACTTCCCTTTGGGCCTAGTGGTCGTGCATAGGCTTGGCATGAAGAGACTTGGAAGAAAAATGGGCCCATTTGCATTTTTAGGCCTTTTGCATCCATGTTGACTTTTCAAAATTCCCAAAGATTTCCCAACTTCCACAAGGCATAACTTGGTCAATTTTTAAGCTTTTCACATGTTCTTGGACATTTTGGAAAGGTCTTTGAGTCCTTTAACCAATGCCTTTGGTCCCATGTCATTTTGATTTACCAATCTCAAGTTATGGCCTTTGACTTAAAGTCCCTTTTTGTTGACTTTTGAAAATGACCTATAATGTTGAAATTGATAACTTTTTGTGAGAGCATTTCTTGGACTTGGAACATGAAGATGAATTGTAGGAAATGTCTTTCTCTTCAAAATGAGCTTTGGATGGAATTTTTCTGATAATCCATGTGAAAGTTATGCCTTGGTCAATTTCAGTTGACTTTTTCAGCTGTCCAAATATAGCAACTTTTGCATCTTTGATGATTTCTGAGCCAAATTTTGAGAATCATGATCAAGCATTGATCAAATGATGTTTGTGACTTCAAAATGATATGTTGACCAAAAATTTGAACTTTTGACTGTCAAATGACCATTTTGCCCCTACAGTTGACTATAGTGCAATTTAGGGTTTTGACTGTGCAATTTTGAGCTGAATGCCTTGAAACTTGACATGAGGATGCTTGACCATCTTTGTAGGCATATGAGACTTGATTGGGCCTTTGAAAAGTTCATTTGCTTGACCAGAACTCAAACCCTAGTTTTGACTGTATAGGAGACAGTTGAGCTGCACAACCCTTGGGGAATTTTGTGACCTTGACTTTGACAATTCTTGATGAATATGGGAGGGCAAATTTTGGTGTACAACAGACTTGATCATTTTTAGGCAACTTGAGAAAGCGTCATTGAGGGACTATGATCATTTGATTTGTTTTTGTTTTGCCAAAGACACTCAACATGCAACATGACCTATTTTTGAAGGCAACAAGTGGAGTAACCCTAAGGGTGCAAGTGTGCATTGTGTTGTCCATTTTCATGCTTTTTTGTCTTTGTATTAGTCAAACTATTTGTTATTTGATTTGCATACAAACCCTAGGTCTATCATGGCATAATTTGAAAGCTTTTAAATGCGGAAATTTAAAGTCCTAAATTATTACAACATGATTATGGGGATGGGGGTACAAATGTTTGAATGGGGGGATATTTGACAAGAAATTAAATCTAACATATTACATCTGTGATCGGTGGATCTGGAACTGACTGTTTAACGCTGGTTCGCGAAATGTCGCGGAAGCAAGAGTCGCCACCGTCTTTTATTTTCTCCAACACGGACAGGACAAAAGCACAGCAAAATTCCTTATGAGATAGTTTCTCGGTTCGGGAGGTAGATTTATAGAAAGGGAAGGTGTTAGCACCCTCTCTATCCATGGTTATCCATGGGCTCTTAGATACTCGCTCATTTGTGTTTTCAAAATGTTTGCTTTTCAAAGTGTGAGTGGGTTTGAAAAAAGTTTCGTTTAAAGATTTCTGAATAACTCTTGTATCAGTCCTCAAGAGTGTTTGAAAAATTGTTTTGAAAGCTTTTTGAAAGTGTCGGTGTGAAAAGAGTTTTTGATTTGTTTTTGAATAGAGCAGGTATCTATGATTCATTTACCTACCCTAAGGAATTAGGCTGTGTAGAAGTCCTTAAGGTAGTGCCATCCCACCATTGAGAGGTAGGTAGCACCACCGTTGGAGGTGTTCGGGTCAATTCGTTTGTAGGGACAGTGTGGTCACCAAAGCAACAGTAGGACACCTTAGAAGCTACCCTTATGCCATTGATCCTTTTTAATTCCGAGGCAACCGTTTCGAGGCAACTGGATCATGTCATGGACATAAGGACTTACTAAAACGTCCTATACTCGACGACCACGTTTCGAAGGTAAGGCAACAGTGAGGCGTACCCTAAGAGTGGTGTGTGAATTTGTGTGTTGTTTTCATGTTAATATCTATCTTGTACATGTATCATGGTGATCTACGCATTGTTTTTAATTTGGCCATACATTCTTTCATACAAAGTTTAATAGTTTAAGAGCGCGGAAATTTAAATGCGGAAAGGTAAATCCTACGCTATTACAAGGCGCGGGTCTATACATCGCCAAATTAACAAAGACCCGTTTTGAATAAAAATGCGGAAAGTAAAACCTAGTTACTATTACATGGCTTGAGCAATTACATAATATTCAGAAGGAAATAAATTAATGTGCGAAAAGAATAAAAATAGAACGTTCGAGGGCGTTGGACCCTTTTGAGATTAAATTGAATTAAAAGTTAATTAATTATTTAATAAAAGGAAAGAAATGTTTTTTATGTTTTTGGTATTTAATGCAATAAGAAAAGAATTTAAAATTAGAAGGAAACCATAGTTCTAAATATTTTTAATTATTAAAGAAAAGGTTAAAGTTTAAAACCTAATTTATGCTAATTAATTATTTACATATTTATTTACAAAGATATTTAATGATAATAATAATAATAATGAGAGAAGATTATTTATTAAAAAGAAAAGGTGAAAAATATCAAAAACCCTAATTCTACCTATTTTAATTTATTAAGAAAAATATGAAAGTTTTAAAACCTAATTTGCTAAATTAATGGTTAAAGTTTATTTACAAAGAATATTTTAATGATGAATAAAAAAATAAATTAAACATATTTTAGTTTCTGATTTTTTTTATTATGAAAATTATTTTAGGAAATTAAAGAAAACAATTAAAACAATTAATAGAATTAAGAAAGAAAAATCAAATAAAAAAAATAAAAATGATGCAAACCATGGGGGGTGTCTGGCCCATTTAGGAGGTGAATTGGAGCAATTAGGCCCATCAGAACACAAGTCCTTCATTGAATTTTGGGATCACATGCTTGATAGTTGACCCAGGCGTATGATGGTCCCCATCCTGTAGCCTTCAGATTGATCATCCTGCTTATGTGGCAAGCTAGCATGTGAATGCGTATGGTGGACCTTTGGCTGGAAACTACATGGGAACATATTAAAGCAAAAATTATTGAACATGTGGGGGGACCTGGGAATCGAACCCAGGTCCCAGTGCCTGCAGGACATCTCACCCACCAACTGAGCCAGCGCGTGCATTTGTTATCTGGATAGCTAAAAAACATAATATGCAAAAACATTAGTTAGTGGTGTACACAAGAAATTACGCGCCAGTATTTGAATACTCCTATCACGTTATGACACGCCAGCTTCGTCTTCATCTTTGTCCCTGTAATATAAACAAATAGCGGGGGTTTTAAACCCCCACTAAACGAGACCTGCAAAAATAGCGAATAGCACATGGACAAATATAAAAAGGGCGCGAGTAGTCAGTTTGCTTCGTCTGGATGTCACGAATTCAATGGCATAGGTTTGGTGGCCTGATTTTTCCATATGAAGAAACCCCTAATTTTGAGCTTCTGAAAACCTAATATCCATCAATGGTAGATTTTGATATAGGCATTGTTAGTTCAATTAAATGGTACCATACGCTTCAGAATATCAATATTAGCAAGAATCAACATTTAAAACATATGAATAATGCATGAGAATTAAAAAACGATAATGGACATGTTTGTGACAAGCACGATGCCGTTCTACCGTTTCTTTGAGGGTGGAGGCGTGTTCTTGATTGCAATCTATTCCTGGAAGGTCCAGCAACACAATGGAATACTTGTTATGCTTTGAAACACCCTGCAAATATGATTTCAGATTCCAAAATTTTTGTCAAAAGTTGCAATTTGGTTATGTCTTTTTGAGCAGATTTTCGCGTCCAATGCCTTAGGTTTTAGTTGTCCCTTTGTACATGAAGAAAATTAGGTTAAAAAACCAAGCACAAAGTCCATGTATTAATGTTTTCAATCTTTGATTTTTTCACATCTTTTTCCAATCTTTTTGCCATGGAAACTTGCCAAATATGGATGATTTTGTCCCCTTGAGAAGGTGCACGAGATCTTTTGCATATCATGAATATATTTGCTGCACAAAAAAGATTTAAAACCATGATTTGCTATTTTTTCATATTTAAAACTAATTAAATGAATTAATAATAATAAAAATTCAAATAATTAATCAAAAATAAGAAAATAAATCCCTTTGAGGTCAATGGGTCGTGCATAGCCTTTGGGTAATGATTCATGGAAGAATTTGTGGCCCATTAGCATTTTTGAAGCTTTTGAAACAAAGTTGACTTTTCAAAATTCCCAAAAATTTCCCAACTTCTACAAGGCATATCTTGCTCAATTTTGAAGCTATGATCATGTTCTTAGACATTTTGGAAAGGTCTTGAAGTCCTCTAACCAATGACTTTGGTCCCATGTCATTTTGATTTACCAATCTCAAGTTATGCTCTTTGAATTAAAGTGCCTTTTTGTTGACTTTTGAAAATGACCTATAATGTTGAAATTGATAACTTTTTGTGAGAGCATTTATTGGACTTGGAGTGTGAAGATGAGTTGTAGGGAATGTCATCCTCTTCAAAATGAGCTTTGGATGGAATTTTTCTGATAAACCATGAAGAAGTTATGCCCTGGTCAATTTGCAGTTGACTTTTCAACTGTCCAAAAATAGAAACTTTTGCATCTTGAGACTTTTTGAGCCATGCTTTGAGAATCATGATCAAGAATTGATCAAATGATGTTTATGGCTTCAAAATAAGATGTTGACCAAAAATTTTGATTTTTGACTGTCAAATGACCATTTTGCCCCTGCAGTTGACTGTGAAGCAGTTAGGGTTTTTGACTGTGCAATTTGATGATGTGGGTCTTGAAACTTGGCCTATGGATGCTTGACAATGTATATGAGCATATGGGACTTGTTTGGACCCTTGGAAACCTTATTTTCTTTGCCAGAACCAAAACCCTAATTTTGACTATGTTAGGAGGCAATTGGACTGTGCAACCCTTGAGAGATTTTGAACCATCTGAAGATTGATCTTAGCAAATCTTGAAGAATATGGGAGGGCAAATTTTGGGGTACAACAGTTACCCCTGTTCAATCTTCTTAAACCTGAGGATGTAGATTGGCTGGCGTGCCTTTCGTAATCCGAAGGTGGGAGATGATTGAACACTAGAGTGCCCAGAAATTTGCACTCACATAGTAGAATGTCAGTAGTGTGGTGGTATGAATGGGCTTACAAATGCCATTTGGAGACTGATGGATAGGAGGATGGGCTTATAGATGCCATCTGGAAGTGTGACAGTACTTTGTCGGGAATGGACTTATAGACGCCATTTGGAGACTGTAGGTATGTGGAGTTGGGCTTATAGATGCCATCTAAGTGTCGATC
Organism: Vicia faba; assembly: GCA_948472305.1. Taxonomy (NCBI): domain Eukaryota; kingdom Viridiplantae; phylum Streptophyta; class Magnoliopsida; order Fabales; family Fabaceae; genus Vicia; species Vicia faba. Next base: position 103,252,847 of record OX451737.1, read on the forward strand.
GCGTAAGAGATTCCTTAGTGAGAAACTTGCGTACCTGAGAAAGAAAAATAATTACCTGGCCTGTTACAGGAGTTGATCTTCAAACTCTTTATGTAGATGTGCCCTGGCTGGATACAGGTATCGAATCTTTAAATTCTTCAGACGTGCCCTGGGAAGATACAGGAATCGAGTCCGGAGAATATAGTTGTCAACAGATACACCCTGGCAAGATACAAGAATCGGATCTTCGAACTCTTCAAACGTGCCCTGGCAAGATACAGGAATCGAGTCTGGAATTAGTCGTCAACAGATACACCCTGGCAAGATACAGGAATCGGATCTTCGAACTCTTCAGACGTGCCCTGGCAAGATACAGGAATCGAGTCTGGTAATGTAGTCGTCAACAGATACACCCTGGCAAGATACAGGAATCGGATCTTCGAACTCTTCAGACGTGCCTTGGCAAGATACAGGAATCGAGTCTGGTAATGTAGTTGTCAACAGATACACCCTGGCAAGATACAGGAATCAGATCTTCTCACTCTTCAGACGTGCCCTGGCAAGATACAGGAATCAAGTCTGGAATTAGTCGTCAACAGATACACCCTGGCAAGATACAGGACTCGGATCTTTAGTTGCGACAGTTGATAACAATTATCTTTGTATTGACCTTTTCCCTGAAAAGACAAAACGTTAATTGTATGCGATGTCATGATGTATGACATGCGTGATGTTCTCGAAATAAATGAGATTGTATGTTCATGATGCGTATGTGCATGCTATAATGTATGAAGATGTGATGTTTATGAAATGTATTTTCGTCTAGGAAAATAAATCCTTGACGGGTGCCGGGAAGTTAAATCCTGGGCTGATGTTGAAGAGTAGAGCTTCGTTTCCGCTGGGGATGATAGTTGCAAGAATACCGGTAGGAGAAGATGACTCTGTTGGGGAATAAACTTGGCGAATAGATTACTCTGCGGGGAATGCACTCTGTGGGGAAAGAGATGTACTTGGCTGAGGTATTGAATGAGAACTCCGCTGGGGATACCATTGACACGATTTTGAAGGAATTGATGAACTCTTGCTGGGGGATAGGAAGAACTTCGTCGGGGACGATCTTTCCGTGGCAATTGGCTGAGGATAACCCAGTTATATCCTGGTGGGGAAATAACCTTTGAATAAAGCCGGGAGACGCGTTCGTGTTCTGCGGGTGACAAGCTTCCAAAATCTACTGGGGATAAGCTTCCTGCTGGGGAGATGGATTCCACTTACCTGGGGAAACTTTTGGACTGGACTCTCCTGGGGAAATTTTTGAGATGTACCGGGGAAGTGGCTCCACTGAATGTCTGGTATACCGCCGGGGAACAATCTTAGATCAGGATTGCCGGGGATGTTTATTAAGAATGTTTGTATACTCCGTTGAAGAATGTTGAGATCTGCTGGGGATACCCAACTTCCTTAAGGCTGACAGTAGACTAACTCTGCTTGGGGAGAGTATCACTGACTTGCTAGGAGATACTATGCCTTGTTAGGGCTGATTGGAGATTAACTCTGCTAGGGGAGAGTATTGTTGAATCTTGGCTCACTCTCTGGGGAATTAAGATATCTTGGTTACATTCTTCAGCCGAACTTACCTTGGTACCTTGATGGACAGAGCAATTAGATCGCTTTAGACAACTCATTATTGCCCCTGTTTCTAATGTTACCTGTAATTAATCCTTTGTTTCGCATGCAAATATTTATGAGTTAGCAGTTAGTGTCAAATGCATATATCACAAATTGAACCTTGGACGTTCTTCGCAAAACAAAACAGAAAAAGGAAAAACAAATGGCAATTTGTCTGAAAAGTGAATTTGTATTGATTTTTGAATTGCCTGTAAATAGGCGTTTTTGTACAAGAGGCTGACGTCCTAGTAAGAGAACGCCGCCGAACAACAGAGTTTATACAATTTTGTGAAAAAGGGAAAACAAAAAAGCTATGCGAAAAGAATAATCCCACTGGGTTCCAACTATGCTATCGCCTTTATATCTTCGAGCGTCTCATCACTTTGCTGCTCAGTTGACGATGAAGCTGATTGATCGATGTCGTTTGAACTTAATATTTGATACCGGATTCTGGATGCAAAGTGATCCAATGAGACATAGTATTACGCTTTAATCCCTAACCTTTGCCTGGACCGCCCTTTCGGGTTTTCAGTCCACCAGGATACCCATTTTTGCCCAAGCCGCCTTTTCAGGTTTTTGACTTGTCGGGTGTATAGATTTTTTCATTTCATCCCTCATTTTGCCCGAACCCTTTTGGTTCGCCGAGAAGCCCTAATTTTTGCCTAGGTATGTCAACCTAGTGGGTCTTTTATCATGCGTAGTATTTTTTTACTATGTCTGCATTAGCGGGGTGAGGAAGGTCGTCACCATCCATAGTGGTTAGAATCATGGCTCCTCATGAGAACACATGTTTAACCACAAATGGCCATTCGTACGTAGGGGTCCATTTTCCCATGGGATCACTCTGAGGAAGGATGATGCATTTGATTACCAGATCCCCAACTTGATACTCTTGTGGTCTGACCTTTTTGTTAAATGCCCTGATCATCCGTTTTTGGTACGTTTGACCATGACATATAGCAGCGAGTCTCTTTTCGTCAATTAGGTTCAACTGATCAAGTCGAGTCTGGATCCAGTCATCTTCGCTCAGATCTGCATCCTTCATTATCCGGAGAGAGGGTATCTGCACTTCGATCGGTAAGACTGCCTCCATGCCGTAGACCAAGGAAAAAGGAGTTGCCCCGGTTGACGTTCTTGCTGAGGTACGGTACCCGTGAAGAGCAAATGGTAACATCTCATGCCAATCTTTATAGGTCACTGTCATCTTCTGCACAATCTTTTTGATATTCTTATTAGCTGCTTCTACAGCCCCATTCATCTTCGGTCGGTATGGAGAAGAGTTGTGGTGCTGTATCTTGAATTGCTCGCAGAGCTCAGTGATCATCTTGTTATTAAGATTGGTACCGTTGTCCGTAATGATCCTTTCCGGGACGCCGTATCGACAGATCAGGTTATGCCGAATGAACCGTGCCACGACGTTCTTGGTTACAGTGGCATAGGAAGCTGCTTCAACCCACTTTGAAAAGTAATCAATCGCCACCAGGATGAAGCGATGCCCGTTGGATGCCGTAGGTTTAATCTCGCCGATCATATCAATACCCCACATTGCAAAAGGCCAAGGTGCAGTCAAGACATTCAGAGGAACTGGAGGAACGTGCACCCTATCTGCGTATACCTGGCACTTATGACATGTCCGAGAATATTGGTAACAGTCGGCTTCCATTGTGGACCAGAAATATCCTGCCCGAAGGATCTTCTTTGCCATGGTGTGTCCACTGGAATGTGTTCCGAATGTACCTTCATGTAATTCTGCCATGATCCTTTCTGCTTCAGTTCTATCCACACAATGCAGTAAGGTTGAATCATGGTTTCTCTTGTATAGAATTTCGTTGTTGAGGAAGAACTTCGCTGCGAACCTCCTCAGAAACTTTTTGTCATTGACAGATGCACCTTCAGGGTATTCCTGAGCTTCCAAGTATCTCTTCACCTCATGATACCAAGGCTTCTCAATTACTATCTCAGCCTCAAGATCACAATAGTATACCGGTTCGTCCAGTTTCCAGATAATGATCTGGGGAGCCTCATTGTCCCACTTGACTTTGAACATGGAAGATATCGTAGCTAACGCGTCCTCCAACTGATTCTCCTCTCTTGGGAAGTGTTCAAAAGTTATCTCTGTGAAATGGGGGATCAATGTCAACACACATTCTCTGTAAGGAATAAGATTCGGATGTTTCGTATCCCACTCGCCTTTGATCTGATTGATCACGAGAGCGGAATCTTCGAAGACACTCATAAACTTGATCCTTAAGTCAATTGCAGCTTGAAGACCCATGATGCATGCCTCATACTCCGCCATGTTGTTGGTGCAGTTGAAACATAGCCGGGCAGTAAGTGGAGTATGAGTGCCTTGAGGGGATATGATCACAGCGCCGATACCATTACCCAAAGCGTTGGAGGCTCCGTCAAAGTGCATAGACCATCGGGATCCTTCCTCAGATCCTTCATCCGGTCCAGGTACTTCACAATCAGTCAAAATCATGATGCTCTCGTCAGGAAACTCGAAGTTCATTGACTGGTAGTCGTCTACTGCCTGGTGTGCCAAGTGGTCTGCCAATACACTTCCTTTGATAGCTTTATGAGTCGTGTACTGGATGTCGTATTCTGTCAAGATCATCTGCCATCTTGCTATTCTTCCAGACAGAGCAGGCTTTTCGAATATGTACTTTATTGGATCCATTTTTGAAATCAACAGAGTAGTGTGAGTCAGCATATACTGTCTCAGCCGGCGAGCAGCCCATACCAAAGCGCAGCAAGTTTTCTCGAGCAGTGAGTATCGGGTCTCACAGTCGGTAAACTTTTTGCTAAGGTAATAAATGGCGTGCTCTTTTCGGCCAGACTCGTCATGCTGCCCCGGCACACACCCCATTGAGCTGTCAAGTACTGTCAGGTATAGTATTAGAGGTCTCCCTTCAACCGGTGGCATAAGAATGGGTGGTTCTTGGAGACACTCTTTGATTCTTTCAAAAGCGGCCTGACATTCATCGTTCCAACGTACTACCTGATCTTTCTTCAGCAGCTTGAAGATTGGTTCACAGGTAGCTGTTAGGTGTGAGATGAATCGAGCAATGTAATTCAGGCGTCCTAGAAAGCCTCTGACCTCTTTCTCTGTCTTGGGAACTGGCATCTCTTGTATGGCTTTAACCTTGGCAGGGTCCACTTGAATACCCTTGTCACTTACGACGAAGCCTAGCAATTTTCCAGATCTCACCCCAAAGGTACACTTGTTCGGGTTCAACCTCAGCTTGTACAACTTCAGACGGTCAAACAATTTCTGTAGATGATCCAGATGTTCCTCCTCAGTTTGGGACCTTGCAATCATATCATCGACATACACTTCAATCTCATGGTGGATCATGTCATGGAATAAAGCAACCATGGCACGTTGGTAGGTTGCCCCAGCATTTTTCAGTCCAAAAGGCATGACCTTGTAGCAGAAGGTGCCCCACTGAGTGACAAAGGTAGTCTTTTCCATATCTTCAGGAGCCATCTTGATTTGATTATAACCTGAAAAACCATCCATGAAGGAGAACACCTTGTGCTGAGCAGTATTGTCAACCAGAACGTCAATGTGAGGTAGGGGAAGTCATCCTTGGGGCTGGCCCTATTCAGATCCCTGTAGTCAACACACATTCTGACCTTACCATCTTTCTTCGGTACCGGCACCACATTGGCAACCCACTGAGGGTAAGAAGTCACTGCTAGAAACCCGACATCAAATTGCTTCATAACCTCAGCTTTGATCTTCTCGGACATCTCTAGACGCATACGGCAGACCTTTTGTTTAACCGGAGGGAATTCTTCCTTGGTAGGCAAGTGATGGACCACAATGTCGGTATCCAACCCAGGCATGTCTTCGTAGGACCAGGCGAAGATTTCCACATAATCATGCAGCATCTGAATCAACCGTTGTTTTACGTTGAGCTCCAGATTGGCACCAATCTTAACTTCCTTTCTATCTATCTCAGTACCCAGATTTATCGTTTCCACTGGCTCTTCATGTGGCTGAATGCCCTCTCTTCCTGGAGTAACAGTCTTGCAAGCTCACCAGGCACTTCGCAATCATCTTCACCTTCGTCTTCGGCTAAGTTGATCGGATTTTCGAAGTCATAACTGGCAGTAGCATAGTCGTTACCAGTGAGATCCAGAGTGGATTGAAACCTGTATAGGTGAGTGTGTGTAAATATAACTGTTTTGCAATATATAAAGAAGGAAAGAAAGAAAGGGAGCACAAGATTTGAAATGCGAAAAACGTCCAATGTCTTTATTCATGATATATGGAAATGAAAAGTAATAAGCCCTCACAAATGAAGCCACGGTGCCCCGGGTAAGACACCGGGCCATAAAGTTTCAATTTATTGTTTATTAAAAATTAAAGAAACAAAGGAATTCATTACTGCGTAACAAAAGTAACAGGTATGTGATCTTTTGCAGTCCAATTAGTCAGTCCACCATCGGTCGTCGGGTAAATCCAGCTGTCAAACTCTGATTCCTCCGCATCGCCTTCAATAGCATTCACTCCCGGGTTGGTGATGAACACGGGAGGTCTTCCGATCCTAGCTTTGAGTACAACCCTCTGAGCCTCTGCAGTAAAACCCAGCCCAAACTTGTCATTTTTAGGAGTAAAATCAGGGAGCCTGCCCCAGTTAGCACATTCACCTTTCTCAATTACAGCCCGATCATCCTTCAAGGAAGCCATCTTCAAAGGAAAGTCTTCTTCAATCACTGTTTCTGCTGACGCCAATGTTGGAGGTACCTCTTCAAAATGTTGGAAGGGGGTTTCAATAAACTCCCCGTCCATCTCAATATACCGGAACGAGTTCAGATGACTAACCATGTATTCTTCCTCCCCCTGCACAGTAACAATCTTCCCTTGGACAGGGTACTTGAGCTTCTGGTGTAGAGTGGAAGTCACTGCCCCAGCTTTGTGAATCCAAGGTCGACCCAGCAAACAGGAATAAGATGGACGGATGTCCATCACATAGAACGTTGAGTCAAATACTTGAGAACCCACACGAATAGGAATGTCTACCTCACCATGAACCATCCTCTTCGACCCGTCAAAGGCTCGGACAATGATGTTACTAGGCTTCAACTCCAGGCCCTCACAATCCAACCGGTCTAAGGCCTTTTTGGGCAATACATTCAGGGAAGAACCGGTGTCCACCAACACGTGTGCAAGAGTAGTGCCTCTGCATTCTATAGAGACATGCAGGGCATCATTGTGGTTCTTTCCCTTGGCGGTAAGATCAGCATCCGAGAAACCCAAACCATTATCAGTTGTCAAATTGGCCACACAGTCAGTGAATTGATCTGCAGATGTCTCTTGTGGCACATGGGCCGTCTTCAGAAATGAAATCAAGGCCTTGGCATGGGCCTCTGAGCACAACAGCAATGATAGCATGGAGATCTTGGAGGGGGTATGCCCCAGCTGTTTTACGACGTTGAAATCGCTTTTCTTGATTATCTTAAGAATTTCCTCCGTCTCTTGCTGGGAGGCTTCAACATTCACAGTCTTCGGTGCCTCCATCCGGGCAGGCACATCATCAATCCCTTTGCCCCGAGTGTTAGATGACTCGGCAGCAGGGGTGGAAACTAGATCAGAAGTGGAAACAGGCGCACTTGCAGGCGTTATTATGAGAGGTCTTCGAATAACTGGTGGAGCAATGTCAGGCGAGAAGAGCCTGCCACTGCGGGTAACTTTGGCGGGACCAGTGATGTTACTGATACCGGTACTGGTGTCGAACTCCTGCTTAACTCCAAGCACATACACATCTGCCCCATAGTGCCATGGGACAGCCTTGTCAGATTCATAGGGGAGGGGCCCCGGAACAGTAATAATAATGGGTGCAACAGACATGATTTTGACTGGCTTCCTCGGGGGAGCCTTGGTAGGATTGTTGAAAATTGTGATGAATGATACTTCTTCAACAGGAACAAAAGGAACAGCGGTCTTCTTGAACAAAATTTCTTTGCTATCCATCAGGTTTTGGACGCCTGACTTCAGCAACGGACAACCAGTAGGGGAAATAACACACAAAAGGCAACCCTTTCTACAACCCGGAAATAAACCGGCTAGCAACAGGTTCCTCTTAACAGTCAACAGAGGGGTAGCAACATCATCCACAGAAACGGCATACAAGTCTTCCTCAATGGCATTTACTCCATGCTGGGGCATAGGAGCAGTCACAACATTTCGCCTTTCGGGCGCCTCAAATTGTATCTCCTTCGCATCGATAAGGTCTTGAACCTTATTTCTCAGGGCCCAACAGTCATCAGTAGAATGCCCCGGGCTATCGGAGTGATAAGCACAGCGGGCATTTGGATTATACTTCGGAGAGGTTGTGTTCACCACCTTTGGAGCCTCTCTGACGGTCACCAAGTTAGTCGATAGCAGTTGCGGAAAGATTTGTGACAAGGTCATACTAAGCCGAGTGTATTCCCTTCTGGGTCTCTCTCTCCCCTTGGTTGGTTAGGTTGCCGAGGAGCGGCAGCAGACTTAGCAATTACCACCGCGTTGACAGCTTGGCGGCGCTCTGGTTTGTTCTGCCTCCTAGGTCCATACACAACACTGGCTTCCTTTTTAAAAGGTTTCTTTTCAGAACTTGAGGACGCACCTTTCTGAATCTTTCCTGATTTCATACCAGCCTCTATCCTTTCCCCAGTTAGAATGAGATCTGTGAACCCTGCATATGAATTGCCAATGAGATGATTGAAGAACGACCCGGATAGGGTCCCCAAGAACATATCTACCAATTCACGGTCGGTTAATGGTGGCTGCACCCTGCCAGCCAGGTCCCTCCACTTCTGCGCATACTCTTTAAAACCTTCTCCCGATCCTAGCGACATACCCTGGAGTTGGGTACGTGTAGGAGCGAGGTCGGCATTATATTGATACTGCTTGTAAAAAGCAGTAGCCAACTCCTCCCAGTTACGAACCTTGGTTCCATCCAGCTGATAGAACCATTCGAGATGAGTCCCTGAAAGACTCTCCTGGAAGAAGTGGATCCACAAGTTCTTGTCCACAGTATACGGCTGAATCTTCCGCACATAAGATCTGAGATGTAGCTTAGGGCAGGACGCCCCGTCATACTTTGCGAAAGATGGTGCTTTGAACTTATGTGGGATTACCACACCAGAAGATAGACCCAAGTCTCCGAAATCCAAACCAGGCACTTGTTGAATTTCCATGGCATTCAGACGGTCTTCCAACTGCTTGTACTTATCTTCAGCTGGAGGATACTGCTCCTCATTAAAATCAGTCTCGTTGTCAGAGACCACCATACTAGGAACTCTTCCCCCCTGGGGACTGCCTTTTCCTACAGAAGAACCAGCTTGATCATCCTCATTCTGCAGTGTGTTACCAAACCTCTGGCCAGTGTTGAACATCACAGTTCTCTTCTTCTTCTTCTTGACCAGCAGAGCCTTCAACTCCTCTTGACCTTGGGCCAAACTCATGATTAGCTCTTGGAATTGGGCGTTCTGAGCCTGAAGGGCCTTGATGGACTGCTCGGTAGATGATTCAGGGTTCATGATGCTGAAATAAACAGTGAAGAACATTAAGCAACCTGAAAAGAAGAGTTCCTGTGATGCACATGATGAATGGAATGCGTATGATTTATGTTTTCAAAGACAATCGGGAATCAACTTCGTAAACAAAAAGTAACACACTTCATTAGATTCAACTTTGAAATTTAAATTGTTCAACAGGTTGCCCTTAGGCGTTACATAAAATGGAAATACTAAAAAGGGAAACAAAAACTGTAAAAGAACATCCAAAGCTCATTATTGATCCCAGGGTCTCCTCTTCTCAATATGGATGTAGTCATTTAGAGCTCGCTCATTCTCCAACTGCTTTGTCAGCTTCTGGATCTTCAATTCCTGCTCGTTGAAATTTTCCCGATAAGAATCCCGTTATTCTCGCAGTTGCGCCCAAGATCTCTTTAGTGTATCAATATCAGTAGGTATCTGAGGAGGGAGAACAGTTGGAGGAGCCCCATCTCTATCAGGATATTCAAGAATGATGGGTCTGACAGCTTCGTACGTCATACCTAACTTCTGAGCACGGATGTGAACCCATTTGTAGTAGGCTTCCATAGGTAGAGAAGTCTTTGGTCCCAACTCTTGTGGGTCAGCTTTGTGAATTCTGTCCCAAGCCTTGATGAACCTACGACGCAACTCGTCACTATCTACCTGAAACTCAAAACTGATGTGAGGCACCAACATCTCATGAGGCCCTGCTCTTCTGGCTCTTCCAAACTGACGGAGAGCTAGACACGGATTATAAGAGATTCCTCCTTGGGTACCAATCAAAGGAACATTAGGATATTCTCCGCAACGATCAATAACAGCTACCTCATCCAAACCCCTGAAAGTCCAAATGATGTCATTATCCGTGAGAGACATTAACCTATGAGCCCAACCTCTTCCTTTTTTGTTCTTCAGCACGAACTTAGGGAGGTGCGAAATAAACCACCTCACTAACAAAGGAATACAACACCACAGATTTCCTCGTCTTTGGAAAGTACAAGCATAAAGTTGTTGCAGGATGTCACCCAAGAGAGTGGGCACAGGGTTCCGAGACATGAAGATCCTTATGGCAGTGATGTTAATGAAGTTATCAGAATTAGGAAACAAGACTAGACCATAGATTAAGAGAGCCAGAATGTCTTCGTACGCCCTAAAGTCCAAGTCGTTCCAGAAACTGTTAGCCTTACCAATCAGAAACTTTGCCAAGAAACCCTTAACTTTGCTTCTAGTCACCCAATTGTCCATTACTTCTTTGTGGGTCAAAGGAAGAGCTGCAGCAATCTCCTCAAGCCTAAGAGTCTTTTCCCAACCAGTGTAGGGAGTCTGATCCAAGATAGGGATGCCAAGCAAATCAGAGAACTCTTCCAGGGTAGGGACCAGCTGGAAGTCTTGAAAGGTGAAGCACTGGTACAGAGGGTCATAAAACTGGGTCAGGACACTCATCAGTTGTTGGTCCCACTTTGCCGTGACTAAACTGAGAAGAGAACCATGCCTCTGGATGAAGGAAGTAGTATTTGGAATTCTGCTAACTAATTCTTCAAGCAACTCAGGTGGGTGAACAAAGTTGAACCGGATAGTATTCCTTCGCATAGGCATCGTGATGTCCTACAAAACAGAGCAAAGGTGAAACCCTATTATCTTTGAAATGGTCAGTCCTTATGCAGGATGCATGCAAGGTTTATGATGGCATGATGTTATGATAAAGCACACCACAAACATTCACAAAGGCAAACATGATAAGGCACACAAGTCACACAAGACAAGCCCTTAGAGTTTAGGCCATCATGGGGTCTAGGTATTACCCTCTTTCAGTTTGTTGGTTAAGACCTGTCCTATCAGAAGTAACCGGGTTCTAGAGGATCCCAATATCACTGACTACCCTCAATCGATCATAACTCCAGCATCGCAATCTTTTCTTGCGGCCAGAACCATCACGAAAGTTTAGCCTCAATGGGCATAGCATACTGCTACTGTTCTATTGGCCAAGTTGGGTCATTTAAGGTTCTAAGGTCGGTTGGTGCTTAATGACTCCTCAGAAGACCCATATTCTCCTCGTTGCGACACAAGGGATATCGGTATAGACCAAGGTGCCACACCAACGTAGCCACTGCTTCACCCATGTCGATCTACGCCGGACAGGTCCCTCACAGCTTATGCTACCTAACAGGGTATCCCCAGATCCGGGTTAGGATCTATGTAACTCCGACGCAGCCCATAATAATAAAGCAAACAAGCACAACAATTGAAAACACAAGTGATCTAAGTCCTAAGGTACACCTCACTTTATAAGAATTCCCCAGAAGAGTCGCCAGTTCTGTGATCGGTGGATCTGGAACTGACTGTTTAACGCTGGTTCGTGAAATGTCGCGGAAGCAAGAGTCACCACCGTCTTTTATTCTCTCCAACATGGACAGGACAAAAGCACAGCAAAATTCCTTATGAGATAGTTTCTCGGTTTGGGAGGTAGATTTATAGAAAGGGAAGGTGTTAGCACCCTCTCTGTCCATGGTTATCCATGGGCTCTTAGATACTCGCTCATTTGTGTTTTCAAAATGTTTGCTTTTCAAAGTGTGAGTTGGTTTGAAAAAAGTTTCGTTTAAAGATTTCTGAATAACTCTTGTATCAGTCCTCAAGAGTGTTTGAAAAATTGTTTTGAAAGCTTTTTGAAAGTGTCGGTGTGAAAAGAGTTTTTGATTTGTTTTTGAATAGAGCAAGTATCTATGAGTCATCTACCTACCCTAAGGAATTAGGCTGTGTAGAAGTCCTTAAGGTAGTGCCATCCCACCATGGAGAGGTAGGTAGCACCACCATTGGAGGTGTTCGGGTCAATTCGTTTGTAGGGACAGTGTGGTCACCAGAGCAACAGTAGGACACCTTAGAAGCTACTCTTATGCCATTGATCCTTTTTAATTCCGAGGCAACCGTTTCGAGGCAACTGGATCATGTCATGGACATAAGGACTTACTAAAACGTCCTATACTTGACGACCACGTTTCGAAGGTAAGGCAACAGTGAGGCGTACCCTAAGAGTGGTGTGTGAATTTGTGTGTTGTTTTTATGTCAATATCTATCTTGTACATGTATCATGGTGATCTACGCATTGTTTTTAATTTGGCCATACATTCTTTCATGCAAAGTTTAATAGTTTAAGAGCGCGGAAATTTAAATGCGGAAAGGTAAATCCTACGCTATTACAAGGCGCGGGTCTATACATCGCCAAATTAACAAAGACCCGTTTTGAATAAAAATGCGGAAAGTAAAACCCAGTTACTATTACATGGCTTGAGCAATTACATAATATTCGGAAGGAAATAAATTAACGTGCGAAAAGAATAAAAATAGAACGTTCGAGGGCGTTGGACCCTTTTGAGATTAAATTGAATTAAAAGTTAATTAATTATTTAATAAAAGGAAAGAAATGTTTTTTATGTTTTTGGTATTTAATGCAATAAGAAAAGAATTTAAAATTAGAAGGAAACCCTAGTTCTAAATATTTTTAATTATTAAAGAAAAGGTTAAAGTTTAAAACCTAATTTATGCTAATTAATTATTTACATATTTATTTACAAAGATATTTAATGATAATAATAATAATAATGAGAGAAGATTATTTATTAAAAAGAAAAGGTGAAAAATATCAAAAACCCTAATTCTACCTATTTTAATTTATTAAGTAAAATATGAAAGTTTTAAAACCTAATTTGCTAAATTAATGGTTAATGTTTATTTACAAAGAATATTTTAATGATGAATAAAAAAATAAATTAAACATATTTTAGTTTCTGAATTTTTTTATTATGAAAATTATTTTAGGAAATAAAAGAAAACAATTAAAACAATTAATAGAATTAAGAAAGAAAAATCAAATAAAAAAATAAAAATGATGCAAACCATGGGGGGTGTCTGGCCCATTTAGGAGGTGAATTGGAGAAATTAGGCCCATCAGAAGACAAGTCCTTCGTTGACTTTTGGGATCACATGCTTGATAGTTGACCTAGGCGTATGATGGTCCCCATCCTGTAGCCTTCAGAGTGATCAACCTGCTTATGTGGCAAGCTAGCATGTGAATGCGTATGGTGGACCTTTGGCTGGAAACTACATGGGAACATATTAAAGAAAAAATTATTGAACATGTGGGGGGACCTGGGAATCGAACCCAGGTCCCAGTGCCTGTAGGATAACTCACCCACCAACTGAGCCAGCGCGTGCATTTGTTATCTGGATAGCTAAAAAACATAATATGCAAAAACATTAGTTAGTGGTGTACACAAGAAATTACGCGCCAGTATTTGAATACTCCTATCACGTTATGACACGCCAGCTTCGTCTTCATCTTTGTCCCTGTAATATAAACAAATAGCGGGGGTTTTAAACCCCCACTAAACGAGACCTGCAAAAATAGCGAATAGCACATGGACAACTATAAAAAGGGCGCGAGTAGTCAGTTTGCTTCGTCTGGATGTCACGAATTCAATAGCATAGGTTTGGTGGCCTGATTTTTCCATATGAAGAAACCCCTAATTTTGAGCTTCTGAAAACCTAATATCCATCAATGGTAGATTTTGATATAGGCATTGTTAGTTCAATTAAATGGTACCATTCGCTTCAGAACATCAATATTAGCAAGAATCAACATTTAAAACATATGAATAATGCATGAGAATTAAAAAACGATAATGGACATGTTTGTGACAAGCACGATGCCGTTCTACCGTTTCTTTGAGGGTGGAGGCGTGTTCTTGATTGCAATCTATTCCTGGAAGGTCCAGCAACACAATGGAATACTTGTTATGCTTTGAAACACCCTGCAAATATGATTTCAGATTCCAAATTTTTTGTCAAAAGTTGCAATTTGGTTATGTCTTTTTGAGCAGCTTTTCGCGTCCAATGCCTTAGGTTTTAGTTGTCCCTTTGTACATGAAGCAAATTAGGTTAAAAAACCAAGCCCAAAGTCCATGTATTAATGTTTTCAATCTTTGATTTTTTCACATCTTTTTCCAATCTTTTTGCCATGGAAACTTGCAAAATATGGATGATTTTGTCCCCTTGAGAAGGTTCAAGAGATCTTTTGCATATCATGAATATATTTGCTGCACAAAAAAGATTTAAAACCATGATTTGCTATTTTTTCATATTTAAAACTAATTAAATGAATTTATAATAATAAAAATTCAAATAATTAATCAAAAATAAGAAAATAAATCCCTTTGAGGTCAATGGGTCGTGCATAGCCTTTGGGTAATGATTCATGGAAGAATTTGTGGCCCATTAGCATTTTTGAAGCTTTTGAAACAAAGTTGACTTTTCAAAATTCCCAAAAATTTCCCAACTTCTACAAGGCATATCTTGCTCAAATTTGAAGCTATGATCATGTTCTTTGACATTTTGGAAAGGTCTTGAAGTCCTCTAACCAATGTCTTTGGTCCCATTTCATTTTGATTTACCAATCTCAAGTTATGCTCTTTGAATTAAAGTGCCTTTTTGTTGACTTTTGAAAATGACCTATAATGTTGAAATTGATAACTTTTTGTGAGAGCATTTATTGGACTTGGAGTGTGAAGATGAGTTGTAGGAAATGTCATCCTCTTCAAAATGAGCTTTGGATGGAATTTTTCTGATAAACCATGAAGAAGTTATGCCCTGGTCAATTTGCAGTTGACTTTTCAACTGTCCAAAAATAGAAACTTTTGCATCTTGAGACTTTTTGAGCCATGCTTTGAGAATCATGATCAAGAATTGATCAAATGATGTTTATGGCTTCAAAATAAGATGTTGACCAAAAATTTGGATTTTTGACTGTCAAATGACCATTTTGCCCCTGCAGTTGACTGTGAAGCAGTTAGGGTTTTTGACTGTGCAATTTGATGCTGTGAGTCTTGAAACTTGGCCTATGGATGCTTGACAATGTATATGAGCATATGGGACTTGTTTGGACCCTTGGAAACCTTATTTTCTTTGCCAGAACCAAAACCCTAATTTTGACTGTGTTAGGAGGCAATTGGACTGTGCAACCCTTGAGAGATTTTCAACCATCTGAAGATTGATCTTAGCAAATCTTGAAGAATATGGGAGGGAAAATTTTGGGGTACAACAACATCCATATCGAATATGCAAAAATTTAATTGTACAATTTAAAGTAAACACAATAAATATGCAAAATGTATTATGCAGAAAATGATTTTTTATGTATGTGAAAGTATTTTTCAATGTAAAATATAAACAAAAATAAAAGGGTCAAATTTTGAATGTTTTTGTAATTTAGGGCAAAACCCTAGTTTTTTGAATAAATAGTATTTATTTATTAATTATATACAATATTTGTTAATTATATACAAAAAAATAAAAAAGAAGTATATTGTAAAAAAAAGAGTATTTTTTAGTGTCATATATTAATAAAAATGAAAATGTATTATTTTCATATTTTTATCCTAAGTATTCTAATAAAATATACAAATATTTATATTATATATTAAATATACTAAATATATACAAAAATGAGATATTAATTATTTACAAAAAAAAAGTATATTTTAGAAAATGTTTTCAAAATGTAAACAAGAAATAATAACTGAAAAATAAATATTTTTGTATTATTTTCTAGGGTTTTAAATAAAAAGTATATATATTTATTTACATGCATATGTTAAATAAAACAAATAAATGCCAAATAAATGCAAAAAAAGGTGGAAAAATATTTTTGGAGTTTTTTATGTTTGAACAAAAAATAATAAGTCAGAAACAAAAAGAAAAATGCAAAAATAATAAATATTTCACACAATGGGCCAGGGGGGTGTAAATGGAAAAAAAGGGGTGTGAACAGCAAGCTGACTCAGGCCCAGCCCAAGCCAACTTTGTCTTCAACCTCCAGCAATGTTCAAACAGAAAACGTGCGCGCCTCCTATGCAATCATCATCTCCTGATTCTTTAACTTTTAACAAAAACTCATAACACAAACATTATAGAGCATCAAGAGACGAATTCAGACATATAAAACACTTGACCTAACTCTAAGAAACGAGGGAGAATTTCTTCATCCCCAATTTCTGACCTAATTTTTCTTCAATGTTCATGGCCAAAATTCTCACAGCATACTCAATATAAATGAAAAGTAATCCTATGTATGGTTTCAGGGCTATGAGTAGAGCATGTCTCATTCACAAACCTAAGCCTAACTCTTCCTAGATTGAGAGATAGAAGTTCATGGTTTTACCTGTTTCAGATTGACTTGAATAGAGCAATGTAGGTATCTTCAATGGAGTTTGAGCTTTGGTACAGCTTGCCTGAAGTCCAAGGATGCTTCTCCAACACTTAGCTTTCTTTGAATCACTCTGAATCATGCTATGGAAGTCCACCTGCAAACTGAAAACTGAAAATGGCAAGTAATGTTAGGGATGTTACAGCTTGGGTTTAAGGCTGGGGATAGTTCCAATGGATGATATGGAATGTATTTGAACTGGTTTTAGCCAAAGTGCACGAGTGGAATGGATTGTGGAAGTCAAACTGCAACAGATGCCCTGTTTTTGCAGAAAAACTGTGATTTTCTGTATGAGGAGGGATAAGGGGTCGTTTAGTCGTGCTTTAGGCATCCTTGGATGTATGAAAGATGTTTGCAAAGTTTGTGTTTGGCTGTGTTGACAGGAATGAGAGATTGGTATGAGTTTGCCAAGTTTCTTCAAATGTAAGCAAGGATAGTGTAAGTGTCCATGCAGGCCTGTACCACACTCTATGTATGCTGCATATCTTGCCCTTGGTAAAACAAATTTATGGACTCTATCTGGCCTCAAAGATCTGGCTTGTACTTCAAAGATCATGAACTTGACATAAAGCACCACTTTTCAAAAATGGCAAGTTTGCTTTTTCTACTTAAGGGATAATTCTTTGTGTAATGACTAAATGCACAAAATAATGCTTGAACATAATGGTTAGGCATTTAATTATGGAGTGAAAACTTGGTTTAGAGGCCTGCAAGCAAGTACCAGGCATGCTGATTTGAAAATGGAACTTGTATGAACATGCATTTGGTTATGAACAAAAGTGAATTTTGCCCAACTTTGCAAATTTGATTCTCCCTAACCACAAGGGTGTTTGAGAAGTTCTTTGACAATTTGGAAAGCTTGGAATATGTACTACAATCCATCTTTCTAATGAAAATTGAAACTCCAAGTGGAAGCATGTGAAAAATGGCCAAGAAGTTGGACAAAAATCCTGCCTAGAATAGGTCAAAAATTTTCTAAGTTAAAAATGTTTTGCACCCTTATTCCAAAAATCATAACTTGAGCTACAAGCTTCCTTTGAGAAAACTTTGTGAATCAAAGTTGTATATTTTGCAATGGTCTACAACTTTCATGTTTCAAGTTTTGTTTGAATCCATTTGCATCTTGGTGAAAAAATGGGACAAAGTTAGGAAAAAATAAGGAAGTTTCATAACTTAGAAAAATTCTAAGTTATGAAATTTTCTCATTTTAAACCCTAATTTGCAATTTTGGGTTTCTTGATGAAAAAGTTTCATAATTTGACATGTCTTGATGAAAAATGAATCTTGGCACTTGATTTTGACCAAAAAGTCAAGGTTTGACTTTTCAATATACAGTCAAATTTAGATCAGTTGACTGAAAAATTCATCTGTCAATCCTATGAATTTGGGATTTTTTGAACTTGTTGAATGTGTAAAGACAATGCCATTGAGTCCTTGAGTCCATGTGTGAGCTTGGTTTGCCATTGGTTAGGTCAAACAGTCAAAAATTGCCTTTGTGTAGTCAAAACCCTAAAAATGACCATTTTGCCCTTTTGGTGATCTGATCAAATTTCTTGTGGAATTGTGATCCAAACTTGACCAAATGGTTCATATGAGTTCATTATGTTGATGTGGGTCAAATTTCTTAAGTTTTGACTGTCAATTGGCCATAGTTGACTTTTTCCCCAATACAGCTGATTTTAGGTCAACTATCCAATTAACTGGGCAAAAAATTGGAATCAAGGCTTGACACTTGGTATGGATAAACTTGTGAGTCCAACATGATGTAATTGCAAGCTTCTCAAGTCATAGTTAAAGAATGTGTTTTGATGAAGACAACATGGACATCAACATTCAAAGGATGTGCAAAAAGCTTATCAACATCATATAAGATTATTGAAGAATTATTGAAGAATTATTGAAGAATCATCAAATATCAAATGGTATAAATAATTATTAATCTTGAATATATATGTTCACAAAAAAAATATGCATTCATAATCATATACATATCCAACATGTTTTCACTTAAGAAAAACTTTGTTTAAAATCTTTTTCAAAAAGAATTTTTTGAAAATTAACTTTCAGGAACCGATTCCTCCCTAACAGGGAACCGGGTTCCAAACCTTGTTCAAAAACATGTTCCTGGAATTTGTACCAGGAACCGGGTTGTACCAATAAGGGAACCGGTTCATGCGTGATATTTTTAAAATCTGACTTATAACGTTCACTAAGAACCGTGTTCTGTCAGTGTCGGAACCGGTTCCTAGCGAACCAGTGCAGCTTTTCTTTTGGTTTTTAAACATTTTTCAAGTGGTATCTTTTCATGAATGCATTGCAACTTTTCATATGAATTGGCATGAATGAAGAGGTTCTTATGACTTTATAAAATGCAGTTTTTCAGATTTTAAAAACAACAAGAATACAATAACATTTTCATACAACAAAAAACCTTCTTCAATAAACAATTTTCTCATTCATTCAAATTTGAATTCATACTTTCATGTGTTCATAATTTTGTGAAACTTGCCATATACACTTTCATTAAATCATTACAAGTTTCATACATACATTGTGAATATTTATATACAATTGTTTGAGAATTGTTTTTATCTTGAAGAAGAAGATCAATTGAAGATTGATAAAGCTCTCCATATACTTCAAATAAATCATTGTATTAATTAAGGAAATTATTCCCTTACTATCCAGGATTGTTGGAAGTAAGTGTTGTGATTTGAAGAGGATTGTTCTTCATTCACATTAGTGTTTGTTTGGTCTTAAAGGTGTTAAGAACCTTTGATCACCCTATAGGTTAGATAGTAAGCATAGGCTGTACAATCATTCTAACTATAGTGAAATCTCTTTCGTGTTGGAAAGGGGACTGGAGTACTCTCGGATTGTGAGGGGAACCAGGATATATCACCGTGTTCTTTACTTTTCTGCATTTACCGCTTTCATCACCATAATCAGGAAAAGATAAAGATATAATCAAAACCTTCAAACACTTAACCGAAAATTACTACCAAGCATTCTCATAAAACCGAATAAATTTTTATAAGACTTAATTCACCCCCCTCTTAGGCACTCTGAGACTTACAATTGGCATCAGAGCAAGTTATAGGTAACTTGTTCCTAAAGATCTAGAATGGCTTCCGCAAATCATCAACCAGTTTTCAGAGATGGTGGTAGTAACAACAAGCCTCCTCTATTCTGTGGTGAATATTTTGACTTCTGGAAAATACGCATGAAGGCGCATTTAGAAGCGCAAGGAGAGGAAGTATGGGATGCTGTTGAAAATGGTCCATTTATCCCGATATCAGTAATCAATGGCATTGGTTCTGCAAAGCCCAAAGCTGCATGGGACGACGATGATAAAAAGAAAGTTCTCTATAACAAAAAGGCAATAAACCTTCTTCAAGGTGCTCTCAGTATGGACGAATTTTTCTGTGTCTCGAACTGCAAAACGAAAAAAGAAATATGGGATACCCTGGTTCAAACTCATGAAGGAACGGCTGAAGTAAAAAGATCAAGGCTAAATACCTTGAGTCAAGAATATGAACTATTTAGAATGCAGCCCGGAGAATCCATTCTTGACTTACAAAAGAGATTTGTGCATTTGACAAATCACTTAAATGCTCTTGGTAAAACCTTGACAAATGATGAACTCAACTTGAAAATCCTTAGATCATTGACTAGGGAATGGCAACCAAAGGTAACGGCAATCTCGGAAAAGAAGAGTCTCTCCGCAATGACTTCCGCTACATCATTTGGCAAACTTCAAGAATACGAAACGGAACTCGGTAGACTTGAAAAACATGAAAATTTAGAGAAGAAATCCAAAGGCATTGCTTTGAAAGTTGATTCAAAAGAAAGTCAAGATAAAGATGCATCGGAGGAAGATGAAAACTTCTTTCTTCTTGTAAAAAGGTTAGGAAAATATTTTGGTCATAAAAATAATCTTCATAATGCTAACTTTGTCAAAAGGAAGAAATTTTATAATCATAAAGATAAAGAAGCCTCCACATCAACACAAGATATCACATGTTATGAATGTGGAAATTAAGGTCACATAAAGCCGGATTGTCCAAAACTCTCCAAGAAAAATGGATTCAAAGGAAAAAAGGAGTTCAAGAACAAAAAGGCTTATGTTGCATGGGAAGATAATGAGATAAGTTCTTCATCCGATTCGGAAAGCGACGAATGTGCAAATCTAGCATTAATGGCTTCACATCACTCCGACGATGAAGAAGAGGTTAGTAATGAATTTAATCTTTTTGATGATGATGTTCAAGATGCTATTGATGAACTATTGAAAGAATGCAAAAGTTTATACAAAAAGGTGTCAAATCAAGAAAAAGAACTTCTAATTTGTTTAGAAAAAATTGACACCATGACTAAAGATTTTGATCTTCAAAAACAGAATTTTATTAAAGAAAAAGAAAACTTTGCATGCTCCAAGTGTGAATCAAATGTCTTTTAAATTGTTCAATTGAAAAGAGTCATTGAAAGATATGAAAAAGGACAAATCGGATTGGAAGGATTACTAAGCCAACAACGTTATCCAAATGATAAAAGGGGTCTTGGTTATGTGAATTCTAAGAAACCAAGTAACAATCCCACTGTTTTTCTAAAGGCTAGTAATAGTTCCAATCCCAAGAAAGTAGAAAAGAAGCAAGTTGTTCATAATCATCAAAAGAAAAAGGCTAATGTATCGAAAAAGAAAACATTTCCTAAGAAGAAATCTTATCCTTCTAGATATAGAAGCAACTTTGAACCTACTTGTTTTTATTGTGGTATTAAAGGCCATACACCTAATGCTTGCTATGTTAGAAACTTTAGTATAGCAAGTGGGCATTATGTGTGGGTGAAAAAGTGAACTAACTATGAAGGACCCAAGGCATCTTGGGTACCTAACAAAGAATAATTTGTTTGTGTAGGTATGCTTGAAATCCACATCAAATGTTTGGTATCTTGATAGTGGATGTTCAAAGTATATGACAGGAGATGTACACCAATTTTCATATCTAGTACATAAAGCCAAAGGGTATGTCACCTATGGAGACAACACCAAAGGAAAGATTCTTGGCGTTGGAATAGTTGGCACACCTCCATCCATTCAAATTGAGGATGTTCTCTATGTTGAAGGATTAAAGCACAATCTTCTTAGCATAAGTCAACTTTGCGATAGAGGGTTCAAGATCAAATTCAACAAAGATGAATGCCTTATTATGGATGAGGCAACCAATGAGGTAAAACTCAAAGGTGTAAGAACTAACAATATTTTTATGATTACTCTAGATGATTTGTCTATGAAGGTACAATGTCTTATGGTAAACAACAATGACGCTTGGTTATGGCACAAGAGGATTGCTCACATTCACATGGAGCACTTGAACAAATTGATTAAGCATGACTTAGTTATTGGTCTACCAAAGATGAAGTTCATCAAAGACAAATTATGTAGCGCTTGCCAAAAGGGCAAACAGACCAAAACAACTTTCAAATCTAAGAATGTGGTGTCTACTACAAGGCCACTACAATTGTTACACATGGATCTCTTTGGTCCATCAAGAACAAAAAGCTTCGGAGGTAATGTATACGCTTTGGTTATTATTGATGATTTTTCTAGATATTCTTGGACTTTGTTTCTTGTGCAGAAAAGTGATGCTTTTAAAGCCTTTAAGAAGTATGCTAAGCAAATCCAAAATGAAAAATCACTAAAGATTGTATCCATAAGAAGTGATCATGGTGGAGAATTCCAAAATGCACAATTTGAAGAATTCTCTGAAGAACATGGTATCTCTCATAATTTTTCAGCACCAAGAACTCCACAACAAAATGGAGTAGTTGAAAGAAAGAATAGGTTTCTAGTGGAACTTGCAAGAACAATTCTTAGTGATGCAAATCTTCCTAAATATTTTTGGGAGGATGCGGTTAGTACGGCATGTTATGTTGGAAATCGAGTTATCATTAGACCTATAATAAAGAAGACTCCATATGAACTCTTCAAAGGAAGAAAGCTAAATATTGCTCACTTTCATATCTTTGGATGCAAATGTTTTGTTCTTAACAATGACAAAGACAATCTCGGTAAGTTTGACGAGAAATACGACGAAGGTATATTTCTTGGTTATTCTCTTTCTAGTAAAGCATATAGAATTTATAATAAAAG
This sequence comes from Vicia faba, assembly GCA_948472305.1. Lineage (NCBI taxonomy): Eukaryota > Viridiplantae > Streptophyta > Magnoliopsida > Fabales > Fabaceae > Vicia > Vicia faba. The sequence continues at coordinate 103,275,427 of OX451737.1, forward strand.
AACTTTAACTATTGAAGAATCTATGCATGTATCTTTTGATGAAACTAACCCCTCTAAGGAGGAAGTAGTAGTATGTGATGATGATGATCCTATAGATTTACCCCCGGAAGATCTTTCAATTGATCAAGTTGTGAAATCACCGGAAAATCAAGAAAACATTGTACAACAAGATTCAAACATCAATGATCTACCAAAAGAATGGAGAACTCATAGAGACCATCCTATTGACAAAATTATGGGTGACATTAGCCAAGGAGTATCAACAAGATTGAATCTAAAAGATGCTTGCTTAAACATGGCGTTTGTTTCTCAAATTGAACCTACCAAAGTTGATGAAGCCTTAGGAGATGATCAATGGATTATTGCTATGCAAGAAGAATTAAATCAATTCGAGAGAAATCAAGTTTGGGAACTTGTTCCTAGACCAAGTGGTAAACACATCATAGGTACCCGATGGGTGTTTAAGAACAAACTTGATGAGAATGGTCTAATTGTTCGAAACAAAGCAAGTTTGGTTGCCCAAGGTTACAATCAAGAGGAAGGAATCGACTTTGAAGAAACATTTGCTCCGGTTGCAAGGTTAGAAGTTATACGTCTTTTACTTGCTTATGCTTGTTCATTAAATTTTCAGCTTTTTCAAATGGACGTCAAAAGCGCATTCTTGAATGGGTACATCAATGAAGAAGTCTATGTCAAACAACCTCCGGGTTTTGAAGACTTCAAACATCCTACACATGTCTTTAAGTTGAGAAAGGCTCTTTATGGCTTAAAGCAAGCACCAAGAGCATGGTATGATAGACTTAGCAATTTTTTGTGTGAAAAAGGTTTCGAAAAGGGTAAGGTTGATAAAACCTTGTTCATTAAGAAAATCCAAAGTAACACTTTATTGGTTCAAGTCTATGTTGATGATATCATTTTTGGATCGACTAACAAAGAAATGTGTGAGGAATTCTCATTGATGATGCAAGGAGAATTCGAGATGTCTATGATGGGAAAGATGAACTACTTTCTTGGACTACAAATCAAGAAACTAGAAGATGGAATCTTCATCAACCAATCTAAGTATTGTAAAGATTTATTGAAAAAGTTTGATATGGACAATTGTAAAGCAATGAATACTCCAATGGGCTCCGGTACATATGTTGATCAAGATGAATCCGGTACTCCAATTGATATTACAAAGTACAGAGGTATGATTGGCTCTTTATTGTATTTGACGGCAAGCCGTCCTGACATCATGTTTAGTGTTTGTCTTTGCGCTCGCTTTCAAGCAAATCCAAAGGAATCACACCTCATGGATGTTAAAAGGATCATGAAGTATCTAAAAGGAACAACCAATGTCGGCTTATGGTATCCGAAAGGTAGTATTTGCACTTTAATTGGTTATTCTGACGCGGATTATGCAGGTTGTAAAACTGATCATAAAAGCACAAGTGGTACTTGTCACATTATTGGAAATGCATTAGTATCATGGGCTTGTAAAAAGCAAGAATGTGTTGCTCTTAGCACGGCTGAAGCAAAATACATAGCAGCGGGTAGTTGTTGTGCACAAATTCTTTGGCTCAAGCAACAACTCCGTGATTATGGACTTGATCTCGGATGCATTCCTCTTCGATGCGACAATACAAGTGCTATCAATATTACAAAGAATTCGGTCATGCATTCAAGAACCAAACATATAGATATTCGACATCATTTTCTCCGTGATCATGTACTTAAAGGAGATGTCGAAGTCACTTTTGTGGATACTCATAACCAACTCGCAGATATCTTCACAAAACCGCTTGCTCGAGGACCTTTCTTCAAAATCTGAAGAGAACTTGGTATTTTGGATGAAGGTGATATCTAAATGTTTCTCATAAGATGCACGTCTTAATTTTTAAATAAAATTGTTTCACTCTTTTTCCCCATCCTTTTTTATGTTAACAAAGGGGGAGAAGAATATGCATATGTGTTGTTTTGTTTCAAAGAAATTGCAGGCCCAAATAAATATCAAACCCACTCCAAAATTCAAAGAATCATGGACTTAGGGGGAGCATACAATTTAGGGGGAGCCTTGCATTTGCTCAACATGTTTACTACACAAAACATCATAAACATTTCAAGAATTGTTTTCAAGACTTGGTTGTCATCATCAAAAAGGGGGAGAATGTAATTGCAAACTTCTCAAGTCATAGTTAAAGCATGTGTTTTGATTAAGACAACATGGACATCAACATTCAAAGGATGTGCAAAAAGCTTATCAACATCATATAAGATTATTGAAGAATTATTGAAGAATTATTGAAGAATCATCAAATATCAAATGGTATAAATAATTCTTAATCTTGAATATAGATGTTCACAAAAAAAATATGCATTCATAATCATATACATATCCAACATGTTTTCACTTAAGAAAAACTTTGTTTAAAATATTTTTCAAAAAGATTTTTTTGAAAATTAACTTTCAGGAACCGGTTCCTCCCTAACAGGGAACCGGGTTCCAAACCTTGTTCAAAAACATGTCCCTGGAATTTGTACCAGGAACCGGGTTGTACCAATAAGGGAACCGGTTCCTGCGTGATATTTTTGAAATCTGACTTATAACGTTCACTAAGAACCGGGTTCTGTCAGTTTCGGAACCGGTTCCTAGCGAACCAGTGCAGCTTTTCTTTTGGTTTTTAAACATTTTTCAAGTGGTATCTTTTCATGAATGCATTGCAACTTTTCATATGAATTGGCATGAATGAAGAGGTTCTTATGACTTTATAAAATGCAGTTTTTCAGATTTTAAAAACAACAAGAATACAATAACATTTTCATACAACAAAAAACCTTCTTCAATAAACAATTTTCTCATTCATTCAAATTTGAATTCATACTTTCATGTGTTCATAATTTTGTGAAACTTGCCATATACACTTTCATTAAATCATTACAAGTTTCATACATACATTGTGAATATTTATATACAATTGTTTGAGAATTGTTTTTATCTTGAAGAAGAAGATCAATTGAAGATTGATAAAGCTCTTCATATACTTCAAATAAATCATTGTATTACTTAAAGAAATTATTCCCTTACTATCCAGGATTGTTGGAAGTAAGTGTTGTGATTTGAAGAGGATTGTTCTTCATTCACATTAGTGTTTGTTTGGTCTTAAAGGTGTTAAGAACCTTTGATCACCCTATAGGTTAGATAGTAAGCATAGGCTGTACAATCATTCTAACTATAGTGAAATCTCTTTCGTGTTGGAAAGGGGACTGGAGTACTCTCGGATTGTGAGGGGAACCAGGATATATCACCGTGTTCTTTACTTTTCCGCATTTATCGCTTTCATCACCATAATCAGGAAAAGATAAAGATATAATCAAAACCTTCAAACACTTAACCAAAAATTACTACCAAGCATTCTCATAAAACCGAATAAATTTTTATAAGACCTAATTCACCCCCCCCCCCCTCTTAGGCACTCTGAGACTTACACATGAAGCATGAAAGTCATTTTGGGCACTTTAGGTCAAAACATCTTTGTGCAAACTCAAACCCTAATTTGGGTCAACAATTCAAGGAGGGGTCTTGAGCAGAGCAAACCCTAACTTAATCTTGAGCTCCAAGAGTCTTGTGGTGAGAAAATGTTGATGAAAAGGGAGGGAAAATTTTGGGGTACAACAGTTGCCCCTGTTCAATCTTCTTGCACCTGAAGAGTTAGATTGGCAGGTTTGCCTTTCGCGTCTCAAAGGTAAAAGGAGATTGGACACTAGAGTGCCCTTAAATTTGCACTCGTCGAAGCATGGATGCGGGAATGGGCTTAAAGATGCCATTTGGAGATGGGCTTAAAGATGCCATCTGGAGATGTGACTAAAATCTTGTCAGGGGATGGGCTTAAAGATGTCATTTGGAATGTATGTTGTAGGTGAAAGAAAAGAGTATCAGAAAGGTGTCCATGTTTTGGAACATCTATGGACTGGGGGGTCTGAACAAGCAATAGATTGGCATCCATGTTTGGAGAATCCGTAAACTGTTTTCAGAAGTCTTGGAATTGAATAAGCAATAGATCAGCATCCATGTTGGGAAGCGTCCGTAAACTGTTTTCAAAAGTTTGAGCTTAGTAATCTTATCCTGAAAAGGGTAAAATATTAGCTGAAACACAAAGTTATGTTGCATGAAATGTATGATGCAATGTATGTTATATCAATGTTTATGATATGAATGTAATGGATGAGCATGTAAGCTGATGAGCTGTCTTGCTGAGGAAGGCGGATCCTGGATAACAAAATCTTTGACTGCTGTCGGGGGAAAGTAAATCCTTGACTGCTGCTGGGGATTGAGAATCCTTTGATCGTTGAAAATGAGAAGTCCTGGGACTGCTGTTGGGGAATCAGGAGCTTGGGTTGTATGCCAATCTACTGGGGATTCCAGGACTTGAGTCTTCATTCTGTTAAGGGTCATAAATTGGGAGTATACCAATCTTCTGAGGCTTCAAGGATGAGAATCTTCATTCTGATAACGCTTAACTGTTATCTGGTCGATCTCCAGGCTTTCACAGAAACTTGTATTGTCATCTGGTCGTAATCCAGGCTTCACAATAGCTTGCTAAGCTGTTATCCGGTCAAATCCGGGCTTCACGGCTTGTGTTGAAGATATACCACTATCTGGTCGACTCCAGGCTTCGTAGTATTCTTGACTGTTGTCTGGTCGTAATCCAGGCTTCACAGAAACTTGTATTGTCATCTGGTTGTAATCCAGGCTTCACAATAGCTTGCTAAGCTGTTATCCGGTCAAATCCGGGCTTCACGGCTTGTGTTGAAGATATACTACTATCTGGTCGACTCCAGGCTTCGTAGTATTCTTGACTGCTGTCTGGTCGTAATCCAGGCTTCACAGAAACTTGTTGGGGATTAAACTATTATCCGGTCGAATCCGGGCTTCATAGCTTGCTCTAAGGGGATACCACTATCTGGTCACAATCCAGGCTTGGCGGTAGTCTGGCATTGTTATCCGGTCGTACTCCGGGCTTCACAATATGGTGTAGACATTAAGATACTATCCGGTCAAATCCGGGCTTCATAACTTGAACTTTGTGAGAATTTGATCTTTGACGACTGTAACTTCCAACAGGTGATGAAGGAACTTTTGAACGACCAATCAATTTGAAATGTAATTTGTTTTGGAGAATAAATCCTTAACAAATGTTGGGGAAATAAACCCATAATCGAAGCTGGGGATAGAAAAATCCTTTGGTTACTGAGGGTGAGAAATCCTTGTTGACTGCTGATTGCTTAGGGGGCAAGATCTTCAGTTGTTGAGGGATCCTAGGACCACTGCTGGGGATTGAAAATCCTTGGTGACCTGTGGGAAATGAGAATTCCGATGATCTCTACTGGGGAGTCCAGAACCTGGGAGACTCATGCTGGAGGAGTAAGACTGAGAATCTTCAATCTGATGGGAAGTATCTCTGTGGGAGAGTGTTTACTAATCTGGTTCCGTTGGGGATTGATAGTTGGAAGTTTTAGCCCCGCTGGGGCTTTAACAGCTTTGACTTCGCTGGGGATAGGATTTTCAGATTTTAGGGCTCCACTGGGGATACTGAAATTTAACTCTGAGGGGAATTAAGTTCCGGAAGGCTCTCTTAGCTGGGGAAATCAGTTTTGAGAAAGCTTTCGTTCTGTTGAGGATCCTGAAGTTTAACTCTGTTTAGGGAATTAAGTTCTGGATTTTAACCTTATTGAGGAATTTGGAGTTTAATTCCGCTGGGGAGTTCTTCTGAAAGGGCATCAAGATACCTATTTGTACCTTCAACCTATCATCAATCATCTTTCTTGATTTGTAAGGAAATGATTATGTTCAAATGCATATGCCTACTTAACAAAACATTGGACGTTTCTCAAATAAAACATAAGTGTAAAAAAAAGCAAAAGGAAGACAAAGCAAATTTCTATATCTGGAAAAGTATTTGTATTAACTTTTTACGAGTATCTTTGTACAAAGGAGACAGACATCCTAGTAAGAGGATATTACCGTAAAAAATTGAAAATTATATACAAACGAAAGATGGCTATGTGTAACAATTCCATGGGATCCCATTCTGTTATAGCCTTCACAACTCTGAATATCTTGTCCATTCAATGCTTCGTCCGCCGATGACTGGATTGATCAGAAGCTCGGAGCTTGTTGATAAAGAGATTGTTCTTTAAAGTGATCCGACGAGACATAATCATACGCTTTAATTCCCTAACTTTTTCCTGGACCGCCCTCTCGGGTTTTCAATCCACCGGGAAACCCTTTTTTGTCCAAGCCTCCCTTTCGGGTTTTCGACTTGCCGGGTGTACAGATTCTTTTGTTTTATCCCTAATTTTTGCCTGAACCTCCCTTTCGGGTTATTGGTTCACCGGGATGCCCATTTTTGCCCAAGTCGCCCTTTCGGGTTTTGAACTTGTCGGGTGATTTTATGCGTAGTATCTTTTGACTATGTCTGTGTTCGCAGGGTGCAACAAATCGTCGTCGTCCATGGTGTTCAGAATCATTGCACCACCAGAAAAGATGCTCTTGATTACAAATGGTCCTTCGTAAGTAGGAGTCCATTTTCCCCTGGGATCACTTTGCGGCAAGATAATCCGCTTGATTACGAGATCTCCGACTTGATATACTTGACGTCTGACTTTTTTGTTGAAAGCCTTGATCATCCGTTTTTGGTACGTCTGACCATGGCAAACAGCAGTGAATCGCTTCTCGTTGATCAAATTGAGTTGATCAAGTCGGGTCTGAATCCAATCGTCTTCACTCAAACCAGAGTCCTTCATAATCCTTAAAGAAGGAATCTGAACTTCCATGGGTAGGACAGCTTCCATGCCATATACCAAAGAAAATGGGGTTGCCCCTGTCGAAGTACGTGTCGTGGTACGGTATCCATGCAGAGCAAACGATAACATCTCATGCCAGTCTTTGTAGGTAACTGTCATTTTCTGAATGATCTTCTTGATGTTTTTGTTCGCAGCTTCAACAGCACCGTTCATCTTCGGCCGATAGGGAGATGAATTGTGATGATAAATCTTGAACTGTTCGCATAGAGCGGTGATCATAGTATTATTCAGATTGGTTCTGTTGTCTGTGATGATCCTGTCGGGGACACCATACCGGCATATGAGGTTTTGCTTGATGAAGCGGGCAACCACATTTTTTGTGACGGAGGCAAAAGAAGCTGCTTCGACCCACTTGGTGAAATAGTCAATAGCGACCAGGATGAAGCGATGTCCATTGGATGACGTGGGCTTGATCTCTCCAATCATGTCAATGCCCCACATTGCGAATGGCCAAGGAGCTGTCAGAATGTTGAGAGGAACAGGAGGAATATGAATCTTATCGGCGTAGACCTGACATTTATGGCAAGTACAGGAATGTTGATGGAAATCAGCTTCCATGGTAGACCAGTAATAGCCTGCCCTTAGAATATTCTTAGCCATCATATGTCCACTCAAGTGGGTGCCAAATGTGCCACTGTGTATCTTAGTCATGATCAACTCTGCTTCAGCTTTGCCTACACATCGGAGTAAAACACAATCATGACTGCATTTATAGAGGATGCAGTTGCTCAGGAAGAACTTGGTAGCAAATCTCCTTAGGAACTTCTTGTCATTTATGGAAGCTCCTTCGGGATATTCTCTAGTCTGGAGATACCTTTTGATTTCGTGAAACCAAGGTTGTTCCACTACTTCTTCGGTATTAATCTCATGACAATGCGCAGGTTCATCCATTCGCTCGATGGTGATTTGGGGAGCCTCGTTATCCCAGTTGAGTTTAAACATGGAGGACATTGTTGCCAGAGCATCTGCAAGCTGATTTTCTTCTCGCGGGAAGTGCTCGAAGGTGATCTGCTCGAAATGAGGCAGCAATGTCAAAACATGTTCTTTGTATGGGATAAGATTAGGATGTTTGGTGTCCCACTCTCCTTTGATTTGACTGATAACCAAAGCCGAGTCCCCAAATACGATCAAAGATTTGATCCCCAAGTCTATAGCAGCCTTGAGACCAAAGATGCAAGCTTCATATTCGGCCATGTTGTTGGTACAACTGAAACAAAGTCGGGCAGTGAAAGGTGTATGGCAACCTTTCGGGGAAATGAGTACCGCACCGATACCGTTTCCAAGTGAATTTGAAGCACCATCAAAGTACAGGGTCCATCGGGATCCATTTTCAGGTCCGTCATACGGTCCGTTACCTTTAATGTTTTCCAAAGTCATGATGTCCTCGTCCGGTAAGTCGAATCTCATGGATTGATAATCTTCGATAGCTTGATGAGCTAGATGGTCAGCTAGTACACTCCTTTTTATATCTTTTTGGGTAGTGTACTGGATGTCATACTCAGTCAGGATCATTTGCCATCTAGCGATTCTTCCAGATAAAGCAGGCTTCTCGAAGATATACTTGATCGGGTCCATTTTGGAAATCAGCAAAGTGGTATGAGTCAACATATACTGCCTTAGTCGGCGAGCAGCCCATACCAAAGCGCAACAATTTTTCTCGAGCAGTGAGTAGCGAGTCTCACAGTCGGTAAACTTTTTGCTAAGGTAATAAATGGCATGCTCTTTTCGACCAGACTCGTCATGTTGGCCCAGTACGCACCCCATTGAGTTGTCCAAAATAGTCAGATACATGATCAGCGGCCTTCCTTCAACGGGTGGCATCAAAATAGGAGGTTCTAGCAAATACTCCTTGATCTTATCAAAAGCAGCTTGGTAATCGTCGTTCCATTCGACTACCTGATCTTTCTTCAATAGTTTGAAAATTGGCTCACAGGTAGACGTCAGATGAGAGATGAATCTGGCAATATAGTTCAAGCGCCCCAAGAACACTCTAACCTCCTTTTCAGTATGGGGGGCAGGCATTTCTTGTATAGCATTTACTTTTGCCGGATCGACCTCAATGCCTTTGTTGCTGACAATAAATCCTAGGAGTTTACCAGACCTAACTCCAAAAGTGCACTTACTTGGATTCAACCTGAGTTTGTATTCTTTCAACCTGGCAAACAGCTTTTGCAGATGTTCAAGGTGTTCCTCCTCTGTCTGTGATCGAGCTATCATGTCGTCTACGTAAACTTCGATCTCATGATGTATCATATCATGAAACAAAGCTACCATGGTGCGTTGATAAGTTTCCCCTGCGTTCTTCAGTCCGAACGACATCACCTTATAGCAGAAGGTACCCCATTGTGTAACAAAGGTTGTTTTCTCCATGTCCTCGGGGGCCATTTTGATCTGGTTGTAGCCCGAGAATCCGTCCATGAAAGAAAACACCTTGTGCTGAGTTGTGTTATCAATCAAAATGTCGATATGTGGTAGAGGAAAATCATATTTAGGGCTGGCCCTATTAAAATCCCGGTAGTCCACACACATTCTGACCTTGCCGTCTTTTTTAGGAACGGGCACGATGTTAGCAACCCATTGTGGATAGGATGTAACAGCCAGAAAGCCAGCGTTGAATTGCTTCATTACTTCAGCCTTAATCTTCTCAGACATGTCAGGCCTCATTCGGCGGACTTTTTGCTTGATCGGTGGACAATCCTCTCTTGTAGGGAGACGGTGAACCACGATATCTGTGTCTAAACCCGACATGTCTTCATAAGACCAGGCGAAGATTTCAACATATTCATTTAACAGCTGTATTAAGCGCTCCTTGACACCTGATTCCAGATTAACACCCACTTGTACCTCTTTCCTGTCTTCCTCTGTTCCTAAGTTGACTGTCTCCAACAACTCTTCATGAGGCAAGATGACCCTCTCTTCTTGTTGTAGAAGTCTGGCTAGCTCTCCTAATACTTCACAATCTTCGTCATCTTCGTATTCAGCCTGGTTGACCAAATCTTCAGAGTTATTGAAGGATACAACAGAATAGTCACCCATAGAATCCATAGTGGATGGGTACCTGCATTTGTGAGTGTGGGTGTGTGTAAGGGATAACCATCTTTAAACAAACAAAAATGCAAAAGGAAAGAAAATGAACACAATAGTTTATAAATGAAAAACGTCCAATGATACATTAAACATGGCATATGAATATGAAGAGAATCAAAACCCTTACAAATGGACCTACATGCCCCGGGCAAGGCATGAGGTGAAAAATAGTGTGCAGATTGTTTAAAAGTAATTATTACAGACCAACATAAAATGTTAGAAAGATAAATTACTGATTAATGAAAGTAATGGGAACGAAGTCTTTCGCCTCTCAGTTGTGTATTCCCGCTTTTATGGTTGGGAAAATCCAATCTTCAATGTTGGCCTCTTCGTCTTCTTCTTCCAAAGCATTGATTCCATGAGGAGAAATCTTGATGGGTGTTCTTTCAATTTTTGAGCGACGCATAGCTTTTTGCCCCGCAGCGGTAAATCCCAACCCAAACTTGTCTGTCTTGTGAGGAAAGTCAGGCAACTGACCCCATGTTGAGCTCTTCCCCTCCTTCATTGCAGCCTTTGCGTCTTTCAGAGATGCCATCCTGGCCACCTCCTTGGGTACCTCAGCTACTGCTTTTGCTACTGCAACCTTGGGAGAAATTTCCTCGAAGTGTTGGAACGGTGTTTCGATGAATTCGCCCTCCACTTCCACATACCTAAAGGAGTTTAGATGACTGATCATGTACTCCTCTTCACCGTGTACGGTTATGATCTTCCCCTAGACAGGGTATTTCAGCATCTGATGTAGGGAGGAAGTGACTGCACCAGCATTATGTATCCATGGTCTTCCTAGCAAGCAAGAGTATGATGGGCGGATATCCATCACATAGAATGTGGAGTGGAACACCTCAGTACCTACCTTGATGGGAATGTCGACCTCCCCATGCACCATTCTTTTAGACCCGTCAAAGGCCCTGACGATGATATTACTAGGTTTCAGCTCCAAGCCTTCACAATCCAACCGGTCCAGAGCCTTCTTAGGCAGCACATTTAGAGAAGAACCAGTGTAGACCAAGACATGGGCGAGAGTGGTTCCTCGGCATTCAACTGACACATGCAGTGCGTCATTGTGCTTTCTTCCCTTCAGAGTCAGGCCAGCATCAGAGAAACCCAGGCCGTTGTCGGCGGTAAGGCTGGCTACACAATCTTGGAATTGATCGGCTGAGGTTTCCTGGGGCACATGGGCTGTCTTCAAAAACCTTATTAAGGCTTTGTCATGAGCCTCCGAACAAAGCAGCAAAGCTAACATGGATATCTTCGAGGGGGTTTGCCCCAATTGCTCTACAACGTCATAATCACTCTTCTTTATTATTTTCAGAATCTCCTCCATTTCTTTCTTAGAGGTTTCGGGGATGACCAATGGTTGAGCCCTCGTCCTGACGAGCTCTTCTTGGATCCCTTTCCCCTTATCAGCAGAAGTAGGAGGGACAACCACAGGAGTAACAGCTTCTTCAATCAACGGAGTTCTTGCAGAAAGTTTTATCGGTGCAGGAGTAACCTTGGGAACAGCTGAGGGTCCAAAGATTGCCTTTGAAGGGGCAATCTCTGGAGAGAAAATTCTCCCACTTCGGGTAATCTTGCTCGTACCGGCAATGTTTCCAATGTCGGTGGTTTCTTCGTCGGAGCTCTCTCCAGTTATCTCAATTTGTTTAACACCGTGGTAGTAGATTTCTCCACCATAATTCCACGGTATCGATTTGTCAGATTTGCAGGGGATTGGCCCAGGCATGGTTATTTTTAGAGGTGCAATCTTCGGAACTGATGTAATCTTAACAGGCCTTTTGGGGACCTTGGAAAGATTGGCGGAAATGGTGATTATTGAAACTTCATTGACAGGAATTGGAGTAACAGGAATCTTTTCGAAAAGAATTTGTTGGTTGTCCATTAGGCGTTGGATGCCTATCTTCAGCAATGGATAGTCAATTGGTAGGGAGGAACAAAAGTAGCAATCTTCTTTACATCCTGGGAAAATCCCAGCCTTCAACAGATTCAGCTTGATTGTCAGCAGTGGGGTCATCAGATCATCAACAACAGAAACAAACAGATCTTCTTCAATAGCGTGGACATTGCGACCATGCTTCGGCATTGGAGCGGATATTACATTCGGCTTCTCGGGGGCATCGAACTCAACCTTCTTAGCATCTATCAAGTCTTGAATTTTATTCTTAAGCGCCCAGCAATCGTTGGTGTCATGCCCGGCGTTGTCAGAATGATAGGCACATTTAGCATTGGGATGATAGTGTGAGGAAGCGGTATTTACAATCTTTGGCACCTCTCTAATAGTGGTGAGATTTAGCTTCAACAAATGGGGAAGAACTTGTGCAGGCGTCATGTTGATGCGGGTGAACTGCCGTTGTGGCCGTTCTACCCGCTGCTGGTTAGGTCTGGACTGATTGTTACGAGGCTGATCATTTGACGAATTTTGAATCATCACGGCCCCTACAGTCGGTCGGCGCTCCGTTCTTCCCAATATTTTCTGAGAGTATATAACAGCTGCTTCCTTCTTGGCCGGAAATGATTTCTTAACAGTTGTGGATGCAGAGGCATCCCTTTGAATCTTCCCACTCTTAATACCAGCTTCCACCCGTTCGCCAGTCAGAATCAATTCAGTAAACCCTGCGGAAGAGCTCCCGATCAAGTGGTTTAAGGAAGGGCCAGATAGGGTCCCCAAGAACATATCAACTAGTTCCCTATCTGAAAGAGGTGGCTGCACTCTTCTGGCCAAGTCGCGCCATTTCTGGGCGTATTCTTTGAATCCCTCATTTGAGGCCATCCCCATACTCTATAGCTGAGTACGGGTTGGCGCCAAGTCAGCGTTATATTGATACTGGCGATAAAAGGCAACTGCCAAGTCTTCCCAGTTATGCAACTCTATCCTCTCAAGCTGGTAAAACCAGTCTAGCTGTGTACCAGACAAGCTGTCCTGAAAGAAGTGTACCCAAAGATTTCTGTCGGATGTATGAGGTTGAATTCTTCTGACATATGACCTCAGGTGCATCTTCGGGCAAGACAGCCCGTCATATTTTGCAAAAATTGGCACCTTAAACTTTAGAGGGATCACAATCCCAGCAATCAATCCCAATTCTTCAAAATCTTACCCAGGAACCCTTTGCAGCTCCATAGCTGCTAGTCTATCCTCCAGGTTTTTGTATTTGCCGTCCGCTGGTGGGTATTGCTGCTCTGAGTAGTCTTCATCTTCCTCTACCTCTTCCTCTTCAGCCTCATACTCAGAAGGTAATGCAGCCCCTTTTCCTTTACCGGTCCCCTCATCAGATGTGGAGGGGAATTCAAGAACTCTCCTAGCTTCATTCTCAAATCTTCTTCCCAGTGTAGCTACCCCAACTCTTTTCTTCTTCTTTTTTACTTTTTCTTGCTCTTTATTCCCTAACAGTGCTTTAAGATCCTCCTGACCCTTTGCCAAGGTCATAAGGAGCTGTTGAAACTGCGAGTTTTGTGACTGCAGATCTTTGACCGTCTGTTCAAGATCCATCTTACTGAAATAAACAGCAGAAAGATAAGGAAACCTGGTGTGAAGACCTGCTTATGCATATGATGAATGATATGTTTATTCATGCAATGCATTCAAGGATTTAGAAATTCAAAATTGTTGCAGACAAAAAGAACACACGTCATATTAATAAGAAGAAATTTTGTCAGTACATAAATGCCCCATGGGCCAAATATTACAAAAACTTCTTAAGGTAAAAAGACGTTGCGCATCCTCTTTGGTGCGATGTAAGTGTTGAGGGTCTCCTCCTCGTGAAGTCGGCGGGTAAGCTCCAAAACCTTCTTCTCACTGGCGTAGAAGCTGGCTTCAAAAGTATCCCTTTCTTCTTTGAGTTGGATCCAACTCTTCTGAATTTCCTCCCATGATGTAGGCATGTCAGGATGTAGGATAGTGTAAGGAACCTCTCCTTCCTTAACAGGATCTTTAATCAAAGGGAGAATGTGAGGGTAAGGCATCATAAGACTCTGGGCTCGAGTTCGTACCCACTTAAGGTAAGGCTCAAGAGGGATGGAATTCTTGTGCCCCAGTGTTTTGCTATCTACCTTGTTAGGCATCCTCCAAGCTCTGATGAATCTTTGGCGAAGTCCTTGCGCATCATTGTCGAAGTCAAAAACTAGGTCAGGAATCAGCATGTCATGAGGGTCATCCCTCCGTGCATATCCAAATTGTCTCAAAGCTAGACAGGGGTTGTAGGTAATGCCTCCTCTAATGCCCAGTAATGGAACATTAGGGAATTCACCACAATGATCGACGATGATGACATTTTCTATGGACCGAGAACACCAATGTACATCAGAATGTGTGAGGGTCATCAATCGTTGTGACCACCTTAAGCCTTGCTCATTCTTCAAAACAGATTGTGGAAGGTGAGAAATAAACCACCTTGCAAGGAGAGGAGTACAGCACATGAGAACACCTCTCTTCCTCATTGTTCGTGTGTAAAATGAGTGGAGGATGTCCCCAAGCAATGTAGGTATGGGATTCTTGGATAGGAAAATCTTGACAGCATTGACATCTATAAGTTGGTCAGGATTTGGGAACAAGACCAACCCATAAATGAGGAGTGCCACAATCTCTTCAAAGGCTTGTAGATCCAAAGAATTCCAACACTCTTGTGCCTTCTCAAACAAGAATTTTTCCAAGAAGCCTTTGACACCACTTCTAGTCTCCCAATGCCCCTTGATGTCAGATGGTTGCAAGTGTAATGCTTGAGCAACATCTTCAGGCTTTGGTTCTTTTTTCGTACCGTTGTAGGGTAGTTGATTAAGAATAGGAATTCTTAGGAGTTGAGAAAATTCCTCCAAAGTAGGCACCAATTGGTAGTCGGGGAATGTGAAACAGTGGTGAAGGGGGTCAAAGAACTGGAACAACACTTTCACCATGTCTTCTTCAATACTGGTGTTGACTAGGTTGAGCAGTCTACCATGTCTTTCACTGAAGAGAGAGCTTTCTGGAATTCTGGATGTAAGCTCCTTGAGTTGAGGAGGGATTCTCACAAGTTTGACTTGGATAGTTTTCCTGCGAAGAATTTCCATGACCTATAAAACAAGAACAAAGATGAAGATCTAAACCCTTGAAATGGTTAGTGGATGCATATGATGCTTTATGATGTTCATGATGTATGCACAAACATATGTACAAGCAAGTCACACAAAACCCTAGTTTCAGGCTTGCATGGGGTTTCATAGGTAAGTACCCTCTTGAGTGTAGTTAGCTTAAAAACCTGTCCTATAAATAGTAACCGGGTTCTAAGGAGCTCAATATCATTGGATTGTTTTCCATGTTCATTGTTTTGGTTTAGCCACTTAACTAGCGACCAAAATATTCCAAGAAAACAACCCTCAATGAGTGTAGTATCGAGTATCTACCAACTTCGGACTGCACCAAAGCCGGTCATCTCACTACCCCTAATAAAAGGCCAAGATGGTCAAGTAAGGTTCTAGGTCATTAGTGCTTAGTGACATCACTCAGCGGCCCCGTACTCTCCTTGATTGAACTCAAGGGTTACCGGTACTCACAAATATGTCGCACTAATATAGCTATTGCTTCAACCGTGTCAGTATACCCCACACAGTTTCCACAATGTATTGCTATCTATGAATGTTTCCCAAATCCGGGTGTAGGATTTCAAGTCCAAACAAGAGAACCAAAATGTAAAGCAATCAAAGCAAACAATTAGTCATGCAAAAGGGTGATCTAAGCCCTAAGGTTACTCCACTTTTAAAATTTATCCCCAGCAGAGTCGCCAGTTCTGTGATACGGTGGGAGAACTGACTTGGGTTTTGCGTTTGTTTTTGCAAATGTTTCGGTTGAGCAAGAGTCGCCACCGACTTTTTATTTTATCCTAAGGAAAGGTTAAAAAGCACAGGAAAAACCTTTGAGATGTTTTCTTGGGTTCGGGGAGTAGATTATAGAAAGGAAAGGTATTAGCACCCTTTTTATCCATGGTTATCCATGGGCTCTTAGTTACTTGCTTAGATCACTTGCCTTTGTTTTTCAATTGTTTGAAATGGTGCTTTGTGTGTGTGGTTTTTTGAAAATGTTTTGAAAAAGATGCCTTGTCTAGGCAACCATTGTAACAATTCTTGTTTGAATGTTTTACAAAGGTGTGTGTCTTTTTGAAAAGATGTTTCAATGTTTTTGAAAGTTTGTTTGGAAATTGTGTTGTGAGGTGTGTTTTGAAAAATGGCAAGGATTTGTTTTGCAAGTTGGTCAAGTAACCAAGAGCTATCTACCCTAAATTTATCAAAGATCTTTCTCATGTTTTAACCCTTTTAACAGTGTCGTTTCACCATTGTATTTGGTGAACAACCTTGTGTTAGGATGTTAACGGGATGGGCGCGGGTCATCGTTTAGACCATGAATGCAATAGTGCCAAGTGTCTTTGGCAATTTTTCTTTAAGGGACTTGATCATTTTTAGGCAACTTGAGAAAGCGTCATCGAGGGACTATGATCATTTGATTTGTTTTTGTTTTGCCAAAGACACTCAACATGCAACATAGCCTATTTTTTAAGGCAACAAGTGGAGTAACCCTAAGGGTGCAAGTGTGCATTGTGTTGTCCATTTTCATGCTTTTTTGTCTTTGTATTAGTCAAACTATTTGTTATTTGATTTGCATACAAACCCTAGGTCTATCATGGCATAATTTGAAAGCTTTTAAATGCGGAAATTTAAAGTCCTAAATTATTACAACATGATTATGGGGATGGGGGTACAAATGTTTGAATGGGGGGATATTTGACAAGAAATTAAATCTAAACTATTACATCCATATCGAATATGTAAATATTTAATTGTACAATGTAAAGTAAACACAATAAATATGCAAAATGTATTATGCACAAAATGATTTTTTATGTATGTGAAAGTATTTTTCAATGTAAAATATAAACAAAAATAAAAGGGTCAAATTTTGAATATTTTTGTTATTTAGGGCAAAACCCTAGTTTTTTGAATAAATAGTATTTATTTATTAATTATATACAATATTTGTTAATTATATACAAAAAAATTAAAAAAGAAGTATATTGTAAAAAAAAGAGTATTTTTTAGTGTCATAT
Organism: Vicia faba; assembly: GCA_948472305.1. Lineage (NCBI taxonomy): Eukaryota > Viridiplantae > Streptophyta > Magnoliopsida > Fabales > Fabaceae > Vicia > Vicia faba. Next base: position 103,292,424 of record OX451737.1, read on the forward strand.
ATTAATAAAAATGAAAATGTATTATTTTCATATTTTTATCCTAAGTATTCTAATAAAATATATAAATATTTATATTATATATAAGATATACTAAATATATACAAAAATAAGATATTAATTATTTACAAAAAAATATATATATTTTAGAAAATGTTTTCAAAATCTAAACAAGAAATAATAACTGAAAAATAAATATTTTTGTATTATTTTCTAGGGTTTTAAATAAAAAGTATATATATTTATTTACATGCATATGTTAAATAAAACAAATAAATGCCAAATAAATGCAAAAAAAGGTGGAAAAATATTTTTGGAGTTTTTTATGTTTGAACAAAAAATAATAAGTCAGAAACAAAAAGAAAAATGCAAAAATAATAAATATTTCACACAATTGGCCAGGGGGGTGTAAATGGAAAAAAGGGGTGTGAACAGCAAGCTGACTCAGGCCCAGCCCAAGTCAGCTTTTTCTTCAACCTCCAGCAATGTTCAAACAGAAAATGTGCGCGCCTCCTATGCAATCATCATCTCTTGATTCTTTGACTTTTAACAAAAACTCATAACACAAACATTATAGAGCATCAAGAGACGAATTCATACATATAAAACACTTGACCTAACTCTAAGAAACGAGGGAGAATTTCTGACCTAATTTTTCTTCAATGTTCATGGCCAAAATTCTCACAGCATACTCAATATAAATGAAAAGTAATCATATGTATGGTTTCAGGGCTATGAGTAGAGCATGTCGCATTCACAAACCTAAGCCTAACTCTTCCTAAATTGAGAGATAGAAGTTCATGGTTTTACCTGTTTCAGCTTGACTTGAACAGAGCAATGTGGGTATCTTCAATGGAGTTTGAGCTTTGGTACAGCTTGCCTGAAGTCCAAGGATGCTTCTCCAACACTTAGCTTGCTTTGAATCACTCTGAATCATGCTATGGAAGTCCACCTGTAAAACTGAAAACTGAAAATGGAAAGTAATGTTAGGGATGTTACAACTTGGGTTTAAGGCTGGGGATAGTTCCAATGGATGATATGGAATGTATTTGAACTGGTTTTAGCCAAAGTGCACGAGTGGTATGGATTGTGGAAGTCAAACTGCAACAGATGCCCTGTTTTTGCAGAAAAACTGTGATTTTCTGTATGAGAAGGGATGAGGGGTGGTTTAGTCGTGCTTTAGGCTTGCTTGGATGTATGAAAGATGTTTGCAAAGTTTGTGTTTGGCTGTATTGACAGGAATGAGATATTGGTATGAGTTTGCCAAGTTTCTTCAAATGTAAGCAAGGATGGTGTAAGTGTCCATGCAGGCATGTACCACACTCTATGTATGCTGCATATCTTGCCCTTGGTAACACAAATTTTTGGAATCTATCTGGCCTCAAAGATCTGGCTTGTACTTCAAAGATCATGAACTTGACATAAAGCACCACTTTTCAAAAATGGCAAGTTTGCTTTTTCTACTTAAGGGATAATTCTTTGTGTAATGACAAAATGCACAAAACAATGCTTGAACACAATGGTTAGGCATTTAATTATGGAGTGAAAACTTGGTTTAGAGGCCTTCAAGCAAGTACCAAGCATGCTGATTTGAAAATGGAACTTGTATGAACATGCATTTGGTTATGAACAAAAGTGAATTTTGCCCAACTTTGCAAATTCGATTCTCCATAACCACAAGGGTGTTTGAGAAGTTCTTGGACAATTTGGAAAGCTTGGAATGTGTACTACAATCCATCTTTGTAATGCAAATTGAAACTCCAAGTGGAAGCATGTGAAAAATGGCCAAAAAGTTGGACAAAAATCCTGCCTAGAATAGGTCAAAATTTTTCTAAGTTAAAAATGTTTTGCACCCTTATTCCAAAAATCATAACTTGAGCTAAAAGCTTCCTTTGAGAAAACTTTGTGAATAAAAGTTGTAGATTTTGAAATGGACTACAACTTTCATGTTTCAAGTTTGGTTTGAATCCATTTGCATCTTGGTGAAAAAATGGGACAAAGTTAGGAAAAAATAAGGAAGTTTCATAACTTAGAAAAATTCTAAGTTATGAAATTTTCTCATTTTAAACCCTAATTTGCAATTTTGGGTTTCTTGATGAACAAGTTTCATAATTTGACATGTCTTGATGAAAAATGAATCTTGGCACTTGATTTTAACCAAAAAGTTAAGGTTTGACTTTTCAGTATACAGTCAAATTTTGATCAGTTGACTGAAAAATTCATCTGTCAATCCTATGCATTTGGGATTTTTTGAACTTGTTGAATGTTTTAAGACAATGCCATTGAGTCCTTGAGTCCATGTGTGAGCTTGGTTTGCCATTGGTTAGGTCAAACAGTCAAAAATTGCCTTTGTGCAGTCAAAACCCTAAAAATGACCATTTTGCCCTTTTGGTGATCTGATCAAATTTCATGTGGAATTGTGATCCAAACTTGACTAAATGGTTCATATGAGTTCATTATGTTGATGTGGGTCAAATTTCATGAGGTTTGACTGTCAATTGGCCATAGTTGACTTTTTCCCCAATACAGCTAATTTTAGGTCAACTGTCCAATTGACTGGGCAAAAAATTGGAATCAAGGCTTGAAACTTGGTATGAATAAACTTGTGAGTCCAACATGAAGCATGAAAGTCATTTTGGGCACTTTAGGTCAAAACATCTTTGTGCAAACTCAAACCCTAATTTGGGTCAACAATGCAAGGAGGGGTCTTGAGTAGAGCAAACCCTAACTTGTTCTTGAGCTCCAAGAGTCTTGTGGTGAGAAAATGTTGATGAAAAGGGTTGTCAAATTTTGGGGTACAACACAAAACAAAACAAATTTTTCACACTTACACTTTTACAAACAAGTTTTCTAAAAACACTTCATTACACTCTTGAGGACAGAAGCAAGAGTTAAATCGAAGTTAAAAACAAAAACTTTTCAAAACCCACAAGCACAAAGAAAACATTTTGAAAATGATGAGCAAGTACCTAAGAGCCCGTAGATAACTACGGATAGAAAGTGTGCTAATACCTTCCCTTTCTATAATCTACCCCCCCCCCCCCCCCCCCGTACTCAGAGATAATCTCAAAAAAGGAATTTTTCTGTGCTTTTTTCATTTCCTTGTTGGATAAAATAAAAGTCGGCGGTGACTCTTGCTTAACGCAACATTTTGCGAAAACAAACGCAAAACGCAAACCAGCATTCCAAAAATAGTCAGTTCTTCCCACCGTATCACAGAACTGGCGACTCTGCTGGGGACATTTATAAGTGGGGTGTACCTTAGGAATAGTTCATCATAATGTTTTCAATTTCTTGATTTGTATGCTTTATCTTTGTGGGTTTGAATCGGAGTTACTATAGATCCTAACCCGGATCTAGGGACACCTTTTAGGTAAGTAGCAATAGACTGTGAGGGAACTGTATGGCGTAGACCGATACGGTTGAAGCAGTAGCTACGTTGGTGTGGCACTTTAGTTTGTACCGGTATCCCTTGTGGTGGAACAAGGAGTATATGGGTCTTCTAAAGGGTCATTAAGAACCAACTGACCTTAGAACCTATAATTGACCAACTTGGCCATAGAAAAGTAGCAGTATGCTAAAATCATTGAGACCAAACTCTCACGATGATTCCGGCCGCAAGAAAAGGTTGCCAAACTGGAATTATGACTGATCGAGGGTGGTCAGTGATATTGAGATCCTCTAGAACCCGATTACTATTACTAGGACAGGTTTGAACCAACTAAACTGAAAGAGGGTAATACCTAAACTCCTTGTCAGCCTGAAATCTAAGGGTTATCTGTGTGACTTGTTTGCCCTTACCATGTTTGCTATTTGTGAATACCTGTGATGTGTTACTATCATGACATCATACATCATGACATTGCATACATATTGCATCAGACTAACCCATTTCAAAGACAGAGGGGATTCATCTTTGTTCTGTTTTGTAGGTCATGGCCTCTATGCTTAGAAACACTATTCAGATCAGCTTTGTACATATTCCTACTCAGCTTAGAGATTTGGTTGCAAAGGTTCCAGATACTTCCTCCTTTGTCAGAAGACATGGTCACCTCCTGGGTTTGGTCACTTCCAAGATGGATGAGCAGATGTTGAGTGTCTTGTGCCTGTTCTTTGATCCATTATACCACTGCTTCACTTTCCCGGACTATCAGTTAGTCCCTACTCTGGAGGAATTCTCTGATCTACTTGGTATCTCTATTTTAGAGCAGACCCCGTTTACAGGTTGGGAGAAAGTCCTTAGGCCGGAAGAGATTGCTTCATCCCTCCATCTGACAAAGGATGAGGTAATGTCTAATTGGGACACTCGGAGTGGGACAAAAGGCTTCTTGGCTAAATTCTTGGTTGATCGGGCTAATCAGTTTTGGGACAGTCTAGATTTTCAGGCATTCGAGGATATCATGGCCCTTCTCATTTATGGTTTGGTGTTGTTTCCTAACTCAGATTCTTTCATCGACGTGAATGCAGTGAAGATTTTCATATCCCGTAATCCGTTGCCCACTCTCTTGGTTGACATTTTGCACTCTCTTTATACCCGTACTGCTCGGAAATGGGAAACCCTTATGTGTTGTGAACCATTGCTGGCGAGGTGGTTTATTTCTCACCTCCCCAAATCTATTTTGAAGAACAAGGAAGGCATGGGTTGGGCCTACAGAATTATGTCTCTAGCTCACACTGACATTATCTGGAGCACTAAAGACATGGAAGACGTAACTATTATTGATCGTTGTGGGGAGTACCCCAATGTTCCATTGTTGGGAATTCGAGGAGGAATCACCTATAATCCTTGTTTGGCCTTACGTCTGTTTGGGCGAGCTAGGAGGGAAGGACCTCATGAGTTGCTAATTCCAAGCATTGTCTTTGACTTCCAAGGGGATAGTGACGAACATCGCCGCAGGTTCATACAAGCTTGGGACAGGGTGCACTGGTCTGATCCACATGAATTAGGGATGAAGACCTCTCTTCCGATGGAAACGTATCTCCGATGGGTTTGTACACGTGCTCAAAAGCTGGGAATGTCGTACGAAGCTGTCTTTCCTGTAATTGTTGAGATTGCTGATGAAGAAGGGGTTCCTCCTACCATCCTCCATCCATACATGCCTACTGACATTGGGGCATTAAAGAGGTCTTGGATGCAGCTAAGAGAAGAGCGGGATACTTACAGAGAAAAGTATCATGAGCATGAGCTGAAGATTCTAAAGCTTACAAGACAGATGGAGAATGAGAAGGTCCTCAACGACTATGTCAGCACCAATGGGAAACGACCATGGGAGCGCTGATGTCTTTTGTTATTTCTAGCTTTGATTTATTTTTCAGTATTTCTTTCTTGTAACTCCTTAAGGGCATCTGTTGAACATTGAATTCAAGTTTATCTAATAAAAGTGTATTTCATTTTGGTTTACGAATTTGAATCTCTCGACGTCTTTGAAATCATATCATACGCATTTCATTCCACGCACCTCATCACAAGTACCCATTACAGGTCTCTTATCTTCTTCGTTGTTTATTTCAGCACTCATCATGTCTTCTGAAACATCAACTGATCAAGCTATCAAGGCTCTACAAGCTCAAAACGCTCAATTCCAAGAAATGTTCATGAATTTGGCTAAGGGTCAGCAAGATCTGAAGACTCTTATCTTGAAGGATATGAAGAAGAAGAAGAAAAGGTCCTCCTGAACATGGGTCATAGATTTGGTAACAATTTGCGAGATGAAGTCAATTTATCCCACTCATCTGGAGGGGGAGAAAACCAAGAATAAAGGAGGGCTCTTAGCCCTGTGGTATCTGACAACGAGACTGACTTTGACGAAGACCAGTATCCTCCGACTGAGGATAGGTATAAACAGCTTGAAGATCGGTTAAGTGCGATGGAGATCCAGAAGGTACCTGGATTGGATTTTGGTGATTTGGGTTTGTCATCTGGTGTGGTGATTCCCCACAAGTTTAAAGCACCAATCTTTGCTAAATACGACGGGGTTTCTTGTCCAAAGCTGCATCTCCGTTCGTATGTTAGGAAGATTTTTCCATATACCGCTGACAAGAACCTTTGGATCCACTTCTTTCAAGATAGTCTCTCAGGGACTCAACTTGAATGGTTTTACCAGCTGGAAGGAGCTAGTATCCATAATTGGGAAGACCTTGCTGCTGCTTTCTACAAGCAGTACTATTGTACCCCAAAATTTGCCCTCCCATTTCATCAATATTTTCTCACCACAAGACCCTTGGAGCTCAAGATCCAGTTAGGGTTTGCTCTGCTCAAGACTCCTCCTTGCACTGCTGACTCAAATTAGGGTTTGAGTTTGCACAAAGATGTTTTGATCTAAAGTGCCCAAAGTGACTTTCATGCTTCATGTTGAACTCACAAGTTTATCCATACCAAGTTTCAAACCTTGATTCCAATCTTTGCCCAGTCAATTGGACAGTTGACCTAGAAATCAACTATATTGGGGAAAAAGTCAATTATGGTCAATTGACAGTCAAACCTCCTGATTTTTGACCCACATCAACATTATGAACTCATATGAACCATTTGGTCAAGTTTGGATCACAATTCCACAAGAAATTTGATCAGATCACCAAAAGGGCAAAATGGTCATTTTTAGGGTTTTGATTGCACAAAGGCAATTTTTGACTGTTTGACCTGGCCAATGGCAAACCAAGCTCACATATGGACTCAAGGACTCAATGGCATGGTCTTGACACATTCAACAAGTTCAAAAGATCCCAAATGCACAAGATTGACAGATGAATTTTCTAGTCAACTGATCAAAATTTGACTGTGTACTGAAAAGTCAAACTTTGACTTTTTAATCAAAATCAAGTGTCAAGATTCATTTTTCATCAAAACATGCCAAATTATGAAACTTGTTCAACAAGAAATCAAAAATTACAAATTAGGGTTTGAAATGAAGAAATTTCATAACTTAGAAATTTTCTAAGTTAAGAAATTTCCTAATTTGTTCCTAACTTTGTCCCATCTTATCATCAAGATACATTTGGATTCAAACAAAACTCAAAACATGAAAGTTATATTCCATTGTAAAATCTACAATTTTGATTCACAAAGTTTCCTCAAAAGAAGCTTATAGTTCAAGTTATAATTTTTGGAATAAGGGTGCAAAACATTCTTAACTTAGAAATTTTTTGACCTATTTTAGGCAGGATTTTTGCCTAACTTTATGGCCACTTTTCACATGCTTCCACTTGAATTTCAACTTGCATTACAAAGATGGATTGTAGTACACATTCCAAGCTTTCCAAATTGTCCAAGAACTTCTCAAACACCTTTGTGGTTAGGGAGAATCAAATTTGTCAATATGGGCAAAAGTCACTTTGTTCATGAGCCAATTCCATGTTTATAACTTTGCATTTTCAAACTCAGCATGGTTCAAGCTAGGTTACAGGCCTCTAATCCCTTTCTTACTCAATAATTCAATGCTAAACCATTGTGCCAAGTTGTTATTTCATTCATTTGGGCAATACATGTTAGATTAATCCATAATTAGAAAAAGCATTTTAGCCATTTTGATAAAGGTACACTTTATGTCAAATACAAATCCAATAGGCATGGACAAGATCTTGAGGGCTAGCATTTTGTACACAATTCACTCTGATCAAGAAGAAGGGGTGCAACATAGTTTAGGGCTTTGGGCAGGCTTGTATAGAAACTCACATTTCCTTGCTTCACATAGAAGAAATCTTGCAAACACATACCAACTTCCATCTCCTGTCAACACAAGCCTAAACAAACTTCTTGAACACTTTCCAAACATCAAACCAAGTCTGAAACACGACCAAACCATCTCTCAAACCTCCATATACAGAAAAACATAGTTTTGTGGCAAAACAGGGCACCTGCTGCAGATTGAGGTCCACAACTCAATCCACTCGTGCACTTTGGCTGATAACCTTGCAAACACATTCCATACCATCCCTTGAAACTGTTCCAAGCCCTAAACACCAGCTGTAACACTCCTAACCCCATCTGCCATTTTCATTTTTCAGTTTTGCAGGTGAACTTCCATAGCTCGTTTCAGTCAGTTTCAAAGCAAGCTAGAGGTTGGAGAAGCATCCCTGAACTTCAAGCAAGCTGTACAAGTCCTCACATTGCATTGAAAGTACCTCCATTGTTGAACACGATTCAAGCTGAACAGGTAAAAACATGGACTTCTATCTCTCAATCTAGGAAGAGTTAGGCTTAGGTTTATGAATGAAACATTCTCTACTCATGGCCCTGAAGCTACACATATAATTACTTTGCATTTATGTTGTGTGTACTGAGAGAATTTTGAACCTGAACATTGAAAAAAAGTTAGGTCAAGAATTGGGGGAGAAGAAATTCTCTCTCATTTCTGAGAGATAGATCAAGTTTTTTATATGTATGAATTCGTGGTTTGATGCTCTATAACATTGATGTTGTAAGTTTTTGTTGAAAGTCAAAGAATCAAGAGATAACAGGGATGGAATAAAGCGCGCGTTTTTGTGTTTGAAAGTGGCTGGAGGTTGAAGACAAAGTCCCTTGGGCTGGGCCTGGCTTTGTTTTTCTGTTTACACCACATTTTTCCACATACACCCCCTTGGCCTATTGTGTGTTTTTTTAATTATTTTTGAGTTTTTATTTTTTCTTCTGACTTGTTATTTTTTGAAAAAATATTAAAAATATTAAAAATATTTTTCCATACATTTTTGCATTTATTTTGAATTTATTTGCTTTTTGTTTACATTTGTACATATAAATAAATATAATGCTTTTATTTAAAACCTTAGAAATAATGTGAAAACATATACTTTTAATTATTATTTTTATTTGCACTTTCTGAAAACATTTTCCTAAAAAATATACTTTTTTTTTGTAAATAATAAATATTTTTATTTTTGTGTATATTTAACATATGTAATATATAATATAAATACTTATATAATTATTAGAATATTTAGGATAAAAAACTTAAAAATAATACATTTTTTCTTTTTATTAATATTTAACCTTAAAAATCACTCTTTTACAATATACTTCCTTTTTATTTATTTTTTGTATATAGTTAATAAATATTGTATATAATAAATAATAAATACCTTTTATTTAGCAAATTAGGGTTTTTACCCTAAACATGAAAATATCCAAAAATTAACCTTTTATTATTTTTATTTCACTTGTAAATAAATCACATACACTTACACAAATTCATTTACACATACACATTTACTTATTCTTGTACATTACTTTACATTTACATTTGCGATTAATTCGATCTGGTTGTAAATATTGGGATACCACTCTCCTATTAAAGTCTCATCCCCATTTGAACATTTGTACCCCCATCCCCATGATTATCTTGTAATAATTTAGGACTTTAAATTCCGTACTTTAAAGCTTTCTAAATATGCCATGATAGACTTAGGGTTTATATGCAAAAATCAAACAACAAATAGCTTGACTAAACAAAAGACAAAAAGCATGAAAATGGACAACACCAATCACACTTGCACCTCTAGGGTTACTCCACTTGTTGCCTTCAATAATGGGCCAGGTTGCATGTTGGGTGTCTTTGGCCAAACAAAACAATTCAAATGATCATAGTTCCTCGATGACGCTTTCGAAAGTTGCCTAAAAATGATCAAGTCCCTTAAAGGAAAAAATTGCCAAAGACACTTGGCACTATTGCAATCATGGTCTAAACGATGACCCGCGCCTGTCCCGTTAACATCCTAACACAAGATTGTCCACCAAATACAATGGTAGAACAAAATTGTTAAAAGGGTTAAAACATAGAAAAAACCTTTGAGTAAATTTAGGGGTAGACAACTCTTAGTTACTTGATCAACTTGCAAAACACACTTGCCTACTTTTCAAAACACACATCACAACACACTTTCAAAACAACTTTCAAAAACATTGAAAACTTTTCAAAAGATAAGTACACCTTTGTATACATTCAAACATGGATCATTACAAAGGTTTCCACAACAAATGGCCTCTTTTCAAAACATTTTCAAATCCACACACAAAGCACCATTTCAAACAATTGAAAATCAAAGGCAAGTGATCTAAGCAAGTAACTAAGAGCCCATGGATAACCATGGATAGAAAGGATGCTAATACCTTCCCTTTCTATAATCTACCCCCCGAACCCAAGAAAACATCTCAAAGGTTTTTGCTGTGCTTTTTAACCTTTCCTTAGGATAAAATAAAAAGTCGGTGGTGACTCTTGCTCAACCGAAACATTTGCGAAAACAAACGCAAAACCCAAGTCAGTTCTCCCACCGTATCACAGAACTGGCGACTCTGCTGGGGAAAACTTAAAAGTGGGGTTACCTTAGGATTTAGATCACTTTTATTTTCAATTGCTTGCTTTGTTTGCTTTTACATTTGTGGGCTTTGCATCGGAGTTTCATAGATCCTAACCCGGATCTGGGGAATACCCTTTTAGGTAGCATAAGCTGTGAGGGACCTGTCCGGCGTAGACCGACATGGGTGAAGCAGTGGCTACATTGGTGTGACACCTTGGGCTGTACCGATATCCCTTGTGTTGCAATGAGGAGAATATGGGTCTTCTAAGGAGTCATTAAACACCAACCGACCTTAGAACCTTAAATTGACCCAACTTGGCCATAGAACAATAGCAGTATGCTACACTCATTGAGGCTAAACTCTCGCGATGGTTCTGGCCGCAAGAAAAGATTGCGACGCTGGAGTTATGATCGATTGAGGGTAGTCAATGATATTGAGATCCTCTAGAACCCGGTTACTATTTTCTAGGACAGGTCTTAACCAACGAAACTAAAAGAGGGTAATACCTAAACTTCATGCTGGCCTAAACTCTAAGGGTTTTCTTGTGTGACTTGTGTGCCTTATCATGCTTGCCTTTGTGAATACTTGTGGTGTGCTTTATCATAACATCATACCATCATACAATTGCATGCATCCTGCATAAGGACTGACCCATTTCAAAGACAAGAGGGTTTCATCTTTGCTCTGTTTTGTAGGACATCATGATGCCCATGCGTAGGAATACTATCCAGCTCAAATTTGTTCAACCACCTACTTTGCTCAAGGAATTGGTTGATAGGATTCCAAACACTACTTCCTTCATCAAGAGGCATGGTTCTCTTCTCGGTTTAGTCACTTCAAAGGGGGACCAACAACTGATGAGTGTCCTGGTCCAGTTTTATGATCCCTGTACCATTGCTTCACCTTTCAAGACTTCCAGTTGGTCCCTACCCTGGAAGAATTCTCTGATTTGCTTGGTATCCCTGTTTTGGAGCAGACTCCATTCACTGGTTGGGAGAAGACTCTTAGGCCTGAAGAGATTGCTGCAGTCCTTCCCTTGACCAAAGAAGAGGTAATGGCTAACTGGGAAACTAGAAGTGGAGTTAAGGGCTTTTTGGCTAAGTTTCTGATTGGTAAAGCTAACAGTTTTTGGAATGACTTAGACTTCAAGGCGTACGAAGACATTCTAGCTCTCTTAATCTATGGTCTAGTATTGTTTCCAAATCTTGATAACTTTGTCAATATCAATGCCATAAGGATCTTCATGTCTCGGAACCCTGTACCCACTCTCTTGGGTGATATCCTGCAACAACTCTATGCTCGTACTGCCCGAAGACGGGGAATTTCGTGGTGTTGTGCTCCTTTGTTAGTGAGGTGGTTTATTTCGCACCTCCCTAAGTTCGTGCTAAAGAACAAAGAAGGAATGGGCTGGGCTCATAGGTTAATGTCTCTCACTGATAATGACATCATTTGGACTCTCAGAGGTTTGGATGAGGTAGCCATTATTGATCGTTGCGGAGAATATCCTAATGTTCCATTGATCGGTACCCAGGGAGGAATCTCTTATAATCCATGTTTAGCTCTCCGTCAGTTTGGAAGAGCCAGAAGAGCAGGGCCTCATGAGATGTTGGTACCTCACATCAGTTTTGAGTTTCAGGTAGACAGTGACGAGCTACGCCGTAGATTCATCAAAGCTTGGGACAGAATTCACAAAGCTGACCCACATGAGTTGGGATCGAAGACTTCTCTACCAATGGAAGCCTACTGCAGATGGGTCCGCATTCGTGCTCAGAAGTTAGGTATGCCATACGAAGCTGTCAGGCCTATCATTCTTGAATTTCCTGATGAAGATGGGGTTCCTCCAACTGTCCTCCCTCCTCAGATACCCACTGACGTTGATACACTAAAGAGATCTTGGGCGCGGCTACAGGAAGAACGTGATTATTATCGGGAAAAGTTCAACGAACAAGAACAAAAGATCCAGAAGTTGACTAAGCAATTGGAGGAGGAGCGGATCCTGAACGACTATATCCGTACTGAGAAGAGAAGGCCATGGGAGCACTGATGGGCTTTGGATGTTTCTTTTACAGCTTTTATTTCCTTTTCAGTATTTTCATTTCCTGTAATGCCTAAGGGAAAATTGTGAACAATTTAAAGTTTGAATCTAATGAAGTGTGTTTCCTTTTTGTCTACAAAGTTGAATTCCGATTGTCTTTGAAAACATAAATCATACGCATCTCATTGCATCATATGCATAACAGGTATCCTTCTTCTACAAGTTGCTTAATCTTCTTCGCTGTTTATTTCAGCACTCAATCATCATGTCTTCTGAGCCTACTACCGAACAAGCTATCAAGGCCCTCCAGGCCCAGAACGCCCAGATTCAAGAGCTGGTCATGAGCTTAGCCCAGGGTCAACAGGAGTTGAAGACTCTGCTCTTGAAGAAGAAGAAGAAGAAGAAGAAAAGGACTGCGTTGTTTAACACTGGACGGAGGTTTGGGAATACACTGCAGAACGAGGCCGATCAGGCTACTTCCTCTACAGAGAAAGACAGTCCCCAAGGGGGAAGGGCTCCTAGTCCTGTGGTCTCCGACAACGAGACGGATTACAATGATGAACAATACCCTCCTGCTGAAGACAGGTACAAGCAACTAGAGGACCGTTTAAGTGCCGTGGAGATTCAACATGTGCCGGGGTCGGATTTTGGAGATCTAGGTTTATCTTCTGGGGTGGTGATCCCACACAAGTTCAAGGCACCTGCCTTTGCAAAGTACGACGGGGCTTCCTGTCCTAAGCTGCATCTCAGATCATATGTAAGGAAGATCCAACCTTACACTGCAGACAAGAACCTTTGGATCCATTTCTTTCAGGATAGCCTTTCAGGGTCTCAACTCGAATGGTTCTATCAGCTGGATGGAGCCAGTATCCGAAACTGGGAGGACTTGGCTACTGCATTTTATAAGCAGTATCAGTACAATTCCGACCTCGCTTCCACGCGTACCCAACTCCAGGGTATGTCACTGGGAACAAGCGAAGGATTCAAGGAGTATGCGCAAAAATGGAGGGACCTTGCGGGAAGGGTGCAACCACCTTTGACTGACCGTGAGCTTGTCGACATGTTCTTAGGGACCCTGTCTGGTCCGTTCTTCAACCACCTGATTGGTAATTCCTCTGCTGGGTTTATAGATCTGATCTTGACTGGTGAGAGAATAGAAGTTGGAATCAAGTCGGGGAAGATACAGAAAGGTGCCTCCTCGAGTACTAAAAAGAAGCCCTTCAAGAAGGAAGCCAGTGTTGTTTATGGTCCCAGAAGACAAATTAAACCGGAACGCCGCCAAGCTGTCAATGCATTGGTAATTTCAAAGCCTGCTGCTGCTCCTCAGCAGTACAACCATCCAAGGGGTGAGAGGCCCAAAAGGCAGTACACTCGGCTCAGCATGACCTTGTCTCAGATTTTGCCGCAACTACTGTCAACCAATCTGGTAACTGTCAAAGAAGCTCTGAAGGTAGTGAACACAACATCTCCGAAGTACAATCCCAACGCCCGCTGCGCTTATCACTCTGACAGCGGGGGGCATACTACGGATGATTGTTGGGCTCTGAGGAATAAGGTTCAGGACCTTATTGATGCTAAAGAAATATAGTTTGAGGCGCCCAAAAGGCCCAATGTTGTGACTGCTCCCATGCCCCAGCATGGAGTGAATGCTGTGGAAGAAGATCGGTATGTAGCCTCCGTGGAAGAGATTGTTACTCCGTTATTGACCGTCAAAATGAACCCTTTGCTAGCCGGTTTATTTCCGGGATGTAGTAAAGGTTGCCATCTATGTGTTGTTTCACCTACTGGTTGTCCCTTGCTGAAGTCAGGCGTCCAAAACCTGATGGATAGCAAAGAGATCTTGTTCGAGAAGATTGCTGTTCCTGCTGTCCCTGCCGAAGAAGTTTCTATTGTTACTATTTTCAACAACCCTCCTAAGGCTCCTTCAAAGAAGCCTGTCAAAATCATGTCCACTCAGAAGATTTCTCCTATCATCATTACTGTTCCGGGGCCCCTCCCCTATACATCCGACAAAGCTGTCCCCTGGCACTATGGGGCAGATGTTTATGTTCTTGGAGTAAAGCAAGAGTTTGATACTAGTACCGGCATCAGTAACATCACCGGGCCTGCCAAAGTTACTCGCAGTGGTAGGCTGTTCTCGCCAGATATTACGCCACCAGTTATTCAGAGACCTCTTATCATCACACCTGCAAGTGTGCCTGCTCCCCTTCCTGATCAAGTTCCTGTTTCTACCCCTGCTGTCGAGTCGTCTGACGCTCGGGGCAAAGAGATTGCTACTGATTTGCCTGCCCTGACGGAGGCACCAAAAACAACCAATGTTGAAGCTTCCCAGCAAGAGATGGAAGAGATTCTCAAGATTATCAAGAAGAGTGATTTCAATGTAGTTGAGCAGCTGGGGCACACCCCATTAAAGATTTCTATGTTATCACTATTGTTGTGTTCAGAGGCCCATGCGAAGGCCCTGATCTCCTTCCTGAAGACGGCCCATGTGCCACAAGAAACGTCTGCTGATCAATTTACCGATTGTGTGGCAAACTTGGCTGCTGATAATGGGTTGGGCTTCTCTGACGCCGATCTGACTGCCAAAGGAAAGAACCATAACGACGCCCTGCATGTCTCCATTGAATGCAGGGGCACTACTCTTGCCCATGTGTTGGTAGACACTGGTTCTTCATTGAACGTATTACCCAAGAAGGCCCTAGACAGGTTGGATTATGAGGGTTTGGAGCTCAAGCCTAGTAACATTGTTGTCCGGGCCTTTGACGGTTCGAAAAGGATGGTACATGGTGAAGTTGACATTCCAATCAGGGTTGGTTCTCAAGTTTTTGATTCTACTTTCTATGTGATGGACATCCGACCATCCTATTCTTGTTTGCTGGGTCGTCCATGGATCCACAAGGCTGGAGCTGTAACTTCCACACTACATCAAAAGCTTAAGTACCCGGTCAGAGGGAAGATCGTTACAGTTCAGGGGGAGGAAGAATATATGGTCAGCCACATCAACTCGTTCCGGTATATAGAGATGGATGGGGAATTCATTGAGACCCCATTCCAGCACTTTGAAGAAGTTCCTCAGACATTGGCATCAGCTGAAACTGTAATCGAAGACCCTCCTTTGAAGATGGCTTCCTTAAAGGATGCCCGGGCTGTTATTGAGAAGGGTGAGTGCACAAACTGGGGCCGACTTCTTGATTTCACTCCAAAGACTGACAAGTTTGGTCTGGGTTTCACTGCAGAAGCTCAGAGGGCTGTTCGTAAGGCAAGGATTGGAAGACCTCATGTGTTCATCACCAGCCTGGGAGTGAATGCTATTGAAGACGACGTGGAGGAGTCTGAATTCGACAGCTGGATCTACCCAACAACCGACGGTGGACCAAGCAACTGGACTGCCAAAGACTTCACACCTATTACTTTTGTCACTCAGTAATGAACTCTTTTGTTTTAAATTTGTAACAGACAATGTTTTGAAACTTTTATGGCTCAGTGTCTTACCCGGGGCACCGTGGCTTCCTTTGTGAGGGCTTTTGTGTGTCATTTTCATATCTCATCAATAAAAACATTGGACGTTTGTTGCATTTTAAAATCTTGCGCTCCTTTTCTTTCTTTATTATACATTGCAAAACAGCTATATTTACACACACTCACCTATACAGGTTCCAGTCCACTCTGGATGTCACTGGTAACGACTCTGCTATTGTCAGTTATGACTTCGAAAATCCGATCAACTTAGCCGAAGACGAAGGTTAAGATGATTGCGAAGTGCCTGGTGAACTTGCAAGACTACTACTGCAGGAAGAGAGGGCCATTCAGCCACATGAAGAGCCAGTGGAAACGGTAAATCTGGATACTGAGACAGACAGAAAGGAAGTCAAGATTGGTGCCAATCTAGAGCTCAGTGTGAAACAACGGTTGATTCAGATGCTACATGACTATGTGGAAATCTTTGCCTGGTTTTACGAAGACATGCCTGGGTTGGATACCGACATTGTGGTTCATCACCTGCCTACCAAGGAAGACTGCCCTCCGGTAAAACAGAAGGTCCGCCGTATGCGTCCAGAAATGTCCGAGAGAATCAAAGCTGAGGTTATGAAACAATTTGACGCCGGTTTTCTAGCAGTGACTTCTTACCCTCAGTGGGTTGCCAACGTGGTTCCAGTGCCGAAGAAAGATGGTAAGGTCCGAATGTGTGTTGATTACAGGGATTTGAATAGGGCGAGCCCTAAGGATGATTTCCCTCTGCCTCATATCGATGTTCTGGTTGAAAACACTGCTCAGCATAAAGTAATCTCTATCATGGACGGCTTCTCTGGTTATAATCAGATCAAGATGGCTCCTGAAGACATGGAGAAGACCACTTTTGTTACTCAGTGGGGCACCTTTTGCTACAAGGTCATGCCTTTTGGGTTGAAAAATGCTGGGGCAACCTACCAACGTGCCATGGTTGCGTTGTTTCATGACATGATCCATCACGAGATATAAGTATGCGTCGACGATATGATTGCAAGGTCCCAAACTAAGGAGGAACACCTTGACCATCTACAGAAGCTGTTTGACCGTCTGAAGTTGTACAAGCTGAGGTTGAACCCAAACAAGTGCACCTTTGGGGTGAGATCTGGAAAATTGCTAGGCTTCGTCGTAAGCGACAAAGGTATTCAAGTGGACCCTGCCAAAGTGAAAGCCATACAAGAGATGCCAACTCCCAAGACAGAGAAAGAAGTCAGAGGATTTCTAGGACGGTTGAACTACATTGCCCGATTCATCTCGCATATAACTGCTACCTGTGAGCCAATCTTCAAGCTGCTGAAGAAAGATCAAGTAGTACGTTGGAACGATGAATGTCAGGCCGCTTTCGAAAAGATCAAAGAGTATCTCCAAGAACCACCCATTCTTATGCCGCCGGTTGAAGGGAGACCTCTAATCTTATACTTGACAGTACTTGACAACTCAATAGGGTGTGTGCTGGGGAAGAATGACGAGTCTGGCCGAAAAGAACACGCCATTCATTACCTTAGCAAAAAGTTTACCGACTGTGAGACCCGATACTCACTGCTCGAGAAAACTTGCTGCGCTTTGGTATGGGCTGCTCGCCGGCTGAGGCAGTATATGTTGACTCACACTACTCTGTTGATTTCAAAAATGGATCCAATCAAGTACATATTCGAAAAGCCTGCCTTGTCCGGAAGAATAGCAAGATGGCAGATGATCTTGACGGAATATGACATCCAGTACACGACTCAAAAAGCAATCAAGGGAAGTGTATTGGCAGACCATTTGGCACACCAGGCAGTGGACGATTACCAGTCAATGAACTTTGAATTTCCAGACGAGGATATCATGGTAGTAACTGATTGTGAAATACCTGGACCGGATGAAGGACTTGAGGAAGGATCCCGATGGTCTATGCACTTTGATGGAGCCTCGAACACTTTGGGTAATGGTATCGGCGCTGTGATCATATCCCCTAAAGGCACTCATACTCCACTCACTGCCCGACTATGTTTCAACTGCACCAACAACATGGCAGAGTATGAGGCATGTATTATGGGTCTTCAAGCTGCAATTGACTTAAGGATCAAGTTTCTGAGTGTCTTCGGAGATTCCGCTCTCGTGATCAATCAGATCAAAGGCGAGTGGGATACGAAACACTCGACTCTTATTCCTTACAAGGAGTATGTGTTGATGTTGCTTCCCCACTTCGAGGAGATAACTTTTGAACACTTCCCAAGAGAGGAGAATCAGTTAGCGGACGCGTTGGCTACGATGTCTTCTATGTTCAAAGTCAAATGGGACAACGAGGCTCCCCGGATCATCATTTGGAAGTTGGATGAACCTGCACATTGCTGCGATCTTGAGACTGAAGAGGCAACTGAAAAACCTTGGTATCATGAAGTGAAGAGGTACTTGGAAGCTCAAGAATACCCCGAAGGCGCATCTGTTAATGACAAGAATTTCCTGAGAAGGTTTGCGGCAAAGTTCTTCCTCAGCAATGGCATTCTCTACAAGCGAAACCATGATTCAACCTTACTGCGTTGCATGGATAAGACTGAAGCAGAAAAGATCATGGCAGAGCTACATGAAGGTACCTTCGGAACGCATTCCAGTGGACATACCATGGAAAAGAAAATCCTTCAGGCAGGATATTTCTGGTCCACAGTGGAAGCCGGCTGTTATCAGCATTCTCGAACTTGTCATAAATGCCAGATCTATGCTGATAAGGTGCACATTCCTCCGGTTCCTCTGAACGTCTTGACAGCACCTTGGCCTTTTGCAATGTGGGGCATTGATATGATCGGCGAGATCCGACCTACGGCATCCAACGTGCATCGCTTCATCTTGGTAGCGATTGATTACTTCACAAAGTGGGTTGAAGCTGCTTCTTATGCTACGGTAACCAAGAACATCGTGGCACGGTTCATTCGACACAACCTGATCTGTCGATACGGTGTACCTGAGAGGATCATTACGGACAATGGTACCAATCTTAACAACAAAATGATCACTGAGCTCTGCAAGCAATTCAAGATACAGCACCACAACTCTTCACCTTACCGGCCGAAGATGAATGGGGTTGTAGAAGCAGCGAATAAGAACATCAAGAAGATTGTGCAGAAGATAACAGTGACCTACAAAGATTGGCATGAAATGTTACCGTTTTCTCTTCATGGGTACCGTACCTCAGCACGGACGTCAACAGGGGCAACTCCCCTTTCCTTGGTCTATGGCATGGAGGCAGTCTTGCCTATTGAAGTCCAGATACCCTCTCTTCGGATAATGAAGGATGCAGGTTTGAGCGGAGATGACTGGATCCAGACTCGGCTTGACCAATTAAATCTAATCGACGAAAAGAGACTCACTGCTATTTGTCATGGTCAGACGTACCAAAAACGGATGATCAGGGCATTTAACAAGAAGGTCAGATGACAAGAGTATCAAGTCGGAGATCTGGTAATCAAGCGCATCATTCTACCTCAAAGTGATCCCAGGGGCAAATGGACCCCTACGTACGAAGGGCCATTTGTGGTTAAACATATCTTCTCAGGAGGAGCTATGATCCTAACCACCATGGATGGTGACGACCTTCCTCACCCCGCCAATGCAGACATAGTAAAAAGATACTACGCATGAACCAAGGACCCGCTAGGTTGATACACCTAGGCAAAAATAAGGGCTTCCCGGCGAACCAAAAGGGTTCGGGAAAAAATAAGGGATGAAATGAAAAAATCTGTGCACCCGGCAAGTCGAAAACCTGAAAAGGCGGCTTGGGCAAAAATGGGTATCCCGGTGGACTGAAAACCCGAAAAGGCGGTCCAGGCAAAAGTTAGGGATAAAGCGTAATACTATGTCTCATTGGATCACCTTGCATCCAGAATTCGGCATCAACTATCGGGTTCAGACGTCGCCAACCAATCAGCTTCATCTTCAACTAAGCAGCAGAGTGATGAGATGCTTGAAGACATAAAGGCGTTAGCAGAGTTGGAACCCAGTGGGATTATTTTTCATAGCTGTTTTGTTTCCTTTTCACAAAATTGTATAAACTCTATTTTGCTCGGCGGCGTCCTCTTACTAGGACGTCAGCCTCTTGTATAGAAACGCCTATTTACAGGCAAATTCAAAAATTAATACAAATTCACTTTTCAGACAAATTGCCATTTATTTTTCTGTTTTGTTTTGCAAAGAATGTCCAATGTTCATTTTTGATATATGCATTTGACATTAATTGCAAAATCATGAATATTTGCATGCGAAACAAAGGACTAATTACAGATGACATCAGAAACAGGGGCAATAAAGAATTGTCTAAGCGATCTAGTCGCTCTGTCCACCAAGGTACCAAGGTAAGTTCGGCTGAAGAATGTAACCAAGTTACCTCAACTCCCCACAGAGTAAGACCAGATTTCAGAAATACTCTCCCCAGGAAGAGTTGGTCTCCCATCAGCCCTAAAAAGGCACATTGTTCCCCTAGCAAGTCAGCAATACTCTCCCCAAGCCGAGTTAGTCTACTGTCAGCCTTAAGGAAGTTGGGTATCCCCAGAAGATCTCAACATTCCTCAGCGAAGTATAGACATTCCTCAGCAAGCATCCCCGACAGTCTTAGTATAAGATTGTTTCCCGGCGGAATACCGACCCCAGTAGAGCCACTCCCCAGTACAGTCTGAAAAGTTTCCCCAGGAAAGTTGAATCATCCTCCCCAGTAGATTCTGAAGCTTATCCCCAGTAGATTCTGGAAGCTTATCCCCTGCAGAGTACGAACGCATCTACCCGGCTTTATTCAAAAGTTATTTCCCCACCAGAGCTTATAACTGGGTTATCCTCAGCTAGTTACCACGGAAAGATCGTCCTCGGCAAAGTTCTTCCTATCCCCAGCAGAGTTTATCAAGTTCCCCAACATAACTCATCAGTGGAATCCCCAGTGGAGCTCTCATCAAAACCTCAGCGAAGTATCTCTTCCCACAGAGTAATTCCCCACAGAGTAATTCCCCGCAGAGTAATCTCTCCAACAAGTTTATTTTCCAACGGAGTCATCTTCTCCTACCGGTTTGTTCTTGCAACCATCATCCCCAGCGGAAACGAAGAACTCCACTCTTCAACATCAGCCCAGGATTTCACAAACTCCCAGCAGTCGTCAAGGATTTATTTTCCTAGACAAAAATACATTCATCACATTATCATACACCATGACGCATCCATATACGCATCATATCACAATCTCATTTATTCTTGAGAACATCATGACGTTATGCATCTCATACATCATGACATTACATACAACTAATGTCTTGCCTTTTCAGGAAAAGGTCAATGCAAAGATTATTACTATCAACTGTCACAATTCCAGATTCGATTCCTGTATCTAGCCAGGGCACATCTGTGAGTGATTTGATTGTAGATTCGATACCTGTATCCAGCCAGGGCATATCTGCATGAAGAGTTTAGAGATTCGATACCTGTATCCAGCCATGGCATATCTGTAGACAACAAATTCCAGATTCGATTCCTGTATCTAGCCAGGGCATATCTGTGAGCGATAAATTCCATATTCGATACATGTATCCAGCCAGGGCATATCTGTAGGCGACTCATTCCATATTCGATTCCTGTATCTAGCCAGGGCATATCTGTGAGCGGTAAATTCCAAATTCGATACCTGTATCCAGCCAGGGCATATCTGTAGACGACCAATTCCAGATCCGATACCTGTATCCAGCTAGGGCACGTCTGTAAGCAACCTTTTGAAGTTCCGGATTCGATTCCTGTATCTAGCCAGGGCACGTCTGTGAGCAACTAATTGTAGATTCGATACCTATATCTAGCCAGGGCATATCTGCATGAAGAGACTGAAGATCAACACCTGTAGCAAGCCAGGAAACCATCTTTCCTTCTCAAAGTACGCAAGTTCTCGCTAAGGAATCTCTTACGCGATCAACACTTCCAAATTGCATCTATAAGCCCATTCCCGACAAGGTTCTGTCACGTCTCCAGATGGCATCTATAAGCCCATCCTCCTATCCATCCTATCTCCAAATGGCATCTATAAGCCCATTCCCGACATCACATTGCTGATACTCCACTATGCGAGTGCAAATTTTTGGGCACTTTAGTGTTCAATCATCTTCCACCTTTGGATCACGAAAGGCACGCAAGCCAATCTACATCCTCAGGTCTAAGAAGATTGAACAGGGGCAACTGTTGTACCCCAAAATTTTCCCTCCCATTTCATCAATATTTTCTCACCACAAGACCCTTGGAGCTCAAGATCCAGTTAGGGTTTGCTCTGCTCAAGACTCCTCCTTGCACTGTTGACTCAAATTAGGGTTTGAGTTTGCACAAATATGTTTTGACCTAAAGTGCCCAAAGTGACTTTCATGCTTCATGTTGAACTCACAAGTTTATCCATACCAAGTTTCAAGCCTTGATTCCAATCTTTGCCCAGTCAATTGGACAGTTGACCTAGAAATCGGCTGTATTGGGGGAAAAGTTAACTGTGGTCAATTGACAGTCAAACCTCCTGATTTTTGACCCACATCAACATTATTAACTCATATGAACCATTTGGTCAAGTTTGGATCACAACTCCACAAGAAATTTGATCAGATCACCAAAAGGGCAAAATGGTCATTTTTAGGGTTTTGACTACACAAAGGCAATTTTTGATTGTTTGACCTGGCCAATGGCAAACCAAGCTCACATATGGACTCAAGAACTCAATGGAATGGTCTTGAAACATTCAACAAGTTCAAAAGATCCCAAATGCACAAGATTGTCAGATGAATTTTCCAGTCAACTGATCAAAATTTGACTGTGTACTGAAAAGTCAAACTTTGACTTTTTGATCAAAATCAAGTGTCAAGATTCATTTTTCATCAAAACATGCCAAATTATGAAACTTGTTCATCAAGAAATCAAAAATTACAAATTAGGGTTTGAAATGAAGAAATTTCATAACTTAGAAACTTTCTAAGTTATGAAATTTCCTAATTTTTTCCTAACTTTGTCCCATCTTTTCATCAAGATACATTTGGATTCAAACAAAACTCAAAACATGAAAGTTATAGTCCATTGCAAAATCTACAACTTTGATTCACAAAGTTTCCTCAAAAGAAGCTTGTAGCTCAATTTATGATTTTTGGAACAAGGGTGAAAAACATTCTTAACTTAGAAATTTTTTGACCTATTTTAGGCAGGATTTTTGCCTAACTTCATGGCCACTTTTCACATGCTTCCACTTGGAATTTCAACTTGCATTACGAAGATGGATTGTAGTACACATTCCATGATTTCCAAATTGTCCAAGAACTTCTCAAACACCCTTGTGGTTAGGGAGAATCGAATTTGTCAATATGGGCAAAAGTCACTTTGTTCATGAGCCAATTCCATGTTTATAACTTTGCATTTTCAAACTCAGCATGGTTCAAGCTAGGTTACAGGCCTCTAATCCCTTTCTTACTCAATAATTCAATGCTAAACCATTGTGCCAAGTTGTTATTTCATTCATTTGGGCAATACATGTTAGATTAATCCATAATTAGAAAAAGCATTTTAGCCATTTTGATAAAGGTACACTTTATGTCAAATACAAATCCAATAGGCATGGACAAGATCTTGTGGGCTAGCATTTTTTACACAATTTACTCTGATCAAGAAGAAGGGTTGCAGCATAGTTTAGGGCTTTGGACAGGCTTGTATAGAAACTCACATTTCCTTGCTTCACATAGAAGAAATCTTGCAAACACATACCAACTTCCATCTCCTATCAACACAAGCCTAAACAAACTTCTTGAACACTTTCCAAACATCAAACCAAGTCTGAAACACAACCAAACCATCTCTCAAACCTCGATATATAGAAAAACACAGTTTTGTGGCAAAACAGGGCACCTGCTGCAGATTGAGGTCCACAACTCAATCCACTCGTGCACTTTGGCTGATAACCTTGCAAACACATTCCATACCATCCCTTGAAACTGTTCCAAGCCCTAAACACCAACTGTAACACTCCTAACCCCATATGCCATTTTCATTTTTCAGTTTTGCAGGTGAACTTCCATAGCTCGTTTCAGTCAGTTTCAAAGCAAGCTAGAGGTTGGAGAAGCATCCCTGAACTTCAAGCAAGTTGTACAAGTCCTCACATTGCATTGAAAGTACCTCCATTGTTGAACACGATTCAAGCTGAACAGGTAAAAACATGGACTTCTATCTCTCAATCTAGGAAGAGTTAGGCTTAGGTTTATGAATGAAACATGCTCTACTCATGGCCCTGAAGCTACACATATAATTACTTTGCATTTATGTTGTGTGTACTGAGAGAATTTTGAACCTCAACATTGAAAAAAAGTTAGGTCAGGAATTGGGGGAAAAGAAATTCTCTCTCATTTCTGAGAGATAGATCAAGTTTTTTATATGTATGAATTCGTGGTTTGATGCTCTATAACATTGATGTTGTAAGTTTTTGTTGAAAGTCAAAGAATCAAGAGATAACAGGGATGGAAGAAAGCGCGTGTTTTTGTGTTTGAAAGTGGCTGGAGGTTGAAGACAAAGTCCCTTGGGCTAGGCCTGGCTTTGTTTTTCTGTTTACACCACATTTTTCCACATACACCCCCTTGGCCCATTGTGTGTTTTTTTAATTATTTTTGACTTTTTATTTTTTCTTCTGACTTGTTATTTTTTGACAAAACATAAAAAATATTAAAAATATTTTTCCATAAATTTTTGCATTTATTTTGAATTTATTTGCTTTTTGTTTACATTTGTACATATAAATAAATATAATGCTTTTATTTAAAACCTTAGAAATAATGTGAAAACATATACTTTTAATTATTATTTTTATTTGCACTTTCTGAAAACATTTTCCTAAAAAATATACTTTTTTTTTGTAAATAATAAATATTTTTATTTTTGTGTATATTTAACATATGTAATATATAATATAAATACTTATATAATTATTAGAATATTTAGGATAAAAAACTTAAAAATAATACATTTTTTCTTTTTATTAATATTTAACCTTAAAAATCACTCTTTTACAATATACTTCCTTTTTATTTATTTTTTGTATATAGTTAATAAATATTGTATATAATAAATAATAAATACCTTTTATTTAGCAAATTAGGGTTTTTACCCTAAACATGAAAATATCCAAAAATTAACCTTTTATTATTTTTATTTCACTTGTAAATAAATCACATACACTTACACAAATTCATTTACACATACACATTTACTTATTCTTGTACATTACTTTACATTTACATTTGCGATTAATTCGATCTGGTTGTAAATATTGGGATACCACTCTCCTATTAAAGTCTCATCCCCATTTGAACATTTGTACCCCCATCCCCATGATTATCTTGTAATAATTTAGGACTTTAAATTCCGTACTTTAAAGCTTTCTAAATATGCCATGATAGACTTAGGGTTTATATGCAAAAATCAAACAACAAATAGCTTGACTAAACAAAAGACAAAAAGCATGAAAATGGACAACACCAATCACACTTGCACCCCTAGGGTTACTCCACTTGTTGCCTTCAATAATGGGTCAGGTTGCATGTTGGGTGTCTTTGGCCAAACAAAACAATTCAAATGATCATAGTCCCTCGATGACGCTTTCGAAAGTTTCCTAAAAATGATCAAGTCCCTTAAAGGAAAAAATTGCCAAAGACACTTGGCACTATTGCAATCATGGTCTAAACGATGACCCGCGCCTGTCCCGTTAACATCCTAACACAAGATTGTCCACAAAATACAATGGTAGAACAAAATTGTTAAAAGGGTTAAAACATAGAAAAAACCTTTGAGTAAATTTAGGGGTAGACAACTCTTAGTTACTTGATCAACTTACAAAACACACTTGCCTACTTTTCAAAACACACATCACAACACACTTTCAAAACAACTTTCAAAAACATTGAAAACTTTTCAAAAGATAAGTACACCTTTGTATACATTCAAACATGGATCATTACAAAGGTTGCCATAACAAATGGCCTCTTTTCAAAACATTTTCAAACCCACACACAAAGCACCATTTCAAACAATTGAAAATCAAAGGCAAGTGATCTAAGCAAGTAACTAAGAGCCCATGGATAACCATGGATAGAAAGGGTGCTAATACCTTCCCTTTCTATAATCTACCTCCCGAACCCAAGAAAACATCTCAATGGTTTTTTCTGTACTTTTTAACCTTTCCTTAGGATAAAATAAAAAGTCGGTGGCGACTCTTGCTCAACCGAAACATTTGCAAAAACAAACGCAAAACCCAAGTCAGTTCTCCCACCGTATCACAAGTACCAATACAATACCGACCTCGCTCCCACGCGTACCCAACTTCAGGGTATGTCTATGGGTGCGAGCGAAGGTTTCAAAGACTACGCTCAGAAATGGAGGGACCTTGCTTGAAGAGTACAACCCCTGCTGACTTACAGGGAGTTGATGGATATGTTTCTGGGGACCCTGTCTGGTCCGTTTTTCAACCATTTGATTGGAAGTTCATCGTCCGGGTTTATTGAACTGATTATGACCGGGGAAAGAGTTGAAGTCAGTATCAAGAGCGGTAAGATACAGAAAGGTGCTTCATCAAGTACTGAAAAGAAGCCTTTTAAGAAGGAATCCAGCGTTGTTTACAGTTCAAAGAGCCATAATAGACCTGAGCGCCACCAAGCAGTCAATGCGGTTGTTATATCAAGACCTGATGTTGCCACATAATGCAACAATCAGCCAAGAGCCGAGAGGCCGCGAAGACAATTCACTCAGCTTCATATGACCCTGTCTCAGATTCTGCCGCAGTTTTTAAAGACCAACTTGTTGATTCCGAAGGAAGCCCCGAAGAATCCCAATACAACATCACCGTTGTACAATCCAAACGCCCGTTGTGCTTTTCATTCCGATAGCCAGGGGCATGATACAAATGATTGCTGGGTCCTGAAGAATAAGGTACAGGATTTGATTGACGCTAAGGAGATTGAGTTCGAAGCGCCCGAAAAGCCTAATGTTATGACTGCTCCGATGCCCAAGCATGGAGTGAATGTTGTAGATGAAGACTCGTTTGTGGTTTCCGTAAGAGACATTGTTACTCCATTGATGACTGTGAAGAAGAACCTTTTGTTAGCCGGTTTATTTCCGGGTTGTGGTGAAGGTTGCCGTCTATGTTCTGTCCTACCTGCTGGTTGCCATCTTTTGAATTCAGGTGTCCAACGCCTGATGGATAACAAAGAAATTTTGTTTGAGAAGACTTTTGTTCCTTTGGTTCCTGTTGAAGAAGTTGCTATAATCACCATTTTCGACAATTCTTCCGAGGCTTTCTCGAGAAAGCCTGTTAGAATTACTTTTGTTTCAAGAATCGCTCTGTTGATCATTACCATTCCTGGGCCTATCCCCTATACATCAGATAAAGATGTCCCATGGCACTTTGGGGGTGACGTATATTATCACGGAGTTAAACAAGACTTGAGTGCTGAAGAGGCTGATACTGACGTCAGCAATATTGTTGGATCTAGTA
Organism: Vicia faba; assembly: GCA_948472305.1. NCBI lineage: Eukaryota > Viridiplantae > Streptophyta > Magnoliopsida > Fabales > Fabaceae > Vicia > Vicia faba. The sequence continues at coordinate 103,319,754 of OX451737.1, forward strand.
AAGTCACCCGCAACATAAGACTTTTCTCCCCTGAAATCTCTCCACCAACTACTCGGAAGCCTGTTGTTATTATACCGGACAATACATCTGCTATTGTCCCTGCTCAAGTTTCAATTCTTACCCCTGTTGCGGAGTCAGTTGACACTCGGGGAAAAGGGACCACCGGTGAGTCTGGCCGGACGGAGGCTCCGAAGAAAATCATTATTGAAGCCTCTAGACAAGAGATAGAGGAAATTTTAAAGATCATCAAGAAAAGCGACTACAATGTAGTCGAACAGCTGGGGCAAACCCCGTCGAAGATCTCTATGTTGTCCTTATTATTGTGTTCAGAGGCCCATGCTAAGGCTCTGATTGCTTTCCTAAAGACTGCGCATGTTCTACAAGAGACATCAGCTGATCAGTTTAAAGATTGCGTGGCTAGTCTGACAGCAGATAATGGGTTGGGTTTCTCTGATGCAGACTTCACTGCTAAGGGGAAGAATCACAATGATGCTCTGCATGTCTCCATTGAGTGCAGGGGCACTACTCTAGCTCATGTATTGGTGGATACTGGGTCCTCGTTGACGTTTTGCCTAAGAAAGCTTTAGCCCAGTTGGACTGTGAAGGTTTGGAGCTGATGCCAAGTAACATTGTTGTTAGGGCCTTTGACGGGTACAAGAGAATGGTACATGGAGAAGTGGATATTCCGATTAAGGTTGGTTCTCAGATCATCGCATCTACATTTTATGTGATGGACATTCGGCCATCTTATTCTTGTTTGCTGGGTCGCCCGTGGATCCACAAAGTTGGGGCAGTAACTTCTACGCCCCACCAGATGCTGAAATACCCAGTGAAAGGGAAAATTGTTACGGTACGAGGAGAGGAGGAGTACATGGTGAGCCACCTCAACTCTTTCCGGTATGTGGGGATGGACGGGGAGTTCATTGAGACCCCGTTCCAACATTTTGAAGAAGTTCTCCAAACGCTCGCATCAACTGAAACTGTTACTAAAGATCTTCCAATGAAGATGGCTTCCCTCAAGGATGCTCGGGCTGTTGTTGAGAAAGGTGGGTGTGCGAATTGGGGCCAACTCCCTGACTTTGCACATAAGACTAACAAGTTTGGTTTGGGTTTCACTGCAGAAGCTCAAAGGGCTGTACAGCATGCAAGGATCGGAGGACCTCCCCTATTTATCAGTAATTCAGGAGTAAATGCCATTGAAGACGATGTTGAAGAATCTGAGTTTGACAGTTGGATCTACCCAACTACTGATGGTGGACTAATCAATTGGGCGGCAAAGGACTTCATGCCAATTTCTTTTATCACACAGTAATAGACTTTTGTTTCGAATGTGTAACAGACAATTTTTAAACTTAACGGCCCGGTGCCTTACCTGAGACACCGTGGCTTTGTTTGTGAGGGCTTTATATGTGTCATTTTCATATATCATTAATAAAAGCATTGTGCGTTTTTTACATTTCAAATTTTGCGCTCCTTGTTTTTCTTTTTTTATCTTGCAAAACAGCTATTTTACACACACTCACCTATCATGACCCACATCCATTCTGGATCCCACTGATAACGACTCTGCTACTGTCAGTTATGACTTCGAAAGTCCGATCAACCAAGCCAAGGACGAAGGTGATGATGATTGTGAAATGCCTGAGGAGCTTGCTAGACTGTTACTACAGGAAGAAAGAGCCATACAATTTACAAAAGCCACCGATTCTGATGCCTCCAGTTGAAGGGATACCCTCGATCTTATACTTGACAGTACTTGACAATTCAATGGGGTGTGTGTTGGGGCAGCATGACGAGTCTGGCCGAAAAGAGCATGCTATTGACTGTTTTAGCAAAGAGTTCACCGACTGTGAGATCCGATACTTTCTACTCGAGAGAACTTTCTACGCTTTGGCATGGGATGTTCGCCAGCTGAGACAGTATATGCTGGCTCACACTACCCTATTGATATCAAAGATACGAACGTGTTAGCGGCACCTTGGCCCTTTGCAATGTGGGGCATCGACATGATCGGAGAGAATTGTATGTTTAAAATGTTGTTGGTGTTCAACGTTAAAATGACCGATGTCATTATTGGAACACAACCAAAAATCCATCAACCACTATAATAACAAACAACAACAGCTATTACGCTTAATATACTGGAGAAAGAAAGAAGATGATAAAGAAGAACTCAACAAGATGATACTCAAATTCTTATCAAATACTTCTAAGTAGAAATATGAAGAAGCAAAGATTTGTTTCTCATAGCTTGCTGAATAAAGAAAATGAAGACAATAAGACTATAAGATGCTGCACTTGAACTTAGATCATATTCATCTTTTTACAATCATGTAATGAACACTAGAGTGGTTGCTCGAATAGTGTTTCTATTCATATCTCTTGGTGTAAATTGTTTTAACACTTGATTTTTTTCTCATAGAAGTGTTAATTAATATGTGCTCAAAACACTTGTGTAATCTACTTAGAAGAAGCATTCATGTAAACACAAGAAACCCATCAACTGTTGTTGATTAGTTCCTTGAGAGACTAAGTGAAGGTCTGTTCTCAAGAAGATAGTGACTGAAGGTCGTTATGAAATCATGGTAGTGCATTCTATTGGGTCAATGGTAGTAATATATCAAAAGGGACGGAGTGAAGGTCAGCCTTGTGAGATTACTGATGGATATCATTGGAAGGAAATCCTAGTAAGATATTTTGAGGGATCATATTCTATTGGGTCAATGAACGTTATATCCTATCTGGATCATTCAACGCGTCATTGGATGTTAGTCACAAACGGTTGCCCGTGTGATTATAATTAGTTTGGTTATAGTGGATTAATTCATTGAGTTCAAGGTGAAATCACCTTGACAGGGTGGACTGAACTATCTTGGGGGTTTCTCAAGTGAACTAGGATATATCACATGTTCTTTACTTTTACTTATTCTTTAGAGTTTATGTTTTCTTAACTTAATTAGAAACATTACTTAGAAGTAACACTCAAAAGCATTGTTCAACAATAATGCTTAGAAGCGAAAGTTATTCAAGAAAGGAAAACCCAATTCAAACCCCCATTTCTTGTGTTTTCTTCACACCTTCAATTGTTATCACAGCCCAGTTTTGTTATTGATTGATATCAAACACCTAACTGTGTCAGATAAAGATCCAAATGTTGTGTGAAGAAATACTCTAAAGATATAGTTATTCAATTTTCAACTACTGTCTAAAATTAGAAAATTGAAGAACAAGCTAACAAGAAAATATTCATCAGATAAAAAGTTATATATGTTGAATGATTTTGATTAAGTTCCTTAAGAGTATGAGATGTTTTCATGAAACAAATTAGTCCACCCTTGACTTTCTCATAAGATCTCATTAGGAATCTTTTCAATAAAATAAAGACTGTTGTCTTATGATACATAAGAACCTCATGATAAATTTGTCTATTCAATAATACAGAAGATCTTATACAAAATATCTAAACATTGGCTCTATCGAAGTATTATTAAAGACTAACTCTAAACAAGTTAGCTCGACATTGTAAGAACACGACTGTCATTTAAACTATTCATAGTTTTGATGATACTTGTATTGGAAAATTTTCTGAAGACGTTAAGGAATACGAATCTCAAGAAGTCATACGGGTGATTCTAATCAAAAGGATTAAGAGATCATTTGAAGAAAATATTTATTCTAAGATTAAAAATTAGAATTCATAAGAAGCTTATACTTCTTAAAGTTAGAAAAACAGGGAATCTCTAAAAGAGTAAGAGGAACCAGTAAGTACGAGTTCAGAACCTCTGATAGATCACAGATATAGAGACTATAAAGTTTAGCTCTGATTCTCTTTAGATGACGCATGAAGGTAATGCATAAGTAAAGAAAACAAAGGCTCTGGCCTTAATTCAAAAGTATGAAGCCTTCAAGATGCGAGACGATTAATATGTTGAAATGATGTTTTTCAAGATTTCAGACCCTTGTGGCAGAACTTAAGGTTATGAATAAAGGTTACTCTACAACAAATCATGTTAAGAAGATTATCAGAAGTTTTCCTGTCAAATTGAGACCCATGGTAAATGCTTTAAAACATTCAAAGGATCTGAACAACACCTCTCTTGAGGAGATGATTAGCTATTTAAGAAGCCATGAAATAGATCTTGATCAAGATGAACCTCAGAAGAGTGTAAAATCAGTTGCTCTAAAGTCTACTTTTGGGAAGATCAAGTCTTATCAAGCTAAGGAAGAATTTTAAGAAGATTCAGATTATGATGAACTTTCTTTGATATCCAGAATAATCACTCAAATCTGGAAGCACAAAAAAAGCAAGTTCAAAGGTCAATGAAGGACATGTGAAAGAGATGAATCTACTTTCAGTCAAAATAATGCTTTTGTAAAAGAAGTTACTTGCTATGAGTGCAACGAGCATGTACATTACAAAAATGATTGTCGAAAGCTAAGAAAGGTCTCATGACAACATGGGATGATTCAGAATCAGAAGATGGAGATTCTGATGAAGAGCATGCAAACGTGGCACTCATGGCCAGAACCAGCACAAATGAAGAAACATTAGAATGTGAGCTAACAGAAGATGATGAGTCAGACTCCGAAGATGAAGTTGAGGTAATTACTTCTCTTTCTCGTTTTCAACTTGAATCATATTTTTATGAAATGGTGAGAAAGTATCAAACTCTTTTAAGTAAATACAACTCTAAAAAATAAGTTTGTAGTTACTTTTGAAAACTCTACTAATGATGAGAAAAACATTTCTAATTTAAATGAAAAATTATTTGTTTTAGAAAAATCAAATCTAGCTCTCAAAAGTAAATTTTATAGCTTATAAGAAGAGATAATATCTACCACATCTATTACTGACGAACTAATAATTTATTGATAGAGCTTTTTAACACTTCATGTCTAAAAGCATAGATATAAGCAAAATGGCTTCAATGGTCTATGGTGTTAGTAGAAATAGAAGCAGATGCTTGGGATATTTAGGACCATCAAAGAAAGTTAATGAGACTCTGAATGTCAAACCAAAACCTCTTTTTGAACATTTCGTGCTTGCTGGCACAAATTTGAAATGTCTAGAACAAGAAGATTATGATATTACTGTAGCACAAACACAGACATAGAAGGAAACTTCTAAACCAAAGTATCATGCACAAATTTCACATGATTATCCTGTTGCACAAAAGTATAAAGGTGTCAGAACCTCTTGAACTGCTAACAAGAAAGGACCCATAAAATGGTTACCCAAAGATCATATAATCTATGTTGCATATGTTCTTGATTGTGCAATTAAAACACCAATTATGCCACCTGGAAAATGGATGCCTGCAACACATGATGGGAGAAAGGCATATGTTCCATGATTTGGAACTTAAGTTTGGAGGCCTTGACAGTTTCAGATGGCAATCAGAAAAGGAAGACCATAGGCTCTAGAAATATTGATGTGAAGATAACATTCACTGAGCCAAAGGAGAAGACTCAAGAAGATAAAGAATCATAAGCTCCTTCTTCAGATGTTGTTGATAGTCCTTCTGATCAACCTTAACCAAGGAAGAACATGATCATATCCTCTCATCTCGAAAACCTTATCCTTGGAAGTAAAGATGCTCCAGTCAGAACAAGATCAACTCTCAAACCTTCTGACGAAGTGCTTCTGGGTTTAGTTTCTTTAATAGAACCTTCATCTATTGAAGAAACCCTTCTAGATAAAGATTGGATTCTGGCTATGGAAGAAGAACTGAACCAATTCTTAAAGAAAAACGTATAGGATCTTGTTCAGAAACCTAAAGGTGTCCATGTCATTGGAACCAGATGGGTGTTAAGAAACAAGCTCAATGACAAGGGTGAAGTTGTCAAAAATAAAGCACGATTGGTTGCACAAGATTATAGTGAACAAGAAGGGATATACTATATAGAAACCTTTGCACCAGTCTCCAGAAGAAGTGTATGTCAAACAACCTCCTGGATTTGAAAACTCTGAGAAATCAGACTTTGTTTTTAAACTAAAGAAATCTCTTTATGGCTTGAAACAAGGTCCCAGAGCTTGGTATGACAAATTGAGTAATTTTCTTCTAGAAAATAAATTTACCAGAGGAAAGGTTGACACCACAATATTCTGTAAAACTTTCAAAGAATGATATTGTAATTGTTCAAATTTATGTTGATGATATTATTTTTAATTCTGCTAATCCATCCCTCTGCAAGGAATCCTCTAAGCTAATGCAGGCTGATTTTAAAATGAACATGATGGGAGAAGTGAAGTTCTTTCTTGGAATCCATATTCATCAAAAACTAGAGACTACTTACATACATCAAAGTAAGTACACCAAAGAACTTCTGAAAAAATTTAACATGACAGATTGCATTGTAGCAAAGACTCTAATGCATCTAACATGTATTTTAGAGAAAGAAGAGGTAAGTGGAAAGGTTTGTTAGAAGCTCTATCATAGTATGATGGGCTCTCTTCTGTATCTGACTGCATCTAGACCTGATATCTTATTTAGTGTTCATCTTTGCGCTAGATTCCAATCTGATCTTAGGAAATATCATTTAACTATTGTTAAGAGATTCTAAGGTATCTAAAAGGAACCTTTAATCTTGGCTTTATGTATGAGAAAACATCAGAGTATTCTCTTTCTAGTTTTTGTGATGCAGACTACGCTGGAGATTGGCTAGAGAGGAAAAGTACTTCTAGAAATTTCCAGTTTCTAGGCAAGAATCTGATATCATGGTCAAGCAAGAGGCAATCAACAATACCTCTCTCAACTGCAGAAGCAGAGTATATCTCAACAGCACTATGATGTACTCAGATGCTCTGGATGAAGAATCAGATAGAAGATTATCAGATTTATGAAAGTAACATTCCTATCTTCTATGACAATACTGTTTTTATTTGCTTGAGTAAGATTCCTATCATCTTACTAGTTACCTTTTTGATGATGTCAAAAAGGGGGAGAAATATAATCATTTTGATGAACCATAAAAGAAATGTATCGTAATAATTAAATGATATCAAATGTGCATTTACCAATGACGTGTTTTTGTTTATTTGATAATTAACAGAGGAACTCTGAACAAGTTCACTAGGCATTCTAAGACAAGTCAAAATAAAAGAACTGATTATTCATATAACTGAATATGTACACTTTGTGAACATATGTTCAAAAGTCAGATAAACCCAATATTGTTCAGAAGTTGAGAAATCTCTGAAAGTTAAAGTTATCTTGATTTCGATATCATAATGTTAATGTCTAAGAATGTGATTTCAGAACATAAGAATCAAAAGCAAAAGCAGATGCCTTCCAGAAGAACTAAGCAAATCAAAAGTTGAACACTGTCTGAAAACTCAAGATCTCAATTATTGGCATCCAGAGTCAAGACTCTAAAGATCTCGATATCTGATCTATTGGAACCATGGGAGGTTTACTCAAATGGTTCAGAGTCAGGATATTCGATCTTCATCAAGTCATTGACTCAGGGGGAGTATCATAAAAATAATAAGTATTCCTTACCTTTATATTTTCACTTTTTTGATTATAAGAACAAAATTGTGTCATCAAAATACATAGTTTTGTCAACATCAGAAAGGGGGAGATTGTAAGAACAAGATTTGGTTCTGCAATATTATCTCTGAGTTTTGATGATAATAAATGAGTATGCTTGTATGAACAATTTTTATATTCTAATGTTTGTTATTGTTGAGTACTTAACAAACAAGTCCTACTTCTAATGAATGGCGTGGCCAAGACATTAGAAGAGAATTAGTTCCGCTTCTGCGCTACACAAGTTCTGTTAAATACTAGCAAGACACTCCAGAATTCTTTGAAGTGTTGGCTATGATGTTTGTCTAAAAAAGAATTCAGAAGATCTGAAGACAAAAGTTGCTACTTAAGTCCATATGCTGAAGACTCATGTCTCTAAAGACAACGGGTTCTAAAGAAATAATGAGGAGATCTGAAGACAGAAGTTTTAACTTAAGTTCAGAAGCTAAAGACTCAAGTTTCTAAAGACAGTGTGTTCCAAAGAAAGAAAATTAGAAGATCTGAAGACAAAGTTTCTACTAAAGTCCAGATGCTAAAAACATAGTTTCTAAAAAGACAACATGTTTTAAGAAGACAAAGTTAAAAGATCTGAAACAATGTTTTTACTGGAGTCTAGATGCTGAAGACTTGTGCTTCTAATAAAAAGGTTCTTAAAAGGATTCTTAAAGATTTACAAAGACTTGAAGTTCTAAAGATCCTAGGTTCTATACAGTGGGATCTTAAGACTAAGTGTTGAAGACTCTAAAGACGCAGTTCTTAAGACTTTAAAGAATTGAAGCTCTTCTGATCCAAGGTTCTCTACAACGAGTTCTCACGACCAAGTGTTGAAGACTCTGAAGTGGTAGTTCTGAAGACTTTGAATACTTGAAGTTTTGAAGACCTTATGTTATGTTCCCGCTTCTAAACTCATGATCGTGGAAGCCTCTGAAGTGCAGAAGCAAATAATATGACGTTAACATGGTACAATAGTACACAATACAAAAAAGCCTTATTCCACTATCTCTCCACTAGCTTGAATTGTGGAAGATAAAAATACATAGCAGTACTATTTGTAATGACTCTTTTTCAAATAGCCAATGACTCTATCTTTCCTATCTATATAAGAAAAGAATCGTATCTTTAAAATTTTGTTGGTGTTCAATTGTAAAATGAAAGCTGTCATTATTGGAACACAACCAAAAAGCCATCAACCACTATAACAACAAACAACAACAACAATAATTATGCTGAATATACTGGAGAAAGAAAGAAGATGATAAAGAAGAACATAACAAGATGATACTCAAATTCTTATCAAATACTTCTAAGTAGAAATATGAAGAAGCAAAGAGTTGTTGCTCATATCTTGTTGAATAAAGAAAATGAAGACAAGAAGACTACAAGATGTTGCACTTGACTTAGATCATATTCATCTTTGTAAAATCATTTAATGAACACTAGAGTTGTTGCTCGAATAGTGTTTTTGTTCATATATCTTCATGTAAATTGTTTTAACACTTGAGTTATTGCACGTAGAAGTGTTAAACAATATGTGCTCAAAACACTTATGTAATCTGCTTAGAAGAAGCATTCATGTAAACACAAGAAACCCATCAACTGTTGTTGATTAGTTCCTTGAGAGACTGAGTGAAGGTCTATTCTCAAGAAGATAGTGATTGAAGGTCATTATGAAATCCTGGTAGTGGATTCTATTGGGTCAATGGTAGTCATATCTCAAAGGGAACTGAGTGAAGGTCGGCCTTGTGAGATCACTGATGGATATGATTTGAAGGAAATTCTGAGGGATCAGATTATATTGGGTCAATGAACATTATATCCAGCATGGATCACTGAATGCATCATTGGATGTTAGTCACTTGTGGTTGCCCGTGCGATTGTAATCTGTTTGGTTATAGTGGATTAATTCTTTGAAGTTCAAGGAGAAATCACCTTGGAAGGGTGAATTGGACTAGCTTGAGGGTTTATCAAGTGAACCAGGATATATCACGTGTTCTTTAATTTTTATTATGCTTTAATGTTTATGTTTTCTTAACTTAATTAGAAGCATTACTTATAAGTAACACTCAGAAGCATTGTTGAACGAATAATGCTTAGAAGCGAAAGTTAATCAAGAAAGGAAAAGCCAATTCAAACCCCCCTTTCTTGTGTTTTCTTCACACCTTCTATCATGGATATCATGGTATTTCAGCTTGAGATGGACTAAGGATTCTGATATATCAAAGGTCGATACGAAGGGTCTTCCTAGGATTCAGTTGTAGATGCTTTTGTAAGGGACTGCCCAAAATGAAGAATCAATTGTTCTCGTATATCGTCCCTTTCCTAAGGTGACCATAAACTCAATGTACCCCTAAGGCCGGGTTATTATGTATTTTAAGGACTATAGGTGGGGCCCTTTATAGGGATATAACTTCTCCTTTTTCATTCACATATTTTCAAAAATATATGAGTACATGATGTCACATGAACCGTCAGTATCGATTACCACTCAAGAAATTCTGATTTTAACAAATATGTTGTTATCTCTAAACTAAAAATCTTGTTCTAGATTTCCCCTACTTTATCGCTATCATAGAATCTGAGGATTCAAATATCTAGTCCCCTAGTGAAAATGCTTCCCTCTTTCTTGATAATGGCCATCAGCTTTACAGTATTCCTATTCACCAACCCTTTTGAGCTTTTTACCCTCGGGGGGGGGGGGGGGGGGGAGCTTTTATTTTTTGGTGAACCTTCTGACCTCTCTTGTTATCTCTTGTGCACTCAATCAGTTGCCCCTTAATAATATTCCCATTAATTGCATCTTTCAACTCTATGTAGTCATTCATGTTATAATTGTGACTCTTATGGAAGCAGTCATACTTAGACTTTTCTATCTAGGAAGAATCTTTGGATGAATACATGTTTCTGCTCCTAGGATCCTTGAACTCTATATTTGTGTATGTAGGAAAAAAACTGGTTTGTACCATATCTCTAAGATTTTGATGATAACAAAGTATTTAAACCAAAATTGGGTATACTAATAAATGTTCAAGTGTACAAAACCATAGTCTTTTGATATAAATTTAGTGCTGCTATGGAAAATGAACATTTAAAAAGAATCTAAAAGATCCAGAATCTTAAGGATCAGAACCTGAGAGTCATACTCTGAAGACTCGGACTCTAAAGGAGGTCAACTTCTGAAGACAAGAGTCTGAAGAAAGTCAACCTCTGAAGATCCAGAATCTGAAGACTCAAACTCTGAAGCAAGTCAACACAAGGATCAAGAAGACTCTGGAAGGTCACTATCAGACTCAAAGGTCATTTTGTCTTTTTCTGATCACGTGCAAAACCAAAAAAAAAATTTGCATAGACAATCGGGATGCAACAAATAATTCCTTTTAAAGAAAAAGTTTTTCAAATGTCTATTCAACGAGATTATCCATATAAGGAAACATTACAATGTATATGACCAAGCTTCTCCTGGATTCTCTTTGTGCAAGATCTTTATTCAACGACTCTGTTCTATCTCTCTATATAAGGAGTTGAAGCCTTGAAGAAAACCAACCAATATGTGACAATCAAAAAGAGTTATTACTCTATCAAATCAATAGCATAAGTTTAACTTACAATTTCTTATCATTGTATATCCTAGAAATTCTTAAGTCTTAAAGAGTCTTATTAAGTTGTATTCTGTTTACACTTCTGATTGTATATGAAATTCTGGCACACACAATATCAGAAGTAAAGAATGATGTCTTAACAACACACAATGTCATGACAAATGTTATAACATCTGCTGACAGAAAATTAACAATAACAACAATGCAGAAATATAACTTGCAGAAAGTACATAACACAACTATATGTTAACCTATTTCGGTGCAACTCACCTACTCTGGGGGATACCAAGCCATTAAGGAAATAAATTATCAGTAGTCTAGCTCAAAGCTAAACTCCCCCCTTTACAACTTCTCGCCTAATCCATATTCAATGCAACTTCTACATAGGCACCTCCTAGATATGAGAAATCGACATCTCACTTCCAATCACCGCAGTGATAAACCAACCACTCCCAGTCCTAGGGAATGTCTTAATAAACCAAAGTAAGAATACACTTCCAAATTACAAATACTAGGAGTTGCTTAAAAGCTTCCTCCAAGAACAATACTCAACAATTTCTTCACAGCTTCGAGGAGCACAATAGCTTGATGAACAAGCAACAATCAATAAAACTAAATGTATCAAAGATATATGAGGATGTACAAAATAAACACGAAGAACCTAAGGAACTACCAACCCTGAACCCTTATTTCTTCACAAGGTTTTACAATAAAAACTATCCTTAAAAACTACGTCTTGGACGACTCCTTATATAGGATTTTGTAGTTGGGCTTGGATTCTTCAATCAATTCTAATCTTCATCTGAAACATCTCTATAGAGTATTCTCCATAAAAATAGAAAAAATCTTCATAAAAAGTTTCCTAAAAAGTCTCAATCGATTCTTTTTAGTAACAAATCAAATATGCCCTTATTTCTAACAAAAACCTTGATTGACCTACACCTATAATGAGTACAGAATATTCCAGATACTCATATATTCAAATTAAATCTTCAATGATAAATGTCCAATGCACTGTCAGGATGTTCTGTTTTAACATGTTACAACATTTGTTGAAACATCTGTCAAATCAGGCATCTACAGAATCTGTTGTACCTTCTGGTCCAAATGTTATGACATCATCTTCAACATCTGGTAGAAAAACTCATAACAGTTAGAACTGCTATGACAGTTGATGAAGATGTTGCACCATCTTCCCTGGCATTAACATAGAACCATGTTTAGAATCCATGCTTAGCCAAAATTTAGCCAACCATAAAAACATGGAACTAACAATCCCCCCCTTTGGTAAATTTTGGTTAAAACAACTAAAAACCAAATCAAATTGGAGAGAGGAATAAAACCAAAACAGAAGATACATATTGATCATGTAAACTTTAAAACACAACACAACTCAAAGAGCTTGTACACATACATGTCCAATACCACCCCTATCACACATAATCAGTTCCCCCTCAAAGAAAATGCCCCACATCAGAACACGTGCATCAAAACACACAATAGAATCAGCAGCAACAAATTCAACATACACAAGCATGAAGCACTCATGCTCCTCCTCAATGATTGCATAAGCAACCACAAACACAAAGCTACTCCCCCACAAGCAGTAGCACACAATCCTATCACAATGCTAAGTCAACATGTCAATACATATGATGTAACATCCGGACACAACACTTTACTCCATAATTATTAGACAAAATATTAACAAAAAACCTAGAGTAAATGTACACATTGAAACACACAGATCACAAGAGAATCAATTGCACCCAGAAAATATCACAAGTGGAAACATACATTGCACGAGCACATGTTTCACACATGCAATAACAAATAAGAGTTAGAAATGCACATATGCAGATACACAGATGGAACCACAAATGGAAACACACAACTTCTTGGATAGCTTCAGGTGGTCTTCCATCTCTTACCTCTTCAAAGAGGCTCTTGCCCCTATCAAAGAGATTTCTACATTCCTTGGTGTTTCAGCCAACCCCGTTGTCTTGCAGATTATCTTCAACAACAATTTATCCAGACATGTCATGCCTCATACTATAGAGGAAAGATGCATCATTAGTTTCATTTCTCAATTTATGTAATTGTTATAATCCTCAATAGTATGAGGTCCAATCTTACTATTTTTTATACTAGTAAGTTGTTCCTTGTTGTCCATGTTCTCCATAGTAACACACTTTCCTTAAGCAAGATTCATGATTAGTTGCTTATGACTATCAAGATCCTTGTTCTAGTCATGTTGAATGAGATATCTGAAAGAGTTTAGATCTTCATAATTAAATGTCATAACATTTTTATTTACATTATGTCTCTTAAACACCAGTTCAGAGAAAATTCCTCTTTTTTTCCTACCTTCATCTCTAGCAGTATACCACGAAGCACCTTCTTTCTTCTTACTAACCCATAAACCCAATCTATTCCTCAAATCAAAACAATCATTATTATTAGATATCTTCATCCTTAGTCCAGTGATACCTCCTTTGACAGAGTCAGTTGTAATCAGTTCCTTGGATTGTTCTAGTTGTCCTTCAATAGACAGGTTTAAGCTAGATTGAGAATCCACTACTTCAGTGTTTATGAATTCCTAGAGATCCTTCTTATGTGCCTCACCAATTTGCACACAAGAAGTTTCTGCATTATCCATGACATTCTCCTTCTTTTCAACAACGAAATCATCAACTATCATATTGATAGATTCTAATGACATTCCAGTTATAGAGTTGAAAACTCTATAAGTTCTTCTCTTTAAGGATTAACTCATAAACAACCTTCCATCCCTTACATGCTTCTTCTTTCCCTTATGACCTTGTTCAAGCCAGTAGTAGCATTTACTTCCAAAAATATGAAAGTAATTGACTCTAGGATTCATTCATGTCCATAGTTCATAAGGAGTGACTGAAGTATTTCTTGTCAAAGAAAATCCTTTATGGATATAACAAGCAGTATTCACAAATTCTGCCCTAAAATATAAAGGCAAACTCTTAGCATTAAGCATGACTCTAGTTGATTCCATAATCTCTTTGTTTACTTGTTCAAAAATTCCCCCTTGCTGAGAGCACTGATAATGAATATTGTTTAAAAATCCCCCCTTGTATCGCAGACGTAGGCGCAGACGTGGATTTCTTTTGACATTTTTCTAACCAAAGTGTTTTTTGATTCTTTGTCAAGTGCTTTTATTTTTTTGTCAAATCCCTAAAATAATTTCGATGTTGTGTTTACAAGAAATAATCGTAGTATTATGTAAACAAGTAGGAAAAATAAAAACAAAATTGAACAATATTTGAAAAGATTGAAAAATGAATTGTATTATTAATGAAAATGCCTTTTAATACGCGAAAGTACAAGATGTAGTTCCTAAAAAGAGGTAATTACAAAAGTTTTAACAAAATTGGAAATGGCAATGAAAACGATAAATGATACTGTTATTTCCCCAATGTCCTTTGATAACTCCAATCCCCTCACTTTTGAATAAGATAATTAGATCAATTCCTCTCCTTCATAGTCGTAGTAATGAATTATCAAACGGCAGTCTATTTGTTCATTTTTTAAATAAAATCCCTAACTTTTTCCTGGATGGCCCTTTCGAGTTTTCAATCCAATGGAATGATGATTTTGTTTGTGTCCCTACTTTTTCATGGATCTCCCTTTAGGGTTTTCAATCCACTGGAACACCCCATTTTTCCTAAGTCACTCATTTAGGGTTTAGACCTAGTGGGCCTTTTATACATAGTATTTTTTTACTGCGTCGAATTTCTGTGGATGTGGTAGTTCTTCTCCATCCATCATTGTGAGGATAAGAGCTCCTCTGAAGAATGTTATTTTAACCACATATCAACCTTTGTAGTTAGGGGTCCATTTACCTTGTGAGTCTAGATGAGGTATCAGAATCTTCTTGAGAACCTGATTTGAATACTCGAGGATATACTTTTTATCGAATGCTTTTTTCATCCGCTTATGATATAACTGACTGTGGCAAAAAGCTGTTAAGAATTTTTCTACGATGAGGTTGAGCTGGTACATTCGTGTTTGAAACCGTTCTCATTCTTAAAGCTTGGTTTCCATTAAGACTCATAGTGATGGAATCTCTACTTTAATAGGGAGTACAAACTCCGTGATATAAACAAGAGAGAAAGGAGTTGTACTTGTCGAAGTACATACCGAGGTACGGTAGCCATGTAGCGTGAAGGGAAGAATTTCGTGCCAATCTTTATATGTCTTCACAATTTTTTGAATGATCTTCTTTATATTTTTATTGGTAGCTTCAACAACCACGTTCATCTTAGGTCGTTAAGGTGATGAATTATGATGTTCGATCTTGAAATCATTGCTTAACTCCTCCATCATTTTGTTGTTCAAGTTTGACCTATTGTTCGTAATAATTCTGCTAAGAACCCCATATCTGCATATGATATTCTGTTTGATAAATTGGTTGACCACTTGCTTGGTAACATTTGCATACGACCAGCTTCTACCCACTTGGTGAAATAATCAATGGTGACTAGTATGAATCGGTGTCCATTAGAAGCCTTCAGTTTAATCATTCTTATCATATCAATTCCCCACATCGAGAATGGCCAAGGTGAACTTAGGACATTCAGAAGAGTCGATGGTACGTGCACCTTGTCAGCATAGATTTGACATTTATGGCATGTCTTCGTATAACGGTATCAATTAGCTTCCATCGTCAACCAATAGTAACTGCTCATAATATTTTTCTAGCCATAGCATGCCCATTTGAATGAGTCCTAAAGGTTCCTTCATGGATCTCTCTCATGAGTGTATTCGCTTCGTGTTTCTCCATGCACCTGAGTAACACCATATCGTAGTTTCTTTTGTACAATACATCACCATTTAAAAAGAACTTCGCAACTAGCTTTCGTTGAGTTTTCTTGACGATTATTGAGGCGTTTCCTAGATATTCTTACTTCTCTAAATACCTCTTGATGTTGTTAAACCAAGGTTTGTTATCTAGTCATTCTTCAACTGGGAGGCAATGCGCATGCTCTTCAAAATGTTTGATCGTGATGTGTGGTTCATGATTCAGCCAAGTTACTTTGAACATGGACGACAAAGTTTCCAAGGTGTCCTCCTCCTAATTTTCTTCTCATGAAATATGCGTGAAAGTAATTTTTGTGTTTTCCTTAGCCAACTCCAAAACATAATCCCGATATGAAATTAATTTTGGATGCCGAGAATCTCATTCGCCATTAACTTAGTATATGACTAACGCCGAGTCTCCATATACTTCGATGTGTTTTATTCTTAGGTCTATAGCAGCTTCTAAGCCCAGGATACAAGCTTCACATTCAACAATATTGTTGGTGGAATCAAAACATAACCTTGCAGTATAAGGTTTGTGAAATTTCTTTTGAAAAGTCAATATAGCCCCAATACCATGTCCTGTTGCATTTGAATCACCGTCAAACGCGAGTGTCCATCGTTCCCCTTGTTCAGGTCCTTGTATTTCGTAGTAGCCAATAACCATGATGTCTTCGTCTGGAAAATCAAACTTCATTGCTTGATACTCTGGAATTGGTTGATGAACTAGGTGATCAGCTAGTACACACCCTTGATAACCTTTTGAGTAACATATTGGATGTCATATTCGGATAATAACATCTTCCATCGAGAAATTCTTCCTGTAAGAGTTGGCTTTTCGAATACATACTTCAGAGGATCCATTCTTGCTATTAACCATGTGGTATGAGTTACCATATATTGTCTTAGACATTTAGTGGCCCAAGCCAAAGCACAACAAGTCTTTTTGAGGAGTGAGTACCGACTTTCGCAGTTAGTAAATTTCTTGCTTAGGTAGTAGATTGCAGGCTCTTTTTTACATGTTTCATCATGTTGGCCTAATACACATTCCATGGATCCCTTAAACACTGCCAAGTACATGATAAGTAGTCTTCCAGGAACTGGTGGCATCAGGATTGGTGGTTCTTGTAGATATTCCTTTATTGTTTCAAAGGTTGTTTGACAGTCTTAATTCCAGTCCACTGATTGATCTTTCATGTGTAGTTTGAATATAGGCTCACAGGTAGCAGTTAGGTGCAATATGAACCGTGAGATGTAGTTCAAACGTCCTAAGAACCCACAAACCTCTTTTTTTGTTCTTGGAGCTGGAATTTATCATATGGCCCTTACTTTGTTGGGGTCCACCTCAATACCATATTGACTTACAATAAAACTCAATAGTTTGCATGACCTGACACCAAATGTACATTTGTTCAGATTCAATCTTAGTTTGAACCTTCGTAGACGCTCGAATAATTTTTGAAAGTGAATGATGTGATCCTCATCCATATGGGATTTGGCAATCATATCATCCACGTATACCTCGACTTATTTATGGATCATGTCATGAAATAACATGACCCTTGCTCATTGATAGGTTGCCCCTGCATTCTTTAGACCGAAGGGAATTACTTTGTAATAGAAGATTCCCCAAGGAGTCATGAAAGTAGTCTTTTCAATATCCTCGGGAGCCATCTTGATCTGATTATATCATGAGAAAACATATAAAATACCGAATATTGAGGTATATTGTCCACCAAAACATGCATGTGAGGTAACAGGAAAATCGTCTTCAAGACTTGCTTTGTTGATATCTTGCTAATCTACGCACATGTGTACTTTATCGTATTTCTTGGGTACTGGCATGATGTTAGCTATCCATGGTGGATAATCTACCACGACTAGGAACCCTGCATCAAATTTCTTAAGAAATTCTTCTTGAATTTTGGTCGAGTTCTTCTAAGCTTTTGCCTGACCAGAGAACAACCCTCTTTGAGAGGCAGTTTATGCATGACAATATCTATATCCAACCCTGAGATATCTCTGTAAGACGAGGTAAATTATCCAAGTATTCATGCAAGATCTTGATCAACCTTTATTTAACTCTTTCCTCCAAGATTACACCAAGCTTAATCTCTTTTGGGTCCTTTTGGGTCCCAAGATTGATGGTCTCAATAGATTCCTGATACGGTTGTATATTATATGCCTTTTGCTCTAGTTCAAATGTAGAAAAACACAAGAAAGAGGTGGTTTCAATTGGGTTTTAAACCAGAAAAATATATTTTTAAAATCCCCTTTAAACCATAACAAGTTACTTCACTTAGTGATAATAGTTATAAGATGCAAGAAGGAAAGAACAAGTTATGTTTATACTAGTTCACTTGAAAACTATCAAGCTAGTCTAGTCCACCCGCCAAGGTGATTTCGCCTTTCTCAAATGAGGTCTTAATCCAATAATCAAAACAAGATTATTACACTTGCACGCACCAACTATATGTGACTAACTATCAATCTCTAAGACACACTAGTCCTAGACTTCTCAAGAATACTGACCTAACTGGTCTCTTAAGGAACAATCTTTAAGATACACAAGTCTTAAACTTCTCAAGAATTTTGACCTAACTGGTCTCTCAAGGAACAATCATTAAGACACACAAGTCTTAAACTTCTCAAGAATTCTAACCTAATTGGTCTCTCAAGAAACAATCAAACAACTATTTTAATAATTCATTTACAAGAAATTATGCTTATACACAAGAG
Source organism: Vicia faba (assembly GCA_948472305.1). Lineage (NCBI taxonomy): Eukaryota > Viridiplantae > Streptophyta > Magnoliopsida > Fabales > Fabaceae > Vicia > Vicia faba. The sequence continues at coordinate 103,338,454 of OX451737.1, forward strand.
GATATGTAAATATATTTTAATAATAATAGACTAAAAAGTATGAAATCTATGAACAACTCTTGTGTGTATATGTTTAAGTGAATTGGCCACTTTTTCTCTTAGTATTCAAGCCCTTTATATGGATAATAAAATAATATATCTGTTGGAGGGTATTTTTGGAAATTCCACAAAGATTGGCGGCTTGAGCAATCACGTGGGGGACAAGATCGTGCAACGCCTCTGTCCTTTCATGGTAGTGGATGAAAAGTTGATTGTACCATGTACTATTGTACCACGTTAACATTATCTTCTTTCCTTCTGTACTTCAGAGACTTCTGCGAGCATGAGCTTAGAAGAGAGAACATAACACAAGGTCATCAAAACTTCAAGTCTTCAGAGTCTTCAGAACTGCGTCTTCAGAGTCTTTAGCACATGAATGTGAGAAAAGTTTCTATAACCTTTGGTCTTTAGAATTTCAAGTCTTAAGAGTCTTAAGAACTTCGTCTTCAGAATCTTCAACATTTGGTCTTGAGAACCTTTTCCATAACCTTGGGTCTTCAGAACTTCAATTCTTCAGAGTCTTCAGAATCTTAAGCACTTGGTCTTTGAGAACCCTTTGTAAAACCTTGGGTCTTTAGAAAATTGAGTATTTAGCATCTAGACTTAAGTAGATCTTCTGACTTGTTTCTTTAGAACACATTGTCTTCATAAACATGAGCCTTTAGCATCTGGACTTAAGTAGAACTTATGTCTTCAGATCTTCTGACTTGTTTCTTTAGAACATGTTGTCTTTATAAGCATGAGTCTTCAGCATCTGGACTTAAGTTGAGCTTCAGTCTTCATATCTTCTGACTTGATTCTTTAGACAAACATCAGAGCCTACACTTCATAATCTTCTGGAGTGTCTTACTACTGTTCATTAAAACTTGTGTAGTGCATAAACGAAACTAGTCTCTTCTAATGTCTTGGCCACGCCAAACATCAGAAGTAGAACCTATTTGTTAAATACTCAAAAATAACAAACATTAGAGTATCAAAAATTTTCGTTCAAACATACTCATTTTTTATCATCAAAACTCAGATAATATTGCATAACCAAATCTTGTTCTAACAATCTCCCCTTTTTGATGATGACAAAACTATGTATTTTGATGACACAATTTTGTTCATATAATCAGAAAAGGTGAAAATAAAAAGAGTAAGCACACTTATCCTTTTTATGAAACTCTCCCTGAGCCAACTACTTGATGAAGCTCGAATATCCTGACTCTAAACCATTTGAGTAAAACTCCCCATGGTTCCAATAGATCATATATTGAGATCTTGAGATTCTTGACTCTAGATGCCAATGAAATCAATTGAAATCTTGAAACTTTAATATTGTAATACGGTGGGAGAACTGACTTGGTTTGCGTTTTATCACAATTTTTGTGGATAACAAGAGTCGCCACCAACTTTTCTTTTATCCAACAAGGAAAGGGTGAAAAGAACAGGAAAAACATTTTAAGATTTTGAGTTCGGGGGGTAGGTTATGAAAAGGGAAGGTGTTAGCACCCTTTTCATCCGTAGTTATCTACGGGCTCTTAATCGCTTAGCTCACTTTTGAAAATTTTCTTTTTGTGTCTGTTTGAAAAATATTTTGAAATTTTCCAATGGAAAGCAAACCTTTGTAATGATTCTTGTATCGGTCCTCAAGAAAGCGTACAAAGTGTTTTGAAAATATCTTTGAAAGTGTTTGTGTAAAATGTTTTTGTTTTGAAAGGTTTGTGAGCAAGTGATTAACAGTTCTACCCACTCATAGTTGTTCTTGTACTTTTCCTTCTCCTTTAGATAGTATTATCCAGACCATTATTTAGTAGGAATCCCTATCGTTGGATATGAAGGGACATGCGTAGGTTCACCGTACAGTCATCAAAGGGACATGACTATTTTTATTCCGAAGGCAATAAGGAAGGTTACCCTAGAGGTGCGAGTGTGCAAATGTATTTAATTTAGTTATTTTATCTTTGTAGTTAGGGTTTTCTATCGTTTATATTTAGTCTTGCCATACAAACCCTAGTTACTAGCAGTATAAAATATAACAGGAAAAGTAAAGACCTAAAACTATTACAACGCTTCAGGGCAGTTACATAAAATGATGCGGGAAAGTAAAGTGTGAAATTCAAACCTAGACTATTACATCTCATAAGCAGTTACATGATAATGAAAAAAAGAGTGAAAAATAAAATCTAGACTATTACATTCGTGCAACTTATACAGTCGATCTAAGAAATATAAAAGTAGGATAAAAAATAGAAAAGAAAAATATTTTTGGTGTTTTTCTTTGAAGAAAATAGTTTATGATAATTAATTAAAACCTATAAAAACTAATTGATTTTAAAATTGCAAAAAAAAGATTTATTGATTAAATTAAAGGGTTAATAAAAAAACCTAAAAACAATTTAATTAATTTTGGTTAGTAAAAAAGATTAATTTAAAAATTGATTAAAAATCTAATACCTAATTTCATTAGGGTTTGTGAAAGAAAATGTTTTGATTTATGGTTAGGTGAAATTAGGGTTTAAGGGAAGAAAATCAAGGAAAAGGGTTAAAAATATTTATAAAAAAAAGGATGAAAACTACCAGGGGTGGGTGTTGAACCCACACCCTTAAGGTCACAAATTTCCCTCTCTACCATTGGACCAGGCGCTTGCTTGTAATAGAAGAACGCGCGCTGCATAAAATGTAGTAAAGTTGTGTAAATTGTAAAACATTAAAAAAACACAAAGGGCTGGGATCGAATCCACACCCTGAGAGAGTAAAGCCTTATCGTGTGTGCGCTTGCCATTGGACTATGTTGTTCATCTGATATATCAACGAAAATAGTTAAATACATAATAAAACAACTCACTGGGCCGGAGAAGCATCGGAGCCCTAGCTCCGGTCGTATTCTCCGGTGACTCTTTTCCTTTATTCCTGCAAAATAGTGCACGTTAGTAATAAAATATAACCATACCCCTCTAAATCAAGGGCTTTGATTTTAATGGTGCTGCCCATTCATGCTAAAAAGGCTTGTACATGGAGATACGAAGAAAATTCACCCTCGTGCCCTAACTATGGAATATTCTATTTTCCTGCATCAAAACTTAAAAGCAACAGATCTAAAACATTACAAACATCAGTATTAACATGTATATATGTTTATAAATGTTTTTTAACGTGAAAATTTAAGTGTTTGTGATCAAGAGACCTTACCCTACCAGTTGACTTGAGTGGACGACTCCGGGAATAAACAAGCTTTCTTTAGGGCTTGGTAGTGTTCCTAGGAACTTCATGGACGCATTTAGATGCTTGGTTTTGAATGAAGGAGGCTGCAAATAGAGTTTTGTGTTTTCCCTAGTTTGTGAGAATTTTTTTGATTTTGGAATATGATCTTTGCAAGGTTTTTTTGTGTGATGCTTGTCTGAATTGTAGGGGATATATAATGATGGAATTAGGTCAAAAGGTTGTGGTCTTGGACCTTGTAAGAAAGCTTGACTTTATCCTATTTAATTTTGAAATTTAAATAAATAAAATAAAAAATAAATATAATAAAAACGCAAGGGATGTATAAATAATTTACAAGGTTCACAATGATGCCTATAACACCCATGGATCTTGAAATATCAACCCATTAGCCAAAATTCCAAGTTTGATCACTTTTTGTTTCATGCATTTTCTCAAATTTTCCAAACTTGCACCAATCATAACTCTCTCAATTTTTATCATTTGAAGGTAATATTGGACTTTTTGGAAAGATCAACATGTCCTCTACAATCTCTATGTTGACCATTTTTGAATTTGAAGATTTATCTCAATGTAAGTTTCCTTGACAAAAAATGTCTTTTTGTTGACTTTTGAAATGACATAATATTTTGGCTCATATCTCTCAAATGAAGCATTTTATGGACTTGAGGTTAGAGAGACCAAGTTGTAGAGAATTGAATTTCCTTCAAAATAAGCTTTGGTTGATAAAAATATGATGAAGCATGTGAAAGTTATCTTTGGTCAAAGTTCAGTTGACTTCTCCTTAAGAAAACCCTAATTTAGTAACTTTTGACTTTTGATGAATCTTGAGTTTTCTTGTGAATCATGATCAAACCTTCATAAAATGATGAATATGGCTTCTAAATCTTGATATTGACCAAAAATCTTGAAGTTTGACTGTATGTTGACCATAGTTGACTTTTTACCCAATATAGTTAATTTTTAGTCATCTAAGCAATTGACTAAGCAAATTTGTGATGCAAGGCTTGAAATTTGGCATGAGCATTCCTTGAGACATATGAGAAACTATGAAATACACTTAAGGCATTATAAGCTTAAATTACCTTAAGAAAAGTGAAACCCTAGTTGTAGGTCAACTGCTTAGGAGGAGAATTTGTTTGATCAAACATTGAGTAGCCTTGAGCAATTGAAAAACCTAGGAGCATGAGGAGGTGTCTTGAAGAAAATGGGAGGGAATATTTTGGGGGTACAATAGCTTACCCTGTTCAATCTTATTAAACCTGAAGAGTTAGACTGACACGTTTGCCATTCGTGATCTAAAGGTGGAAGAGGATTGAACACTTAAGTGTCCAGAAATTTGCACGCGCCGGTGCATGAAGTAACGTTGCTGGTTGATAAAATTGCTTGAATGGGCTTATAGATGCTATCCAGAGTAACTCTTGATAGGAGTATCAAAATGAGTCTACGCTTGACTTGATCTGATGGGATGAAAATTTCCGAAGAAAAATGATTTTTCAGAATGAAGGCCTTGAAGGAGATGCTTCTCAAAATTCAGTCTCTGAAGGGAGATAATTTGGTCATACAGATAGTCACCCCATCCTGTTTCGAGAATTGATCTGCAATATGTTCTTCATTAGTAAACTCGTCATGTTTCAGGAGTTTATACCGCCTGGTAATATAGATAGATGCCCAGTCCTATTTTGGGAATTAATCTTTGACCCTCTTTTTGTTGGTAAACTCGTCTTGTTTCGAGAATTCATACCGCCTGGTTGTATAGATAGTTGTTTCGTCTTATTTTGGGAATTAATCTATGACCTTATTTTTTTGTTGGTAAACCCGTCCTGTTTCGGGAATTCATACCACCTGGTCATATAGATAGTATCCATGTCCTATTTCGAGAATTAATCTCTGACCCGCTTTTTGGTTGGTAAACCCGCCCTGTTTTGGGAATTCATACCACCTAGTCATATAGATAGTTTTCCTGTCTTGTTTTAGGAATTAATCTCTGACCTGTTTGAAAATTGTTGATGATATTCATCTGTTTGTGGACTTTACCTGAAAATATGAAAGTTAGTTTTATGAAATGTCATGAGGCAAGCATTGCATAATGATGCTCTCAAAATAAATGAGAATTTTACATGCATTTTGTATTTTTATGCTATGATTTTTTTGAAAATGATTTATGGATATAAGATGTTGTTGAAGACAATGATAGCCTTTCCTAACATCTTTTGGCTGGGGAAAGTAAATCCCTAATTGTTGTTGGGAATGAAGAATATGAATCTTCAATCTTGTTTGGAATGACTTCGTTGGGAATTACTGCTTTCTGTTTGAGGATTTTACGCTGGGGACGTTGACTTCCGTTTAGGGAAAGAAGAATTCAGGAACATTGATAGGTGGCTTATTAACCATGATAGCAGATGTTATCGGCTTAAGACAACCACTGGTAAACCTTGTCCCTCTAGGTAGATTTCAACCAATTAATATCAATTCTTGTTTAAATAGGGGAATAATTGGAAACCTAGGCCCGGGCAACTTTGATTGCTCATTAACAATCAATTAATTCCCCTTTTATCCCTACCTGACCCTAGGACTAGCGTTCATGACCGGAACAACTGGTTATATGATTGGGCCGCACCACACATTTTACCACCACCTACTCCTAAGACATCCATGATTTATGACCACCTTGATTCTTTCCTGTCTGATGAGGAAACTGAGCCTAAAACCCCTCCTTTTTACCATCATTCTCCTTCTCCCAATCAGGTTAACTCAAACACCCCCGCCGCTCTAGTTGCTACTCCACCTCTCGTATTTGATCATGGGCCTGCTATAAATGCTTTACAAAGTGAGCTTGATTTGTTGAGGGATGATCTTATTATTCTGAGAATCGACTTCCATTCTTTCATAGATGTGGTAGTCGAACAGTTGGACCATCTTTACCAGCGTAGTTTGGATTATATCGGGGAGATGTGCTATTCGGATTCTTGGGAGCCTCTTTCAAGGTCGCCAAGTTAGATCTCAGCAGATGAGGTAGAACTTCAGCTAACGTCATATTGATTCGCGTAAACTGCCGTTGTGGCCTTTCCACCCTTGGTTGATTGTTGCATTATGGAGCGGCCACAGGCCTAGATATCATTACGGCACTTACTGTCTGACGATGTTCAGCTCTATTTTGGCCCTTCGGGCTGTAGATGGCATTGGCTTCCTTCTTACCAGCAAAAGGCTTCTTTACCGAACTCGAAGAGGTATCCTTCTGTATTTTGTCGCTCCGAATCCCAGCTTCTACTCTCTCTCCAATCAGAATTAGCTCGGTGAACCCAACTGACGAGCTATCGATCAAATGATTAAAGAATGGACCCGATAGAGTCCCCAGAAACATATCAACCAACTCCCTATCAGACAACGGGGGTTGGACTCTTCCAGCCAAGTCTCTCCATTTATGTGCATAGTCTTTAAAGCCTTCACTTTCACCCATGGACATACTCTAGAGTTGAGTACGAGTAGGAGCAAGGCCGGCGTTGTATTAATACTGCTTGTAGAAAGAAGCAACCAGATCTTCCCAATTTTAGACATTGGCTCCCTCCAGCTGGTAGAACCATTCAAGCTGGGTCCCTGACAGACTATCTTGAAAGAAATGAACCCACAGATTTCTATAAGCAGTGTGGGGATGGATCTTTCTGACATAAGAACGGAGATGGAGTTTTGGGCAGGACAATCCATCATACTTAGCAAAAACTGGAGCTTTGAACTTCTACGAGATGACCACTCCCGACACCAATCCCAATTCTTTGAAATCCAACCCAAGTATCCTATGAACTTCCATGGTACTCAAACGATCTTCCAACTGCTTGTATCTATCCTCAACAAGAGGATATTGCTCATCATTGTAGTTGGTATCATTGTTAGAAACTGCAAGACTGGGATCCTTTTCTTCTTCTTGATTCTCTCCTTCCTTGGATGAAGAGGTCAGATCGACTTGTCGCTTCAACCGCTCTCCAAACCTTCTGCCCATATTCAGAATACCAGAAGCCTTCTTCTTTTTCTTTTTCTCTTTCAGGATGAGGGCTTTCAGATCCCCCTGCCCTTTTGCCAGACTTATGAACATTTGTTGGAACAGGGTGTTTTGTGCCTAAAGGTCCTTGATACTTTGTTCGGAAGACATTTCTGTTGAAATAAATAGCGAAGAAGATGAGAAACCCGTAATGGTACCTGTATATGCAATGCTATGAATGAGATGCGCATGCAATGATTTCAAAGACACTGGAAAATTTAAATTTGCAAACCAAAATAAAACAAATATTTTATTAGCTGAATTCAAAGTTCAAATGCCTTTTAGGCGTTACAATTAAAAACAAAGCTAAAACTAGAAAAGAAATCAAAATTCCCATGGATGCTTCCTCTTCGTGCCGAGATAAACATTGAGTCCTTTTTCCTCGTGGAGCTGCTTTGTGAGATCTAAAACCTTCCTCTCTTGAGCATGGAACTGAACCTTGTAAGTATCCCGCTCCTTCATCAACTGAATCCAAGAACTTTGTAATTCCCCAAGATCAGTGGACATATAAGGATAGAGAACTGTGTAAGGAATACCCCCTTCAGTAGTGGGTTCCACAATCACTGGTAAAACGGCCACATAGGGCATCATAAGTTTCTGGGCACGAGCTCGTACCCATTGGAGGTAAGGTTCCATAGGAATGGAAGCCTTTCATCCCAAAGCCTTGGCACCAAATCTGTTTACCATGCCCCAAGCTCGTATGAACCTCCGGCGATACTCTTGAACATCATCCTCATATTTGAATACAATGCCCATGATAAGTAACTCATGGGGACCATATCTTCGAGCGTAACCAAATTGTCGTAGAGCTAAACAAGGATTGTAGGTTATACCCCCTCTGGTACCAAGTAATGGGGCATTATGGTACTCCCGGCAGCGGTCAATAATAGCAGTATTTTCCATAGCTCAGGAACAACAGAGAATATCCATGTGAGCGAGTGACATTATCCTTTACGACCAACCCAAACCTTCTTCATTCTCCAGTACAGACTTAGGGAGGTGAGAAATAAACCACCTCGACAGCAATGGCATGAAGCACATAAGGACCACTCTTCTCTTCATGGTACGAGTATGGAGAGTGTGCAAAATATCTCTGAGAAAGGTAGGCACAGGGTTGCGAGAGAGGAAAATCTTGATAGCATTCACATCTATGAATGAGTCTGGATTAGGGAATAGTACCAACCCATAGATTAGAAGAGCTAAGACCTCCTCAAAAGCCTGAAAATCCATATCATCCCAAAACAGCTGGGCCTTGTCTATAAGGAACTTGGCTAGAAAACCCTTGACTCCGCTTCTTGTTTTCCAATTGGATACCACGTCGGACCGTTTCAGATGCAAAGCTGAGGCAATGACTTCAGGCTTAAGAACTTCTTCTAGACCTGTGAAAGGCAATTGTTCAAGAATGGGAATATCGAACAGCTGAGAGAATTCTTCCATGGTAGGCACCAATTGGTAGTCTGGAAAGGTGAAGAAGTGGTGCTTAGGATCAAAGAACTAAAAGAATACACTTATCATCTTTTCATCAAAGTTTACAGTAACCAGGTTGAGAAGTCAACCATGTCTCTTAGTGAACGCAGAAGTTTCGGAAACCCTTGATACTAGATCTTTGAGTTGGGAAGGTATCTTCACAAAGCTGATTCAGATAGTGTTTCTACGAACGGAAGCCATGATCTTCAAAATAGAACAAAGATAAACTCCCTTGGTCTTTGAAATGGTTAGTGCAACAAGAATGGATGCTATATTATGATGCATGATGTCATGATAAACCACAGGTATAGCAAACACAGACAAATCACACCAAGTCCTTAGGTTTAAGGCCTGCGTGAGGTTAAAGGTCATACCCTTTTGAAGTTTAGTTGGTTTCAAACTTGTCTTAAAAAGTAACCAGATTCTAAGGGATCTTAATATCACTGACTGTCCTTTATCAGGCATTGTCTCAGCTCAAGCAATCTTTTCTTGCGGCCAAAATATCCCGAAAGTCTGATCTCAATGAGTGTACCATCGAGTATAAACCAATCCTCAGTTGTATACCAAGGCCGGCTATCTCACTACTTTCTAATGGCCAAGTTTGTTCAACTAAGGTTCTAAGGTCCGTTAGTGCTTCACGATACAACACGGCGGCCCCGTATTCTCCTCTTTTCCCCACGAAGGATATCGGTACCAACCAAAGTGCCACACCAACACAGCTATCGCTTAAACCATATCGGTCTACGCCGTACAGTCTCCACGATCTATTGCTGTTTATCTAAAAAAGTGTCCCAGATTCGGGTGTAGGATTGATAGTAACCCAAGCAAAACCCTTTAAGAATAAAGAAAACAAATAAGAAAGCAATTTTTGAAATGACCTAGATCCTAAGGTAATCCCCACTTTATACATTTATCCCCAGCATAGTCTCCAGTTCTGTGATACGGTGGCAGAACCGACTGTTAATACTGGTTTGCGTTTTGTGTTTTTTGTTTGCAAAATGTCGCGGTAAGCAAGAGTCGCCACCGGCTTTTATTTTATCCAATTCGGAAAAGGAAAAAGAACATAAAAAACCTTTTTCGAGAATATTTGAGTACGGGGGGTAGATTATAGAAAGGGAAGGTGTTATCACCCTTTCTATCCATGGTTTTCCATGGGCTCTTAGGTACTTGATCATTTTGAAATTGCTTGTGTGTGTGCTTGTTTTGAAAAAAAGTTTGCTTCGTGATAACCCTTGTATCAGTCCTCAAGGATGTGATGAAGTTGTTTTGAAAATTGTTTTGAAAAAGTGTTTGTGTGAAAAATTTTGTTGAGCCAGTACTTAAGATTCTATCTACTCGAAAAAAGGTTGTTTGTTCTCATTTCCTTTAGACAGTGCTATCATATTATTAAGGAATATGTAGCACCGCCGTTGGAGTTTGTAAGGGACGTTCGAAGGGGACAAGTACAGTCACTAGAGCAATGGGTAGGAAACCTTAGTAGTAACCCTAGAGTCTTAAGATCTTTCTGAGGCAACATTTCCGAGGAAACATTCGAATGGGACATTTGATCTTTTAGACAGGAGAGCAACCACTAAAATCTCCTATGCTTAAATGACTATTTTACCGAAGGCAACCGAAGTGAGGCAAACCCTAGGAGTGAAATATGTGCACGTGATTTTTTCAGTTAATTAGTCTTTGCACATTAAGTGAGCTACCATTTTAATTTTCAAACATCTTTCCATACAATCCTATTAACCATGCATCTAACAGTTAAAGATTGCGAAAATTAAAAGTGCGAGAAAGTAAACCTAGCTATTACAAGGCTTCGGGGATATGGATTAATTACATAACCAAAATCGGGGACAAAGCGATAAATGAAAATCCTAATTTAACTATTACAAACCATCGGCAGTTACAAAAAATACGAAAAGAATTAATTAAACGCACGACGAATTAAGTACGAGGACGCTTAAAAAATAACCTAAAACCCTAATTGAGAGAAAAATATTTTTGTACATTTTATATTTGATAAAAGAATTTAATTGTAAATTAATTAAAACCCTAATTTCTAATTGCTTTTAATTATGAAAAAAAGAAATTAAATTAACCTATATTTCTAATTAAATTAAAATAAATATTTTATTAAAAAAATTCTTTTTTGGTGTTTTGTGATTTATTGATTTTATGATTAATAAAAAAAAGTAATTAATTTTTGTGGAAAAACAATTAAATAAAGGAAATAAATAAAGAAAAGAAAATGGGCTTGTGTTGTGTAGCAAATCTGGGGGTGCACTATTGAAATTGCTGGGCCCAAGGTTGATAGCCCAGCATACCAGTGCCTGATCCGATGAGGTCATCTCCTGAAGGTCTACCATGCACTGCTCCTATGTGAGTGTTAGATCTCCCTTGAGGCTAGATCTAATGGCTAGATCTGGAGGCTGCAAGGTTGATACCTAGGTATGAGGCACACTGAATCCTGCGTTGGAACGTTAGAAAAATAGCCAAAATTGCCTGGACCTGGGATCGAACCCAGCTCCTCATACTTCCCACCAAGCGCTCTTACCACCGGGCCAATCTGCTTTGTTGTGTATAGAATGAAAACAAAATATAATATAACAAAATAAATGAGTTAGTGGGACACGCGCACGAGATTTCAAATGGTCCACTGATTGGCTGCCACCTATTCTTCTTTTCCAAGGCTCCGTCCTCTTAGTAATATACATTTTACCTACAGTCGTGCATCTGTAGCTATAGCCCTGTCACCTTCAAAAACTCTTAAGATGCATGATAAATGAAATTGTAGACCAGAATCCAATTGGTCTTGGTGTCACAATCATCATGGTATCTTGTTCATAGCCTGATTTTACGTGTATGCAAAAACCCCAAAACGTACATAGAAAACCTAGCAATGGTAGATCTAGATATAGGCATCAAAAATACAATTAAATCATACAGTCATGTTGCAAACATCTCAAACATAACAAATATACCAATTAAACATGCTAATGATGCAGGAATTACAGTAATCGGTTTTGAAAAAAAATGCAAACCGTGTGAGTTACAGCTTGTGTTTCTTGATGTTTCAGACCTCGTAAATGACTGGGATAGCTTCAGAAACTCCCAAGGAATGTCGTTTGATCCTTAGAACGCTTTGAAACAGCCTATGGAGTAAAATTGGATATGCACTTTTCTTTCAAAAATTGGAACTTTATTCTCTCTTTTCACGCCTGCCAATCTTTTTTTATGCTTTGTTCTTGTTCATTATATACCTTTGAGTGAATTAGGGTTGCAAAACAGATTGAATCTTGAAGTTTTGAGAAGATTTGATTTGGTTCTTTAGCCATATGTGTTGTACCCCAAAATTTACCCTCTTTTCTTACACGCATATTATTGGTTTTATGGTTATGGAATAAAGGTATATTTATCAAGCTTCTTCAGGTTACAAGTGACGTTTATTTCGCCAACGGATGTTCTCAGAGTATTTTCCGTGCTGAAGATTGGTTCGCCATTTTGCAATGATTCGGGGTTCAAAGATTCACAAGTCCAACTAGGCGCGTCATATTCAGGTGTTCTTTCGCCAAGATATCTCTGATAAGGTATTCTCAAATTCAAGTTCGTCTCAAGAGTCAATTCTTTAAAGAAGGTCTCCGAATTTGTGAGTTTTCTCGAAGAAATATGGTGAAAAAGTATGCTGAAAATGCAGTTTTTACGCACTAAAAAATTTATAACTTGAAGATCGTGGCTCATTTTGAACCCGTTCCGGTGGCCAAAATTTTGTATTGATGTCATCTACGTTTTCATCTCTCACGGATGGAAGCCAAGTTCGATCATAAGGTCTTCAAAAATGCGGATTTATCAAGTATTTCCTTACAAAAAATTTGAGACATAAGTTTATTTGCGTCATGTTCAGAATATCATAATTTGGTCGATTTTCATCGTATCGAGTTGGTTTCGGTGCCGAAATTTCACAAATTGAGTTGGATAAGTTTTCATAGGAGGTATTGAGTTTGAGAGGTATCCAAAAGGCCTTCTTTTTTTGCTCAGAGTGCGTGTGACGCGTCGAAAATCCTGAATGCTGAATATTATTTCATCTGGGTCGAAACTTCGAAAATTCATAACTCGGTCAATTTTTACCAGATCGGGCCAATGTTTTTACACAAGGTCAATGACTCAGAGATCTACAACTTTTCTTCCAAAGTCGAGACCGGATTATGCTCTGATCAATACCAGTTTTTTATTGAAGAACGTGTCAGAGTCGACACTGGAGCCCAAAATAAGTTTGTCTGAGCTGAAACTTCAAAATTTCATAACTAATTCACCGTTTATTCGATTGAGCCCATTTTTGGACAGGAGTTAGTTCTCGATGTCGGCTACATTTTGTTTTCATATTTCAACTTCAAAAATTACACTTAAGCCCCTGCGATTTAGCCTGGAACATAACAGACTCAAGTGAACATTGGACCCAATTGCACATTCAAAGCCCATATATTTGCTCTAATTTTCATTATATAATCTCATTCTTTTCAAACAAAGAAAGGGGGAGAAAATAAAACCTTTGCCACAACCCTGTCAAAATATCAAATTCTTTTAAGAATCCTAAAACCTTGAAATCCTTATTACAAACCCCCATCTCACTACAAACAAGTCATCCTTGTTACAAATCTACATCTCACTACTTCTCCAGTAAGGGTAAGGCTGGTTTGATCTCCATGATCAAAAGGGTATAATCGTTCATACATGCCATATCAGTTTTAACATTAAATTTTTTTTCTTCATATATTTGCTTTATTTGTATTTCATGATATATAATAATTTATTTAATTTTTTCATGAGATTCAACACTGCCTATTAGACAGGGTCTCATGCAGGTTCATTATAGAACGTTAAGGCCAAAACACAAATGGCCAAAATAGAACAACCACCAATGCATGGCGAGGAAGACATCCTGAGAAGGTTAAGGGCGTGGGTTCAACAATCACTTCTATTGGTTTTGGTTTTCTTCATTTTAATTTATCCTTTTAGCTATTTTCATTCTTTCTGTTTAAAACTTTTTTTTTCAAAAAACTTAACATTTTTCACAAACCTTTGATTTTTGCTCCTAAACTCGAATAATTAATTTTAGGTTTTTTTAATTTAATTTTAGGTTTTAAATTAATTTGTGGTTCATCACCCATCCCTGACATTTGCATTATCTTTATTTTCTAACCCTATTTTTCATTGATGTTTCTTCCCCTATCTATTTTTTGGCAAACTTAATTCTTTCTTATTAATCATTACACATAAACTTTTTTTCAAAATTAACTTTTTTTAATTAAAATTAATTTAGGTTTTAAATTTTTTATTATTATTATTAACTCTTTTTTTATTAATTAACTCTTTAATTTTATTAATTAACCATTTTTTAACAAATTAGGATTAGGTTTTTTGTTTTAGTTAGTAACTGAATTTTTGGCTTTTTTTCATTTATTAATAAATTAAGTTAATTAACTTTTTTTATTAAAATTAGTTAGAATTAGGTTTTTTTAATTAACTTAAAATTATTTTCTACAAAATAACGCCAAAAACATTAACTTAGAATTTTAGGTTTTAATTTTTCCTTAATTTCTTTTTATTTATTCTTTTACATTTTAATTTCTAGGAAAATTCTATAGGTCGCATTATCAATGTAATAGCGTAGATTTATCTTTTCTCGCATGTTTTTTCTAATTATGTAATTTCTTCCGGGATGTAATAGTTTTAGGATTTCTTTTCTGCACTCTTCATTATTATTGTAACTGTTCATGGTTTGTAATAGTTTAAGTTAGGGCTTTTACTTATCGCTTTTCCCCGGGTTTTTGGTTATGTAATTAATCCCCCTCCCCGAAGCCTTGTAATAGCATAGATTTATTTTCTCGCATTTTTAATTCCCGCAAATATTTAACTGTATAGATGTATGTTAATAGGGGTGTATGACAAGAATGCATGATAAATTAATACGGTTAGAAAACCCTAATGTGCAAAGATTAAATAACTGAAAACAAATCACTCGCACATATCACTCTTAGGGTATACCCTCACTTCGGTTGCCTTTGGTAAACGATCATTAAGCATAGGGTGTCTTAGTGGTTGCCCTCCTGTCTAAAAAAGATCAAACGTCCCATTCGAATGTTGCCTCGGAAATGTTGCCTCGAATATGATCTTAAGACCCTAGGGTTATTACTAAGGTGTCCTAATATTGCTTTAGTGATCGTATGTCCCTTTCAAATTCACCCTTACAAACTCCAGCGACGGTGCTACCTATTTCTCAAATAGTAGGATAACACTGTCTAAAGGAAACGAGAATAGAAACAATCTTTTTTCGAGTAGGTAGATGCTAGTATGTACTTGCTCAAATCAAAACTTTTCACACTTACACTTTTCAAACAAATTTTCAAAACAACTTCGTCACACCTTTGAGGACTGATACAAGTGTTATCACGAAGTCAAACTGTTTCAAAACAAAGCACATACACAAGTAATTTTTAAAAGATGAGCAAGTACCTAAGAGCCCATGGAAAACCATGGATAAAAAGGGTGCTAACACCTTCCCTTTCTATAATCTACCCCCCGTACTCAGAAACATCTCGAAAAAGGTTTTTTCTGTTCTTTTTCCTTTTCCTGATTGGATAAAATAAAAGTCGGTGGCGAATCTTGCTTACCGCGACATTTGCAAACAAAAAACGCAAACCAGTATTAACAGTCGGTTCTGCCACCATATCACAGAACTGGCGACTCTGCTTGGGAGACATTAAGTGGGGTATACCTTAGGATCTAGGTCATCATAATTTCTTCTCTTGATTGCTTTGTTTGCTTTACTTTTAAGGTTTTTGTTTGGGGTTACTATAGATCCTACACTCGGATCTGGGGAACACCTTTTAGGTAAGTAGCAATAGACTGTGAGGGAACTGTATGGCATAGACCGATACGGTTGAAGCAGTAGCTACATTGGTGTGACACTTTGGTTGGTAATGGTATCCCTTGTGGAGAAACGAGGAGAATACGGGGCCGCCGTGTGGTGTCGTTAAGCATCAACTAACCTTAGAACCTTTAATCGCCCAACTTGGCCATTAGAAAGTAGTGAGATAGTCGGCCTCGATGTAGAGCTGAGAACAGGTTGATACTCGATGTTACACTCATTGAGATCGTACTCTCGAAATAATTTCAGCCGCAAGAAAAGACTGTGTGATCTGAAACCATGACCGATGGAGGATGGTCAATGATATTGAGATCCTCTAGAACCCGGTTACTTTTTCGGACAGGTTGAAACAACTAAATTTCAAGATGGTACTACCTTAAAACCCATGCAAGCCTAAACCTAAGGCTGTTTGTTTGACTTGTGTGCTTTCAACTTGAACTACTGGCACAGTTTTATTATCTGACAACATGAATTCCTTGCAGGTTTTGTTTACAGTCCTTATCCAATAACTTGGATTTCTTACCGGGTTTACTTTCTTACATCACCTCGCACTTTTGCTTAAACGCGTAACACACACATCATAACATCATGCCTTAACATTTCCTTAACCATTTCAAGGATCTCAAGGGCCTGTAGTGCAGGTTATGATGAACCAAACGTCTAGCAGGGGGCAAGGGGATTTATTTTCCTCTAGCCAATGTTGTATAGAGATCAAAACATGATAACTTGAGTCAGTGCCTATGACCCCCTCGATATGGTGAGCTTGACTCTTGAAGAAGGACTCTCAACAACACAAAGTTTCTTCAACCGAGCTGCAATCAAATTCTAACAGTTTCTTATTTACCCCGCGAGATCCTTGAAAACATTGCATACATATATCATACATATAATTGCATAACAGGTCTTCCAGTACAGGTCTCTCATGTTCTCGTTGTTTATTTCAGCAATGGCTCTCAAACAAGACAACAGAGATCTTCAAACTCAAGAAGCCCAGTTTAAGGGAATATTCCTAAACTTATCCAAGGGGCAGGAAGAGTTGAAAACACTCCTCGTTGGGAACTTGGTCAAGAAAAGTCCTGGAGACAATAAGGATGAACGGCTGGAACAATTGCAAGCTGAGGTAGGTGCAATGAGAACCCAGATGCTGGGGCAGATGGCTCTTATCCAAGGCCTAGCCCGAAGACAAGAAGAGCTAAAAGCCATCATCAACTAACTTCATCAAGATTGGTATAAACAGTATGAAGCAAACAGTTGAGGTCGGGGACCAAGTCTTTGATCAACCTCCAAGAAGACAAAATGTTGGTTTGGGGAAGAGTGGACCTTTCCAAATTTCTACTACATCACGGGTCCAACAACAACCTCGCCAAAAACAATGGGTTAATCAGAGTAAGTCGTATATGCCCAAAAGGCGGTTTACCAAACTCAACATGTTGTTGTCTCAAGCTTTGCAACACCCGTTAAGGATGAATATGATTACATTTATAGGATCTCATCCGAATCCCAAGACTTATTCCCCTAACCATAATCCTGATGCAAGGTGTGCATACCATTCCAACAGCCCGGGGCATGATACTGACGACTGCTGGAGGCTGAAATATAAAATTCAGGACTTGATTGATGAAGGGGTGTTGGAGTTTACACGAGATGGTCAGGCTGAGTTCTTCTACCATCCCTCCAAGGCATGTCTTCTGAAGTGACAAGATCAGACGAAGAGGCTTTTGTTCATTAGAATTTTCAATTTGCAATTTTCTTTTGATTGTTCGAACATTTATTCATATCAAACCTCGCTATTTCATCAATGCATTGCACAATTGTTATTTTGAATCAATTTATTTGTATTCACTATATTTAAATTGCTTTCCTTTTTGTGATATTCAACTCTCGAACAAAAGCTCTGAGCCTTTAGAGGGAGGATGACGAAAATGATACCACAATCTCTACAGTATGCTTTTGAACAGACCCCGCTGACGATGTACATGCATTGTTTCAAATCCTAAACAATGGAGTTATAAGGAAGATAATCCCTAGTCAACCCCTTCGAGCCAAAGAAGTAGGAGTTTTATTTTCACACAAATTAAAACCCTTAATCATAATCGGGGGCAGGGTAGTGTCTCAGTTAATTCAGATGTGCATTTAGTCACAATCTGCCGCTTCGTACACAATGAATGGCATCGAAGACGTCCCTCCAAATCAAAAGATGGTGATGGTTCCCTATAATCGTCAAGACAAGAAGTCATTATCTCTCAAAATAAAAGCCCATTAAGTCAAAACTTATGAAGGAGACTTAAGAAAAAACACTGGGGCATCCCGCTGACTGTAATCACAAAAAGAAACAGTTCAGGCAAAAGACAGGGATGATAAAATAAAAAAGAAAGAGGTCCTACAAACCCTCAACAAAAAAGAAATGACTGCCTATTCAAAATAAATTTTCAGTATCTGAACCATCACTGGAATATCAGAGCAAAGACTCAAATGAGATTTAAATGTACAATTAGCTGAGTTTAGGATCAAAGAACATCACGAAGAGCGGGTTGGGTACAAATAAAATTTGAGCTTTTATCCTTTGTTTCTTGAACGGTGAACCAGGCCACGTTATAACCCTTAAAAGTCCTAGCTGAAGCATGGGTTAGTTCAAAAGCATATTGTTACAGAAGGTATCCTGACTCCTATAAGGTTTGCTATAAATCCTGAGTTGATATCACACTATTACAAAAAAAAAATTATTTTACTAAAAAAACTGCATTTTCAAAACTTCAAGACAGACGTAAGCTTTGCATTCTTAAAATAACATTGTTTGCATATGGCTATTTGTTCAACAGCAGAGAAATTCGAATGACGAATATCTAGTGAACAAAAACCTTCTCCTACGAAAGTGATCACCTCAAGTGGAAAAACGCTTCCAACCAAGGGGCACAGCATGATCATCATCCACCATCTGGGGCAGTCAAGTCAATATTCAAGGAATCTCTCAAGGATGCCAAATAGCCAGGGATAGGTCTCCATCTGAATCACTTGGGGCATTCGACATGAATTCCGACAATGAATCCTGTATGATAACAAACATCTTTTAGCAGTGTGGAAACACTTACTACTATGGACAGTGATAACTCCCTACACCCTGAGAGCATGGACATAGTCAGAAAATATTGCGCATGAAAAAAGACGCGCTAGGTTGACTGGCCTAGGCAAAAATAAGGGCATCCCGACGAACCAAAAGGGTTCGGGCAAAAATTAGGGATAAAAACAAAAAAGATATGTGCACCCAGCAAGTCGAAAACCTAAAAAGGCGGCTTGAGCAAGAAAGGGTATCCCGATGGACTGAAAATCTGAAAAGACAGTCCAGGCAAAAGTTAGGGATTAAAGTGTACGACTATGTCCCGTTATCTTGTCACTTGCCTATCAATAGAAGACTTATCATTCCGATCGGAAGTTACCAAGCACCTCATAAGTTGGGATGACACTCAATCCACAAGGTCTCCGCAGGCACTTTCTCCAACAGGTACAAGGGCAGAAAAGTCTTGATACGAAGTCATTGTCGCATCCTCAGTATGCGTCCCAGTAACATCTACACTCCCCAGAGTAGAGGCAACCAAAGTTTTAATCTCTGCATCCCCAAACAGGAGTTACTTTCCCCATCCAAGCTATTTCGGAGAGCCGACGTCTATATTCCCGAGCCGAATTTTGTAATCATAAGCGGTTCATAAATTTTTCTCCTGAACAGAGTTTATTTCTCTGAATACAGAAGCTCAATCCCCAACAGAGTTTATCCCTTCAGCTATGGAAGCTTCTCTCTCCAACAGAATTATTCCCCCCGCACAGTTATTCTCAAGCAGAGTCTCTCCCCCAACAGAATATCCGTAAACAAGGAGCGAATCTCTGGCATAGTCATCCCCGTTCACCATCCCCAACGGAAGTAGAAGAACCACGGTTTTCTATAACAGTCAGGAATGCTATTTCCAATACTCTCCAGCAGCAGTCAGGGATTTATTTTCCCAAACTCAGACGTGTCACAATATCATTTCATGTTCATACATCATGACATGCGCATACATATTACATACAATATAATCTCATTTATTTTGAGAACATCATCACACAATGCATTTCATGCATCACATATAATTAATCATGTACCTTTTCAGGAAAGATGGTTATCATCAACAATTTCCAGCAGGTCCAAGATTAGCTCCTGAAACTAAATAGAGTAATCATTTGCGCGACCAAATGCAGCTTTACACAGGTTTGTCACGAAGCAATCTTACATGGATTTCTCTTATATACAGCTTCACACGGGCTTATCTTGAAAAATCTTACATGGGTCCCTTCTCATACATTTCCAAATAAAGTTTCACACGAACTTATCACAAAGTAACCTTAGCCAGGTTCCTCATGAAGTTTTACACAAAATTATCTCAAAGCAATCTTACCCTGGTTCCTTCTCAGTTCAGATGCAGTTTTACCCGAATTCCTCACAAAGCAACCTTACCCAGGTTCCTTCTCGGTTCAGATGCAGTTTTACCCAGACTCATCATAAAGAAAACTTACCCAGGTTCCTCCTGAAGTCCCACACTGACTCATCACAAGGCAACCTCACCCAGGTTCCCTCTGCAGTTTTACCCAAACTCATTTCAAAGTAACCCTACTATCCAGGTTCCTTCTCATAGCCATACTATCCAGGCTTTCATATCGAAGTAACCCTACTATCCAGGTTCCTTCTCACAGCCCTACTATCCAGGCTTTCATATCTAAGTAACCCTACTATCCATGTTCCTTCTCACATCCCTACTATCCAGGCTTTCATGTTGAAGTAACCCTACTATCTAGGTTCCTTCTCACAGCCCTACTATCCAGGCTTTCATGTCGAAGTAACCCTACTATCCAGGTTCCTTCTCACAGCCCTACTATCTAAGCTTTCATATCGAAGTAACCCTACTATCTAGGTTCCTTGTCACATCCCTACTATCCAGGCTTTCATATCGAAGTAACCCTACTATCCAGGTTCCTTCTCACAGCCCTCCTATACAGGCTTTCATATCAAAGTAACCATACTATCCAGGTTCCTTCTTACAGCCCTACTATCCAGGATTTCATATCGAAGTAACCCTACTATCCAGGTTCCTTCTCACAACCCTACTATCCAGGCTTTCATATCGAAGTAACCCTACTATCCAGGTTCCTCCTCAGAGCCCTACTATCCAGGCTTTCATATCGAAGCAAACCTACTATCCAGGTTCCTTCTCATAACCTCACTATCCAGGTTCCTCCTCTCTTATCCCCAAACAGCGGTCCACAACACTGTAAGACCGGGACCCGATCAAACACGATTGGTTTTGCATTTCCCTAGTAAGTCGCGGTGCAGCTTGTACCCTGACCAAATATGCAGTTCACTTCTGCTTCCTCAAGCAGGAGTTAATTTCCCAGTAGAGTAACGGACAACTGAAGCTCCTAAAATTCTATTTCTCCCAAGACAGAGACCAACATTTCTCAGCAGATTCCTCCTCAATGATAGGAACAGGAATTCTCATCAAAGGAATATCTCGAGAAATCAACATCCTCTAGATGGCATATTTAAGCCCATCTCCGACGATTCTCCGTCATATCTTCCGGATGGCATCTTTAAGCCCATCTCCGGTGACCTTCCGCCATCTCCTCCAAATGGCATCTGTAAGCCCATTCCCGATACTACCTACATAGTCAAGAATCATTACAGACGAGTGAAAATTTCTGGGCACTCTAGTGTTCAATCATCTTCCACCTTCAGATCATGAAAGGCAGACAAGCCAATCTAAATCTTCAGGTTTAAGAAGATTGAACAGGGGCAGCTGTTGTACCCTAAAATTTACCCTCTTTTCATACACGTATATTATTGGTTTTATGGTTATGGAATAAAGGTATATTTATCAAGCTTCTTCAGGTTACAAGTGACGTTTATTTCACCAATGGATGTTCTCAGAGTATTTTCCGTGCTGAAGATCGGTTCGCCGTTTTGCAATGATTCGGGGTTCAAAGATTCACAAGTCCAACCCGGCGCGTCATATTCAAGTTTTCTTTCGCCAAGATATCTCTGATAAAGTATTCTCAAATTCAGGTTCATCTCAAGAGTCAATTCTTTAAAGAAAGTCTCCAAATGTGTGAGTTTTCTCGAAGAAATATGGTGAAAAAGTGTGCTGAAAATGCAGTTTTTACGCACTAAAAAATTCATAACTTGAAGATCGTGGCTTGTTTTGAACCCGTTCCGGTGGCCAAAATTCCGTATTGACGTCATCTACGTTTTCATCTCTCACGGATGGAATCCAATTTCGATCAGAAGGTCTTCAAAAATGCGGATTTATCAAGTATTTTCATAAAGAAAATTTGTGACAGAATTTTATTTGCGTCATGTTCAGAAAATCATAACTTGGTCGATTTTCATCGTATCGAGCTGGTTCTGGCGCCAAAATTTCACAAATTTAGTTGGCTAAGTTTTCACAGGAGATATTGAGTTCGAACTGTATCCAAAAGGCCTTCATTTTTTGCTCAGAGTGCGTGTGACGCGTCGAAAATCCTGAATGATGAATATTATTTCATCTGGGTCGAAACTTTGAAAATTCATAACTCGGTCAATTTTTATCGGATCAGGCCCATATTTTTACACAAGGTCATTGACTCGTAGATCTACAACTTTTCTTTTAAGTCGAGACCGGATTATGCTCCGATCAATACCAGTTTTTTATTGAAGAACGTGTCAGAGTCGACACTAGAGCCCAAAATAAGTTTGTCTGAGTTAAAACTTCAAAATTTCATAACTAATTCACTGTTTATCCGATTGCGCCCATTTTTGGGCAGGAGTTAGTTTTCGATGTCAGATACATTTTATTTTCACATTTCGACTTCATAAATTACACTTAATCCCCTGCGATTTAGCCTGGAACGTGACAGACTCAAATGAACATTGGAGGCCCAATTGCACATTCAAAGCCCATATATTTTCCCTAATTTCCATTATATAATCTCATTCTTTTCACACAAAGAAAGGGGGAGAAAAAAAACCTTTGCCACAATCCTGTCAAAATATCAAATTCTTTCAAGAACCCTAAAACCTTGAAATCCTTATTACAAACCCCCATCTCACTACAAACAAGCCGTCATTGTTACAAATCCATATCTCACTACTTCTCCAGTAAGGCTAAGGATGGTTTGATCTCCATGATCAAAAGGGTATAATCGTTCATACATGCCATATCGGTTTTAACATTAAATTTTTTTTTCTTCATATATTTGCTTTATTTGTATTTCATGATATATAGTAATTTATTTAATGTGTTCACGAGATTCAACACTGTAGATTTAGACAGGGTCCCATGCAGGTTCATTACAGAACGTTGAGGCCAAAACACAAATGGCCAAAATAGAACAACCATCGATGCATGGCGAGGCTGGCATCCTAAGAAGGTTAAGGGCGTGGGTTCAACAACCACCCCTATTGGTTTTGGTTTTCTTCCTTTCTATTTATCCTTTTACCTATTTTCATTCTTTCTATTTAAAACATTTTTTTTCATAAAACTTAACATTTTTCACAAACCTTTGACTTTTCCTCCTAAACTCGAATAATTAATTTTAGGTTTTAAATTAATTTGTGGTTCATCACCCAAACCTGACATTTGCATTATCTTTATTTTCTAACCCTATTTTTCAGTGATGTTTCTTTCCCTATCTATTTTTTGGCAAACTTAATTCTTTCTTATTAATCATTACACATAAACTTTTTTTTCAAAATTAACTTTTTTTAATTAAAATTAATTTAGGTTTTAATTTTTTTATTATTATTATTAACTCTTTTTTTATTAATTAACTCTTTAATTTGATTAATTAACCATTTTTTAACAAATTAGGATTAGGTTTTTTGTTTTAGTTAGTAACTGAATTTTTGGCTTTTTTTCATTTATTAATAAATTAAGTTAATTAACTTTTTTTTTATTAAAATTAGTTAGAATTAGGTTTTTTTAATTAACTTAAAATTATTTTCTACAAAAAAACGCCAAAAACATTAACTTAGAATTTTAGGTTTTAATTTTTTCTTAATTTCTTTTTATTTATTCTTTTACATTTTAATTTCTAGGAAAATTGTATAGGTCGCATTATCAATCTAATAGCGTAGATTAATCTTTTCTCGCATTTTTTTTCTAATTATGTAATTGCTTCCGGGATGTAATAGTTTTAGGATTTCTTTTCTGCACTCTTTATTATTATTGTAATTGTTCATGGTTTGTAATAGTTTAATTTAGGGCTTTTACTTATCGCTTTTCCCCGGGTTTTTGGCTATGTAATTAATCCCCCTCCCTGAAGCCTTGTAATAGCGTAGATTTATTTTCTCGCATTTTTAATTCCCGCAAATATTTAACTGTCTCGATGTATGTTAATAGGGTTGTATGACAAGAATGTATGACAAATTAATATGGTTAGAAAACTCTAATGTGCAAAGATTAAATAACCGAAAACAAATCACTCGCACATATCACTCTTAGGGTATACCCTCACTTCGGTTGCCTTCAGTAAACGATCATTAAGCATAGGGTGTCTTAGTGGTTTCCCTCCTGTCTAAAAAAGTTCAAACGTCTCATTCGAATGTTGTCTCAGAAATGTTGTTGTTTTACCCTAAAATTTTCCCTCCCATATTTCTCAAAACATTTCAAGAAAGATGCTCAAGTTGCTCAAGGAAGTCTAAGGGTTGACCAGATAAGCTCTCTCTTAAGGCAGTCTACCTCAAATTAAAGTTTCATGTTGCATCAAGATACTTGAGTCCAAGGGATCCCAAATGCTCACCATTGTCCTAATATGTTCTCAAGATCATCCATGTCAAATTTCAAGCCTTGCAGAGGAAATTTTCTCAGTCAATTGCTCAAAGGCCTTAAAATCGATTGTGCTAAGGCAAAAGTCAACTGTGGCCTAGATACGGTCAAACTTCAAGATTTTTTGTCAACATCCTCATTTTGAAGTATATTTCATCATTTCATCAAGGGTTGATCACGATTCATCAAGGATTGCTCACCATTCATCAAGAACCAAAAGTTGCTAAATTAGGGTTTTGTAGGAAAAGTCAACTCAACTTTGACCAAGCATAACCTTCTCATAATTTATGAGAAATGACCCATCCAAAGATCATTTTGAAGAGGATGACATGCTCTACAATCCATCTTCAGCTCTCAAGTTCAAAATATGCACTCACAAGAAGTTGTGAATTTGGATATTATAGGTCATTTTAAAAAGTCAACAAAAACACCTTTTTTTCAAAGCTTCATACATGAGCATGGAATATCAAATTGAGATGAGACAAAAAGGGTTGCTTATAGGATATCTCATGCTTTCTAAAAAGTCCAATAACACCTTGAAAGAGTCAAAATTAAGGAAGTTATGCATTGGTGAAGTTGACCCTTTTTGCAAAATTGTCAAAAGTCAACTATGCCTAAAATTACAATTTTTGCCAAATGGGCCTAATCTTTTGCACTTGTTTTGAGTTGACAACATGGTCCACGAGCCCTAACCCTTTCCACTTGTCATTATCTTATTTTTATTATTTATTTTGATTTTTATTTGAATTAAATCATTTTAAATCAAAACAAATCAAAGAAAATCCAAAACATTGAAATTCAAAGATTTTGTACTTATTTCAGGTCCTGTATCCAGCTAGCATATGATTGAATTCGTGAAAGGCTTTTGTGAGCACAAAAATATTGGTTTTAGCCTATTTTTGGAATGATATTCAAAGGAATCAAATCCAAATCAAAAGAAATGATGGAGGAAGATTGAGATCAGCTTTTCAATCCTAATTCAGTCCTTGATATATATTGAACCATTGCAGATCAAAAAGAGGGCTAGAAAGAGGCGTGAGAACCAGAACCAAACTTGAAAAAAAACATAAAAAGTGTAGACACGAATTCATACTTCCAAGCAATTTCAAGACTCTTTAACCATCCCAATCGCTTCCTGGGATCACAAGCAAGCTAAACCAATCAAGAACAAGCACTCTCAAGCCCTGTAACTCGCTGTAAGTCAGCCACGACATTCCCTTTTTCTTGAATTCGAATTGCATCATTTTGATACTTATAGCATGAGATAATTATAGATTCTTGTTCCTTAACACATTTGCAAGCTTTCTGTAATGTTTAATTGCATTTATATGGACTGTATGAGATTTCACCATTGCTAGGGTTTTCCGCTTCGATTTGGGATCTTTGCATACAGGTGAAATTGGGCCATGAAAGGGGCATCATTGTGCTCAGCAGGTCCAGACGAAGCTATCAATGGATTTAGTTTTGATTTATCTTGCTTATAGTTGATTTTGAGAATATGCAGGTTTGTAGTGACGGACAAACGTCCGTAGGTAAAAGTCTGGGACTTTTACCCACGGAACAAGGTTGGGGATGACCTGCGTGGCACCCTTCCATTGGATCATTTGAATTCTGGTGCGCGTTTTAATTATTCTCCACTAACTCCCTTTATTTTGCATATTATCTATTATTATTATTCTATGAACAAATGAAGCAGCTAGCTTTGTTGGTTGCCAAGCGTTAGAAAGTGCCTTGGAGCCTGGGTTCGAATCCCAGGTCCCCCAATTCTTTTATATATTTTGTCTTTCCATGATCCAACGCACACATAAAGCTAAGGACCACCATAATCTATCAACATCCAACTAGCCAAGTGTCCAACAAGCCAGATCTGATGGCTATCATCTAAAAGACCACCAACAACCACAGTCAACGCATGGGCGGGAGATGTAGGAAGTCAGCATGGATCACTTTGGTCTTGGGCCAGAAAATTGCTATTCACACCTCCAAACTGCTTTTCAGGCCCAACCTTCTTTTCTCTATTATTTTATTTTTCTTATATAATTTACTCATTTATTCTTACTAACAAATTAATTATTTCTTTTATCAAAAAATCAAAAATAATATTTTCACCCAATTAGATTTAGGTTTATTTTTTAACAAAAAATTAATTAATTTAATTAGGTTGTTAATTTAGGTGACTTTAATTGTTTTTGTAAATAAATTAAAATTAACTAGAATAATTAGGTTTTTTTTTCTAATTAAATTCTATTTTCTTTTCTTAAAAATAAGAAAAAGACAAGATTAGGTTAAATAACTATTTTCTTTAATTAATTTAATTAGCTAACAATTTTTGTATTTAATTTTAAAAACCTAATTCTTTTCTTAAAAATAATTAAAAACAATAAAAACATTTTTTCTTTCAATTAGGTTAGAAAGGGTCAAAACCCTAATTTTTTTATCGTTCTTAATTTCCTCGCGCGCGCTTTATCATTTATTTTTACCTTATTAATGTAATTGCTCACAAGTTGTAATAGTTTAATTAGGACTTTTACTTTTCATTTATCGCTTTATTTTTAAGGGTTTGTCTTTGGCTATGTAAATACCCAAAGCCTTGTAATAGCGTAGCTTACTTTCCGCACTTTAATTTCCGCAAAATATTAAACTGTTAGATGTATGATATTAGGGATGCATGACAAGAATGTATGATTAATTGTAAAACAGTTATCTAACCCTAAATGTGCAAAGATAATAAACTTGAAATTGAATCACTCGCACATGCGCACCCCTAGGGTATACTCCCACTTCGGTTGCCTTCGATAAACGGTCATTAAGTATAGGATGCTTTAGTGGTCGCTCTCTTGTATAAACAAAGATCAAAGTCTCGTTCAGAAAAGTTGCCTCAGAATGGTTGCTTCGGAATTGTTGCCTCGAATAATTGATATAAGGCATTAGGGTTATTACTAAGACGTCCTAACATTGCTTTAGTGATCGTACGTCCCTTTCGAATTGATCCTCAAAACTCCAACGACGGTGCTACCTACTCACTAATAGTGGGATAGCACTGTCTAAAGGAAACAAACATAGAACAATTCTCTGTTTCTGAGTAGGTAGATTAGTTCTTAAGTACTTGCTCAATCCAAACAAACTTTTTCACACTTACACTCCTCTTTTAAACAAAGCTTTCAAAAAACTTTGTAACACTCTTGAAGATAGAAGCAAGAGTTAAATCAAAGTCAAAAAACTTTTCAAATCACACAAACACACAGAAGCAATTTTGAAAATGATGAGTAAGTACCTAAGAGCCCGTGGAAAACCACGGATAGAAAGGGTGCTAATACCTTCCCTTTGTATAATCTACCCCCCGTACTTAAAATCTCGAAAAAGGGAATTTTTCTGTGCTTTTTTCCTTTCCTGTTGGATAAAATAAAAGTCTGTGGTGAGTCTTGCTTACAACGACATTTTGCAAACACAAACGCAAAACGCAAACCAGCAATTCCTAAAAAACAGTCCTGGTTCTGGCCACCGTATCATAGAACTGGCGACTCTGCTGGGGAGTTAATAAGTGGGGTATACCTTAGGATTAGTTCATCATATTGCTTCTATTGTTTGATTTGATTGCTTTATCTTTGTGGGCTTTGTATCGGAGTTACTATAGATCCTAACCCGGATCTGGGGGACACCTTTTAGGTAAGTAGCAATAGATTGTGAGGGAAGTGTACAACGTAGACCTATACGGTTGAAGCAGTAGCTACGTTGATGTGGCACATTAGTTGGTACTGATATCCCTTGTGGAGAAACAAGGAGAATATGGGGCTGCTATATGGGTCGTTAAGCATCAATTGACCATAGAACCTATAATTGACCAACTTGGCCATAGGAAGTAGTGAGATAGCCAGCCTTGGCATAGAGCTAGGAACTGGTTGATACTCGATACTACACTCATTGAGACCATACTCTCGAGATAGTTCCGGCCGCAAGAAAAGATTGCGTGAGCTGAAACCATGATCGATGGAGGATGGTCAATGATGTTGAGAACCTCTAGAACCCGGTTACTATTATTAGGACAGGTTGAACCAACTGAACTTCAAGAGGGTAGTACCTAAACTCCATGAAAGCCTGAAAAATAAGGGCTATTATGTGACTTGTTTGCCTTTACCATGTTTGCTATCTGTGATACCTGTTGTGTGTTTTTGTCATGACATGATGCATCATGACATAGCATGCATATTTCATTAGACTAAACATTTCAAAGATCGAGGGGATTCATCTTAGTTCTGTTTTGCAGATCATGACCTCTATGCGCAAAAATACCATTCGAGTCAACTTCGTACAAATACCTGCTCAGCTCAGAGAATTAGTCTCAAAGGTTCCTGATACTTCCTCATTTGTTAAAAGACATGGTCATCTCCTTGGTTTGGTCACTTCAAAGTTGGATGAGAAAATGATGAGTGTGTTATTCCAGTTCTTTGATCCATTGCATCATTGTTTCACCTTCCCGAATTATCAGCTAGTCCCTACTTTGGAGGAGTTTTCTGATTTGTTAGGTATATCCATTCTCGAGCAGACACCCTTCACAGGTTTGGAGGAGGTTCCTAGACCAGAGGACATTGCTTCAGCTTTACACTTGACAAAGGTTGATGTAGTGTCTAACTGGGAGACACGGAGCGGGGTTAAAGGTTTCTTGGCTAAGTTTCTGATCGATCAAGCTCAATAGTTCTGGGATAGCTTAGATTTTCAAGCCTTTGAATACATCTTGGCTCTCCTCATCTACAGTTTGGTTCTTTTCCCAAATCCAGATTCTTTCAGAGACATGAATGCGGTCAAGATCTTCATGTCTTGTAATCCAGTGCCTACTCTCTTGGGTGATATTCTACATGCTCTCTATACTCGTACCGTGCGAAGAAGGGGAACCCTCATGTGTTACACGCTGCTGCTGGCGAGGTGGTTTATTTCGCACCTCCTCAGGTCTGTACTGAAGAATGAGGAAGGTGTAGGTTGGGCTTACAGAATCATGTCCCTTGCTCATACGGACATTCTTTGGAGTTCTAAGGATATGGAAAGAGTAGCTATCATTGATCGATGTGGGGAATACCCTAATGTTCCGTTGCTTGGAATTAGAGGGGGGATAACCTACAATCCTTGTTTGGCTTTACGAAAGTTTGGACGCACTCGGAGAGACGGTCCCCATGAGATGCTTCTTCCAGACATTGTCTTTGACTACAAGGGGGACGTGAATGAGCACCGCTGAAGGTTTATACGAGCCCGGGGCATGGTAAACAGGTCTGATCATCAAGAGCTAGGTCTAAATACTTCTCTTCCTATGCAACCATATCTCCAGTGGGTTCGAGCCCATGCTCAAAAGCTGGGGATGTCTTATGAAGCTGTTTTGTCGGTGATTATAGAGCATACTAATGAAGAAGGTATTCCTTACACAGTCCTCCATCCATATATGCCTACTGATCTTGGGGCATTGAAGAGATCTTGGATCCAGCTAAAGGAAGAAAGGGATACCTATAGGCAGAAGTATCATGAACAAGAGAGGAAGATCTTAAGGCTTACAAGGCAGCTTGAGAATGAAAGGACAATCAACGATTATGTCAGCACGAAGGGAAAATGACCATGGGATTTCTGATGTCTTTTATTGTTTCTATTTTAGATTTTCTTTTCAGTTATTTCTTTTGTAACGCCTTGAAGGCATTGTTAAACATTGTTACAAGTTTTATCTAATAAAGTGTGTTTTATTTTGGTTTACAAATTTGAATCTCCCAAAGTCTTTGAAATCATTTCATACGCATTCCATTATCATGCACCTCATCACAGGTACCATTACAGGTTTCTTATCTTCTTCGCTGTTTATTTCAGCACAGCATGTCTTCTGAAACTCCTACTGATCAAGCCATCAAGGCTCTTCAGGCTCAGAATGCACAATTCCAAGAGTTGTTCCTGAACCTGGCCAAAGGGAAGCAAGATTTGAAGTCTCTCATCTTGAAAGAGAAGGAAAATAAGAAGAAGAAGAAGAAGAAGAAGAAGAAGAAGAAGAAGAAGAAGATGGTGGTGGTCCTCCTGAATATGGGTCGCAGATTCAGGAACAATTTGCGACAGGAAACTGATTTGTCCCATTCATCTGGAGGAGGAGAGAATCAAGAGGAAAGAATGGGGCCTAGTCCTGTGGTCTCTGATAATGACACTGATTTTGATGAAGACCAGTATCCTCCTGCTGAGGATAGGTATAAGCAACTTGAAGATCGGCTGAGTGCAATGGAGATTCAGAAGATACCTGGGTTGGACTTCGGATATTTGGGTCTGGCATCTGGGGTGGTAATCCCACACAAGTTTAAAGCTCCTGTCTTTGCTAAGTACGATGGGGTATCCTTCCTGAAGCTACACCTCCGCTCGTACGTCAGAAAGATTCAACCATACACTACTGATAGGAACCTGTGGGTTCATTTCTTTCAAGATATTCTGTCAGGGACTCAGCTTGAATGGTTCTATCAATTAGAAGGAGCTAATGTCTGCAACTGGGAGGACCTTGCTGCTGCTTTTTACAACCAATACCAGTATAATGCCAACCTTTCTCCCACGCGTACTCAGCTCCAGGGTATGTCTATGGGTGCAGGCGAAGGATTTAAGGACTACACTCAGAAATGGAGAGATCTTGCTGGAAGAGTCCAACCCCCTATGTCTGATAGGGAGTTGGTAGATATGTTTCTTGGGACCTTGTCTGGTCCATACTTCAATCATTTGATCGGAAGTTCGTCGTCAGGGTTTACCAAATTGATTTTGACTGGGGAGAGAGTTGAAGCTGGTATCAAAAGTGGCAAGATACAGAAAGGTCTTTCATCATGTACAGAGAAGAATCCCTTCAGGAAAGAAGCTAGTGATGTTTACAGCTCGAGAAGCCAAAATCGACCTGAACACCGCCAGGCAGTTAATGCGGTAGTAATATCAAGACCAATTGTTGCCCCACAACGCAATAATCAACAAAGAGTAGAGAGACCAAAAAGACAGTATACTCGGCTCAGTATGACCCTATCTTAAATTTTACCTCAATTATTGAAGACCAACTTGATAACTCTGAGGGAAGCTCCAAAGAATCCTAGTACTACATCACTGCTGTATAATCCAAACGCCCGATGTGCTTATCACTCTGATAGCCCAGGGCATGATACAAACAACTGTTGGGCCTTGAGGAATAAGGTGCAAGATTTGATTGAAGCTAAATAAATCGAGTTTGACGCACCAGAAAAGCCTAATGTCATGACTGCTCCTATGCCCAAATATGGAGTAAATGTTGTGAATGATGATTCATTTATAACTTCTATGGAAGACGTTTCTACTCCATTGATGACAATAAAGAAGAACTTATTATCAGCCGGTTTATTTCCGGGATGTGGTGAAGGTTACCACCTATGTTCAATCCTGCCTACTGGTTGCCATTTATTGAAGTCAGGTGTTCAATGACTGGTGGACAATAAAGAGATCTTGTTCGAGAAAACTTTGATTATGTTGATTCCTGTTGAAGATGTTTCCATAATAACCATTTCCTCCAATTCTTCCAAGGCTTCCTTGAGAAAGCCTGTTAGGATTACACCCGTTACAAGAGTTTCTCCATTGATCATAACTATCCCTGGTCCTATCCCGTACACTTCGGATAAGGCTGTCCCGTGGCACTATGGGGCCGATGTGTATTATCATGGGATCAAACAAGACTTGAAGGTTGAAGAGGCTGATTGTGATCGGTGGATCTGGAACTGACTGTTTAACGCTGGTTCGTGAAATGTCGCGGAAGCAAGAGTCGCCACCGTCTTTTATTTTCTCCAAATGGAAAGGACAAAAGCACAGAAAAATTCCTTAAAGAGATTGCTCTCGGTTCGGGAGGTAGGTTATAGAAAGGGAAGGTATTAGCACCCTTTCTATCCATGGTTATCCATGGGCTCTTAGATACTTGCTTATTTGTGTTTTCAAAAATTGTTTGTTTGCTTTTCAACTGTGGGTTTTAAAAAGTTTCTTTGAAAATTCCAGTTCGACTCTTGTATCGGTCCTCAAGAGTGTTTGAAAAATTGCTTTCGAAAGCTTTTTGAAAAGGTGTCGGTGTGAAAAGTATTTTTTGAATTTGTTTTGAAATTAGAGCAAGTATCTAGAGTCGTCTACCTACCCTAAGGAATTCGTCTGTGTAAATGTCCTTTAAAGTAGTGCCATCCCACCATTGAGAGGTAGGTAGCACCACCGTTGGAGGTGTTCGGGTCAATTCGAGGTTCGGGACATGGTGATCACCAGAGCAATAGGAAGACACCTTAGAAGCTACCCTCATGCCAGGTTCCCGGATCATGAGGACTTACTAAGACATCCTCTACTCGACGATCACCTTTCGAGGCAAGGCAACAGTGAGGCGTACCCTATGGGTGGTGTGTGATTTGCGTGTCAGATTCGGATATTTTATCTTGTTCATGTTAAAGGTGATCTATGCGTTTGTTTTTATTTTTGTCCATTCATTCTTGCATGCCTTGATTAACATTTAAAAGTGCGAGAAAAGTAAAGTTCTAAGCTATTACAAAAGGCGCGGGTCCACATCGCCAAAATTTCCAGAACCTGATTTGACAGAAAAATAAAGAATTAAAAATGCGAAAGATAAATATTACATGGCCTTGGGAGAGATACATAAATATTAAAAGAAAAAGAAAGAAATATGCGAATTGAAATTTAAATTAGAAACGAGGGCGTTGGACCCTTTTTTATGAAACTAAATTAAACGATTATTAAATTAATAAAATTAAAAGGAAAAGAAATTGTCTTTTTGGTATTTTTGTATTTTATGATTTTAATGAAAAAGAATTAATTAAAATAAAATGCTAACCCTAATTCTAGTTGTTTTTAGTTTATTAAGAAAAGATTAAATTTTAACCTAATATTTAACCTAATTATTTACATGCCATTTAATTATAAAAATAAATAATAGGAAATATTTAATTATTATGAAAGAAAAGAAAAAGGGATAAAAATGATTATAAACCCTAATTCTACCAATTTTAGATTTTTATTAAGGAAAATATTACAATTAAACCTAATTTAATAACTAAAATTAATTAATGCAATTTATTTACAAAAATACTAAAATAAAAATATTTATTATTTTTTTATCTTTTCTGATTTTTTGGTGTTTTTTTATATATTATGAAAACATTAAATTAATTAAAAAAACAATAATTAAAAGAAAGTAAAAATAATGAAAAAATAAAGAATGTAAAAAAGGGTTTGCAAACCTAGGGGGGTGTTGTCCCCAGTTGTGAGGTGAAATTTTAGCAATTTAGGCCCATCTGTCCTTGGCCTGGTGGACTTTTCCAGCTAGCATGTATACGCGTTGACTAGAGTTCACCATGTTCTTTAGATCGTGACTCTTGGATTGATGAGATTGACCGCGTGGCAGGCTGAGATTTTGGACGTATAGTATTCCTCCATGGTGAACCTGCACAGAATCCTTAATTGAAAAATAATGTGAAAGGGGTGGGGGACCTGGGGCTCGAACCCAGGTCCTGTGGTTTACCAGTCTTGCACTTTACCAAACGCGCTGCTTGAGTTCTTTGTTTATATAATAACCAACAATCAATATAAAATAAAACAAAACGCTAGTGGGTTTTTAGCGCGAAATTTTGAATAGACCAACCAGAACTGGCCACTTCATCGTCTTCCCCATGGTTTTGTTTTTTCTGAAAAATAGAAAACGGTTAACGGGGGTTTTGAACCCCCTCAAAATAAGCCACATTCAATAATAGCGATTAAGCCCTCTTTGAGCATAAATTATGCGCGAGGGTCCTATCTTTTTCGTCCAAGCGCGCTGAACATGGTCATGGCATTGAGGTCCCCTAATTTTACAGTATCAAGAAACCCCTAATTTGGAACTCAAGAAAACCTAGCCTGTATCAATGGTAGAATCATGTATAGCGCATAAAAACGCAATTAATTTATATGGTTAGCTCCAGAACCTTCTCATTAGTCAGAATTTATGAAAGAAATGCCATAAAAATGCATAAATATTAAAATACGATTATGAGAACAAAGTGAAAAAGTTTGACTTCTGTACAATGATTCAAGGCGTTAGAGACGTGGAAACCTAGTCAGGTACGTTGCTTAAGGTCTCAGGAAGGTGATGAGATGAATCTCTTGGCTTGAATCGACCTCTATCCCTGTTTTCAGTTTTCAATTTTTCAACCAAAAACTCAAGTTTTGTTTTTTATGTATGGCGCAGCTTTCAGTCTCTGAGCACGAGGGTTTCGTTCTGTACTTATGTGTGAGTGTTTTAGGTTAAGAAACTTGATCAAAATCCATGCATTGATGTGAAAAATATTTGATTTGCAAACCATAATTTTTCAATCTTTTTTCATGCTTTTAAGCTCTCAATCATATCCAATCAACTTCAATTCTTCCCTAATCTGATTTGCACGAAATATTGAAGATATTATATGCACAAAAAGATTTGAAATAGTAGGTTTAACATTTTTCATGTATTTTAATTAATTTAAATGAATTATTAATAATAAAAATCCAAATAAATAAATAAATAATGAAGAAAAACTTCCCTTTGGGCCAAATGGTCGTGCACATGCCTTGGATAATGAATTGTGGAAGAAAAAGAGGCCCATTAGCAATTTTAGGTCATTTGAATCAATGTTGACTTTTCAAAATATCCAAAAATTTCCCAATTTCTACAAGGCATAACTTGCTCAATTTTTAAGCTTTGCTCATGTTCTTGGACATTTTGGAAAGACCTTTGAGTCCTCTAACCAATGCCTTTGGTCCCATGTCATTTTGATTTACCAATCTCAAGTTATGGCCTTTGACTTAAAGTCCCTTTTTGTTGACTTTTGAAAATGACCTATAATGTTGAAATTGATAACTTTTTGTGAGAGCATTTCTTGGACTTAAAGTATGAAGAGGAGTTGTAGGAAATGTCTTTCTCTTCAAAGCTTTGGATGTGATTTTTCTGATAATCCATGTGAAAGTTATGCCCTGGTCAATTTACAGTTGACTTTTTTAGCTATCCAAATAAGGAAACTTTTGCATCTTGATGATTTTTGAGCCTAGCTTTGAGAATCATGATCAAGCATTGATCAAATGATGTTTGTGGCTTCAAAATGAGATGTTGACCAAAAATTTGAACTTTTGACTGTCAAATGACCATTTTGCCCCTACAGTTGACTGTAGTGCAATTAGGGTTTTGACTGTGCAATTTTATGCTGAAAGTCTTGAAACTTTGTATGAGGATGCTTGACCATGTTTATAGGCATGTGGGACTTGATTGGACCCTTGGAAACTTCATTTTCTTGATCAGAATAAAAACCCTAATTTTGACTGTTTAGGAGGCCCTTGAACTGTGCAACCCTTGGGGGATCTTGAAGCTTTGACTTGGCAAATTTTGAAGAATATGGGAGGGCAAATTTTGGGGTACAACAGTTGCCCCTGTTCAATCTTCTTAGACCTGAGGATGCAGATTAGCTGACGTGCCTTTCGTAATCCAAAGGTGGAAGATGATTGAACACTAGAGTGCCCAGAAATTTGCGCTCACATAGTAGCAGTGTGATGATGGAATGGGCTTATAGATGCCATTTAGAGGTTGATGAATAGGATGATGGGCTTATAGATGCCATCTGGATGTTGATCGCGTAAGAGATTCCTTAGCGAGAACTTGCGTACCTGCAAAAGAAAAATGAGTACCTGACATGTTGCAGGAGCTGGTCTTCAGATGCTTTGTGTAGATATGTCCTGACTGGTTACAGGAATCGGATCTTCGAATTCTTCAGACGTGCCCAGGAATCGAGTCTGGTAATGTTAGTCTCCAACGGATACACCCTGGCAAGATTCAGGCATCGGATCCTTGAACTCTTCAGACACACCCTGGCAAGATACAGGAATCGGATCTGGTAATGTTAGTCTTCAACGGATACACCCTGGCAAGATTCAGGCATCGGACCCTCGAACTCTTCAAACACACCCTGGCAAGATACAGGAATCGGATCTGGTAATGTTAGTCTTCAACGGATACACCCTGGCAAGATTCAGGCATCAGACCCTCGAACTCTTCAGACACACCCTGGCAAGATACAGGAATCGGATCTGGTAATGTTAGTCTTCAACGGATACACCCTGGCAAGATTCAGGCATCGGACCCTCGAACTCTTCAGACACACCCTGGCAAGATACAGGAATCGGATCTGGTAATGTTAGTCTTCAACGGATACACCCTGGCAAGATTCAGGCATCGGACCCTCGAACTCTTCAGACACACCCTGGCAAGATACAGGAATCGGATCTGGTAATGTTAGTCTTCAACGGATACACCCTGGCAAGATTCAGGTATCAGATCCTCGAACTCTTCAGACACACCCTGGCAAGATACAGGAATCGGATCTGGTAATGTTAGTCTTCAACGGATACACCCTGGCAAGATTTAGGTATCGGATCCTTGAACTCTTCAGACACACCCTGGCAAGATACAGGAATCGGATCTGGTAATGTTAGTCTTCAACGGATACACCCTGGCAAGATTCAGGTATCGGATCCTCGAACTCTTCAGACACACCCTGGCAAGATACAGGAATCGGATCTGGTAATGTTAGTCTTCAACGGATACACCCTGGCAAGATTCATGTATCGGATCCTCGAACTCTTCAGACACACCCTGGCAAGATACAGGAATCGGATCTGGTAATGTTAGTCTTCAACGGATACACCCTGGCAAGATTCAGGCATCGGATCCTCGAACTCTTCAGACACACCCTGGCAAGATACAGGAATCGGATCTGGTAATGTTAGTCTTCAACGGATACACCCTGGCAAGATTCAGGTATCGGATCCTCGAACTCTTCAGACACACCCTGGCAAGATACAGGAATCGGATCTGGTAATGTTAGTCTTCAACGGATACACCCTGGCAAGATTCAGGTATTGGATCCTCGAACTCTTCAGACACACCCTGGCAAGATACAGGAATCGGATCTGGTAATTGGTCATCAACAGATACACCCTGGCAAGATTCAGGAATCGGATCTTTTGTTGCGACCATTGATGGTAATCAATTTTGTACTTTTGTCCTGAAAAGACAAGCGTTAGTTGTATGCGATGTCATGTTGTATGACATGCGGGATGCATCTGAATAAGTGATATTGTATGTTCATGATGCGTATATGCATGCTATAATGATGTATGTGATGTTTACGAATGTATGTTTTCGTCTAGGAAAGTAAATCCTTGACGGGTGCCGGGAAGTCACTCCTGGGCTGATGTTGAAGAATGGATTTTGCTTCCGCTGGGGATGATAATTGCAAGGATACCGGTTGGGAGAAGATAACTCCGTTGGGGAATAAACTTGGCGAATGGATTACTCTGCGGGGAGAACAGTACTCTAGTGATCTTGCTGGGGAGCAATGCTCTGTGGGGAGAGAGCTACTTCGTTGAGTTGATGGTAATAACTTGCTGGGGATATCTTTGTTGTGTTGGAAGTGTTAATAGACTTCGCTGGGGATAAGAAATAAATGTGTTGACGACGACCTTTCCGTGGCTTTTGGCTGAGGATAACCCAGTTATATCCGGGTAAGGAAATAACTCTTTGAATAAAGCCAGATGACGCGTTCGTGTTCTACGAGGATGAGCTTCCAGAATTTACTGGGGATAAGCTTACTGCTTGGGGAGATAAATTCCAACTTTCCTGGGGAACTGGATTGGACTCTCTTGGGGAAGTTTTGAACTGTATTGGGGAAAAGGCTCCGCTGAATGCTTGATATACCGCCAGGGAACAATCTTTAGACCAAGATTGTGGGGGATGCTTGTTAAGAATATACATGCTGCCGGGGAATGTTGAGATCTGCTGGAGGATACCCAACTTCTTTAAGTTTGATTGTAACTTTGCTCGGGGAGAGTGTATTGCCTTGCTGGCTCACTCTCTGGGGAATTAAGATGTACTGGTTATGTTTTTAGCTGAACCTACCTTGGTACCTTGGAGGACAGAACAATTAGATTGCTCAGACAACTCTTTATTGCCCCTGTTTCTAATGTTACCTGTAATTAATCCTTTGTTTCGTATGCAAATATTCATGAGTTAGCAAATTATTGTCAATGCATATATCACAAATTGAACCTTGGATGTTCTTCGCAAAACAAAACAGAAAAAGAAAAACAATTGGCACTTTTAAAATATATTTGTATTGATTTTGAATGGCCTGAAAATAGGCGTTTTGTGTACAAGAGGCTGACGTCCTAGTAAGAGAACGCCGCCGAACAAGAGAGTTTATACAAATTTTGTACAAGAGAAAATAAAACAGCTGTGTGAAATGAATGATCCACTGGGTTTCAACTCTGCTATTGCCTTTATAACTCCGAGCGTCTCATCACTTGATGACCTAAACGAAGATGAAGCTGACTGATCGATGCCGTCTGAGCTTGATGTAGATACCGGATTATGGACGCAAAGTGATCCAATAAGACATAGTATTACGCTTTTATCCCTAACTTTTTCCTGGACCGCCCTTTCGGGTTTTCAGTCCACCGGGATACCCATTTTTGCCCAAGCCGCCTTTTCAGGTTTTCGACTTGCCGGGTGTACAGATTTTTTTTTTCATTTCATCCCTTCATTTTGCCCGAACCCTTTTGGTTCGCCGGGAAGCCCTAATTTTTGCCTAGGCATGTCAGCCTAGCGGGTCTTTTTATGCGTAGTATCTTTTTACTATGTCTGCATTGGCGGGGTGAGGAAGGTCGTCACCATCCATATTGGTTAGAATCATGGCTCCTCCTGAGAACACATGCTTAACCATAAATGGCCCTTCGTACGTAGGGGTCCATTTGCCCCTTGGATCACTCTGAGGAAGGATGATTCGCTTGATTACCAGATCCCCAACTTGATATTCCTGTGGTCTGACCTTTTTGTTAAATGCCCTGATCATCCGTTTTTGATACGTCTGACCATGACAGATAGCAGCAAGTCTCTTTTCATCAATGAGGTTTAGTTGATCAAGTCGTGTCTGGATCCAATCATCTTCGTTCAGATTTGCATCCTTCATTATCTGGAGAGAGGGTATTTGCACTTCGATCGGTAAGACTGCCTCCATGCGGTAGACCAAGGAGAAAGGAGTTGCCCCGGTTGATGTCCTAGCTGAGGTATGGTACCCATGTAGAGCGAACGGTAACATCTCGTGCCAATCCTTATAAGTCACTGTCATCTTCTGCACGATTTTCTTGATATTTTTATTTGCTGCTTCTACAGCCCCATTCATCTTCGGTCTGTAAGGAGAAGAATTGTGGTGCTGTATTTTGAACTGCTCGCAGAGCTCAGTGATCATCTTGTTATTCATATTGGTACCGTTGTCTGTAATGATCCTTTCAGGGACACCGTACCGACAGATCAGATTATGCCGGATGAACCGTGCCACAACAGTCTTGGTTACCGTAGCGTAGGAAGCTGCTTCAACCCACTTTGTAAAGTAATCAATCGCTACCAGGATGAAGCGATGTCCATTAGATGCCGTAGGTTTAATCTCACCGATCATGTCTATGCCCCACATTGCAAACGGCCAAGGCGTAGTCAGAACATTCAAAGGAACTGGAGGAACATGCACCTTGTCTGCGTAAATCTGGCACTTATGGCATGTCCTGGAATGTTGGTAGCAGTCAGCTTCCATTGTGGACCAGTAATACCCTGCCCGAAGGATCTTCTTTGCCATTGTATGTCCACTGGAATGTGTACCAAAGGTCCCTTCATGTAGCTCTTCCATGATCCTTTCTGCTTCAGTCTTATCCACACAACGCAGTAAGGTTGAATCATGGTTTCGCTTGTACAAGATGTCGTTGCTAAGGAAGAACTTTGCCGCGAACCTCCTCAGGAACTTCTTATCATTGACAGCTGCACCTTCAGGGTATTCCTGAGCTTCTAAATATCTCTTCACCTCATGGTACCAAGGCTTCTCAGTCACCAACTCAGTCTCGAGATCACAACAGTATGCCGGTTCGTCCAGTTTCCAGATGATGATTCGGGGAGCCTCATTGTCCCATTTAACCTTAAACATAGAAGACATTGTAGCTAACGCGTCCGCCAGCTGATTCTCTTCTCTCGGAAAGTGTTCAAAGGTTATCTTCGTGAAGTGGGGGATCAAGGTCAACACACATTCTCTGTAAGGGATAAGATTCGGATGTTTCGTATCCCACTCTCCTTTGATCTGATTGATCACAAGAGCGGAATCTCCGAAGACACTCAGAAACTTGATCCTTAGGTCGATCGCAGCTTGAAGACCCATGATGCACGCCTCATACTCTGCCATGTTGTTGGTACAGTTGAAACATAGTCGGGCAGTGAGTGGAGTATGAGTACCTTGAGGTGATATGATTATGGCGCCGATACCGTTTCCCAAAGCATTGGAGGCTCCGTCAAAGTGCATAGACCATCGGGATCCTTCCTCAGGTCCTTCATCCGGTCCAGGTACTTCACAATCCGTTACTATCATGATGCTTTCATCCGGAAACTCGAAGTTCATTGACTGATAGTCATCTACGGCCTGATGTGCCAAGTGGTCTGCCAATACACTTCCCTTGATGGCCTTCTGGGTCGTATACTGAATGTCGTATTCCGTCAAGATCATTTGCCATCTTGCAATTCTCCCAGACAGAGTAGGCTTTTCGAATATGTATTTTATAGGATCCATCTTTGAGATCAACAAGGTAGTGTGAGTCAGCATATACTGTCTCAGCCGGCGAGCAGCCCATACCAAAGCGCAGCAAGTTTTCTCGAGCAGTGAGTATCGGGTCTCGCAGTCGGTAAACTTTTTGCTAAGGTAATAAATGGCATGCTCTTTTCGGCCAGACTCATCATGCTGCCCCAGCACACACCCCATTGAGTTGTCAAGCACTGTCAGGTATAATATTAGAGGTCTCCCTTCAACCGGTGGCATAAGGATAGGTGGTTCTTGGAGATACTCTTTGATTCTGTCAAAAGCAGCCTGACATTCATCATTCCAACGTACTACCTGATCTTTCTTCAGCAGCTTGAAGATTGGCTCACAGGTAGCAGTCAGGTGTGAGATGAAGCGAGCAATGTAATTCAGGCGTCCTAAAAAGCCTATGACTTCCTTCTCTGTCTTGGGAACTGGCATCTCTTGAATAGCTTTAACCTTGGCAGGGTCTACTTGAATGCCCTTGTCACTTACAACGAAGCCTAGCAACTTTCCAGATCTTACCCCGAAGGTGCACTTGTTCGGGTTCAACCTCAGCTTGTACAGTTTCAACCGGTCAAACAACTTCTGCAGATGATCTAGGTGTTCTTCCTCAGTCTGGGACCTTGCGATCATGTCGTCCACATACACTTCTATCTCATGATGGATCATGTCATGAAATAAAGCAACCATGGCACGTTGGTAGGTTGCCCCAGCGTTCTTTAGTCCAAAAGGCATGACCTTGTAGCAGAAGGTGCCCCACTGAGTAACAAAGGTAGTCTTTTCCATGTCTTCAGGTGCCATCTTGATCTGATTGTAACCTGAGAAACCATCCATGAAAGAGAACACCTTATGTTGAGCTGTATTGTCAACAAGGACATCAATGTGAGGTAGAGGGAAGTCATCCTTGGGGCTGGCCCTGTTCAGATCCCTGTAATCGACACACATTCTGACCTTTCCATCTTTCTTAGGTACCGGCACCACATTAGCAACCCACTGAGGGTAAGAAGTCACTGCAAGGAACCCGGCATCAAACTGTTTCATAACCTCGGCTTTGATCTTCTCAGACATTTCTGGACGCATCCGACGGACCTTTTGCTTGACCGGAGGGCAGTCTTCCTTAGTAGGCAGGTGATGGACCACAATATCGGTATCCAACCCAGGCATATCTTCGTAGGACCAGGCAAAGATCTCCATATAATCATGCAGCATCTTAGTCAACCGTTGCTTCACGCTGAGCTCTAGGTTGGCACCAATCTTTACCTCTTTCCTGTCTTCTTCAGTACCCAAGTTTATTATTTCCACTGGCTCTTCGTGTGGTTGAATTGCCCTCTCTTCCTGAAGTAACAGTCTTGCAAGCTCTCCAGGCACTTCACAATCATCTTCACCTTCGTCTTCGGCTAAGTTGATCGGATTTTCGAAGTCATAACTGGCAGTAGCAGAGTCGTTACCAATGAGATCCAGAGTGGATTGAAACCTGTATGAGTGAGTGTGTGTGTGTAAATACAGCTGTTTTGAAATATGTATAAAGGAAGAAAAGACAGAAAAGGAGCACAAGATTTGAAATGTGAGAAAACGTCCAAGATTTTCATTTATGATATATGAAATGACAATTTATATGCCCTCACAAATGAAACCACGGTGCCTCGGGTAAGACACCGGGCCATAGAGTTTATTTATTGTTTATTACA
The DNA here is from genome assembly GCA_948472305.1 of Vicia faba. Classification (NCBI taxonomy): domain Eukaryota; kingdom Viridiplantae; phylum Streptophyta; class Magnoliopsida; order Fabales; family Fabaceae; genus Vicia; species Vicia faba. Next base: position 103,381,299 of record OX451737.1, read on the forward strand.
AATAATAAAACAAAGAAGTTTATTACTGCGTAACAAAAGTAACAGGAGTATGGTCCTTAGCAATCCAATTGGTCAATCCGCCTTCGGTTGTCGGGTAGATCCAGCTATTGAATTCTGCTTCATCCACTTCATTGTCTTCCCCGACAGCATTCACTCCTGGATTTGTAATGAACACAGGAGGTCTTCTGGTCTTCGCCTTCCGCATAGCTTTCTGACCCTCTGCAGTAAAACCCAGTCCAAATTTGTCAGTTTTCTGTGTAAAGTCGGGAAGCCTGCCCCAGTTAGCACATTCACCTTTTTGAACCACAGCCCGGGCATCCTTCAGGGAAGCCATCTTCAAAGGAACATTCTCTTCTACTGCTGTTTCTGCTGCCGCTGTAATTGGAAGCACCTCCTCGAAATGCTGAAAGGGGGTTTCAATAAACTCCCCGTCCATCTCAATGTATCTGAAGGAATTCAGATGGCTTACCATATACTCCTCCTCTCCCTGCACAGTGACGATCTTCCCTCTGACAGGGTACTTCAGCTTCTGGTGCAAGGTAGAGGTCACTGCCCCAGCTTTATGGATCCAAGGTCGACCCAGTAGACAAGAGTACGATGGACGGATATCCATCACATAAAAAGTAGAGTCAAACACCTGAGAGCCCACGTGAATAGGAATGTCAACCTCTCCATGAACCATCCTTTTTGAACCGTCAAAGGCCCTGACGATGATATTGCTGGGTTTCAGTTCCAGGCCTTCACAATCTAAACGGTCTAAAGCCTTCTTTGGTAGAACCTTCAAGGACGAACCAGTATCCACCAATACATGTGCCAGAGTAGTGCCCCTGCATTCGATGGAGACATGCAGAGCATCATTGTGGTTTCTTCCTTTTGCGGTTAGGTCAGCATCTGAGAAACCTAAGCCATTGTCTGCTGTTAGATTTGCTACGCAATCAGTGAACTGGACTGCAGATGTCTCTTGTGGCACATGGGTCGTCTTGAGAAATGAGATCAAGGCCTTAGCGTGGGCCTCTGAGCATAGCAATAAGGAGAGCATGGAGATCTTGGAGGGCGTGTGCCCCAGCTGCTCCACAACATTGAAGTCACTCTTCTTTATTATCTTTAGAATCTCCTCCATTTATTGTTGGGAGGCTTCAGCAGTTATAGGTATTGGTTCCTCCATCCGGGCAGGCTCATCTTCAACTCCCTTGCCCCGAGCATTGGATGACTCGGCAGCAGGGGAAACAACTTGATCAGCAACAGGAACAGGTACACCTGTAGGTGTTATAAGGAGGGGTCTTCGAGTAGCGGGTGGTGCAATGTCAGGGGAGAAGAGCCTGCCACTGCGGGTAACCTTGGCTGGGCCAGTGATATCACAGATACTGGCGCCAGTGTTGAACTCTTGTTTGATCCCATTCACATACACATCTTCCCCATAATGCCAGGGGACAGCTTTATCAGATACGTAGGGAAGAGGTCCCGGAACAGTGATAACCACAGGTGCAACAGTCATGATTGGGACAGGCTTCTTCGGGAGAGCCTTGATTGGATTATTGAAGATGGTAACCACAGAAACTTCTTCTACCGGAACCAATTGAACAGCAGACTTCTTAAACAGAATCCCCTTGCTATCCATTAGGATTTGGATGCCTATCCTCAGCAAGGGACAACCAGATAGGGACACAACACAAAACAGACAACCCTCACTGCAACCCAGAAATAAACCAGCCAGCAGCAGGTTCCTCTTGACAGTCTTCAGAGGAGTAACCAGATCATCTACAGAAACAGCGTAAACATCTTCGTCAACAGCATTTACTCCATGCTAGGGCATAGGAGCAGTCACCACATTCGGCCTCTCAGGCGCTTCGAACTGTATCTCCTTCGCGTCGATAAGGTCTTGCACCTTATTCCTTAATGCCTAACAGTCATCAGTGGCATGCCCCGGGCTATCGGAGTGATAAGCACAGCGGGCATTTGGATTGTACTTAGGGGATGTAGTATTTGCAAACTTCGGAGCCTCTATGACGGTCACTAAGTTGGTTGAGAGCAGATGTGGTAAGATCTGCGACAAGGTCATACTCAAACGGGTGAATTCCCTTCTGGGTCTCTCAGCCCTTGGTTGGTTAGCTTGCCGAGGAGCGGCTGCAGGCTTCGCAATCACCAATGCGTTGACAGATTGGCGGCGCTCTGGTTTGTCTTGCCTTCTAGGCCCATACACCACACTGGCCTCTTTTTTGAAGGGTTTCTTCTCTGAACCTGTAGATGCACCCTTTGGAATCTTACCAGACTTCAACCCAGCCTCAATTCTCTCTCCAGTCAGAATAAGATCAGTGAATCCAGCAGAAGAATTCCCAATAAGATGGTTGAAAAATGGCCCAGATAGGGTCCCCAAGAACATGTCTACTAGCTCCCGGTCAGTCAACGGAGGCTGCACCCTGCCAGCCAGATCCCTCCACTTCTGAGCGTACTCCTTAAAACCTTCACTTGAACCTAACGACATACCCTGGAGTTGGGTACGTGTAGGGGCAAGGTCGGCATTATATTGATACTGCTTATAGAAAGCAGTAGCCAACTCCTCCCAGTTACGAACCTTGGTCCCATCCAGCTGATAGAACCATTCGAGATGAGTCCCTGAAAGACTCTCATGGAAGAAGTGGATCCACAAATTCTTATCCGCTGAGTACGGTTGAATCTTCCGAACATAGGACCTGAGATGTAGCTTGGGACAAGACGCCCCATCGTACTTAGTGAAAGATGGTGCTTTGAACTTCCGAGGAATAATCACACCAGTAGACAAACCCGAATCTCCGAAATCCAGCCCAGGTACCTGTTGTATCTCCATAGCATTCAACCTATCTTCCAATTGTTTGTATCTGTCTTCTGCCGGAGGATACTGCTCTTCATCAAAATCGGTCTCGTTGTCGGAGACTACCGGACTAGGACCTTTTTCCGCTTGAGAAGTACTCTTTCCAATGGAAGAACCAGCCTCTTCATTTTGCAGAGTATTGCCAAACCTTCGGCCCGAGCTGAACAAAACAGTCCTTCTCTTCTTCTTCTTTTCCTTCTTCAGGAGTAGAGCCTTCAGCTCTTCTTGGCCTTGAGCCAAACCCATGATTAATTCCTGAAATTGCGCATTCTGCGCCTGAAGAGCCTTGATGGACATCTCAGTTGAGGATGAGTCAGGATTCATGATGCTGAAATAAACAGCGAAGAACGGTAAGCAACCTGAAAAGAGGAAAACCTGCTATGCACATGATGAATGGAATGCGTATGATTTATGTTTCCAAAGACAATCGGGAATCAACTTTGTAGACAAAAAGGAACACACTTCATTAGATTCAACTTTGAAACTGAAATTATTCAACAGGTTGCCCTTAGGCATTACATGAAAGGAAATACTGAAAAGGGAAATAAAACTGTAAAAGAACATCTGGAGCTCCTTATTGATCCCATGGTCTCCTTTTCTCAGTACGAATGTAGGCATTCAGAGCTCGCTCATTCTCCAACTGCTTTGTCAGCTTCTGGATCTTTAATTCCTGTTCGTTGAACTTTTCCCGGTAAGAATCCCGTTCTTCTCGCAGTTGCGACCAAGATCTCTTCAATGTCTCATAATCAGTAGGTATCTGAGGAGGAAGGACAGTTGGAGGAACACCATCCTTGTCAGGACACTCAAGAATGATAGGTCTGACAGCTTCATACGGCATACCTAACTTCTGAGCACGGATGCGAACCCATTTGAAGTAGGCTTCCATAGGTAAAGAAGTCTTTGGCCCTAACTCTTGTGGGTCAGCTTTATGAACTTTGTCCCAAGCCTTGATGAACCTACGACGCAGCTCCTCACTATCCACTTGAAACTCAAAACTGATGTGAGGCACCAACATCTCATGGGGGCCTGCTCTTCTGGCTCTTCCAAACTGACGGAGCGCTAGACATGGATTGTAAGAGATTCCTCCTTGGGTACCAATCAGAGGAACATTAGGGTATTCCCCGTATCGATCAATAACAGCTATCTCATCCAAACCTCTGCAAGTCCAAATGATGTATTTATCGGTGAGAGACATTAACCTGTGAGCCCAACCTCTTCCTTCTTGGTTCTTCAGCACGAACTTAGGGAGGTGCGAAATAAACCACCTCACCAACAAAGGGATACAACACCATAGGGTTCCTCGTCTTCGGGTAGTACGAGCATGAAGTTGTTGCAAGATGTCACCCAAGAGAGTGGGTACAGGATTCTGAGACATAAAGATCCTTATGGCAGTGACATTGATGAAGTTGTCAGGATTAGGAAACAAGACTAACCCATAGATTAGGAGAGCCAAAATGTCTTCATATGCCCTAAAATCCAGATCATTCCAGAAACTGTTAGCTTTACCAATCAGAAACTTGGCCAAGAAACCCTTAACTTCGCTTCTAGTCACCCAGTTGTCCATTACCTCTTGATGTGTCAAGGGAAGAGCTGCAGCAACATCCTCAAGCCTGAGGGTCTTTTCCCAACCAGTAAAGGGAGTCTGATCCAAGATAGGGATACCAAGAAAATCAGAGAACTCTTCCAGGGTAGGGACCAGTTGGAAGTCTTGAAAGGTGAAGCACTGGTACAGGGGGTCATAGAACTGGGTCAGAACACTCATCAACTGTTGATCCCGCTTTGCAGTGACTAAACTGAGAAGAGAACCATGTCTCTGAATGAAGGAAGTGGTATTTGGAATTCTGCTAACCAACTCTTCAAGCAACTCAGGTGAATGCACAAAGTTGAACCGGATAGTATTCTTTCGTACAGGCATCATGATGTCCTACAAAACAGAGCAAAGGTGAAACCCTCTTGTCTTTGAAATGGTCAGTCCTTATGCAGGATGCATGCAATGCTCATGATGTTATGATGTTATGATAAAGCACACCACAAACAGATACAAAGGCAAACATGGTAAGGCACACAAGTCACACAAGGCAAGCCCCTAAAGTTTAGGCCAGCATGAGGTCTAGGTACTACCCTCTTTCAGTTTGTTGGTTCATACCTGTCCTATCAAAGTAACCGGGTTCTTAGAGGATCCCAATATCATTGACTACCCTCAATCGGTCATAACTCCAGCATCGCAATCTTTTCTTGCGGCCAGAACCATCACGAGAGTTTAGCCTCAATGGGCGTAGCATACTGCTACTGTTCTAATGGCCAAGTTGTGTCATTTAAGGTTCTAAGGTTGTTGGTGCTTAATGACTCCTTAGAAGACCCATATTCTCCTCGTTGCGACACAAGGGATATCGGTACAGACCAAGGTGCCACACCAACGTAGCCACTGCTTCACCCGTGCCGGTCTACGCCGGACAGGTCCCTCACAGCTTATGCTACCTAAACAGGGTATCCCCAGATCCAGGTTAGGATCTATGTAACTCCCATGCAACCCACAAATTTAAAGCAGAAAAGTCAATACAATTGAAAACACAGTTATGAACTAACCCTAAGGTACACCTCACTTTATAAGTTTATCCCCAGCAGAGTCGCCAGTTCTGTGACCGGTGGATCTGGAACTGACTGTTTAATGCTGGTTCGCGAAATGTCGCGGAAGCAAGAGTCGCCACCGTCTTTTATTTTCTCCAAATGGAAAGGACAAAAGCACAGAAAAATTCCTTAAAGAGATTGCTCTCGGTTCGGGAGGTAGGTTATAGAAAGGGAAGGTATTAGCACCCTTTCTATCCATGGTTATCCATGGGCTCTTAGATACTTGCTTATTTGTGTTTTCAAAAATTGTTTGTTTTCTTTTCAACTGTGGGTTTTAAAAAGTTTCTTTGAAAATTCCAGTTCGACTCTTGTATCGGTCCTCAAGAGTGTTTGAAAAATTGCTTTCGAAAGCTTTTTGAAAAGGTGTCGGTGTGAAAAGTATTTTTTGAATTTGTTTTGAAATTAGAGCAAGTATCTAGAGTCGTCTACCTACCCTAAGGAATTCGTCTGTGTAAATGTCCTTTAAAGTAGTGCCATCCCACCATTGAGAGGTAGGTAGCACCACCGTTGGAGGTGTTCGGGTCAATTCGAGGTTCGGGACATGGTGATCACCAGAGCAATAGGAAGACACCTTAGAAGCTACCCTCATGCCAGGTTCCCGGATCATGAGGACTTACTAAGACATCCTCTACTCGACGATCACCTTTCGAGGCAAGGCAACAGTGAGGCGTACCCTAGGGGTGGTGTGTGATTTGCGTGTCAGATTCGGATATTTTATCTTGTTCATGTTAAAGGTGATCTATGCGTTTGTTTTTATTTTTGTCCATTCATTCTTGCATGCCTTGATAAACATTTAAAAGTGCGAGAAAAGTAAAGTTCTAAGCTATTACAAAAGGCGCGGGTCCACATCGCCAAAATTTCCAGAACCCGATTTGACAGAAAAATAAAGAATTAAAAATGCGAAAGATAAATATTACATGGCCTTGGGAGAGATACATAAATATTAAAAGAAAAAGAAAGAAATATGCGAATTGAAATTTAAATTAGAAACGAGGGCGTTGGACCCTTTTTTATGAAACTAAATTAAACGATTATTAAATTAATAAAATTAAAAGGAAAAGAAATTGTCTTTTTGGTATTTTTGTATTTTATGATTTTAATGAAAAAGAATTAATTAAAATAAAATGCTAACCCTAATTCTAGTTGTTTTTAGTTTATTAAGAAAAGATTAAATTTTAACCTAATATTTAACCTAATTATTTACATGCCATTTAATTATAAAAATAAATAATAGGAAATATTTAATTATTATGAAAGAAAAGAAAAAGGGATAAAAATGATTATAAACCCTAATTCTACCAATTTTAGATTTTTATTAAGGAAAATATTACAATTAAACCTAATTTAATAACTAAAATTAATTAATGCAATTTATTTACAAAAATACTAAAATAAAAATATTTATTATTTTTTTATCTTTTCTGGTTTTTGTTGTTTTTTTATATATTATGAAAACATTAAATTAATTAAAAAAACAATAATTAAAAGAAAGTAAAAATAATGAAAAAATAAAGAATGTAAAAAAGGGTTTGCAAACCTAGGGGGGTGTTGTCCCCAGTTGTGAGGTGAAATTTTAGCAATTTAGGCCCATCTGTCCTTGGCCTGGTGGACTTTTCCAGCTAGCATGTATACGCGTTGACTAGAGTTCACCATGTTCTTTAGATCGTGACTCTTGGATTGATGAGATTGACCGCGTGGCAGGCTGAGATTTTGGACGTATAGTATTCCTCCATGGTGAACCTGCACAGAATCCTTAATTGAAAAATAATGTGAAAGGGGTGGGGGACCTGGGGCTCGAACCCAGGTCCTGTGGTTTACCAGTCTTGCACTTTACCAAACGCGCTGCTTGAGTTCTTTGTTTATATAATAACCAACAATCAATATAAAATAAAACAAAACGCTAGTGGATTTTTAGCGCGAAATTTTGAATAGACCAACCAGAACTGGCCACTTCATCGTCTTCCCCATGGTTTTGTTTTTCCTGAAAAATAGAAAACGGTTAACGGGGGTTTTGAACCCCCTCAAAATAAGCCACATTCAATAATAGCGATTAAGCCCTCTTTGAGCATAAATTAGGCGCGAGGGTCCTATCTTTTTCGTCCAAGCGCGCTGAACATGGTCATGGCATTGAGGTCCCCTAATTTTACAGTATCAAGAAACCCCTAATTTGGAACTCAAGAAAACCTAGCCTGCATCAATGGTAGAATCATGTATAGCGCATAAAAACGCAATTAATTTATATGGTTAGCTCCAGAACCTTCTCATTAGTCAGAATTTATGAAAGAAATGCCATGAAAATGCATAAATATTAAAATACGATTATGAGAACAAAGTGAAAAAGTTTGACTTCTGTACAATGATTCAAGGCGTTAGAGACGTGGAAACCTAGTCAGGTACGTTGCTTAAGGTCTCAGGAAGGTGATGAGATGAATCTCTTGGCTTGAATCGACCTCTATCCCTGTTTTCAGTTTTCAATTTTTCAACCAAAAACTCAAGTTTTGTTTTCTATGTATGGCGCAGCTTTCAGTCTCTGAGCACGAGGGTTTCGTTCTGTACTTATGTGTGAGTGTTTTAGGTTAAGAAACTTGATCAAAATCCATGCATTGATGTGAAAAATATTTGATTTGCAAACCATAATTTTTCAATCTTTTTTCATGCTTTTTAGCTCTCAATCATATCCAATCAACTTCAATTCTTCCCTAATCTGATTTGCACGAAATATTGAAGATATTATATGCACAAAAAGATTTGAAATAGTAGGTTTAACATTTTTCATGTATTTTAATTAATTTAAATGAATTATTAATAATAAAAATCCAAATAAATAAATAAATAATGAAGAAAAACTTCCCTTTGGGCCAAATGGTCGTGCACATGCCTTGGATAATGAATTGTGGAAGAAAAAGAGGCCCATTAGCAATTTTAGGTCATTTGAATCAATGTTGACTTTTCAAAATATCCAAAAATTTCCCAATTTCTACAAGGCATAACTTGCTCAATTTTTAAGCTTTGCTCATGTTCGTGGACATTTTGGAAAGATCTTTGGGTCCTCTAACCAATGCCTTTGGTCCCATGTCATTTTGATTTACCAATCTCAAGTTATGGCCTTTGACTTAAAGTCCCTTTTTGTTGACTTTTGAAAATGACCTATAATGTTGAAATTGATAACTTTTTGTGAGAGCATTTATTGGACTTGAAGTATGAAGAGGAGTTGTAGGAAATATCTTTCTCTTCAAAATGAGCTTTGGATCGGATTTTTCTGATAATCCATGTGAAAGTTATGCCCTGGTCAATTTACAGTTGACTTTTTCAACTGTCCAAATAAGGAAACTTTTGCATCTTGATTATTTTTGAGCCTAGCTTTGAGAATCATGATCAAGAATTGATCAAATGATGTTTGTGGCTTCAAAATGAGATGTTGACCAAAAATTTGAACTTTTGACTGTCAAATGACCATTTTGCCCCTACAGTTGACTGTAGTGCAATTAGGGTTTTGACTGTGCAATTTTGTGCTGAAAGTCTTGAAACTTTGTATGAGGATGCTTGACCATGTTTATAGGCATGTGGGACTTGATTGGACCCTTGGAAACTTCATTTTCTTGATCAGAATAAAAACCCTAATTTTGACTGTTTAGGAGGCCCTTGAACTGTGCAACCCTTGGGGGATCTTGAAGCTTTGACTTGGAAAATTTTGAAGAATATGGGAGGGCAAATTTTGGGGTACAACACTGATACTGATGTCAGCAATATTGTCGAGTCTAGCAAGGTCACCTGAAGTAGAAGACTTTTCTCTCCTGATATCTCCCCACCAACTGTTCGGAAGCCTGTTGTTATTCCACCTGCCAGTACATCTGCTACTGTCCCTGTTCATGTTCCAATCATTACCCCTGTCGACGAGTCATCTGACGCTCGGGGCAAAGAAGTTACAGGTGAGCCTGCCCGAACGGAGGCACCTAAGAAGATTATTGTAGAAACCTCTAGATAGAAGATAGAGGAAAATTTGAAGATTATCAAGAAAAGCGACTACAACGTAGTCGAGCAGCTGGGGAAAACCCCGTCAAAGATCTCCATGTTATCTTTATTGTTGTGCTCAGAAGCCCATGCAAAGTCTTTAATTGCTTTCCTTAAAACTGCGCATGTGCCGCATGAAACATCTGCTGATCAATTCAAAGATTGTGTTGATAGTTTGACCGCTGACAACGGGTTGGGTTTCTCCGACACATATCTGTCTGTCAAAGGAAGGAATCACAATGACGCTCTGCATGTTTCGATCGATTGCAAGGGCACTACTCTGGCCCATGTACTGGTGGATATTGGGTCCTCATTAAATGTTTTACCCAAGAAAGCGTTAGACCGATTGGACTGTGAAGGGTTGGTTCTGAAGCCGAGTAATATTGTGGTTAGGGCCTTTGACGGGTCCAAAAGGATGGTGCACGGGGAGGTGGATGTCCCTGTTAAAGTTTGTTCCCAAACTTTCGCATCTACGTTCTATGTGATGGACATTCGACCATCTTATTCCTGCTTTCTAGGACGCCTGCGGATTCATAAAGCTGGGGCAGTAACTTCTACGCTCCATCAGATGTTGAAATATCCAGTGAAGGGGAAGATTGTTACAGTGCGAGGAGAAGAGGAGTACATGGTGAGCCACCTTAACTCTTTTCGGTATGTGGAGATGGATGGGGAGTTCATTGAAACCCTGTGTCAGAACTTTAAAGAAGTTCCCCAGACTCTGGCATCGACTGAAACTGTTATTGAAGAACCTCCAATGAAGATGGCTTCCCTCAAGGATGCCCGGGCTCTATTGAAAAAGGTGGGTGTGCAAATTGGGGTCAACTCCCTGACTTCGCACACAAAACTGACAAGTTTGGTTTGGGTTTTACTGCAGAAGCTCAAAGGTTTGTTCGGCGTGCGCGGATTGGAAGACCTTCCTTGCGTATCAGTAATCCGGAAGTGAATGCAATTGAAGATGATGATGAAGAGTCTGATTTCGACAGCTGGATTTACCCGACTACCGACGGTGGATTGAACAATTGGACAGCGAAGGACTCCGTGCCCATTTCTTTTATTGCACAGTAATAGACTTTTGTTTTTGAGATTTATAACAGACAGTTTAAAACTTTACGACCCGGTGCCTTGCCCGAGACGTCGTGGATTTGTTTGTGAGGGCTTAATGTTTGTCATTTCCATATATCATCAATAAAGCATTGGACATTTTCTTGCATTACAAATTTTGCGCTCCTTGTTTTTCTTTTCTATCTTGCACCTTATCAAAACAGTTATGGTCTTACACACACTCACATATCATAATACAGGTCCACATCCATTATGGATCCCACTGATAATGATTGTGCTACTGCCAGTTATGACTTCGAAAGTCCGATCAACCAAGCCGAGGACGGAAGTGAGGATGATTGCGAAGTGCCGGGTGAACTTGCTAGACTGTTACTACAAGAAGAGAGGGCCATACAGCCCCATGAAGAGTCAGTGGAATCAGTGAATCTGGGTACAGAAGAGGAAAAGAAAGAGGTTAAGATAGGTGCTAATCAGGAGTCAAGTGTCAAGCAACGGTTGATACAGATGTTGCGTGACTATGTTGAGATCTTCACTTGGTCTCATGAAGATATGCCTGGGTTGGATACCGATATTGTGGTTCACCGCTTGTCAACTAAAGAAGATTGTCCTCCAGTGAAACAGAAAGTTCGCCGAATGCGCCCAGAGATGTCTGAGAAAATCAAAGTTGAGGTCATGAAACAGTTTCATGTCGGTTTTCTAGCAGTTACTTCTTACCCGCAATGGGTCACCAACGTGGTTCCGGTTCTGAAAAAAGATGGTAAGGTTCGAATGTGTGTGGACTATAGGGATCTGAATAGGGCAAGCCCCAAGGATGATTTCCCACTCCCTCACATCGACGTTCTGGTCGACAACACCGCGCAGCATAAGATCTTCTCCTTTATGGACGGTTTTTCTGGTTACAATCAAATTAAGATGTCTCCCGAGGACATGGAGAAGACAATGTTCGTTACACAGTGGGGTACCTTTTTCTACAAGGTCATGTCGTTCGGATTGAAGAATGTTGGGGCAACGTATCAGCGCCCCATGGTCGCTTTGTTCCACGACATGATTCATCATGAGATTGAGGTATACGTTGACGACATGATTGCAAGATCCCAAACTGAAGAGGAACATCTTGACCATCTCTAGAATCTATTTGACAGGTTGAAGATGTACAAGTTGAGGTTAAACCCGAACAAGTGCACCTTTGGGGTAAGGTCAGGTAAGCTGCTAGGTTTCGTCGTTAGTGATAAAGGTATTCAAGTGGATCCTGCAAAAGTAAAGGCTATACAGGAGATGCCATCTCCCCGAACAGAAAAAGAAGTCAGAGGCTTTATGGGACGTCTGAACTACATTACCCGATTCATTTCGCACCTGACCGATACTTGTGAGCCAATCTTCAAACTGCTGAAGAAAGATCAAGTGGTAAGATAGAACGATGAATGTCAGGCCGCTTTTGAAAGGATCAAAGAATATCTCCAAGAGCCACCCATTCTGATGCCTCCAGTTGAAGGGTGACCTTTGATCTTATACTTAACAGTACTCGACAATTCGATGGGGTGTGTGTTGGGGCAGCATGACGAGTCTGGCCGAAAAGAGCATGCTATTTACTACCTTAGCAAAAAGTTTACCGATTGTGAGACCCGATACTCACTGCTTGAGAAAAATTGTTGCACTTTGGCATGGGCTGCTCGCCGGCTGAGACAGTATATGCTGACTCACACTACTCTATTGATATCAAAGATGGATCTAATCAAGTATATCTTCGAAAAGCCTGCCTTGTCCGGAAGAATAGCGAGATGGAAGATGATCTTAACTGAGTATGACATCCAATACACGACCCAAAAGGCAATCAAGGGGAGTGTGTTGGCAGATCATTTGGCGCATCAGGAAGTGGATGATTACCAGTCTATGAATTTCGAGTTTCCAGATGAGAGCATCATGTTGGTGACTGACTATGAAATACTTGGACCGGATGAAGGACCTGAGGAAGGATCCCGATGGTCTATGTATTTTGATGGAGCCTCAAATGCTTTGAGTAATGGAATTGGCGCCGTGATTATATCTCCTGAAGGCTGTCATACTTCGTTCACCGCCCGATTATGTTTTAACTGCACCAACAACATGGTAGAGTATGAAGCGTGCATCATGGGACTTTGAGCAACTATTGACCTAAGGATTAAGTTTCTGAGTGTGTTCGAAGATTCCGCTCTCGTGATCAGTCTGATCAAAGGAGAATGGGATACGAAGCACCCAAATCTTATTCCTTACAAAGAGTATGTATTGATGTTGCTTCCACATTTTGAGGAGATAACCTTTGAACACTTCCCCAAAGAGGAGAACCAGTTAGCGGACGCGCTAGCTACTATGTCTTCTATGTTAAAGGTCAGATGGGACAATGAAGCTCCCCAGATTACCATCGAGAGGTTGGACGAACCTGCACATTGCAGTGACATTGAGACTGAAAAGGTAGCAGATAAACCCTGGTTTCATGAGGTAAAAAGGTATCTTGAGGCTCAAGAATACCCCGAGGGTGCATCTGTTAATGACAAGAAGTTTCTTAGGAGGTTCGCGGCGAAGTTCTTCATCAGTAATGGTATTCTTTACAAGCGTAATAATGATTCAACCTTACTGCGATGTGTGGATAAGAACGAGGCAGAAAGGATCATGGCAGAATTACATGAAGGAACTTTCGAAACTCATTCTAGTGGACATACCATGGCAAAGAAAATCCTACGGGCGGGATATTATTGGTCCACCATGGAAGCCAACTGTTATCAGCATTCTCGGACCTGTCACAAGTGCCAAGTCTATGCTGATAAGGTGCACATACCTCCAGTTCCTCTGAACGTCTTGACAGCTCCTTGGCCTTTTGCAATGTGGGGCATCGATATGATTGGTGAGATCAGACCTACTGCTTCCAACGGGCATCGTTTCATTCTGGTGGCAATTGATTATTTCACGAAGTGGGTTGAAGCAGCTTCCTTTGCTACATTGACCAAGAACGTCGTGGCGCGGTTTATTCGGCACTATTTGATCTGTCAATATGGTGTACCCGAGAGGATCATTATGAACAATGGTACGAATCTCAACAATACAATGATCACCGAGCTCTGCAAGCAGTTTAAGATACAGCATCACAACTCTTCTCCCTACCGGCCGAAGATGAATGGGGATGTAGAAGCAGCTAATAAGAATATCAAGAAGATTGTGCAGAAGATGACAGTGACATACAAAGATTGAAACGAGATGTTACCATTTGCTCTTCATGGGTATCGCACCTCAGCACGGACGTCAACAGGGGCAACACCCTACTCTTTGGTGTATGGCATGGAAGCAGTCTTACCTATTGAGGTCCAGATACCCTCTCTTCGGATTATGAAGGATGTAGGTTTGAGCGAGGACGACTGCATCCGGACCCGACTTGATCAGCTGAACTTAATCGACGAAAAGAGACTTACTGCTATTTGTCATGGTCATACGTATCAAAAGCGAATGATCAAGGCATTTAACAAGAAAGTCAGACGACAAGAGTATCAAGTTGGGGATCTGGTAATCAAGCGCATCATACTGCCGCAAGGTGATCCCAGGGGAAAATGGACCCCTACGTACGAAGGGCCATTTATGGTTAAGAACATTTTCTCAGGAGGAGCCATGATTCTAACCACCATGGATGGTGACGACCTTCCTCACCCCGTCAATGCAGACATAGTGAAAAGATACTACACATAATCAAAGACCCGCTACGTTGACTGGCCTAGGAAAAAATAAGGGCTTCCCGGCGAACCAAAAGGGTTCGGGAAAAAATAAGGGATGAAAATAAAAAATCTGTACACCCGGCAAGTCGAAAACCTGAAAAGGCGGCTTGGGCAAAAAAGGGTATCCCGGTGGACTGAAAACCCGAAAGGGCGGTCCAGGCAAAAATTAGGGATTAAAGCGTAACACTATGTCTCATTGGATCACCTTGTAACCAGACTTCGATATCGACTATCAAGCTCGGACAGAACTAACCAATCTGATCTACCTTCAACCAAGTAGCAAAGTGATGAGATGCTCGAGGATATAAAGGCGATAGCAGAGTTGGAACCCAGTGGGATTATTCACATAGTTGTTTTTCTTTCTTTTACACAAACTGTATAAATTCTATTGTTCGGCGGCGTTCTCTTACTAGGACGTCAGCTTCTTGTACAAAAAACGCCTATTTACAGGCTAACTTCAAAATCAATACAATTCATTTTTACAAAGAGATTTCAAGTTGTTTTTCTTTTTTTGTTTTGTTTTGCAAGAACGTCCAATGTTCATTTGTGATATATGCATTTGACAATAATTGTTGCCCATAAATATTTACATGCGAAACAAAAGACGATTACTCGTAATATCAGAAATAGGGGCAACTAAGAAATGTCTGAACCGTATAGTTGATCTATCCACCAGGTATAGGGATAGACCTAGTTGGAGAAAACGATTGAAGGTACATTCACTCCCCGCGGAGTAAGAAAAAGACAGTGATGTTAGCAGTCCCGAATAGGACACCACTCTTCCCAGCTGAGGCTCGCAACCGCGAATGAATCGGTAAGATTCTCCCTAAGCGGAGTTTATCTATCACCAGAACTGGAAAATTATCCCCAGTAGAGTCTGGAAAATTATCCCCAGTGAAGTCGCCACTAAAATATTATCCCTAGCGGAGTCTTTTTCTTTCATAAACAGAAACTTTATCCCCGACAAAGTTCATCATCACCAACAACAGTGATTCATCCCCAGCCGAGGTTATTTCTCCAAATCAACAGGTCCTCTAACAGAGCATCTATTCCCCACAGAATCATTTTCTCGTTGGTTTATTCTCCAACATGATTATTCTCACAGTCATCTTCATTCACTATCCCCAGCAGAGACGAAAATTCAACTCTTTTCTCCAGCAGCAATCCGGGATTTATTTTCCCCAGCTAGAGAACATCAAAACATTGCATGTCCATACATCATGACATATGCATACGCATCATACAACACAATCTCATTTATTTTGAGAAAATCATTGCTTGATACATGTCATGCATTACATACAATTAACCTTTACCTTTCAGGAAAGATACAATCAAATTCTCACCAAGTTCAAGCTACGAAGCCCAGATCCGACCGGATAGTACCTTGATTTTTATAGCATATTATGAAGCCCGGAGAATGACCGAATAACAGTATCGAACACCGCGAAGCCTAGATTCGACCAGATAGTGGTTTATCTTTAAGCTATGAATCCTAGAGAACGACTGGATAATAGTTTAATCCCCAGCAAGCCGTGAAGCCCGGATTACGACCGGATAACAGCTCAGCAAGTTTCTATGAAGCCTGGATTTCGACCAGATAGCAGCCGAAGACACCACGAAGCCTGGATTACGACCAGATAGTGGTATATCTTTAACATAAGTTATGAATCTCGGATTACGACCAGATAGTATCTTGATTTCCTCCGAACACCATGAAGCCTGGATTTCGACCAGATAGTGGTATGAGACATTGCGAAGCCTGGATTACAACCAGATAGCGGTAAAAAAACACTGTGAAGCCTGGATTACGACCAGATAACAGTAAGGGACATTGTGAAGCTTGGATTACGACCAAATAGCAGTTTACCTGGCCAAATACTATGAAGCCCGGATTACGATCGGATATTAGTAGGCCCAAAGCCAAAGGGAAGCCCGGATTACGACCGGATAACCATTTGATCTCTTTTGAAGCCTGGATTACGACCAGATAAGAAGTAAGGTATTGTGAAGCTTGGATTACGACCAGATAGCAGTACAGAACACCATGAAGCCTGGATTCGACCATATAATGGTATAAAGCATCGTGAAGCCTGGATTACGACCAGATAAAGATAAAAGAACTGAAGCCTGGATTATGACCAGATAACAGTATAAGACACTGCGAAGCCTGGATTGCGACCAGATAAGAATCGAGAAATTGCGAAGCCCAGATTACAACCGGATAGCAAGTTTAATCTCATCTCCCCAGTAAGTCACTGTAAAGCCTGTATTACGACCAGATAGCAGCCGGTCTTATTACTATGAAGCCTGGATCATGACCAGATAGTAGTTAATTTTCACCTCTTCAGAATAACAGACGACCGAAGTTCCTAAAATTCGACTTCTCTCAAAACAGAGATGATTCCTCAGTAGAATAACGGACGACCGAAGCTCCTAAAATTCTACTTCTCTCAAGACAGAGATCAGCATTCCCCAACGGAATCTTCCTCAACAACAGGTATACAGACTCTCGCTAAGGAATCTCTTTTGCGATCGACACTCCTCCAGATGGAATCTTTAAGCCCATCTTCCGTCATCAATTTCCAAATGGCATCTGTAAGCGCATTCCCAACATCACGAGCCAAGTACCACATCATGTGAGTGCAAATTTCTGGGCACTCTAGTGTTCAATCATCTTCCACCTTCGGATCATGAAAGGCTAGCAAGCCAATCTACATCCTCAGGTTTAAGAAGATTGAACAGGGGCAGTTGTTGTACCCCAAAATTTTCCCTCCCATATTTCTCAAAACATTTCAAGAAAGATCCTCAAGTTACTCAAGGAAGTCCAAGGGTTGACCAGACAAGCTCTCTCCTAAGGCAGTCTACCTCAAATTAGGGTTTTATGTTGCATCAAGATACTTGAGTCCAAGGGATCCCAAATGCTCACCATTGTCCTAATATGTTCTCAAGATCATCCATGTCAAATTTCAAGCCTTGCAGAGGAAGTTTTCTCAGTCAATTGCTCAAAGGCCTGAAAATCGATTGTGTTAGGGCAAAAGTCAATTGTGGCCTACATACAGTCAAACTTCAAGATTTTTGGTCAACATCCTCATTTTAGATTATATTTCATCATTTGATCAAGGCTTGATCACGATTCATCAAGGATTGCTCACCATTCATCAAGAACCAAAAGTTGCTAAATTAGGGTTTTGTAGGAAAAGTCAACTCAACTTTGACCAAGCATAACTTTCTCATACTTTATGAGAAATGACCCATACAAAGCTCATTTTGAAGAGGATGCCATGCTATTCAATTCATCTTCAGCTCTCAAGTTCAAAAGATGCACTCACAAGAAGTTATGAATTTGGACATTATAGGTCATTTTGAAAAGTCAACAAAAACACCTTTTTTTCAAAGCTTCATACATGAGCATGGAATATCAAATTGAGATGAGACAACAAGGGTTGCTTATAGTACATCTCAAGATTTCTAAAAAGTCCAAGAACACCTTCAAAGAGTCAAAATTGAGGAAGTTATGCATTGGTGAAGTTGACCCTTTTTGCAAAATTGTCAAAAGTCAACTATGCCTAAAATTGTAATTTTTGCCAAATGGGCCTAATCTTTTGCACTTGTTTTGAGTTGGCAACATGGTCCACGAGCCCTAACCCTTTCCACTTGTCATTATCTTATTTTTATTATTTATTTTGATTTTTATTTGAATTAAATCATTTTAAATCAAAACAAATCATAGAAAATCTAAAACATTGAAATTCAAAGATTTTGTACTTATTTCAGGTCCTATATCCAGCTAACATATGATTGAATTCGTGCAAGGCTTTTGTGATCACAAAAATATTGGTTTTAGCCTATTTTTTGAATGATATTCAAAGGAATCAAATCCAAATCAAAAGCAATGATGGAGGAAGATTGAGATCAGCTTTTCAACCCTAATTCAGTCCTTGATATATATTGAACCATTGCAGACCAAAAAGAGGGCTAGAAAGAGGCGTGAGAACCAGAACCAAACTTGGAAAAAAACACAAAAAGTGTAGACACGAATTCATACTTCCAAGCAATTTCAAGACTCTTTAACCATCCCAACCGCTTCTTGGGATCACAAGCAAGCAAAACCAATCAAGAACAAGCACTCCCAAGCCCTGTAACTCGTTGTAAGTCAGCCACGACATTCCCTTTTTCTTGAATTCGAATTGCATCATTCTGATACTTATAGCATGAAATAATTATAGATTCTTGTTCCTTAACACATTTGCAAGCTTTATGTAATGTTTAATTGCATTTATATGGACTGTATGAGATTTCACCATTGCTAGGGTTTTCTGCTTCAATTTGGGATCTTTGCATACAAGTGAAATTGGGCCATGAAAGGGGCATCATTGTGCTCAGCAAGTCCAGACAAAGCTATCCATGGCTTTAGTTTTGATTTATCTTACTTATAGTTGATTTTGAGAATATGCAGGTGTGTAGTGACGGACAAACGTCTGTAGGTAAAAGTCTGGGACTTTTACCCATGGAACAAGGTTGGGGATGAACTGCGTGGCACCCTTCCATTGGATCATTTGAATTCTGGCGCGCGTTTTCATTATTCTCCATTAACTCCCTTTATTTTGCATATTATCTATTATTATTATTCTATGAACAAATGAAGTAGTTAGCTCAGTTGATTGCCAAGGGTTGGAAAGTGCCTTGGGGCATGGGTTCGAATCCCAGGTCCCCCAATTTTTTCATACATTTTGTCTTTCCATGATCCAGCGCACACATAAAGCTAAGGACCACCATAATCTATCAACATCCAACTAGCCAAGTGTCCAACAAGCCAGGTCTGATGGCTATCATCTGAAAGACCACCAACAACCACAGTCAACGCATGGACGGGAGATTCAGGAAGTCAGCATGGATCACTTTGGTCTTGGGCCAGAAAATTGCTATTCACACCTCCAAACTGCTTTTCAGGCCCAACCTTCTTTTCTCTATTCTTTTATTTTTCTTATTTAATTTACTCATTTATTCTTACTAACAAATTAATTATTTCTTTTATCATAAAATCAAAAATAAAATTTTCACCCAATTAGATTTAGGTTTGTTTTTTAACAAAAAATTAATTAATTTAATTAGGTTGTTAATTTTAGGTGACTTTAATTGTTTTTGTAAATAAATTAAAATTAACTAGAGTAATTAGGTTTTTTTGTTTCTAATTAAATTCTATTTTCTTTTCTTAAAAATAAGAAAAACACAAGATTAGGTTAAATAACTATTTTCTTTAATGAATTTAATTAGATAACAATTTTTGTATTTAATTTTAAAAACCTAATTCTTTTCTTAAAAATAATTAAAAACAACAAAAACATTTTTTCTTTCAATTAGGTTAGAAAGGGTCAAAACCCTAATTTTTTTTATCGTTCTTAATTTTCTCGCGCGCGCTTTATCATTTATTTTTACCCTATTAATGTAATTGCTCACAAGTTGTAATAGCTTAATTAGGACTTTTACTTTTCATTTATCGCTTTATTTTTAAGGGTTTGTCTTTGGCTATGTAAATACCGGAAGCCTTGTAATAGCGTAGCTTACTTTTTGCACTTTAATTTCCGCAAAATATTAAACTGTTAGATGTATGATATTAGGGATGCATGACAAGAATGTATGATTAATTTTAAAACAGTTAGCTAACCCTAAATGTGCAAAGATAATAAACTTGAAATTGAATCACTCGCACATGCGCACCCTTAGGGTATACTCCCACTTCGGTTGCCTTCGATAAACGGTCATTAAGTATAGGATGCTTTAGTGGTCGCTCTCTTGTCTAAAAAAAGATCAAAGTCCCGTTCAGAAAAGTTTCCTCGGAATGGTTGCCTCGGAATTGTTGCCTCGAATAATTGATCTAAGACATTAGGGTTATTACTAAGACGTTCTAACATTGCTTTAGTGATTGTACGTCCCTTTCAAATTGACCCTCAAAACTCCAATGACGGTGCTACCTACTCACTAATAGTGGGATAACATTGTCTAAAGGAAACGAACATAGAACAATTCTCTTTTTCCGAGTAGGTAGATTAGTTCTTAAGTACTTGCTCAATCCAAACAAACTTTTTCACACTTACACTCCTCTTTTAAACAAAGCTTTCAAAAACACTTCGTAACACTCTTGAAGACAGAAGCAAGAGTTAAATTAAAGTAAAAAAACTTTTCAAATCATACAAACACACAGAAGCAATTTTGAAAATTATGAGCAAGTACCTAAGAGCCCGTGGAAAACCACGGATAGAAAGGGTGCTAATACCTTCCCTTTCTATAATCTACCCCCCGTACTCAAAATCTCGAAAAAGGGAATTTTTCTGTGCTTTTTTCCTTTCCTGTTGGATAAAATAAAGTCGGTGGCGACTTTTGCTTACTGCGACATTTTGCAAACACAAACGCAAAACGTAAACCAGCAATTCCTAAAAAATAGTCCCGGTTCTGGCCACCGTATCACAGTTGCCTCGGAAATGTTGCCTCGAATATGATCTTAAGACTCTAGGGTTATTACTAAGGTGTCCTAATATAGCTTTAGTGATCGTATGTCCCTTTCGAATTGACCCTTACAAACTCCAACGACGGTGCTACCTATTTCTCAAATAGTAGGATAGCGTTATCTAAAGGAAACGAGAATAGAAACAATCTTTTTCCGAGTAGGTAGATGCTAGTAAGTACTTGCTCAAATCAAAACTTTTCACACTTACACTTTTCAAACAAATTTTCAAAACAACTTCGTCACACCTTTGAGGACTGATACAAGGGTTATCACGAAGTCAAACTATTTCAAAACAAAGCACATACACAAGCAGTTTCTAAAAGATGAGGAAGTACCTAAGAGCCCATGGAAAACCATGGATAGAAAGGATGCTAACACCTTCCCTTTCTATAATCTACCCCCCGTACTCAGAAACATCTCGAAAAAGATTTTTTCTGTTCTTTTTCCTTTTCCTGATTGGATAAAATAAAGTTTGGTGGCGACTCTTGCTTACCGCAACATTTGTGAACAAAAAACGCAAACCAGTATTAACAGTCGGTTCTGCCACCGTATCACAATATGCAAACTTTTTAAATTGAGCCAAATTATCCCATTTTTGTACCAATCATGCTTGATTCGATTTGGTCTTGATATCTCAGCATAATTTGATTGAGATCCTGTCCAAAAATCATATCAAAACATATCTTTGATATTATTTACCAATTATTTGATTTTATTCAATTTTTAATAAATAAAAAATCAAAATAAAATAAATAATGAAGCAAATAACATGTGAGTGAACATTTGGGTCGTGGACCGTGCTACAAGTGAGGTTCAATCATGAAATGCTAAGCCCATTTGGTAAAAAAATATGCACTTTTGAGCATATTTGACTTTTGGCAATTTTACAAAAAAGGTCAACTTTGACAAGGCATATCTCCTCCAATATTTATCCTAGAGAGGTGTTCTTGGACTTTTTAGAAAGCTTAGGATGTCCCCTAAGCAACCCTTTTGGTATCATTTCAATTGGGTATTCCATCTTCATGTAAGAATCTTTGACCCAAAAGGTGTTTTTTGTTGACTTTTCAAAAGGACCTATAATGTAGAAATTCATATCTTTTTATGAGTGCGTATTTTGAACTTGTGGGCTGAAGATGAGTTGTAGGGAATTGAATCCTATTCAAAATGAGCCTTGGATGGAAAATTTCTGATAAAGTATGTGGAAGTTATGCTTGGTCAAAGTTTGGTTGACTTTTCCTAAGAAACCCTAATTTAGCAACTTTTGGGTTTTGATGAATTTAGGGCATTCCTTGAAGAATCATGATCAACACTTGATCAAATGATGGATACCACTTCAAAATGTTGATGTTGACCAAAAATCTTGAAGTTTGACTGTATGTGGGCCACATTTGACTTTTGACCTAATATAGTCGATTCTCAAGCATCTGAGCAGTTGACTGAGCAAACTTCTTGTGCAGTGCTTGAACTTTGACATGGAGGGTCTTGAGAACATATTAGGACCATGGATATCATATTAGGTTTTTGGAGTTCACCTATCTTGATGAAAATTGAAACCCTAATTTGAGACACACTACCTTAGGAGAGAGTTTGTCTGGTTAACTCTTGGGCAAACTTGAGCAAATTGAGGATCTCTAGGAGTATGTATTGAGTAAAATGAGAGAGCAATTTTTGGGGTACAACAGTAGCCTTCTATATGTTTTAGCTAGTAGGTCAGATATATCCTCTGTTGTTGGAGTTTGTGCTAGATATCAAGCAAAACCCAAAGTGAGTCACATCAATCAAGTCAAAAGAATTCTGAAGTATGTGAATGGTACATGTGTGTATGGAATGTTGTATTCTCATGATTCAAATTCAGTTTTGATGGGGTATTCTGATGTTGATTAGGCTGGAAGTGTTGATGATAGAAAGAGTGCCTCTGGGGGATGTTTCTTCTTAGGAAACAATTTGATTTCATGGTTTAGCAAGAAACAAATTTTTATATCTCTATCTACAGCTGAAGTTGAGTACATTGTTGTAGGAAGTAGTTGTTCTCAACTTGTATGGATGAAACTGATGTTATCTAAATATAATGTCACACAAGATTTCATGACATTATTTTGTAACAACTTGAGTGCTATTAATATTTCTAAAAATCCTATTCAGCATAGTAGGACAAAACACATTGATATCATGCACCACTTCATTAGAGAACTTTTTTAGGACAAAGTCAACTCTTGAGCATGTTAGCACTAAAAATAAACTTGCTGATATTTTTACTAAAGATCTAGATGTAGTTCATTTTGAATACTTTAGAAGGAGACTAGGGATCTATATCTGTAAGGACTTATAGCAATTATTGTTATGGTTGTGAGTTAATAAAATCATTCAATCATACCACCTAAATCCAAGTATTTTATTGGATATTGGTAGTGTTAAGAAAAGGGAATCTCCTTTATCTTTGCATTACAAACTGTCTAGTTGAACACATGTTATAGACATTATTGTGACATCTTCCCTGGTGAAGACCCTACTGACAAGAGTAATGACGTTGTTGTTGGTGGTGAAATTGTTGCATCTGTTGGTGCTGATGTTGATGGACAAGGAGAAGAGTATGAGGCTAACGCTGATACTGATCCATGATTGTTGCTTATATGACCCTTTTTGGTTTTTTTTGTGTACTTGTTTTTAGTGTTTTATGATTCCATAAGGGTTAAATGGCCAGGATATGTTTAGCATATGTGTGTGCTTTGTGTGCTAATGTTTATGTTCTAATGTGCTATTGTGATTGCTTTTGGTTTGTTACTTACCTTTGTCATATTATGGCTAAAAAGGGGGAGTAATATGTGTCTCCGATCTAACCATCTGATTATTGCTATTGAGGGGGATAATTTTTTATTCACTAGAGAACTTGTTATTCACTGAAGTGTTACTTAGCAGGTTTTGAGGGGGAGTCCCTGTTCTGGATAGAACTACTGTGAAGAGTTGTCAGACATGATGTTCTAACATATTGAGAAGTTTTTTTTAATCTTGGATGTTGTGTTGAGTAGCTTTCTCTTGCTTATAGGGGAGATGATTGTTGCTGCTCATATCTCTGATAAATTGATTTCTATTGTTGTGCCTCTAATATTTGTGTGTTTGATTTATTTTCAAACCTGAGTTGTTCTGTTGTTTATGTGTGCAAGGATTATTAAGTTATTTTAGCCAAAATAAGCAAAAGGGGGAGATTGTTAATTCTCTATTTTTTGTGTTTGTCATGTTTGGTAAAACTAAATTAGCATAAACATGTTTAAATAAGATGATATATCAACTCAAGAAACATGTTGAACAAGATGTCCTATGTAGAATTATTCGACATCGTGACTGTGTATAGGTGAACAGTTGGATTCTTTTAGGTTGTTACAGATGTAGAATATTCTGGGAATATTATGATATCTTATGTGGAGCTCAGTTTAAGGATTAAGATATTCAAGCTGAATTCAAGGGATATTCTTAGTTTCAAATTATGGAGGTAATTTAGGAAACTAATGATTGAAGTCCTATTTTTGAGGAGATAAATCTCCAGCCTTATTTTCCTGTCCTGCTGCGCTTTTCAAAACCCAAATCTAGTCCTGAAGATTTCTGTAAATAGATTGCTACAAACCTAATTATGGTGTGTATTTTAAGTTGTATTTTGTTAGGGTTTGTGTGTTATTCGTGAGCCTCTCTAATATCACCTTATTACAAGAGTGGGACTGTCTCTTTTGAGTTGTAAGTTTTATTGATCATTCATAAGCTTTTAAGCATTGAATAATTGTAGACTGGTGAGAGTTTGCTGTGGGTATACAAATTGATACTACTTAGTTGACTTCGTCCCTGGCTTGGTAGTCCCCAGAGTAGGTGTTGTTGTACACCGAACTGGGTTAACAATTCTTTATGTTGTTTACTTTTTGCACTATTAACTGTGATTTAATATGTTCATTGTGTTGTTGTTCAAAGATCAGTGTCTCGATATCTCTTAGGACATCTGAGATCTAATTACCAGAATTTCACTTAGTATGCTTGATGGGTATTCTGGGTATAATCAAATATTTATTGCTAACAATGATGTGCCCAAAATGGAATTTTGTTGTCCAAGTGCCCTAAGAACATACGAATGGGTTGTCATGACTTTCAGATTAAAAAATGTTGGGGCAGCCTATCAAAGGGCGATGAACTCTATTTTCCATGCAGATTTATATTGATGGTATTGTTATTAAGTTTGTATCAGGCAAGATTCATTTAGACCACCTCCGGCAATCATTCTAAAGAATGAGGAAGCATGGTTTGAAAATGAACCCCCTTAAATGTGTATTTTGTGTTCAAGCATGGAACTCTTAAGCTTTGTGGTCCATAAGAAAGGAATCGAAATAAACCAAAACAAGACCAAAGCTATCATGGAGGCGAAAACTCCATCAACAAAAAAGGATTTGCAGTCTTAGCTAGGGAAGATCAACTTCTTGAGGAGGTTCATCTCGACTTAAGTGTAAAAACTCAAGCCTTATCTCCTCTTCTTCGAATAAATAAGGAAGGTTTCAAATGG
This sequence comes from Vicia faba, assembly GCA_948472305.1. Lineage (NCBI taxonomy): Eukaryota > Viridiplantae > Streptophyta > Magnoliopsida > Fabales > Fabaceae > Vicia > Vicia faba. The sequence goes on from OX451737.1 coordinate 103,406,630, forward strand.
GGGAAAGCGCAACAAGAAGCTTTTGATAAAATTAAAGATTATCATGTATAACCTCGAATTATTTCACCACCTTGTAGAAGTAGGAGTATGAGACAATACATCTTTGCATCTGAAGTCACTATAGGGAGCATGTTTTCTCAAGAAGATGAAAACGACATCAAAAGAGTCATTTATTATCTTAGTCATGTCTTAAATGATGCAGAAACTAGATATAATATGGTGGAAAAACTATGTCTATGCTTGTATTTCTCTTGTACAAAATTGAAGCATTATATAAAGTCAGTTTATATTTATGTTTCGTCTCACTTTGACATAATTAAACATATGCTTTCAAAACATATCTTGCATAATAGAATTGGAAAATGGGTGTTAGCCTTAACCGAATATTCTTTGACTTACATGCCCTTAAAATCTATGAAAGGGCAAGTGGTTGCAAATTTTATAGTTGACCATGATGTGATCCAAGTTTTTGCAGAATTTGGTGGAACTAGAACCCTGGAGATTATATTTCGATGGTTCAACACATAAGGATGGTACTGGAGTTGGAGTTTTGATTATTTCTTCTAACAAATTTCCGACAAAATTCAAGTGCAAAATAGATGGTCCCCCTTGCTCGAAGAATGATGTTGAATATGAGGCTTTGATAATTGGCCTTGAGATCTTGTTTGAATTAGGGGCAATTAGGGTCGAAATACGAGGACACTCTGAATTGGTGGTTAAACAAATAACCAAGGAGTACAAATGTGTTTTGTACAAATAACCAAGAAAAATTTAATCATGCATTTCATTGTAGCAAACAGGTTGCTACGAAAATTTGAGTACGTGAACATTAAACACATTCTTCGACCCAAGAATCAAGAGGCCAATAATTTAGCCCATATAGCATATGGATATAAGGTGTCGAATGAGAAGTTAGAAGACATGATAAAGGTTTGAGGGAGAATGATGGAAACAAAATAATCTCCATATGATCTAGAGATGTCGAAGCTGGGTTACATAGATGAGGAAAATTCCGATGTTTTCACGATTGACAGCCTAACAGAAACATATTGGAGGAAGCCAATAGTAAATTATCTTTGAAAAACCCACAACATATGTAGAACAAAAGGTCAGATACAGTGCTCTAAGATATACTTTTAGGTTATGGGTAACAAACTGTTCAAAGAGACACCTGAAGGAGTTTTACTCAGATGCCTTAGCAAAAGTGAGGCATATTTGGCTCTTTTGAGTGTCCACAATGGGGCATGTGGAGCCCATCAAGTTGGACATAATATGAAATGGCTACTTTTTAGACAATGCATGTATTGGCCAGCAATGCTAAAATATTGCATTGAGTTCGCTAACGGTTGTCAAGAATGTCAGGTTCATTCAGGTATTCAACATGTTCCTACAAGTGAGCTACACTTTATTATCAAGCCTTGGCCCTTTATAGGGTGGGCTTTGGATTTGGTTGGAGAAATTTGACCAACGTATTCAAAAGGTCAAAGATATGTTTTAGTAGGGATTGATAATTTCACTAAATGGATCGAATCCATTCCTTTGGCAAATGTAGATCAAGAAGCAGTAATCGAGTTTATCCAAAGGAATATAATGTACAGGTTTGGAATCCCTGAGACCGTAGCAACTGATCAAGGGTCATTGTTTACTGGTCGAAAGATGCAGGATTTTTCCAAAGAGGTGGGAATTAAATTGCTAACATCCACGCCATATTATGCCCAGGAAAATGGTCAGGTCGAAGTGTAACACCCTTATAACCCACATGTATTTTTCATATAATTTTGCGAAAAATAAAACAAATAGAATCACCAACAAGGGTGTCACATCTTCATACAAAGGTTATACAAACATCCTGCTCTGTAACACGGGTTTTTTGAAAATTAATGGTAACAAATACTTTATTAATGACAATGTCAAGTCAACTTCTCACAGCATAATTCATAGTTTCAATACACTTTATTAAAAGAAATACTTTGTAGGATCCTCATCATACTTTCTCATCTATGATTCACAAGTAAATTAAAACAAATACCATGAAGGTAGTTTAAACTTCAAATTAAACAAAATGACATAATTATTCAAGTCAAACAATCCCATCCCTGATGTTACATATCAGAGCAAGACCCCTTTATTCTATAGGAAATAAAGAACACACTCTGCAACTATCCTCTAAGCCTCGATGAACTATTATTGATTACCTGTAAGTTACCCACATATAGAGGCAACATTTCTAAGCTACAAGGGTGAGTAAATCATAATCATTATAAAAGACATAAGGAGTAAATATAGTAGTCATGATACAACATCAAAGACCTGCACCATCGAAAACCTCATGTCATACTCACACCTTCGAGCATCATAATATGCATCAGACACATGGTAATACCATTAATTAGCATATATCACAAACATGCATTCCCAAAACATCAGTCAATCATATCATCATGCAATGCCACATATAATGCAATGCAACTTCTTTAGATTCATGCATGTGGTACTAAAACTTCACCTATGACACCGTCATTGTTTTTCTTCAAAGATTCCCACCAATAGGATCAATTCCCTCTTGGAACCAGAGCACATCATAATTTGCACTCAATCCACGCTATGGGATTGAGGCTATCACTAGACTATTCATCCTACAAAACTCACGGGAACAACGTCCTGCAACCATCACTGGGCTACGCCCTAACTTATGCCATGAATGCGTGATGTGAAACATATTAATAACCAAATGACCACAACTAGTCAAAATGCATCATTATTCATATAGTCGTCATAAATATTAATACACACTTCATAACATAAAACAACATCATCATAACATCAACAATTCATTGTATACACATACACCATATTAAACAATCACTGAATCATCTTATTCATCAAATCATAGGTACTAGAAAACAATACCTATGTCCTAATTTATCCCACCAACATATAGTTCACCGCTTTAGGTTTCTAACACTTCGAACAACGCGTCAATCGAAGTTCTAAAACTCAAGTAATGACACTTTTAAAAATATGTTGTTGTCCATTTCCTGGTGCTCGCCCGACGACCCTGCTTGTTCGCCAAAGGCTCGCCCGGTGATGAGGGAGAGACAACACCATCCTCATACAAAATTCAAGGGGCTCTAGATTCTCTAGTGTCCATCACTCAACAACATACCTTGCTCGCCCAATGACCACCTCTCACTTTTGCATCGCCCAACGATGCTCCAGCAAGGTACCCCTCCCCATACAAAATTCTAGGGGCTATGTTTTCACCCCCATTCCTTTGCTTCTTACTCACCCCGCTCTACTTGGGCAAAGTTGACTTTCCCGGTGATGTAGCGTGAACACGACTTCTCTATTGCGATTTATGCATTGCACCAGTCCCAAACTCACATGATTTCATCATGTTATAGGTCATAAATCCTCCTAGCTTTACTTGGTTTCATCAAATAACAACAACACAAATTATCATACATCATATACATCAATTATTTGCAAGAAAACATCATAATTTCACCGATTTTCTTCAAAACATCACATTAACATTATCATCCCAAAACCCCAACACAACCTATAATTATCTAAATCATAGATCAATTATAATAACAATGATAAACCCCATTACCTTAGATTCTAGATTTGATTCCTGATCCAAGCTCTATGGTTGATTCTCTTCTCTTCTCTTTGTGCACTAGCTCTTCACTGTTCTCTTCCCAATTTTCACGATTGTACATAATGAAACATTTTTCTCTCTATTCCTTGTTTAACCCTTGGATCCTTTCTATGGTCTTTCCATCTTACCCTCACTTACACCATAATATTACCACCATGTCCTCATAGCATCTATCTATTATTATTATTCTATTTAACTAATTAAAATAATTTCAACTAATTATTCTAATTATCTAAATTATTCTAAAATACTTTATACCTTCTTAATTCCTACCCCCCCCATCATACACCCCAAAAAACATCATATCAAGTATAATGATCATTAATACATCATATCAAGTATAATGATCATTAATACATCATATAAACACCACAAATATGTCACAAAACTTATCATAAATTAATTAAATAATTAAATAAATAATATAATTATTTTAGGGTGTTACCTAAAGCGGAAAATAAAGTACTAATTGGTTTAATAAAGAAACATGAGGGAAAGAAGCCAAAAAAATGGCATAAGACCCTAAATCAAATCCTTTGGGCTTGCCGAACATCTCCTAAAGAGGCTACCAACGGTACACCCTTTCGACTAACATATGGTTATGATATGGTATTACCAATCGAAATATGTTTACAATCAACTAGGATACGAAGACAACATGAAATTACATTGGAATCATATTGGAATATGATCTTAGATTAATTGGTTGATTTAGACAAAGAGAGACTAAAATCCTTAGAATTATTAAGAAGGCAACAGAAAAGAGTAGAGAAAGATTATAACAAGAAGATTAAACTCAAGACCTATTTGATTGGTGATTTAGTTTGCAAAGTGATCCTACATATGGATCAAAAGGATAGGACTTTGGGAAAATGGTCCCCAAATTGGGAAGGTCCATTCCAAGTTATGCAAGCCTTTTCAAATAATGCTTAGGAAATCAAAGAGCTGGCAAAAGATTAAAGACTTTTATGAGTAAACGGTAAATATTTGAAAAAATATAAGCATATACTATAAGAAGTCAAAATATCAATAAAGTAAATTTAAAATGTAATTTGAAAGCCAAAATAGTAAGATTAAATACACCAAAATGGTTTAGTTATGAAAGTCTAGTATCAGATATGTGATGTCGAAAGAGATGTCACGGCACAAATATATGTTTGCAAGTAAGGTGCAGAAAAATCAAAAGCAGTAAAAACACAAGAGATTGTTCACCCAGTTCAGTGTACAACAACACCTACTCTGGGGGCTACCAAGCCAGGGACAAGTTCACTAAATAGTATCAATTCATAGACCCTCAGTAAACAACCAGTTTACGATCTAATCACTTAATCACTACCCAAGATAAACTTCTACCTAAGACTCACCTAGGTATGAAGCCATCCATAAATCCCTTCAATCACTTACAGAATTAATAAGTTTGAAACACTTCAATCATTAAATGCTTAAAAGATTATGAATGATACACAATTAACAACCCAAGTAACAACTCAAGTACTTAAACTAATACTTAGAGTGTATTACGAATAAAAAGTATAAAATTCTAATCAGAAAGAAAGTATTCTTCTTCAAAAATTTCTTGTCTTTGAATAAAGAAGCGAGTCCTTACATATGTGCAGCTTTGGGCTTGGGCTTGAAAACAAATATTCAAGTCTTTTGAATATTTCCATAAAAACAAGCTAAGATATAATTATGCAATTTGAAAAATATTCCTCCATATTTTTCACAACTTGTAGTTCACAAATCCTGAGTTATAGAGTGCTAGAAATCAGGAAACAAAATACTTAACTGATTTTGGGATGAGATCAGTTCAGTAGGAAGATGTCAAGACATCTGCTTTGACATCATTCAAAATAGTTTTGCTCCAAATGTTGACATTTAGCAAAATATTATCAAGTCATTGTTTTACCAAAATTGATGCCAATAAACACTTACAAACTCCCCCTTTGGCAAATTTTGGCTAAAATATTGTTAGAGTATATTATCGGAGCAGCAGCATAATAATTAGAACATTATCAGGGCAACAACAAGCAAGGCAATCAAAATATACATTCAGTTAGCAGTTAGATGTTAGCACAGGGAGATGTCAAAACATCTTCTGGGACATGAGGCTCCCCATCAAGTATTGAGCTCCCCCTTAATCAATGGCCAGTGGTTAGTGGTTAGTCAGTCACTCACTCACTTTCTCTCCCCCTTTTTAGTCATAATATGCCAAAGAAAAGATGCAATCAAAGGAATATCAATATTAGGGTACAGGCCATAAAATTCAAATGTCAAGCACATGCAAGTGCCAAAACAGAAACAAAGTGTTCAACTAAACATCAAATAGTATAACTGTCATCCTGACCAGTTGACTTGGTTGAACCAGAACTTCTTTCCTCACTAGAATCTTCACCTTCAGAGCTCACTACATCATCAAGGTTTCTATCCTTTTGATGGTCCTTGATCATATTTTCAAAGAATAGCTTCCTAGATGAGCTCACTCTGATCACATTATCTAATTCCTTGCAAGCTTCCTTTAGTTCATTGATCATTTCATCCTTAGTAGAGGTCTTGTCAGCAGGAGCAGATGTTAAAACAATGTCTGGGACATGTTTTCCTAAAAAGAGCTTAAAGTGGAGGGTCAAGGAAGACTCCCTCTTGCATACAACATCATTTCCACTTAGGATTCCAGGGTGCTAATTTAGGATAATTCCATAGAGGAGGGAAGGAAAAGAAATTGGAATCTTAATGGCACAGGTTCCTGCATGTTTGATGGCCTGATCAAAGATATAAGTCCCATAATCAAAAAGTTTTTGGTTTCCAATAGCATAAATAAACTTTCCTAAACCAATGGAGATGGTTGAAGTGTAATTAGTGGGAATCCAATTTGCAGCTTCAATCCTATGTAAAATTTCATATTTCACACTTAGTTTGCTGACAGGAAGTTTATTTTTCATTGGCCACTCACTTACTTGAATGGAAGTAATGGCTCTACACACTTGATTGTCTGTAACTTCCAGCTCACAACATACATCTTCAGACCTATCTAGAAATTTGTTTATATTGGAAGGAGAAAATTCAACACACTTTCCTCTAACAAAAACCTTTATGTATTCATTACTCTTATGGTCAGCACAATCAACGGGAATATTAAAAATAAACTCCTTAACAAGAGTTTCATAGAAATTTGCAAACCTAGTAATTGTTTTCATCAGTCTAGCATAGGAGATCAGCTCCATGATTTCCTTACATTCCAAGGCACCAACTCCTAGTTCTCTCTCCAGGGTAATCCTTCTTTGATACACATACTTCCACTTTTCAGTATTCCCAATAGAGTGAAAGGAGATGTTGTCAAGTGGGGCATCAGGAACCCTAACAGACAATTTCTTATTTGCATACTTTTTGATAGGAGAGATGTCCTAGACATCTTGCTCGACATCATACTCAGAGTCAGTCTCTTCAACTAGAACAACTTTCTTCTTACTCTTAGACCTTTTAACAGCATCCTCATCCTCATCACTAGAAGTAACAGGTCTATCTTTTCTCTTTCTAGAAGGAGGGATTACTTTACTTCCTGCTTTTGGGGGTCCATACATGGTTTTCTTCTTGATAGTATTGGGTGGGGGTGTGATGCTTGCATCTTTCACTCTCCTGGACTTTAGCCTTCTAGTAATACCAGGTACAACATTAGTGATGAGCTTATTGTCAGAGAGCTCTTGAACATTGACAACATCCACAACATTGTGAAATTCTTCATCCTTTAAGGCAGCATCATTCTTCAACATTTTGATCAACATTTTCCTCATCATCTTGATCAACATTTTCTTCTTCCACATATTTTAGGGCAGAGGTAGCAAGCTTCTCAAATTTGCTATCAGCAGCATCACTTTTGGATGATTTAGCAGCATCATTCTTAGGATTACTTCCTTTCTCAGCTGGAGGGGGCATCTGAGCAAGGGGAGTAGAAATCGTGTCGAAAAAGTCTTTCAAAAAATGTTCTTTTCTAGAGTTGTTGAAAAGAAGAAAAAAAATGGGGGGGGGGGGGCAATTTTTTAGCTGTAACTTTGACGCTTCATTGAAATAGTGGTTCGAGGAGAATTCAAAAGAAAAATGTTGGGACGACGAAAGCTAATTTCAATTTAAAGTTATTTAAGACACATTTCGATCGAGTCTACAAAGATGAAGCAATGCAAGGCGAATGACTTAGTAAATTTTCTGAAGATACTCGAAGCGGGTTTAAAAGATATTCAAATGAGACTATAACTGATTTTAGCGCTAATATGATCTTTGAAAAAGATATACGTGGAAGCCTGCGAAAGGCTAGCAACATGCAAACAAGGATGTGCCATCCTCCAAGAAGACGACTGTTCATGGTAGTTAGTTTTGAATTATTATTATATACATGATTTTTTATGTTAGAATTTTGTGTGTTCACTTCTTTGTACAAATTACTCAAAATAGCTTAAAGTACCAAGTGTTCTAGAAATATGTTGCTGAGAATGTACATATGAAGCACCAATTTTATATTCAATGTCGTTCTTTTTCAATTGAAGTCCTTCATATTCCCTTTAAGTTTAAATCAAAACTTCTTTACACTCCAGTTTTTACTTTAAATCATTTTATACTACTTTCTAAATAACGATCTCTATCGAAGAGATTGATATCCAGAAAACTTAGAAAACAAAATATACACTATTGTCCTAGGATCAATCTAGTTAATCTTGTAAGCAACCATAATCTCTAGGATTTGGAAGACTAGCACTTGTTTACCAAATTTCACAGTAAACAGTGTTATGAGAATAAATAATAAGTACCAAGATGATTGAAGTGTTCATCACTAGATCACTATCAAGAAAGTCTATGAATATCTTGAAAGAAGCCAATGTTTCTTTTCTTAAGAGTAGATGGGAATAATCATTATAAAGGAGTTACAATGATGTTATTCCCAAGTTAGAACTATATATTCATATCACAATATAAATTAAATGTTATGCTTGAAAGATAATTGTATAAATTGAAAAGGACTTCATACAGTTGTCGTTTCTAGTACAAAGGTAAAATATATTATTTGGACCACTTTGCTAATTCTTGGGAAGAAAATTGTGTTTCTTATATTGCAGATCCTATTGATCTCATTCACAATGATAATGGGTTAATCTTGCAAGTTCAGAATACTAGATCTCACTAGCGATCCATATATATATATATATATATATATATATATATATATATATATATATATATATATATATATATATATATATATATATATATATATATATATATATATATATTGACACTTCAATTTATTTTGATTGAAGATCGAAAGTTGAAATTAGAAGAAGTGTATATTACAAACATAGGAAATAGTTCATTATACCCTAATAAAGTATCATACTTAATTGATTCTTGATGCACAAAATGGGAAACTAGATGTTAAATTAATATCTGATTGACTTTAGTGCTAGTGGGAGATTCTTGGAGTAAGCCCTAATATCCCATGAATATTGGCTTAATATGCTTTTGTATCATGACCTTCATATATATTGTTTGTCAATATATATATATATATATATATATATATATATATATATATATATATATATATATATATATATATATATATATATATATATATATATATATATATATATATATATATATATATATATATATATATATATATACTTATTAGGTATCGTATTTATCGTGTTATTTATATAAGACATGATAAAGTCCTTATAATAATTAGTCTATTAATGACCTATTAAGTGTGACTTAATCGTGAGAGCTTATTAAACATAAGGACGTTATCGTGAAAGCTCATCAAATAGGACAACAATAATGCATAGAGACTATTATGTGAGTAGAGTGATTATTGTGTCTCATAAGTCATGGATATGAGATATCAAGTCTTCACGTAGGTATAAATATTAGGAGTAATATTTATACTGGATTGACGCACCGTGAGAATACTACATAGTTTATTATGTAAATATCATAAGTTATTCTCATAGTGATAGTGGTGTATACCACCCTTCGACCTCAAACCACTATGGATCCTAGATGTTGAGTCGTGCACTTTATTGTTAATCAAATGTTGCCTGTAACAGGATGATCATAAAGATGGTTAATAGGTACTTTATAAATCATGTTGAGGTACATGAGTGACCTAGATGGTATTTTCCCCTCCTACATATACGGGAGTAATATCTATGGGCCCCTTGATAGAGTATGACTAAAATGTATGGTCGTGCTCAAATAAGTCAATATGAGATATTGGACTTATTTGTTGTTATCAAGTATACTTGGGGATCAATGAATAAAATATTGAACTATACAAGGGTGACACATTCTAGGCCTTTTGTTTAACATAGATATAAGGGAAAAGGGTAATTGTACACATGATCATAATCACATAAAGGTTATATCAGATTTCACGACATCCTCGTCACTTGGATAGCAGTGATGTGTTGGTAGATACCGCTCACTGTTTATAGTATTAAATAGGTCATTTAATATTATTGCCAATGTTGCAAGAACCTATAGGGTTACATGCATAGAGTAGTGATAGTGGAATTAATATTTAAGTTAAATAAAATTTAATTTAATTATGTGTTAATATTATTTAAATTGTTTAAATACATTAACACGTATATAATTTTATTTGATAAAATATAATATAATTAAATAAATGGGAATTGACAGTTAATTAAATTAAATATGATTCAATTTAATTAATATTTTATTTTATTTAATAAAAATATTTTAGTTAAATATAAATAATATTTATTTAATTAAAATAGTTTAATTAAATAAGATTGAGCTTGTTTCGGAAAAGCCCAAAATAAGAGCATTAGGATTTTAGAAACTCTCTATAAATAGAGGAGCTCTTTCCCCTACCAATGCTAATGGTCAATTTTTTCAGAACAAGAAACGGCTGGCACCGCGTTTCACTTTGTACTCGCGTGGACTTCATAGAGACGATGGTATTTTCCACGTTCGTGATCAAAGTTAAAACACGCTTCAAGAGGTAATTCAAAATCTTTATTTGTGTTTGATTTGTGATTAATGGTTTAATCAAGATATGTTCATCGAGATTGTTTCACTAAAATGAACAAAATTTTGAAAAACCCTTTTAATATCCCTTCAGTTTGAAAGGAATTCAAGGGCAAATTCTATTTAAGGGGGGGAATATAGTATCCCATGTTTCCTAGGAAGGAGTATGAAAGCCAAGGAAACCTAATGATACTTAATGATAAGATAGTATAGACCTTAAGGAATTGATTAGGTTGGAATTAAATGGTAAATTGATAAAGTTTGCATAGTTGGAGGGCAAAATGGACATGTGGTAGATTCTTGAAGAATCAAGGGTAGACCATTGAAGTAGGAGTAGCAATGCAACTGGTTATCATCCATCTTCTTCTCATCATCATTATCTTCTTCTTAAAGTTCATATTTTTGAGGTGAGTTCTATTAGATAGGATTTGGGGTAGAAGTTTGAGATAAATTGCATGATTTCGGGTTAGAATGAGATAAAACGTGTTGCATGTTTGATTAATCAAAGAAGTTGTGTTTCGGGGTGCCACTACATGTTTTGGAATGCTGATAAATGTTTGGGTTCCATTTGGGATGGATTAGAAGTGAAAAATTGGTACGAGGGGGCTGTTTTTCGCAAAACCAGAATGTCACAGTCGCCTAGAGCTTGCCCGACGAACTTGGGGCGAATCTCACAACATTGAGAAATGCTTGGTTCTTGTTTTTATCATAACTCGAGAACCGTAGTTTTGTTTTACGCACGGTCGGAAGTGTTGGAAATCTTATTCAATGATCCATCTCTTAATGGATAAATGCCATACCTTTATGACTATTTAGAATATGTGACAAGTCCATAAGGAAGTACTTGTTTAAATATTAACCCGGATTTGCTCTATAGACTGACAAATGAAACATTATACCTTGTCTAACCAAACGAATGGGTGAGGGGATGTTGTTTATGCATGATTATGGGCCTATGAACATGATTTATGAGGTGCATTAGTGTTATACTAACATGTATGATATGATGTGATTATTGTTCTATGCCTCTTTTATTCGTGTGTGTAATGTATTGCACTATGATGATGAATTGCATGTTATGATCACTTGTTATGCCTCTCTTATTGGTGTATTTTTTTATATAATGAAATATGTTGATAAAGGTTATGATGTGATAATTTTCTTTGCTTGGTTAGTTTTCATTCGTTTCTGTTGAACATTCGAATATGGTTGTGACGTATGCTTGAATCAAAGTAGGCCTAAGCTACTAGGTGGTAAATCACGTGAGTTGATGGACTTATTTTCCAATTCATTACCGTTGCAATGTGATTGTGAGGGTCTTAAAGGGTGTTTCCCACTTGGGGTTAATACATCAGTGTTATCGGTATGTTGTGCACACTTGAGCTACCATTACGATATGCATGTGGGGGTCTTATAGGGCGTTTCTCCACTAGCAGTTAACATATTGGCATACTTGGTATGGTGGGGTTGTGATGCCATGTAGGCAATATCACTTCGGACTCACCTCTAGTGGTGCCACATAGGAAACATCATTAGGCTTTCACCTGGTGGGCTTATGCAGTCATGATGGCGTATTTGCATTAACGGTTAATGCATATGCATATGGGTGATTGATGGGGTCGTGAAGCCACATAGATAATGTCACTTCTTTAACTCGTCACTGATGGAATTTCACTTAGGATTCCTCTTATTCATCGTGCGATGTGTATGTGCAATTCTCTTAATGCTAGGCACAAGAGACTCACCGAGGGTGTGGTTGTATGCTCTAGGTAGACAAGAAGATACTACTTCTGAATTCTTCGTACACGGGTACAGGTTTACATACTTAGTTGCTTTGGTTGTTTTGTGATGATGCTCTTGAATTTGGTGATCAAGGGACTCTCAATTGTGGTACTATGTGTTGTTCTGTATTTCTTTACTTGATAGTGAGAGAACCCCAGATCAATGGTGGATTCGTTTTGATGCATGTACCCTGTAGAATCAAGTGGCCTATAAGATATGGGAACTCACTGAGATTTAGTAATCTCACTCCAATCCTATTAACATTTTTCAAGCACAGTATAGGAGTGGAAGAATTGCTAGATGGTCTGTATTGAAGAATATGCATGAACAAATGGAAGAAAGACCTCATCAGATATCATCTTTCTGTTGTGTATTGTTCTACACAAGCTAATTGTATACATTTTAGCTGAAAGAGTTGAATTGTATATGATTTTAGTCTTGTCATTTCCAACTTTTATATATTTCTATGTACCATTTATAGCATCACTACATATTATTTTAAACGTATATGTACGGGATGTTATAAAATCCTTAAAAGAAAACATCATCACATTATTGAGATTGCTCGTTCCTTATGTAGTTAAGCATATCTTACTATTGTTCATAATATTAATATAAGTGCATTGTTTGTCACATTAGTTCTTGACCTTAGCCAATTATAACAAAGAAATGTTCAATTACATATCTCAGCCTAATTTTATAGCTACATGGCTACACATGGATATTTTAAAAAACACTTTGTTAAAAAGTTTCTCAATATTTAATATTTCAATTAAATTTTATAAAACTAACTAGGAGAAAAAACTATGATTCTAATATTGGAGTGAGAGTGAGACAAATTAGATCAAAAAATTAGGGGTGTTCGCAGTGCGGTTTGGGCGGTTTTGTAGAAAAAAATTATCCGAACTGCAATAGAAAAAAGCATGCGGTTCGATTTGATTCGGTTGATTGGGAAAAAAATCCAAACCAAACCAAATCAAATCAATGAGGTTTGGATTGGTTCGGTTTTGTTAAATGTATAAATGCATAACACATAATTACTCACATGCGGTAACACTACCGTTGTTACAATTATCTTTCATATATTCTCACAATTTGACACTAATGTGTGTTTTTTCTTCTTGCACACAATTTGACAATAATTAAAATAGTATGCAATCAAATGCAATATTCAAAATAGTTGACATGAAAATAGTATTCAATACATAAATTAACCATCAAAGTAGTATTCAATCACTAATAATCAAAAGCATCAAATTAACCATCAAAGTAGTATTCATTTCAATACATAAATTAACCATTAAAATAGTATTCAAACGAAGGACTTTAAAGTCATCAAAAGCACTAATAATTTGTTTCTTCTTGCTTCTTGGACTGAGCTGCCAAGTTGCAAATCAGAAAGTCCCTCATTTACTTGTGGGATTGGAGCCATTTCTAAAAATGATCAAATATATTACCAAAAGTTAAACAAAACAAACAATTGAATAAAATATATTTATGAACAAAGTATACAACATATACCTTGTTCGAGTTTCTCCAAGTCTTCCAAGTTCTCTTTAATATCCACTTTCAAAGGAGAGGATCTTAACCAATTTTGTGAACGTATTAAAGCTTCAACGGTGTGGGGTGTAAGAGAGCTCCTAAAACAACTAAGAACTCTACCCCCGGTGCTAAAAGCTGACTCCGAAGCAACAGTGGATATTGGCATAGCCAAGATATTTCTAGATATTAAACCAAGAGTAGGATATTTGGTGGAATTTACATTCCACCAATTTAAGATGTCAAAATCCGTACATTTCTTCTCTCTCGTCTCCATGAGATACAAATCCACTTCATTTTTATTTAAATATGAATCTTGGTTCATGTCCATCTCAAATTGATCATCCATATGATCAGAAGATGTAACAACTTCTGATAGCCCTATTTCTTGTGCAACACTTTCGGCTTGGTCTTTACTTAAGAAAATACTATAACTTTCAAACATTTTGTTTAATGTTTGTTTCACCTTATCACACAAAAAATCAGCAACTTCCTTCTCATAAACTTATCCAACCCCCACCTAATAAATTGGAACTTACATCGAGGATCAAAAATTACAGCAATAAAGACTAGCATATTCATCTTTTTGACTTCTCCCCAATAATTACTATATTTATCATCCATAGTGTTGTACCCCAAAATTTGCCCTCTCTTTTCCACAAGAAATCACAGCTTCGGGCTTTTCCTGATTTTTCAGATTGGTTTAAGAATCGGTCAAGCAGACTTTTCTCATCAGTCAGACAAAATTAGGGTTTCCATTGATTTTGAATCAGTTCAAGAAGATTGTTAGGGTTTGGTTGAGTTTGGCTCAGGGTTTGATCAGGCGGACGTTTCTTTGACAGTAAATCAAGAATTAGGGTTTGCGCGCGCATTCTCAGAAGGAATTAATTCTACAGTTCTTTTCAATTGACTCTGGGACATGGGTTGAGGCTTCTGATTGGAAGTTTGAAGTTTAAGTTTGATCAGTGAGATAAAGGACATGTGGACGTTTGTTTGTTTAACTGTGCAATGCTTTTGGTTATTCGGAACGCCAGACGTTTATTGATTATTTATAATTTCTAAGTTAAAATTATTGGATAATTTCCAATTATTATAATTCAAGAAATTTAAGTAATTAAATAAGCAATTACAGAAGAATTAAAAGAGATATCTGACAAAGAAAGATTTTTATTCATTTTTAATTGTTTGTTACAAATATTATTTGAACACTGTAAATTTATTTACAGTTGTTTACATTAATATTATTACAATGATTGAAAGTAATAAAACTATCCTAAATCTCTGGAAATCTTCATCTTCTACTGATTGCATCCTTTGCCCCAATTGATATTTACCTGCAAAAAGAGAAGAGAGAAGTCAAACACAGATGAATTAAAAGGACATTCTCAGACAGATAATTAAAACTCATCATTAAAAGTTTTGGCCAGAATCAGTTTGTTCGTCCTCTCTGCAAATCACAAGAAGATGTCTCTTCTTGGTTCACAAAGAGGGTAATTAAATGTTTGCAAGCATGAATTAATCAAATACAAAAATGCACAAATTCAAACAAGCTGCACATGGACCAATGAATATGCCAAACAATTACAAAGTCCAAAATGCCAACTAAACTGAATTGCACTATCAAACAAAGCAAACCAATTTGTCAAAGAGGCAAACTAAGTCACAAATGCAGAACTGCCCAAACTAAGTTGTCAACCAAACTGTCCAAAAACTATCAAAAACTGTCAACAAGTACACAAAAAGCAAAAGGCAGAAAATCTGGAAAGATGCAGAGGAAAGCAAAAGATGCAAGCAAGCTTGTGAGAGTACGTTATCATCATTTCCCAGCCAAACACTTTTTCAGAAAAAAGTACAGTCTAAGTAATATAATATACTTATCTGTGGAGAGAGAAAGATAGGGAGAAGAGAGGCTTACAGTTTGCAGGTTTAAGGCTTAAGAGATATAAAAAAACAGAATCAACACTGTAAAGAGGAGGCAGAACAACACATAGAAAATATATCACAAAAGCAGGTCAACTTGCATAAACTGCTTCAAGTTTACCTGCATATCAACCTGCTTGCCTCAAAGCCTGTTCTAAACTACCCTAAGCTTGCTTCAAGCCAAACCCCAGCCTGTCAAACACAAACCTGTGTCCAAAGCCTAAAAACCTGCATAAATCTCAAATGAACAGCCTGCTCAAGCCTAAGCAAACAAATAGCCTGCTCAAGCCTAAGCAAACAAACAGCCTGTTCAAGCCTAAGCAAACAAACAGCCTGCTCAAGCCTAAGCAAACCTCAGCTGGTTCATCCTCAAGCCTGTAATCAAACAAATCTGTATCCAAACCAGCCTTGAAGCCTCTCATTATACAAACAAACAACCTGCTTGTTCCAAAACAACAAAGTCCTGAAGCCTTTCAAGCCTTTTTTTTCTCCAAACCTGAACAACTCAGTGTCAAAACTGATAACATTCAACCTGCCTTCAGTCCAACAAAATATACCAAAACCAAACTACCTGCTAAGCTTCAAACAACCTAACAGCCTGCCCAAAGCCAATACCCTCAAAATCAAATTCATCATAGGGTCAGACACAACCAAATCCAAGCATCTCAAATCATAAGCAAACAGCTCTCAGAACAAAAAGTTCATCATCGAGTGAAACAAGCATACAGTCATCAGAACAACATCAACATTTCAATATCAACAAGCCAGAAAGCAACTCAGAAGAAAGTATCTCAGAGGCAAGCAAGCAGAAGAGGAAAAGAAGAGGCAGAAGCAAATCATATAGGGTTTTCAGATTGCAACATTCATCATAAAACCAAAAGCAAGATACAAAGTACCAGATTTCCAGCAAGCTCTCAGCATCATACTCCCTCGCCTCCGGCCGCCTAAGACGCCTCCAGTCCCCTCCTCCGTCTCCTCTCCAAAGGTATTGTCCTCCTTCCTTTTTTACACTTCACAGAAACAAATACACATGTAACATAGAAAATCAATAACATGTAGAAAATAATAACATGCAAGAGAAAGTCTGAAAACCCTAAAAACATGAAAAGCAGAAATCAATACCTTCATTTTTCATCACTGCCTGAGCGATCTTAGGGTGGAGAAGGTGGAAGTGGTGTCCTAGTGGTCGGAGGCACGGATGAAGCGTCAGAACCATGGCTTGAGAAAGTGAAGAGGCGAAGAAGGAGAAGATGAGAGCGTCGTTCTAAGCCAAACACAAACCCTTGTTCTGAAACAACCAACGAAACCCTAAACAAAAACTTGTGAAACCCGGTTGGGCCTCTGCCCCACAAAACCCCAAGCCCAATCTCAATTTCTGGAGCACCCCCCTTTCTGAATCTGTTTGTTTGGGCCAAACATATAACACCAGCCCATCTATTTCTTTTTCTTATGTTTACAAACTAACATTTCTTGTTTACAAACTAAGAATTCTTGTTTTACAAACTAACACTTCTTGTTTTATTTATTTCCTTTTTTTCTTCATAACTAATTACATTAACTTTTATACCAAATTTTCTTAATTGCTTCTTTTATTTTATTACATGTAAAGATACATAAATATTAGATTTTATTAAGATTAAACAATTTTTCCTTTAAAACTTTTTTTCGTTTAATAAATCACTTTTATAAAACTTCCTAAAAAAAAACATTAACAAAATATGCAAATAATAGATTTTTGTAAGTTAAATTATTGTCCCTTTAAAAACTTTTTTTTGTTTATTCATAATTAACAAAAACACAAAAATACCTAATAAATACATTAGGTTAATATTTGCATCATTTGTAAATAATCACATACATTGCATAATACTTTTATTTTTCTTTGATCCTTATACATTGCTATATTTTACATTGAGAATGCGATTCGATTTGGTTGTAAATATTATTTGGACACTACTATCCTGATAAGACTCATCCCCATTTGTAAATATTTGTACCCCCATTCCCGGATACTTATTTGTAATAGCTTAGACTTTAAATTCCCGCAATTTATCGCTTTCTATATACTGTATAGTAATTAGGGTTTGTATGCGAAGATTTAAAATCAACCGCTAGATAACCTAATACAAAGACAAATGCATAAAAATCAATACACAAATCACACTTGCACCCCTAGGGTAATCCCACTTGTTGCCTTCAAAAATGGGCCATGTTGCATGTTGAGTATCTTTGGCAAAACAAAAACAAACCAAATGATCATAGTCCCTCGATGACGCTTTCTCAAGTTGCCTAAAAAATGATCAAGTCCCTTGAAGGAAAAATTGCCAAAGACACTTGGCACTATTGCATTCATGGTCTAAACGATGACCCGCACCCGTCCCGTTAACATCCTAACACAAGATTGTCCACCAAATACAATGGTGGAACAATACTGTTAAAAGGGTTAAAACATGAGAAAGATCTTTGAGTAAATTTAGGGGTAGACAACTCTTAGTTACTTGATCAAACTTGTAAAACAAATCCTTGCCATTTTTCAAAACACACTCCACAACACAACTTTCAAAACCAACTTTCAAAACATTGAACATCTTTTCAAAAAGGCAAACACCTTTGTAAAACATTCGAGTAAAGAATTGTTACAATGGTTGCCTAGACAAGGCATCTTTTTCAAAACATTTTCAAAAACCACACACACACAAAGCACCATTTCAAACAATTGAAAAGCAAAGGCAAGTGATCTAAGCAAGTAACTAAGAGCCCATGGATAACCATGGATAGAAAGGGTGCTAATACCTTCCCTTTCTATAATCTACTCCCCGAACCCAAGAAAACATCTCAAAGGTTTTTCCTGTGCTTTTTAACCTTTCCTTAGGATAAAATAAAAAGTCGGTGGCGACTCTTGCTCAACCGAAACATTTGCGAAAACAAACGCAAAACCTCAAGTTAGTTCTCCCACCGTATCACAGAACTGGCGACTCTGCTGGGGAGCAATTTAAAAGTGGGGTTACCTTAGGGTTTAGATCACCTTTACATACTTGCATTGATTGCTTTGATTGCTTTACTTTTTGGGTCCTTGTTTGGGTTTGTTGTAAATCCTACACCCGGATTTGGGGGTACCTTTTTAGGTAAATAGCAATAAAACTGTGAGGGAACTGTGCGGGGTATACCGACATGGTTGAAGCAGTAAGCTATGTTAGTGTGACATATTTGTGAGTACCGGTAACCCTTGAGTTCAATCAAGGAGAGTACGGGGCCGTTGAGTGATGTCATGAAGCACTAACGAACTCTTAGAACCTTACTTGACCATCTTAGCCTTTTTAGGGGTAGTGAGATGACCGACTTTGGTGCAGTCCGAAGTTGGTAGATACTCGATACTACACTCATTGAGGATTGTTTTCTTGGAATATTTTGGTCGCCAGTTAAGTGGCTAAACCAAAACAATGAACACAGAAAATAATCCAATGATATTGAGCTCCTTAGAACCCGGTTTCTATTTTAGGACAGGATGAGCCAACTAACTTCAAGAGGGTACTTACCTACGAACCCCATGCAAGCCTAAACCTACGGACTTGTTTGCTTTGTGTGAATATGAATACATGTATATACACTTACTTGATTTTGCATACATGTACATAACATCATGACATCATACCATAGCATTTTCTCAATAACCATTTCAAGGATCTTGAGGGTCTTTTGATGCAGGGTCACGTTGAACCAGACGTCTACCAAGGGGCAAGAGGTTTTCCTCTAAACAAATGCCATCAAAGATCAAGTGCAACAACTTGAATCAGGGGCTATGACCCACTTGACATGGTGAGCTTGATTCTCGTGGAAAGACATCCACCGGCGCAAAGTTCTCCAATCAAAGATGTTGATCAAAGTTCAACCTCTAACATTTTCTTGTGTTTACCCCGAGAGATCCTTGAAAACATTGCATCCATATATCATGCATTGCATCATAACAGTTTTTCCTTTTCAGGTTTCCTTATTCTCCTACTGTTTATTTCAGTAGAGATGGCTCTAGAGAGGACTGTCAAGGATATCCAGGACCAAAATGCTCAACTTCAAGAAATGTTCTTGAACCTGTCCCAGGGGCAAGAAGAAGTGAAAGCTCTCCTCACAAGGGGCATGGTCCAAGGGAATTCAAGCAATGCCAGGAGTGATCAGTTGGAAGAACTGCAGTTTGAGCTGGCAACAATGAGGATCCAGATGATAGGACAACTGGTGGGCCAGATGGCTCTCATCCAGGACTTAGCTCAAAGACAAGAGGAGCTCAGGGTTCTCGTCAACCAACTGCTTCGGGACAACCAAGTGGGGAAAACATCTGAGGTTGAAGAGCAAGTCATCATTCAACCCCCTTTGAGACAAGAAGACAAGGGAAAGGCTCCTCTACTTGCTTCAGGGTCACAAGCTCATCAACAACCTCGTCAGCGTCAACGGGGTAATCGGCGTAAGCAAAATACGTCGGGAAGACAGTTCACTGAGACTGAGATATCGTCATCTCTAATACTGGAACGCTTGTTAGAGGTCAATCTGACTGCTTTAAGGGATCCTATTCGAAAGCCCAATACCTTCGCTCCTAGCTATCATCCCGATGCATTTTGTGTATACCACTCCTATAGTCCGGGACATGACACCGACGACTGTTGGGCCTTGAAGAACAAGATTCAAGATCTGATTGACATTGGAGTGCTGAGATTCATGCCAGGTGGCGAGATGAAAATCTTCCGTTAAGGGTTTCTCCACCTGAAGTGACAAAGCTCAAACTGAGAGGCTTTTGTTCCATTCGAATTTCCAAGTTGTAATCTCTTTGTTATTCAAACAATTATCTGTTAATGTCAAACTCTGTTTCATTAATGCATTGCATATGTTTGTCTTGAATTCATCCATTCTTTTTCACTACTCTTATGCTTTCTTTATGACATTTAACTCTTGCAAAATCTACAAGCCTTTAGAGGGAGGATGACGAAACAATACCATAATCTCATACAGTATGCTTTTGAACAGACCTTGCTGATGATGTACAGGCATTTCTTTCAATTCCCAAACACTGGAGTTATAAGGAAGATAATCCCTAGTCAACCCCTTCGAGCCAAAGAAGTAGGAGTTTTCTTTTCTAAACAAATTAAAATCTTTGATTTAAACCTGGGGTAGGGTAGTCTCTCAGTTAATTCAAAAAAGATGCGCATTGAAGTCACAAACTCTCAGTTCCTAATACAACGAACGACATCAAAAAAAAAAGAGTAAAACATTCCTCTGGAATCAAAAGACAGTAATGGTTCCTTATCTCATAGGCAGTCATTATCTCTCAAAAAAGAGAAAAGCCCGTTAAGTCAAAACCTACAAAAGAGGCTTAAGAAAGCTGGGGCATCCCGCTGACTATGATCTCGAAAACAGGAACAGTCAGGCAAAAGTTAGGGATAACGAATCAAAAGAACGAGGTCATTACAAATCCTCAACAACATGAAAAATGTTGAAAAAGAAAAAAGGAGATGATGACTGCCTTCCCAATAAATTCAATTGGTGAAGCATCACCCAAAAGTCGTTCCAAACTCGAATAGAGTGCGACGCACAATTAACTGAGTTTAGGATTGAAGAACATCACGAAGAGCGGGTGGGTACAAATATACTTTGAGCCTTTATCCTTTGTTTCTTAAACCGTGAACCAATCCACGTTACAACCCTTCGAATGTCCTAATTGAAGCATGGGTTAGTTCGAAAGCATATTGTTCAAAAGGTATCCTGACTCCTGTAAGGCTTTGCCCTAAATCTTGTGTTGAATTTGTCTTATAAAAAGTTTTATGCTAAAAAACGCATTTTTCAAAACTTCGAGACAAGCATAAACTTTGCATTATTTGAATATCGTTGTTTGCACATGGTTATTTGTTTGACAGCGAAGAAATTCATACAGCGAATGTTCCGACGAACGAAAGCTCTCTCGGTGAGCAAAATCACTTCAAAAGGATGACGCTTCCATTGACAAATCTCCTATCAACAAGGGGGCATGACATGTCACTATCCAGTTAACCTGGGGCAGTCCAGTCAAGATTTCAACAAAATCTTTCAAAGCTCAATTAACCTGGGGCAGTCCAGTCAAGGTTTCAACAGATCTTTCAAAGTTCAGTTAACCTGGGGCAGTCCAGTCAAGATTTCAACAAATCTCTCAATTACAGATTAACCTGGGGCAAGTCTCCCTCACCATCACTTGGGGCATTCGAATGTCAATCTTAAGGGTTACGCGCAGTCCAAGTGACCTGGCAATATCACAAGCATCTGATACTAGGGGCAGTGACGAAACCTCTCCGAAATCTTTCTGAAAAGAAATTCAAGTGTCCTCGAGAAGTTCATCACCTCTCTAAGCAGATCTGAAGTCATGGGTTTATTTCCCCAACATTTGTCAAGGATTTATTCTCCAAGACAAAATTACATTTCGACAGTATTCTTAACATATGTAGATTGATCGACAGATTCCTTCATCTTTTGGAGTAGTAGTCAAAGATTCCTTCATCTTTTGGAGTAGTAATCATCAAAGATTCCTTCACCTTTTGGAGTAGTAGCCAAAGATTCCTTCATCTTTTGGAGTAGTAGTCAAAGATTCCTTCATCTTTTGGAGTAGTAATCGTCAAAAATTCCTTCATCTTTTGGAGTAGTAATCATCAAAGATTCCTTCATCTTTTGGAGTAGTAGTCAAAGATTCCTTCATCTTTTGGAGTAGTAATCGTCAAAGATTCCTTCATCTTTTGGAGTAGTAGTCAAAGATTCCTTCATCTTTTGGAGTAGTAGTCAAAGATTCCTTCATCTTTTGGAGTAGTAATCGTCAAAGATTCCTTCATCTTTTGGAGTAGTAGTCACAGATTCCTTCATCTTTTGGAGTAGTAATCGTCAAAAATTCCTCACCTGCTGGAATTCAAGAGCGTTCAAAAATTTCCTTCATCACCTGCTGGAAGTTACGACCACCTACAAGATAACGGACAACTGAAGCTCCTAAAAATCTGTTTCTCTCAAAGAATGAAGACTCTTATCCTTAAAACCTCAGAAGATTGGTATACTCCTGATTTCTGACCCTTAACAGAATGAAGACTCTCATCCTTAAAACCTCAGAAGATTGGTATGCTCCCAATTTCTGACCCCCAACAGAATGAAGATTCTCATTCTCAAAGTGGCGTATAACCCAAGTTCCAGATTAATACCTGTAACAAGCCAGGAAAACTATCTGTGGGCGACTGATTGTAGATTAATACCTGAAACAAGCCAGGAAAACCATCTACATGAAGAGATTGAAGATTAATACCTGTAACAAGCCAGGAAAACTATCTTTCTTTCTCAGGTCAGAGATTAATACCTGAAACCAGCTAGGACAACTATCTCACCGACTAACCTTTTCAAGATCCCAGATCAATACCTGCAGCAATCAAAAGATTCTTGCAATCCCCGGCGGAGCTAAAACTTCCAACTATCAATCCCCAAGAAGAATGAAGACTCTCATTCTCAGTTCCTCACAGGATATTCAGATATTCCCCAGTGAAGATCTCCTCAAGACAAGAATCCCCAGTAGATTGGCATACAACCCAAGATCCTGATTCCCCAACAGTGGTCCCAGGATTTCTCATTTTCAGTGATCAGAGGATTTTCAATCCCCTGTAGCAGTCAAGGATTTACTTTCCCCAGCAGCAGTCAAAGATTGCATTATCCAGGATTCGTCTTCCTCGGCAAGACAGCTACTCAGCTTACATACACATCCATTACATTCATATCATAAACATTAATGAAATGCAATATATTGCATCATACATTTCATGCAACATAACTTTGTGTTTAGCTAACATTTTGTCCTTTTCAGGATAAGAATAAAAGGCTATCATTAACAATTATTCAGATACAGTTCTACACGGACTCATCATCAGGCAACCCTACACCGGTTCCTTATTCAATTTCAAGACTTCTGAAAACAGTTTACGGGTTCTCCAGACACGGATGTTAACCTATCGCTTGTTCAAATTCTTTAACTTCTGAAAACAGTTTACGGATTCTCCAAACACGGATGTTAATCTATTGCTTGTTCAGACTCAACTTTTGAAAACAGTTTACGGACGCTTCCCAACATGGATGCTGATCTATTGCTTATTCAATTTCAAGACTTCTGAAAACAGTTTACGGGTTATCCAGACACGGATGTTAACCTATCGCTTGTTCAGATTCTTCAACTTCTGAAAACAGTTTACGGATTCTCCAAACACGGATGTTAATCTATCGCTTGTTCAGACTCAACCTTTGAAAACAGTTTACGGACGCTTCCCAACATGGATGCTGATCTATTGCTTATTCAATTTCAAGACTTCTGAAAATAGTTTACGGGTTCTCCAGACACGGATGTTAACCTATCGCTTGTTCAGATTCTTCAACTTCTGAAAAAAGTTTACGAATTCTCCAAACACGAATGTTAATCCATCGCTTGTTCAGACTCAACCTTTGAAAACCATTTACGGACGCTTCCCAATATGGATGTCAATCTATTGCTTATTCAGACCCCCAGTTCAGAGATGTTCCAAAACATGGATACCTTTCTGATACTCACCCACTCACCAACGACATACAGTTCAACAAACATTTCCAGATGGCATCTATAAGCCCATCCTCCTACCAGCAATTTCCAGATGGCATCTCTAAGCCCATCCTCCTACCAACAGTTTCCAGATGGCATCTCTAAGCCCATCCTCCTACCAGCAATTTCCAGATGGCATCTCTAAGCCCATCCCCCTGTCACATCTCCAGATGGCATCTTTAAGCCCATCACCAAATGGCATCTTTAAGCCCATTCCCCCAGTTACGTTTTGACGAGTGCAAATTTTTTGGGCACTCTAGTGTCCAATCTCCTTTTACCTTCGAGTCGCGAACGACAAGCTTGCCAATCTAACTCTTCAGGTTCAAGAAGATTGAACTGGGGCAACTGTTGTACCCCAAAATTTGCCCTCTCTTTTCCACAAGAAATCACAGCTTCGGGCTTTTCCTGATTTTTCAGATTGGTTTAAGAATCGATCAAGCAGACTTTTCTCATCAGTCAGACAAAATTAGGGTTTCCATTGATTTTGAATCAGTTCAAGCAGATTGTTAGGGTTTGGTTGAGTTTGGCTCAGGGTTTGATCAGGCGGACGTTTCTTTGACAGTAAATCAAGAATTAGGGTTTGCGCATGCATTCTCAGAAGGAATTAATTCTACAGTTCTTTTCAATTGACTCTGGGACATGGGTTGAGGCTTCTGATTGGAAGTTTGAAGTTTAAGTTTGATCAGTGAGATAAAGGACATGTGGACGTTTGTTTGTTTAACTGTGCAATGCTTTTGGTTATTCGGAACGCCGAACGTTTATTGATTATTTATAATTTCTAAGTTAAAATTATTGGATAATTTCCAATTATTATAATTCAAGAAATTTAAGTAATTAAATAAGCAATTGCAGAAGAATTAAAAGAGATATCTGACAAAGAAAGATTTTTATTCATTTTTAATTGTTTGTTACAAATATTATTTGAACACTGTAAATTTATTTACAGTTGTTTACATTAATATTATTACAATGATTGAAAGTAATAAAACTATCCTAAATCTCTGGAAATCTTCATCTTCTACTGATTGCATCCTTTGCCCCAATTGATATTTACCTGCAAAAAGAGAAGAGAGAAGTCAAACACAGATGAATTAAAAGGACATTCTCAGACAGATAATTAAAACTCATCATTAAAAGTTTTGGCCGGAATCAGTTTGTTCGTCCTCTCTGCAAATCGCAAGAAGATGTCTCTTCTTGGTTCATAAAGAGGGAAATTAAATGTTTGCAAGCATGAATTAATCAAATACAAAAATGCACAAATTCAAACAAGTTGCACATGAACCAATGAATATGCCAAACAATTACAAAGTCCAAAATGTCAACTAAACTGAATTGCACTATCAAACAAAGCAAACCAATTTTTCAAAGAGGCAAACTAAGTCACAAATGCAGAACTGCCCAAACTAAGTTGTCAACCAAACTGTCAAAAAACTATCAAAAACTGTCAACAAGTACACAAAAAGCAAAAGGCAGAAAATCTAGAAAGATGCAGAGGAAAGCAAAAGATGCAAGCAAGCTTGTGAGAGTACATTATCATCATTTCACAGCCAAACACTTTTTCAGAGAAAAGTACAGTCTAAGTAATATAATATACTTATCTGTGGAGAGAGAAAGAGAGGGAGAAGAGAGGCTTACAGTTTGCAGGTTTAAGGCTTAAGAGATATAAAAAAACAGAATCAACACTGTAAAGAGGAGGCAGAACAACACATAGAAAATATATCACAAAAGCAGGTCAACTTGCATAAACTACTTCAAGTTTACCTGCATATCAACCTGCTTGCCTCAAAGCCTGTTCTAAACTACCCTAAGCTTGCTTCAAGCCAAACCCCAGCCTGTCAAACACAAACCTGTGTCCAAAGCCTAAAAACCTGCATAAATCTCAAACAAACAGCCTGCTCAAGCCTAAGCAAACAAACAGCCTGCTCAAGCC
Organism: Vicia faba; assembly: GCA_948472305.1. NCBI lineage: Eukaryota > Viridiplantae > Streptophyta > Magnoliopsida > Fabales > Fabaceae > Vicia > Vicia faba. Next base: position 103,433,108 of record OX451737.1, read on the forward strand.
TAAGCAAACAAACAGCCTGTTCAAGCCTAAGCAAACAAACAACCTGCTCAAGCCTAAGCAAACAAACAACTTGTTCAAGCCTAAGCAAACCTCAGCTGGTTCATCCTCAAGCCTGTAATCAAACAAATCTGTATCCAAACCAGCCTTGAAGCCTCTCATTATACAAACAAACAACCTGCTTGTTCCAAAACAACAAAGTCCTGAAGCCTTTCAAGCCTTTTTTTTCTCCAAACCTGAACAACTCAGTGTCAAAACTGATAACATTCAACCTGCCTTCAATCCAACAAAATATACCAAAACCAAACTACCTGCTAAGCTTCAAACAACCTAACAGCCTGCCCAAAGCCAATACCCTCAGAATCAAATTCATCATAGGGTCAGACACAACCAAATCCAAGCATCTCAAATCATAAGCAAATAGCTCTCAGAACAAAAAGTTCATCATCGAGTGAAACAAGCATACAGTCATCAGAACAACATCAACATTTCAATATCAACAAGCCAGAAAGAAACTCAGAAGAAAGTATCTCAGAGGCAAGCAAGCAGAAGAGGAAAAGAAGAGGCAAAAGCAAATCATATAGGGTTTTCAGATTGCAACATTCATCATAAAACCAAAAGCAAGATACAAAGTACCAGATTTCTAGCAAGCTCTCAGCATCATACTCCCTCGCCTCCGGCCGCCTAAGACGCCTCCAGTCCCCTCCTCCGTCTCCTCTCCAAAGGTATTGTCCTCCTTCCTTTTTTACATTTCACATAAACAAATACACATGTAACATAGAAAATCAATAACATGTAGAAAATAATAACATGCAAGAGAAAGTCCGAAAACCCTAAAAACATGAAAAGCATAAATCAATACCTTCATTTTTCATCACTTCTTGAGCGATCTTAGGGAGGAGAAGGTGGAAGTGGTGTCCTAGTGGCCGGAGGCACGGATGAAGCATCAGAACCATGGCTTTAGAAAGTGAAGAGGCGAAGAAGGAGAAGATGAGAGCGTCGTTCTAAGCCAAACACAAACCCTTGTTCTGAAACAACCAACGAAACCCTAAACAAAAACTTGTGAAACCCGGTTGGGCCTCTGCCCCACAAAACCCCAAGCCCAATCTCAATTTTTGGCGCATCCCCCTTTCTGAATTTGTTTGTTTGGGCCAAACATATAACACCAGCCCATCTATTTCTTTTTCTTATGTTTACAAACTAACACTTCTTGTTTACAAACTAACACTTCTTGTTTTACAAACTAACACTTCTTGTTTTATTTATTTCCTTTTTTTCTTCATAACTAATTACATTAACTTTTATACCAAATTTTCTTAATTGCTTCTTTTATTTTATTACATGTAAAGATACATAAATATTAGATTTTATTAAGATTAAACAATTTTTCCTTTAAAACTTTTTTTTCGTTTAATAAATCACTTTTATAAAACTTCCTAAAAAAAACATTAACAAAATATGCAAATAATAGATTTTTGTAAGTTAAATTATTGTCCCTTTAAAACCTTTTTTTTGTTTATTCATAATTAACAAAAACACAAAAATACCTAATAAATACATTAGGTTAATATTTGCATCATTTGTAAATAATCACATACATTGCATAATACTTTTATTTTTCTTTGATCCTTATACATTTCTATATTTTACATTGAGAATGCGATTCAATTTGGTTGTAAATATTATTTGGACACTACTATCCTGATAAGACTCATCCCCATTTGTAAATATTTGTACCCCCATTCCCGGATACTTATTTGTAATAGCTTAGACTTTAAATTCCCGCAATTTATCGCTTTCTATATACTGTATAGTAATTAGGGTTTGTATGCGAAGATTCAAAATCAACCGCTAGATAACCTAATACAAAGACAAATGCATAAAAATCAATACACAAATCACACTTTCACCCCTAGGGTAATCCCACTTGTTGCCTTCAAAAATGGGCCATGTTGCATGTTGAGTATCTTTGGCAAAACAAAAACAAACCAAATGATCATAGTCCCTCGATGACGCTTTCTCAAGTTGCCTAAAAAATGATCAAGTCCCTTGAAGGAAAAATTTCCAAAGACACTTGGCACTATTGCATTCATGGTCTAAACGATGACCCGCGCTCGTCCCGTTGACATCCTAACACAAGATTGTCCACCAAATACAATGGTGGAACAATACTGTTAAAAGGGTTAAAACATGAGAAAGATCTTTGAGTAAATTTAGGGGTAGACAAATCTTAGTTACTTGATCAAACTTGCAAAACAAATCCTTGCCATTTTTCAAAACACACTCCACAACACAACTTTCAAAACCAACTTTCAAAACATTGAACATCTTTTCAAAAAGACAAACACCTTTGTAAAACATTCGAGTAAAGAATTGTTACAATGGTTGCCTAGACAAGGCATCTTTTTCAAAACATTTTCAAAAACCACACACACACAAAGCACCATTTCAAACAATTGAAAAGCAAAGGCAAGTGATCTAAGCAAGTAACTAAGAGCCCATGGATAACCATGGATAGAAAGGGTGCTAATACCTTCCCTTTCTATAATCTACTCCCCGAACCCAAGAAAACATCTCAAAGGTTTTTCCTGTGCTTTTTAACCTTTCCTTAGGATAAAATAAAAAGTCGGTGGCGACTCTTGCTCAACCGAAACATTTGCGAAAACAAACGCAAAACCTCAAGTCAGTTCTCCCACCGTATCACACATAGCATTAGCCATATTTGTAAGTAATGGGTCATCTTTATGACATTCCTTCCAAGTCTTTAATGCCTCCAATATTGTACAATGTTCCATGAAATAAGTAGAAGATGTTACATAAGTAGAACCTGACACCTTTGTAGTGATTTCAAAAAACAACTTTAAGAATTTCACAAAGCACTTGGCATTATCCCAATCCTCATTATTTAGGACAGCACCTTCCAACATCGCATACTCAACACATTTCTCACCTAATCTCTTAAAGGCCTTTTGAAACTTCAATGCACTTTCAAGCATAAGGTATGTGGAGTTCCACCTAGTGGGACAAACATATTGCACAGTAGACTTGTCTTGTATCCTAACTTCTTTAATACATGTCCTAAACCTATCTAAACGACCAGGTGATTGACGAACATACCTAACCGCTCTCCTAATTTTGGAAAGTGAAGAATGCATGTGCTTTAACTTCAACCCATTATTGACAACAAGGTTAAGAATGTGAGTACAACATCTAATATGCAAATGCTCCCCTTTTAATGGATGTGAATTCCAATCCTCCATTCTATTTTTTAGGTAAGTGATAGCAACATCGTTTGAAGAAGCATTACCAATTGTGATGGTGAAAACCTTATCTATCATCCAACCCTCCAAACACTTTTCAATCTTTTTCCCAATTATCTCCCCCTTATGAGAAGTTATTGGACAAAAATTGAGAATCCTTTTATGCAACTTCCAGTCTTGATCAATGAAATGCACAGTAAGAACCATATAATTAATATTTTGCATAGAAGTTCAAGCATCAGTTGTTAGACAAACACTTTGATTTGTTTTAGTAAACATGCTTCTTAACTTATGTTTCTCACTCACGTAAAGACTCAAACAATCCCTAGCAATTGAAATCCTTCCTGGAAGTGGGAACCTAGGTTGTGTAACACTCATAAAATGACAGAACCCTTCGTTCTCAATAAAAGAAAAAGGCAATCCATCCACAATTATCATTCTAGCTAAAGCTTGTCTACACAATTCAACATCGAAGTGGATACCAACAGGTGCATTACTATTTCCTTTAGAGCTTTCTTGAAGGCTAAGAGTGGTTTGACTAGGATCAAGAACATGTTTGGGAATTTTTTTACATTGATGCATCAAATGGTTATTTAAATTTAAGGTTCCATTCTTATGTGAATCAGCCGCATTAGATTTTGTGCACCAATTACATTTAGCCTGAGCACCCGATTCATCTCTTGTAAAATGATCCCAAACCCAAGATTTAGGCCTACAAGGTTTTTGTTTACCTGAATCTCCAGCGCTAGAATCATCAGCTTTAGACTCATCCACTTCTCCAAGTTTCCTTTTCTTTTAGTGTTGAACATTGTTGCCTTCTTGTTTGTCCAAATCAATAGTTTGAGGTTGGTTTGTTGTAGACGTCAATGGACTATTTTGAGACTGAAAATACATAACGCATACACCATAAATAAAACCACTTTATTATAGCCATTAAATAAGTTCCAAGCACGAACTTAACATTTATCAAATACACTCATTTATCATTATTTTACCTGATTTTCGGCCATGGAAAAGGAAGCATCAGAGCCAGCAACAAAATTAACTTCTTTATCAATAGTCATATCTAAGAAATAGAGGAGATAATATATTAGAGGAAAGGAGAACAAATTACAGATTTCGTCCATTAACATGAACAGATTATTGATTTCGAACAGATTACTGATTTCGAACATATTTCGAACAGATTACATTACATTACATTACTGATTTTCGGAATGAATTGGTGATATTTGCAAAACAACAATTTCAGCCTCCTTCCAAAATAGACAGAACCCAATATCGATAAACATCTAGACATAACCCAATACACACATGGTGATTTAAAGAATTCTTTAATATTTCCCTATCACAGTAATATGGTACCATTGACAACAAGAGTGTAACCTAGTTGAATATATCACTATTTCTTTTTAAAAGAACCAAAATCAGAGAGCGAAATGGTTTTGGCTTAGAACACAACTTAAACAATAATGTTACCTGATTTTTTAGATTTCAATTATGTTCTTCGAGTTTGATTTGTGTTTTGTTGTTTGCTGGTGTTCTTCAACTACGATATGTGTTCGTCGTTCGTCGTTCTTCGTTCAACAAGGTGGTGATGTGTGTGATTGCGTGTTCGTTCAACAAGGTGGTGGCGTATGGCGGGGTGCTGTGTTGTGTGTGACTGCGTGTTCGTTCAACAAGGTGGTGGCATGGTGTTGTGTGTGTTGTCCGCCGTTCTTCAATGTTGTTTGTTTCCTTTCCTGTACATACCCTAGCTTCCTAGCAAACAAGTGAAACAAGGATATTGGATTTGGGTCGGTTAAGCATAGGACTAAGGCTTGATGATCCAACACACTGCTTTCAGAAAGATCACACTTAAAGATATTAAGATATATTAAAGATACAAATCTTAGAATTAAATGATCTAATGGTCAATCAGATATACATGCTCACAAATATAACATATAATTTATGCAGAAATCAAATAATCATATAAATATGTGTAAGAAGATTAAAGAATCGATAAAAATAATTTTAAAAATACGTGGATCTATTGAGAAAGTTTCAGTTGGCGATAATATTGAGAGTTTAGAGACAAACAATGAATATCTAATAGCTTGTGTGGTTCTTCCCCGTAATACGTTGAATACTCTTTAAATGAGGAGAAAAAATTATTTTACTTGTGTACGGTATATTGAAACTATAGCTTATATATAGTGTGATGGTCAATTAGAATTCACATTATTCTCAAATGAATCATCCTGACATCCACTCAAATATAATTAAATAAATAATTCTTAAAAAAAATCTAAATAGTCTTTTAATATTATTTAATCACATAAATATTTAAGACACTTTATTAATAAAATACTTAAATAATTAAATAAATATATTTAACCATATAATTATTAAAATATTAATATATAAATAATTAAAACATTGCAACAACTAATATAAAATTCAAGTCTAGTTCAGATAATTCTAACTCCAGTCCTTTCATATGATCAATGTTATTTTTTATTATTTTGTTAAATGCTTTTAATTTTTTGATATTATACTTAATTGTTTTTCCTAAACAATATTTTTATTTTTTTATAAAAAAAATTAAGAAATTGTATTCATTGGAATTTTTCTCACACATGGCTTAGGCTTTTTTTTAATGAAAATTTTTTATATAAAAGAAAAATGAATAAAAATGTAGGAAACATCCACCAAAATCCTATCAAAAAGAGACAAACTTAAGGAAACATGCACCAAAATCCTATCAAAAAGAGACAAACTTAAAAAAAAGGCAAACCTAATCTATTTTTCACAAAATCCCCCCTTAAACATTTAGAGATAAAATCAAAATAAGAAGAATCAGTCAAATTAAGGCTTTTATTAACAAGGCCATTTGTACAACTATTGCATTTCCTAAATATTTTAGAGACAATAGAATTCCAATTAGAGACTATGTTTATAGAATTCAATCATTTATTTCTAATCTGCCAAAGAACCAAAAAAAGAGACTTAAACGCGACCATGGAATCAGATTTCAATCAAAGATTATGTCAAATTTTCTCATGGGCGAATTCAATCGCCAACATTTCTTTATAAAGTTCGGCAATGAGGAAATTGCGCAAACCCAAACCAACAGCAAAAGCTCCCAAAATAACATCATCGCTATTTCTAACAATTCTCTCACAAGCAGAAAGACCAGAAGAAGCAAGAGAAGCACCATCACAATTAATTTTAATCCAATTTATAAGTGAAGTATTCAAAGCTTTAGAGGACTGAATTATAACCTAAAAACACTCAAGTATCTCAAACTCCTGCACATCAATAAAAGAGGTCTCTACAGAACAATCAACAAGAGCCGCAACATCCATAATAACAGAAATAATGGAGAGAAAAAATTAACCGTAGGATTCTAGAATCTAACCTTATTTTAGGCTGCCCAAGTGGCATTTAGAACAAAAATAACCACAGCAATGGTCGTGATCTTCCATTGACCTAAAGTGTACTTGTTAAACAAAATCTCAATATCAATCCATCCCCAAATCGGTTTCCGAAACTTGAGCTTATCACCAACCCAAAGCCAGAGATGAATAGCAAAATCACAATAAAGAAAGACATGGTTTGGGCTTAAATATAGTTTGGACTCTCTTCAATCCAAACTATATTTTTAGTATGACTAGCATGGCTACCAATTACATGTGCTACCACATTATTATCTCTTTTGGTGAGGGAAGCTCTAAACCATCCCACTTTTGGTTCTTGATTTATCTTTTTAATTCATCATCTTACTAGAGTTTTATTGCAAGTCTCGAACTCCATTTTTTGAAAATATCAATCAATCGCTATTTCAACAGCCATTGTTATTTGAAAGTATAATTCACATTGTGATTTTATTTTGATCTCTTTTCTTATTTTTGATGTTGTCTTGTTGCTTTTTAAAATAGTAAGAGATTGTATGGGTTGTGCAAAATCGATATAAATATTAAATAAATATTATATAATTATAGTGAAGAAATATATATGAAAATATATATAAATTAAAAGTAAAAATATTTTAATAATGATTGCCATATAAATATTAATTTAATTTATTAAGTTGTAGTAGTTGTCAGCAGAGTCGTCTCAAGTTTCTAGAGGTCATGTGTAGATTTGCCATGATTTACTACAAGTCTCTGAGGAAACTGTTGATGACTACCTATTGTCGAGAGATAGGCAAAGAAGAGTCATAAAACCACCTCAGAGACTTGGATATGCAGATCTTGTAGCTTATGCCTTAATCTCTGCAAGTGAAGTTCTAGTCGAAGAACTCAGCCTATCATGAGCGAACCAAGCACATAGATGTGAGGCTGCATTTCGTCAGAGGGGTAATCGAGCGTGGAGAAGTCCAAGTGCTGAAGGTCTCGACAGAACACAATGCCGCTGATATGATCACCAAAACATTGCCAAGTTGCAAGTTTTTCCACTGTATGCAGTTGATAAAGCTGCATGAAGAAAGCTAGTTAATGTCTCTTGATGCTGTAGAGTTAGGTCCAAGGCCGACAATGGCCTTGAGTTTTGCAATGAGGCGTTCGACAGTTTTTGTGTTGCCTCGGGTATTGCAAGGCACAGAACTACCGCAGGTACTCCACAACAAAATGGTTTGGCTGAAAGGTTTAATCGAACTATTTTGGAGAGAGTAAGATGCATGTTGACTAGTGCGGGATTAAAGAAGGTGTTTTGGGCTGAGGCTGTTTCGACTGCAGCATATCTGATAAACAGATGTCCTTCGACAGCGTTAGATATGAAGACACCTGAAGAAGTTTGGTCGGGACATCCACCAGATCTCGACAAACTAAGAGTATTTGGCTGTGTAGCCTATGCTCACATTAGGCAAGACAAGGTCGAACCTAGAGCTCTGAATGCATGTTTATGGGATACCCTGAAGGAGTGAAAGCTTATAGGCTATGGTGCCTAGAGCCAGGTCACAGGAGGTGTATCACCAGTCGAGATGTAGTTTTCAATGAAACTGAAATGGCTTTCAAGAAAACTGATGATGCTGACGAAGAGCTGGAACAGGTAGAGATTCCTGTTGAGGTGGAGCATGTTGATGCTGAAATGCGTATCCCAGATGAAGTCGAAGAAGAAACAGAAGATTCTGATGATGTTGAGGAAACTGTTGATGACTACCTATTGTCGAGAGATAGGCAAAGAAGAGTCATAAAACCACCTCAGAGACTTGGATATGCAGATCTTGTAGCTTATGCCTTAATCTCTGCAAGTGAAGTTCTAGACGAAGAACCTAGAGATTATAAGGAAGTTATAAGGAGTCGAATGAAGACTGAATGGCTAAAGGCCATGCATGATGAGATGAAATCTCTTCATGATAATCACACTTGGGAACTAATCAAGAAACCTGCTGGGGCAAGGTTAGTCAGCTGTAAGTGGATTTTCAAAGTTAAGGAAGGAATTGAAGGAGTAATGTCGAAGAGGTACAAGGCAAGATTAGTCGCAAGGGGTTTCACTCAGAAAGAAGGTGTCGACTTCAATGATGTATTTTCCCCTGTTGTGAAGCACAGATCCATCAGAATGTTGCTTGCCATGGTGGCTCAGTTCGACCTTGAACTGGAACAAATGGATGTAAAGACTGCGTTCTTGTATGGTGACTTAGATGAAACAATCCTGATGAGGCAACCTGAAGGGTATGTCGAAAAGGGGAAAGAAGATTATGTGTGCAAACTGAAGAGATCTTTATATGGACTTAAACAATCTCCTCGACAGTGGAATAAGAGATTCGACAAGTTCATGGAACACATAGGTTTCATTAGAAGTCAGTTCGACCATTGTGTTTACTCCAGATTTCGACCTGAAAATTCATTTGTAATTTTGTTGCTTTATGTTGATGATATTCTGATAGCAAGCAACAATGTCGAAGATGTAATGAGGGTGAAGGCTGAACTCAATAAGGAGTTTGACATGAAGGATCTGGGAGCTGCATCTAGGATTCTTGGAATTGACATTCGAAGAGATAGAAAGCAGTCGAAATTATGCTTATCTCAAGAGGCATACCTACGAAAGATTCTTGACAAGTTTGGTATGTCGAATTCAAAGCCTGTTGTGACTCCAACAAACCCTCAATTCAAGCTGAGCATTGATCAATGTCCCAGTACTGATGTTGAAAGAACATATATGAACAGCATCCCATATGCTAATATAGTTGGTTCTTTGATGTATGCTATGGTCTGTACTAGACCCGACATAGCATATGCAGTAAGTCTTGTAAGCAGGTACATGGCGAATCCTGGAAAGGCTCACTGGCAAGCGTTAAAGTGGATTCTAAGGTACATAAATGGGTCTCTGAACAGAGTCTTAATTTATGGTGGAGCCTTGGGTGAAGATAGTAAAGCAGCAGTCGAAGGCTATGTTGACTCTGATTATGCAGGCTGTATGGATTCCAGAAAATCTATTTCTGGATATGTTTTCACTATGTTTGGTACAGCAATTAGTTGGAAAGCAACTCTTCAGAAGGTTGTTGCCTTATCAACTACTGAAGCAGAATATATTGCCCTAACTGAAGCTGTGAAAGAAGCATTGTGGCTTGAAGGTTTTGCAAAGGAGCTGAAACTTCAAAGTCAAGGTATCACTGTTAAATGTGATAGTCAAAGTGCAATACACCTGTCGAAGAACTCAGCCTATCATGAGCGAACCAAGCACATAGATGTGAGGCTGCACTTCGTCAGAGGGGTAATCGAGCGTGGAGAAGTCCAAGTGCTGAAGGTCTCGACAGATCACAATGCCGCTGATATGATCACCAAAACATTGCCAAGTTGCAAGTTTTTCCACTGTATGCAGTTGATAAAGCTGCATGAAGAAAGCTAGTTAGTGTCTCTTGATGCTGTAGAGTTAGGTCCAAGGTGGAGATTTGTGGGATTTTGGATCGAACTCTAGTATGATCGAAGTACATGCTGTAGTCGAAGAAGGGTCTAGCATGTATTTGTCGAAAAATGCTTGTTAAATTAGGTTTTAGTGTTTAAACCCTAATTTGTTAAGTTAGCTTGATTATTAAGTTAGCTTGTATAATGGGCCTTGTGGAAAAAGCCCATTAGTTAGTATGTTAGGTTTTATTATAAATAGCATACTAGTCTCTCATCATTGTATCACAGCAAATCCTAATTTAGGGTGAGAGGGTTATTTGTTATTCTTGTAAACTTGTAATCTTGTTTTCTAAGAGAAAGTAAAGAATAGCAGTTATAACCAATTCTTGTGTTCTTCTTCTTCCTTGTTCTTTATTCTTCCCTTATTCTATACTTTGTTATTGGCATTGAATTCACAACAAATAGTATTAGTTTGACGCCCGATTAAACAATCTCTGGTTTACAATTTTCGCACCTAATCACTATCCGTGCTATTTCTATCTAAGACACTCCTAGATATGAGATCCCTCTCACATCCCTTGAATCACACAACAATGATAACAACTTTAACCAAATATGGAAGACACACTCTCAATGACACACAATTTACTATTGCTTAAAAGCTTATGAGTGATTGGAAATTATAACTCAAACAAAGTCCAATTCAAACATCTAATAGATACATGAATTATTCACGATAAACATAGTCTAACTCTACTATAGAGTGGGTTACAAAAAACAAAGAACAACCTAAACCATATACTCTCACATGGACGACTTAGTTGTTGAATAAGGTTTAGAATTGTCCTTTATATATTTAATGAAAAGCATGGGCTTTGGGCTTTTCATTCAAATGAAACGCATATCTAAAACAGCAGCTTCAAATCTTCTGCATAATCTTCTACACAAAAATAGGAACAAAATATAATATTTCCTAAAAAGTATTAAAGCTTCTTTTTTTATGAAATAAAAACACTTCTGGGATAGAATCAATGTTCCTAAAATAACTCTTCTTGAACTGCGACAGTATGAGAACTAAAACAATACATAATCTGATATTATAAAAAAAATCTTTTAAGAAGTAAAACTTAAACGTGCACTGATGTTTGAACCAACATGTCACGACATTGTGCTCAACATCTCTGCAATGATGTCTAACCAATGTGTCAAGACATCTTGCATAATATCTTGCTGAGATACATGTTTTAACAAAATTGTTGTCAATCATAAAATCACAGACTTAACAGTTGAGAACCAAACCATATCAACATTGCCCAGGTGCAGTTTATGAAACAATGGTCGGTGGAATCTATTTTAGAGTTGCATGGATGCCACAAGGGTTTGCATCTAATACCTCTAGTAGAGAGGTTTTCCTTGAAAGGAATCTAGTTGTTAAGTAATCTCCATATGAGAATTTTTTGTCTAGGTGTATCTAGACACTTTCGTCATTGTTTGTTTCTGAGCCTCCAATATCTTGATCTTTTTCCAATTCCTTATGTTGTGATAATAGTCTTCACACTTTAGAGACCATTTTTTGTTGTTGTTCATCCTATTAAATCTTCTTCTTCTATATTATAGAGAGAAAATTTTAAATTAGTCTGTTTCTATCTATATGATTGGAAATTTGCACAATTAAGTTTTAGTTCCAACACTTGGTCTCTTCATTACTGAGGTCCCTAACTCCGATTACCCTTATTTCCAAAGGTTTTTGTGTTAGGACTTTAAACTCACACTGACTTAGAATCCAACCATCATTCCAACGATTGATACTATTTCCATTTCCTATAATCCTCCATATTCCTTTTTTATTATCCAACTACTATGTTGGATGCTTCTCCAAATTTAACTAGGATTTATGCCTAACTTAGCCTGAAGGAAATATTTTTAGATAAATATTTAGCTTTAAGAACTTTAGCATGGCTTCATTGAAATCTCTAACATTCCTACACTCAATAACTTCATCTAGTTTAGAGTTGTAAAAATCAGTCCATTTCTTCCAATTGATTTTTTTTGGCATTCTCACCATATGTCCACTAGAAAGTATTAGAGGGTAATTTAGTATTTGTCATTTGTGAATATTTTTTATTAGGGCCTATGTGGCATTCTTATTTGTGTATAAATAGGTGTACTAAGTTTACATTTATATCAATCCAATTCCTTCAATCATTAGTGGCAGCTTTTAGCATTTATTCCTTTCTCTCTTCTTCTTCAATTTCATAACCTTGCACTAACAAATTGGTATCTAGAGCTCCTTGGTTTGTTCTGAAATTCTGGGAAACACGAGCGATAGTGAGATGTGTGTTTGATTTTTGAATCTTGAACAAAAATCTGAAACAGAATCACACTGATTCTGTGGGTTTGGGAAACACTGAGTGAGAAAATCTGAGATCTGAGTTCTTTGTGCAAGGTTTAAGATGAATGGAGGCAGTAGTTTGAACACTAAACTTCCAGTTTTTGATGGCAAAAACTGGAACAGATGGAAGATACAAATGCGTGTGCTGTTTGGTGCTCAGGATGTTCTGGATCTTGTTTCTAAAGGTTATGTTCCAGCTGCAACAGGTGCTACTGAAGAACAAAAATCAGAAGAAAGAGCTACGAGGAAGAGGGATCAGAAAGCTCTGTTCTTTATCCATCAGTGTGTGGATGAAAATGTGTTTGAGAAGATTGTTGATTCGACGACGTCGAAAGGGGCATGGGATATACTGACCAGATGTTATGGTGGTGACGTATCAGTAAAGAAGGTAAAGCTTCAGTCCCTGTAAAAACAATATGAAAATCTCAGCATGAAGAACAGTGAGAAAGTTTCTGAGTACATCTCCAGAATGATTCTGATCACTAATGAAATGAAGGCTTGTGGAGAAACACTTTCTGAACAGGTAATCATAGAAAAGATTCTGAGATCACTTACTCCTCAGTTTGATTACATTGTTGTTTCTATTGAACATTCTAAAAATATGGAAACCATGAGAATAGAAGAGTTGCAAAGCAGTCTAGAAGCACAAGAGTTGCGTCTGACTGAAAGAACTTCTGAGAGGGAAGTGGAGCAAGCTCTGAAGGCTTCTTTTGTCAAGAAGGACCAGAAGCAGAATAGACATGGTGATAAATTCCAGAAGTCAGAAACCTCAACTTCTGATGAAAAGAAATATCAGAAGGGAAAGGAAAGGTATGACAAGAAGAAGGTTCAATGTTACTACTGTAAACAGTTTGGCCATTTTGCTAGAGACTGTAGAAACAGAGGAAGGAAATCAGAAGAAGCAAATATAGCCAGAGAAGACTCTGATGATGAACCTGTGCTACTGATGGCTTCTGATTCTGATGGAAATTGTTCAGGAGATTGGTGGTATATGGAAACTGGTTGTTCAAACCACTTGACTGGGAACAAACAATGGCTGATAGACTTTGACTCCAAAAGGAGAACAAAGATCAGATGTGCTGATGATAAGTACCTTAATGCAGAAGGTATGGGAAATGTTAGAGTCAGAGTGAAGAATGGAAGAAACATTTTGATCAAAGACGTTTGGTATGTTCCTGGAATTAAAAGCAATCTGATGAGTGTGGGTCAGCTTATTGAGAAAGGTTTCTCAGTGGTTATGAAGGAAAATCTCTTGACGTTGTATGATTCTAATCAGAAGTTGATTATGAAGTCTGAGCAGGGAAGCAACAGAACATTCAAGGTGAATGTAGAAACTTCTGAAGCGGAGTGTCTTAGTGCAGAAGGCACTGAAGCTGACAGTAAGCTGTGGCACAAGAGGTTGGGGCACTTGAACTATAGAAGCTTAGGGCATCTAAGTTCTAAGAAGCTCGTACATGGTATTTCGAAGATTGTGAAGCCTCAGAAGTCATGTGAGATATGCATGAAAGGTAAGCAACCCAGATTTCCATTTGCATCAGAAGTAACCCCCAGAGCAAAGCATGCTCTGGGAGTAGTACATTCTGATGTGTGTGGACCATTTCCAGTACCTTCACTTGGAGGAAACAAATATTTTGTGTCTTTTGTGGATGAGTTCACAAGAATGAAATGGGTAACACTCATCAAGTTTAAGCATGAAGTGTTTACTGAGTTCCAGAAGTTCAAAGTGAAGGCTGAGAAGCAGAGTGGTCAGAAGCTGAAGATTCTGAGAACAGATGTTGGAGGTGAGTATAACTCTACAGAGTTCCAGAAGTTATGTGAGGAGAATGGAATAGAACATGAGGTTACTGCTCCATATACTCCTCAGCACAACGGTCTTGCTGAAAGAAGAAACAGAACTTTGCTTGGTATGACCAGAAGTATGCTGAAAGAGAAGAAGTTAACTCACATGTTATAGGGAGAAGCTGTTGCCACATCAGCATATGTTCTGAATAGGTGTCCAACAAAGAAGCTGAAGGAAATTGTTCCTTTAGAAAAATGGACTGGAGACAAGCAAAGTGTTATCCATCTGAAGGTGTTTGGTTCTGTATGCTACAAACACGTTCCAGAAGCTAGAAGACAAAAACTGGATGATAGAAGCAAAACAATGTTACTGGTGGGGTACCACAGTACAGGTGCCTATAAGCTTTATTGTCCAGAAACCAACAAAGTTGAAATCAGCAGAGACGTCACTGTGAAAGAGTCAGAAACATGGGATTGGAACAAGCTTCAATCAGATTCTGGTGTAGTGCCAACACCAGGGTTAGTTTCTGAAAGTTCTGAAGACGAGTCAGAGTCTGAAGATGAGTCAGAATCTCTGGGAGATTCTGATAGTGGATCTGATTCTGATCCAGATTCTGATGATGATCCAGAATCTAGTGGTAATTATACTTCTGGAAGGGAAAACTCTGAAGATATGGGGTCTGGAGAACGAGTTTCCAGAAGTAACTCTGAAGGTGGTAATTCTGAAGGAAATAATTCTGGACAAAGTCCAAAAGCTAGCACAGTTCTGAGTTCTGAAGAGGCTTCAGAACAAGATCAGAGGCCACAGAGAATCAGACGAATACCAAGTAGGTTTGCAGATTTTAGCATGTTGCATGATACTGAAGTAGATTCTGAAGGAGAAATCGTTCAGTGTGCCATGCTAGTAGATTCTGAACCAGTGGGTATTGAAGAAGCACTCAAGAAGAAAGTATGGCTGAATGCCATGAGAGAAGAACTTGAGGCTATTAAAAGAAACAAGACTTGGAAGCTGACAGAACTTCCAAAAGGCAAGAAAGCCATCAGCGTCAGATGGGTTTTCAAGCAGAAGCTAAATCCAGATGGATCAATTGGAAAACACAAAGCGAGACTAGTGGCCAGAGGTTTTCTTCAGAAACCTGGACTAGATTACTTTGAGGTGTTTGCGCTTGTAGCTAGACACGAAACAATCAGACTGGTGATTGCTTTAGCTGCAAACAGAAATTGGCCTTTGATACATCTGGATGTGAAGTCTACATTTCTGAACGGTCCATTACAGGAAGAAGTTTATGTGTCACAACCTCCTGGATTTGTGAAAAAGAATCAGGAAGGGATGGTATACAGGTTAAATAAAGCTCTGTATGGACTGAAGCAAGCGCCCAGAGCCTGGAATTTGAAGATTGATTTGTTTTTCAAGGAACAAGGGTTTCAGAAGTGTGAGATAGAGTATGGTTTTTATGTTCAGCACACTTCAGAAGGTAATATGATTCTGGTCTGTTTGTATGTTGATGACATATTACTCACAGGAAGTTCTGAACAAGAAACATCTGAGTTCAAGAAAGTTCTGATGAATGCGTTTGAGATGACAGATCTTGGAAAAATGAGTTTCTTTCTAGGAATGGAATTTATATACTCTGAGAAAGGAATCATCTTACATCAGAAGAAGTATGAACTGGAGCTTCTGAAGAGATTTGAGCTAGCAAATTGCAAGATTGCTATCACACCTGCTGATACGAATCAGAAGTTAGATTCTGATTTTGATGGAGAGGATGTGGATGCTACAACCTTCAAACAGATGGTTGGTTCTCTGAGGTATTTGTGTAATACCAAACCTGATATTTGTTATGCAGTTGGAATGGTCAGCAGATACATGAGTAAATCAAAGTGGTCTCATTACCAAGCTGCTCTCAGGATTCTGAGGTATATAAAAGGAACTCTGAAATATGGAGTGTTATTTCCTTCTGGAGGAAAGATCAAATAAGAACTTCTGAGTTATTCTGATTCTGATTGGTGTGGAGATAGAGTTGACAGAAGAAGTACTTCTGGGTACTTGTTCAAGTTTCTGGGAGGTCCAATTTCATGGAGTTCCAAGAAACAGCCGGTTGTGGCTTTGTCAACATGTGAAGCTAAATACATTGCAGGTGTTGTAGCTGCGTGTCAAGCAGTTTGACTTTTGAATCTGCTGTATGATCTGAAGGTTGAAGTTGAGGAACCTCTGAAGCTGATGATTGATAACAAGTCTGCAATTAATATTGCAAAGAATCCAGTGCTACATGGAAGAAGCAAGCACATTGAGACGAAGTATCACTTTCTCAGAAGTCAAGTGCAGAAAGGAGTGTTAGAAGTTCTGTACTGTAGCACTCAGAAGCAGCTGGCAGATGTTCTGACGAAGGCGATAAAGACAGACCAATTTCTTCGTTTGAGAGATGAAATTGGTGTTATTAACTTCTGATAAGTTACTAAATTACGGGATGGTATTAGAGGGTAATTTATTATTTGTCATTTGTGAATATTTTTGATTAGGGCCTATGTGACATTCTTATTTGTGTATAAATAGGTGTACTAAGTTTACATTTATATCAATCTAATTCCTTCAATTATTAGTGGCAGCTTTTAGCATTTATTCCTTTCTCTTTTCTTCTTCAATTTCATAACCTTGCACTAACAGAAAGTATATATTAACTTTTCCATATTTTTACAAGTAGCTTTAGGAATAAAAAAAAGGAACTCATTATATAGTTAGTGATGGATAGAGCCACATCTTTAATCATAGTAGTGTGGCTAGCAAAAGAAATGCTTTTAACTTTCCAATTCTTAAGTTTCTATCTAAGTCTGTCCACGAGATAGTTGAAAGTATGGTTTTTGGATTATCGTATTTGAGTGGGTTGCCCAAGATAGGTGTGGATTTTTCTGTGACCGAGATCTTAATCCAGATAGTGAAAGCTTATTTATGAATTCCCACTCCAACCTATCATAGACTTTTTCCATATACATATTTATACATACATAAGCTTTATTTCTCTTGGTAGATTTTTTAATATGATTAAAAATCTCATAGGTATTTATGGTATTGTTTGTAATAAGTATCTTATCCATAAAAGCACTTTGATTTTCACTTATAATGTGAGGAAGAATTCTTTTCATTCTATTTGCAATAGTTTTAGTGATTATTTTCACGATCACTTTGCAAAGGAATATGGTTATATACTTAGAGGGGACAAAGGGATTATTCTTCTTAGGTGTCCTGAAGATATAGCTTTGGTTGAAAGCTCTCGGGTCTCCATTAATGTTAAGGATGTTCAGGGGCACTCATGGTTCTTAATTGACTCATTGATAAGTGTTAAAATATATATATATATATATATATATATATATATATATATATATATATATATATATATATATATATATATATATATATATATATATATATATATATATATATATATATATTGTGGTATTTATCGATTTTTTTGTTGATATTCGTTGAATAATTCTCTACTTTATAAGAAATACATATTTTTTTGTATTTAATCGAGTTTTTATGTATATATTGTATCGTTTGATAATTTTTATGTCTTTTTGTAGGTATTCATGCATGGTTGGTGGGGTATTGAGTAATAATTAAAGATCAAGGGCTAAGCTTCAAGAACACAATTTTTAGAAATTCATCAAAGAATAAGGCTCAAAATAAGGATGATAAAAATCATCAATTTGGTTTATATTTAGTCATTGTTAGATAGATAATTGATTAAGCTTTCAAACGCTTCGAACTGAGCATAAATCAGAGTTACAGTTCTCAAGTTATGGCGAAAACAAAATCTGGTTTTTTCTGATACCGCTCAGCGGACTCTTTGCCGCTAAGCGCGGTCTGCTGGGCAGAAACACGTTAAAAGGGTCAAAATACACATTTTTTAGGTGATGTTTTGGGGTATTTGTTTTCAACTCCTCAAACCTTCATCCTTGGTAGCTTAGAACTTAGAAAATAACATTTGAACTTGCACACGGATGATCCAGGTGAATTTCTCATCGATCTGTGCTGACAAACCGGAAGATTTTTGGTTCATTTCTCCTCTTTGTGTATTCTTCATTTGTTGGGTTTTGTATATTTATTTACTTTGAACATATGTATATGCATTGGGGAGTGCAACTGATCAATATGTTTAGGTTTGTGACGAGTAGATTATATTCATGCCTGATAAGTCTATTCTCTTCAATGAATGTATTTATTTTCTTGTCAATAGTTTTTACCCTTTCCTTACAAACAAACTATTAAAAACCAAACTCATAAATGCGAGAAATTATCGAATGACAATTCGATAACCACTAATCTATGTGGAGACGATATGATAAAACTAAATAAATACTTACTTTTTGTTGCCGCTTTACCGCTTCAACAAAATGGTACCGTTGTCGGGGATTAGTGTTTTTATTGAATAACATCGTGATAGTTTCTTTGTTTTTGAGTTTTTTAATATAATATATATTGTATATTTTCACTTGTCTGTATTGATACTTGTATATGTTTATCAAATTTGTGGATATTACATGTTTTATATACTTGTAAATATAGTGTATATATTTGTTTCTCTTCATGTTTGCCAAAGGTGTGTTTAGATGTGTAGTTCCGGTTAGAGCTCAGAGAGATGAGAGAAAACGTGGGAGTGAAAGCATTTGGCTCATTCGAAGCAACTTGTTATTTTGTAAATAACATATGTCGAGCTTACGACATAAACTAAGCATGTTTTATTGTTTTTCTCTTTGTTAGTTTAGGTAGTATGTTAAGTGTTGTTTAAATAAGTTGAAATTAGACTTGTTTTAAAAATCTCAAATCTTCACTTTTCAACTTGTTTAAACTTTCGAGAGATTGCTTTTATTAGCTTGAGAAAGTGTGTATGTGTTGTAAATTATGTTTAATTGTGTAGTTGAGATAGCGTAGGTGATTATAGAGGTTGCATTAGAACTGATGTTGCTGTCCTATTTTTCTGGTTCTGGCATAGTGCGCTAAGCGCGGTCTAGCTCGCTTAGCGCACTCTACTGTTTTGAGCCAGTGAAGTTTTTTTAGTGTTCACTTGGCCCTCCTTTTTCCAACTTTCACCAAGGCTTTGTACTAGTAAATAACCATAGAATTATTTTTCTAATTCTTTTGTTGTTGTTTAGACTCAAATTTTGGTTTGGTAACTTGAAGAATTTCGAGGTGATTTTCCGATTTTGATTGATTCAACTTGCGGATGTATGGTAATGATAGTTTTTGAAGTTAGTACACGCCATATACTCGTTTATCGCTTTCTATAACATAACATGTTTAGAAAAGTTTTCATTTGTACATTACCGTGCCATTCATTCTTTTTGCATTACTCGCTCATGACTTGAATCACTTTAGTTCCCTTTTTACCCCAATTATAAGGAAACTTTTCATTGTTCATATATGCTGGAGGCCACAATTCTTGTTTTAACTGGATTTTATTATGTTTAATCTTTTGTTTGTATTGATTGTATGAAAGCATGAAAACGATCAAGGTATTTTGTTTTATTTTGAGCGCAACTACCTAACCAAATAGTCAATTCACCTTGTGAATGTGTGAACTTTTGTTAACTCCTTTTGAGCCTTTTTGTCTATGTCCATGTTGTTTTTGAACCTAATACTTGTCTATGAGTGTTTGGTTTTTCTTTTTTAATGGATGTCGATTCTTTGTTTTCTTGAATTATCAACCATGATTTTTTTGTTTGAATTTTTACTTTGCCTTAGAAAGTAGGGAGTATTCACTTAAATGTTGGATGAATTCAAGTTGGGGAGAGAATTATTTGTTTACTTATATGTTGATTTCTATGAGGCTGTAAAAAGAAAAGAAAAAAAAGACAAAGAAAGAAAAGAAAAAGAAATAAAAAAGTTTTGAAAAAGAAAAACAAAAAGAGTATCAAATAATTGTGCTAATAAGTATGGTGTTTTGGTTTGACAATTTGGGATTTGGAAGAAGTTTGATTGAAATTGTGTTGCCTGAGTCTTAGGTGAATTGATAACTCCCTTAGGTTTAGGCAAGTTTTTGTTTCGATTAAACTTAGGAATTATCCTTTGTTTGTTAACCAAGCCACATTACAACCTTGAAAAGCCCTTGTGATTCTTGCCTTTGTATTTTCAATATGAGTTTTGGATGAATGCATAATTTAGTCTTTTATTTGCAAGGTTATTGGATGAGTGTTAAAAGTACTTCACTTTTGTGTGCTCATCTACCGATGAATTTTTTCTTGGTGTGATTCATGAATGAGCTTGTTTTTTTTAGAATGTTTAGTATAATTTTGTACTTAGGATTCGTTTCGTTTACATGTCGTCTCTGTAGGATTGTGGTAAGTTTTTCCTTGCGTGTGCGTTATTGTTTGTACTAACACTTGTTTTCGTTTTTCAAACTTATTGGTTCATGATTCTTTGGTTGATTATTTTTTATCTTTGAGTTGTTTGACCTTGTTTGAGGATAAACAATTTCAAATACGGGCCACAACATCAAGGTCCAAGGATATGTCTTACAAACAAAATCATTATCTTTTATTTTTTATATATTAAATATGAATTTTAAAATGGTTAGTGCGTGAGGCACTTTTAGTGAGGAGAGAAAGAGAGAATAATAAAGAAAATAAGGATTTTATTATTTACTTGAATTGTATTTGTACAAAATAAGAATACACACTATGACTATTTATATACAACCCTAATTGCACTTGGGCTTACACAACTTAGATTATATTTAAATATTAAATCTAATCAAATCAAATTTAATATTTCAACATATACCCCATAATCCAAGTTGTGGAACCTACACTAATCATAGTCGATCTGAACTATTCCTAATTTCTTTCTCAAATTCAGGAATTTATCGATCTTCAATCCTTTAGTGAAAGTGTCGGCCAACTGTGCTTCACTTGAGAAATGCCTAACTTCAAGTTCACCTACATTTTTTCTCCCTCAAGAAATGAAACCTAGCTTCGATATGTTTATTTCTTCCATCCAGAACTAGATTCTTCACCAGATTTATGGCTGACTTGTTGTCGATTTGCAATAAAAGAGGATTCTTCACTTTGATAGCCATTTCTTCTAGTACATATTTGATCCAAATTAATTGACATACAACATATGATCCTGCTATATATTCAGCTTCACACGATGACAATTCCACCACTGGTTGCTTCTTCAAACACCATGAGATTGGGGCACCAAATACTTGAAAGAAATATCCAGTTGCGCTTCTTCGATCTTCCTTATCTCCACACCAATCAATATCTGAAAAACAAGTAATTGTTGCTTCTTTGCCTTCAAAATCTTGTCGAAATAGAATTCCTATTGATCCTTTTAAGTATCTTAGAATTCTTCTTGTAGCCTTCATGTGTGACACTCTTGGTTCACCCATGAATCTACTCACTATTCCGACTACAAAACCTATATCGGGTCGACTGTTGCACACATACCTCAGAGATCCCACGATTTTCTTGAACAAAGTTACATCAACTTTGTCGTCCTCTCCATTCTTCTCCAACTTTACATTTGGTTTGAAAGGTGAGGATGTAGGATTCGAATCATCTATACTGAATTTCTTGAGTATCTCTTTGACATACTTCCTTTGATGTATCACCATACCTTGCTTTGAAATTTAAAATTCTATGCCTAGGAAATAAGACAATTTTCCTAGATCTGACATTTTAAATTCTCTCATCATGAGCTCTTTAAACTTCGACAAGTTCTTCAAGCTATTTCCACTTACCAACAAGTCATCGACATGCAAGCAGGTGATTATCATATATTATGCTACAAACTCAACATAGATACCATACTCTGATTTGAATTTGACAAATCCTAATTCAACTAAGTATGAGTCTGTCTTCTTGTTCCATGCCATATGTTCCTACTTGAGGCCCTAGAGCGCTTTGTGCCATAGAAGGTTGTATGACATAGACTTCTTTGTCTAAATAACCATTCAGAAATTCTAATTTCACATCTAAGTTAAATGTCGACCAGCCTTGGTTGCATGCCAATGCTACCACTAGTCAAACAGTCTCTAATATTGCTACTGGAGAAAATACTTCAAAGTAGTCGAGTCCTGCTCTTTAAAGAAAACCTTGAGCTACCAATCTTGTTTTATGTATTGTTATCGACCCATCAGCATTGTGTTTCAACTTGAACATCCACTTTCCTTCTATATATTTTTTTCTATGCTGACAACTCGACTAACTCCCATGTGTTATTTCTTTCAATTGCCTGTAACTCTTCGTCCATAACTAACTTCCACTATTGAATCTTTAAAGCCTCGTTGTAGTTGCTTGGTTCAGCACCTGCAAGTAAAGAAAAATGAACTAATTCTCCATCTGGTGTGACTTCAGCATCACCAACCACTTCATAATCATGAAGACTTGCTGGAGGAACTCTATTTTGTTCAGGTCTTTGGCTTATTTCAGCCACAACCTCTTCGACTTCGACTGTGTTGGGAATGTCAACAACTTCTTCTACTTCGATTGGATTCTTAACAATTCCTTCAACTTCAAACTCATCAGTTTCTTGATTGAAATCAGAGCTTATTAATGACTTGTTAGTTAAACTACTAGAGTTCCAATGTAACACCCCAGTTCTACCCGACAATTATAAATGTAAATCAAAGTTATAAAATTCATGCAACTGAATCAGGATGCCACAAATTCAACTTTAAAAACACATTGCATTCAACATGGATACATAACACTTTAAACTTCGGATGAACCAACAACATAATAATTTAACCTCTTCATTCAACAACTTGAACAACTACGCAGCGGAATCACAATAACATCTTTGTCCAACAATTACAACAACTTCAAAATAATGCATACTTATCAACAAACGAATTAAAGTTCAACAGCTGAAATAATCAATAACTAAAATCAACAAGCGTTCATCCCCCCGAGTGTTACATATCAGAGCAATGACACCGACTCGAACTACCGAAGGTATACTGCCTTCACTCTGGATTACCTGCATGTTACCAACGTAAGGGTAACATTCAAACAGAAGGGGTGAGATATCTAACAATATAATAAAACGTATGTTAAATAATATATTAAATTAGATCACATAGCATCACCACTTCTCATCTTATAAACAATAATAATCGCAACAGAATACCAACAATATACACATTTACCGCATCAATACACAACTTCTTTATGCAATCATATGATGTGACTCAATACTATGCAAATGCATGTGGTACCATTGGAGCAGAACTCTCATCTCAAAATAATTGCCAATAAATAGAGGCATCAACAAGGCATAAGCCTTCATCTTAATATTCGCCAATATAGGCCATCTTAACGAGCATCAGCTCCATCTTGAAATGAAATGTATGTGACACAATCATGAATGTAATAACAACAACCATAATTAATAACATCTCAACGCAACATCATCGTTGGCCAGAAGCCTACATCTTAATAGCTTCCAATTATTAGAGGCACCTTAACATCATTCATCAACATCATTCATTAACATAATTCATCAACATAATTCATCGCATAATTCATCAACGTAATTTCATCAACATAATTCATCAACATAATTTCATCAACATAATTCATCAACATAATTTCATCAACATAATTCATCAACATAATTCTACAACAACTCTTCCACAACAATAATACAACGACATCGACAATTCCTCAATGTTGGCCATAGGCCTACAACATGATAATGCCTATAATTAATTAATCATATAAGGCTTATCTCGAATTACCAAACTTCTACATATTATTATTCTACATTACTACATCATTATCTTCATTAATTTTACTGTTATGAACCAAGCAATAATCTATAATCATCTTATCCTCATCATACTTTACAAAATCATCATAGCGATTAACGCATGAAACTAACTCTAATCCTAATTTGGGTTACTAGTATTATTATTCTTATTATTCATTTAACCCTTAAGAATGAAGTTCATCGCATTAGCTATCCAACGCTTCGAACGACACCTCAAACGGAGTCTGGAAACTCAAGTTACAGCCTTTGGAAACGAATCTGCCAAAAATCAGATTGCATGGGTCGATGCTTAATGTCTTGAGTCGACGCGTACTGGGCTAACATCTTGCATGATTCGACGCGTAATCCCTTTGTATCGACTTATACCGAGTCTGCAACACCGCATGTATCGACGCATGCTCCTTCGTATCGACTCATCCTGAGTCCAAAAACCCGCATGTATCGACGCATGGCCTTTGAGGTCGACTCATACTATTCTGTCCTGAATATTTTCCACGATTTCACTATGTTTTCACCATGATTTCCATGCCTTAGGCCCTAAAAACATCCTCTAATCATAGGTAATCATCAATTATAATAATCCTATGTTTCTACATCAATTATACAGCATTAGGGCATTATTACTCATCTCTAAATCATTGATCATCATCAAACAACACATATAGTTCAATCATAAACAAAACAACTTTTCACTTCTAATCCCACATATTACTCATCATAAACCCAATTATAGAGTCATAACCCCACCCTTACCTTGGATTGAAGGTTTCTCTATAACTTTTCCGATTGAATTTTGGTCTAGCTCTTTTCCTTGTTTTCTGCAACTTTCACGTTCTCTTCCAACCCTTATTTCTTTCTCTTCTTGCTGCTTCTTCTTTTCCTTATTATATCTAAAAACTAATATAATAACCCTATAATTCTCATTATGTATTAATGGGTTTAAAACTGCTACACCCCCTTTCTACTACTTCTAGTCCTTAAAATAAGCCCATCTCAAATAATATTATTATTCTAATATTATTCCACAACTTAATAGAATAAATAAATCTAATAACAATAACACATCAACTATCATCATAATCCAACTTCACAAATAATCCAAAAATAATTTAATTAAATAATTAATTAAATTACAGGTGTTACAACTCTCCCCCACTTAGAATATTTTCGTCCTCGAAAATTTACCTTAATCAAACAACTCAGGATAGGAGTCTCGCATCTTGCTTTCCAACTCCCAAGTCATGCTTTCTCCGGAAGCTCCTAGCCGGACCACTTTAACCAAAGCAATCTATTTGCTCCTCAGAGTATTTATTTCACGATCTGCGATTTGTACATGCATCATATCTACAGTAAGGTTATCCCGTACTTTCACATCATCCATATGAATCACATGAGATGGATGTGAAATATACTTTCGGAGTTGTGACACATGAAACACATCATGCAAATTCGAAAGATTAGGCGGTAAAGCTACTCAATATGTAAGTCTCAGAGTGCCTAAGAGGGGGATGAATTAGGTCTTATAAAAATTTATTCGGTTTTATGAGAATGCTTGGTAGTAATTTTTGGTTAAGTGTTTGAAGGTTTTGATTATATCTTTATCTTTTCCTGATTATGGTGATGAAAGCGATAAATGCGGAAAAGTAAAGAACACGGTGATATATCCTGGTTCCCCTCACAATCCGAGAGTACTTCAGTCCCCTTTCCAACACGAAAGAGATTTCACTATAGTTAGAATGATTGTACAGCCTATGCTTACTATCTAACCTATAGGGTGATCAAAGGTTCTTAACACCTTTAAGACCAAACAAACACTAATGTGAATGAAGAACAATCCTCTTCAAATCACAACACTTACTTCCAACAATCCTGGAAAGTAAGGGAATAATTTCTTTAAGTAATACAATGATTTAATTTGAAATATATGGAGAGATTTATCAATCTTCAATTGATCTTCTTCTTCAAGATATAAACAATTCTCAAACAATGTATATAAATGTTCATAATGTATGTATGAAACTTGTAATGATAATGAAAGTGTATATGGCAAGTTTCACAAAATTATGAACACATGAAAGTTTAAGTGCAAATTTGAATGAATGAGAAAATTGTTAATATGAAGAAGGTTTTTTGTTGTATGAAAATGTTATTGTATATCTTTTTTTGAAATAAGAAAATCTGCAGCATTATATAAAGTCATAAGAACCTCTTCATTCATGCCAATTCATATGAAAAGTTGCAATGCATTCATTAAAAGATACCACTTGAAAAATGTTTAAAAACCAAAAGAAAAGCTGCACTGGTTCGCTAGGAACCGGTTCCGACACTGACAGAACCCGGTTCTTAGTGAACGTTATAAGTCAGATTTCAAAAATATTACGCAGGAACCGGTTCCCCTATTGGTACAACCCGGTTCCTGGTACATATTCCAGGGACATGTTTTTGAACAAGTTTTGGAACCCGGTTCCCTGTTAGGGAGGAACCGATTCCTGAAAGATAATTTTCAAAAATTCTTTTTGAAAAAGATTTTAAACAAAGTTTTTCTTAAGTGAAAACATGTTGGATATGTATATGATTATGAATGCATATATTTTTTGTGAACATCTATATTCAAGATTAAGAATTATTTATACCATTTGACATTTGATGATTCTTCAATAATTCTTCAATAATCTTCAAGACTTTTATATGATGTTGATAAGCTTTTTGCACATCCTTTGAATGTTGATATCCATGTTGTCTTCATCAAAACACATGCTTTAAATATGACTTGAGAAGCTTGCAATTACATTCTCCCTCTTTTTTATGATGACAACCAAGTCTTGAAAACAATTCTTGAAATGTTTTATGTTGTTTTGTGTAGTAAACATGTTGAGCAAATGCAAGGCTCCCCCTAAATTGTATGCTCCCCCTAAGTCCATGATTCTTTGAATTTTGGAGTGAGTTTGATATTTATTTGGGCCTGCAATTTCTTTGAAACAAAACAACACATATGCATATTCTTCTCCCCCTTTGTTAACATCAAAAAGGATGGGGAAAAAGAGTGAAACAATTTTATTTAAAAAAAATAAAGACGTGCATCTTATGAGAAACATTTAGATATCACCTTCATCCAAAATACCAAGTTCTCTTCAGATTTTGAAAAATGGTTATCGAGCAAGCGATTTTGTGAAGATATCTGCGAGTTAGTTATGAGTATCCATAAAAGTAACTTCGACATCTCCTTTAAGAACATGATCACAGAGAAAATGATGTCGAATATCTATATGTTTGGTTCTTGAATGCATGACCGGATTCTTTGTAATATTGATAGCACTTGTATTGTCGCAGCGAAGAGGAATGCATCCGAGATCAAGTCCGTAATCATAGAGTTGTTGCTTGAGCCAAAGAATTTGTGCACAACAACTACCTGCTGCTATGTATTCTGCTTCGGCTGTGCTAAGAGCAACACATGCTTGGTTTTTACAAGCCCATGATACTAATGCATTTCCAATAATGTGACAAGTACCACTTGTGCTTTTACGATCAATTTTAGAACCTGCATAATCCGCGTCAGAATAACCAATTAATGTGCAAATACTACCTTTAGGATACCATAAGCCGACATTGGTTGATCCTTTTAGATACTTCATGATCCTTTTAACTGCCATGACGTGTGATTCCTTTGGATTTGCTTGAAAGCAAGCACAAAGACAAACACTAAACATGATGTCAGGACGGCTTGCCGTCAAATACAATAAGGAACCAATCATACCTTGGTATTTTGTAATATCAATTGGAGTACCAGATTCATCTTGATCAACATATGTACCGGAGCCCATTGGAGTATTCATTGCTCTACAATTGTCCATATCAAACTTTTTCAATAATTCTATGCAATACTTAGATTGGTTGATGAAGATTCCATCTTCTAGTTGCTTGATTTGTAGTCCAAGAAAGTAGTTCATCTTTCCCATCATAGACATCTCGAATTCTCCTTGCATCATCAATGAGAATTCCTCACACATTTCTTTGTTAGTCGATCCAAAAATGATATCATCAACATAGACTTGAACCAATAAAGTGTTACTTTGGATTTTCTTAATGAACAAGTGTGATTGGTGGAAATAGAACTGACTGTTTAACGCTGGTTCGTTAAATGTCGCGGAAGCAAGAGTCGCCACCGTCTTTTATGTTCTCCAACATGGAAAGGACAAAAGCACAGCAAAATTCCTTATCGAGAATGTTTCTCGGTTCGGGAGGTAGATTTATAGAAAGGGAAGGTGTTAGCACCCTTTATATCCATGGTTATCCATGGGCTCTTAGGTACTTGCTCTTATGTTTTCAAAAGATGTTTGCTTTTCAAATGTGAGTGGGTTTTGAAAAAGTTTCGTTTGAAAAATTTCTAAGTAACTCTTTTATCTGTCCTGAAGAGTGTATGAAAAATTTATTTGAAAACTTTTGAAAGTGTCAGTGTGAAAAGTTGTTTTTGTTTGTTTTTGAGAGAGCAAGTACCCATGAGATCTACCTACTCTAAGGAATTAGGCTGTGTAAGAATCCTTTAAACAGTGTTATCCCACTATTGAGAAGTAGGTAGAACCGTCGTTGGAGGTTTCGAGTCAATTCGATTAAGGGACATGTGTGGTCACCGAAGCAATAGTAGGACACCTTAGAAGTAACCCTAATTTCCTAGATCCTTTTCATCCGAGGCAACCGTTTCGAGGCAACTGGATCTTAGACAAGAGCGACCGCTAAAACGTCCTATACCTGACGACCACGTTTCGAAGGCAACGAGTGAGGCGTACCCTAGAAGTGGTGTGTGTAATTGTGTGTTGTTTTCATGTTAATATTTATCTTTGATCATGGCATTGTGAGCTACGAGTTGTTTTTAATTAACATACATTCTTTCATGCGAGTTTAGCAGTTAGGAGTGCGGAAAATTAAAAGACGGAAATATAAAAGCTACGCTATTACAAGGCGCGGGTCTATACATCGCCAAATTACAAAGACCCGTTTTTGATAAAAAAATGCGGAATGTAAAACCTAGTTACTATTACATCCGGAAAGCAGTTATATAATAATCAATAAGAAAAATAATGCACGAAAAGAATAAATTGGAACGTCTGAGGGTGTTGGACCCTTTTGAGAAATTAAATTAAATTAAAGCCTAATTAATTATTTAATTGGAAAGAAAATGTTTTTTATGTTTTTTGTATTTATTATGGAAATAAAGAAAAGAATTTAAAAGGAAACCCTAATTCTAAGTTATTAAAAAAAATATTAAAGTTAACCTAATTTAAGCTAATTAATTAATTTACATGTTTATTTACAAAAATAATAATAGTAATAAATAATGATGAAAATAATTAATTAATTAAGAAAAAGATGAAAATGTCTAAAAACCTAATTCTATATATTTTTTTATTTATTAATAAAAGAGATTAAAATATAAACCTAAATTAAACTAAAGTTAATTGTTAGTTATTATTTACAAAAATATGTTAGTGGTGAAATTAATAATAATTAAATATATTTTACAATTTTTATTTTCTGTTTTTATTATGAAAAATTATTTTATGGTGAAAAAACAATTAAAACAATTAAAAAGCATTAGAAAAGAAAAGAAAATAAAATAAAAAAAGGATGCAAACCAAGGGGGGTGTCAGGCCCAAATGGAGGTTTGTTTGAGAAATCCTGGCCCATTAAGACAAAGCTCGTTTGACTTTCCAGGATTGTGTGCACATTGGTTGACCAGAGCATACCATGGAATTGATTCAGTGGCCCTTGGATTGATCATCATGAGCGCGTGGCAGTCTTACGTGTGAGGCTCATGGTAGGACGTTGGATGAGGCGCTGCACTGGAAGACATTAAAACAAAAAATTATGAATTATGTGGGGGGACCTGGGAATCGAACCCAGGTCCCAGCGTTTGCCAAGCGTGTCATCCACCATCTGAACCATGCAACGCGTTTGTAGTGTTAGTGGAAAACAAATAATATTAAAAAAAACAAGCACTAATGATATAGAACAAACGAAAACGCGCCAGATTTTGAACTATCCAACCATGTGATGACACGCCTGTCTTCTTCTTCGTTTCCCTGCAAAATATGAATGAGATAGCGGGGGTTTTAAACCCCCACAAAACAAAAGTCCAGAAAATAGCGAATAGCCTTGTGGATCACATAAATTGAGCGCGAGGGTTTCATTCGATTCGTCTTGTGGCAACGAATTTGTCCATATATGTTTGGAAGTCCAATTTTACCATACAAGGAAAGCCCTAATTTTTTACCCTTGGAACCCTAGATATCACTCATGGCAGATTTTGATTCAGGCAACGTTAGTTCAATTGAACTGTACCAATCGCTTCAGAAGGTCACTATTAGTGTAAATCAAACAAGAAAAATGGTTAAAAGCGCATGAATCATGTTATGCAAGTTTGAAAAATAAGGCAAACCGTATGTCCTGTGCTCTTCAATTCTTTGCGCGTTTGGACTGGTTCTTGATTGCAAACGCTTCCTGGAGACTTAGGCAACATATTGGAATCCTTTTCAGGCCTTGAATTGTACTGCAAGTATGCTTTCAATTTTCAAGTTTCTCTTCAAAATTTGCAAATTGGTTCTATCGTTTTTGGCAGCCTTTTCGTGTCTGTATGAGTAGGGTTAGGTTATGCATAAGTATGTGATCAGAATTAGGTCAAAACCTTGGCCCAAAAGTCCATGAGTTATGACTTGAATCTTTGATTTTCAATCATGAAATTTCAATCTTTTTTTCAATGAAACCTTGCCAATTATGGAAGATCTTGTCCCCTTGGATGAGAAACGACTTTGCCAGCTTGCCCTAGTTTGATTTGCTGCACAAAAAGATCTAAAAAAGCATATCTTTGAATTTTCTTATAATTAAAACCAATTAAATGAATTAATATAAATATAAATCCAATTAATTAATTAAAAATAAGAAAATAAATTATTTTGAGCTCATTGGGTCGTGCATAGGCTTTGGGTAATGATTCAAGAAAGAATTTGAGGCCCATTAGCAAATTTGAAGCTTTTTAGGCAAAGTTGACTTTTGAAAGTTCCCAAAAATTTCCCAACTTCTCCAATGCATATCTTGCTCAATTTTGAAGCTATGAACATGTTCTTGGACATTTTGGAAAGGTCTTGAAGTCCTCTAACCAATGCCTTTGGTCCCATGTCATTTTGGTTTACCAATCTAAAGTTATGGTCTTTGACTTAAAGTGCCTTTTTGTTGACTTTTGAAAATGACCTATAATGTTGAAATTGATAACTTTTTGTGAGAGCATTTCTTGGACTTGGAGTGTGAAGATGAATTGTAGGAAATGTCATCCCCTTCAAAATGAGCATTGGATGGGATTTTTCTGATAAACCATGAAGAAGTTATGCCTTGGTCAATTTGCAGTTGACTTTTCAACTGTCCAAAAATAGAAACTTTTGCATCTTGAGACTTTTTGAGCCATGCTTGTGAAATCATGATCAAGAATTGATCCAATGATGATTGTGGCTTCAAAATAAGATGTTGACCAAAAAATTTGACTTTTGACTGTCAAATGACCATTTTGCCCCTGCAGTTGACTGTAGAGCAATTAGGGTTTTTGACTGTGCAATTTGATGCTGTGAGTCTTGAAACTTGACACATGGATGCTTGACAATGTATATAGGCATATGGGACTTGATTGGACCCTTGGAAACCTCAATTTCTTTGCAAGAACCAAAACCCTAATTTTGACTATGTTAGGAGGCAATTAGACTGTGCAACCTTTGAGAGATTTTGAGCCATTTGGAGATTGACCCTGACAAATCTTGAAGAATATGGGAGGGCAAATTTTGGGGTACAACAGTTTCCCCTGTTCAATCTTCTTAGACCCGAGGATGTAGATTGGTTTGCGTGCCTTTCGTAATCCAAAGGTGGAAGATGATTGAACACTAGAGTGCCTAGAAATTTGCACTCACATAGTAGAGTATCAGCAGTGTGATGGTGGGAATGGGCTTACAGATGCCATTTAGAGACTGATGGATAGGAGGATGGGCTTATAGATGCCATCTGGAAGTGTGACTGGTTCTTTGTCGGGAATGGGCTTATAGATGCCATTTGGAACTGTAATGGTATGTGGATGGGCTTATAGATGCCATCTATGTGTCGATCGCGTAAGAGATTCCTTAGCGAGAACTTGCGTACCTGAGAAAGAAAGATAATTACCTGGCCTGTTACAGGGGTTGATCTTCAAACTCTTCATGTAGATGTGCCCTGGCTAGATACATGTATCGAATCTTTAAACTCTTCATGCAGATGTGCCCTGGCCGGATACAGGTATCGAGTCTACAATCAGTTACTCGCAGATGTGCCCTGGCTAGATACAGGAATCGAATCTGGAATTAGTCGTCAACAGATACACCCTGGCAGGATACAGGAATCGGATCTTCAAACTCTTCAGACGTGCCCTGGCAGGATACAGGAATCGAGTCCGGAAATAGTCGTCAACAGATACACCCTGGCTGGATACAGGAATCAGATCTTCAAACTCTTCAGACGTGCCCTGGATGGATACAAGAATCGAGTCCGGAATAGTCGTCAACAGATACACCCTGGCTGGATACAGGAATCAGATCTTCAAACTCTCCAGACGTGCCCTGGCTGGATACAGGAATCGAGTCCGGAATAGTCGTCAACAGATATGCCCTGGCTGGATACAGGAATCGGATCTTCAAACTCTTCAGGCGTGCCCTGGCTGGATACAAGAATCGAGTCCGGAATAGTCGTCAACAGATACACCCTGGCTGGATACAGGAATCGGATCTTCAAACTCTTCAGACGTGCCCTGGCAGGATACAGGAATCGAGTCCGGAAACAGTCGTCAACAGATACACCCTGGCTGGATACAGGAATCGGATCTTCAAACTCTTCAGACGTGCCCTGGCTGGATACAGGAATCGAGTCCGGAATAGTCGTCAATAGATACACCCTGGCTGGATACAGGAATCGAATATTCAAACTCTTCAGACGTGCCCTGGCAGGATACATGAATCGAGTCCGGAAATAGTCGTCAACAGATACACCCTCGCAGGATACAGGAATCGGATCTTCAAACTCTTCAGACGTGCCCTGGCTGGATACAGGAATCGAGTCCAGAATAGTCGTCAATAGATACACCCTGGATGGATACAGGAATCGGATCTTCAAACTCTTCAGACGTTCCCTGGCAGGATACAGGAATCGAGTCCGGAAACAGTCGTCAACAGATACACCCTGGCTGGATACAGGAATCGGATCTTCAAACTCTTCAGACGTGCCCTAGCTGGATACAGGAATTGAGTCCGGAATAGTCGTCAACAGATACACCCTGGCTGGATACAGGAATCGGATCTTCAAACTCTTCAGACGTGCCCTGGAAGGATACATGAATCGAGTCCGGAAATAGTCGTCAACAGATACACCCTGGCAGGATACAGGAATCGGATCTTCAAACTCTTCAGACGTGCCTTGGTTGGATACAGGAATCGAGTCCAGAATAGTCGTCAACAGATACACCCTGGCTGGATACAGGAATCGGATCTTCAAACTCTTCAGACGTCCCCTGGCTGGATACAGGAATCGAGTCCGGAATAGTCGTCAACAGATACACCCTGGCTGGATACAGGAATCGGATCTTCAAACTCTTCAGACGTGCCCTGGCTGGATACAGGAATCGAGTCCGGAAATAGTCGTCAACAGATACACCCTGGCTGGATACAGGAATCGGATCTTCAAACTCTTCAGACGTGCCCTGGCTGGATACAGGAATCGAGTCCGGAAATGCAGATATGCCCTGGCCAGATACAGGTGTCGAATCCACAGGTAATTGCTCACAGATATGCCCTGGCTAGATACAGGTATCGAATCTGGAATTGCGATAGTTGATAGTAAACATCTTTGTATTGACCTTTGTCCTGACAAGACAAAATGTTAGTTGTATGCAATGTCATGATGTGTGAAATGCGTGATGTTCTCAAAATAAATGAGATTGTATGTTCATGATGCATATGTGCATGCTATAATGTATGAAGATGTGATGTTTATGAATGTATTTTCGTCTAGGAAAATAAATCCTTGACGAATACCGGGAAGTTAACTCCTGGGCTGATGTTTGAAGAGGAGAGTTCTTCATTTCCGCTGGGGATAATGGTTGCAAGAATAAACCGGTAGGAGAAGATGACTCTGTTGGGGAATAAACTTGGCGAATAGATTACTCTACGGGGAGTGAGCTCTGTGGGGAAAGAGAGGTACTTTGCTGAGGTTGATGATAACCCCGCTGGGGATACCATTGTTGAGCTCTGTTGGAAGATTTGATGAACTCCGCTGAGGATAGGAAGACTTCGCAGGGGACGATCTTTCCGTGGCAATTGGCTGAGGATAACCTAGTTATATCCTGGTGGGGAAATAACCTTTGAATAAAGTCGGGGGAGCGTTCGTACTCTGCAGGTGATAAGCTTCCAGAATCTACTGGGGATAAGCTTCCTGGATCTACTAGGGAAATTGATTGAACTCTCCTGGGGAAACATTTCAGATTGCACTGGGGGAGTGGCTCCACTTGTAGTGTCTGGGTTCCGACGGGGAACAATCTTATACTAAGACTGCCGGGGATGCTTGTTTAAGGAATGTCTGCATACTCCGCTGGGGAATATTGAGATCTTCGGGGGATAATCCGACTTCTATAAGGCTGCCTGTAGACTAACTCTGCTTGAATGGAGAGTTTTGCTGACTTGCTAGGGGATACTGTGCCTTTTAGGGCTGATTGGAGACCAACTGCTTGGGGAGAATTGTAGAATCTTATCTTACTCGGCGGGGAGTGAAGGTATCTGGGTTACATTCTTTAGCCGAACTTACCTTGGTACCTTGGTGGACCGAGTAATTAGATCGCTTAGACAACTCATTATTGCCCCTGTTTCTGATGTTACCTGTAATTAATCCTTTGTTTCGTATTCAAATATTTATGAGTTAGAAATTAGTGTCAAATGCATATATCACAATTGAACATTGGACGTTCTTCGCAAAACAAAACAGAAAAAGGAAAAACAATTGGCAATTGGTCTGAAAAGTGAATTTGTATTGATTTTTGAATTTGCCTGTAAATAGGCGTTTATGTACAAGAGGATGACGTCCTAGTAAGAGAACGCCACCGAACAAGAGAGTTTATACAATTTGTACAAAGAAAACAAAACAGCTATGTGAAAGGTAATCCCACTGGGTTCCAACTCTGCTATCGCCTTTATATCTTCGAGCGTCTCATCACTTGGCTGCTCAGTTGAAGATGAAGCTGATTGATCGATGCCGTCTGAACTTGATATTGATATTGTATTCTGGATGCAAGGTGATCCAATGAGACATAGTATTACGCTTTAATCCCTAACTTTTGCCTGGACCGCCCTCTCGGGTTTTCAGTCCACCGGGATACCCATTTTTGCCCAAGCCGCTTTTTCAGGTTTTCGACTTGTCGGGTGTACAGATTTTTTTCATTTCGTCCCTTATTTTTGCCCGAACCCTTTTGGTTCGTCGGGAAGCCCTTATTTTTGCCTAGGTATGTCAACCTAGCGGGTCTTTTGTTCATGCGTAGTATTTTTTTACTATGTCTGCATTGGCGGGGTGAGGAAGGTCGTCACCATCCATGGTGGTTAGGATCATGGCTCCTCCTGAGAACACATGTTTAACCAAAAATGGCCCTTCGTACATAGGGGTCCATTTGCCCCTAGGATCACTTTGAGGAAGAATGATGCGCTTGATTACCAGGTCCCCAACTTGATACTCTTGTGGTCTGACTTTCTTGTTAAATTCCCTGATCATCCGTTTTTGATACGTTTGACCATGACAAATAGCAGTGAGTCTCTTTTCGTCAATTAGGTTTAACTGATCAAGTCGAGTCTGGATCCAGTCATCTTCGCTCAGATCTGCATCCTTCATTATCCGGAGAGAGGGTATCTGGACTTCAATCGGCAAGACTGCCTCCATGCCATAGACCAAGGAAAAGGGAGTTGCCCCTGTTGACGTCCTTGCTGAGGTGCGGTACCCATGAAGAGCAAACGGTAACATCTCGTGCCAATCTTTGTAGGTCACTGTCATCTTCTGCACGATCTTCTTGATATCTTATTAGCTGCTTCTACAGCCCCATTCATCTTCGGCTGGTAAGGGGAAGAATTGTGGTGTTGTATCTTGAATTGCTCGCAGAGCTCAGTGATCATCTTGTTGTTAAGATTGGTACCATTGTCCGTAATGATCCTTTCCGGGACGCCGTATCGACAGATCAAGTAGTGTCGAATGAACCGTGCCACGACGTTCTTGGTTACGGTAGCGTAGGAAGCTGCTTCTACCCACTTCGTAAAGTAATCGATCGCTACCAGGATGAAGCGATTCCCGTTGGATGCCGTAGGTTTAATCTCGTCGATCATATCAATGCCCCATATTGCAAAAGGCCAAGGTGCAGTCAAGACATTCAGAGGTACTGGAGGAACATGCACCTTATCTGCATAAATCTGGCATTTATGACATGTCCGAGAATGTTGGTAGCAGTCGGCTTCCATTGTGGACCAGAAATATCCTGCCCGAAGGATCTTCTTTGCCATGGTGTGTCCACTGGAATGCGTTCCGAAGGTACCTTCATGCAGTTCTGCCATGATCTTTTCTGCTTCAGTCTTGTCCACACAACGCAGTAAAGTTGAATCATGGTTTCGCTTGTATAGAATGTCGTTGCTGAGGAAAACTTTGCAGCGAACCTTCTCAGAAACTTTTTGTCATTTATGGATGCACCTTCAAGGTATTCTTGAGCTTCCAAGTACCTCTTCACTTCATGATACCAAGGTTTTTCAGTTACCACCTCAGCCTCAAGATCACATCAATATGAGGGTTCATCCAGTTTCCAGATAATGATCCGGGGAGCCTCATTGTCCCATTTGACTTTGAACATAGAAGACATCGTAGCCAGCGCGTCCGCCAACTGATTCACCTCTCTTGGGAAGTGTTCAAAAGTTATCTCTGTGAAATGGGGGATCAATGTCAACACACATTCTTTGTAAGGAATAAGGTTTGGGTGTTTCGTATCCCACTCGCCTTTGATCTGATTGATCACGAGAGCGGAATCTCCGAAGACACTCAAAAACTTGATCCTTAGGTCAATTGCAGCTTGAAGACCCATGATACACGCCTCATACTCCGCCATGTTGTTGGTGCAGTTGAAACATAGCCGGGCAGTAAGTGGAGTATGAGTGCCTTGAGGGGATATGATCACAGCGCCGATACCATTACCCAAAGCGTTGGAGGCTCCGTCAAAGTGCATAGACCATCGGGATCCTTCCTCAGGTCCTTCATCCGGTCCAGGTACTTCACAATCAGTCACTACCATGATGCTCTCGTCAGGAAATTCAAAGTTCATTGATTGGTAGTCGTCCACTGCCTGATGTGCCAAGTGATCTGCCAATACACTTCCCTTTATTGCTTTTTGAGTCGTGTACTGGATGTCGTATTCAGTCAAGATCATTTGCCATCTTGCTATTCTTCCGGACAAGGCGGGCTTTTCGAATATGTACTTTATTGGATCCATTTTTGAAATCAACAGAGTAGTGTGAGTCAGCATATACTGTCTCAGCCGGCGAGCAGCCCATACCAAAGCGCAACAAGTTTTCTCGAGCAGTGAGTATCGGGTCTCACAGTCGGTAAAAGTTTTGCTAAGGTAATAAATGGCGTGCTCTTTTCGGCCAGACTCGTCATGCTGCCCCAACACACACCCCATTGAGCTGTCAAGTACTGTCAAGTATAGTATTAGAGGTCTCCCTTCAACCGGTGGCATAAGAATGGGTGGTTCTTGGAGATACTCTCTGATTCTGTCGAACGCGGCCTGACATTCATCGTTCCATCGTACTACCTGATCTTTCTTCAGCAGCTTGAAGATTGGTTCACAAGTAGCAGTTAGGTGCGAGATGAATCGGGCAATATAATTCAGACGTCCTAGAAAGCCTCTGACTTCTTTCTCTGTCTTAGGAACTGGCATCTCTTGTATGGCTTTCACCTTGGCAGGGTCCACTTGGATACCTTTATCGCTTACGATGAAGCCTAGCAACTTCCCAGATCTTACCCCGGAGGTGCACTTGTTCGGATTCAACCTCAGCTTGTACAATTTCAGACGGTCAAACAGATTCTGCAGGTGGTCAAGGTGTTCCTCCTCAGTTTGGGACCTTGCAATCATATCGTCGACATATACTTCTATCTCATGATGGATCATGTCATGAAATAGAGCAACCATGGCACGTTGGTAAGTTGCCCCAGCATTTTTCAACCCAAAAGGCATGACCTTGTAGAAGAAGGTGCCCCACTGAGTAACAAAGGTAGTCTTCTCCATGTCTTCAGGAGCCATCTTGATCTGATTATAACCTGAAAAACCATCCATGAAGGAGAACACCTTGTGCTGAGCAGTATTGTCAACCAGAACGTCAATGTGAGGCAGGGGGAAATCATCTTTAGGGCTGGCCCTGTTCAAATCCCTGTAATCAACACACATTCTGACTTTACCATCTTTTTTCGGTACCGGCACCACATTGGCCACCCACTGAGGGTAAGAAGTTACTGCTAGAAAACCGGCATCAAATTGTTTCATAACCTCAGCTTTGATCTTCTCGGACATCTCTGGACGCATACGGTGGACCTTCTGTTTAACCGGAGGGCATTCTTCCTTGGTAGGAAGGTGATGGACCACAATGTTGGTATCCAACCCAGGCATGTCTTCGTAGGACCAGGCGAAGATCTCTACATAATCATACAGCATCTGGATCAACCGTTGTTTCACACTGAGCTCTAGATTAGCACCAATCTTGACTTCCCTTCTGTCTGTCTCCGTACCCAGATTTACCGTTTCCACTGGCTCTTCATGTGGCTGAATGGCCCTCTCTTCTTGGAGTAACAGTCTTGCAAGTTCACCAAGTACTTCGCAATTATCTTCACCTTCGTCTTCGGCTAAGTTGATCGGATTTTCGAAGTCATAACTGGCAGTAGCAGAGTCGTTACCAGTGAGATCCAGAGTGGATTGAAACCTGTATAGGTGAGTGTGTGTAAATATAACTGTTTTGAAATATATAAAGAAAGAAAGAAAGGGAGCACAAGATTTGAAATGCGAAAAACGTCGAATGTTTTTATTCATGATATATGGAAATGACAGGTAATAAGCCCTCACAAATGAACCACGGTGCCCCGGGTAAGACACCGGGCCAATAGAGTTTAAATTTATTGTTCATTACAAATTTATAAAACAAAGGAATTCATTACTGCATAACAAAAGTAACAGGTATGTAGTCTTTTGCAGTCCAATTGTTCAGTCCATCGTCGGTCGTCGAGTAGATCCAACTATCAAACTCTGATTCCTCCACATCGCCTTCAATAGCATTCACTCCCGGGTTGGTGATGAACACGGGAGGTCTTCCGATCCTTGCTTTGCGTACAGCCCTCTGAGCCTCTGTAGTGAAACCCAGTCCAAACTTGTCAATCTTAGGAGTAAAATCAGGTAATCGGCCCCAGTTTGCACATTCACCTTTTTCAATCACAGCCCGGGCGTCCTTCAAGGAAGCCATCTTCAAAGGAGAGTCTTTTTCGATCACTGTCTCGGCTGACGCCAATGTTAGAGGCACCTCTTCAAAATGTTGAAAGGGGGTTTCAATGAACTCCCCGTCCATCTCTATATACCGGAACGAGTTCAAATGACTAACCATGTATTCTTCCATCCCCTGCACTGTAACAATCTTCCCTCTGACAGGGTATTTGAGCTTCTGGTGTAGAGTGGAGGTCACAACCCCAACCTTATGGATCCAAGGACGACCCAGCAAACAAGAATAGGATGGACGAATGTCCATCACATAGAACGTTGAATCAAAGACTTGGGAACCAACCCGGATTGGAATATCTACTTCACCATGAACCATCCTCTTCGACCCGTCAAAGGCTCGGACAACGATGTTGCTAGGCTTCAACTCCAAACCCTCACAATCCAACCTGTCTAAGGCCTTCTTGGGCAATACATTCAGTGAAGAATCGGTGTCTACCAATATGTGTGCAAGAGTAGTGCCCATGCATTCAATGGAGACATGTAGGGCATCATTATGGTTCCTCCCCTTAGCGGTCAGGTCGACATCAGAGAAACCCAGCCCATTGTCAGCGGTCAGGTTAGCCATGCAATCAATAAATTGATCGGCAGATGTCTCTTGTGGAACGTGAGTCGTCTTCAGGAATGAAATCAGGGCCTTGGCATGGGCCTCTGAGCACAACAGCAGTGATAACATAGAGATCTTGGAGGGGGTATGCCCCAGCTGCTCAACGATGTTGAAATCGCTCTTCTTGATGATCTTGAGAATTTCCTCCATCTCTTGCTGGGAGGCTTCAACATTGAAGGTCTTTGGTGCCTCCATCCGGGAAGGCACATCAGCAATCCCTTTGCCCCGAGTGTCAGATGACTCGGCAGCAGGGGTAGAAACTTGAACAAGTGCATTTGTAGGCGTGATGATAAGAGGTCTTCGTATAACTGGTGGTGCGATGTCAGGCGAGAAGAGCCTGCCACTGCGAGTAACTTTAGCGGGACGGGTGATGTTACTGATACTGGTACTAGTGTTGAACTCCTGCTTCACTCCAAGTACATACACATCTGCCCCATAGTTCCATGGGACAGCCTTGTCAGATTTATAGGGGAGGGGCCCTGGAACAGTAATGATGACGGGTGCAACAGACATGATTTTGACTGGCTTCCTCGGGGGAGCCTTGGTAGAATTGTTGAAAATGGTGACGACAAATACTTCTTCAGTAGGAATCACAGGAACAACAGTCTTCTTAAACAAAATCTCTTTGCTATCCATCAGGTTTTGGACTCCTGACTTCAGCAACAGACAACCAGCAGGGGAAACGGCACACAGAAGACAACTCTTGCTACAACCCGGAAATAAACCGGCTAGCAACAGGTTCCTCTTGACAGTCAATAAAGGGGTAGCAATATCATCCACAGAAACTGCATACAGGTCTTCCTCAATAGCATTTACTCCATGCTGGGGCATAGGAGCAGTCACAACGTTGGGCCTTTCGGGTGCCTCAAACTGTATTTCCTTGGCATCGATAAGGTCCTGAACCTTATTTCTTAGGGCCCAGCAATCATCAGTGGAATGCCCCGGGCTATCAGAGTGATAAGCACAGCGGGCATTGGGATTGTACTTCGGAGAGGTTGTGTTTACCACCTTCGGAGCTTCTCTGACGGTTACCAAATTAGTCGATAGCAGTTGCGGCAAGATCTGCGACAAGGTCATACTAAGCCGAGTATATTCTCTTCTGGGTCTCTCACCCCTTGGTTGGTTAAGTTGCCGAGGAGCGGCGGCAGGCTTTGCAATTACCACCGCGTTGACAGCTTGGCGGCGTTCTGGTTTATTCTGCCTCCTGGGGCCATACACAGCACTGGCTTCCTTTTTGAAAGGCTTCTTCTCAGAACTTGAGGACGCACCTTTCTGTATCTTCCCTAATTTCATACCAGCCTCTATCCTTTCCCCAGTCAGAATGAGGTCTGTAAACCCCGCAGACGAATTACCAATGAGATGGTTGAAGAACGGCCCGGATAGGGTCCCTAAGAACATGTCCACTAGTTCACGATCGGTTAATGGTGGCTGCACCCTGCCAGCCAGGTCCCTCCATTTCTGCGCATACTCTTTAAAACCTTCTCCCGATCCTAGCGACATACCCTGGAGTTGGGTACGTGTAGGAGCGAGGTCGGCATTATACTGATACTGCTTGTAAAAAGCAGTAGCCAAGTCCTCCCAGTTATGAACCTTGGTTCCATCCAGCTGATAGAACCATTCGAGATGAGTCCCTGAAAGACTCTCCTGGAAGAAATGGATCCATAAGTTCTTATCCACAGTATACGGCTGGATCTTCCGCACATAAGATCTGAGATGTAGCTTAGGGCAGGACGCCCCGTCATACTTTGCGAAAGATGGTGCTTTGAACTTGTGTGGGATCACCACACCAGAAGATAGACCCAGGTCTCCGAAATCCAACCCAGGCACTTGTTGAATTTCCATGGCATTCAGACGATCCTCTAACTGCTTGTACTTGTCTTCAGCTGGAGGGTGCTGCTCTTCATTGAAATCAGTCTCATTGTCAGAGACCACAGGACTAGGAACCCTTCCCCCTTGGGGACTGCCTTTCCCTACAGAAGAACCGGCTTGATCAACCTCATTCTGCAGTGTGTTGCCAAACCTCCGGCCAGTGTTAAATAGTATAGTTCTCTTCTTCTTCTTCTTGACCAGCAGAGCCTTCAATTCCTCCTGACCTTGGGCCAAACTCATGATCAGCTCTTGGAACTGGGCGTTTTGGGCCTGGAGGGCCTTGATGGGTTGCTCAGTAGATGATTCAGGATTCATGGTAGCTGCTGAAATAAACAGTGAAGAACATTAAGCAACCTGAAAAGAAGAGTACCTGTGATGCATATGATGAATGGGATGCGTATGATTTATGTTTTCAAAGACAATCGGGATTCAACTTTGTAAACAAAAAGGAACACACTTTATTAGATTCAACTTTGAAATTTAGATTGTTCAACAGATTGCCCTTAGGCGTTACATAAAATGGAAATACTGAAAAGGGAAATAAAAAACTGTAAAAGGACATCCAAAGCTCATCAGTGATCCCAGGGTCTCCTCTTCTCAGTACGGACGTAGTCATTCAAGGCCCGCTCGTTCTCCAACTGCTTTGTCAGCTTCTGGATCTTCAATTCCTGCTCGTTGAACTTTTCCTGATAAGAGTCCCGTTCTTCTTGTTGTTGCGTCCAAGACCTCTTTAGTGTATCAACATCAGTAGGTATCTGAGGGGGGAGAACAGTTGGAGGAGCCCCATCTCTATCAGGATACTCAAGAATGATGGGTCTGACGGCTTCATATGGCATACCTAACTTCTGAGCACAAATGCGGACCCATTTGTAGTAGGATTCCATAGGTAGAGAAGTCTTCGGTCCCAACTCATGTGGGTCAGCTTTGTGAATTTTGTCCCAAGCCTTGATGAACCTACGACGCAGCTCGTCACTATCTACTTGAAACTCAAAACTGATGTGAGGCACCAACATCTCATGAGGCCCTACTCTTCTGGCTCTTCCAAACTGACGGAGAGCTAGACATGAGTTATAAGAGATTCCTCCTTGGGTACCAATCAGAGGAACATTAAGATAGTCTCCACAACGATCAATAACAGCTACCTCATCCAAACCTCTGAGAGTCCAAATGATGTCCTTATCAGTGAGAGACATTAACCTATGAGCCCAACCTCTTCCTTATTTGTTCTTCAGCACGAACTTAGGGAGGTGCGAAATAAACCACCTCACTAATAAAGGAATACAACACCACAGAGTTCCTCGCCTTCGGGCAGTACGAGCATAGAGTTGTTGCAGGATATCACCCAAGAGAATGGGCACAGGGTTCCGAGACATGAAGATCCTTATGGCATTGACGTTAATGAAGTTATCCGGATTAGGAAACAAAACCAGACC
This sequence comes from Vicia faba, assembly GCA_948472305.1. Lineage (NCBI taxonomy): Eukaryota > Viridiplantae > Streptophyta > Magnoliopsida > Fabales > Fabaceae > Vicia > Vicia faba. The sequence continues at coordinate 103,476,663 of OX451737.1, forward strand.
ATAGATTAAGAGAGCCAGTATGTCTTCATACGCCCTGAAGTCTAAGTCGTTCCAGAAACTGTTAGCTTTACCAATCAGAAACTTGGCCAAGAAACCCTTGACTTTGCTTCTAGTCACCCAGTTGTCCATTACTTCTTTGTCGGTCAAAGGAAGGGCTGCAGCAATCTCCTCAAGCCTAAGAGTCTTTTCCCAACCAGTGAAGGGAGTCTGATCTAGGATAGGGATGCCAAGCAAATCAGAGAATTCTTCCAGGGTAGGGACCAGCTGGAAGTCTTGAAAGGTGAAACACTGGTACAGAGGATCATAAAACTGGGTCAGGACACTCATCAGTTGTTGGTCCCACTTTGAAGTGACTAAACCGAGAAGAGAACCATGCCTCTGGATGAAGGAAGTAGTGTTTGGAATTCTGCTAACCAACTCTTCAAGCAACTCAGGTGGGTGAACAAAGTTGAACCGGATAGTGTTCCTTCGCATAGGCATCATGATGTCCTACAAAACAGAGCAAAGGTGAAACCCTCTTGTCTTTGAAATGGTCAGTCCTTATGCAGGATGCATGCAATGTTTATGATGGTATGATATCATGATAAAGCACACCACAAATATTCACAAAGGCAAACATGATAAGGCACACAAGTCACACAAGATAGCCCTTAGAGTTTAGGCCAACATGGGGTCTAGGTATTACCCTCTTTCAGTTTGTTGGTTAAGACATGTCCTATCAAAAGTAACCGGGTTCTAGAGGATCCCAATATCACTGACTACCCTCAATCGGTCATAACTCCAGCATCGCAATCTTTTCTTGCGGCCAGAACCATCGCGAGAGTTTAGCCTCAATGGGTGTAGCATACTGCTACTGTTCTATTGGCCAAGTTAGGTCATTTAAGGTTCTAAGGTCGGTTAATGCTTAATGACTCCTCAGAAGACCCATATTCTCTTCGTTGCAACACAAGGGATATCGGTACAGACCAAGGCGCCACACCAACGTAGCCACTGCTTCACCCGTGTCGGTCTATGTCGGACAGGTCCCTCACAGCTTATGCTACCTAACAGGGTATCCCCAGATCCGGGCTAGGATCTATGTAACTCCAAGACAATGCCCATAATAATAAAGCAAACAAAACACAACAATTGAAAACACAAGTATGAGCTATCCTAAGGTACACCTCACTTTAAGTTTTCCCCAGCAGAGTCGCCAGCTCTGTGATCGGTGGAAATAGAACTGACTGTTTAACGCTGGTTCGCGAAATGTCACAGAAGCAAGAGTCGCCACCGTATTTTATGTTCTCCAACATGGAAAGGACAAAAGCACAACAAAATTCCTTATCGAGAATGTTTCTCGGTTCGGGAGGTAGATTTATAGAAAGGGAAGGTTTTAGCACCCTTTCTATCCATGGTTATCCATGGGCTCTTAGGTACTTGCTCTTATGTTTTCAAAAGATGTTTGCTTTTCAAATGTGAGTGGGTTTTGAAAAAGTTTCGTTTAAAAAATTTCTAAGTAACTCTTGTATCTGTCCTCAAGAGTGTATGAAAAATTTGTTTGAAAACTTTTGAAAGTGTCAGTGTGAAAAGTTGTTTTTGTTTGTTTTTGAGAGAGCAAGTACCCATGAGATCTACCTACTCTAAGGAATTAGGCTGTGTAAGAATATTTTAAATAGTGTTATCCCACTATTGAGAAGTAGGTAGCACCGTCGTTGGAGGTTTCGAGTCAATTCGATTAAGGGACATGTGTGGTCACTGAAGCAATAGTAGGACACCTTAGAAGTAACCCTAATGTCCTAGATCCTTTTTATCCGAGGCAACCGTTTCGAGGCAACTGGATCTTAGACAAGAGCGACCGCTAAAACGTCCTATACCTGACGACCACGTTTCGAAGGCAACGAGTGAGGCGTACCCTAGAAGTGGTCTGTGTAATTGTGTGTTGTTTTCATGTTAATATTTATCTTTGATCATGGCATTGTGAGCTACAAGTTGTTTTTAATTAACATACATTCTTTCATGCGAGTTTAGCAGCTAGGAGTGCGGAAAATTAAAAGACGGAAATATAAAAGCTACGCTATTACAAGGCGCGGGTCTATACATCGCCAAATTACAAAGACCCGTTTTTGATAAAAAATGCGGAAAGTAAAACTTAGTTACTATTACATCCGGAAAGCAGTTACATAATAATCAATAAGAAAAATAATGCGCGAAAAGAATAAATTGGAACGTCCGAGGGTGTTGGACCCTTTTGAGAAATTAAATTAAATTAAAGCCTAATTAATTATTTAATTGGAAAGAAAATGTTTTTTATGTTTTTTGTATTTATTATGGAAATAAAGAAAAGAATTTAAAAAGGAAACCCTAATTCTAAGTTATTTTTAGTTATTAAAGAAAATATTAAAGTTAACCTAATTTAAGCTAATTAATTAATTTACATGTTTATTTACAAAAATAATAATAGTAATAAATAATGATGAAAATAATTAATTAATTAAGAAAAAGATGAAAATGTCTAAAAACCTAATTCTATATATTTTTTTTATTTATTAAGAAAAGAGATTAAAATATAAACCTAAATTAAACTAAAGTTAATTGTTAGTTATTATTTACAAAAATATGTTAGTGGTGAAATTAATAATAATTAAATATATTTTACAATTTTTATTTTCTGTTTTTATTATGAAAAATTATTTTATGGTGAAAAAACAATTAAAACAATTAAAAAGCATTAGAAAAGAAAAGAAAATAAAATAAAAAAAGGATGCAAACCAAGGGGGGTGTCAGGCCCAAATGGAGGTTTGTTTGAGAAATCCTGGCCCATTAAGACAAAGCTCGTTTGACTTTCCAGGATTGTGTGCACATTGGTTGACCGGAGCATACCATGTGTTGTACCCCAAAATTTGCCCTCCCATATTCTTCAAGAAAGTGCCAAGCCAGGTCACAAAACTCCCCAAGGGTTGCACAGCTCCAATTGTCCCCTATACAGCCAAAACTAGGGTTTGTGTTATGATTAAGAAATTGAAGTTTTCAAAGGCCCAATCAAGTCTCATATGCCTACAAAGATGGTCAAGTATCTTCATATCAAGTTTCAAGGCATTCAGCTCAAAATTGCACAGTCAAAACCCTAGGTTGCACTACAGTCAACTGTAGGGGCAAAATGGTCATTTGACAGTCAAAAGTTCAAATTTTTGGTCAATATATCATTTTGAAGCCACAAACATCATTTGATCAATGCTTGATCATGATTCTCAAAGTTTGGCTCAGAAATCACTAAAAATGCAAAAGTTACTATGTTTGGACAGCTGAAAAAGTCAACTGAAATTGACCAGGGCATAACTTTCACATGGATTATCAGAAAAATTCCATCCAAAGCTCATTTTGAAGAGAAAGACATTTCCTACAACTCATCTTCATACTTCAAGTCCAAGAAATGCTCTCACAAAAAGTTATCAATTTCAACATTATAGGTCATTTTCAAAAGTCAACAAAAAGGGACTTTAAGTCAAAGGCCATAACTTGAGATTGGTAAATCAAAATGACATGGGACCAAAGGCATTGGTTAAAGGACTCAAAGACCTTTCCAAAATGTCCAAGAACATGTGAAAAGCTTAAAAATTGAGCAAGTTATGCCTTGTGGAAGTTGGGAAATTTTTGGGAATTTTGAAAAGTCAACTTTGATCCAAATGACCTAAAAATGCAAATGGGCCCATTTTTCTTCCATGATTCATCATTCTAAGCCTATACACGACCATTAAGCCCAAGGGGAAGTATTTTCTCATTTTTTTAATTATTTATTTGAATTTATATTAATATTAATTCATTTAAATTATTTAAATATGTAGAAAATATAAATTTGACCTAAAAAAATCTTTTTATGCACATTCTAGGCTCAAGATCTCGTGCTTAGCCAATTATGGAAGGATTTGGTTTGATTTGAGCTGATTGAACAAAATTGCACATGGAAAAGATTTGAAAAAATCTTAAGAAAATCAAAGATTGAAAACAATGAATGCCTTGGATATTATCCAATTTTGTTGACCTAAAAGCTTCACTATATGATCAGGAATCAAAACCTAATTGCATGACACTCTAAGCTGCGCAGAAGGCCAATATACAAACTTGAAAAATTGCTTGAAAAACTCAAAACTGAAATCAACTCTAGAGGTCGATTCAAGCCCTAATCTTGATCCCATCAGCTTCCTTGGGTAACTCTGAACGTGTGCCAATCCCTAACATCAATTCAAACGCAAAGAATTGGTACATTGAACGTGAACTGCACCCAGAAAATTGCCTAATCGTATTTTGGTTTTGAAGCATGATCATTGCATTTTAATTGTATATTCATGTTCCTTACAAAGTTTTAAAACTAACCATTGTGTTTAATTGGATTTTCATGCTGTATATAAGGTTTTACCATGATCGTCCTCTAGGGTTTACAGGTTTGCTAATTTGGGGTTTTTGAGACGAAGCAAAATTGGAGCTCAAGACTATTGCCATTGCACTTAGCACGTCCAGACGAAAAGAATCCAACCCTCGCGCTCAATTTATGAGCGTCGAGGGTCTATTCGCTATTTTTTGATATAGGGTCTTAGGCAACGCTATGAAAACCGTTGCCTCATATTTACGTTTCAGGGAAAAGGAAGAAGAAGGACTCGTGGCAGTGGGGGATACGTGGGTTTGAATTTCGCGCGTCTAACTTATTCACGTGTTATCTTCTTTTATTATATTTATTGCTTACTAATATAATAAACGCGTTGAAGTGCTTCAGTGGTGCAGGTGTCACTTTGCAAAGTCCAAGACCTGGGTTCGAACCCCAGGTCTGTATCATTCTCAACAATATTTTTCCAAAGACGTTCCCATGCAATACTGGTATGAAGACGCATCATATACCCCAGACCAAGCCTTGACACGTCCCCCTGGAGATCAAACCAAAGGCTTAGATTTAAAGAGTACCATGTACCTCAGTCAACGCTTCAGCATACCATTCAAAAAGTCAAACGGACTTAGGATATTTTGGGCCAGAATTTCACAATTGAAACCTCCATATTGGGTCTGAAACCCCCCTGGTTTGCAATTTCTTTCTTTTTTACTTATTTTTATTTTATTGTTAATTGTGATTTTTATTTTATTCAATTGTCTTAATTTAATTAATTATATTTTACAAAATACAAAAACATCATAAAAAATCAGAAAAGACCAAAAAATAATAAATATTTTTATTATAATTATTTTCTTGTAAATAAATTAACATATAATGAATTTAGTTTTAATTAGGATTTTTGCAATTTTAATTCTTTTCATAATAAATATAAAAATGTAGAATTAGGTTAATTGATAATTTTTATACCTTTTAAATTTTCCCTTTTTTATCACAATATTTATTTATTTATTTTATTTTTATAATTAAATGTACATAAATAAAAATCAGGGTTTAATATAACATTTTCATAATAACTAAAAAAACATTAGAATTAGGGTTTGCATTTCAAATTTCATTCTAAAAAATTCTTTTTCTTTTAAATCATAAAAAACATAAAATACCAAAAACATTTAATTCATATTAATTATTTGCAAAAGGGTCCAACGCCCATTGTTTTAATTTAATTTCGCGCATTTATTCTATGTCGCTTATTATAGTTATGTAATTCTCCCAAAGCGTTGTAATTTTAACTTTTCGCACTTTTTATTCGCTTTATTTACTTTTCGTCAAATCGGGTCCGGTTTAATTTTGGCGATGTGGACCCGCGCCATTTGTAATAGTTGTAGATTTATTTTCCCGCAAACTTTTAACTGTTAACAAATATGCATGCAAGAATGAATGGGCATAATAAAATAAAGCGTAGATCACAAATAAACATGACAAGACAAATATCTGAAAACGACACACGAATCGCACACACCACCCCTAGGGTACGCCTCACTGTTGCCTTTCGAAAGGTGATCGTCGAGTAGAGGATGTCTTAGTAAGTCCTCATGATCCGGGAACCTGGCATGAGGGTAGCTTCTAAGGTGTCTTCCCATTGCTCTGGTGATCACCACGTCCCTAAAACTCGAATTGACCCGAACACCTCCAACGGTGGTGCTACCTACCTCTCAATGGTGGGATAGCACTACTTTAAAGGACATTTACCCAGACGAATTCCTTAGGGTAGGTAGGTTCTCAAGGATACTTGCTTTAATCTCAAACAAATCAAAATCTTTTCACACCGACACTTTTCAAAAGCTTTCAAAGCAAATTTTTCAAACACTCTGACGTATGAGTCGAACTGAAATTTTTCAAAAGAAAATTTTTTTAACCCACATTGAAAAGCAAGCAAACATTTTTGAAAACACAATGAGCAAGTATCTAAGAGCCCATGGATAACCATGGATAGAAAGGGTGCTAACACCTTCCCTTTCTATAACCTACCTCCCGAACCGAGAGCAATCTCTTTAAGGAATTTTTCTGTGCTTTTGTCCTTTCCATTTGGAGAAAATAAAAGACGGTGGCGACTCTTGCTTCCGCGACATTTCGCGAACCAGCGTCAAACAGTCAGTTCCAGATCCACCGATCACAGAACTGGCGACTCTGCTGGGGACTCAACTTAAAGTGAGGTGTACCTTAGGACTAAGATCACTGTGTTTTCAATTGTTTTCCTTGTGTGCTTCAAATTGTGGGTTGCTTGGGAGTTCTATAGATCCTAACCCGGATCTGGGGGATACCTTCTTAGAAAGTAGCAACAAGGCTGTGAGGGAACTGTGCGGGGTATACCGACATGGTTGAAACAGTCTACTACGTTGATGTGGCACTTTGGTGTGTACCGGTAACCCTTGAGTTCAGTCAAGGAGAGTACGGGGCCTCCGCGTGGTGTCATGAAGCATCAACAGACCTTAGGAACCTTAATTGAACTATCTTGGCCTCTTTAGGGTAGTGAGATAACTGACTTTGGTGCAGTCCGAGGTTGGTTGATACTCGATACTACACTCAATTGAGGGTTGCTTTCCTGGAATATTTCGGTCGCCAGTTCAGTGGCTAAATCGAAACGATGAACAATGAAAGCAATCCCGTGATATTGGGAACCTTAGAACCCGGTTACTTTGATTAGGACAGGTTGAACCCACCAACTTCAAGAGGGTAATACCTGGACCTCATGCTGGCCTAAACTCTAAGGGCTATTTTGTGTGACTTGTGTGCCTTCGTACTTGACTATCTGCGTGCTTGTTACCTGACACTTGTTTCGTGCAGGTCTTGTTTATAGTCCTTAACTAGGACTCATGACAGGGTTTACCAAATTACTTGCAGGTCTTGTTTATAGTCCTTAACTAGGACTCATGACAAGGTTTACCAAATTTCTTGCAGGTGTTGTTTATAGTCCTTAACTGGGACTCATAACAGGGTTTACTAGATCTCTTGCAGGTTTTGTTTATAGTCCTTAATGGGGACTCATAACAAAGTATACTGAATTTCTTGCAGGGTCTGTTTATAGTCCTTAATTGGGACTCATAACAGGGTTTACCTACATCACCCCATGCATAGCATGACATCATACCATTGCATACATCCTAACCCATTTCAAGGATCTCAAGGGCTTGTGATGCAGGTCATGATAAATCAAACATCTAGCAAGGGGCAAAGAGGATTTATTTTCCTCTAGCTAAGATTGTCAGGGGCTATGACCCACTGGATATGGTGAGCCTTTGACCCTTGAAGAAGGGCTCTCTACAACAGGAAGTTCCTTCAATCAAGTTACCGGTTCTCAACTCTAACAAGTTTCTCTGTTTACCCTGCGAGGTCCTTGAAAACATTACATGCATGTCATACATCTCATTGCATTGCAGGTGTCCCTTTGACAGGTTGCTTACCCTTCTCCGCTGTTTATTTCAGCCGATCGTCATGAATCCTGAATCATCAGCCGAGCAGACTATCAAAGACCTCCAGGCTTAGAACGCCCAGTTCCAAGAGCTGATCATGAATCTGACCCAGGGGCAACAAGATCTGAAAGCCCTGCTCTTGAAGAAGGACAAGAAGAAGAGGAGGACTGTTTTGTTCAGCCCTAGACGCAGATCTGGGAATACACCGCAAATTGAAACTGAGAGGACAACCCCATCTGTGGGAAAAAGCAGTCATCATGAGAGAGAGGTTCCCAGTCCAGTGGTCTCTGACAATGAAACAGATTTCGACGACGAACAGTACCCTCCGGCTGAGGACAAGTACAAACAGTTGGAGGATAGGCTGAATGCTATGGAGACCCAACAAGTACCTGGGCTGGATCTTGGAGATTTGGGTTTGTCAACTGGTGTGGTTATTCCCCGGAAGTTCAAAGCACCATCCTTTACTAAGTATGACGGGGCATCTTGCCCCAAGCTGCATCTAAGGTCCTATGTTCGGAGGATTCAGCCATATACGGTGGACAAGAATTTATGGATCCACTTCTTCCAGGAGAGTCTTTCAGGGACTCATCTCGAATGGTTCTATCAGCTGGATGGGACCAAAGTTCGTAACTGGGAGGAGTTGGCTACTGCTTTCTATAAGCAGTATCAATATAATGCCGACCTTGCCCCCACACGTACTCAACTCCAGGGTATGTCGTTAGGTGCAAGCGAAAGATTTAAGGAGTACGCTCAGAAGTGGAGAGATCTTGCTGGAAGGGTACAACCACCTCTGACCGACCGCGAGCTCGTCGATATGTTCTTGGGGACCCTGTCTGGTCCGTTCTACAACCACCTAATTGGGAATTCCTCTGCTGGATTCACAGATCTTATCTTGACTGGGGAGCGAATAGAAGCTGGTATCCGGTCTGGGAAAATTCAAGAGGCTGCACCTTCTGATAAAAAGCCTCATCATGGAAAGAAAGAATCCAATGTTGTGCACGGTAAAAAGAGCCATCATGAGGCAGGGGCAATCCAGATCTCCAATCCCGGATCTGCTCAACAAGGACAGGTGCAGCAGCGCAAAGAGAAACGGCAGTACACCAAACTCAACATGTCGTTGGATCAAGCACTGCAACAAATGTTGAAGGCAGGGTTGATCACCTTAAGGGCTCCTCTTCGGAATCCGAACACTTCTGCACCCAACTATCATCCCAACGACAGGTGCGCATATCATTCAGATAGCCCGGGGCATACTACAGACAACTGCTGGCCTCTCAAGAACAAGATCCAAGATATGATCGACGCTGGAGAGATTCAGTTTGAAGTGCCAGAGACTCCGAACATAATCACTACTCCATTGCCCAATCATTGAAGACTTTTGTTTATTTGAATTTTTGATTTGTATTTTTCTTTACTTATGCGAACAATTAATGTCATAGCAAACTCTTTTATTCTATCAATGCATCGCATATGTCTGTTTTGGGAATTAATACAATTGTTTTCATTATATTCAGAATTCTTTTCATATTTTTTCTGATGTCAACTCTTGATCTAAAATTCTAAGCCTCTTGAGGGAGGATGACGAAAACGATACCGCTATCTTTACAGTATGCTTTTGAACAGACCCCGCTGATGAAGTACAGGCATTGTTTCAATTCCTAAACACCGGAGTTATAAGGATGATAATCCCTCGTCAACCCCTCTGAGCCAAAGAAGTAGGAGTTTTTATTTTCGAAAATCAAAACCCTTAATCATAACCTGGGGCAGGGTAGTCTCTCAGTTGATCCAAGTGCATAACGAATGGCACCAAAAAGTCTTTACAAAACGAAGAAAGACAATGATGGTTCCGAACAATCAAAAGGACAGGCAGTCATCATCAAAATTCATAAATGAAAAGCCCAAAAAGTCTAAACCTACAAAGGGGACTTATGAAACTGGGGCATCCCGCTGACTGTAATTCCAAAAAAGGAAACAGTTCAGGCAAAAATAGGGATAACGAAATCAAAAAAGAGGTCTCACAAACCCTCAACAAAAACAAAGAAGGACTGCCTATTCAAAATAAGCTATCAACATCTGAACCATCACTGGTATACCAAGAGCAAAGACTCAACAAGGTCTAACGTATGATCAACTGAGTTTAGGTTTGGAGAACATCACGAAGAGCGGGTGGGTACAAATAAAACTTGAGCCTTTATCCTTGTTTCTTAAACCGTGAACCAGGCCACGTTATAACCCTCAAAAGTCCTAGCTGAAGCATGGGTTAGTTCGAAAGCATACTGTTACGAAAGGTATCCTGACTCCTGAAGGCCTACGGTAAATACCGAGTTGACATCACGTTTTACAAACAGTCACATGTTTTATGAAAAAGAATACATTTTCCAAAATCTCTAAGACAGACATAAGCTTTGCATTTTTGATATAACATTGCTTGCATATGACTTTTTGTTTGAACAGCAGGAAAATTCGCACGAAGAATATCTGGTGAACAAAAGTTCTTCCCAAAGGGCATGGCATGATCATAGTCCACCATCTGGGGCAGTCCAATCAAGATTCGGAGAATCTCTCAAAAGGCCAAACAGCCTGGGGCAAATCTCCGCCAGAGTCACTTGGAGCATTCCAACGACGAATCTTGCCAGATCAAACACCTTCTGGTGACAAAACACTTCTAAACAGGGGCAACTCCCTAACATTCTGAGCACGGACATAGTCGAAAAAATACTACGCACAATCAAAGACCCGCTAGGTTGACATACCTAGGCAAAAATTAGGGCTTCCCGGCAAACCAAAAGGTTTCGGGCAAAATGAAGGGATGAAATGAAAAATCTATACACCCGGCAAGTCGAAAACCTGAAAAGGCGGCTTGAGCAAAAATGGGTATCCCGGTGGACTGAAAACCCGAAAGGGCGGTCCAGGCAAAAATTAGGGATTAAAGCGTACGATTATGTCCCGTTGTCCTGCTACCTGTCTACCAGAAGAAGGTTTGTCCGCCAACAACTATCAGCCCCCCACAAGAAACAGGGGCAATGAAGAGTGATCTAAGCAATCTGGTCGTTCTGTCCTCCAGGGCATCAAGGTAGGTTCCATGGAAAGACCTAACCAATACAGTTCAACGCTTCCCCAGGAGAGTCCAATCTAATCTCCCCAGGAAAGCTGGAATTCACATCCCCAAGCAGTAAGCCTACCCCCAGTAGATTCTGGAAGCTTACCCTCGCAGAGCACGAACGCGTCGTCCGGCTTGATTTAGAGAGTTATTTCCTTAATAGGATATAACTGGGTTATCCTCAGCCAAAAGCCACGGAAAGATCGTCGTCGACAGAATCTTCTTATCCCCAGCGAAGTCCATCAGCACTTCCAATACAGCAAGTCATTCTCAGCAATTCAGCAAAAGCATCTCCCCACAGAGTATTTCTTCCCAGCATGGTCGCTAGGATATCTTTTTTCTCCCTGCAGAATCTTCCATTTGCCAAGATTGTTCCGCAACGGAGTTATCTTCTCCTACCGGTATACTTGCAACTATCACCCCCAGCGGAGGCAAAGACCTATTCTTCAACATCAGCCCAGGATACGACTTCCCGGCACCCGTCAAGGATTTATTTTCTTAGACAAACATACATTCATAAAACGTCACATACATCATTATAGCATGCATATGCATCATACTACACGAATCTCATTGATTTTGAAGACATACAGTTCATGCATCATGATTTTGCATACAAATATGTTTTGCCTTTTTAGGAAAAAGATCAATACAAAAATGACTACTATCAAACTATCGCAATTCTTTCTCGATATAGTTTCAGATATGACCCAGAGATGGTGACGTTCTGATACTGCTTCCAGATTTCTTTCTCGATATAGTTTCAGATATGACCCAGAGATGGTGACGTTCTGATACTGCTTCCAGATTTCCTTCTCGATATAGTTTCGGATATGATCCAGAAATGGTGACGTTCTGATACTGCTTCCAGAATTCCTTCTCGATATAGTTTCGGATATGATCCAGATATGGTGACGTTCTGATACTGCTTCCAGATTTCCTTCTCGATATAGTTTCGGATATGATCCAGATATGGTGACGTTCTGATGCTGCTTCCAGATTTCCTTCTAGATATAGTCTCAGATATGATCCAGAGATGGTGACGTTCTGATGCTGCTTCCAGATTTCCTTCTAGATATAGTTTCAGATATGATCCAGATATGGTAACGTTCTGATACTGCTTCCAGATTTCTTTCTCGATATAGTTTCAGATGTAAACCAGAGATGGTGACGTTCTGATGCTGCTTCCAGAGTTCCTTCTAGATATAGTTTCAGATATGATCCAGATATGGTGACGTTCTGATGCTGCTTCCAGATTTCCTTCTAGATATAGTTTCAGATATGACCCAGATATGGTGACGTTCTGATGCTGCTTCCAGATTTCCTTCTAGACATAGTTTCAGATATGACCCAGATATGGTGACGTTCTGATGCTGCTTCCAGATTTCCTTCTCGATATAGTTTCGGATGTAAACCAGATATGGTGACGTTCTGATACTGCTTCCAGAAGTCCTTTTTAGATGTTTCCCTCTCCGACGATGAGTGTGAGGTGATATTCTCCTATGGTTCCCTCTCCGACGGTGTGTGAGGTAGTAATCCCTTTTTCAGATGTTTCCCTCTCCGACGATGAGTGTGAGGTGATATTCTCCTATGGTCCCCTCTCCGACGGTGTGTGAGGTGGTAATTCCTTTTTCAGATGATTCCCTCTCCGATGATGAGTGTGAGGTGATAGTCTCCTATGGTTCCCTCTCCGACGGTGTGTGAGGTGACAAGTCCTTTTCAGATATTTCCCTCTCCGACATTGAGTGAGGTGATCATTCCTTTCAGATTATAATTGCCTATGGTTCTCTTCCTGATATTGCAAAGATGGTAATTCCCGCCAAGATTTTTCTCAACGAGCGTTGTTGAAGTTAAAGTCATCCAAGGTTCTCTTACCATTCATGCTAAGGCAGTAACCATCTCTGGTTCATTCATCAGCGTTTGAAGCTCCAGACTCAGCTCCTGTAACCAGTCAGGACACATTTATACAAAGCATCTGAAAACCAACTCCTGTAACGTGTCAGGTACTCATTTTTTTTCTTTTGCAGGTATGCAGGTTCTAGCTAAAGAATCTCCTACGCGGTCAACATCCAGATGGCATCTATAAGCCCATCACCCTACCCAGCAATCTCTAAATGGCATCTATAAGCCCATTCCCCCATCACTGTTACTATGTGAGCGCAAATTTCTGGGCACTCTAGTGTCCAATCATCTTCTACCCTCGGATTACGAAAGGCACGTCAGCCAATCTGCATCCTCAGGTCTAAGAAGATTGAACAGGGGCAACTGTTGTACCCCAAAATTTGCCCTCCCATATTCTTCAAGAAAGTGCCAAGCCAGGTCACAAAACTCCCCAAGGGTTGCACAGCTCCAATTGTCCCCTATACAGCCAAAACTAGGGTTTGTGTTATGATTAAGAAATTGAAGTTTTCAAAGGCCCAATCAAGTCTCATATGCCTACAAAGATGGTCAAGTATCTTCATATCAAGTTTCAAGGCATTCAGCTCAAAATTGCACAGTCAAAACCCTAGGTTGCACTACAGTCAACTATAGGGGCAAAATAGTCATTTGACAGTCAAAAGTTCAATTTTTTGGTCAATATATCATTTTGAAGCCACAAACATCATTTGATCAATGCTTGATCATGATTCTCAAAGTTTGGCTCAGAAATCACCAAAAATGCAAAAGTTACTATGTTTGGACAGCTGAAAAAGTCAACTGAAATTGACCAGGGCATAACTTTCACATGGATTATCAGAAAAATTCCATCCAAAGCTCATTTTGAAGAGAAAGACATTTCCTACAACTCATCTTCATACTTCAAGTCCAAGAAATGCTCTCACAAAAAGTTATCAATTTCAACATTATAGGTCATTTTCAAAAGTCAACAAAAAGGGACTTTAAGTCAAAGGCCATAACTTGAGATTGGTAAATCAAAATGACATGGGACCAAAGGCATTGGTTAAAGGACTCAAAGACCTTTCCAAAATGTCCAAGAACATGTGAAAAGCTTAAAAATTGAGCAAGTTATGCCTTGTGGAAGTTGGGAAATTTTTGGGAATTTTGAAAAGTCAACTTTGATCCAAATGACCTAAAAATGCAAATGGGCCCATTTTTCTTCCATGATTCATCATTCTAAGCCTATACACGACCATTAAGCCCAAGGGGAAGTATTTTCTCATTTTTTTAATTATTTATTTGAATTTATATTAATATTAATTCATTTAAATTATTTAAATATGTAGAAAATATAAATTTGACCTAAAAAAATCTTTTTATGCACATTCTAGGCTCAAGATCTCGTGCTTAGCCAATTATGGAAGGATTTGGTTTGATTTGAGCTGATTGAACAAAATTGCACATGGAAAAGATTTGAAAAAATCTTAAGAAAATCAAAGATTGAAAACAATGAATGCCTTGGATATTATCCAATTTTGTTGACCTAAAAGCTTCACTATATGATCAGGAATCAAAACCTAATTGCATGACACTCTAAGCTGCGCAGAAGGCCAATATACAAACTTGAAAAATTGCTTGAAAAACTCAAAACTGAAATCAACTCTAGAGGTCGATTCAAGCCCTAATCTTGATCCCATCAGCTTCCTTGGGTAACTCTGAACGTGTGCCAATCCCTAACATCAATTCAAACGCAAAGAATTGGTACATTGAACGTGAACTGCACCCAGAAAATTGCCTAATCGTATTTTGGTTTTGAAGCATGATCATTGCATTTTAATTGTATATTCATGTTCCTTACAAAGTTTTAAAACTAACCATTGTGTTTAATTGGATTTTCATGCTGTATATAAGGTTTTACCATGATCGTCCTCTAGGGTTTACAGGTTTGCTAATTTGGGGTTTTTGAGACGAAGCAAAATTGGAGCTCAAGACTATTGCCATTGCACTTAGCACGTCCAGACGAAAAGAATCCAACCCTCGCGCTCAATTTATGAGCGTCGAGGGTCTATTCGCTATTTTTTGATATAGGGTCTTAGGCAACGCTATGAAAACCGTTGCCTCATATTTACGTTTCAGGGAAAAGGAAGAAGAAGGACTCGTGGCAGTGGGGGATACGTGGGTTTGAATTTCGCGCGTCTAACTTATTCACGTGTTATCTTCTTTTATTATATTTATTGCTTACTAATATAATAAACGCGTTGAAGTGCTTCAGTGGTGCAGGTGTCACTTTGCAAAGTCCAAGACCTGGGTTCGAACCCCAGGTCTGTATCATTCTCAACAATATTTTTCCAAAGACGTTCCCATGCAATACTGGTATGAAGACGCATCATATACCCCAGACCAAGCCTTGACACGTCCCCCTGGAGATCAAACCAAAGGCTTAGATTTAAAGAGTACCATGTACCTCAGTCAACGCTTCAGCATACCATTCAAAAAGTCAAACGGACTTAGGATATTTTGGGCCAGAATTTCACAATTGAAACCTCCATATTGGGTCTGAAACCCCCCTGGTTTGCAATTTCTTTCTTTTTTACTTATTTTTATTTTATTGTTAATTGTGATTTTTATTTTATTCAATTGTCTTAATTTAATTAATTATATTTTACAAAATACAAAAACATCATAAAAAATCAGAAAAGACCAAAAAATAATAAATATTTTTATTATAATTATTTTCTTGTAAATAAATTAACATATAATGAATTTAGTTTTAATTAGGATTTTTGCAATTTTAATTCTTTTCATAATAAATATAAAAATGTAGAATTAGGTTAATTGATAATTTTTATACCTTTTAAATTTTCCCTTTTTTATCACAATATTTATTTATTTATTTTATTTTTATAATTAAATGTACATAAATAAAAATCAGGGTTTAATATAACATTTTCATAATAACTAAAAAAACATTAGAATTAGGGTTTGCATTTCAAATTTCATTCTAAAAAATTCTTTTTCTTTTAAATCATAAAAAACATAAAATACCAAAAACATTTAATTCATATTAATTATTTGCAAAAGGGTCCAACGCCCATTGTTTTAATTTAATTTCGCGCATTTATTCTATGTCGCTTATTATAGTTATGTAATTCTCCCAAAGCGTTGTAATTTTAACTTTTCGCACTTTTTATTCGCTTTATTTACTTTTCGTCAAATCGGGTCCGGTTTAATTTTGGCGATGTGGACCCGCGCCATTTGTAATAGTTGTAGATTTATTTTCCCGCAAACTTTTAACTGTTAACAAATATGCATGCAAGAATGAATGGGCATAATAAAATAAAGCGTAGATCACAAATAAACATGACAAGACAAATATCTGAAAACGACACACGAATCGCACACACCACCCCTAGGGTACGCCTCACTGTTGCCTTTCGAAAGGTGATCGTCGAGTAGAGGATGTCTTAGTAAGTCCTCATGATCCGGGAACCTGGCATGAGGGTAGCTTCTAAGGTGTCTTCCCATTGCTCTGGTGATCACCACGTCCCTAAAACTCGAATTGACCCGAACACCTCCAACGGTGGTGCTACCTACCTCTCAATGGTGGGATAGCACTACTTTAAAGGACATTTACCCAGACGAATTCCTTAGGGTAGGTAGGTTCTCAAGGATACTTGCTTTAATCTCAAACAAATCAAAATCTTTTCACACCGACACTTTTCAAAAGCTTTCAAAGCAAATTTTTCAAACACTCTGACGTATGAGTCGAACTGAAATTTTTCAAAAGAAAATTTTTTTAACCCACATTGAAAAGCAAGCAAACATTTTTGAAAACACAATGAGCAAGTATCTAAGAGCCCATGGATAACCATGGATAGAAAGGGTGCTAACACCTTCCCTTTCTATAACCTACCTCCCGAACCGAGAGCAATCTCTTTAAGGAATTTTTCTGTGCTTTTGTCCTTTCCATTTGGAGAAAATAAAAGACGGTGGCGACTCTTGCTTCCGCGACATTTCGCGAACCAGCGTCAAACAGTCAGTTCCAGATCCACCGATCACAGAACTGGCGACTCTGCTGGGGACTCAACTTAAAGTGAGGTGTACCTTAGGACTAAGATCACTGTGTTTTCAATTGTTTTCCTTGTGTGCTTCAAATTGTGGGTTGCTTGGGAGTTCTATAGATCCTAACCCGGATCTGGGGGATACCTTCTTAGAAAGTAGCAACAAGGCTGTGAGGGAACTGTGCGGGGTATACCGACATGGTTGAAACAGTCTACTACGTTGATGTGGCACTTTGGTGTGTACCGGTAACCCTTGAGTTCAGTCAAGGAGAGTACGGGGCCTCCGCGTGGTGTCATGAAGCATCAACAGACCTTAGGAACCTTAATTGAACTATCTTGGCCTCTTTAGGGTAGTGAGATAACTGACTTTGGTGCAGTCCGAGGTTGGTTGATACTCGATACTACACTCAATTGAGGGTTGCTTTCCTGGAATATTTCGGTCGCCAGTTCAGTGGCTAAATCGAAACGATGAACAATGAAAGCAATCCCGTGATATTGGGAACCTTAGAACCCGGTTACTTTGATTAGGACAGGTTGAACCCACCAACTTCAAGAGGGTAATACCTGGACCTCATGCTGGCCTAAACTCTAAGGGCTATTTTGTGTGACTTGTGTGCCTTCGTACTTGACTATCTGCGTGCTTGTTACCTGACACTTGTTTCGTGCAGGTCTTGTTTATAGTCCTTAACTAGGACTCATGACAGGGTTTACCAAATTACTTGCAGGTCTTGTTTATAGTCCTTAACTAGGACTCATGACAAGGTTTACCAAATTTCTTGCAGGTGTTGTTTATAGTCCTTAACTGGGACTCATAACAGGGTTTACTAGATCTCTTGCAGGTTTTGTTTATAGTCCTTAATGGGGACTCATAACAAAGTATACTGAATTTCTTGCAGGGTCTGTTTATAGTCCTTAATTGGGACTCATAACAGGGTTTACCTACATCACCCCATGCATAGCATGACATCATACCATTGCATACATCCTAACCCATTTCAAGGATCTCAAGGGCTTGTGATGCAGGTCATGATAAATCAAACATCTAGCAAGGGGCAAAGAGGATTTATTTTCCTCTAGCTAAGATTGTCAGGGGCTATGACCCACTGGATATGGTGAGCCTTTGACCCTTGAAGAAGGGCTCTCTACAACAGGAAGTTCCTTCAATCAAGTTACCGGTTCTCAACTCTAACAAGTTTCTCTGTTTACCCTGCGAGGTCCTTGAAAACATTACATGCATGTCATACATCTCATTGCATTGCAGGTGTCCCTTTGACAGGTTGCTTACCCTTCTCCGCTGTTTATTTCAGCCGATCGTCATGAATCCTGAATCATCAGCCGAGCAGACTATCAAAGACCTCCAGGCTTAGAACGCCCAGTTCCAAGAGCTGATCATGAATCTGACCCAGGGGCAACAAGATCTGAAAGCCCTGCTCTTGAAGAAGGACAAGAAGAAGAGGAGGACTGTTTTGTTCAGCCCTAGACGCAGATCTGGGAATACACCGCAAATTGAAACTGAGAGGACAACCCCATCTGTGGGAAAAAGCAGTCATCATGAGAGAGAGGTTCCCAGTCCAGTGGTCTCTGACAATGAAACAGATTTCGACGACGAACAGTACCCTCCGGCTGAGGACAAGTACAAACAGTTGGAGGATAGGCTGAATGCTATGGAGACCCAACAAGTACCTGGGCTGGATCTTGGAGATTTGGGTTTGTCAACTGGTGTGGTTATTCCCCGGAAGTTCAAAGCACCATCCTTTACTAAGTATGACGGGGCATCTTGCCCCAAGCTGCATCTAAGGTCCTATGTTCGGAGGATTCAGCCATATACGGTGGACAAGAATTTATGGATCCACTTCTTCCAGGAGAGTCTTTCAGGGACTCATCTCGAATGGTTCTATCAGCTGGATGGGACCAAAGTTCGTAACTGGGAGGAGTTGGCTACTGCTTTCTATAAGCAGTATCAATATAATGCCGACCTTGCCCCCACACGTACTCAACTCCAGGGTATGTCGTTAGGTGCAAGCGAAAGATTTAAGGAGTACGCTCAGAAGTGGAGAGATCTTGCTGGAAGGGTACAACCACCTCTGACCGACCGCGAGCTCGTCGATATGTTCTTGGGGACCCTGTCTGGTCCGTTCTACAACCACCTAATTGGGAATTCCTCTGCTGGATTCACAGATCTTATCTTGACTGGGGAGCGAATAGAAGCTGGTATCCGGTCTGGGAAAATTCAAGAGGCTGCACCTTCTGATAAAAAGCCTCATCATGGAAAGAAAGAATCCAATGTTGTGCACGGTAAAAAGAGCCATCATGAGGCAGGGGCAATCCAGATCTCCAATCCCGGATCTGCTCAACAAGGACAGGTGCAGCAGCGCAAAGAGAAACGGCAGTACACCAAACTCAACATGTCGTTGGATCAAGCACTGCAACAAATGTTGAAGGCAGGGTTGATCACCTTAAGGGCTCCTCTTCGGAATCCGAACACTTCTGCACCCAACTATCATCCCAACGACAGGTGCGCATATCATTCAGATAGCCCGGGGCATACTACAGACAACTGCTGGCCTCTCAAGAACAAGATCCAAGATATGATCGACGCTGGAGAGATTCAGTTTGAAGTGCCAGAGACTCCGAACATAATCACTACTCCATTGCCCAATCATTGAAGACTTTTGTTTATTTGAATTTTTGATTTGTATTTTTCTTTACTTATGCGAACAATTAATGTCATAGCAAACTCTTTTATTCTATCAATGCATCGCATATGTCTGTTTTGGGAATTAATACAATTGTTTTCATTATATTCAGAATTCTTTTCATATTTTTTCTGATGTCAACTCTTGATCTAAAATTCTAAGCCTCTTGAGGGAGGATGACGAAAACGATACCGCTATCTTTACAGTATGCTTTTGAACAGACCCCGCTGATGAAGTACAGGCATTGTTTCAATTCCTAAACACCGGAGTTATAAGGATGATAATCCCTCGTCAACCCCTCTGAGCCAAAGAAGTAGGAGTTTTTATTTTCGAAAATCAAAACCCTTAATCATAACCTGGGGCAGGGTAGTCTCTCAGTTGATCCAAGTGCATAACGAATGGCACCAAAAAGTCTTTACAAAACGAAGAAAGACAATGATGGTTCCGAACAATCAAAAGGACAGGCAGTCATCATCAAAATTCATAAATGAAAAGCCCAAAAAGTCTAAACCTACAAAGGGGACTTATGAAACTGGGGCATCCCGCTGACTGTAATTCCAAAAAAGGAAACAGTTCAGGCAAAAATAGGGATAACGAAATCAAAAAAGAGGTCTCACAAACCCTCAACAAAAACAAAGAAGGACTGCCTATTCAAAATAAGCTATCAACATCTGAACCATCACTGGTATACCAAGAGCAAAGACTCAACAAGGTCTAACGTATGATCAACTGAGTTTAGGTTTGGAGAACATCACGAAGAGCGGGTGGGTACAAATAAAACTTGAGCCTTTATCCTTGTTTCTTAAACCGTGAACCAGGCCACGTTATAACCCTCAAAAGTCCTAGCTGAAGCATGGGTTAGTTCGAAAGCATACTGTTACGAAAGGTATCCTGACTCCTGAAGGCCTACGGTAAATACCGAGTTGACATCACGTTTTACAAACAGTCACATGTTTTATGAAAAAGAATACATTTTCCAAAATCTCTAAGACAGACATAAGCTTTGCATTTTTGATATAACATTGCTTGCATATGACTTTTTGTTTGAACAGCAGGAAAATTCGCACGAAGAATATCTGGTGAACAAAAGTTCTTCCCAAAGGGCATGGCATGATCATAGTCCACCATCTGGGGCAGTCCAATCAAGATTCGGAGAATCTCTCAAAAGGCCAAACAGCCTGGGGCAAATCTCCGCCAGAGTCACTTGGAGCATTCCAACGACGAATCTTGCCAGATCAAACACCTTCTGGTGACAAAACACTTCTAAACAGGGGCAACTCCCTAACATTCTGAGCACGGACATAGTCGAAAAAATACTACGCACAATCAAAGACCCGCTAGGTTGACATACCTAGGCAAAAATTAGGGCTTCCCGGCAAACCAAAAGGTTTCGGGCAAAATGAAGGGATGAAATGAAAAATCTATACACCCGGCAAGTCGAAAACCTGAAAAGGCGGCTTGAGCAAAAATGGGTATCCCGGTGGACTGAAAACCCGAAAGGGCGGTCCAGGCAAAAATTAGGGATTAAAGCGTACGATTATGTCCCGTTGTCCTGCTACCTGTCTACCAGAAGAAGGTTTGTCCGCCAACAACTATCAGCCCCCCACAAGAAACAGGGGCAATGAAGAGTGATCTAAGCAATCTGGTCGTTCTGTCCTCCAGGGCATCAAGGTAGGTTCCATGGAAAGACCTAACCAATACAGTTCAACGCTTCCCCAGGAGAGTCCAATCTAATCTCCCCAGGAAAGCTGGAATTCACATCCCCAAGCAGTAAGCCTACCCCCAGTAGATTCTGGAAGCTTACCCTCGCAGAGCACGAACGCGTCGTCCGGCTTGATTTAGAGAGTTATTTCCTTAATAGGATATAACTGGGTTATCCTCAGCCAAAAGCCACGGAAAGATCGTCGTCGACAGAATCTTCTTATCCCCAGCGAAGTCCATCAGCACTTCCAATACAGCAAGTCATTCTCAGCAATTCAGCAAAAGCATCTCCCCACAGAGTATTTCTTCCCAGCATGGTCGCTAGGATATCTTTTTTCTCCCTGCAGAATCTTCCATTTGCCAAGATTGTTCCGCAACGGAGTTATCTTCTCCTACCGGTATACTTGCAACTATCACCCCCAGCGGAGGCAAAGACCTATTCTTCAACATCAGCCCAGGATACGACTTCCCGGCACCCGTCAAGGATTTATTTTCTTAGACAAACATACATTCATAAAACGTCACATACATCATTATAGCATGCATATGCATCATACTACACGAATCTCATTGATTTTGAAGACATACAGTTCATGCATCATGATTTTGCATACAAATATGTTTTGCCTTTTTAGGAAAAAGATCAATACAAAAATGACTACTATCAAACTATCGCAATTCTTTCTCGATATAGTTTCAGATATGACCCAGAGATGGTGACGTTCTGATACTGCTTCCAGATTTCTTTCTCGATATAGTTTCAGATATGACCCAGAGATGGTGACGTTCTGATACTGCTTCCAGATTTCCTTCTCGATATAGTTTCGGATATGATCCAGAAATGGTGACGTTCTGATACTGCTTCCAGAATTCCTTCTCGATATAGTTTCGGATATGATCCAGATATGGTGACGTTCTGATACTGCTTCCAGATTTCCTTCTCGATATAGTTTCGGATATGATCCAGATATGGTGACGTTCTGATGCTGCTTCCAGATTTCCTTCTAGATATAGTCTCAGATATGATCCAGAGATGGTGACGTTCTGATGCTGCTTCCAGATTTCCTTCTAGATATAGTTTCAGATATGATCCAGATATGGTAACGTTCTGATACTGCTTCCAGATTTCTTTCTCGATATAGTTTCAGATGTAAACCAGAGATGGTGACGTTCTGATGCTGCTTCCAGAGTTCCTTCTAGATATAGTTTCAGATATGATCCAGATATGGTGACGTTCTGATGCTGCTTCCAGATTTCCTTCTAGATATAGTTTCAGATATGACCCAGATATGGTGACGTTCTGATGCTGCTTCCAGATTTCCTTCTAGACATAGTTTCAGATATGACCCAGATATGGTGACGTTCTGATGCTGCTTCCAGATTTCCTTCTCGATATAGTTTCGGATGTAAACCAGATATGGTGACGTTCTGATACTGCTTCCAGAAGTCCTTTTTAGATGTTTCCCTCTCCGACGATGAGTGTGAGGTGATATTCTCCTATGGTTCCCTCTCCGACGGTGTGTGAGGTAGTAATCCCTTTTTCAGATGTTTCCCTCTCCGACGATGAGTGTGAGGTGATATTCTCCTATGGTCCCCTCTCCGACGGTGTGTGAGGTGGTAATTCCTTTTTCAGATGATTCCCTCTCCGATGATGAGTGTGAGGTGATAGTCTCCTATGGTTCCCTCTCCGACGGTGTGTGAGGTGACAAGTCCTTTTCAGATATTTCCCTCTCCGACATTGAGTGAGGTGATCATTCCTTTCAGATTATAATTGCCTATGGTTCTCTTCCTGATATTGCAAAGATGGTAATTCCCGCCAAGATTTTTCTCAACGAGCGTTGTTGAAGTTAAAGTCATCCAAGGTTCTCTTACCATTCATGCTAAGGCAGTAACCATCTCTGGTTCATTCATCAGCGTTTGAAGCTCCAGACTCAGCTCCTGTAACCAGTCAGGACACATTTATACAAAGCATCTGAAAACCAACTCCTGTAACGTGTCAGGTACTCATTTTTTTTCTTTTGCAGGTATGCAGGTTCTAGCTAAAGAATCTCCTACGCGGTCAACATCCAGATGGCATCTATAAGCCCATCACCCTACCCAGCAATCTCTAAATGGCATCTATAAGCCCATTCCCCCATCACTGTTACTATGTGAGCGCAAATTTCTGGGCACTCTAGTGTCCAATCATCTTCTACCCTCGGATTACGAAAGGCACGTCAGCCAATCTGCATCCTCAGGTCTAAGAAGATTGAACAGGGGCAACTGTTGTACCCCAAAATTTGCCCTCCCATATTCTTCAAGAAAGTGCCAAGCCAGGTCACAAAACTCCCCAAGGGTTGCACAGCTCCAATTGTCCCCTATACAGCCAAAACTAGGGTTTGTGTTATGATTAAGAAATTGAAGTTTTCAAAGGCCCAATCAAGTCTCATATGCCTACAAAGATGGTCAAGTATCTTCATATCAAGTTTCAAGGCATTCAGCTCAAAATTGCACAGTCAAAACCCTAGGTTGCACTACAGTCAACTATAGGGGCAAAATAGTCATTTGACAGTCAAAAGTTCAATTTTTTGGTCAATATATCATTTTGAAGCCACAAACATCATTTGATCAATGCTTGATCATGATTCTCAAAGTTTGGCTCAGAAATCACCAAAAATGCAAAAGTTACTATGTTTGGACAGCTGAAAAAGTCAACTGAAATTGACCAGGGCATAACTTTCACATGGATTATCAGAAAAATTCCATCCAAAGCTCATTTTGAAGAGAAAGACATTTCCTACAACTCATCTTCATACTTCAAGTCCAAGAAATGCTCTCACAAAAAGTTATCAATTTCAACATTATAGGTCATTTTCAAAAGTCAACAAAAAGGGACTTTAAGTCAAAGGCCATAACTTGAGATTGGTAAATCAAAATGACATGGGACCAAAGGCATTGGTTAAAGGACTCAAAGACCTTTCCAAAATGTCCAAGAACATGTGAAAAGCTTAAAAATTGAGCAAGTTATGCCTTGTGGAAGTTGGGAAATTTTTGGGAATTTTGAAAAGTCAACTTTGATCCAAATGACCTAAAAATGCAAATGGGCCCATTTTTCTTCCATGATTCATCATTCTAAGCCTATACACGACCATTAAGCCCAAGGGGAAGTATTTTCTCATTTTTTTAATTATTTATTTGAATTTATATTAATATTAATTCATTTAAATTATTTAAATATGTAGAAAATATAAATTTGACCTAAAAAAATCTTTTTATGCACATTCTAGGCTCAAGATCTCGTGCTTAGCCAATTATGGAAGGATTTGGTTTGATTTGAGCTGATTGAACAAAATTGCACATGGAAAAGATTTGAAAAAATCTTAAGAAAATCAAAGATTGAAAACAATGAATGCCTTGGATATTATCCAATTTTGTTGACCTAAAAGCTTCACTATATGATCAGGAATCAAAACCTAATTGCATGACACTCTAAGCTGCGCAGAAGGCCAATATACAAACTTGAAAAATTGCTTGAAAAACTCAAAACTGAAATCAACTCTAGAGGTCGATTCAAGCCCTAATCTTGATCCCATCAGCTTCCTGGGGTAACTCTGAACGTGTGCCAATCCCTAACATCAATTCAAACGCAAAGAATTGGTACATTGAACGTGAACTGCACCCAGAAAATTGCCTAATCGTATTTTGGTTTTGAAGCATGATCATTGCATTTTAATTGTATATTCATGTTCCTTACAAAGTTTTAAAACTAACCATTGTGTTTAATTGGATTTTCATGCTGTATATAAGGTTTTACCATGATCGTCCTCTAGGGTTTACAGGTTTGCTAATTTGGGGTTTTTGAGACGAAGCAAAATTGGAGCTCAAGACTATTGCCATTGCACTTAGCACGTCCAGACGAAAAGAATCCAACCCTCGCGCTCAATTTATGAGCGTCGAGGGTCTATTCGCTATTTTTTGATATAGGGTCTTAGGCAACGCTATGAAAACCGTTGCCTCATATTTACGTTTCAGGGAAAAGGAAGAAGAAGGACTCGTGGCAGTGGGGGATACGTGGGTTTGAATTTCGCGCGTCTAACTTATTCACGTGTTATCTTCTTTTATTATATTTATTGCTTACTAATATAATAAACGCGTTGAAGTGCTTCAGTGGTGCAGGTGTCACTTTGCAAAGTCCAAGACCTGGGTTCGAACCCCAGGTCTGTATCATTCTCAACAATATTTTTCCAAAGACGTTCCCATGCAATACTGGTATGAAGACGCATCATATACCCCAGACCAAGCCTTGACACGTCCCCCTGGAGATCAAACCAAAGGCTTAGATTTGAAGAGTACCATGTACCTCAGTCAACGCTTCAGCATACCATTCAAAAAGTCAAACGGACTTAGGATATTTTGGGCCAGAATTTCACAATTGAAACCTCCATATTGGGTCTGAAACCCCCCTGGTTTGCAATTTCTTTCTTTTTTACTTATTTTTATTTTATTGTTAATTGTGATTTTTATTTTATTCAATTGTCTTAATTTAATTAATTATATTTTACAAAATACAAAAACATCATAAAAAATCAGAAAAGACCAAAAAATAATAAATATTTTTATTATAATTATTTTCTTGTAAATAAATTAACATATAATGAATTTAGTTTTAATTAGGATTTTTGCAATTTTAATTCTTTTCATAATAAATATAAAAATGTAGAATTAGGTTAATTGGTAATTTTTATACCTTTTAAATTTTCCCTTTTTTATCACAATATTTATTTATTTATTTTATTTTTATAATTAAATGTACATAAATAAAAATCAGGGTTTAATATAACATTTTCATAATAACTAAAAAAACATTAGAATTAGGGTTTGCATTTCAAATTTCATTCTAAAAAATTCTTTTTCTTTTAAATCATAAAAAACATAAAATACCAAAAACATTTAATTCATATTAATTATTTGCAAAAGGGTCCAACGCCCATTGTTTTAATTTAATTTCGCGCATTTATTCTATGTCGCTTATTATAGTTATGTAATTCTCCCAAAGCGTTGTAATTTTAACTTTTCGCACTTTTTATTCGCTTTATTTACTTTTCGTCAAATCGGGTCCGGTTTAATTTTGGCGATGTGGACCCGCGCCATTTGTAATAGTTGTAGATTTATTTTCCCGCAAACTTTTAACTGTTAACAAATATGCATGCAAGAATGAATGGGCATAATAAAATAAAGCGTAGATCACAAATAAACATGACAAGACAAATATCTGAAAACGACACACGAATCGCACACACCACCCCTAGGGTACGCCTCACTGTTGCCTTTCGAAAGGTGATCGTCGAGTAGAGGATGTCTTAGTAAGTCCTCATGATCCGGGAACCTGGCATGAGGGTAGCTTCTAAGGTGTCTTCCCATTGCTCTGGTGATCACCACGTCCCTAAAACTCGAATTGACCCGAACACCTCCAACGGTGGTGCTACCTACCTCTCAATGGTGGGATAGCACTACTTTAAAGGACATTTACCCAGACGAATTCCTTAGGGTAGGTAGGTTCTCAAGGATACTTGCTTTAATCTCAAACAAATCAAAATCTTTTCACACCGACACTTTTCAAAAGCTTTCAAAGCAAATTTTTCAAACACTCTGACGTATGAGTCGAACTGAAATTTTTCAAAAGAAACTTTTTTTAACCCACATTGAAAAGCAAGCAAACATTTTTGAAAACACAATGAGCAAGTATCTAAGAGCCCATGGATAACCATGGATAGAAAGGGTGCTAACACCTTCCCTTTCTATAACCTACCTCCCGAACCGAGAGCAATCTCTTTAAGGAATTTTTCTGTGCTTTTGTCCTTTCCATTTGGAGAAAATAAAAGACGGTGGCGACTCTTGCTTCCGCGACATTTCGCGAACCAGCGTCAAACAGTCAGTTCCAGATCCACCGATCACACCATGGAATTCATTCAGTGGCCCTTGGATTGATCATCATGAGCGCGTGGCAGTCTTACGTGTGAGGCTCATGGTAGGACGTTGGATGAGGCACTGCACTGGAAGACATTAAAACAAAAAATTATGAATTATGTGGGGGGACCTGGGAATCGAACCCAGGTCCCAGCGTTTGCCAAGCGTGTCATCCACCATCTGAACCATGCAACGCGTTTGTAGTGTTAGTGGAAAACAAATAATATTAACAAAAAACAAGCACTAATGATATAGAACAAACGAAAACGCGCCAGATTTTGAACTATCTAACCATGTGATGACACGCCTGTCTTCTTCTTCGCTTCCCTGCAAAATATGAATGAGATAGCGGGGGTTTTAAACCCCCACAAAACAAAAGTCTAGAAAATAGAGAATAGCCCTGTGGATCACATAAATTGAGCGCGAGGGTTTCATTCGATTCGTCTTGTGGCAACGAATTTGTCCATATATGTTTGGAAGTCCAATTTTACCATACAAGGAAAGCCCTAATTTTTGACCCTTGGAACCCTAGATATCACTCATGGCAGATTTTGATTCAGGCAACGTTAGTTCAATTGAACTGTACCAATCGCTTCAGAAGGTCACTATTAGTGTAAATCAAACAAGAAAAATGGTTAAAAGCGCATGAATCATGTTATGCAAGTTTGAAAAATAAGGCAAACCGTATGGCCTGTGCTCTTCAATTCTTTGCGCGTTTGGACTGGTTCTTGATTGCAAACTCTTCCTGGAGACTTAGGCAACGTATTGGAATCCTTTTCAGGCCTTGAATTGCACTGCAAGTATGCTTTCAGTTTTCAAGTTTCTATTCAAAATTTGCAAATTGGTTCTATCGTTTTTGGAAGCCTTTTCGTGTCTGTATGAGTAGGGTTAGGTTATGCATAAGTATGTGATCAGAATTAGGTCGAAACCTTGGCCCAAAAGTCCATGAGTTATGACTTGAATCTTTGATTTTCAATCATGAAATTTCAATCTTTTTTTCAATGAAACTTTGCCAATTATGGAAGATCTTGTCCCCTTGGATGAGAAACGACTTTGCCAGCTTGCCCTAGTTTGATTTGCTGCACAAAAAGATCTAAAAAAGCATATCTTTGAATTTTCTTATAATTAAAACCAATTAAATGAATTAATATAAATATAAATCCAATTAATTAATTAAAAATAAGAAAATAAATTATTTTGAGCTCATTGGGTCGTGCATAGGCTTTGGGTAATGATTCAAGAAAGAATTTGAGGCCCATTAGCAAATTTGAAGCTTTTTAGGCAAAGTTGACTTTTGAAAGTTCCCAAAATTTTCCCAACTTCTCCAATACATATCTTGCTCAATTTTGAAGCTATGAACATGTTCTTGGACATTTTGGAAAGATATTGAAGTCCTATAACCAATGCCTTTGGTCCCATGTCATTTTGATTTACCAATCTCAAGTTATGGTCTTTGACTTAAAGTGCCTTTTTGTTGACTTTTGAAAATGACCTATAATGTTGAAATTGATAACTTTTTGTGAGAGCATTTCTTGGACTTGGAGTGTGAAGATGAAATGTAGGAAATGTCATCCCCTTCAAAATGAGCATTGGATGGGATTTTTCTGATAAACCATGAAGAAGTTATGCCTTGGTCAATTTGCAGTTGACTTTTCAACTGTCCAAAAATAGAAAGTTTTGCATCTTGAGACTTTTTGAGCCATGCTTGTGAAATCATGATCAAGAATTGATCCAATGATGATTGTGGCTTCAAAATAAGATGTTGACCAAAATTTTTGACTTTTGACTGTCAAATGACCATTTTGCCCATGCAGTTGACTGTAGAGCAATTAGGGTTTTTGACTGTGCAATTTGATGCTGTGAGTCTTGAAACTTGACACATGGATGCTTGACAATGTATATAGGAATATGGGACTTGATTGGACCCTTGGAAACCTCAATTTCTTTGCAAGAACCAAAACCCTAATTTTGACGTTGTTAGAAGGCAATTAGACTGTGCAACCTTTGAGAGATTTTGAGCCATTTGGAGATTGACCCTGACAAATCTTGAAGAATATGGGAGGGCAAATTTTGGGGTACAACAACAAGGTTTTATCAACCTTCCCCTTTTCAAAACCTTTTTCACACAAAAAATTGCTAAGTCTATCATACCATGCTCTTGGTGCTTGCTTTAAGCCATAAAGAGCCTTTCTCAACTTAAAGACATGTGTAGGATGTTTGAAGTCTTCAAATCCCGGAGGTTGTTTGACATAGACTTCTTCATTGATGTATCCATTCAAGAATGCGCTTTTGACATCCATTTGAAAAAGCTGAAAATTTAATGAACAAGCATAAGCAAGTAAAAGACGTATAGCTTCTAACCTTGCAACCGGAGCAAATGTTTCTTCAAAGTCGATTCCTTCCTCTTGATTGTAGCCTTGGGTAACTAACCTTGCTTTGTTTCGAACAATTAGACCATTCTCATCAAGTTTGTTCTTAAACACCCATCGGGTACCTATGATGTGTTTACCACTTGGTCTAGGAACAAGTTCCCAAACTTGATTTCTCTCGAATTGATTTAATTCTTCTTGCATAGCAATAATCCATTGATCATCTCCTAAGGCTTCATCAACTTTGGTAGGTTCAATTTGAGAAACAAACGCCATGTTTAAGCAAGCATCTTTTAGATTCAATCTTGTTGATACTCCTTGGCTAATGTCACCAATAATTTTGTCAATAGGATGGTCTCTATGAGTTCTCCATTCTTTTGGTAGATCATTGATGTTTGAATCTTGTTGTACAATGTTTTCTTGATTTTTCGGTGATTTCACAACTTGATCAATTGAAAGATCTTCAGGGGGTAAATCTATAGGATCATCATCATCACAAACAACTACTTCCTCCTTGGAGGGGTTAGTTTCATCAAAAGATACATGCATAGATTCTTCAATAGTTAAAGTTCTTTTATTATAAATTATATATGCTTTACTAGAAAGCGAATAACCAAGAAATATACCTTCGTCAGATTTCTCGTCAAACTTACCGAGATTGTCTTTGTCATTATTAAGAACAAAGCACTTGCATCCAAAAATGTGAAAGTGAGCAATATTTGGCTTTCTTCCTTTGAAGAGTTCATATGGAGTCTTCTTTATTATAGGTCTAATGATAACTCGATTTCCAACATAACATGCCATACTAACCGCATCCGCCCAAAAATATTTAGGAAGATTTGCATCACTAAGCATTGTTCTTGCAAGTTCCACTAGAAACCTATTCTTTCTTTCAACTACTCCATTTTGTTGTGGAGTTCTAGGTGCTGAGAAATTATGAGAGATACCATATTCTTCACAGAATTCTTCAAATTGTGAATTTTGGAATTCTCCACCATGATCACTTCTTATGGATACAATCTTTAGGGATTTTTCATTTTGGATTTGCTTAGCATACTTCTTAAAAGCTTTAAAAGCATCACTTTTCTGCACAAGAAACAAAGTCCAAGAATATCTAGAAAAATCATCAATAATAACCAGAGCGTATACATTACCTCCGAAGCTTTTTGTTCTTGATGGACCAAAGAGATCCATGTGTAACAATTGTAGTGGCCTTGTAGTAGACACCACATTCTTATATTTGAAAGTTGTTTTGGTCTGTTTGCCCTTTTGGCAAGCGCTACATAATTTGTCTTTGATGAACTTCATCTTTGGTAGACCAATAACTAAGTCATGCTTAACCAATTTGTTCACGTGCTCCATGTGAATGTGAGCAATCCTCTTGTGCCATAACCAAGCGTCATTGTTGTTTACCATAAGACATTGTACCTTCAGAGACAAATCATCTAAAGTAATCATAAAAATATTGTTAGATCTTATACCTTTGAGTTTTACCTCATTGGTTGCCTCATCCATAATGAGACATTCTTCTTTGTTGAATTTGATCTTGAACCCTCTATCACAAAGTTGACTTATGCTAAGAAGGTTGTGCTTTAATCCTTCAACATAGAGAACATCCTCAATTTGAATGGATGGAGGTGTGCCAACTATTCCAACGCCAAGAATCTTTCCTTTGGTGTTGTCTCCATAGGTGACATACCCTTTGGCTTTATGTACTAGATATGAAAATTGGTGTACATCTCCTGTCATATGCTTTGAACATCCACTATCAAGATACCAAACATTTGATATGGATTTCAAGCATACCTCTTCTTCATCGTCGGAGTGATGTGAAGCCATTAATGCTAGATTTGCACATTCGTCGCTTTCCGAATCGGATGAAGAACTTATCTCATTATCTTCCCATGTAACATAAGCCTTTTTGTTCTTGAACTCCTTTTTGCCTTTGAATCCATTTTTCTTGGAGAGTTTTGGACAATCCGGCTTTATGTGACCTTGCTTTCCACATTCATAACATGTGACATCTTGTGTTGATGTGGAGGCTTCTTTATCTTTATGATTATAAAATTTCTTCCTTTTGACAAAGTTAGCATTATGAAGATTATTTTTATGACCAAAATATTTTCCTAACCTTTTTACAAGAAGCAAGAAGTTTTCATCTTCCTCCGATGCATCTTTATTTTGACTTTCTTTTGAATCAACTTTCAAAGCAATGCCTTTGGATTTCTTCTCTAAATTTTCATGTTTTTCAAGTCTACCGAGTTCCGTTTCATATTCTTGAAGTTTGCCAAATAATGTAGCGGAAGTCATTGCGGAGAGACTCTTCTTTTCCGAGATTGCCGTTACCTTTGGTTACCATTCCCTAGTCAATGATCTAAGGATTTTCAAGTTGAGTTCATCATTTGTCAAGGTTTTACCAAGAGCATTTAAGTGATTTGTCAAATGCACAAATCTCTTTTGTAAGTCAAGAATGGATTCTCCGGGCTGCATTCGAAATAGTTCATATTCTTGACTCAAGGTATTTAGCCTTGATCTTTTTACTTCAGTCGTTCCTTCATTAGTTTGAATCAGGGTATCCCATATTTCTTTTGCTGTTTTGCAGTTCGAGACACGGAAAAATTCGTCCATACTGAGTGCACCTTGAAGAAGGTTTATTGCCTTTTTGTCATAGAGAACTTTCTTTTTATCATCGTCGTCCCATGCAGTTTTGGGCTTTGCAGAACCAATGCCATTGATTACTGATATCGGGATAAATGGACCATTTTCAACAGCATCCCATACTTCCTCTCCTTGCGCTTCTAAATGCGCCTTCATGCGTATTTTCCCGAAGTCAAAATATTCACCACAGAATAGAGGAGGCTTGTTGTTACTACCACCATCTCTGAAAACTGGTTGATGATTTGCGGAAGCCATTTTGGATCTTTAGGAACAAGTTACCTATAACTTGCTATGATGCCAATTGTAAGTCTCAGAGTGCCTAAGAGGGGGGGGGGGGTGAATTAGGTCTTATAAAAATTTATTCGGTTTTATGAGAATGCTTGGTAGTAATTTTTGGTTAAGTGTTTGAAGGTTTTGATTATATCTTTATCTTTTCCTGATTATGGTGATGAAAGCGATAAATGCGGAAAAGTAAAGAACACGGTGATATATCCTGGTTCCCCTCACAATCCGAGAGTACTCCAGTCCCCTTTCCAACACGAAAGAGATTTCACTATAGTTAGAATGATTGTACAACCTATGCTTACTATCTAACCTATAGGGTGATCAAAGGTTCTTAACACCTTTAAGACCAAACAAACACTAATGTGAATGAAGAACAATCCTCTTCAAATCACAACACTTACTTCCAACAATCCTGGAAAGTAAGGGAATAATTTCTTTAAGTAATACAATGATTTAATTTGAAATATATGGAGAGCTTTATCAATCTTCAATTGATCTTCTTCTTCAAGATATAAACAATTCTCAAACAATGTATATAAATGTTCACAATGTATGTATGAAACTTGTAATGATAATGAAAGTGTATATGGCAAGTTTCACAAAATTATGAACACATGAAAGTTTAAGTGCAAATTTGAATGAATGAGAAAATTGTTAATATGAAGAAGGTTTTTTGTTGTATGAAAATGTTATTGTATATCTTTTTTTGAAATAAGAAAATCTGCAGCATTATATAAAGTCACAAGAACCTCTTCATTCATGCCAATTCATATGAAAAGTTGCAATGCATTCATGAAAAGATACCACTTGAAAAATGTTTAAAAACCAAAAGAAAAGCTGCACTGGTTCGCTAGGAACCGGTTCCGACACTGACAGAACCCGGTTCTTAGTGAACGTTATAAGTCAGATTTCAAAAATATTACGCAGGAACCGGTTCCCCTATTGGTACAACCCGGTTCCTGGTACAAATTCTAGGGACATGTTTTTGAACAAGTTTTGGAACCCGGTTCCCTGTTAGGGAGGAACCGGTTCCTGAAAGATAATTTTCAAAAATTCTTTTTGAAAAAGATTTTAAACAAAGTTTTTCTTAAGTGAAAACATGTTGGATATGTATATGATTATGAATGCATATATTTTTTGTGAACATCTATATTCAATATTAAGAATTATTTATACCATTTGACATTTGATGATTCTTCAATAATTCTTCAATAATCTTCAAGACTTTTATATGATGTTGATAAGCTTTTTGCACATCCTTTGAATGTTGATATCCATGTTGTCTTCATCAAAACACATGCTTTAAATATGACTTGAGAAGCTTGCAATTACACAATAAGCAACATTCCCCACTCTCTTCGAAATCTGATATGATCCAATAAAACGAGAAGTGAGTTTCTTAGACTTCAATGCTCACCCAACACCAGTCACAGGTCTAACTCTCAAAGACACATGGCCACCAGCTTGAAATTCCAAATCCTTCCTTCGCTTATCATGATATCTTTTCTGTCTACTCTCGGAAGCTTTCATCTTTTCTCGAATCAACTTCACCTTCTCAGTTGTCTCACGAACAAGTTCAGGTCCAAGCACTACACTTTCACCAAATTCATGCCAACATAAAGGAGTTCTACATCTTCGACCATACAATGCTTCAAAAGGTGCCATCCCAATACTAGAATGGTAACTGTTATTATACGTGAACTCTATCAACAGAAGTTACGTATCCTATGAACCTCCCTGCTTAAGAACACATGCCCTTAACAAGTCTTACAACGATTGGATAGTCCTTTTAGTCTGACCATCTGTCTGAGAATGATACGGCGAACTCAAACTTAACTTAAAACCCAACGCTTCTTGCAAACTCTTCCAAAAATCAGAAGTAAACCTCAAACCTCTATCCGACACAATACACAAAGGAACACCATGCAGTTTCACAATCACACTAATGTAAATCTCAACCAACTTCGACACTGGAAAAATGATGTTAATAGGAATAAAATGAGCCGACTTCATAAGCCTGTCAACAATCACCCAAATCGAATCATGTCCTCTTAAAGTATTAGGTAACCCTGTCACAAGGTCCATCGAAATGTTATCACATTTCCATTCTAGAACTTCTAACGGTTTCATTAACCCTGCAGGCCTCTGATGTTCAACTTTTGACTTCTGACAAGTCAAACATGCATACACAAATCGAGCCACGTCACTCTTTATTCCAGGCCCCCAAAATAAACCTTTCAAATCTTGATACATCTTTGTAGCTCCTGGATGAATACCCAACTTACTTCTATGACTCTCTTCAAGTATCACTTTCTTCATCTTAGCGTCATCAGGAATACAAATCCGGTTACGAAATCTCAACACACCTTGCGCATTTAACTTAAAATCATTATTCTCAAACTGATCGATCCCAACCATCGAATCTACCAGTTTCACATCCAGCTTCTGAGCCTCTCTGATACTGTCTAGAAATTCATTATTAATCTTAAACATACCCAACATAACACTATGCGGCGTCACCTCGTAAACTAAGCTCATATCTCTGAACTGTTCAATTAATTCCAACTCTTTAACCATCATTGCCGACATATGTAAAGTCTTTAGACTTAATGCATCTGCTACCACATTATCTTTTCCTGGATGATAATTCAAACTGAAATCATAATCCTTTAACAATTCCAACCATCTCCGTTGCCTTATATTCAACTCCTTCTGGTCAAATAAATACTTTAAGCTATTATGGTTACTAAACACTTCAAATCTAGAACCATAAAGATAATGCCTCCAAATTTTCAACACAAAAACAACTGCAGCAAGCTCTAAATCATGCGTAGGATAGTTCTTCTCATGAGTCCTTAACTTCCTTGACGCATAAGCAACTACCTTATCATTCTGCATAAGCACACCTCCTAAACCCATCTTAGAAGAATCACAATATACCACAAAAGGATCTCCTGGATTAGATAACGTCAAAATCAAAGCCGACGTCAATCTCTTCTTCAATTTTGTAAAACTTTCTTCGCATTGAACATCCCACACAAAAACTCTACCTTTACAAGTCAGCTTAGTCAACGGAAGTGCCAACTTAGAAAAACCTTCGATAAACCTTCTATAGTAACCAACTAATCCCAAAAAGCTTCTAATCTCAGTAGATGACTTCAAAGTTTCCCATTGCAACACCGCATCAACCTTCGATGGATCTACAGCAATGCCACTACCTGTGATCACATGACCAAGAAAATTAACCTCCTTTAACCAGAACTCACACTTAGACAGCTTTGCATACAACTTCTTCTCTTTCAAAACTTGCAATACTACTCTTAAGTGTTCTGCATGATCTTCTTCTGACTTAGAGTAAATCAAAATGTCATCAGTGAACACCACCATGAACCAATCCAAATAAGTATGAAAGATATGATTCATGTATTCCATGAACACTCCCGGTGCATTAGTAACACCGAAAGGCATCACCGGATACTCGTAATGTCCATAGCGCATTCTGAAAGCCGTCTTCTAGATATCTTCATCCTTTACCTTAATCTGATGGTAACCCGACCTCAAATCAATCTTACTAAATACACGAGCATCCACCAATTGGTCCATTAAGTCATCTATTCTTGGAAGCTGATACTTGTTCTTAATCGTTACTTTATTCAGCTGTCTATAATCAACACAAAGCCTCATACTCCCATCTTTCTTCTTTACTAACAACACTGGAGCTCCCCACGGCGATACACTTGGTCTTACAAACTTCTTTTCAAGTAAATCTTCCAATTGCTTCTTTAACTCTGACAATTCAGATGCAGACATCCTGTATGGTGCCATAGACACAGGTCTGGTACCAGGTACGAGATCAATTGCAAATTCAACTTCCCTCTCCGGTGGTACATCAGGAATTTCATCAGGGAAAACTTCAGGAAATTCACGCACCACCTACAATTTTTCAATTATGTTTTGAGTCTCTACAGATAGTGATGCCATCAATGAGAACATATGTGCTTCTTCTTGCATCAACTTCCTCAACTGTCTAGCAGACAACAGACTATCTTCCTCTTCTTCAGGAGTAAAAAACTTCACAGACTTGTCATAACAGATAATATGAACATAGTTATGCTCTAACCAGTTCATACCCAAAATCACATCCAACCCTCTTAACGGTAAACAAACCAAATCAACAACAAATTCTCTGTCGAAGATCGACAAGGGACACTTTAAACACATAAAAGAAGTAGTCACCGACCCCTTGGCTGGAGTGTCGACGACCATCTCTCCATTCATAGAAGACAACATAAGACCCAATCTTTCAATGCAATCAGCAGCAATAAAGCAATGAGTAGCACTGGTATCAATAATAGCAATTAAAGGAGTACTATTAATGAAACATGTACCTCTGATAAGTCTGTCCTCAGAAGCTGCTTGATCCTCAACCAAAGCGAACACTTTGCCACTTGCCCGTGCCCTCTTTGGTTTCTGACACTGACTACCAATGTGCCCTTCTTAACTATAATTGAAACAAATCAGATACTTATTCTTGCACTCAGATACAACATGTCCAGTCTTACCACAACGGAAACACCTCTTTACCTCAGTAGTACACACATTACTCTTATGCTCAGGTTTCCCACATTTAAAACAAACCACGCCAGCAGGAGCATCTCCCCCACTAGTCCTATGGCCCTGAGCAACTTTCTATTTACCTTTACCAGCTGGGGTTTCATAAGGCTTACCACAATTCTGTTGGTGCTTACCTCTCTTCTCACTAATAATCTTGTAATGAGCATTATTATCCTCTTCATAAATCCTGCAACTATCAATCAAATCAGCAAAGATATGGATCTTCTGGTATCCAACTGCCTTCTTGATCTCTGGGTGCAACCCATTCTCAAACTTGATACACTTT
Organism: Vicia faba; assembly: GCA_948472305.1. NCBI lineage: Eukaryota > Viridiplantae > Streptophyta > Magnoliopsida > Fabales > Fabaceae > Vicia > Vicia faba. Next base: position 103,514,087 of record OX451737.1, read on the forward strand.
GAAAATTCAGCATCTGCCTCACCATAGTGCGGATAAAACTTAGCCAACTCAGACAACTTTGCAGCATACTCAACAACCGACATATTCCCCTACTTCAGCTCAAGGAATTCAATTTCCTTCTTACCACGTACGTCTTCAGGAAAGTACTTCCTCACAAATTCCCTACAGAACACAACCCAAGTGACATTTTCACCCGCAACTTCCAATCTCTGACAAGTCTCTAGCCACCAGTCATCAGCCTTAAATGCTAGCATATGAGTACCATATCGAACCTTCTGCACTGGAGTGCAGTCCATCACACAGAAGATTCTCTCAATCTCTTTCAACCAATCCAATGCTCCGTCAAGATCATACTTTCCCTTAAAGGTAGGAGGATTCTCTCTGGAAAGTCGCCAAACTACGAGATCCAGCATTCCCATCAGCATTCGGCTGATTCTCCATCGCATGCGCCATTGCTTCTAAAGCAACAACAAGTGCAACATCATTCCTTCCAGCCATCTCAACTTATCACTACAACATAAACAACAATTTGAACTCAAATTAACAATACTCGATTGTTAGACAACTATGACTCAACAACTTGGTCGAATGGACCAACCTTTGCTCTGATACCAACTATGTAACACCCCAATTCTACCCGAAAATTATAAATGTAAATCAAAGTTATAAAATTCATACAACTGAATCAGGATGCCACAAATTCAACTTTAAAAACACATTGCATTCAACATGGATACATAACACTTTAAACTTCCGATGAACCAACAATAGAATAATTTAACCTCTTCATTCAACAACTTGAATAACTACGCAGCAAAATCATAATAACATCTTTGTCCAACAATTACAACAACTTCAAAATAATGCATACTTAGCAACAAACGAATTAAATTTCAACAACTGAAATAATCAATAACTAAAAGCAACAAGCGTTCATCCCCCCGAGTGTTACGTATCAGAGCAATGATACCGACTCGAACTACCGAAGGTATACTGCCTTCACTCTGGATTACTTGCACGTTACCAACGTAAGGGTAACATTCAAACAAAAGGGGTGAGGTATCTAACAATATAATAAAACGTGTGATAAATAATATATTAAATTAGATCACATAACATCACCACCTCTCATCTTATAAACAACAATAATCGCAACAGAATACCAATAATATACACATTTACCGCATCAATACACAACTTCTTAATGCAATCATATGATGTGACTCAATACTATGGAAATGCATGTGGTACCATTAGAGAAGAAGTCTCATCTTAAAATAATTGCCAATAAATAGAGGCATCAACAAGGCATAAGCCTTCATCTTAATATTCGCCAATACAGGCCATCTTAACGAGCATCATCTCCATCTTGAAATGCAATGTATGCGACACAATCATGAATGTAATAACAACAACCATACTTAACAACATATCAACGCAACATCATCATTGTCCAGAAGCCTACATCTTAATAGCTGTCAATTATTAGAGGCACCTCAACATCATTCATCAACATCATTCATTAACATAATTCATCAACATAATTCATTGCATAATTCATCAGAGTAATTTAATCAACATAATTCATCAACATAATTTCATCAATATAATTCATCAACATAATTTCATCAACATAATTCATTAACATAATTCTACAGCAACTCTACCATAACAACAATACAACGAAAGATCGATAATCCCTCAACTTTGGCCATAGGCCTACAACATGATAATGCCTATTGTTGTACCCCAAAATTTGCCCTCTCTTTTTCACAAGAAATCACAACTTCAGGGTTTTCCCTGATTTTTCAAGATTGGCCCAGGAATCGGTCAAACAGACTTTTCTTTGACAGTAAATCCAGGATTAGGGTTTCCACTGATTTTGTTGAGATTGGCTCAGGAATTGATCAAGCAGACGTTTCTTTAACAGTAATCCAAGATTAGGGTTTGCGCTCGCATTTCTCAGAAGAAATTGAATCCACGATATTTCAATTGACTGTTACATTGTTTTTATGCTTGTTCAAGATTACTGGTTGTTTCTCAAAACCTAAATATCTGGGATAGGAGCTGAGGCTTTTGTTTGAAACTTTGAGGCATCGGTTTGGTCATTAGAGTGAAAAGTTCATGGAATGTTTGTTTGTACAAAGCATATGTTGATTGGAATACCAAGCGTATCATGATTAATGCAAGATTGCGAGACGACAAAGTTTGTTGATTATTTATTTCATCTCAATTAAAGTCATTGGGAGACATTTCCAATTATTTTAATTTAAGAGACTTAAATAATTAAATAGATAGTACAAGGAAAGATTTGAATATTTGACAGTAGAAAATTCTTATTTGACAAATACTTTTTATTTATTTCAAATATTGTTACAAATTTTATTCGAATATTAGAAATTTATAATTTACAGTGTTTACAATAATATTTATTACAATAAATGAAAAGAAAATAAATCTAAAGCCTAAATCTCTTGAGATCGTTGACTTCTACTTCTACTGCTTCCTCCATTATTCAACTGGTACTTACCTGCAAAGGACAAAAGAAAAAGGAAATCAGTATAATTAACTGAAAAAAAGCATTTTCAAGCAGATAAATAAAAAGTCATCATTAAAGCCTGTTGGCCGGAATTAGATTGTTATTGGGTTCATCATGTTTTACTTGTTCTCTTTGAAAATCACAAGAAGATTTCTCTTCTTGGTTCACAAAGAGGAAAGTAAAAATAATTTGCAAGCATACAATTAATTTAAAATGCAAAGATATGAGGCAATAAGGCAAAGCAAACTAAATTCCAAACTGCATTAGTCAACCAAGTCAGCATGAGCAAGCATGGCAAGCTAACTACAAATGCAAACTAATGTCAAACTAAGTTACCAAGCTGTCAAAGCAGAAAAGCTGTCCAAGAAAGTTGCAAAGCTGTCAAAGAAAGAACAATGCAGAAAATATGGAAAGAAAGTACAACAATGCAGGAGAAGAACCGAGTTACAAGCAAGCAGGCTTGTCAAATTCATCATCATATTCCGGCCAACAAGCTTTTCAGAAAAAAGATAATAAGCAATTTAAAAATTCTTTTATGGAGAGAGAAAGAGAGAACCAGAAAAGGTTTGGCAGTTTTGGCAGGCTGTAAAAAGCAGTGAGAAAGCAAATAAATATAACAGTCTAACAATCCAAAGGGGGGAGATAGAGAAAAATATTGCAGAACCTCCAAACTTGCAAGCAAAACTCCACAGCCTGAACTTACAAAAAAGAAACTGCAAGTTACAAACCGGCATAACCTACAGGCCTGTTTCAAAACCAGAACTCACAAGCCTGCTTTCAAAACCAAAAAAACTGCTTAAACAGCATAACCTGCTAGCAAACACTCAAACAAAAAACTCAGTTACAAACCTGCATAACCTTCAGGCCTGCCTCACAAAAAGTAAGCTTGCCTTCTCAATACAACCAATACTGCCAGTTACAAACTGCATCTAAAAATTGCGGTAACAAGCAAACTAACAGCAAACCTGCCTAAAGCTTACCAAGCCTGCTTCCAAACTCAGAAGCCTCTCAAGCTCACCAAAACTCAAAACAAGCCAGCAAATCTGCTTCCCACACCAAGCCTGCCTTCAACTGAAGCCTGCTTCCAACAATACCAGAAGCAAGCAAACTAACAGCAAGCCTGCCTAAACTTACCAAAAACCTGCCCAACTACACAACAAACCTGTAGTCTGCATAACCTGTAAAACTGCCTTCCAAAAGCACACAAACCTACGAATCAAACTACACAACAAACCTATGAGCCAAGCTCAAGAAACATACAGAAAAAGCCACAAACTATAATAACCATGTTTACCCAACAAAAAGCAAGACCATAACAGTGGTTTTCAGTTTTCACCATCATCAAACATCAAAACTCAAACATCAATATCAAAAAGAAGAATAAGCAACAAGTTCTAGGTTGTGTTCACCAACGAGTTTCAAACAATATGAAGAACAACAACAAATAGCTTTTTCAGAACACATATATTCATCATCAAATCAACAGGGCCCACGAAGAGGAAGAGTTTAGAAGCAAGCGATATCTCAGAAAATCATCATCATTGACAAAACAAGCAGAGGAAGAGTGTAGAAGCAAAAGAACAAACAAGTTTAACATTAACATTCATCATCAACATAATCAGCAGAATATATTCAACATCAAATCAGAACAACAAGGAAGAATTTCAGAAGTATTCATTATCAACTCAAGCCAACAAAAACAAAGCAACAAACAAAGACCAAATCTCAGAAAGTCATCATAATTGATACCAAATACCCAACACTCAAAGAAGAGGAAGAAGTCCAGAAGTGAAGAAAAGAGCAATCTAGTTTTCAGAACAACGTCATCATTAAACATTCAAAAAAGAGTCAAGCACAGAAATACCAGAAAAGCCAACGCAATCGTCACGCTCCTCCTCCACCTAGCCTCCTAAGAGCGCCACCAGTCCCACGTTCCTCTCCCTCCATTGCCTTACAGAACAAAACACTCGAGGTACGTCTTTCAAACTCATACTACATGTAAACATCAAGGAAATCATGGATTAAAACATGCATGTAACAATCAAAGCGAAAACATAATTGTAACCGTGAAACCCTAAAACGCAAGTTGAAGCAAATCATACCATTTACAAGCAAGGATCCTTGACCCCTGAAAGGAGAGGGCAGGAAGTGGACGAAAGCGGCGCTCTGGTGGCTAACGCATTCAAGAGGAGGAATCAGAAGCCCCATGGATTTGAGAAAGGCGAAGAGAAACAAAGAAGATGAAAAGGAGGCGCCTCTGTACCAAAGTTGCCAAACCTACTTTCTGAACTTATAAAACGAAACCCTAACAAATTTGTTCAAACCCTTCATCATGGGCCTTCACCCAAACAAAACATAAAGCCCAACGCTGACTGGCGCCTGCACCCCCTCTTTAATCTAATTTTTGTTTTTTTATTTGGGCCAAATGCTAACCCTAGGCCCATCACCCTTCTTTTTGATTTCCAAAATAATACTCTTTTCTTTTCTTTACTAATTAATTTACTTTCTTTAGAAAAAAATAATACTTTTCTTTTTGTTTTTTATTCTCAAAAGTTTTTTGTTTTGTTAATAATAAAGAGAACTAATAATGGATTAAAGTTTTGTTTTGATATAATTTCTTTAAATGTTTGTATATTTAATTAAATATAAAAAATACTATGTTTAATTGATCTTTTTTATATAAGTTCCTAAAAAATATAAAATACAAAAAATAATAATAAACACTTAGTCTTTCTTAAGTTAAAATTTTTTATTTGATCATTTATAAATAAATATACACATCTCATATTTCTTTGATTTTCATTATCTTATACCTTGTTATAATTTTACATTGAGAATGCGACAGTTCGATTTGGTTGTAATATATACTTGGACATTACTATTCTGATAAGACTCATCCCCATTTGTAAACAGTTGTACCCCCATCCCCGGATACTTATTTGTAATAACTTAGACTTTAAATTCCCGCAATTTATCGCTTTCAATATACTGTATAGTAATTAGGGTTTGTATGCGAAGATTCAAAATCAATCGCTAGAAGGCCTAATACAAGATAAATGCATGAAAATCAATACACAATTCACACTTGCACCTCTAGGGTAACCTCGCCTGTTGCCTCGAAAAATGCAATCATGTCCCTCGAGTATGAGACACTCTAGCAAATGCCCCTTCGATAAACAAAGGTCGTAGTCCCTCGATGACCCTCGATGTTACTTTCGATAAAACGATCTTGTCCCTTACAAAATTGCTAGAGCATCTTACAAGTTGCCTTCAATGATTGTATACGATGACCCGCGCCTGTCCCGTTTAACATCCAAATGCAAGGTTGCTCACCAAATACAATGGTGAAACAACACTGTTAAAAAGGATTAAAAACATAAGAAAGATCTTTGAGTAAAATAGGGTAGACAACTCTTGGTTACTTGGTCAAAAATCTTCCAAAAAACATCCTTGCCATTTTCAAACACACTTCACAACACAACTTCAAAAAAACTTTCAAAACATTGAAATATCTTTTCAAAAAGACACACACCTTTGTATATATTCAAACAAGAATCATTACAAAGGTTGCCTAGACAAGGCATCTTTTTCAAAACATTTTCAAAACCACACACAAAACACCATTTCAAACAATTGAAAAGCAAAGGCAAGTGATCTAAAACAAGTAACTAAGAGCCCATGGATAACCATGGATAGAAAGGGTGCTAATACCTTCCCTTTCTATAATCTACCCCCCGAACCCAAGAAAACATCTCAAAGGTCTTTCCTGTGTTTTTTGACCTTTCCTTAGGATAAAATAAAAAGCCGGTGGCGACTCTTGCTAAACCGAAACATTTGCAAACACAAACGCAAAACCTCAAGTCAGTTCTCCCACCGTATCACAGAACTGGCGACTCTGCTGGGGACTAATTTCTAAAAGTGGGGTTACCTTAGGGTTTTAGATCACCTTTACATGCTTACCTTGATTCTTTGATTGCTTTACTTTTTAGGTTCCTTGTTTGGGTTTGTTTTAAATCCTACACCCGGATTTGGGGACACCTTTTAGGTAAGTAGCAATAAACTGTGAGGGAACTGTGCGGGGTATACCGACATGGTTGAAGCAGTAGCTACGTTAGTGTGACATATTTGTGGGTACCCGTAGCTTTTGAGTTAATCAAAGAGAATACGGGGCCATTGAGTGATGTCATGAAACACTAACGAACTCTTAGAACCTTACTTGACCATCTTGGCCTTTTTAGGGGTAGTGAGATGACCGACTTTGGTGCAGTCTGAAGTTGGTAGATACTCGATACTACACTCATTGAGGATTGTTTTCTTGGAATATTTTGGTCGCTAGTTAAGTGGCTAAACCAAAACAATGAACATAGAAAACAATCCAGTGATATTGAGCTCCTTAGAACCCAGTTTCTATTTTAGGACAGGTTGAGCCAACTAACTTCAAGAGGGTACTTACCTACAAACCCCATGCAAGCCTAAACCTAAGGACTTGTTTTCTTTGTGTGAATGTGATCATTTGTATATACACTTGCTTACTTTTGCATACTTGTACATAACATCATAATATCATACCATAGCATTTTCAATAACCATTTCAAGGATCTCGAGGGTCTTTTAATGCAGGGTCACGTTGAACCAGACGTCTACCAAAGGGCAAGAGGATTTTCCTCTAAACAAACATCGTCAAAGATCAAGTGCAACAACTTGAATCGGGGACTATGACCCACTCGACATGGTGAGCTTGATTCTCATGGAAAGACATCCACTGATACAAAGTTCTCCAATCAAGGATGTTGATCGAAGTTCAAACTCTAACATTTTTTCTTGTGTTTACCCCGAGAGATTCTTGAAAACATGCATCCACATATCATGCATTATATCATAACAGGTTTTCCTTTTCAGGTTTCCTTATTCACCTACTGTTTATTTCAGTAGAGATGGCTCTAGAGAGGACTGTCGAAGATATCCAGGCTCAAAACGCTCAACTTCAAGAAATGTTCTTGAACCTGTCCCAGGGGCAAGAAGAAGTGAAAGCTCTCCTCACAATGGGCATGGTCCTGGGAAATTCGGGCAGCGTCAGGAATGATCAGTTAGAAGAACTACAGATTGAGCTAGAAACAATGAAGATCCAGATTATGAGACAACTGGTGGGCCAGATGGCTCTCATTCAAGATCTGGCTCAAAGATAAGAGGAGCTCAGGGTTCTCGTCAACAAACTGCTTCGAGATAACCAAGTGGAGCAAACAACTAGGGTTGAAGATCAAGTCATCATTCAACCTCCTTTGAGACAAGAAGACAAGGGAAAAGCTCCTCAACTTGCTTCAGGGTCACAAGCCCAGCAACAACCTCGCCAGCATCAACGGGGTAATCGGCATAAGCAAAATACGCCTGGAAGACAGTTCACTGAGACTGACATACCATCATCTCTAATACTGGAACGCTTGTTGGAGGTCAACCTGACTGCTTTAAAGGATCCTATTCGGAAGCCCAATACCTCTGCTCCTAGCTATCACCCCGACGCATTTTGTGTATACCACTCCTATAGTCCTGGACATGACACCGATGACTGTTGGGCTTTGAAAAACAAGATCCAAGACTTGATTGACAATGGAGTGCTGAAATTCATGCCAGATGGCGAGATGAAATTTTTTTGCTGAGGGTTCTCCACCTGAAATGACAAGTTCGAACTAAGAGACTTTTGTTTCATTTGAATTTTCAAGTTGTAATTTCTTTTGTTATTCAAACAATTATCTGTTAATGTCAAACTCTGTTTCATTAATGCATTGCATATGTTTATCTTGAATTCATCCATTCGTTTTCACTATTCTTGAACTATGCTTCCTACTTTCTTTATGATCTTTAACTCTTGATAAAAGTTACAAAGCCTTTAGAGGGAGGATGACGAAACAATACCATAATCTCATACAATATGCTTTTGAACAGACCTCACTGGCGATGTACATGCGTTTCTTTCAAACCCTAAACACTGGAGTTATAAGGAAGATAATCCCTAGTCAACCCCCTTCAAGCCAAAGAAGTAGAAGTTTTCCGTTTTGAACACAAATTGAAACCTTTGATTAAACCTGGGGTAGGTTAGTCTCTCAGTTAATTCAAAAGATGCGCATTGAAGTTGCAAACTCCCAGTTCGTAATACAACGAATGACATCAAAAACATTCCTTTGGAATCAAAAGACAGTGATGGTTCTTTATCTCATAGGCAGTCATTATGTCTCAAAAGAGAAAAGTCCACTGAGCCAAAACCTATAAAGGAGGCTTAAGAAAGTTGGGGCATCCCGCTGACTGTAATCTCGAAAACAAGAACAGTCAGGCAAAAATTAGGGATAATAAATCAAAAGAAAGAGGTCATTGTAAATCCTCAACAACATGAAAAATGTTGCAAAAATAATGACTGCCTCCCAATAAATTCAACTTGTGTGAACCATCACCAAAACGTCGTTCCAAACTCGAATAGAGTTCGACGCACAATTAACTGAGTTTAGGATTGAAGAACATCATGAAGAGCGGGTGGGTACAAATATACTTTAAGCCTTTATCCTTTGTTTCTTAAACCGTGAACCAAGCCACGTTACAATCCTTTAAAAGTCATAATTGAAGCATGGGTTAGTTCGAAAGCATACTGTTACAAAAGGTATCCTGACTCCTGTAAGGCTCTGCTCTAAACCTTGTGTTAAATTTGTCTTATAAAAAGTTTTCTGCTAAAAAACGCATTTTTCAAAACTTCGAGACAAGCATAAACTTTGCATTATTTGAATATCGTTGTTTGCACATGTTTATTTGTTTGACAGTAAAGAAATTCACAACAGCGAATGTTCGGAGAAACGAAAGCTCTCTCAGTAAATAAAATCACTTCAAGTGGGATGATACTCCCGTTGCAAAAATCTCCCATCAATAGAAAGGAGGACTTGGTATGGTATTGTCCAGTAAACCTGGGGCAGTCCAGTCAAGATTTCAACAAATCTTTCAAAGTTCAGTAAACCTGGGGCAGTCCAGTCAAGATTTCAAGAAAATCTCTCAATTGCAGATTAACTTGGGGCAAGTCTCCCTCACCATCACTTGGGGCATTTAAACGTCAATCTCATCAAAGGGTTACGAACAGTCCGAGTTTCCTGGCAATACCACAAACATCTGATACTAGGGGCAGTGATGGACCTCTCCGAAGTCTTTCTGAAAAGAAGTACAAGTGTCCTCAAGAAGTTCATCACCTCTCTAGTGGAACAGCAGTCATGGGTTTATTTCCCCAACATTTGTTAAGGATCTATTCTCCAAAACAAAATTACATTTCAAATTGATCGGTCGTTAAAAACAATTTCCTTCATCACCTGCTGGAAGTTACGGTCGTCATCAAAAATTCCTTCATCACCTGTTGGAATTCACGGTCGTTAAAAAAAATTTCCTTCATCACCTGCTGGAAGTTACGATCGTCATCAAAAATTCCTTCATCACCTATTGGAACTCACGGTCGTTAAAAATTTCCTTCATCACCTGTTGGAAGTTACAGCCACCAACAGAATAACGGACAACTGAAGCTCCTAAAAATCTGTTTCTCTCAAGAATGAAGATTCTCATCCTTAAAACCTCAAGAGATTGGTATACTCCCAAGCTCCTGATACCCTTAACAGAATGAAGATTCTCATCCTTAAAACCTCAAAAGATTGGTATACTCCCAACCTCTTGACCCTTAACAGAATGAACATTCTCATCCTTAAAACCTCAAGAGATTGGTATACTCCCAAACTCCTGATACCCACCAACAGAATAACGGGAAACTGAAGCTCCTAAAAATCTGTTTCTCTCAAGAATGAAGATTCTCATCCTTAAAACCTCAAGAGATTGGTATACTCCCAAGCTCCTGATACCCACCAACAGAATAGAGGGCAACTGAAGCTCCTAAAAATCTGTTTCTCTCAAGAATGAAGATTCTCATCCTTAAAACCTCAAGAGATTGGCATACACCCAATCTTATGACCCAAGACCTGAATGAAGATTCTCATTTTGGCTTCCCCAGTAGATTGGCATACACCCAACCTCCTGATATTCCCGATAGAATGAAGATTCTCATTTCTCAAAGTGGTATAACATCTGGATTTCTGATATTCCCGACAGAGTGAAGATTCTCATTCTTAAAGTGGCATACAACCTAAACCTGAACTTCTTCCAGACAGGAATAAGCTTTTTCCAGAATCCTGAGTTTTACTCTCCAACAGGATAACTACTTTTCAACAGTATGGCTATTCCCCACAGAATTCTTATTCCCCAAGCAGAATGGAGACTCTCATTCTCAATTCCTCACAGAGTTTCCAGATATTCCCCGGTGAAGGTCTCCTCAAAACAGGAATCCCCAGTAGATTGGCATACAACCCAAACTCCTGATTTCTCCAACGGTGGTCCTGGGACTTCTCATTTTCAACAATCAAAGGAGTTTCAATCCCCAACAGCAGTCAAGGGTTTATTTTCCCCGACAGCAGTCAAAGATTTCACTATCTCCAAGACAGCTACTCAGCCTACATGCACATCCATTACATCCACATATCATAAACATTGATGAAATACAATTCATTACATCATACATATCATGCAACATAACTTTGTGTTTTAGCTAACATTTTACCCTTTTCAAGATAAGATTAAAAGGCTATCGTTAACAATTATTCAGATACAGTATAGATACACCCCAGACACAACGGTCATTCTGCTACTCATTCAGATTTCAGCAATCCGATACAGACTAGATATGCTCCAGACACGGTGGCCAATCTATATCTCATTCAGATTCAACTATCAACTTCAAGTTTAGATATGCTCCAAACGCGGATGCCATTCCAACCTTTACACCAACAGTTTGATTATCCCCGGTGCAGTCGCCACGGAAGTCATTCTGTCACTTATTTAGATCCCAGTTACAGTCTCAGATATACTCCAGACACGGAAGTCATTCTGTCATTTATTCAGATCCCAGTTACAGTCTCAGATATTTTCCAAACACGGAAGTCATTCTTCTACTCATACAGACTACAAGACTTCTGAAAACAGTTTACGGATTCTCCAAACACGGATGTTAATCTATCGCTTGTTCAGATTCAACTTTTGAAAACAGTTTACGGAAGCTCCAAACGCGGATGCTAATTTATTGCTTATTCAGACCCCAGTTCAGAGACGTTCCAAACATGGATACCTTTCTGATACTTACCCACTCACCTACAACATACAAATTCAGCAAACATTATTGGATGGCATCTTTAAGCCCATCTCCGACAAGATTCTGTCACATCTCCAAATGGCATCTTTAAGCCCATTCCCCCAACTATACTTTGACGAGTGCAAATTTATGGGCACTCTAGTGTCCAATCATCTTTTACCTTTGAGTCGCGAACGGAAAAATTGCCAATCTAACTCTTCAGGTTCAAGAAGATTGAACAGGGGCAACTGTTGTACCCCAAAATTTGCCCTCCCTTTTTCACAAGAAATCACAACTTCAGGGTTTTCCTTGATTTTTCAAGATTGGCCTAGGAATCGGTCAAACAGACTTTTCTTTGACAGTAAATCCAGGATTAGGGTTTCCATTGATTTTGTTGAGATTGGCTCGGGAATTGATCAAGCAGACGTTTCTTTAACAGTAATCCAAGATTAGGGTTTGCGCTCGCATTTCTCAGAAGAAATTGAATCCACAGTATTTCAATTGACTGTTACATTGTTTTTACGCTTGTTCAAGATTACTGGTTGTTTCTCAAAACCTAAATATCTGGGATAGGAGCTGAGGCTTTTGTTTGAAACTTTGAGGCATCGGTTTGGTCAGTAGAGTGAAAAGTTCATGGAATGTTTGTTTGTACAAAGCATATGTTGATTGGAATACCAGGCGTATCATGATTAATGCAAGGTTGCGAGACGACAAAGTTTGTTGATTATTTATTTCATCTGAATTAAAGTCATTGGGAGACATTTCCAATTATTTTAATTTAAGAGACTTAAATAATTAAATAGACAGTACAAGGAAAGATTTGAATATTTGACAGTAGAAAATTCTTATTTGACAAAGACTTTTTATTTATTTCAAATATTGTTACAAATTTTATTCGAATATTGTAAATTTATAATTTACAGTGTTTACAATAATATTTATTACAATAAATGAAAAGAAAATAAATCTAAAGCCTAAATCTCTTGAGATCGTTGACTTCTACTTCTACTGATTCCTCCATTATTCAACTGGTACTTGCCTGCAAAGGACATAAGAAAAAGGAAATCAGTACAATTAACTGAAAAAAAGCATTTTCAAGCAGATAAATAAAAAGTCATCATTAAAGCTTGTTGGCTGGAATCAAATTGTTATTGGGTTCATCATGTTTTACTTGTTCTCTTTGCAAATCACAAGAAGATTTCTCTTCTTGGTTCACAAAGAGGAAAGTAAAAATAATTTGCAAGCATACAATTAATTCAAAATGCAAAGATATGAGGCAGCAAGGCAAAGAAAACTAAATTCCAAACTGCATTAGTCAACCAAGTCAGCATGAGCAAGCATGGCAAGCTAACTACAAATGCAAACTAATGTCAAACTAAGTTACCAAGCTGTCAAAGCAGAAAAGCTGTCCAAGAAAGTTGCAAAGCTGTCAAAGAAAGAACAATGCAGAAAATATGGAAAGAAAGTACAACAATGCAGGAGAAGAACCGAGTTACAAGCAAGCAGGCTTGTCAAATTCATCATCATATTCTGGCCAACAAGCTTTTCAGAAAAAAGATAATAAGCAATTTAAAAATGCTTTTATGGAGAGAGAAAGAGAGAACCAGAAAAGGTTTGGCAGTTTTGACAGGCTGTAAAAAGCAGTGAGAAAGCAAATAAATATAACAGTCTAACAGTCCAAAGGGGGGAGATAGAGAAAAATATTGCAGAACCTCCAAACTTGCAAGCAAAACTCCACAGCCTGAACTTACAAAAAAGAAACTGCAGGTTACAAACCGGCATAACCTACAGGCCTGTTTCAAAACCAGAACTCACAAGCCTTCAAGCCTGCTTTCAAAACCAAAAAAACTGCTTAAACAGCATAACCTGCTAGCAAACACTCAAACAAAAAATTCAGTTACAAACCTGCATAACCTTCAGGCCTGCCTCAAAAAAAGTAAGCCTGCCTTCTCAATACAACCAATACTGCCAGTTACAAACTGCATCTAAAAACTGTAGTAACAAGCAAACTAATAGCAAGCCTGCCTAAAGCTTACCAAGCCTGCTTCCAAACTCAGAAGCCTCTCAAGCTCACCAAAACTCAAAACAAGCCAGCAAATCTGCTTCCCACACCAAGCCTGCCTCCAACTGAAGCCTGCTTCCAACAATACCAGAAGCAAGCAAACTAACAGCAAGCCTGCCTAAACTTACCAAAAACCTGCCCAACTACACAACAAACCTGTAGTATGCATAACCTGTAAAACTGCCTTCCAAAAGCACACAAACCTACTGTTGCACCCCAAAATTTGCCCTCTCATGTTTTCCAAAGTCTTCCCCCTGCATGGTTGATCACAAACTCTTTCCTAAGGAAAAAGAAAATTTTTGGGTGGTACTTTAAGTATCTTTCGATTGGCATTCCGAAAGTACCCTTCGATTGGAATTCTGAAGGAGCATTTCGATTGGCATTATGAAGGTATCTTTCGATTGGAATTCTGAAAGACCCTTCGATTGGCATTCTGAAGGAGTCTTTCGATTGGCATTATGGACAAGCATTCGATTGGAATTATGTTAAGTCAATTTCGACAGGCATGTCAACCATGTCCTTCGATTGGCATGAACAACACCTTTTGATTGGCCTGTTAACAGAGCCTTTCGATTGGAATCCTTCGATTGATATTTGGGCAAGGCCCATTCGAAGGGTACGCAGGGAGTCCATTCGAAAGAGGCAAATCCAGACTAATCGAAGAGCATGGCCTGAAAGCATTCAAAATCCAAAAGCGTCCATGTTCATTCAAGGGACACGAATGTTTCAAAAAAGGAAATTATTTAATGTGTCTTATTCTTGTCTCATGGCTTTAATGGCCTGTTTAATGGATGTCCCTTGCCATTACTGCACCCTCACACCCCTATAAATACAGAGGCCAACATACATTACCAACACAAAATATACACACGAAAATATACAACACACACAAAAACTCTGCAGGAGAATGCACAACGAAAATCACACAACAGGAGAACAAAAGACATTGGAGTTACGCTGCCCAAAAGTCATCAGCATTTTCATAAGTAGCCAAGCCCAAAAGCCCAGATCGAAGGTGCCTACATCCAGGAAGCGCCCAAATCGAAAGTCCAATCTGTTGGTAAGAAAGGGTAAATTATCTAACCTTGTTTTTCGCATAACATATCATTACTCGTTGTTACTTTCGATTTGCCATCCTAGACAGGATCAAAGGGCCTTGGTTTGGCACCCAGGCCATGTCCATCATTTGCTAATATTTGCTGCAGACATAGCCTGAAGAGACCCAGCAAGCGCAGGATCGAAGGGCCTGGGGTTCAATACCCAGGCCCTGCATTTTATTTCACTAACATGCTTTTGCAGGTATAACATCCCAGATCGAAGGAGAGTCCTTCTCTGGATCGAACCCATTAGCATGCTGGATCGAAGGAGGCATCTCATTCCTGGATCGAAAGCCATGACCTCCATGATCAAAAGACAATCCTCTTCCCTAGATCGAAGGCTACTCACGCCTTACTGTCTGGCCCAATCGAAAGGACCATTTCCCTCCCTGGATCGAAGGACCCCCCCCCCCCCCCCCCCTTGTATTTTATTTTTGTTTTCATTGACATCTTTTTATCTTTTTTTTTAATTAACATTAAAATAAATAAATAAAACACAAAGAACATTAGGCTAGTTTTTTCTATTAAAATTAACTTTGTTAATTAATCTCTTAATTATCTTAACATTTTCTCAAAAAAAAAACTAAAATTAAATAGATTTAGATCATTTTCCCAAAATAAAATAAAACAACAAAAAGATTTCGTTCTTAGGATTTTTAGAGTTTATTTTCAGATTCGTGCGCGTTTATTTTATTGTAATTGCCTACTGGGATGTAATAGCTTAACTAAGACCCTTTAGTGATTTTATTTCCCCAATTTTTGGACATGTAAATAATCCCCCTCCCCGAAAGCCTTGTAATAGTGTAGGATTTACAATTCCCGCACTTTAAATTCCTGGGCATATATTAATTGCTTAGTGTTGTACCCCAAAATTTGCCCTCCCATATTCTTCAAGATTTGCCAAGTCAAAGCTTCAAAATCTCCCCAAGGGTTGCACAGTTCAAGGGCCTCCTAACAGTCAAAAACTAGGGTTTTGGCTCTGACAAAGAAAATGAAGTTTCCAAGGGTCCAATCAAGTCCCACATGCCTACAAACATGGTCAAGTATCCTCATACCAAGTTTCAAGACTTACAGCACAAAATTGCACAGTCAAAAACCCTAATTGCACTACAGTCAACTGTAGGGGCAAAATGGTCATTTGACAGTAAAAAGTTTAAATTTTTGGTCAACATCTCATTTTGAAGCCACAAACATCATTTTATCAATTCTTGATCATGATTCTCAAAGCTTGGCTCAAAAAGTCTCAAGATGCAAAAGTTTCCATATTTGGACAGTTGAAAAAGTCAATTGTAACTTGACCAAGGCATAACTTCCACATGGATTATCAGAAAAATTCCATCCAAAGCTCATTTTGAAGAGAAAGACATTTCCTACAACTCCTCTTCACACTTCAAGTCCAAGAAATGCTCTCACAAAAAGTTATCAATTTCAACATTATAGGTCATTTTCAAAAGTCAACAAAAAGGGACTTTAAGTCAAAGGCCATAACTTGAGATTGGTAAATCAAAATTACATGGGACCAAAGGCATTGGTTAGAGGACTTCAAGACCTTTCCAAAATGGCCAAGAACATGATCAAAGCTTAAAAATTGAGAAAGATATGCCTTGTGGAAGTTGGGAAATTTTTGGGTATTTTGAAAAGTCAACTTTGCTTCAAATGTCTTAAAATTGCTAATGGGCCTCTTTTTCTTCCAAGATTCATCATCCAAAGCATGTACACGACCATTTGGCCCAAAGGGAAGTTATTCATCATTTTTATTTATTTATTTGAATTTTTAAATTGCTATTAATTCATTTAATAAAATAAATATGTGAAAAATACCAAAGCAAAGTTTTTAAATCTTTTTATGCATGAAATATCTCCAAGATTTCGTGCAAATCAGATAGGGAAAGAATCAATGTGATTTGGACATGATTGGTATCAAATATGCATGGAAAAGATTGAAAAATATATGCATGAAAAATCAAATATCTTTCCATCAATGCAAAGGTTTTTTGGATCCAAATCTTTACCCTAATCATTCCATACATAAGCAGGATGCAAACCCTAGTGCTAATGACCTCTAAGCTGCGCCAGAAATCAAGAACAAAGTTTGAGTTTTTGTCAAAAAATTCCAAAACTGAAAACACTATTTCAAGGAGTTTCAAGGAAAAATATTGATTCCATTGCATTTCTGGGACTTCAAGGAACGTGTCTGAATCAAAATCATCAACTCTAACATCAAGAATTGGTAACTAGAAGTCAGACTGTGTCGTTTTTTTTGCATAATCGTATCTCATCATTTATGCCATGATTTTCAATTCTAATGCTTGTTTTGTATTGTTCTTATCATTCTGAAGCTAACCTTGTTGTTTAATTGAGTTTTCCTCACCCATACGCGAAATCACCATTGGAGTGTTCTAGGGTTTCGTGGCTGCAAATTTGGGGTTTCTTGGTTATGGCAAAATTGAGACATAAAACCCATGCCATTAGAACCAGAAGATCATGGCCAATTCGCTATTTTTGCATATATCATATAGTGGGGGTTTAAAACCCCCGCAATCTTATGTTATATTTTTCAGGCCAAACGCACAAACGGAGAAGACGATGACTTGTCTTCATACGATAGGTCCATTTAAATTTTAGCGCGTTTTTTGAGTTAATGTTACTAACGTGTTTTATTATATACATTATTTGTTGTCCACTAATGCTACAAAGAAAGCCAATAGCGCAGATGGTTGGTGCGTTGTCACATGAGCACTGGGACCTGAGTTCGATTCCCAGGTCCCCTCACTTTCTTGATGTATTTTGTTTCCATGTGATTTTATACAGCGTGCCTCCTAATGACCACCATGCAGCTCCATAATCTGACGTGCCACACGTCCCACTGTATCCATCCTATGGCCAGGATTCAAAGCCTATGACATGTCTCAGTCAACGAAGCCACATGCTAGCATGAAAAGTCAACAAGGCCATAAACATTGGGCCTAAATTGCTAGCCAAAAAACCTCCAATTTGGGGACAGAACCCCCCATGGTTTGCTTTCTTGTTCCTTTTTCATATTTTTTCTATTTTATTTATTTTAATTAGTTTTAATATAATTCTTTCAATTAATTTATTTTCATAAAATATAAAAATAATATAAAAAACCAGAAAAGACAAAAAAAACAAATATATTTTATTTTAATATCTTGTGAATAAAATTGCATTAATTAATTAGGTTTAATTTTAGGTTCAACTCCAATATTTTTCTTAACAAATAAAAAAAGTGTAGAATTAGGGTTTTAAGTATTTTTTATTCTTTTTCTTTTTTCTCTCACCATAATTAATTATTAAATATCTTGTAAATAAAACTTGTCGTTAATTAATTAGGTTAATTTTAGGTTTAACTTTAACATGTTTTTTTAATAAATTAAAAATAGCTAAAATTAGGTTTTAATTCCAATTTAATTTTTCTCATTAAAAATCCATAAATACAAAAACTCAAAAAATAATTCCTTTTTATTTTATTTTAATTAATTTGTTAATAATAATTTAATTTCCTAACAAAGGGTCCAACGCCCTCGCTTTCGATTTTAATTCTCTTCGCATTTTTTTATTTTCGTTCTTATAATATTTATGTAATTCTCCCAAAGCCGTGTAAATTTGACATTTATATTTCTCGCATCTTTATTTTATGTCAAATCGGGTCCTGGATTTAATTTGGCGATGTGGACCCGCGCCTTTGTAATAGTTTAGGAACTTTATATTTCTCGCAACTTTTTAACTGCTAATAAATTGCATGCAAGAATGAATGATTAAATAAAAACAAAAGCGTAGATCACCCATGACATGAACAAGATCAATGTAAATGAACATGACGCACAAGTCACACACCACCCCTAGGGTACGCTTCACTGTTGCCTTGCCTCTCGAAAGGCGATCGTCGAGTAGAGGATGCCTTAGTAAGTCCTCATGATCCAGGAACCTGACATGAGGGTAGCTTCTAAGGTGTCTTCCTATTGCTCCGGTGATCACCATGTCCCGAACCTTCGAATTGACCCGAACACCTCCAACGGTGGTGCTACCTACCTCTCAATGGTGGGATGGCACTACTTTAAAGGACATTTAGACAGATGAATTCCTTAGGGTAGGTAGACGACTCTAGATACTTGCTCTAATTTCAAAACAAATTCAAAAATACTTTTCACACCGACACCTTTTCAAAAAGCTTTCGAAAGCAACTTTTCAAACACTCTTGAGGACCGATACAAGAGTCGAACTGAAATTTTCAAAGAAACTTTTTAAAAACCCACAGTTGAAAAGCAAACAAACCATTTTTGAAAACACAATGAGCAAGTATCTAAGAGCCCATGGATAACCATGGATAGAAAGGGTGCTAACACCTTCCCTTTCTATAACCTACCTCCCGAACCGAGAGCAATCTCTATAAGGAATTTTTCTGTGCTTTTGTCCTTTCCATTTGGAGAAAATAAAAGACGGTGGCGACTCTTGCTTCCGCGACATTTCGCGAACCAACGTTAAACAGTCAGTTCCAGATCCACCGATCACAGAACTGGCGACTCTGCTGGGGATGATGGTTTACTTAAAGTGAGGTGTACCTTAGGGATAGTTCATAATTGTGTTTTCAATTGCTTTCTTTGCTTGCTTCAAATTGTGGGACTGTCTTGGGAGCTCTATGGATCCTAACCCGGATCTGGGGATACTTTCTTAGAAAGTAGAAACAAGGCTGTGAGGGAACTGTGCGGGGTATACCGACATGGTTGAAACAGCCTGCTACGTTGATGTGGCACTTTGGTGTATACCGGTAACCCTTGAGCTCAGTCAAGGAGAGTACGGGGCCTCCGCGTGGTGTCGTGAAGCATCAACAGACCTTAGGAACCTTAATTGAACTATCTTGGCCTCTCTAGGGTAGTGAGATAACTGACTTTGGTGTAGTCCGAGGTTGGTTGATACTCGATACTACACTCAATTGAGGGTTGCTTTCCTGGAATATTTCGGTCGCCAATTCAGTGGCTAAATCGAAACGATGAACAATGAACGCAATCCCGTGATATTGGGACCCTTAGAACCCGGTTACTTCTAATAGGACAGGTTGAGCCCACCAACTTCAAGAGGGTAATACCTAGACCTCATGCTGGCCTAAACTCTAAGGTTTTCTCTTGTGTGACTTGTGTGCCTTCGTACTTGACTATTTGCATGCTTGTTGTCTGACACTTGAGTTTCTTGCAGGTTTTGTTTGCAGTCCTTAATTAGGACTCGTAACAGGGTTTGCTAAGTTTCTTGCAGGTTTTGTTTATAATCCTTAATGGGGACTCATAACAGGGTTCACTGAATTTCTTGCAGGTTTTGTTTGCAGTCCTTAATCGGGACCCATAACAGGGTTTACCTACATCACCCCATGCATAGCATACCAACATACCATTGCATACATCCTGCATAAGGACTAACCCATTTCAAGGATCTCAAGGGCTTGTGATGCAGGTCATGATGAACCAACTGTCCAACAAGGGGAAAAGGGGATTTATTTTCCTCTAGGCAAGGTTGTCAGGGGCTATGACCCACTGGATATGGTGAGCCTTTGACACTTGAAGAAGGACTCTCAGCAACATGAAGTTCCTTCAATCAAGCTACCGGTTTCAAATTTTAATAAATTTCTTGTTTACCCTGCGAGGTCCTTGAAAACATTGCATGCATATCATACATGTCATTGCATTGCAGGTACCCTTGTTACAGGTCACTTACCTTCTCCGTTGTTTATTTCAGCAATGGCTTGCCAATAAGACAACCAAGACCTTCTTGCTCAAGAGACTCGGTTCGGGGAAATCCTCCTGAATCTATCCAAGGGGCAGGAGGAGCTAAGGATACTGCTCATGGAGACTTTGGTCAGGAACAGCGCTGAGGACGAACGGCTGAAACATCTGCAAGCTGAAGTGGATGCATTGAAAGCCCAGATGCTGGGGCAGGTGACTATCATCCAAGACTTAGCTCAAAGACAAGATGAGCTCGGAGTTCTCATCAACCAACTGCTTCGGGGTAACCAACTGGGGCAAACATCTAAGGTTGAAAGGCCAGTCATCATTCAATCACTTTTGAGACAAGGAGATAAGGGGAGAGCTTCTCAGATGGCTTCAGGGTCACAAACTCAGCAGCAACTTCACCAGCTTCAGCCAGACAAGCCCAGGAGGCAATTCACCCAGCTCAACATGTCGTTGTTTCAAGCTTTACAACGCCTGTTGAGGTTGAATCTGATCACATTAAGGGCTCATCCCCGGAACCCCAACACAACATCTCCTATCTATGATCCCAATAAAAGGTGTGCCTACCATTCTGCCAGCCCGGGACATGATACAAACGAGTGTTGGGCCCTGAAGAACAAGATCCAGGACCTGATTGATGAAGGAGCATTGGAGTTCACACAAGATGGTCAGGCTGAATTTTTCTACCATCCCTCCAAGGCTCACCATTTGAAGTGACAAGCGCTGAGATGAAAAGACTTTTGTTCATTAAGATTTTCAAGTTGTAATTTTCTTTTGTTCAAACATTTACTCATGTTAAACGTTGATTATTTCATTAAATGCATCGCATATGTCTGTTTTGAAGCAATATATTCGTATTCACTATATGCAAATTGTTTTCATATTTTTTCTGATGCTCAACTCTCAATTAATAATTCTAAGCCTCTTGAGGGAGGATGACGAAAACGATACCACAATCTACAGTATGCTTTTGAACAGACCCCGCTGATGAGGTACAAGCATTGTTTCAATTCCTAAACACTGGAGTTATAAGGAAGATAATCCCTCGTCAACCCCTCTGAGCCAAAGAAGTAGGAGTTTTTCTTTTCGAAATTTAAAACCCTTAATCATAACCTGGGGCAGGGTAGTTCTCTCAGTTGATCCAAGTGCATAACAAATGGCACCAAAGAGGTCCTTACAAAACAAAGAAAGACAGTGATGGTTCCGAATAATCAATAAAGAAAGGCAGTCATTATCTTTCAAAATAAGAATCCATTAAGTCAAAACCTAGGAAGGAGACTTACAAAACTGGGGCATCCCGCTGACTGTAATCACAAAAGAAACAGTTCAGGCAAAAAAAATAGGGATAATAAAATTTAAAAAAAAGAGGTCACACAAACCCTCAACAAAAAGAAATGACTGCCCATTCAGAATAAATCATCATTATCTGAACCATCATTGGAAAATCAGGGCAAAGACTCAAACAAGGTCCAACGTATGATCAACTGAGTTTAGGTTTGGAGAACATCACGAAGAGCGGGTGGGTACAAATAAAATTTGAGCCTTTATCCTTTGTTTCTTAAACCGTGAACCAGACCACGTTATAACCCTCAAAAGTCCTAGCTGAAGCATGGGTTAGCTCGAAAGCATACTGTTACGAAAGGTATCCTGACTCCTTAAGGCCTACGGTAAATACGGAGTTGACATCACGTTTTACAAACATTCACTTGTTTTATGAAAAAGAATGCATTTTCAAAATCTTCAAGACAGACATAAGCTTTGCATTTTCGATATAACATTGTTTGCATATAACTATTTGTTTGAATAGCAGGGAAATTCGCACGATGAAAGCCTAGTGAACAAAGGCACTTCCAATCAAGGGGCATGACATGATCATGGTCCATCATCTGGGGAAATCCAATCAAGATTCGGAGAATCTCTCAAAAGCCAAATAGCCTGGGGCAAATCTTTGCCTGAGTCACTTGGGGCATTCCAGCAACGAATCTTGCACGGTCAGACATCTTCTGGTGGCATGGCAAAACACTTCTAACAGGGGCAACTCCCTACATTCTGAAAGCACGGACATAAGTCGAAAAAAAATACGCATAATCAAAGACCCGCTAGGTTGACGGACCTAGGCAAAAATTAGGGCTCCCGGCGAACCAAAAGGGTTCGGGCAAAAATAAGGGATGAAAATGAAAAAATTCGTACATCCGGCAAGTCGAAAACCTGAAAAAGGCGGCTTGGGCAAAAATGGGTATCCCGGTGGACTGAAAACCCGAAAGGGCAGTCCAGGCAAAAGTTAGGGATCAAAGAGCGTACGACTATGTCCTGTCATCTCGCCACCCGCCTATCAGAAGAAGGTTTGTCCATCAACAACTATCATCACCTCACAGGTCTTCCTCTCCCACCTCAGAAACAGGGGCAGTAATGAGTCGTCCAAACGGTCCAATTGCTCTGTCTATCAAGGTATCAAGGTAGGTTCAGCTGAAGAACACAACCAGTATATCTTAACCCCCTAGAGAGTGAGCCAGAAAATCAGTGCACTCCCCAAGCAAAGCTATTATCAACTTAGGAAAGTTGGGTATCCTCCCGCAGATCTCAACATTCTCCAGCAGTATATACGTATTCTTAACAAGCATCCCCGACAGTCTTGGGTTATAGATTGTTCCCCGGTGGTATATCAAACATTCAATGGAGTCACTTCCCCGGTACAGTCCAAAACTCCCCCAAGAGAGTCCAATCTAGTTTCCCCAGGAAGGTTGGAATCCATCTCCCCAATCAGTAAGCTTATCCCCAGTAGATTCTGGAAGCTTATCCTCGCAGAGCACGAACGCGTCTCCCGGCTTTATTCAAGAGTTATTTCCCTACCAGGATATAACTGGGTCATCCTCAGCCAAAAGCCACGGAAAGATCGTCCTCGACGAAGTCTTCTTATCCCCAGCGAAGTCTATTAACACTTCCAACACAACAAGGGTATTCCCAGCGAAGTTACCATCAACATTTCAGCAAAGTACCTCTTTCCCCACAGAGTATTGCTTCCCAGCAAGATCGCTAGAGTACTTGCTCCCCGCAGAGTAATCCATTCGCCAAGTTTATTCCCCAACGGAGTTATCTTCTCCTACCGGTATTCTTGCAACTATCATCCCCAGCGGAGGCAAAAATCTATTCTTTAACATCAGCCCAGGATTGACTTCCCGGCACCCGTCAAGGATTTATTTTCCTAAGACGAAAACATACATTCATAAACATCGCACTTCCATAAATTACAGCATGCATATACGCATCATATCTTACAAATCTCATTTATGTTGAGAACATCATTGCTTGATCCATATCATGCATTACATATGACTGACCTTTACCTTTCAGGAAAGATCCAGTTAAGCTCTCAGCTATACTCAAGACCTAGACCGGTTCAGTTAAATCGACCCTAAGATTTTCCTGTTTCTTATCCAGTCCAAGGCCTTCTCTGGTTCAGTCAGATCGACCCTAAGATCTCCCTGTTTCTTATCCAGTTGAAGACATTCCAAGACCTAGACCGGTTCAGTTAAATCGACCCTAATATTTTACTGTTTCTTATCCAGTCCAAGGCCTTCTCTGGTTCAGTCAGATCGACCCTAAGATCTCCCTGTTTCTTATCCAGTTGAAGACATTCCAAGACCTAGACCGGTTCAGTTAAATCGACCCTAAGATTTTACTGTTTCTTATCCAGTCCAAGGCCTTCTCTGGTTCAGTCAGATCGACCCTAAGATCTCCCCGTTTCTTATCCAGTTGAAGACATTCCAAGACCTAGACCGGTTCAGTTAAATCGACCCTAAGATTTTACTGTTTCTTATCCAGTCCAAGGCCTTCTCTGGTTCAGTCAGA
Source organism: Vicia faba (assembly GCA_948472305.1). Taxonomy (NCBI): domain Eukaryota; kingdom Viridiplantae; phylum Streptophyta; class Magnoliopsida; order Fabales; family Fabaceae; genus Vicia; species Vicia faba. The sequence goes on from OX451737.1 coordinate 103,538,565, forward strand.
TCGACCCTAAGATCTCCCTGTTTCTTATCCAGTTGAAGATTTCAAGACCTAGACCGGTTCAGTTAAATCGACCCTAAGATTTTACTGTTTCTTATCCAGTCCAAGGCCTTCTCTGGTTCAGTCAGATCGACCCTAAGATCTCCCTGTTTCTTATCCAGTTGAAGATTTCAAGACCTAGACCGGTTCAGTCAGATCGACCCTAAGATCTCCCTGTTTCTTATCCAGTCAAAGGCCTTCTCTGGTTCAGTCAGATCGACCCTAAGATCTCCCTGTTTCTTATCCAGTTGAAGACATTTCAAGACCTTGACCGGTTCAGTTAAATCGACCCTAAGATTTCTCTGTTTCTTATCCAGTCAAAGGCCTTCTCTGGTTCAGTTAGATCGACCCTAAGATCTCCCTGTTTCTTATCCTGTTGAAGATTTCAAGACCTAGACCGGTTCAGTTAAATCGACCCTAAGATTTTTCTGTTTCTTATCCAGTCAAAGGCCTTCTCTGGTTCAGTCAGATCGACCCTAAGATCTCCCTGTTTCTTATCCAGTTGAAGATTTCAAGACCTAGACCGGTTCAGTTAAATCGACCCTAAGATTTTTCTGTTTCTTATCCAGTCAAAGGCCTTCTCTAGTCCAGTTAAATCGACCCCTAACAGATTTTCCTGACAAAGACTCAGTAGAAGACATCCAAGATTCTCTCAGCGTTACTGTTGAGGTTGAAATCGCCCAAGATTCTCTCAGCGTTACTGTTGAGGTTGAAGTCGCCCAGGATTCTCTCAGCGTTACTGTTGAGGTAGAAGTCGCCCAAGATCCTCTCAGCGCTACTGTTGAAGTTGAAGTCGCCCAAGATTCTCTCAGCGTTAGTGTTGAGGTTGAAGTCGCCCAAGGTTCTCTCAGCGTTCCTGTTGAGGTAGTAATCATCCCAGGTTCTCTCAGCGTTCCTGTTGAGGTAGTAACCATCCCTGGTTCATTCATCACCTTTTGAAGATCCAGATCCAGCTCCTGTAACCAGTCAGGACACATCTATACAAAGAATCTGAAGACCAGCTCCTGTAACGGGTCAGGTAATCCTTTTCTTTTGCAGGTACGCAAGCTCTCGCTAAGGAGTCTCTTATGCGATCAACATCCAGATGGCATCTGTAAGCCCATCCACCTTCCATCATCTCTTAGCATGGCATCTATAAGCCCATCATCCTATCCATCAATCTCCAAATGGCATCTATAAGCCCATTCCCATCATCACACTGCTACTATGTGAGCGCAAATTTCTGGGCACTTTAGTGTTCAATCATCTTCCACCTTCGGATTACGAAAGGCACGTCAGCCAATCTACATCCTCAGGTCTAATAAGATTGAACAGGGGCAACTGTTGTACCCCAAAATTTGCCCTCCCATATTCTTCAAGATTTGCCAAGTCAAAGCTTCAAAATCTCCCCAAGGGTTGCACAGTTCAAGGGCCTCCTAACAGTCAAAAACTAGGGTTTTGGCTCTGACAAAGAAAATGAAGTTTCCAAGGGTCCAATCAAGTCCCACATGCCTACAAACATGGTCAATTATCCTCATACCAAGTTTCAAGACTTACAGCACAAAATTGCACAATCAAAAACCCTAATTGCACTACAGTCAACTGTAGGGGCAAAATGGTCATTTGACAGTCAAAAGTTCAAATTTTTGGTCAACATCTCATTTTGAAGCCACAAACATCATTTGATCAATGCTTGATCATGATTCTCAAAGCTTGGCTCAAAAAGTCTCAAGATGCAAAAGTTTCCATATTTGGACAGTTGAAAAAGTCAACTGTAACTTGACCAAGGCATAACTTCCACATGGATTATCAGAAAAATTCCATCCAAAGCTCATTTTGAAGATAAAGACATTTCCTACAACTCCTCTTTACACTTCAAGTCCAAGAAATGCTCTCACAAAAAGTTATCAATTTCAACATTATAGGTCATTTTCAAAAGTCAACAAAAAGGGACTTTAAGTCAAAGGCCATAACTTGAGATTGGTAAATCAAAATGACATGGGACCAAAGGCATTGGTTAGAGGACTTCAAGTCCTTTCCAAAATGGCCAAGAACATGATCAAAGCTTAAAAATTGAGCAAGATATGCCTTGTGGAAGTTTGGAAATTTTTGGGTATTTTGAAAAGTCAACTTTGCTTCAAATGCCTTAAAATTGCTAATGGGCCTCTTTTTCTTCCAAGATTCATCATCCAAAGCATGTACACGACCATTTGGCCCAAAGGGAAGTTATTCATCATTTTTATTTATTTATTTGAATTTTTAAATTGCTATTAATTCATTTAATAAAATAAATATGTGAAAAATACCAAAGCAAACTTTTTAAATCTTTTTATGCATGAAATATCTCCAAGATTTCGTGCAAATCAGATAGGGAAAGAATCAATGTGATTTGGACATGATTGGTATCAAATATGCATGGAAAAGATTGAAAAATATATGCATGAAAAATCAAATATCTTTCCATCAATGCAAAGGTTTTTTGGATCCAAATATTTACCCTAATCATTCCATACATAAGCAGGATGCAAACCCTAGTGCTAATGACCTCTAAGCTGCGCCAGAAATCAAGAACAAAGTTTGAGTTTTTGTCAAAAAATTCCAAAACTGAAAACACTATTTCAAGGAGTTTCAAGGACAAATATTGATTCCATTGCATTCCTGGGACTTCAAGGAACGTGTCTGAATCAAAATCATCAACTCTAATATCAAGAATTGGTAACTAGAAGTCAGACTGTGTCGTTTTTTTTGCATAATCGTATCTCATCATTTATGCCATGATTTTCAATTCTAATGCTTGTTTTGTATTGTTCTTATCATTCTGAAGCTAACCTTGTTGTTTAATTGAGTTTTCCTCACCCATACGCGAAATCACAATTGGAGTGTTCTAGGGTTTCGTGGCTGCAAATTTAGGGTTTCTTGGTTATGGCAAAATTGAGACATAAAACCCATGCCATTAGAACCAGAAGATCATGGCCAATCGATTCCACACCTCGCGCCTAATTTATGAAGCAAGATGGCCTATTCGCTATTTTTGCATATATCATATAGTGGGGGTTTAAAACCCCCGCAATCTTATGTTATATTTTTCAGGCCAAACGCACAAACAGAGAAGACGATGACTTGTCTTCATACGATAGGTCCATTTAAATTTTAGCGCGTTTTTTGAGTTAATGTTACTAACGTGTTTTATTATATACATTATTTGTTGTCCACTAATGCTACAAAGAAAGCCAATAGCGCAGATGGTTGGTGCGTTGTCACATGAGCACTGGGACCTGGGTTCGATTCCCAGGTCCCCTCACTTTCTTGATGTATTTTGTTTCCATGTGATTTTATACAGCGTGCCTCCTAATGACCACCATACAGCTCCATAATCTGACGTGCCACACGTCCCACTGTATCCATCCTATGGCCAGGATTCAAAGCCTATGACATGTCTCAGTCAACGAAACCACATGCTAGCATGAAAAGTCAACAAGGCCATAAACATTGGGCCTAAATTGCTAGCCAAAAAACCTCCAGTTTGGGGACAGAACCCCCCATGGTTTGCTTTCTTATTCCTTTTTCATATTTTTTCTATTTTATTTATTTTAATTAGTTTTAATATAATTCTTTCAATTAATTTATTTTAATAAAATATAAAAATAATATAAAAAACCAGAAAGGACAAAAAAAACAAATATATTTTATTTTAATATCTTGTGAATAAAATTGCATTAATTAATTAGGTTTAATTTTAGGTTCAACTCCAATATTTTTCTTAACAAATAAAAAAAGTATAGAATTAGGGTTTTAAGTATTTTTTATTCTTTTTCTTTTTTCTCTCACCATAATTAATTATTAAATATCTTGTAAATAAAACTTGTCGTTAATTAATTAGGTTAATTTTAGGTTTAACTTTAACATGTTTTTTTTAATAAATTAAAAATAGCTAAAATTAGGTTTTAATTCCAATTTAATTTTTCTCATTAAAAATCCATAAATACAAAAACTCAAAAAATAATTCCTTTTTATTTTATTTTAATTGATTTGTTAATAATAATTTAATTTCCTAACAAAGGGTCCAACGCCCTCGCTTTCGATTTTAATTCTCTTCACATTTTTTTATTTTCGTTCTTATAATATTTATGCAATTCTCCCAAAGCCATGTAAATTTGACATTTATATTTCTCACATCTTTATTTTATGTCAAATCGGGTCCTGGATTTAATTTGGCGATGTGGACCCGCGCCTTTGTAATAGTTTAGGAACTTTATATTTCTCGCAACTTTTTAACTGCTAATAAATTGCATGCAAGAATGAATGATTAAATAAAAACAAAAGCGTAGATCACCCATGACATGAACAAGATCAATGTAAATGAACATGACACACAAGTCACACACCACCCCTAGGGTACGCTTCACTATTGCCTTGCCTCTCGAAAGGTGATCGTCGAGTAGAGGATGTCTTAGTAAGTCCTCATGATCCAGGAACCTGGCATGAGGGTAGCTTCTAAGGTGTCTTCCTATTGCTCCGGTGATCACCATGTCCCGAACCTTCGAATTGACCCGAACACCTCCAACGGTGGTGCTACCTACCTCTCAATGGTGGGATGGCACTACTTTAAAGGACATTTACACAGACGAATTCCTTAGGGTAGGTAGACGACTCTAGATACTTGCTCTAATTTCAAAACAAATTCAAAAATACTTTTCACACCGACACCTTTTCAAAAAGCTTTCGAAAGCAACTTTTCAAACACTCTTGAGGACCGATACAAGAGTCGAACTGAAATTTTCAAAGAAACTTTTTAAAAACCCACAATTGAAAAGCAAACAAACCATTTTTGAAAACACAATGAGCAAGTATCTAAGAGCCCATGGATAACCATGGATAGAAAGGGTGCTAACACCTTCCCTTTCTATAACCTACCTCCCGAACCGAGAGCAATCTCTATAAGGAATTTTTCTGTGCTTTTGTCCTTTCCATTTGGAGAAAATAAAAGACGGTGGTGACTCTTGCTTCCGCGAAATTTCGCGAACCAGCGTTAAACAGTCAGTTCCAGATCCACCAATCACACTTAGATGTATGCTAACTAGGATTGCATGACAAGATTAACTCTTAACTTAAAATCAACAATAGCTCACCATGACATGCAAGAGTAAAATAACTGAAAATTGACACACTTGCACATGCCACTCTTAGGGTACACCGCACTTGGTTGCCTCGAACGTGGTCATTAAGTATAAGATGTTTTAGAGGTCATCCTTTGTCCCAAGATCATAAGTTGCCTCGAAATGGTCGCCTCGATAAAAATGATCTAAGACATTAGGATTACCACTAAAGCGTCCTAACGTTGCTTTAGTGACCACACGTCCCTAAAATCGAATTGACCCGAAAACTCCAACGACAGTGCTACCTACTCCTCAATAGTAGGATAGTACTGTCTAAAGGACATTTGCACAATTAAATTCCTTTTTGAGTAGGTAGAGGTTCTTAAGTACTTGCTCTCTTTTAAAAATAAAACAAAAACTTTTCGCACTTACACTTTCTTCAAAAACAAAATTCTTTTCAAAACCCACAATCACAAAGAAAAGCAAACCTTTTGAAAACATAGTGAGCAAGTACCTAAGAGCCCGTGGATAACCACGGATAGAAAGGGTGCTAACACCTTCCCTTTCTATAATCTACCTCCCGAACCCGAGAAACATCTCGAAAAGGAATTTTTCTGGGCTTTTGTCCTTTCCCTTGTTGGATAAAATAAAAGACGGTGGCGACTCTTACTTACCGCGACACTTTGCAAAAACAAACGCAAACCAGCATTCCAAAAATAGTCAGTTCTCGTTCCCACCGATCACAGAACTGACGACTCTGCTGGGGATATTTATAAGTGAGGTGTACCTTAGGATTAGATCACTTGTGTTTTCAATTGTATGCTTTGTATGCTTTAAATTTTATGGGTTTGTATCAGAGTTCTATAGATCCTAACCTGGATCTGGGGATACCCTTTAGGTAAGTAGCAACAAACTGTGAGGGAACTGTGTGGGGTATACCGACATGGTTGAAACAGTAGCTACGTTGATGTGGCACTTTGGTGAGTATCGGTAACCCTTGAGTTAAGTCAAGGAGAGTACGGGGCCTCCGCGTGGTGTCGTGAAGCATCAATTGACCTTAGAACCTTACTTGACCATCTTGGCCTTTTTTAGGGGTAGTGAGATGACCGACTTTGGTGCAGTCCGAAGTTGGTAGATACTCGATACTACACTCATTGAGGATTGTTTTCTTGGAATATTTTGGTCGCTAGTTCATTGGCTAAACCAAAACGATGAACATAGAAAACAATCCAATGATATTGAGCTCCTTAGAACCCAATTACTATTTATAGGACAGGTTTTTGAGCCAACTACACTCAAGAGGGTACTTACCTATGAAACTCCATGCCAGCCTAAACTTAAGGCTATTTTTGTGACTTGTGTGCCTTCAAACTTGAACTACTTGCACATTCTTGTTATCTGACAACATGAGTTCCTTGCAGGTTTTGTTTATAGTCCTTATCCAATAACTTAGATTTATTACAGGGTTTACTTACACCACTTCACACTTTTGCTTAAACGCATAGCATACACATCATAACATCATGCCATAACATTTATTTAACCATTTCAAGGATCTCAAGGGTCTATGATGCAGGTTATGGTAAATCAAATGGCTAGCAAGGGGTAAAGGGGATTTATTTTCCTCTAGCCAAGGTTGTCTAGAAATCCAAGCACGACAATTTGAGTCAGGGGCGATGACCCACTCGATATGGTGAGCTTGAATCTTGAAGAAGGACTCTCAGCAACATGAAGTTCCTTCAATCAAGCTACCAGATGCAAATTCTAACAAGTTTCTTATTTACCCCGCGATATCCTTGAAAACATTGCATACATATATCATACATATCATTGCATAACAGGTCTCCCAATACAGGTCTCTCATGTTCTCGCTGTTTATTTCAGCAATGGCTTTCCCACAAGACAACCAGGATCTTCATACTCAATAGACTCAGTTCAGGGAAATCTTTCTAAACCTATCCAAGGGGCAGGAAGAGTTTAGAACACTCCTCATGGGGAACTTGGTCAAGAAAAGTCCTGAAGACAATAAGGAAGAATGGCTGAAACATCTGCAAGCTGAGGTAGATGCATTGAGAACCCAGATGCTGGGGCAGATGGCTCTTATCCAAGGCTTAGCTCGGGAACAAGAAGAGTTGAGAACCATGATCAACCAACTTCATCAAGACAAATACAACAACATGAAGCAAACGGTCAAGGCTGGTGGTCAAGTCATTGATCAGCCTCCAAGAAGACAAGGGTTTGGCTTGGTAAAGAATGGACCTCTCCAAGTTGCTACTACCTCAAGGGTCCAACAATAACCTCACCAAAAGCAACGGGTTGACCAGAGGCCGTTTACCAAGCTCAACATGCCACTGTCCCAAGCTTTGCAACATCTGTTGAGACTGAATCTGGTGACGTTAGTAGGACCTCATCCGAATCCTAAGACTTCTTCACCCAACTACAATCCTGATGCAAGGTGTGCATACCATTCTAACAGTCCTGGGCACGATACTGACGACTGTTGGAAGTTGAGGTACAAAATTCAAAACCTGATTGATGAAGGAGCATTGGAATTCACACAAGATGGTCAGGCTGAGTTTTTCTACCATCCCTCCAAGGTTCACCATTTGAAGTGATCAGTACTGAGACGAGAAGACTTTTGTTCATTTGAATTTTCAAGTTGTAATCTCTTTGCTATTCAAACATTTATCTATTAATGTCAAACTCTGTTTCACTAATGCATTGCATATGTTTGTCTTGAATTCATCCTTTAATTACATTTAAACTATGCTTTTTACTCACTTTATGACATTCAACTCTTGCTAAAAGTTACAAGCCTTTAGAGGGAGAATGACGAAACAATGTTGTGATCGGTGGATCTGGAACTGACTGTTTAACGCTGGTTCGCGAAATGTCGCGGAAGCAAGAGTCGCCACCGTCTTTTATTTTCTCCAAATGGAAAGGACAAAAGCACAGAAAAATTCCTTATAGAGATTGCTCTCGGTTCGGGAGGTAGGTTATAGAAAGGGAAGGTGTTAGCACCCTTTCTATCCATGGTTATCCATGGGCTCTTAGATACTTGCTCAATGTGTTTTCAAAAATGTTTGCTTGCTTTTCAATTGTGGGTTTTAAAAAGTTTCTTTGAAAAATTTCAGTTCGACTCGTACGTCAGAGTGTTTGAAAAAATTGTTTTGAAAGCTTTTGAAAAGTGTTGGTGTGAAAAGTCTTTGAATTTTTGTTTTGAAGAGAGAAAGTATCTATGAGTCGTCTACCTACCCTAAGGAATTCGTTTGTGTAAATGTCCTTTAAAGTAGTGCCATCCCACCATTGAGAGGTAGGTAGCACCACCGTTGGAGGTGTTCGGGTCAATTCGTTTGTAGGGACATGGTAATCACCAGAGCAATAGGAAGATACCTTAGAAGCTACCCTCATGCCAGGTTCCCGGATCATGAGGACTTTACTAAAACATCCTCTACTCGACGATCACCTTTCGAAGGCAAGGCAACAGTGAGGCGTACCCTAGGGGTGGTGTGTGCGAATTGTGTGTCATGTTCATTGATATTTGTCTTGTCATGTTAAAGTGATCTACGCTTGATTTTATTTAAGTCCATTCATTCTTGCATGCTTTTTTTTTAACAGTTAATATTTGCGGGAAAAGTAAATCTAAAGCTATTACAAATGGCGCGGGTCCACATCGCCAAAATTAAACCGGACCCGATTTGACAGAAAAATAAATAAGGCAAATAAAAGTGCGAGAAGTTAAAGTTACAACGCTTTGGGAGAGATACATAATTATTTAAGCAAAATAAAAATAAATGCGCGAAATTAAATAATTAAAAATATGGGCGTTGGACCCTTTTGCAAAATTAAAATTAATAAGGAATTTAAAATTAAAATTAAATGAGAATGTTTTTGGGGTTTTTATGTTTTTTAAGATTTAATAAAAAAAATTAATTAAAATGAAAATTGGATGCAAACCCTAATTCTAATGGCTTTTAAGTTTATTGTGAAAATATGAAATTAAAACCTAAATTAAACCTAAATTCTTTTATGTACAATTTAATTATGAAAATAAAATAAGTAATATTATTATTATGAAAAAAAGAAAAATTGAAAGGAAAAAAAAATTATTAAACCTAAATTCTATGTTTTTTTTGGATTTTTGGTTATTAAAAAGAATTAAAGTTAAAACCTATTTTACTAAATTTATTTACATGCATTTTTATGAAAATATTAAAATAAATATTATTTATTATATTTTGTCTTTTTTGAGTTTTTTTATGTGTTTTGTATTTTGTAAAAAAATATAATTAAATTGAAACGACAAAGAAAATAATATAATTGAAAAATAAAATATAAGAAAAAAAGGATAGAAAATTGCAAACCAGGGGGGGTGGAAGTCCCAATTTAGGAGGTATGGGCTCAGCAATTCAGGCCCAATAGCACTCAGATCCATTGACTTTCGCCACTAGTGTGTTGTGCATTGACTAAGGTTCAGCGTGCTCATCAATTCCACACCCTTGGATTGCTTCTGATGGACGCGTGGATGGATAGATCTGGAGGTGCATCATGGTTTCCAACACAAATGCTGCATAGGAATTATTAATGAAAAATAATATTGAAATTTATCCAGACCTGGGACTCGAACCCAGGTCATACGCTTTGTCAAACCTCACGCTTGCCAGCTGATCTCAATGTTCACTTTGTACATACAACAACGAATAAATAACAAGAATAAAAATTGGTTAGTGGCCACTAAAAAACACAAAAACGCGTGCTGATTTAAATGAGCCAACCAGTATTTGCCAGCACATCGTCTTCCTCGCGTATTTCTTTTTTTTCTGAAACAAGAACCTATTGCAACGGTTTTAAACGCGTGGTTTTAGATGGCTTTAGAAAAAATAGCGAATAGCGCTATATGATTCATAAATTGATCGCGAGGCTTGGTCCATGTTCGTCCAGGCTTGCTGAGTACAACCATGGTGGTCTTAGGGCTTAATTTTTCCTCTTTGCAAAAGCCCTAAATTTAAGCTCTGAAAAACCCTAGAAATCGCGCATGGTATAACCTCATATACAGCATAATAGTTCAATTAAACATCATGGTTAGTCTCAAAAACAAATGAGGAATAAGAATCAATGGAAAAAATGCTGTAAACATGCTTGAATCATGATGTACGATAATGGAATTTTCTCGATGCAGTTCGAGTTCAAACTACCAGTTCTTGGCGTGTTGATGGATGTTTGGGATTGGAATGCGTTCAGGGATTGCCAAGGAAGCTTTTGGAATCGGTTTTGTGCCTTGAATCCACCTGGAGAGTGGTTTACAGTTTTGACTTTTTAGAGAATTTTTTCAATGTTGTAATGGTGTATTCTGCGCAGCTTTTTGTCTACTAGCATTAGGTTTATGATCAAGTATTTGTATGGAAGGCATTAGGTTAACAAAACTAGCACAAATCCAAGGCATTCATTGTTTTGCATATTTGATTTTCTTAAGATCTTTTTGAATCTTTTTCATGTGTTCTTTGTATCAATTTGCATCCAATCACCTCAAATCTTTCCTAATTAGCATGTGCACGAAATCTTGACCTTAAAACATGTATAAAAAGATTGGTTTAGGCAAGTTAGATATTTTTCATGTATTTAAATAATTTAAGTGAATTAATATAAATAATAATTCAAATAAATAAATAAAAAATGAGAAAATACTTCCCTTTGGGCCAAGTGGTCGTGCATATGCTTGGAATGATGAATCATGGAAGAAAAATGGGCCCATTAGCATTTTTAGGTCATTTGGATCAAAGTTGACTTTTCAAAATATCCAAAAATTTCCCAACTTCCACAAGGCATAACTTGCTCAATTTTTAAGCTTTTCTCATGTTCTTGGACATTTTGGAAAGGTCTTTGAGTCCTCTAACCAATGCCTTTGGTCCCATGTCATTTTGATTTACCAATCTCAAGTTATGGCCTTTGACTTAAAGTCCCCTTTTGTTGACTTTTGAAAATGACCTATAATGTTGAAATTGATAACTTTTTGTGAGAGAATTTCTTGGACTTGAAGTATGAAGATGAGTTGTAGGAAATGTCTTTCTCTTCAAAATGAGCTTTGGATGGGATTTTTCTGATAATCCATGTGAAAGTTATGCCCTGGTCAATTTCAGTTGACTTTTTCAGCTGTCCAAATAAGGAAACTTTTGCATCTTGATGATTTCTGAGCCCAAATTTTGAGAATCGTGATCAAGCATTGATCAAATGATGTTTGTGGCTTCAAAATGATATGTTGACCAAAAATTTGAACTTTTGACTGTCAAATGACCATTTTGCCCCTACAGTTGACTGTAGTGCAATTTAGGGTTTTGACTGTGCAATTTTGAGCTGAATGCCTTGAAACTTGATATGAGGATGCTTGACCATATTTGTAGGCATATGAGACTTGATTGGGCCCTTGAAAACTTCCTTTTCTTGATCAGAACACAAACCCTAGTTTTGACTGTATAGGAGACCTTTGCACTGTGCAACCCTTGGGGAATTTTGTGACTTGGCTTGGCAATTTCTTGAAGAATATGGGAGGACAAATTTTGGGGTGCAACAGTTGCCCCTGTTCAATCTTCTTAGACCTGAGGATGCAGATTGGCTGACGTGCCTTTCGTAATCCGAGGGTAGAAGATGATTGGACACTAGAGTGCCCAGAAATTTGCGCTCACATGTTAGCAGTGTGATGGGGGGAATGGGCTTATAGATGCCATTTGGAGATTGATGGATAGGATAATGGGCTTATAGATGCCATCTGGATGTTGATCGTGTAGGAGATTCCTTAGCGAGAACCTGCATACCTGCAAAAGAACAAATGAGTACCTGACACGTTGCAGGAGTTGGTTTTCAGATGCTTTGTATAGATGTGTCCTGACTGGTTACATGAGCTGAGTCTGGAGCTTCAAACGGTGATGAATGAACCAGGGATGGTTACTGTCTTAGCATGAATAGCAAGAGAACCTTGGGCGACTTTAACTTCAACAACGCTCGTTGAGAAAATCTTGATGGGAATTATTATCTTCGCAGTATCGGGAAGATAACCATAGGCAATTATAATCTGAAAGGAATGATCACCTCACTCAACGTTGGAGAGGGAAACATCTGAAAAGGACTTACCACCTCACACACCGTCGGAGAGGGAACCATAAGAGACTATCACCTCACACTCATCGTCGGAGAGGGAAACATCTGAAAAGGACTTACCACCTCACACACCGTCGGAGAGGGAACCATAGGAGACTATCACCTCACACTCATCGTCGGAGAGGGAAACATCTGGGATAACTTCTACTGAGTCTTCATCAGAAAAATCTGTTAGGAGTCGATTTAGCTGGACTAGAGAAGGCCTTTGACTGGATAAGCATCAGGAAAATCTTAGGGTCGATTTAACTGAACCGGACAAGGTCTTGAAATATCTTCAACTGGAATAAGTGTCAGAACGTCGCCATATCTGGTTTACATCTGGACTATATCTGGAAGGAGATCTGGAAGCAGCATCAGAACGTCACCATATCTGGGTCATATCTGAAACTATATCTGGAAGGAAATCTGGAAGCAGTATCAGAACGTCACCATATCTGGGTCATATCTGAAACTATATCTAGAAGGATATCTGGAAGCAGTATCAGAACGTCACCATATCTGGGTCATATCTGAAACTATATCTAGAAGGATATCTGGAAGCAGTATCAGAACGTCACCATATCTGGGTCATATCTGAAACTATATCTAGAAGGATATCTGGAAGCAGTATCAGAACGTCACCATATCTGGTTTACATCTGAAACTATATCTAGAAGGAAATCTGGAAGCAGCATCAGAACGTCACCATATCTGGTTTACATCTGAAACTATATCTAGAAGGAAATCTGGAAGCAGCATCAGAACGTCACCATATCTGGTTTACATCTGAAACTATATCTAGAAGGAAATCTGGAAGCAACATCAGAACGTCACCATATCTGGTTTACATCTGAAACTATATCTAGAAGGAATTGCGATAGTTGATAGTAATCATTTTGGTATTGATCTTTTTCCTGAAAAGGCAAAACATAATTGTATGCAAAATCATGATGCATGAACTGTATGTCTTCAAAATTAATGAGATTCGTGTAGTACGATGCATATGCATGCTATAATGTATGAAGACGTGATGTTTATGAATGTATTTTTGTCTAGGAAAGTAAATCCTTGACGGGTGCCGGGAAGTCACTCCTGGGCTGATGTTGAAGGATAGCTTTTGCTTCCGCTGGGGATGATAGTTGCAAGTATACCGGTAGGAGAAGATAACTCCGTTGGGGAATAAACTTGGCGAATAGATATTCTGCGGGGAAAAAAGATACTTTAGCGACCATGCTGGGAAGCAATATTCTGTGGGAAGAGGGATGCCTTGCCGAGTGTTGATGATAGCTTGCTGGGGATACCCTTGTTGTATTGGAAGTATTAATGGACTTTGCTGGGGTAAGAAGACTTCGTCGAGGACGCTCTTTCCATGGCTTTTGGCTGAGGATAACCCAGTTATATCCTGTTAAGGAAATAACTCTTTAAATCAAGCCGGACGACGCGTTCATGCTCTGCGAGGGGATAAGCTTCCAGGATCTACTGGGGGTAAGCTTACTGCTTGGGGAGATGGATTCCACTTTCCTGGGAACTGGATTGGATTCTCTGGGGAAGTTTTTGAACTGTATTGGTTATGTTCTTCCACGGAACCTATCCTGATACCTTGGAGGATAGAGCAATCAGATTGTTTAGGCCGCTCTTTATTGCCCCTGTTTCTACGGGGGAGGCACTTGTGGGGTGCTGATAATTGTTGATGGACAAACCTTCTTCTGGAAGACAGATGGCAGGACATAGTCGTACGCTTTAATCCCTAACTTTTGCCTGGACTGCCCTTTCGGGTTTTCAGTCCATCGGGATATCCATTTTTGCCCAAGCCGCCTTTTCAGGTTTTCGACTTGCCGGGTGTACAGATTTTTTTTATTTCATCCCTTATTTTGCCTAGGTATGTCGACCTAGCGGGTCTTTGATTTTGCGTAGTATTTTTTTCGACTATGTCCACGCTCTTAGAATGCAGGGAGGTGCCCCTGGCTGTTTGGCCTTTTGAGAGATTCCCCGAATCTTGACTTAATTGCCCCAGATGATGGACAATAATCGCGTCTCCCCCTTGATTGGAAGTGCTTTTGTTCACTAGGTATTCATCGTGCGAATTTCCCTGCTGTTCAAACAAATAGTCATATGCAACCAATGTTATATCAAAAATGCAAAGCTTATGTCTGTCTTGAAGATTTTGAAAATGCATTCTTTTTCATAAAACAAGTGAATGTTTGTAAAACGTGATGTCAACTCCGTATTTACCGTAGGCCTTAAGGAGTCAGGATACCTTTCATAACAGTATGCTTTCGAACTAACCCATGCTTCAGCTAGGACTTTTAAGGGTTATAACGTGGCTTGGTTCACGGTTTAAGAAACAAAGGATAAAGGCTCAAATTTTATTTGTACCCACCCACTCTTCGTGATGTTCTCCAAACCTAAACTCAGTTGATCATACGTTAGACCTTGTTTGAGTCTTTGCTTTGATATACTAGTGATGATTCGGATGTTGATAACTTATTTTGAATAGGCAGTCATTCCTTTTTTTGTTGAGGGTTTGTAAGACCTCTTTCTTGTTTGATTTTTGTTATCCCTTTCTTTTTTGCCTGAACTGTTTCCTTTTTTGGAATTACAGTCAGCGGGATGCCCCAGTTTTGTAAGTCTCCTTCATGGGTTTTGACTTAATGGGCTTTTCATTTATGAATTTTTTGATAATGACTGCCTGTCCTTATGATTGTTCTGAACCATCACTATCTTTCTTCGTTTTGTAACGACTTCTTTGGTGCCATTCGTTGTGCACTTGGATCAACTGAGAGACTACCCTGCCCCAGGTTATGATTAAGGGTTTTAAGTTTCGAAAAGAAAAACTCCTACTTCTTTGGCTCAGAGGGGTTGACGAGGGATTATCATCCTTATAACTCCAGTGTTTAGGATTTGAAACAATGCATGTACCTCATCAGCGGGGTCTGTTCAAAAGCATACTGTAGATTGTGGTATCGTTTTCGTCATCCTCCCTCAAGAGGCTCAGAATTATTAACCGAGAGTTGACATCAGAAAAAATATGAAAAGAATATAATAAAAATAATTGTATTAATTCCCAAAACATACATATGCGATGCATTGATAGAATAAAAGAGTTTGCTATGACATTAATTGTTTGTATAAGCAAAGAAAAATACAACTCAAAAATTCACATAAACAAAAGTCTTCAATGATTGGGCAACGGAGCAGTGATTATGTTCGGAGTCTCTGGAACTTCAAACTGAATCTCTCCGGCGTCAATCATATCTTGGATCTTGTTCTTGAGAGGCCAGCAGTTGTCTGTAGTATGCCCCGGGCTATCCGAATGATATGCGCACCTATCGTTGGGATGATAGTTGGGAGCAGAAGTGTTCGGATTCCGGAGAGGAGGCCTTAAGGTGATCAGCCATGCCTTCAACATTTGTTGCAGTGCCTGATCCAGTGACATGTTGAGTTTGGTATACTGTCGTTTCTCCTTTCGCTGCTGCCCCTGTCCTTGTTGAGCAGGTCCGGGATTGGAGATCTGGACTGCCCCTACCTCATGACGGCTCTTTTTACCGTGTACAACATTGGATTCTTTCTTTCCATGATGAGGCTTTTTATCAGAAGGTGCAGCCTCTTGAATTTTCCCAGACCGGATGCCAGCTTCTATTCGCTCTCCAGTCAAGATAAGATCTGTGAATCCAGCAGACGAATTCCCAATTAGGTGGTTGTAGAACGGACCAGACAGGGTCCCCAAGAACATATCGACAAGTTCCCGATCAGTCAGAGGTGGTTGTACCCTTCCAGCAAGATCCCTCCATTTCTGCGCATATTCTTTAAAACCTTCGCTTGATCCTAACGACATACCCTGGAGTTGGGTACGCGTAGGGGCAAGGTCGGCATTATATTGATACTGCTTATAGAAAGCAGTAGCCAACTCCTCCCAGTTACGAACCTTGGTCCCATCCAGCTGATAGAACCATTCGAGATGAGTCCCTGAAAGACTCTCCTGGAAGAAATGGATCCACAAATTCTTGTCCACCGTATATGGTTGAATCTTCCGAACATAGGACCTGAGATGTAACTTGGGACAAGACGCCCCGTCATACTTGGTAAAGGATGGTGCTTTGAACTTCCGAGGAATAATCACACCAGTTGACAAACCCAGATCTCCAAGATCCAGCCCAGGTACCTGTTGGATCTCCATAGCATTCAGCCTATCCTCCAACTGTTTGTACTTGTCTTCGGCAGGAGGGTATTGTTCGTCGTTGAAATCTGTCTCGTTGTCGGAGACCACTGGACTGGGAACCCTTTCCCCCTGATGACTACCTTCCCTCACAGATGGAGTTGTCCTCTCAGTTTCAACCTGCGGTGCATTCCCAGATCTGCGTCTAGGGCTGAACAAAACAGTCCTCCTCTTCTTCTTTTCTTTCTTCAAGAGCAAAGCCTTCAGATCTTGTTGCCCCTGGGTCAAATTCATGATCAACCCTTGGAACTGGGCGTTCTGAGCCTGGAGGGCCTTGATAGTGTGTTCGGTTGAAGATTCAGGATTCATGACGATCGGCTGAAATAAATAGCGAAGAAGGGTAAGCAACCTGTCAAAGGGATACCTGTAATGCAATGAGATGTATGACATGCATGTAATGTTTTCAAGGACCTCGCGGGGTAGACAAAAATTTGTTAGCATTGGAAACTGGTAACTTGATTGAAGGTACTCCATGTTGTTGAGAGTCCTTCTTCAAGGGTCAAAGGCTCACCATGTCAAGTGGGTCATAGCCCCTGACAACCTTGGCTAGAGGAAAATAAATCCTCTTTGCCCCCTTGCTGGGTGTTTGATTCATCATGACCTGCATCACAAGCCCTTGAGATCCTTGAAATGGGTTAGGATGTATGCAATGGTATGCAATGGTATGATGTCATGCTATGCATGGGGTGATGTAGGTAAACCATGTTATGAGTCCCAATTAAGGACTATAAACAAACCCTACAAGCAATTCAGTATACTTTGTCATGAGTCCCAATTAAGGACTATAAACAAAACCTGCAAGAGATCTAGTAAACCCTGTTATGAGTCCTAGTTAAGGACTATAAACAAAACCTGCAAGAAATTTGGTAAATCCTGTTATGAGTCCCAGTTAAGGACTATAAACAAAACCTGCAAGAAATTTGGTAAACCCTGTTATGAGTCCCAGTTAAGGACTATAAACAAAACCTGCAAGCAGTTCATGTGTCAGCTAACAAGCATGCAAGTAGGCAAGTACAAAGGCACACAAGTCACACAAAAGAGCCCTTAGAGTTTAGGCCAGCATGAGGTCTAGGTATTACCCTCTTTCAGTTGGTTGGTTCATACCTGTCCTATCAAAGTAACCGGGTTCTTAGAGGATCCCAATATCATTGACTACCCTCAATCGGTCATAACTCCAGCATCGCAATCTTTTCTTGCGGCCAGAACCATCACGAGAGTTTAGCCTCAATGGGCGTAGCATACTGCTACTGTTCTAATGGCCAAGTTGTGTCATTTAAGGTTCTAAGGTCTGTTGGTGCTTAATGACTCCTTGGAAGACCCATATTCTCCCCGTTTCAACACGAGGGATATCGGTACAGACCAAGGCGCCACACCAACGTAGCCACTGCTTCACCCATGTCGGTATACGCCGGACAGGTCCCTCACAGCTTATGCTACCTAAACAGGGTATCCCAAGATCCGGGTTAGGATCTATGTAACTCCCATGCAACCCACAATAGTAAAGCAAGCAAATCAATACAATTGAAAACACAGTTACGAACTAACCCTAAGGTACACCTCACTTTAAGTTTAAGTCCCCAGCAGAGTCGCCAGTTCTGTGATCGGTGGATCTGGAACTGACTGTTTAACGCTGGTTCGCGAAATGTCGCGGAAGCAAGAGTCGCCACCGTCTTTTATTTTCTCCAAATGGAAAGGACAAAAGCACAGAAAAATTCCTTATAGAGATTGCTCTCGGTTCGGGAGGTAGGTTATAGAAAGGGAAGGTGTTAGCACCCTTTCTATCCATGGTTATCCATGGGCTCTTAGATACTTGCTCAATGTGTTTTCAAAAATGTTTGCTTGCTTTTCAATTGTGGGTTTTAAAAAGTTTCTTTGAAAAATTTCAGTTCGACTCGTACGTCAGAGTGTTTGAAAAAATTGTTTTGAAAGCTTTTGAAAAGTGTTGGTGTGAAAAGTCTTTGAATTTTTGTTTTAAAGAGAGAAAGTATCTATGAGTCGTCTACCTACCCTAAGGAATTCGTTTGTGTAAATGTCCTTTAAAGTAGTGCCATCCCACCATTGAGAGGTAGGTAGCACCACCGTTGGAGGTGTTCGGGTCAATTCGTTTGTAGGGACATGGTAATCACCAGAGCAATAGGAAGATACCTTAGAAGCTACCCTCATGCCAGGTTCCCGGATCATGAGGACTTTACTAAAACATCCTCTACTCGACGATCACCTTTCGAAGGCAAGGCAACAGTGAGGCGTACCCTAGGGGTGGTGTGTGCGAATTGTGTGTCATGTTCATTGATATTTGTCTTGTCATGTTAAAGTGATCTACGCTTGATTTTATTTAAGTCCATTCATTCTTGCATGCTTTTTTTTTAACAGTTAATATTTGCGGGAAAAGTAAATCTAAAGCTATTACAAATGGCGCGGGTCCACATCGCCAAAATTAAACCGGACCCGATTTGACAGAAAAATAAATAAGGCAAATAAAAGTGCGAGAAGTTAAAGTTACAACGCTTTGGGAGAGATACATAATTATTTAAGCAAAATAAAAATAAATGCGCGAAATTAAATAATTAAAAATATGGGCGTTGGACCCTTTTGCAAAATTAAAATTAATAAGGAATTTAAAATTAAAATTAAATGAGAATGTTTTTGGGGTTTTTATGTTTTTTAAGATTTAATAAAAAAAATTAATTAAAATGAAAATTGGATGCAAACCCTAATTCTAATGGCTTTTAAGTTTATTGTGAAAATATGAAATTAAAACCTAAATTAAACCTAAATTCTTTTATGTACAATTTAATTATGAAAATAAAATAAGTAATATTATTATTATGAAAAAAAGAAAAATTGAAAGGAAAAAAAAATTATTAAACCTAAATTCTATGTTTTTTTTGGATTTTTGGTTATTAAAAAGAATTAAAGTTAAAACCTATTTTACTAAATTTATTTACATGCATTTTTATGAAAATATTAAAATAAATATTATTTATTATATTTTGTCTTTTTTGAGTTTTTTTATGTGTTTTGTATTTTGTAAAAAAATATAATTAAATTGAAACGACAAAGAAAATAATATAATTGAAAAATAAAATATAAGAAAAAAAGGATAGAAAATTGCAAACCAGGGGGGGTGGAAGTCCAAATTTAGGAGGTATGGGCTCAGCAATTCAGGCCCAATAGCACTCAGATCCATTGACTTTCGCCACTAGTGTGTTGTGCATTGACTAAGGTTCAGCGTGCTCATCAATTCCACACCCTTGGATTGCTTCTGATGGACGCGTGGATGGATAGATCAGGAGGTGCATCATGGTTTCCAACACAAACGCTGCATAGGAATTATTAATGAAAAATAATATTGAAATTTATCCAGACCTGGGACTCGAACCCAGGTCATGCGCTTTGTCAAACCTCACGCTTGCCAGCTGATCTCAATGTTCACTTTGTACATACAACAACGAATAAATAACAAGAATAAAAATTGGTTAGTGGCCACTAAAAAACACAAAAACGCGCGCTGATTTAAATGAACCAACCAGTATTTGCCAGCACATCGTCTTCCTCGCGTATTTCTTTTTTTTCTGAAACAAGAACCTATTGCAACGGTTTTAAACGCGTGGTTTTAGATGGCTTTAGAAAAAATAGCGAATAGCGCTATATGATTCATAAATTGATCGCGAGGCTTAGTCCATGTTCGTCCAGGCTTGCTGAGTACAACCATGGTGGTCTTAGGGCTTAATTTTTCCTCTTTGCAAAAGCCCTAAATTTAAGCTCTGAAAAACCCTAGAAATCGCGCATGGTATAACCTCATATACAGCATAATAGTTCAATTAAACATCATGGTTAGTCTCAAAAACAAATGAGGAATAAGAATCAATGGAAAAAATGCTGTAAACATGCTTGAATCATGATGTACGATAATGGAATTTTCTCGATGCAGTTCGAGTTCAAACTACCAGTTCTTGGCGTGTTGATGGATGTTTGGGATTGGAATGCGTTCAGGGATTGCCAAGGAAGCTTTTGGAATCGGTTTTGTGCCTTGAATCCACCTGGAGAGTGGTTTACAGTTTTGACTTTTTAGAGAATTTTTTCAATGTTGTAATGGTGTATTCTGCGCAGCTTTTTGTCTACTAGCATTAGGTTTATGATCAAGTATTTGTATGGAAGGCATTAGGTTAACAAAACTAGCACAAATCCAAGGCATTCATTGTTTTGCATATTTGATTTTCTTAAGATCTTTTTGAATCTTTTTCATGTGTTCTTTGTATCAATTTGCATCCAATCACCTCAAATCTTTCCTAATTAGCATGTGCACGAAATCTTGACCTTAAAACATGTATAAAAAGATTGGTTTAGGCAAGTTAGATATTTTTCATGTATTTAAATAATTTAAGTGAATTAATATAAATAATAATTCAAATAAATAAATAAAAAATGAGAAAATACTTCCCTTTGGGCCAAGTGGTCGTGCATATGCTTGGAATGATGAATCATGGAAGAAAAATGGGCCCATTAGCATTTTTAGGTCATTTGGATCAAAGTTGACTTTTCAAAATATCCAAAAATTTCCCAACTTCCACAAGGCATAACTTGCTCAATTTTTAAGCTTTTCTCATGTTCTTGGACATTTTGGAAAGGTCTTTGAGTCCTCTAACCAATGCCTTTGGTCCCATGTCATTTTGATTTACCAATCTCAAGTTATGGCCTTTGACTTAAAGTCCCCTTTTGTTGACTTTTGAAAATGACCTATAATGTTGAAATTGATAACTTTTTGTGAGAGAATTTCTTGGACTTGAAGTATGAAGATGAGTTGTAGGAAATGTCTTTCTCTTCAAAATGAGCTTTGGATGGGATTTTTCTGATAATCCATGTGAAAGTTATGCCCTGGTCAATTTCAGTTGACTTTTTCAGCTGTCCAAATAAGGAAACTTTTGCATCTTGATGATTTCTGAGCCCAAATTTTGAGAATCGTGATCAAGCATTGATCAAATGATGTTTGTGGCTTCAAAATGATATGTTGACCAAAAATTTGAACTTTTGACTGTCAAATGACCATTTTGCCCCTACAGTTGACTGTAGTGCAATTTAGGGTTTTGACTGTGCAATTTTGAGCTGAATGCCTTGAAACTTGATATGAGGATGCTTGACCATATTTGTAGGCATATGAGACTTGATTGGGCCCTTGAAAACTTCCTTTTCTTGATCAGAACACAAACCCTAGTTTTGACTGTATAGGAGACCTTTGCACTGTGCAACCCTTGGGGAATTTTGTGACTTGGCTTGGCAATTTCTTGAAGAATATGGGAGGGCAAATTTTGGGGTGCAACAAATGTCATAATCTCATACAGTATGCTTTTGGACAGACCTTGCTAACGATGTACAGGCATTTCTTTCAAATCCTAAACACTGGAGTTATAAGGAAGATAATCCCTAGTCAACCCCTTCGAGCCAAAGAAGTAGGAGTTTTCTGTTTTTAAACAAATTGAAACCTTTGATTTAAACCTGGGGCAGGGTAGTCTCTCAGTTAATTCAAAAGATATGCATTGAAGTCGCAAAACTCTCAGTTCATAATACAACGAACGACTTCAAAAGCATTCCTCTGGAATCAAAAGACAATGGTGGTTCCTTATCTCATAGGCAGTCAATCTCTCAAAAAAAAAACCCACTGAGCCAAAACCTATAAAGGAGGTTTAAGAAAGTCGGGGCATCCCGCTGACTGTAATCTCGAAAACAGGAACAGTCAGGCAAAAATTAGGGATAACAAATCAAAAGAACGAGGTCATTACAAATCCTCGACAACATGAAAAATGTTGCAAAAATGTCTGCCTTCAAAAATTCAACTTGTGTGAACCATCACCAAAAACGTCGTTCCAGACTCATTTGGAGTTCAAATGCACAATTAACTGAGTTTAGGATTGAAGAACAACACGAAGAGAGGGTGGGTACAAATATACTTTGAGCCTTTATCCTTTGTTTCTTAAACCGTGAACCAAGCCACGTTACAACCCTTCAAAAGTCCTAACTGAATCATGGGTTAGTTCGAAAGCATACTATTACAAAAGGTATCCTAACTCCTGTAAGGCTTTGCCCTAAATCTTGTGTTGAATTTGTCTTATAAAGAGTTTTCTGCTAAAAACGCATTTTTCAAAAACTTCGAGACAAGCATAAACTTTGCATTATCTGAATATCACTGTTTGCATTTGGCTATTTATTTGACAGCGGAGAAATTCACACAACGAATATCCGATGAACGAAAGCCCTCTCAGTGAACAAAATCACTTCAAAAAGGATGACGCTTCCATTGGGAAATCTCCTATAAACAAGGGGGCATGACATGTCACTATCTAGCACACCTGGGGCAGTCCAGTCAAGATTCCAGGAAATCTCTGAAGAAGTGCAGAGTAACCAGGGACAAGTCTCCATCTCCGTCACCTGGGGCATGGGACATGAATTCCAGCAACGAATCTTGCATGATCAAACAACTTCTGGTAGTATGGAAACATGACACTACTGGCAGTGACACCTCCCTACACTCTGAGAGCGTGGACATAGTCAAAAAAGTACTACGCATAATTAAAGACCCGCTAGGTTGACTGGCCTATGCAAAAATAAGGGCTTCCCGGCGAACCAAAAGGGTTCGAGCAAAAATAAGGGATGAAAATGAAAATTTGTACACCCGGCAAGTCGAAAACCTGAAAAGGCGGCTTGGGCAAAAAAGGGTATCCCGATGGACTGAAAACCCGAAAGGGCGGTCCAGGAAAAAAATTAGGGATCAAAGCGTACGACTATGTCCCGTCATCTCAGCACTTGCCTACCAAAAGAAGATTTGTCACTTCAATCGGCAATTACCAAGCACCTCATAGGTGGGGATAATACCAGATCCACAGAGCCTCCGTAGGCACCTTGTCCCGCAAAAACAGGGGCAAATAAGAATTGTCTGAACTGTACAAATTGCTCTGTCCACCAGGTACCAAGGTATATTCAGCTGAAGAATATGGCTAAGATACTATCACTCCCCGCAGAGTAAAACAGTAATGATAGCTCTCTCAGCTGAGACTTGCAGCTATGTACAAATCAGTAATACTCTCCCCAAGCAGAGTTAGTCTACCGTCAGCCCCGAAAAGGTTTGGTATCCCTAGAAGATCTTAATATTCCCCAGCGGAGTATAAGGATATTCTCCAACAGGCGTAAGAGTATCCCCGACAGTCTTAATATTCCTCAATAGAGTATAAGAATGTTTCCCGGAGGAATACAAGATACCCCTAGTGGAGCCATTTCCCCAGCGCAATCTAAAAAAAAAAGTTTCCCCAATGGAGTTGAATCATCTTCCCCAGTAGATTCTGGAAGCTTATCCCATGCGAAGCACAAATAAGTCTCCGCAACCAATTTCAGAAGGTTATCCTCTCCAAGTTGCAACTGAAAGATCATCCCTAGCGAAGTTCTTTCTTTCCCCAAGTAGGACTTCTATCCTCAATAGATTCAATATCACCAGCAACGGTAATCCATCCCCAGCGGAGTTTATCATCAAAATCCCCAACAGAGCTTATCAACGGAATCCCCAGCGGAGTTTATCGTTAAAATCCTCAGCAGAGTATATCTTCCCCAGCGGAGTTCATCGTTAAAATCTCTGCAAAGTATCTCTTCCCCACAGAGTATTTCCCCTCGGAGTAATCTCTTCATCCTGTTTATCCCCCACCGGAGTTCTTTTCTCCTAACAGGTTTATCCTTGCAATCATCTTCTTTCGTCATCCTCAGCGGAAACGAAGAATTCAACTCTATTCTCCAGCAAGCTATTCGGGATTAATTTTCCCCAGCTAAAACATCACACTTCCATACATCATCATACATGCATATACACATCATACCATCTCATTTATGTTGAGAACATCATTGCTTGATCCATATCATGCATTGCATATGACTGACCTTTACCTTTCAGGAAAGATCCAGTTAAGTTCTCAGCCATTTCCAAGATTTCTCTGGTCCAGTTAAATCGATTCCTAAAGATTTTCCTGATGCTGATCCAGTTGAAGATATTTCCAAGACTTTCTCTGGTCTAGTTAAATCGATTCCTAAAGATTTTTCTGATGCCGATCCAGTTGAAGATATTTCCAAGACTTTCTCTGGTCCAGTTAAATCGATTCCTAAAGATTTTTCTGATGTCGATCCAGTCAAAGACCTTCTCTGGTCCAGTTAAATCGATTCCTAAGGATTTTTCTGATGCCGATCCAGTTGAAGATTGTGATCGGTGGAAATAGAACTGACTGTTTAAAGCTGGTTTCGCGAAATTTCGCGGAAGCAAGAGTTGCCACCGTCTTTTATGTTCTCCAATATGGAAAGGACAAAAGCACAACAAAATTCCTTATGAGAATGTTTCTCGGTTCGGGAGGTAGATTTATAGAAAGGGAAGGTGTTAGCACCCTTTCTATCCGTGGTTATCCACGGGCTCTTAGCTACTTGCTCTTATGTTTTCAAAAGATTATTTGCTTTTCAAGTGTGTGTGTGGGTTTTGAAAAAAGTTTGTTTGAAAACTTCTAAGTAACTCTTGTATCAGTCCTCAAGAGCGTATGAAGTATTGTTTGAAAACCTTTTTTTGAAAGTGTAAGGTGTGAAAAGTATTTTGTTTGTTTGAAAAGATCAAGTACTTAAGAGAAGTCTACCTACCCTAAGGAATTAAGCTGTGTAAGAGTCCTTTAGATAGTGCTATCCCACCATTGAGAGGTAGGTAGCACCATCGTTGGAGGTATTCGGGTCAATTCGATGATTAGGGACAGTGTGGTCACCGAAGCAATGGTAGGACACCTTAGAAGTAACCCTGGTGTCCTAGATCCTTTTATCCGAGGCAACCTTTTCGAGGCAACTGGATCTTTTAGACAGAAGGGCGACCTCTAGGACACCCTATACTTGATGACCACGTTTCGAAGGCAACGAGTGAGGCGTACCCTAGAAGTGGTGTGGGTATTGTGTGTTGTATTCAGTTAATGTTTGTCTTTGTAATTAGTGAGCTACGAGTTGTTTTATTTACATACATTCTTTCATGCAAGTTTAGCAGTTAAGGGGGTGCGGAAAGTAAATTGCGGAAACATAAATCCTACGCTATTACAAGGCGCGGGTCTATACATCGCCAAAAATTACAAAGACCCGTTTTTGGTAAATAAGTACGGAAAGTAAATAAAAACAGTAAAGTCCTAATTACTATTACATGTCTTGGAAGCAATTACAGAAATAATCAAAATAAGGAATTAAAATTAAAACGCGCGTGAAAGAAAGAATCGGGAATGTTCTAAGGGTGTTGACCCTTTTTTTAGAAAAGAAATTGATTTTTTTTTTGGTCTTTTTGGTGATTAAATGAAATTAAAACTAACTAACGACTAACTAATTAATTTAATTAAAAGAAAACATATTTTGTGTTTTTATGTTTTTATGAAATAAAAGAAAAGAATTAAAATTCTAAATTAACCTAATTCTAATTTATTTTAATTGTTAAAAGAAAAGTCAAAATTGCCTAATTAAACTATTCAATTATTGTTTATTTACAAAATAAAATAATAATAATAATGATGTTAATTCTTTTTTTTAGATTTTTTTTTATGAAAATGTTAATTATGTTAATTTGTTAATAATAAAAATGATTAAAAGGTTAGAAATTAAATTGGAAAATAAAAAAAATAAAAAAGAATAAACCAAATGGAAGGGGGTATTGGGCCAGGAAGGAGGGTGCATTATTGGAATTGTGGCCCATTGAAGCTTCAGCTCGTTTGACTTTCTTGGATTGCCTATAGCATGCTTGACTCCAGAGTATGGTGTGCTAGCCTTCTGGACCTTTAGATCTGCATCCATGGACACTTGGCCTGCGCTTGGAGGAGGTGTATGATGGAAGTTATTTGAGGATCTGCACAAGAACACGTTGAGAAAAATAATATTGGAAATTATAGGGGACCTGGGAATCGAACCCAGGTCCCAGTGGTGAACCAACACATCACCAACCACTGCATCACTTTGGTGCGTTTGTTAGTAACATAGAAAACAAATATTATACAAAACAAAAGCGTTATATGCTGGAAATAAGAAAACGCGCGCGCCCAGTTTGAACTGACCACTCCCTGCTTGCCACGCCATCATCTTCAAGCTTTTCCTGCAACATAAAGAACACATAGCGGGGGTTTTAAACCCCCACAAAATACCAGCATTATGAAAATAGCGATTAGCCTCTCATACAATATAAAATGGGCACGAGTATCTCATTCGATTCATCTTGTCCCTCTCAATTCAACCATGGGTGTCCTGAAGGCCAATTTTTCTGTATGTGAGAAACCCCAATTCCAAAAGCTCTGAAAACCTAGAAGTCGCTAATGGTGGATTCTTATTCAGGGCACTACAACCAAATTGGATTAAGCCAAAAGCTTCAGAACATCCCTATTAACATAAATCAATTCAAAAGAATGGTTAAAAACACGTGAATGATGATATGTAATTTTGAGAAATAATTCAAACCGTGTGAGTTGTGTGCTTTGATTCTGATGGTGTTAGGGCTCGTTTTTTATAGCAATAGACTCCTGGGGATGTAAGGAGTGTGTTTGGATCAAGAAGGAAGCTTGAATTGGGCTGCAAGGTGGTTTTCAGTTTGCCACTTTTCCTTGGGATTTTTGAAATTTGCTTATGCTGTATGAGTGTTTCTAGGTCGTGAATTGTTATGCCAAGGCTTGCATATATGGTTTTGAATGAGTATCAACCAGAATTATGGTCATTGAAGCCTTGCAATTATGTTCTTGATTTTGCCATGAACACCATTTAAACAACTTGCCATTTTTGTGTCAAATTTGAATTTTGTGCTCATAATAGGCCTTGCACGAGTTTGGTAAGTACTTCATGGTGCATCAAAGCAATTCAACACAAAATATATCCCTTAATTAATTTTCTTGATTTTTATTTGAATTTTAAAGATTTAAAATGAATTAAATCAAATAAAATTAAATAAAAATGGAAAAATCAATTTTTAATTTTGAAATAAATTGTGGGACACGTGGGAGGCATGGCCAAGCTGAATCAAGTGGAAAAAGTGGGCCCCTTTTGTCAAAAATGGAGTTTCAAGGATAGTTGACTTTGGCCATTTCACAAAAATTTCCCAACTTCTCCAATGCATATCTTGCTCAATTTTGAATATATGAACATGTTCTTGGAAATTTTGGAAAGGTATTGAAGTCCTATAACCAATGTCTTTGGTCCCATGTCATTTTGATTTACCAATCTCAAGTTATGGTCTTTGACTTAAAGTGCCTTTTTGTTGACTTTTGAAAATGACCTATAATGTTGAAATTTATAACTTTTTGTGAGAGCATTTCTTGGACTTGGAATGTGAAGATGAGTTGTAGTAAATGTCCTCCCCTTCAAGATGAGCATTGGATGGGATTTTTCTAATGAACTATGAAAAAGTTATGCCTTGGTCAAGTTACAGTTGACTTTTCAACTGTCCAAAAATAGAAACTTTTGCATCTTGATGATTTTTTAGCCATTCTTGTGGAATCATGATCAAGACTTTATCAAATGATGATTGTGGCTTCAAAATAAGATGTTGACCAAAAATTTTGACTTTTGACTTCCAAATGACCATTTTGCCCCTACAGTTGACTGTGAGGCAATTAGGGTTTTTGACTGTGCAACTTGACCTTGTGAGCCTTGAAACTTGACATGTAGGTGCTTGACAATGTATATGAGCATGTGGGACTTGATTAAGCCCTTGAAAACCTCAACTTCCTTGCAGGAACCAAAACCCTAGTTTGACTGGCTTTAGGAGAGTGCTTGGCTGTGTAGCCCTTGAGTAGACTTTGAACCATTTGAGGTGATGCTTGGCAAAACTTTGAAGGATATGGGAGGGAAAATTTTGGGGTACAACAAAGATAGTCAAAGACTTTCTCTGGTCCAGTTAAATCGATTCCTAAAGATTTTTCTGATGCCGATCCAGTTGAAGATATCCCAAGACCTTCTCTAGTCCAGTTAAATCGATTCCTAAAGATTTTTCTAAGGCAAAGCCAGTCAATGGAGACATAATCAGTTAAATCGATTCCTAAATATTTTTCTGAGGTGAAGCCAGTCAATGGAGACATAATCAGTTAAATCGATTCCTAAATATTTTTCTGAGGCGAAGCCAGTCAATGGAGACATAATCAGTTAAATCGATTCCTAAAGATTTTTCTGAGGCGAAGCCAGTCAATGGAGACATAATCAGTTAAATCGATTCCTAAAGATTTTTCTGAGGCGAAGCCAGTCAATGGAGACAAAATCAGTTAAATCGATTCCTAAAGATTTTTTAGTCAAAGCCAGTTAATGGAGACAAAATCAATTAAGTCGATTCCTAAAGATTTTTCTGAGGCGAAGCCAGTCAATGGAGACAAAAATCAGTTAAATTGATTCCTAAAGATTTTTCTGAGGCAAAGCCAGTTAATGGAGACAAAATCAGTTAAATAGATTCCTAAAGATATTTCTGAGGCGAAGCCAGTCAATGGAGACAAAAATCAGTTAAATCGATTCCTAAAGATTCTTCTGAGGCGAAGCCATTCAATGGAGACAAAATCAGCTAAATTGATTCCTCAAGATTTTTCTGAGGAAAAACCTGTCAATGGAGACAACTCGTCAAAGGAGACACCCCTGTCAATAGAGACAACCTGTCAATAGAGACAACCTGTCAATGGAGACAACTCGTCAAAGGAGACACCCCTGTCAATAGAGACATCCTGTCAATGGAGACAACTTGTCAAAGGAGACACCCCTGTCAATAGAGACAACCTGTGAATGGAGACAACTCGTTAAAGGAGACACCCCTGTCAATAGAGACATCCTGTCAATGGAGACAACTTGTCAAAGGATACACCCCTGTCAATAGAGACAACCTTTCAATAGAGACAATCTGTCAATGGAGACAACTCGTCAAAGGAGACACCCCTGTCAATAGAGACATCCTGTCAATGGAGACAACTTGTCAAAGGAGACACCTCTATCAATAGAGATAACCTGTCAATAGAGACAACCTGTCAATGGAGACAACTCGTCAAAGGAGACACCCCTGTCAATAGAGACATCCTGTCAATGGAGATAACTTGTCAAAGGAGACACCCTTGTCAATAGAGACAACCTGTCAATAGAGACAACTTGTCAATGGAGACAACTCGTCAAAGGAGACACCCCTGTCAATAGAGATAACCTGTCAATAGAGACAACCTGTCAATGGAGACAACTCGTCAAAGGAGACACCCTGTCAAAAGTGACAACCCGTCAATGAAGACAAAACTACCTACCAACAATCTCCAAATGGCATCTGTAAGCCCATTCCCGACATCACAATGCTGATACTACACCATGTGAGTGCAAATTTCTGGGCACTCTAGTGTTCAATTATCTTCCACCTTCGGATCACGAAAGGCTAGAAAGCCAATCTATATCCTCAGGTTTAAGAAAATTGAACAGGGGCAACTGTTGCACCCCAAAATTTGCCCTCTCATGTTTTCCAAAGTCTTCCCCCTGCATGGTTGATCATAAACTCATGCCTAAGGAAAAAGAAAATTTTTGAGTGGTATTTTAAGTATCTTTCGATTGGCATTCCGAAAGTACCCTTCGATTGGCATTCTGAAGGAGCATTTCGATTGGCATTCTAAAGGTATCTTTCGATTAACATTCTGAAAGACCCTTCGATTGGCATTCTGAAGGAGTCTTTCGATTGGCATTATGGACAAGCATTCATTGGAATTATGTCAAGGAAATTTCGACAGGCATGTCAACCATGTCCTTCGATTGGCATGAACAACACCTTTTGATTGACCTGTTAACAGAGCCTTTCGATTGGAATCCTTTGATTGATATTTGGGCAAGGCCCATTCGAAGGGTACGCAGGGAGTCCATTCGAAAGAGGAAAATCCGGAATAATCGAAGAGCATGGCCTGAAAGCATTCGAAATCCAAAAGCGTCTAGGTTCATTCAAGGGACACGAATGTTTCAAAAAAGGAAATTATTTAATGTGTCTTATTCTTGTCTCATGGCTTTAATGTCCTGTGTTGTACCCCAAAATTTGCCCTCCCATATTCTTCAAGATTTGTCAAGAATGATCTTCAAATTGCTCAAGATTGCTCAAGGATTGCACAGTCAAACCATCTCCTAAGACAGCTGAAATTAGGGTTTTGGTTCTTTCAAGGAATTTGAGGTTTTCAATGGTTCAATCAAGTCTCATGGGCCTATATACATCCTCAAGCACCTACATACCAAGTTTCAAGATTCATAGTGCCAATTTGCACAATCAAAAGCTCCATTTGATCCACAGTCAACTACAGGGGTAAAATGGTCATTTTGCAGTCAAAAGTCAAAACTTTTGGTCAACATCTTATTTTGAGTCCACAATCATCATTTGATCAAGTCTTGATCATGATTCCACAAGGATGGCTCAAAAATCATCAAGATGCAAAAAGTTACTATTTTTGGACAGTAGAAAAGTCAACTATATCTTGTCAAGGGCATAACTTTTTCATGGTTCATCAGAAAAATCCCATCCAATGCTCATCTTGAAGAGGATGTCATTTCCTACAATCCATATTCACACTCCAAGTCCAAGAAATGCTCTCACAAAAAGTTATCGATTTCTACATTATAGGTCAAATTCAAAAGTCAACAAAAGTGCACTTTAAGTCAAAGACCATAACTTGAGATTGGTAAATCCAAATGACATGGGACCAAAGGCATTGTTTAGAGGACTTCAAGACCTTTCCAAAATGTCTAAGAACATGTTCATATGATTAAAATTGAGCAAGATATACATTGGAGAAGTTGGGAAATTTTTAGGAATTTGCAAAAGTCAACTTTGCTCAAAACACCTTATTTTTGCTAATGGGCCTCAAATCTCTTCTTGAAACTTCATCCATGGCCTATGCACGACCCATCAAGATTAATTGAATTAATTTTCTTATTTTTATTAATTAATTTGATTTTTAATCAATATTAATTCATTTAATTAATTTAAATTGTAGGAAAATACAAAGATTTGATTTTTCAATCTTTTTGTGAAGCAAACATGGTCAAGATATGCTGGCAATTTCATGTACAAATCAAATATGCAAGAATCTCCTAAATTGGCAAATTTTTCCAATCATGAAAATGCAAAAAGATTTGATTTTCAATCAAATATTCAATCATCAATTCAAAGGATTTTGGCTCAAGATTGTGACCTAGTTCCATTCCTCTATATATGTACAAGCCAACCCTAATGCCAGACACGTGAAAAAGCTGCAGGAAAAAGCCATTGCAATTCAAGAAAATTGT
This sequence comes from Vicia faba, assembly GCA_948472305.1. Taxonomy (NCBI): domain Eukaryota; kingdom Viridiplantae; phylum Streptophyta; class Magnoliopsida; order Fabales; family Fabaceae; genus Vicia; species Vicia faba. The sequence continues at coordinate 103,570,314 of OX451737.1, forward strand.
AAAAAAAACTCAAAACTGATTTCTGTATTCCAGGGCGATTCAAAGCTTTTTGTTAATTCTAACACCTTGCAGGGGTTCCCAGGAACGTGTGGCAATTGAATTCACACGCTAAAGCTCAAAGAATCACCCTAAACAGTTTCACGGTTTGCACACTTTGTCCATAATCGTATTGCTCAAATCATGCGCATTTAACATATTTTCTTGGTTGTTTTGTGTTATTAGGAATCATAGGAAGCTATTGGTATAGGTTAATTGGATTAAAACGCCATAAATCAAAAGTTACCATGGACGATTTCTAGGGTTCATGAGCTGTGAATTTGGGGCTTTGCAATCCAGGCAAAATTAGGACTCCCAAGGCATATGGTTGAAATCGTGAGAATCAGACGAATTCAAATCAACCCTCGCGAAATATTTATATACACCATAGCTCTAATCGCTATTTTTCGTCACTGCATATTGTGGGGGTTAAAAACGCCCGCTATCTAATGTTTATTTTGCAGGTACAGCGAGGAAGATGATCAGCTGTTGATACACCATTGGCCAGTTTGAAAATAAGCGTGCGCGTTTTTAGTTACAGCATATGAATTGATTTTTTATACATTATAATTGCTTGTTATTCTAACTACAAAGGCGTGCAAGTGGTGTAGTGGCTGTTGCATTGGCTTGGAACCATTGGGACCTGGGTTCGAATCCCAGGTCCCCCAAAATACTTGTTTCTATTTTTCTTTACCTATTCACATGCAGGCTTCCTAAATGATGTCCACCATGTGTTTCACATATCCACCCGCCAGGTGTCTTCCAGCATAGATCCAGTGGCCAAAGCTAGATGACCATCATACTCCCAGTCAATACGTACCATGGACAATCAAAGGAAGTCAAAGAGGCTTGCATGTTGTTGGGCCTGGAAATTGCTTTCTCACCTCCTAACTTGGCCCAAACCCCCTGGTTTATTCTTCTTTTAATTTATTTTCCTTTTTATTTTCTTTTATTAATTATTATTATTATTATTATTATTTAATTAACATAACTAATTATTTTCATAATAAATTCAGAAAAGCAAAAATATAATATTTTTATTATTATTTATTAATTTCACCTTTAACTTATTATTTTTGTAAATAAATACTAACAAATTAATTTAGTTTTTTTTATTAGGTTAATTTCACTATTTTTTGCAATGAATAAAATAAATTAGAATTAGGGTTTTTACTAACTTTTGACTATTTTTATTTATTTTCCTTGAGACATTAAAAAACATAAAAAATATTTCTTTTTAATTAATTAATTAGTTTTAGGTTTAATTTAATTTAATTAAGTTCATAAATAAACAAAAACTTCTTTCTTTCTCAAAAAAGGGTCAAAACCCTAAGGACTTCTCCGATTCAATTTTTACTCGCGCGTGATTATTTTTTATCCATATTTATGTAATTGTTCCGAGGATGTAATAGCGTTAATAGGAATTTTTATCGCTTTCATTTATTTTCTCGCATTTACTTTTCAAGGGTTATGTTTTTGGCGATGTAAATACCCAACGCCTTGTAATAGCGTAGATTTACTTTCCGCAAATTATTAACTGTGAGATGTATGTTAATTAGGCTATGCATGACAAGACTTGCCTGAAAATTAAAATCAACCCGTAGCTCACCATAAAATGTGCAAAGATAACTTAACTGAATCCTGACACACTCGCACATGCCACTCTTAGGGTACGCCTCATTTGGTTGCCTCGACGTGGTCATTGAGTATAGGGTGTTTTAGAGGTCGCTCTCTTGTCTAAAGATCAAGTTGCCTTGAAACGGTTGCCTCGGATAAAACGATCTAAGACATTAGGGTTACCGCTAAGGCATCCTACTATTGCTTTGGTGACCACATGTCCCTATAATCGAATCGACCCGAATAACTTCGACGACGGTGCTACCTACTTCTCAATAGTGGGATAGTACTGTCTAAAGGACATTTACACAGCTTAATTTCTTTTGAGTAGGTAGAGGTTCTCAGGTACTTGCTCTTTCAAAACAAAAATACTTTTCGCACTTACACTTTTCAAACAAAAGTTTTCAAACAACACTTTATACACTCTTGAGGACTGATACAAGAGTCAAAACGGAGTTTTCAAACCAAAAATTTTTCAAAACCCACAAACACAAGAAAAGCAAAATCTTTTGAAAACATAGTGAGCAAGTACCTAAGAGCCCGTGGATAACCATGGATAGAAATGATGCTAGCATCTTCCCTTTTTATAATCTACCTCCCGAACCGAGAAACATCTCGAAAAGGAATTTTGCTGTGCTTTTGTCCTTTCCTTGTTGGAGAAAATAAAAGACGGTGGCGACTCTTGCTTACCGCGAAATTTCGCGAACCAGCATTCCAAAACAGTCAGTTCTATTTCCACCGATCACAGCCTGTTTAATGGCTGTCCCTTGCCATTACTTCACCCTCACACCCCTATAAATACAGAGGCCAGCATACATTACCAACACAGAAAATATACACACGAAAATATACAACACACACAAAAACTCTGCAGGAGAATACACAACGAAAATCACATAACAGGAGAACAAAAGACATTGGAGTTACGCTGCCCAAAAATCATCAGCATTTTCATAAGTAGCCAAGCCCATAAGCCCTGATGCCAGGTGTGCATATCATTCTAACAGCCCGGGGCATGATACTAACGATTGTTGGAAGTTGAGGTACAAAATCCAAAACCTGATTTATGAAGGAGCATTGGAGTTCGCACAAGATGGTCAGACTGAGTTCTTTTACTATCCCTCCAAGGTTCATCATTTGAAGTGACAAGTCTTGAGACGAGAAGACTTTTTGTTCATTGGAATTTTCAATTTGTAATTTCCTTTTGATTGTTCAAACAATTATTATCATGTCAAACTCTTTTATTTCATTAATGCATCGCATATGTCTGTTTTGAATCAAACCATTCGTATTCACTATATTCAAATTGCTTTCATTTCTTGTGATGTTCAACTCTCGATTAAAAATTCTAAACCTTTCGAGGGAGGATGACGAAAATGATACCACGATCTTTACAGTATGCTTTTGAATAGACCCCGCTGATGAGGTACAGGCATTGTTTCAAATCCTAAATAGTGGAGTTATAAGGAAGATAATCCCTAGTCAACCCCTTTGAGCCAAAGAAGTTGGAGTTTTTCTTTTCAAAAATTAAAACCCTTAATCATAACATGGGGCAGGGTAGTTTTCTCAATTGATCCAGGTGCACAATGAATGGCATCAAAGGAGTCCTTCCAAAACAAAAGACGGTGATGGTTCCCTATAATCGTCAAGACAGGCAGTCGTTATCTTTCAAAAACAAAAGCCCAATAAGTCAAAACCTATGAAGGAGACTTACAAAATTGGGGCATCCCGCTGACTGTAATCATAAAAGAAACAGTTCAGGCAAAAAGACAGGGATAATAAAATCGAAAAGAAAGAGGTCCTACTAACCCTCGACAAAAAAGAAATGATATCCTGTTCAAAATAAACTATCAGCATCCGAACCATCACCGGTATATCAGAGCGAAGATTCAAACAAGATCTAATGCACGATTAGCTGAGTTTAGGATCGAAGAAAATCACGAAGAATGGGTGGGTACAAATAAAATTTGAGCCTTTATCCTTTGTTTCTTAAACCGTGAACCAGACCACGTTATAACCCTTAAAAGTCCTAGCTGAAGCATGGGTTAGTTCGAAAGCATACTGTTACAAAAGGTATCCTGACTCCTTAAGGTTTGCTGTAAAATCCTAAGTTGACATCACATTTTTCAAAAACTCACTTGTTTTATTGAAAACTGCATTTTCAAAAATTTCGAGACAGACATAAGCTTTGCATTCTTAAAAATAACATTGTTTGCATATGACCATTTGTTCGAACAGCAGAGAAATTCGCACGAAGAATATCTAGTGAACAAAAGCACTTCCAATCAAGGGGCACGGCATGATCATTATCCATCATCTGGGGCAGTCAAGTCAAGATTCAAGGAATCTCTCAAAATGCCAAATAGCCTGGGGCAAATCTCCATCAGAGTCAATTGAGGGATTGGACATGAATTCCGACAACGAATCTTGCATGATCAAACATCTTCTGGTAGTATGGCAACACAACACTACTGACAGTGACAACTCCCTACATCCTGAGAGCATGGACATAGTCGGAAACAAATACTACGCATAATCAAAGACCCGCTAGGTCGACTGGCCTAGGCAAAAATAAGGGCTTCCCGGCGAACCAAAAGGGTTCGGGCAAATATTAGGGATGAAAATGAAAAAAATCGTACACCCGACAAGTCGAAAACCTGAAAAGGCGGCTTGGGCAAAAAAGGGTATCCCGATGGACTGAAAACCCGAAAGGGCGGTCCAGGAAAAATTAGGGGTCAAAGCGTATGACTATGTTCCGGCATCTCGTCACTTGTCTACCAGAAGAAGATTTGTCAGTCGGCAGTTATCAAGCACCTCCGCAGGCACTTTCTCCCGCAGAAACTGGGGCAATAAGAATTTTCCGAACTGTATAAGCTGCTCTGTCCACCAGGTACCAAGGTAGATTCAGCTGAAGAATATGACCAAGATACCTTCACTCCCCGCAGAGTAAAACAGTAATGGTAGCTATTCCCCACTGAGACTTGCAACTATGAACAAGATTCAGCAATACTCTCCCCAAGCAGAGTTGGCCTCCCATTAGCCCTAAAAAGGCACAGTATCCCCAACAGGTCAGCAATACTCTCCCCCGAGCAGAGTGGGTCCACCATCAGTCCTGAAAAAGTTGGGTATCCCCAGAAGATCTTAATATTCTCCAGCGGAGTATGCAGATATTCCTCAGCAAGCATCCCCGGCAGTCTTAATATTCCTCGATAGAAATATAAGATTGTTCCCCGGCGGAATACAGGATACCCCCAGCGGAACCATTTCCCAGCACAGTCTGAAAAGTTTCCCCAGGAGATTTGAAACACCTCCCCAGTAAATTCTGGGAGCTTATCCCCTGCAGAGTGCAAATGCATCTCCCCAGCCTTATTCAGAAGGTCATTCCCCACCAGAGTCTAACTGGGTTATCCTCAGCAAATTGCAACGGAAAGATCATCCCCCAGCGAAGTTCTTCCTATCCCCAGCGGAGTTCATCAAAATCCCCAACAGGGTTATCAACGGAGTCCCCAGCGGAGTTATCATTAAGACCTCAGCAAAGCCTCTCTTCCCCATAGAGTAATTTCCCTCAGAGTAGTCTCCTCACCAGGTTTATTCCCCAACGGAGTCGTCTTCTCCTACAGGTTTATTCTTGCAATCATCTTTGTCCATCATCCCCAGCGGAAACGAAGAACTCTACTCTTCAATATCAGCCCAGGATTCAACGAACTTCCCGGCATTCGTCAAGGATTTATTTTCCCAGACGAAGATACATTCATAAACATCACATTGTCATACATCATGATGCATGCATATACGCATCATATCACACAAATCTCATTTATTTTGAGAACATCATGACATCATGCATTTCATACATCATGATATTGCATGCAACTAATGTTTTGCCTTTTCAGGAAAAGGTCAATCAAAAGATGATAACCATCAGCCTTCTTAAGTTCCAGATCAACACCTGTAACTAGCCAGGAAATATCTGTGAACGACTGATTGTAGATCTATACCTGAAACCAGATAGGAAAGTTATCTACAATGAAGAGATTGAAGATCAATACCTGTAGCAAGCCAGGAAATCATCTTTCTTTCTCAGGCCAGAGAGTAATACCTGAAACCAGCCAGGAAAGCTATCTCCTCGACCAACCTTTTGCAGTTCCAGATCAACACCTGTATTTAGCCAGGAAATATTTGTGAGCGATTGATTGTAGATCTATACCTGAAACCAGACAGGAAAGTTATCTACATTGAAGAGATTGAAGATCAATACCTGTAGCAAGCCAGGAAGACAATCTTTATTTCTCAAGTCAGAGATTAATACCTGTATCCAGCCAGGAAAGCTATCTCGACCAACCTTTCTTAAGTTCCAGATTAATACCTGTATCTAGCCAGGAAATATCTGTGAGCGACTGATTGTAGATTCGATACCTGTAACTAGCCAGGAAAGTTATCTACATGAAGAGATTGAAGATCAATGCCTGTAGCAAGCCAGGAAACCATCTTTCTTTCTCAAGTCAGAGATTAATACCTGAAACCAGCCAGGACAACTATCTCCCCGACCGCCCTTTCTTAAGTTCCAGATTAATACCTGTAATTAGCCAGGAAGTATCTATGGACGATTGATTATAGGTTAACACCTGAAACCAGACAGGAAAACCACCTATATGAAGAGATTGAAGACTAACACCTGTAATAGGCCAGGAAACCATCTTTCTTTCTCAGGTCAGAGATTAATACCCGAAACCAGACAGGAAAACTATCTCATCGGCCAACCCTTTTAAAGTTCCAGATCAATACTTGTAACTAGCCAGGAAATATCTGTGGACGACGGATTGAAGATTAATACCTGAAACCAAACAGGATAACTATCTACTCAACCAGCTCAAACAATTCAACAATCACTTTTGGATGGCATCTATAAGCCCATCTCCGCAACTACCAATTACATTTCCAGATGGCATCTATAAGCCCATCCCCGACAAGATTCTGTCACATCTTCAGATGGCGTCTATAAGCCCATCCTCCTACCAACAAGCTCCAGATGGCATCTATAAGCCAATCCTCCTATCCATCATCTCTCCGAATGGTATCTGTAAGCCCATTCCCGACATCACATTGCTGATACTACGCCATGCGAGTGCAAATTTCTGGGCACTTTGGTGTTCAATCATCTTCCACCTTCGGATCACGAAAGGCACGCAAGCCAATCTACATCCTCAGGTTCAAGAAGATTGAACAGGGCCAACTGTTGTACCCCAAAATTTTCCCTCCCATATTCTTCAAGATTTGTCAAGAATGATCTTCAAATTGCTCAAGATTGCTCAAGGATTGCAGTCAAACCATCTCCTAAGACAGCTGAAATTAGGGTTTTGGTTCTTTCAAGGAATTTGAGGTTTTCAATGGTTCAATAAAGTCTCATGGGCCTATATACATCCTCAAGCACCTACATACCAAGTTTCAAGATTCACAGTGCCAATTTGCACAGTCAAAAGCTCCATTTGATCCACAGTCAACTACAGGGGTAAAATGGTCATTTTGCAGTCAAAAGTCAAAAAATTTGGTCAACATCTTATTTTGAGTCCACAATCATCATTTGATCAAGTCTTGATCATGATTCCACAAGGATGGCTCAAAAATCATCAAGATGCAAAAAGTTACTATTTTTGGACAGTAGAAAAGTCAACTGTATCTTGACCAGGGCATACCTTTTTCATGGTTCATCAGAAAAATCCCATCCAATTCTCATCTTGAAGAGGATGCCATTTCCTACAATCCATCTTCACACTCCAAGTCCAAGAAATGCTCTCACAAAAAGTTATCAATTTCTACATTATAGGTTAAATTCAAAAGTCAACAAAAGTTCACTTTAAGTCAAAGACCATAACTTGAGATTGGTAGATCCAAATGACATGGGACTAAAGGCATTGGTTATAGGACTTCAAGACCTTTCCAAAATGTCCAAGAACATGTTCATATGATCAAAATTGAGCAAGATATGCATTGGAGAAGTTGGGAAATTTTTAGGAATTTGCAAAAGTCAACTTTGCTCAAAACACCTTATTTTTTCTAATGGGCCTCAAATCTCTTCTTGAAACTTCATCCATGGCCTATTTCGTGTACAAATCAAATATGCAAGAATCTCCTAAATTGGCAACTTTTTCCAATCATGAAAATGCAAAAAGATTTGATTTTCAATCAAATATTCAATCATCAATTCAAAGGATTTTGGCTCAAGATTGTGACCTAGTTTCATTCCTCTATATATGTACAAGCCAACCCTAATGCCAGACACGTGAAAAAGCTGCAGGAAAAAGCCATTGCAATTCAAGAAAATTGGAAAAAAAACTCAACACTGATTTTTATATTCCAGGGCGATTCAAAGCTTTTTGTTAATTCTAACACCTTGCAGGGGTTCCCAAGAACGTGTGGCAATTGAATTCACACGCTAAAGCTCAAAGAATCACCCTAAACAGTTTCACGGTTTGCACACTTTGTCCATAATAGTATTGCTCAAATCATGCGCATTTAACATATTTTCTTGGTTGTTTTGTGTTAATAGGAATCATAGGAAGCTATTGGTATAGGTTAATTGGATTAAAACGCCATAAATCAAAAGTTACCATGGACGATTTCTAGGGTTCATGAGCTGTGAATTTGGGGCTTTACAATCCAGGCAAAATTAGGACTCCCAAGACATATGGTTGAAATCGTGAGAATCAGACGAATTCAAATCAACCCTCGCAAAATATTTATATACACCATAGCTCTAATCGCTATTTTTCGTCACTGCATATTGTGGGGGTTAAAAACCCCTGCTATCTAATGTTTATTTTGCAGGTACAACGAGGAAGATGATGAGCTGTTGATACACCATTGGCCAGTTTGAAAATAAGCGCGCGCGTTTTTAGTTACAACATATGAATATATTTTTTATATATTATAATTGCTTGTTATTCTAACTACAAAGGCGTGCAAGTGGTGTAGTGGCTGTTGCATTGGCTTGGAACCATTGGGACCTGGGTTCGAATCCCAGGTCCCCCAAAATACTTGTTTCTATTTATTGTACCCCAAAATTTGCCCTCCCATTTTCTCAATATTTTTCTCATCACAAGGCCCTTGGAGCTCAAGATCCAGTTAGGGTTTCCTCTGCTCAAGACTTCTCCTAGCACTGTTGACCCAAATTAGGGTTTGTGTTTGCACAAAGATGTTTTGACCTAAAATGCCTAAGATGACTTTCATGCTTCACATTGGACTCCCAAGTCTATCCATACCAAGTTTCAAGCCTTGATTCCAAACTTTGCCCAGTCAATTGGACAGTTGACCTAGAAATCAGCTGTGTTGGGGAAAAAGTCAACTGTGGCCAATTGACAGTCAAATCTCATGAAAATTGACCCACATCAACATTATGAACTCATATGAACCATTTGATCATGTTTGGATCACAATTCCACAAGAAATTTGATCAGATCACCAAAAGGGCAAAATGGTCATTTTTAGGGTTTTGACTGCACAAAGGTAATTTCTGACTGTTTGACCTAGCCAATGGCAAACCAAGCTCACATATGGACTCAAGTACCCAATAGAATTGTCTTGACATGTTCAACAAGTTCAAAAGATCCCAAATACACAAGATTGACAGTTGAATTTTCCAGTCAATTGATCAATTTTTGACTGTATACTGAAAAGTCAAACTTTGACTTTTTGGTCAAAATCAAGTGTCAAGATTCATTTTTCATAAAAACATGCCAAATCATGGAACTTGTTCATCAAGAAATCCAAAATCACAAATTAGGGTTTGAAATGAAGATTTTTCATAACTTAGAATTTTTCTAAGTTATGAAAAACCCTAATTTTTTCCTAACTTTGTCCCACTTTCTCATCAAGATGCATTTGGATTCAAGGAAAAGTCAAAACATGAAAGTTGTAGTCTATTGACAAATCTACAACTTTGATTCACAAAGTTTCCTCAAAAGAAGTTGTAGCTCAAGTTACAATTTTTGGAACAAGGGTACCAAACCATTCTTAACTTAGAGAAATTTTGACCTATTTTAGGCAGGATTTTTGCCTAACTTCAAGACAACTTTTCATATACTTCCACTTGGAATTTCAATTTTCATTACAAAGATGGATTGTAGTACACATTCCAAGCTTTCCAAAATGTCCAAGAACTCATCAAACAACCTCATGGTTAGGGAGAATCGAATTTGGCAATATGGGAAAAACTCACTTTGTGCATGACCAATTTACATGTCCATAACCTTGCATTTTTTGAACATAGCATGCCTTAAGCTAGATTACAGGTCCTTATCTCATTCACACTCATAAATTTAATGCTAACTCATTGTGCCAAGACCTTATTTTATGTGTTCAAGCATTGTATGCAAAATAAATCCATAAGTAGAAAAAGCAAATTATCCATTTTAGAAAAGTATGGCTTTATGTCAAAGTTGCAAATCAAGAAGTACAAGGCCATATCTTTGGGCACAAGTTCAGAAGCAAAACACATTGATCAAGGGGAAAGGTTGCAGCATAGATTGGGGGCCTGCACAAGTCTAGAACACCACTTGACATTTTGTTGCTTAAGTGTGAAGAAAACTTGCATAACATACACCAACTCTCATTTCTGCCAGGACTAACTGAAGCAAACTTGTTAGACACCTTCTAAACATCAAACCCAAGCTAAAGCACGAGCCTATCACCTCCAATACCTCCCCATTCATAGAATCACCATTGAACTGCACAAAACAGGGCATCCCTGCAGTTTGAGTGGCATAGTTCATTTCCATCGTGCATCTTGGCCAAAACCAGTTCAAACACTTTCCCTACCATCCATACAAATTGTCCAAAGCATTAGAAGCAGACTGTAACACTCCTAATCAACATCACCATTTTCATTTTTCTGTTTTGCAGTTGAAGTGCCATAACATGATTCACTTGGTTTCAAAGCAAACTAAAGCTTGGAATAGCATCCCTGGACATCAAGGAAGCTATACCAATCATCACCTTGCATTGAAAACACCTCCATCGCCAGATACGATTCCAACTGAACAGGTAAGTTCATGAACTCTTATCTCTCTATCCAGGCATTGTTAGGTTTAGATTTGTGAAGAAATTATGTCACATTCATGGCCCTGAACATGCTCATATAATTAGTTTTCATTTATGTTATGTGTGCTATGAGAATTTGAAGTCTGAACATGGAACAAAAACTAGGTCAGGAATTGGGAATGGAGAAATTCTCTCTCATTTCTGAGAGTTAGGATGAGTTCTTTATATGTCCAGAATCGTGGCTTGATGCTTAACATTTTTCATGTTGTAAGTTTGTGCTAAAAGTCCAGGAATCCAGATGTTTGAATCAGTGTAGGAGGCGCGCGTTTTTTGACAAAATTCTGGCCAGAGGTTGAGGAAGGTCCTTTGGGCTGGGCTTGTTTTATTTCTCTTATTTGCACCCTATGTTTACTCTTGAACCCCCTTGGCCCATTGTGCTTATTTTGATCATTTTTTGACTTTTTCTTGTTATTTCTGACTTATTTATTTTTTCTCATAATTTTAAAAATATAAAAAATATTTTTCAAACCATTTTTGTATTTATTAGGCATTTATTTGTTTAAATTGATATTTGTACATAAATAATACATAAATACTATTATTTAAAAATACTGAAAAATAATACGAACCTATCTTATTTTCTGATTTCATTTTATTTTATCTTTTGAAAACATTTTATAAAAAATATACTTTTTTTGTAAATATTAAATATTATTATTTTTGTATATATTTAATATATTTAGTAAATAATACAAATACCTATATATTTATTAGTATATTTAGGTTAAAAAATACAAAATATATACATTTTTATTTTTATTAATATTTAACATTAAAAATACCTTTTTGACAAATATACTTCTCTTTTACTTATTTTTTGTACATAACTAATAAATATTGTACATATTAATTAATTATTACCTTTTATTTAATAAATTAGGGTTTTGCCCTAAACATGAAAAATACCCAAAAATTAATACTTTTTATTTTTGTTTTCTTGACACATAAAAAAAACACTTTTTACATACACACAAAAAATCATTTTTGCATCTTGCATATTTATCTTATTTTATTTAATTATTGCACATTAAATAATTTGTATAAATTCCATTTGGATTGTAATAATTTAGGATTTAAATTTCTTGCTAAAATATCCCCATTTGAACATTTGTACCCCCCTTCCCATATATTGTGTTGTAATAATTTAGGAACTTTATTTTTCGCACCTTAAAGCTTTCTAATTATGCCATGCTAGAATTAGGGTTTTGTATGCAAATCAATTAACCAAAAAATAGTTTGACCTAAATTCAAGATAAATAAGCATGAAAATGGACAACACTAATCACACTTGCACCCCTAGGGTATTCCACTTGTTGCCTTCAATAATGGGCCATATTGCATGTTAGGTATCATTGGGCTAGAACAAAACAAATTCAAATGATCATAGTCCCTCGTTGACGCTTTCGAAAGTTGCCTAAAAATGATCAAGTCCCTTAAAGGAAAAATTGCCCAAAGATACTTGGCACCATTGAAATTATGGTCTAAACGATGACCCGTGCCCATCCCGTTAACATCCTAACACAAGATTGTCCACCAAATGCAATGGTGGAACAAAATTGTTAAAAGGGTTAAAACATAGCAAAGATCTTTGAGAACTTTAGGGTAGATAGCTCTTAGTTATTTGTCAACTTGGAAAAACGCTTTCCTATTTTTTAAACCACACTTTCAAAACAACTTTCAAAAACCTTGGAACATATTTTCAAAAAGACAAACACCTTTTGTAAAACATTCGAGTAAAGAATTGTTACAAGGGTTGCCTAGACAAGGCATCTTTTTCAAAACATTTTCAAAACCACACACAAAGCACCATTTCAAACAATTGAAAATCAAGGCAAGTTGATCTAAGCAAGTAACTAAGAGCCCATGGATAACCATGGATAGAAAGGGTGCTAATACCTTCCCTTTCTATAATCTACTCCCCGAACCCAAGAAAATATCTCAAAGGTTTTTGCTGTGCTTTTTAACCTTTCCTTAGGATAAAATAAAAAGTCGGTGGCGACTCTTGCTCAACCGAAACATTTGCGAAAACAAACGCAAAACCCTAGTCAGTTCTCCCACCGTATCACAGAACTGGCGACTCTGCTGGGGATTTCTTTAAAGTGGAGTAACCTTAGGGCTTAGATCACCCTCTTGCATGACTAATTGTTTGTTTGATTGCTTTATATCTTGGCTCTCTTGTTTGGGTTTACAATCCTACACCCGGATTTTGGGAAACATTCATAGATAGCAATACGTTGTGGAAACTGTACGGGGTATACCGACACGGTCGAAGCAATAGCTATATTAGTGCGACATATTTGTGAGTACCAGTAACCCTTGAGTTCAATCAAGGAGAGTACGGGCCCGCTGAGTGATGTCACTAAGCACTAATGACCTAGAACCTTACTTGACCATCTTGGCCTTTTATTAGGGGTAGTGAGATGACCGGCTTTGGTGCAGTCCGGAGTTGGTAGATACTCGATACTACACTCATTGAGGGTTGTTTTCTTGGAATATTTCGATCGCTAGTTAAGTGGCTAAACCAAAACCATGAACGATGAAAACAATCCAATGATATTGAGCTCCTTAGAACCCGGTTACTATTTATAGGACAGGTTTTTAAGCCAACTACACTCAAGAGGGTACTTACCTATGAAACCCCATGCAAGCCTGAAACTAAGGTTTGGTGTGATTTGCTTGTACATATGTTTGTGCATACATCATAAACATCATAAAGCATCATATGCATTCACTAACCATTTCAAGGGTTTAGATCTTCATCTTTGTTCTTATTTTGTAGGTCATGGAAATTCTTCAAAGAAAAACCATCCAAGTCAACCTTGTGAGAATCCCTCCTCAACTCAAGGAGCTCACATCAAGAATTCCGGAAAACTCTCCCTTCAGTGAAAGACATGGTAGATTGCTCAGTCTAGTCAACACCAACATTGAAGAGGACATGATGACAGTGCTATTCCAGTTCTTTGACCCTCTTCATCACTGTTTCACTTTCCCCGACTACCAGTTGGTGCCCACTTTGGAGGAGTTTTCTCAACTCCTGAGAATTCCTATCCTTAATCAACTACCTTTCAACGGTACGGAAAAGGAACCAAAGCCTGAAGATGTTGCTCGAGCATTACATCTACAGCCTTCTGACATCAACGGGCATTGGGAAACTAGAAGCAGCGTCAAAGGATTCTTAGCAAAATTCTTGTTTGAGAAGTCACAAGAATGTTGGAATTCATTGGACCTACAAGCCTTTGAAGAAATTGTGGCACTCCTTATCTATGGGTTGGTCTTGTTCCCAAATCCTGACCAGCTGGTAGATGTCAATGCCGTCAAAATCTTCTTATCCAGAAATCCAATACCAACATTGCTTAGGGACATTCTTCACTCATTTTACACTCGAACAATGAGAAAGAGGGGTGTTCTCATGTGTTGTACTCCTCTCCTTGCAAGGTGGTTTATTTCGCACCTTCCACAATCTGTCTTGAAGAATGACCAAGGATCAAGGTGGTCCCAACGGTTGATGACTCTTACTCACTCTGATGTACATTGGTGTTCTCGGTCCAGAGAAAATGTCATCGTCGTCGATCGTTGCGGAGAGTTTCCTAATGTTCCTTTACTTGGAATCAGAGGAGGCATCACCTACAACCCTTGTCTAGCTTTGAGGCAATTTGGATATGCACGGAGGGATGGCCCTCACGACATGTTGATTCCTGACCTAGTTTTTGACTTCGACAACGATGCGCAAGGACTTCGCCAAAGATTCATCAGAGCTTGGAGGATGCCCAACAAGGTTGATAGCAAGACACTGGGGCACAAGAACTCCATCCCTCTTGAGCCTTATCTCAAGTGGGTACGAGCCCGAGCCCAAAGTATAATGATGCCTTATCCTCATGTTCTCCCTGTGATTAAAGAGCCCGTTACGGAAGGAGAGGTTCCCTACACCATCCTATATCCTGACATGCCTACATCGTGGGAGGAGATGCAGAAGAGTTGGATTCAGCTCAAGGAGGAACGAAACACTTTTGAAGCCAGCTTCTACGCCAGCGAGAAGAAGGTTCTAGAGCTTACCCGCCGACTCCATGAGGAAGAGACTCTCAACACCTACATCGCACCAAAGAGGATTTACCTTGAGAAATTTTGTAATATTTGGCCCATGGGGCATTTATGTACTGACAAATTTCTTCTTATTAATATGACGTGCGTTCTCTTTTGTTTGCAACAATTTTGAATATTCTGAATCCTTGAATACATTGCATACATAAGCATTCCATTCATCATGTGCATAAGCAGGTCTCACACCAGGTTTCCTTATCTGTCTGCTATTTATTTCAGTAAGATGGATCTCGAGCAAACAATCAAGGACTTGCAGGCTCAAAATGCACAATTTCAGCAACTCCTGATGACCTTGGCTAAGGGTCAGGAGGATCTAAAGGCCCTACTGGGGAATAAAGACCCAGTGAAGAAGAAGAAAAAGAGAGTTGGAGTGGCTACTTTAGGGAGAAGGTTTGAAGGAGAAGCCAGAAGAGTGCTTGAATTTCCTCCTACTTCTGAGGAGGGAACCAGTAAAGGGGGTGCGGCTGTAGTACCTTCCAAGTCCGATATAGAAGAAGAGGAGGCTGAAGAGGACGAAGACTACTCTGATTAACAATACCCTCCGGCTGATGATAAGTACAAAGGTTTAGAAGACAGGTTGGCAGCCATGGAGCTGCCGAGAGTGCTGGGTTTGGATTTCGAAGACTTGGGTTTAGTTTCCGGAATTGTGATTCCCCCAAAGTTCAAAGTGCCAGTTTTTGTGAGGTATGACGGGCTGTCCTGTCCAAAAATGCAACTCAGGTCCTATGTAAGGAAGATCCAACCTTACACCGCGGACAAAAACCTTTGGATTCACTTCTTTCAGGATAGCCTTTCTGGGGCTCAACTTGAGTGGTTCTATCAACTGGATGGAGCCAGTATCCGAAATTGGGAAGACTTGGCCACCACTTTTTATAAACAATATCAGTACAATTCTGACATTGCTCCTACGCGTACCCAACTTCAGGGTATGTCACTAGGAACGGGCGAAGGATTCAAAGAGTATGCACAAAAATGGAGAGACTTGGCTGGAAGGGTGCAGCCGCCTTTGACTGACCGCGAGCTGGTTGACATGTTCCTAGGGACCCTGTCTGGTCCATTTTTCAACCACCTGATTGGTAATTCTTCCGCGGGATTTACAGATTTGATATTAACTGGGGAGAGGATAGAAGCCGGCATCAAGTCAGGAAAGATACAGAAGGGTGCCGCTGCAAGTGTTGAGAAGAAACCTTTCAAGAAAGAAACGGTTATGGTATACTCTCAGAGAAGAGCAGGGAAGACTGAGCGTCGGCCGACTGTAGGGGCCGTAATGATCCAAAACCCTTCAAGTGAGCAGCCTCGATATAACCAGTCCAGACAAAATCAACAACGGGTGGAACGGCCACAACGGCAGTTCACCCGCATTAATATGACGCCAGCGCAAGTGCTTCCCCATCTGTTAAAGTTGAATCTCGCCACTATCAAAGAGGCACCAAAAAATGTGAATACGTCCTCTCCGCATTACCATCCTAATGCTAAATGCGCCTACCATTCTGACAGTGTCGGGCACGACACCGACGATTGTTGGGCACTCAAGCATAAAATCCAAGACCTGATAGAGGCGAAAGAGGTGGAGTTCGACGCTCCAGAGAAGCCGAACGTGATATCTGCTCCGATGCCGAAGCACGGTCGAAATGTCAATTCTATTGAAGAAGATTTGTATGTTGCTGATGTCAATAATCTGATGACTCCGTTGTTAACCATCAAGTCGAATCTGTTAAAGGCCGGGATTTTCCCGGGATGTAAAGAAGATTGCTACTGCTGTTACTCTTTGCCGTTTGACTGTCCGTTACTGAAGAAAGGTATCCAAGGCCTAATGGACAGTCGACAAATTTTGTTTGAAAAAGTTTCTGCTATTCCAACCCATACTGAAGATGTCTCAATTATAACCATTCACGCCAATCTTTCCAAAGCCGTCAGAAAGCCTGTTAAGATTACACCAGCTACGAAGTCTGTTCCTCTAAAGATAACAATGCCAGGGCCTGTCCCCTACATTTCTGAGAAGTCAATACCCTGGAACTACGGCGGTGACGTCTACTACCATGGTATCAAACAAGTTGAAGTAACTGAAGAAAGCTCGGATGAAGAAGAAGCCAGCATTGGAAACATTGCAGGCACAAGCAAGATCACCCGGAGCGGGAGAATATTTTCTCCAGAGATTGCCCCCCCAAAAGCAATCTTTGGACCCTCATCTTCCGCCAAAGTTCTTCCCGCACCAATAAAACTCTCCGCTAGAACCCCATTGATTGAAGATGTTGTTGTTCCTAGTATTGTCCCTCCTACCTCTGCTGATAAAGGTAAGGGAACCCAAGATGAGCTCGTCAGGACGAGGGCTCAACCCTTGGTCATCCCGGAAACCTCCAAGAAAGAAATGGAAGAAATCTTGAAGATAATTAAAAGGAGTGATTACGACGTGGTAGAACAACTGGGGTAAACCCCCTCGAAGATCTCCATGTTGGCACTATTACTTTGCTCAGAAGCGCACGCCAAGGCTCTGATAAAATTCCTGAAGGCAGCCCATGTGCCCCAGGAAACCTCTGCCGATCAATTCCAAAATTGCGTGGCAGGCCTTACTGCGGACAATGGATTAGGTTTCTCTGATGTCGACCTAACTCCTAAAGGTAGAAACCATAATGATGCTTTGCACATTTCAGTCGAGTGCCGAGGAACTACTCTCGCACATGTCTTGGTCGACACGGGTTCTTCGCTGAATGTACTGCCTAAGAAAGCTTTGGACCTACTAGATTGTGAAGGTTTAGAGCTGAAGTCGAGTGATATTGTTGTCAGAACTTTTGATGGTTCAAAGAGGATGGTCTATGGGGAGGTTGATATTCCCATCAAGGTAGGCACTGAGGTGTTTAAATCTACTTTCTATGTGATGGACATCCGTCTGTCATACTCTTGCTTGTTGGGTAGGCCTTGGATACACAATGCCGGGGCAGTCACCTCTTCCTTGCATCAAATGTTGAAGTATCCTGTCAAGGGAAAGATCATAACCGTCCATGGTGAAGAGGAGTATATGATCAGCCACCTGAACTCCTTTCGGTATGTGGAGGTAGAGGGTGAGTTCATTGAGACACCATTCCAGCATTTCGAAGAAGTCCCTCCTGAAATAACAGTAGCAAAATTGGTAGCTGAAGTACCAAAGCAGATGGCCAGGATGGCATCTCTGGAGGACGCGAGGGCCGCAATGAAGGAAGGGAAGAATTCAACCTGGGGGCAGTTGCCTGATATTCCATATAAAACAGACAAATTTGGATTAGGATTCACTGCCGCGGGCCAGAAAGCTATGCACCGTTCAAAGATTGAAAGAGCGCCAATCAAGATTTCTCCTTACGGGATCAACGCTTTGGAGGTTGAGGACAAAGAGGACAACATGGAAGAGTGGATCTACCCAACTATCAAAGGAGGACTATGCAACTGGGAGGCAAAAGACTTTGTCCCCATTACTTTTATTAATCAGTAATTTATCTGCCAAACATTTCCTATGGTCTGTAATATTTACTTTTGAACAATCCGCACACTACTTTTTTACCTCATGCCTTGCCCGGGGCATGTAGGTCCGTTTGTAAGGGTTTTGATTATCTTCATATCCATATGCCATGTTTAATGATTCATTGGACGTTTTTCATTTGATAAACTATTGTGTTCATTTTCTTTCCTTTTGCATTTTTGTTTAAGGATGGCTATCCCTTACACACACCCACACTCACAAATGCAGGTACCCATCCACTCTGGATTCCATGGGTGACTATTCTGCTGTATCCTTCAATAACTCTGAAGATTTGGTCAATCAAGTCGAGTATGAAGATGACGAAGGTTGTGAAGTACCAGGGGAACTAGCCAGACTTCTACAGCAAGAGGAAAGGGCCATCTTACCTCACGAAGAGTCATTGGAAACTGTCAACTTAGGAACCGAGGAAGACCGGAAGGAGGTACAAGTGGGTGCCAATCTGGAACCAAGTGTCAAGGAACGCCTGATACAGTTGTTAAATGAGTACGTTGAGATCTTCGCTTGGTCTTATGAAGACATGCCGGGTTTAGACACAGACATCGTGGTTCACCGTCTCCCCACAAGAGAGGATTGTCCATCGATCAAACAAAAAGTCCGTCGGATGAGGCCTGACATGTCCGAAAAGATCAAAGCAGAAGTGATGAAGCAATTTGACGCTGGCTTTCTGGCTGTTACATCCTATCCCAAATGGGTTGCTAACATCGTGCCAGTACCTAAAAAAGATGACAAAGTCAGGATGTGTGTGGACTACCGGGATTTGAATAGGGCCAGCCCCAAAGATGATTTTCCGCTACCACACATTGACATTTTGATCGACAATACAGCTCAGCATAAAGTGTTTTCCTTCATGGATGGATTCTCGGGTTACAATCAAATCAAAATGGCCCCCGAGGACATGGAGAAAACAACCTTTGTCACACAATGGGGTACTTTCTGTTACAAGGTGATGTCGTTCGGACTGAAGAACGCATGGGCAACTTATCAACGCGCCATGGTAGCTTTGTTTCATGATATGATACATCATGAGATTGAAGTTTACGTAGACGATATGATAGCTCAGTCACAAACAGAGGAGGAGTACCTTGAACATCTAGAAAAGCTGTTTGCCAGGTTGAAAGAATACAAACTCAGGCTGAATCCAAGTAAATGTACTTTTGGAGTTAGGTCTGGTAAACTTCTAGGATTCATTGTAAGCAACAAAGGCATTGAAGTCGATCCAGCAAAAGTAAAAGCGATACAAGAGATGCCTGCTCCCCGTACTGAAAAGGAGGTTAGAGGGTTCTTGGGGCGCTTGAATTATATTGCCAGATTCATCTCTCATCTGACTTCTACCTGTGAGCCAATTTTCAAACTATTAAAGAAAGATCAGGTAGTCGAATGGAACGACGATTGCCAAACTGCTTTTGATAAAATCAAGGAGTATTTGCTAGAACCTCCTATTCTGATGCCACCCGTCGAAGGAAGACCATTGATCATGTATCTGACCGTCTTGGATAACTCAATGGGGTGTGTTTTGGGCCAGCATGACGAGTCTGGTCGAAAAGAGCATGCTATTTATTACCTTAGCAAAAAGTTTACCGACTGTGAGACTCGTTACTCACTGCTCGAGAAAACTTGCTGCGCTTTGGTATGGGCTGCTCGCCGACTAAGGCAGTATATGTTGACTCATACTACCTTGTTGATTTCCAAAATGGATCCTATCAAGTATATCTTCGAGAAGCCCGCTTTATCTGGAAGAATAGCCAGATGGCAAATGATCCTAACTGAGTATGACATCCAGTACACCACTCAAAAAGCTATAAAAGGGAGTGTACTAGCTGACCATCTGGCTCATCAAGCTATCGAAGATTATCAACCCATGAGATTTGACTTCCCAGACGAGGACATCATGAATTTGGACAACATTGAAAGTAACGGACCGTATGACGGACCCGAAAAGGGATCCCAATGGACCCTGTACTTTGATGGTGCTTCAAATGCACTTGGAAACGGTATCGGCGCGGTACTCGTTTCCCCGGAAGGTTGTCACACACCTTTCACGGCCCGACTTTGCTTCAGCTGCACAAACAACATGGCTGAATATGAAGCTTGCATCTTTGGTCTCAAGGCTGCTATAGACTTGGAGATCAAATCGTTGATCGTATTTGGGGACTCGGCTTTGGTTATCAGTCAAATCAAAGGAGAGTGGGATACCAAGCATCCTAATCTTATCTCATACAAAGAACATGTCCTGACATTGTTGCCTCATTTCGAGCAAATTACCTTCGAGCATTTCCCGCGAGAAGAGAATCAGCTAGCAGATGCTCTAGCTACAATGTCTTCCATGTTTAAACTCAACTGGGATAACGAGGCTCCCCAAATCACCATCGAACGAATGGATGAACCTGCACATTGTCACGAGATTAATACCGAAGAAGTAGTGGAACAACCCTGGTTCCATGAAATCAAAAGGTATCTCCAGACTAGAGATTATCCCGAAGGAGCTTCCGTAAATGACAAGAAGTTCTTAAGGAAATTCGCTGCTAAATTCTTCCTGAGCAACGGCATCCTTTACAAACGAAGCCATGATTGTGTTTTACTTCGATACGTAGACAAAGCTGAAGCAGAGTTAATCATGACCGAGATACACAGCGACACATTTGGCACCCACTTGAGCGGGCATACAATGGCTAAGAAGATCCTAAGGGCAGGCTATTACTGGTCTACCATGGAAGCTGACTGCCATCAACATTCCCGTACTTGCCACAAATGTCAAGTCTACGCTGACAAAGTTCATATCCCTCCGGTTCCTCTCAACATTCTGAATGCTCCTTTGCCATTTGCAATGTAGGGCATCGACATGATTGGAGAAATCAAGCCCACGACATCCAACGGACATCGTTTCATCCTGGTTGCCATTGACTATTTCACCAAATGGGTCGAAGCAGCTTCCTTCGCCTCTGTTACTAAAAATGTGGTTGCCCGCTTCATCAAGCAAAATCTCATATGCCGGTATGGTGTTCCAGACAGGATCATCACGGACAACGGTACAAATCTGAATAACACGATGATCACCGCTTTGTGCGAACAGTTCAAGATTTATCATCACAATTCATCTCCCTATCGGCCGAAGATGAACGGTGCTGTTGAAACTGCGAACAAAAACATTAAGAAGATCATTCAGAAAATGACAGTCACTTACAAAGACTGGCATGAGATGTTACCGTTTGCTCTACATGGATACCGTACGACGGTACGTACTTCAACCGGGGCAACCCCATTTTCTTTGGTATATGGCATGAAAGCTGTCCTGCCTATGGAAGTTCAGATTCCTTCTCTAAGGATTATGAAGGACGCATGTTTGAATGAAGATGATTGGATTCAGACCCGACTTGATCAACTCAATTTGATCAACGAGAAGCGACTCGCTGCTGTATGCCATGGTCAGACGTATCAAAAGCGGATGATCAAGGCCTTCAACAAGAAAGTTAGACGTCAGGTATATCAAGTCGGAGATCTCGTAATCAAACGGATTATCTTGCCGCAAAGTGATCCCAGGGGCAAATGGACTCCTATATACGAAGGACCATTTGTGATCAAGAGCATATTTTCTGGTGGTGCAATGATTCTGATCACCATGGACGGCGATGATTTGCCGCACCCTGCGAACGCAGACATAGTCAAAAGATACTACGCATAAAGTAACCCGACAAGTCGAAAACCCGAAAGGGCGGCTTGGGAAAAAATGGGAATCCCGGTGAACCGAAAAACTCGAAAGGGCGGTTCAGGAAAAAGTTAGGGATAAAAATAAAAAGAAATCTGTACACCCGGCAAGTTGAAAACCCGAAAGGGCGGCTTGGGCAAAAAGGGGTTTCCCGGTGGATCAAAAACCCGAAAGGGAGATTCAGGCAAAAGTTAGGGAATTAAAGCGTATGACTATGTCTCGTCAGATCACTTTAAGGACAATCTCTTCATTAACCAGTTCTAAGCTTCTGATCAATCCAGCCATCGGCAGATGAAGCATTGAATGGACAGATATTCAGAGTTGTGAAGGCTATAGCAGAATGGAATCCCATGGAATTATTTCACATAGCCATCTTTCTTTTGTATAAATTTTTCAATATTTACGACGAAATCCTCTTACTAGGATGATTGTCTCCTTTGTACAAATATACTCATAAAAAGTTAATACAAATACTTTTCCAGAAATTTGCGTCGTTCCTTTTCTCTTTTCTTTTGCACTTATGAAAAACGTCCAATGTTTTGTTAAATAGGCATATGTATTTGAACATAATCATTTCCTTATGAATCAAGAAAGAGTGATTACTAGCAAGTTGAAGGTACGGTTAGATATCTTGATACCCTTTCAAAGGAAATCCCGAGAAAATTTGAAATCCACATTCCTCAGTCAGAACTTAATTCCCTAAACAGAGTCAGACTACAGGATCCTCGTCAGCAAAAGCTTTCTCAAAACTGATTTCCCCAGCCAGAGAACCCTCCAGAACTCATTTCCCCTCAGAGTTAAGTTTCAGTATCCCCAGCGGAGCTAAAACTTCAAACTATCAATCCCCAGCGGAATCAGACTAGTGAACCTTCTCCCCACAGAGATACTTCTCACTAGACTGAAGATTCTCAGTCTTACGTCCCCAGCATGAGTCTACCAGGTTCTGGACTCCCCAGTAGAAATCATCAGAAATTCTCTTACCCTGCAATTCACCAAGGAAATTCCAATTCCCCGCAGTGGTTCTAAGGCTCCTCAACTATTGAAGGTCTGATATTCCCCAAGCAAATCTGAAGGCTTTCATTTTCAGTTCCTCGCTGAATATTCGAAGATTCCCCAGTGAAGATCTCCTCAAGGAAGGAATTCCCCAAAAGATTGGTATATAACCCAAGTTCCTAATTCCCCAGCAGCAGCCAAAGAATTATTCTTCCCGGCAGCAGTCAAGATGCTTTTACCTTCAGCCATCTAAAACTCATCTATCCTCCGCAAGACAGCTCTCCAGCTTACATGCACATTCATTTACATTCATATCATAGAACATACATTGCATCATGCATCATGACATTGCATATAACTAACTCTTTACCTTTTCAGGTAAGATCAGTCGACAGACAAAAATCATTATTTTCCAAGATTCTTTCTAGAAATAGTTCAGATGTGACCCAGACATGGCAACATTCTGATGCTTATTCCAGATTCATCCAGATGCAGTTTTACACTAGCTCATCATCAGGAAACCCTACACTGGTTCCTCCTCCACCTTCAAAACTTCTGAAAACAGTTCACGGGTTCTCCAGCAACGGATGTTAACCTATCACTTGTTCAGATTCACCTCAAGACTTCTAAAAACAGTTTATAGATTCTTCCCAACAACGGATGTAAATCTATCGCTTGTTCAGATGCAACTTCTGAAAACAGTTCACGGGTTCTCCAGTAATGGATGTTAACCTATCACTTGTTCAGATTCTTCTCAAGACTTTTGAAAACAGTTTATAGATTCTTCCCAACAACGGATGTTAATCTATCGCTTGTTCAGATGCAACTTTTGAAAAACGTTTACGGACGCTTCCCAACAACGGATGTTGCTCTATTGCTTATTCAACCTCAAGACTTCTGAAAACAGTTTACAGATTCCTCCCAACAACGGATGTTAATCTATTGCTTGTTCAGACTCTTCTCAACTCCTGAAAACAGTTTACGGATTCCTCCCAACAACGGATGTTAATCTATCGCTTGTTCAGACTCTTCTCAACTTTTGAAAACAGTTTACGGATGCCTCCAGATGCGGATGTCAATCTATTGCTTATTCAAACCCCCAGTTCGGAGATGGTCCAAAACATGGACACCTTTCTGATACTCATTCCAGATGGCATCCTTAAGCCCATCCCCGACAAGATTATGTCACCCCTCCAGATGGCATCTTTAAGCCCATCTCCAAATGGCATCTCTAAGCCCATCCCCGACAAGATTCTGTCACCCCTCCAGATGGCATCTTTAAGCCCATCTCTAAATGGCATCTCTAAGCCCATTCCCACATCCATTGCTTTGACGAGTGCAAATTTAAGGGCACTCTAGTGTCCAATCTCCTTTTACCCTCGAGTCGCGAAAGGCAAACTTGCCAATCTAACTCTTCGGATTCAAGAAGATTGAACAGGGGCAACTGTTGTACCCCAAAATTTGCCCTCCCATTTTCTCAATATTTTTCTCATCACAAGGCCCTTGGAGCTCAAGATCCAGTTAGGGTTTCCTCTGCTCAAGACTTCTCCTAGCACTGTTGACCCAAATTAGGGTTTGTGTTTGCACAAAGATGTTTTGACCTAAAATTCCTAAGATGACTTTCATGCTTCACATTGGACTCCCAAGTCTATCCATACCAAGTTTCAAGCCTTGATTCCAAACTTTGCCCAATCAATTGGACAGTTGACCTAGAAATCAGCTGTGTTGGGGAAAAAGTCAACTGTGGCCAATTGACAGTCAAATCTCATGAAAATTGACCCACATCAACATTATGAACTCATATGAACCATTTGATCATGTTTGGATCACAATTCCACAAGAAATTTGATCAGATCACCAAAAGGGCAAAATGGTCATTTTTAGGGTTTTGACTGCACAAAGGTAATTTCTGACTGTTTGACCTAGCCAATGGCAAACCAAGCTCACATATGGACTCAAGTACCCAATAGAATTGTCTTGACATGTTCAACAAGTTCAAAAGATCCCAAATACACAAGATTGACAGTTGAATTTTCCAGTCAATTGATCAATTTTTGACTGTATACTGAAAAGTCAAACTTTGACTTTTTGGTCAAAATCAAGTGTCAAGATTCATTTTTCATAAAAACATGCCAAATCATGGAACTTGTTCATCAAGAAATCCAAAATCACAAATTAGGGTTTGAAATGAAGATTTTTCATAACTTAGAATTTTTCTAAGTTATGAAAAACCCTAATTTTTTCCTAACTTTGTCCCACTTTCTCATCAAGATGCATTTGGATTCAAGGAAAAGTAAAAACATGAAAGTTGTATTCTATTGCAAAATCTACAACTTTGATTCACAAAGTTTCCTCAAAAGAAGCTTGTAGCTCAAGTTACAATTTTTGGAACAAGGGTACCAAACCATTCTTAACTTAGAGAAATTTTGACCTATTTTAGGCAGGATTTTTGCCTAACTTCAAGACAACTTTTCACATACTTCCACTTGGAATTTCAATTTGCATTACAAAGATGGATTGTAGTACACATTCCAAGCTTTCCAAAATGTCCAAGAACTCATCAAACAACCTCATGGTTAGGGAGAATCGAATTTGGCAATATGGGAAAAACTCACTTTGTGCATGACCAATTTACATGTCCATAACCTTGCATTTTTTGAACTCAGCATGCCTTAAGCTAGATTACAGGTCCTTATCTCATTCACGCTCATAAATTTAATGCTAACTCATTGTGCCAAGACCTTATTTTATGTGTTCAAGCATTGTATGCAAAATAAAGCCATAAGTAGAAAAAGCAAATTATCCATTTTAGAAAAGTATGGCTTTATGTCAAAGTTGCAAATCAAGAAGTACAAGGCCATATCTTTGGGCACAAGTTCAGAAGCAAAACACACTGATCAAGGGGAAAGGTTGCAGCATAGATTGGGGGCCTGCACAAGTCTAGAACACCACTTGACATTTTGTTGCTTAAGTGTGAAGAAAACTTGCATAACATACACCAACTCTCATTTCTGCCAGGACTAACTGAAGCAAACTTGTTAGACACCTTCTAAACATCAAACCCAAGCTAAAGCACGAGCCTATCACCTCCAATACCTCCCCATTCACAGAATCACCATTGAACTGCACAAAACAGGGCATCCCTGCAGTTTGAGTGGCATAGTTCATTTCCATCGTGCATCTTGGCCAAAACCAGTTCAAACACTTTCCCTACCATTCATACAAACTGTCCAAAGCATTAGAAGCAGATTGTAACACTCCTAATCAACATCACCATTTTCATTTTTCTGTTTTGCAGTTGAAGTGCCATAACATGATTCACTTGGTTTCAAAGCAAACTAAAGCTTGGAATAGCATCCCTGGACATCAAGGAAGCTATACCAATCATCACCTTGCATTGAAAACACCTCCATCACCAGATACGATTCCAACTGAACAGGTAAGTTCATGAACTCTTATCTCTCTATCCAGGCATTGTTAGGTTTAGATTTGTGAAGAAATTATGTCACATTCATGGTCCTGAACATGCTCATATAATTAGTTTTCATTTATGTTACGTGTGCTATGAGAATTTGAAGTCTGAACATGGAACAAAAACTAGGTCAGGAATTGGGAATGGAGAAATTCTCTCTCATTTTTTAGAGTTAGGATGAGTTCTTTATATGTCCAGAATCGTGGCTTGATGCTTAACATTTTTCATGTTGTAAGTTTGTGCTAAAAGTCCAGGAATCCAGATGTTTGAATCGGTGTAGGAGGCGCGCGTTTTTTGACAAAATTCTGGCCAGAGGTTGAAGAAGGTCCTTTGGGCTGGGCTTGTTTTATTTCTCTTATTGGCACCCTATGTTTACTCTTGAACCCCCTTGGCCCATTGTGCTTATTTTGATCATTTCTTGACTTTTTCTTGTTATTTCTGACTTATTTATTTTTTCTCATAATATTAAAAATATAAAAAATATTTTTCAAACCATTTTTGTATTTATTAGGCATTTATTTGTTTAAATTGATATTTGTACATAAATAATACATAAATACTATTATTTAAAAATACTGAAAAATAATACAAACCTATCTTATTTTCTTATTTCATTTTATTTTATCTTTTGAAAACATTTTATAAAAAATATACTTTTTTTGTAAATATTAAATATTATTATTTTTGTATATATTTAGTAAATAATACAAATACCTATATATTTATTAGTATATTTAGGTTAAAAAATACAAAATATATACATTTTTATTTTTATTAATATTTAACATTAAAAATACCTTTTTGACAAATATACTTCTCTTTTATTTATTTTTTGTACATAACTAATAAATATTGTACATATTAATTAATTATTACCTTTTATTTAATAAATTAGGGTTTTGCCCTAAACATGAAAAATACCCAAAAATTAATACTTTTTATTTTTGTTTTCTTGACACATAAAAAAAAAACACTTTTTACATACACATAAAAAATTATTTTTGCATCTTGCATATTTATCTTATTTTATTTAATTATTGCACATTAAATAATTTGTATAAATTCCATTTGGATTGTAATAATTTAGGATTTAAATTTCTTGCTAAAATATCCCCATTTGAACATTTGTACCCCCCCTTCCCATATATTGTGTTGTAATAATTTAGGAACTTTATTTTTCGCACCTTAAAGCTTTCTAATTATGCCATGCTAGAATTAGGGTTTTGTATGCAAATCAATTAACCAAAAAATAGTTTGACCTAAATTCAAGATAAATAAGCATGAAAATGGACAACACTAATCACACTTGCACCCCTAGGGTATTCCACTTGTTTCCTTCAATAATGGGCCATATTGCATGTTAGGTATCATTGGGCTAGAACAAAACAAATTCAAATGATCATAGTCCCTCGTTGACGCTTTCGAAAGTTGCCTAAAAATGATCAAGTCATTTAAAGGAAAAATTGCCCAAAGATACTTGGCACCATTGCAATTATGGTCTAAACGATGACCCGCGCCCGTCCCGTTAACATCCTAACACAAGATTGTCCACCAAATGCAATGGTGGAACAAAATTGTTAAAAGGGTTAAAACATAGCAAAGATCTTTTAGAACTTTAGGGTAGATAGCTCTTAGTTATTTGTCAACTTGCAAAAACGCTTGCCTATTTTTCAAACCACACTTTCAAAACAACTTTCAAAAACCTTGGAACATATTTTCAAAAAGACAAACACCTTTTGTAAAACATTCGAGTAAAGAATTGTTACAAGGGTTGCCTAGACAAGGCATCTTTTTCAAAACATTTTCAAAACCACACACAAAGCACCATTTCAAACAATTGAAAATCAAGGCAAGTTGATCTAAGCAAGTAACTAAGAGCCCATGGATAACCATGGATAGAAAGGGTGCTAATACCTTTCCTTTCTATAATCTACTCCCCGAACCCAAGAAAATATCTCAAAGGTTTTTGCTGTGCTTTTTAACCTTTCCTTAGGATAAAATAAAAAGTCGGTGGCGACTCTTGCTCAACCGAAACATTTGCGAAAACAAACGCAAAACCCTAGTCAGTTCTCCCACCGTATCACACTATTTTTCTTTACCTATTCACATACAGGCTTCCTAAATGATGTCCACCATGTGCTTCACATATCCACGCGCCAGGTGTCTTCCAGCATAGATCCAGTGGCCAAAGCTGGATGACCATCATACTCCCAGTCAATACGTACCATGGACAATCAAAGGAAGTCAAAGAGGCTTGCATGTTGTTGGGCCTGGAAATTGCTTTCTCACCTCCTAACCTGGCCCAAACCCCCTGGTTTATTCTTCTTTTAATTTATTTTCCTTTTTATTTTCTTTTATTAATTATTATTATTATTATTATTTAATTAACATAACTAATTATTTTCAAAATAAATTCAGAAAAGCAAAAATATAATATTTTTATTATTATTTATTAATTTCACCTTTAACTTATTATTTTTGTAAATAAATACTAACAAATTAATTTAGTTTTTTTTATTAGGTTAATTTCACTATTTTTTGCAATGAATAAAATAAATTAGAATTAGGGTTTTTACTAACTTTTGACTATTTTTATTTATTTTCCTTGAGACACTAAAAAACATAAAAATATTTCTTTTTAATTAATTAATTAGTTTTAGGTTTAATTTAATTTAATTAAGTTCATAAATAAACAAAAACTTCTTTCTTTCTCAAAAAAGGGTCAAAACCCTAAGGACTTCTCCGATTCAATTTTTACTCGGGCGTGATTATTTTTGATCCATATTTATGTAATTGTTCCGAGGATGTAATAGCGTTAATAGGACTTTTTATCGCTTTCATTTATTTTATCGCATTTACTTTTCAAGGGTTATGTTTTTGGCGATGTAAATACCTGACGCCTTGTAATAGCGTAGATTTACTTTCCGCAAATTATTAATTGTTAGATGTATGTTAATTAGGCTATGCATGACAAGACTTGCCTGAAAATTAAAATCAACCCGTAGCTCACCATAAAATGTGCAAAGATAACTTAACTGAATCCTGACACACTCGCACATGCCACTCTTAGGGTACGCCTCACTTGGTTGCCTCGACGTGGTCATTGAGTATAGGGTGTTTTAGAGGTCGCTCTCCTGTCTAAAAATCAAGTTGCCTTGAAACGGTTGCCTCGGATAAAACGATCTAAGACATTAGGGTTACCGCTAAGGCGTCCTACTATTGCTTTGGTGACCACATGTCCCTATAATCGAATCGACCTGAATAACTCCGACGACGGTGCTACCTACTTCTCAATAGTGGGATAGTACTGTCTAAAGGACATTTACACAGCTTAATTTCTTTTGAGTAGGTAGAGGTTCTCAGGTACTTGCTCTTTCAAAACAAAAATACTTTTCGCACTTACACTTTTCAAACAAAAGTTTTCAAACAACACTTCATACACTCTTGAGGACTGATACAAGAGTCAAAACGAAGTTTTCAAACCAAACTTTTTTCAAAACCCACAAACACAAGAAAAGCAAAATCTTTTGAAAACATAGTGAGCAAGTACCTAAGAGCCCGTGGATAACCACGGATAGAAAGGATGCTAGCACCTTCCCTTTCTATAATCTACCTCCCGAACCGAGAAACATCTCGAAAAGGAATTTTGTTGTGCTTTTGTCCTTTCCTTGTTGGAGAAAATAAAAGACGGTGGCGACTCTTGCTTACTGCGACATTTCGCGAACCAGCATTCCAAAACAGTCAGTTCTATTTCCACCGATCACAGCCTGTTTAATGGTTGTCCCTTTCCATTACTTCACCCTTACACCCCTATAAATACATAGGCCAGCATACATTACCAACACAGAAAATATACACACGAAAATATACAACACACACAAAAACTCTGCAGGAGAATACACAACGAAAATCACATAACAGGAGAACAAAAGACATTGGAGTTACGCTGCCCAAAAATCATCAGCATTTTCATAAGTAGCCAAGCCCAGAAGCCCAGATCGAAGGTGCCTACATCCAGGAAGCGCCCAAATCGAAAGTCCAATATGATGGTAAGAAAGGGTAAATTATCCAACCTTGTTTTTCGCATAACATATCATTACTTGTTGTTACTTTCGATTTGCCATCCTAGACAGGATCAAAGGGCCTGGGTTTGGCACCCAGGCCATGTCCATCATTTGCTAATATTTGCTGCAGACATAGCCTGAAGAGACCCAGCAAGCGCAGGATCGAAGGGCCTGGGGTTCAATACCCAGGCCCTGCATTTTATTTCGCTAACATGCTTTTGCAGGTATAACATCCCAGATCGAAGGAGAGCCCTTCTCTGGATCGAACCCATTAGCATGCTGGATCGAAGGAGGCATCTCATTCCTGGATCGAAATCCATGACCTCTATGATCGAAAGACAATCCTCTTCCATGGATCGAAGGCTACTCACGCCTTACTGTATGGCCCAATCGAAAGGACCATTTCCCTCCCTGGGTCGAAACTCCTTTTTTCCCTGGATCGAAGGATCCCCCCCTTGTATTTTATTTTTGTTTTCATTGACATCTTTTTATCTTTTTTTAATTAACATTAAAATAAAATAAAAAAACACAAAGAACATTAGGCTAGTTTTTTCTATTAAAATTAACTTTGTTAATTAATCTCTTAATTATCTTAACATTTTCTCAAAAAAAACTAAAATTAAATAGATTTAGATCATTTTCCCAAAATAAAATAAAACAACAAAAAGATTTCGTTCTTAGGATTTTTAGAGTTTATTTTCAGATTCGTGCGCGTTTATTTTATTGTAATTGCCTACTGGGATGTAATAGCTTAACTAAGACCCTTTACTAATTTTATTTCCCCAATTTTTGGACATGTAAATAATCCCCCTCCCCGAAAGCCTTGTAATAGCGTAGGATTTACAATTCCCGCACTTTAAATTCTTGTGCATATATTAATTGCTTAGATGTATGCTAACTAGGATTGAATGACAAGATTAACTCTTAACTTGAAATCAACAATAGCTCACCATGACATGCAAGAGTAAAATAACTGAAAATTGACACATTTGCACATGCCACTCTTAGGTAGGGATGTCAGTTTGGACCTGTTAATGGGGATCCCCGCGGGGAACGCCCCGTTCGGGGCCCCAAAGATGGGGAATTTTCCCCCGTGGGGGCGGGGATGGGGAGAAAAATTCCCCCGAGAGCATTTCGGGGACGGGGACGGGGAATACACCCCCCCGCCCCGCGGGGACCCCGCCCCGCCTATTATTTTAATATAGTTAATTTAATATATATATTTTAGATTAGGTTTTTTAGTCATTTTAGATTATGTTGTTGGATTTTTTTAGTTGTTTAGGCATATTGTTACTTTAAAAAGTATTATAGTTCATTTTGTTGAATTTTATAGCATTTTATAGAAATTTATAAAAAAAATATTATTATTTTGTGTTCCATTAGTATTTTTAATAAAAAATAATAAATGTCAAATACTAGTATTTTTTAATAACATAATAAATATGTGAATTCTTTGTGCTTTTTATTTTTATAGAAAATATAAACATTTTAAAAAAATAAAATATTAATGAATAAATGTAGGATCTATGGGGATCCCCGCGGGGAACGGGGATCCGCGGGGA
The DNA here is from genome assembly GCA_948472305.1 of Vicia faba. NCBI lineage: Eukaryota > Viridiplantae > Streptophyta > Magnoliopsida > Fabales > Fabaceae > Vicia > Vicia faba. The sequence continues at coordinate 103,602,466 of OX451737.1, forward strand.
ACGGGGATGGGGATAGAAATTCCCCCGTGACGGAGATTGGGGACGGGGACGGGGAATGAATTTGATGGCGGGGAAAAAGATGGGGAAGTGTCCCCCCGGCCCCGCCCCGCCCCATTGACATCCCTACTCTTAGGGTACACCTCACTTGGTTGCCTCGAACATGGTCATTAAGTATAGGATGTTTTAGAGGTCGTCCTTTGTCCCAAGATCATAAGTTGCCTCGAAATGGTCGCCTCGATAAAAATGATCTAAGACATTAGGATTACCACTAAAGCGTCCTAATGTTGCTTTAGTGACCACACGTCCCTAAAATCGAATTGACCCGAAAACTCCAACGACGGTGCTACCTACTCCTCAATAGTAGGATAGTACTGTCTAAAGGACATTTGCACAATTAAATTCCTTTTTGAGTAGGTAGAGGTTCTTAAGTACTTGCTCTGTTTTAAAAACAAAACAAAAACTTTTCGCACTTACACTTTCTTCAAAAACAAAATTCTTTTCAAAACCCACAATCACAAAGAAAAGCAAACCTTTTGAAAACATAGTGAGCAAGTACCTAAGAGCCCGTGGATAACCACAGATAGAAAGGGTGCTAACACCTTCCCTTTCTATAATCTACCTCCCGAACCCGAGAAACATCTCGAAAATGATTTTTTTTTGTGCTTTTGTCCTTTCCCTTGTTGGATAAAATAAAAGACGGTGGCGACTCTTGCTTACCGCTATGCTTTGCAAAAACAAACGCAAACGCGAACCAGCATTCCAAAAATAGTCAGTTCTCGTTCCCACCGATCACACCTACGAATCAAACTACACAACAAACCTATGAGCCAAGCTCAAGAAATATACAAAAAAAGCCACAAATAGTAATAACCCTATTTTCCCAACAAAAAGCAAGACCATAACAATGGTTTTCAGTTTTCACGATCATCAAACGTCAAAACTCAAACATCAATATCAAAAAGAAGAACAAGCAACAAGTTCTAGGTTGTGTTCACCAACGAGTTTCAAACAATATGAAGAACAACAACAAATAGCTTTTTCAGAACACATATATTCATCATCAAATCAACAGGGCCCACAAAGAGGAAGAGTTTAGAAGCAAGCGATATCTCAGAAAATCATCATTGTTGACAAAACAAGCAGAGGAAGAGTGTAGAAGCAAATGAACAAACAAGTTCATCATTAACATTCATCATCAACATAATTAGCAGAATATATTCAACATCAAATCAGAACAACAAGGAAGAATTTCAGAAGTATTCATCATCAACTCAAGCCAAAAAAAATAAAGCAACAAACAAAGACCAAATCTCAGAAAGTCATCATCATTGATACCAAATACCCAACACTCAAAGAAGAGGAAGAAGTCCAGAAGTGAAGAAAAGAGCAATCTATTTTTCAGAACAACGTCATCATTAAACATTCAAAAAAGAGTCAAGCACATAAATACTAGAAAAGCCAACACAATCGTCACGCTCCTCCTCCACCTAGCCTCCTGAGAGCGCCACCAGTCCCATGTTCCTCTCCCTCTATCGCCTTACAGAACAAAACGCTCGAGGTACTTCTTTCAAACTCATACTACATGTAAACATCAAGGAAATCATGGATTAAAACATGCATGTAACAATCAAAGCGAAAACATGACTGTAATCGTGAAACCCTAAAACGCAAGTTGAAGCAAATCATACCGTTTACAAGCAAGGATCCTTGACCCCTAAAAGGAGAGGGCAGGAAGTGGACGAAAGCGGCGCTCCGGTGGCTAACGCATTCAAGAGGAGGAATCAGAAGCCCCATGGATTTGAGAAAGGCGAAGAGAAACGAAGAAGATGAGAAAGAGGCGTCGCTGTACCAAAGTTGCCAAACCTAATTTCTGAACTCATAAAACGAAACCCTAACAAATTTGTTCAAACCCTTCATCAAGGGCCTTCGCCCAAACAAAACATAAAGCCCAGCGCTGACTGGCGCCTGCACCCTCTCTTTAATCTAATTTTTGTTTTTTTATTTGGGCCAAATGCTAACCCTAGGCCCATCACCCTTATTTTTTATTTCCAAAATAATACTCTTTTCTTTTCTTTACTAATTAATTTACTTTCTTTAGAAAAAATAATACTTTTCTTTTTTTTTTATTCTAAAAAGTTTTTGTTTTGTTAATAATAAAGAGAACTAATAATAGATTAAAGTTTTGTTTTGATATAATTTCTTTAAATGTTTGTATATTTAATTAAATATAAAAAATACTATGTTTAATTAATCTTTTTTATATAAGTTCCTAAAAAATATAAAATACAAAAAATAATAATAAACACTTAGTCTTTCTTAAGTTAAAATTTTTTATTTGATCATTTGTAAATAAATATACACATCTCATATTTCTTTGATTTTCATTATCTTATACCTTGTTATAATTTTACATTGAGAATGCGACAGTTCGATTTGGTTGTAATATATACTTGGACATTACTATTCTGATAAGACTCATCCCCATTTGTAAACAGTTGTACCCCCATCCTCGGATACTTATTTGTAATAACTTAGACTTTAAATTCCCGCAATTTATCGCTTTCAATATACTGTATAGTAATTAGGGTTTGTATACGAAGATTCAAAATCAATCGCTAGAAGGCCTAATACAAGATAAATGCATGAAAATCAATACACAATTCACACTTGCACCTCTAGGGTAACCTCGCTTGTTGCCTCGGAAAATGCAATCATGTCCCTCGAGTATGAGACACTCTAGCAAATGCCCCTTCGATAAACAAAGATCGTAGTCCCTCGATGACCCTCGATGTTGCTTTCGATAAAACGATCTCGTCCCTTATAAAATTGCTAGAGCATCTCACAAGTTGCCTTTAATGATTGTATACGATGACCCGCGCCTGTCCCGTTTAACATCCAAATGCAAGGTTGCTCACCAAATACAATGGTGAAACAACACTGTTAAAAAGGATTAAAAACATAAGAAAGATCTTTGAGTAAAATAGGATAGACAACTCTTGGTTACTTGGTCAAAAATCTTGCAAAAAACATCCTTGCCATTTTCAAACACACTTCACAACACAACTTCAAAACAACTTTCAAAACATTGAAATATCTTTTCAAAAAGACACACACCTTTATATATATTCAAACAAGAATCATTACAAAGGTTGCCTAGACAAGGCATCTTTTTTAAAACATTTTTAAAACCACACATAAAACACCATTTCAAACAATTCAAAAGCAAAGGCAAGTGATCTAAAACAAGTAACTAAGAGCCCATGGATAACCATGGATAGAAAGGGTGCTAATACCTTCCCTTTCTATAATCTACCCCCCGAACCCAAGAAAACATCTCAAAGGTCTTTCCTGTGCTTTTTGACCTTTCCTTAGGATAAAATAAAAAGTCGGTGGCGACTCTTGCTAAACCGAAACATTTGCGAACATAAACGCAAAACCTCAAGTCAGTTCTCCCACCGTATCAAACCTATAATTAATTAATCATATAAGGCTTATCTCGAATTACCAAACTTCTACATATTATTATTCTGCATTACTACATCATTATCGTCATTAATCTTACTATTATGAACCAAGCAATAATCTATAATCATCTTATCCTCATCATACTTCACAAAATCATCATAGTGATTAACGTGGGAAGCTAACTCTAATACTAATTTGGGTTACTATGATTATTCTTATTATTCTTCATTTAACCCTTAATAATGAATTTCATCGCATTATCTATTCAACTCTTTGAATGGCACCTCAAACGGAGTCCGGAAACTCAAGTTACAGCCTTTGGAAAAGAATCTGCCAAAAATCAGACTACATGGGTCGATGCGTAATGTCTTGAGTCGACGTGTACTGGGCTAACATCTTGCATGAGTCGACTCGTAATCCCTTTGTATCGACTCATACTGAGTCTGCAACACTGCATGTATCGATGCATTCTCCTTTGTATCTACTCATCCTGAGTCCAAAAACCTGCACGTATCGACGCATGGCCTTTAAGGTCGACTCATACTGCTCTGTCCTGAATATTTTCCGCGATTTCATTTCATTTTCACCATGATTTCACTGCCTTAGGCCCTAAAAACATCCTCTAATCATAGGTAATCATCAATTATAATAATCCTATGTTTCTACATCAATTATACATCATTAGGGCATCCTTACTCATCTCTAAATTATTGATCTTCATCAAACAACAACACATATAGTTCAATCATAAACAAAACAACTTTTCACTTCTAATCCCACATATTACTCATCAGTTGATTGAGTAACCATATCTTGAGTAATCAGTTGATTGAGTGATCAAAAATTCAAATATTCAAACCTAAATGCCACAACCAACTATCCTTGTGGTCGACAACAATTTTTAGACATTGTACTTCAGTCGAACTGATCATAGTCTTAAATGTCCCGTTCTTCGACAAAGGAGATTTTAAGACCAAATTATTCTTGGTGTCAAACAATTTTAAAACTTCATCTTTCATGACAACTAAGAAACCTTTTTTGACTAGATTATTCAACACTTAGCAATTTGCACTTCATTCTAGGTACATAGAGAATATCATTGATCATATCTTTCCATCCATTACTTATTTAAAACACTATGTTTCCAGTGTCTTCTACGTACAACGAACTATTATTAGCAAGTTTTATCTTTCTTTTCTTCGACTCATCGAAATCTTCCAAACCACGTTGTGATACGGTGGGAGAACTGACTTGAGGTTTTGCATTTGTTTTCGCAAATGTTTCGGTTGAGCAAGAGTCGCCACCGACTTTTTATTTTATCCTAAGGAAAGGTTAAAAAGCACAGGAAAAACCTTTGAGATGTTTTCTTGGGTTCGGGGAGTAGATTATAGAAATGGAAGGTATTAGCACCCTTTCTATCCATGGTTATCCATGGGCTCTTAGTTACTTGCTTAGAGCACTTGCCTTTGCTTTTCAATTGTTTGAAATGGTGCTTTGTGTGTGTGGTTTTGAAAATGTTTTGAAAAAGATGCCTTGTCTAGGCAACCGTTGTAACAATTCTTTACTCGAATGTTTTACAAAGATGTTTGTCTTTTTGAAAAGATGTTTCAATGTTTTTGAAAGTTTGTTTTGAAATTGTGTGGAGATGTGTGTTTGAAAAATGGCAAGTGTGTTTTGCAAGTTGGATCAAGTAATTAAGAGCCATCTACCCTAAATTTCTCAAAGATATTTCTCATGTTTTAACCCTTTTAACAGTGTTGTTTCACCATTGTATTTGGTGAACAACCTTGTGTTAGGATGTTAACGGGACGGGTGCGGGTCATCGTTTAGACCATGAATGCAATAGTGTCAAGTGTCTTTGGCAATTTTCTTAAGGGACTATGATCATTTTTGTTTAGGCAATAAGATAGCGTCATCGAGGGACTATGATCTTTTTGATTGTTTTTGTTTTGTTTTGTTTTTCCAAAGTACTTGACATGCAAACATGGCCCATTTTTGAAGGCAACAAGTGGAGTAACCCTAAGGGTGCAAGTGTGCATTATTTTTTTTTTCATGCATTTATCTTGAATTAGGTCAAGCTATTTGTTGATTGATTTTTTGCATACAAACCCTAAGTCTATCATGGCATAATTTGGAAACATTTAAATGTGCGAGAATTTAAAGTCCTAAATTATTACAACAAGATTATGGGGATGGGGATACAAGTTTTCATTTGGGGATATTTGACAAGAAATTGATCTAAGTTATTACAACCATATCGAATGTATACAAACATTTAATTGTACAATATTTAAATAAATACAATGAATATGCAAAATGTATTATACACAAAATGATTTTTTTATGTATGTGAAAGTATCTTTCAATGTGAAATATAAACAAAAATAAAAAGGTCAAATTTTGAATATTTTTGTCATTTAGGGCAAAACCCTAATTTTTTAAGTAAATAATATTTATTTATTAATTATATACAATATATATTAAAAAATAAAATAATAAAAAATATATTGTAAAAAAAAGTGTTTTTAGTGTCATGTATTAATAAAAATAAAAATGTATTATTTTTTTATATTTTTATCCTAAGTATTCTAATAAATATAATATACAAGAATTTATATATATATTTACTAAACCTATTAAATATAAAAAGATAAAATTAATTATTTATGTACATGGAAAAAATGTATATTTAAGAAAATATTTTCAAGATGTAAATAAAAATAATAACTGAAAATAAATATAGTTTTTGTATTTATTTTTTAGGGTTTTAGTAAAAGTATATATATTTATTTACATACATATGTTAAATAAGACAAATAAATGCCAAATAAATGCAAAAAAATGTGAAAAAATATTTTTAGGATTTTCTATATTTGAACAAAAAATAATAAGTCAGAAACAAAAAGAAAAATGCAAAAAAAAAGCAAGTATTTCACATAATGGGCCAGGGGGTGCAAATGGAAAAAAGGGGTGTGAATAGCAGAACAAACTCAGGCCCAGACCAAGCCAACCTTCTTCAACCTCCAGCTTCTGTTTCAAAAACGCGCGCCTTCTTGTTCATCATACTAACTTCTGATTCTTTGACTTTTAGCAAAAACTCATAACACCAATAATGTAGAGCATCAAAATACGAATTCAGACATATAAAATACTTGACCTAACTCTAAGAATCCAGGGAGAATTTCTTCATCCCCAATTTCTGACCTAATTTTTCTTTAATGTTCATGGCTAAAATTCTCACAACATACTTAATATAAATGAAAAGTAATCATATGTATGGCTTCAGGGCTATGAGTAGAGCATGTTTCATTCATAAACCTAAGCCTAACTCTTCCTAGATTGAGAGATAGAAGTCCATGGTTTTACCTGTTTCAGCTTGACTCGAACAGAGGAATGTAGGTATCTTCAATGGAGTTTGAGCTTTGGTTGAGCTTGCCTGAAGTCCAAGGATGCTCCCCAAATGCCTAGCTTGCTTTGAAACTGCCTGTATCGTGCTGTAGAAGTTCACCTGCACAGCTTGAAAGTGAAAATGGAAAAAGTGGTTAGGGATGTTACAGCTTGGGTTTAAGTCTTGGGATAGTTCCAATGGATGATATGGAATATATTTGAACTGGTTTTAGCCAAAGTGCACGAGTGGAATGGATTGTGGAAGTCAAGTTGCAGAACTTGCTCTGTTTCTGCAGCAAGAGGGTGTTTTTGTGTTTTGGGAGGTATGAGAGATGGTTGAATCGTGCCTTAGGTCTGTTTTGATGTGTGTAAGATGTTCACAAAGTTTGTTCTGGCTTATGCTTGCAGGAAGTGAGAGTTGGTATGAGTTTGCAAAGTTTCTTCCAATGTAAGCAAAGAAATGTCAAGTTGTGATATAGGCCTGTACAAGGCTCTCAAGCATGCTGCAGCATTTCTTCCTGATCAGTGGGATTTGTCTACCAAACTTTGCCTCAAAGATCTGGCTTGTACTTCAAAGATCATGTAACTTGACATAAAGCATAACTTTATCAAAATGGCAAATTAGCTTTTTCCAAATAAGGATTAATTCTATGTGTAATGCCCAAATGGATGAAATAATGCATTAATACAATGGTTAGGCATTTAATTATTGAGTGTGAAGAGGGTTAGAGGCCTGCAAGCTAGCATTGTATGAGCTGATTTGAAAATGCAAGTTGTGATGAACATGCCTTGGCCATGAACAAAAGTGAATTTTGCCCAACTTTGCAAATTCGATTCTCCCTAACCACAAGGATGTTTGAGGAGTTCTTGGACAATTTGGAAAGCTTGGAATGTGTACTACAATCCATATTTGTAATGCAAATTGAAACTCCAAGTGGAACCATGTGAAAAATGGCCAAGAAGTTGGACAAAAATCCTGCCTATAATAGGGCAAAATTTCTCTAAGTTAAAAATGTTTTGCACCCTTGTTCCAAAAATCATAACTTGAGCTACAAGCTTCCTTTGAGAAAACTTTGTGAATCAAAGTTGTAGATTTTGTAATGGAATACAACTTTCATGTTTCAAGTTTTGTTTGAATCCATTTGCATCTTGGTGAAAAAATGGGACAAAGTTAGGAAAAAATAAGGAAGTTTCATAACTTAGAAAAATTCTAAGTTATGAAATTTTCTCATTTTAAACCCTAATTTGCAATTTTAGGTTTCTTGATGAACAAGTTTCATAATTTGACATGTCTTGATGAAAAATGAATCTTGGCACTTGATTTTGACCAAAAAGTCAAAGTTTGACTTTTCAGTATACAGTCAAATTTTGATCAGTTGACTGAAAAATTCATCTGTCAATCCTATGCATTTGAGATCTTTTGAACTTGTTGAATGGGTCAAGACAATGCCATTGAGTCCTTGAGTCCATATGTGAGCTTGGTTTGCCATTGGTTAGGTCAAACAGTCAAAAATTACCTTTGTGCAGTCAAAACCCTAAAAATGACCATTTTGCCCTTTTGGTGATCTGATCAAATTTCTTGTGGAGTTGTGATCCAAACTTGACCAAATGGTTCATATGAGTCCACAATGTTGATGTGGGTTAAATTTCATGAGGTTTGACTGTCAATTGGCCACAGTTGACTTTTTCTCCAATACAACTGATTTCTAGGTCAACTATCCAATTGACTGGGCAAAGATTGGAATCAAGGCTTGAAACTTGGTATGGATAAACTTGTGGGTCCAACATGAAGCATGAAAGTCACTATGGGCACTTCAGGTCAAAACATCCTTGTGCAAACTCAAACCCTAATTTGGGTCAACAGTGCAAGGAGGAGTCTTGAGCAGAGCAAACCCTAACTTGACCTTGAGCTCCAAGAGTCTTGTGGTGAGAAAATGTTGATGAAAAGGGAGGGCAAATTTTGGGGTACAACAGTTGCCCCTGTTCAGTCTTCTTAAACCTGAAGAGTTAGATTGGCAAGTTTGCCTTTCGCGTCTCGAAGGTAAAAGGAGATTGGACACTAGAGTGCCCTTAAATTTGCACTCGTCAAAACATGGATACAGGAATGGGCTTAGAGATTCCATTTGGAGATGGGCTTAAAGATGCCATCTGGAGATGTGACAGAATCTTGTCGGGGAATGGGCTTAAAGATGCCATCTGGAATGTTTGTTGAACTGTATGTAGTTGATGAATGAGTGAGTATCAGAAAGGTATCCATGTTTGGAATATCTCTGGACTGAGGGTCTGAATAAGTAATAGATTGACATCCGTGTTTGGAGAATCCGTAAACTGTTTTCAGAAGTTGAGTCTGAACAAGCGATAGATTAACATCCGTGTTTGGAGAATCCGTAAACTGTTTTCAGAGGTCTTGAAGTTGAATAAGCAATAGATCAGCATCCATGTTGGGAAGCATCCATAAACTGTTTTCAGAGGTCTTGAAGTTGAATAAGCAATAGATCAGCATCCATGTTGGGAAGCGTCCATAAACTGTTTTCAAAAGTCGAATCTGAACAAGCGATAGATTAACATCCGTGTTTGGAGAATCCGTAAACTGTTTTCAGAAGTCTTGAATCTGAACAAGCGATAGATTAACATCCGTGTTTGGAGAATCCGTAAACTATTTTCAGAAGTCTTGAATCTGAAAAAGCGATAGATTAACATCCGTGTTTGGAGAATTCGTAAACTGTTTTCAGAAGTCTTGAAGTTGAATAAGAAATAGATCAGCATCCATGTTGGGAAGCGTCCATAAACTATTTTCAAAAGTCGAATCTGAACAAGTGATAGATTAACATCCGTGTTTGGAGAATCCGTAAACTGTTTTCAGAAGTCTTCAATCTGAACAAGCGATAGATTAACATCCGTGTTTGGAGAATCCGTAAACTGTTTTCAGAAGTCTTGAATCTGAAAAAGCGATAGATTAACATCCGTGTTTGGAGAATCCGTAAACTGTTTTCAGAAGTTGAAGTTGAAGCTTATTAATCTTATCATGAAAAGGGTAAAATATTAGCTGAAACACAAGGTTATGTTGCATGAAATGTATGATGCAGTATATGTTATATCAATGTTTATAATATGAATGTAATGAATGCGCATGTAAGCTGAGTAGCTGTCTTGCTGAGGATAGATGAATCCTGGATAATGAAATCTTTGACTGCTGCTGGGGAAAATAAATCCTTGACTGCTGCAGGGGATTGCAGGAATCTTTGATTGCTGAAGCTGAGACATCCTTATTGACTGCTGACTGCTTGGGGGAATAAGATCTTCAGTTGTTGAGGGATCTTAGGTCCACTGCTGGGGATTGAAAATCCTTGGTGACTTGTGGTGAATGAGAATTCTGATGATCTCCACTGGGGAGTCCAGAACCTGGTAGCCTTATGCTGGAGAAGTAAGACTGAGAATCTTCAATCTGATGGGAAGTATCTCTGTGGGGAGAATGTTCATTAATCTGATTCCGCTGGGGATTGACAATTCGAAGTTTCAGCTCCGCTGGGGACTAACAGTTTTGGCTTCACTGGGGATAGGATTTTCAGATTTTTAGGGCTCCACTGGGATACTGAGACTTATCTCTGAGGGGAGTTAAGTTCTGGAAGGCTCTCTGGCTGGGGGAATCAGCTTTGAGAAAGCTTTTGTTCTGCTGAGGATCCTGAAGTTTAACTCTGTTTGGGGAATTAAGTTCTGGATTTTGACTTTGTTGAGGAATTTGGAGTTTTAGTTCCGCTGGGGATTCCTTCTGAAAGGGCATCAAGATATCTATCTGTATCTTCAACCTATCAGCAATCATCCTTCTTGATTTGTAAGAAAATGATTATGTTCAAATGCATATGCCTATTTAACAAAACATTGGACGTTTCTCAAATAAAACATAAGCGTAAAAAGGCAAAAGGAAGACAAAGCAGATTTCTGTATTTGGAAAAGTGTTTGCATTAACTTTTTATGAGTATCTTTGTACAAAGGAGACAGACATCCTAGTAAGAGGATGTTGTCGCAAAAATTGAAAAGAATTATACAAAAGAAAGATGGCTATGTGTATCAATTCCATGTAATTCCATTCTGTTATAGCCTTCACAACTCTGAACATCTTGTCCATTCAATGCTTCGTCCGTCGATGATTGGATTGATCAGAAGCTCGAAGCTTGTTGGTGAAGAGATTGTTCTTTTAAAGTGATCCGACGAGACATAGTCATACGCTTTAATTCCCTAACTTTTGCCTGAATCTCCCTTTCGGGTTTTCGATCCACCGGGAAACCCTTTTTTGCCCAAGCCGCCCTTTCGAGTTTTCAGCTTGCCGGGTGTACAGATTTTTTGTTTTATCCCTAATTTTTGCCTGAACCGCCCTTTCGGGTTTTCGGTTCACCGGGATTCCCATTTTTGCCCAAGTCGCCCTTTCGGGTTTTCAACTTGTCGGGTTGTTTTATGCGTAGTATATTTTGACTATGTCTGCATTCGCAGGGTGTGGCAAATCGTCGCCGTCCATGGTGGTCAGAATCATTGCACCACCAGAAAATATGCTCTTGATCACAAATGGTCCTTCGTAAGTAGGAGTCCATTTACCCTTGGGATCACTTTGCGGTAAGATAATCTGCTTGATTACAAGATCTCCGACTTGATATACTTGACGTCTGACTTTCTTGTTGAAAGCCTTGATCATCTGTTTCTGGTACGTCTGACCATGGCAAACAGCAGCGAGTCGCTTCTCGTCGATCAGATTGAGTTGGTGAAGTCGGGTCTGAATCCAATCGTCTTCACTCAAACCAGAGTCCTTCATAATCCTTAAAGAAGGAATCTGAACCTCCATGGGTAGGACAGCTTCCATGCCATATACCAAAGAAAATGGGGTTTCCCCTGTTGACGTACGTGTCGTTGTACGGTATCCATGCAGAGCAAACGGTAACATCTCATGCCAGTCCTTGTAGGTGACTGTCATTTTCTGAATGATCTTCTTAATGTTTTTGTTCGTAGCTTCAACAGCACCGTTCATCTTCGGCCGATAGGGAGATGAATTGTGATGATAAATCTTGAACTGTTCGCATAGAGCGGTGATCATAGTATTGTTCAGATTAGTACCGTTGTCTGTGATGATCCTGTCGGGGACACCATACCGGCATATGAGGTTCTGCTTGATGAAGCGGGCATCCACATTTTTTGTAACAGAGGCGAAGGAAGCTGCTTCGACCCACTTGGTAAAATAATCAATGGCGACCAGGATGAAGCGATGTCCATTGGATGCCGTGGGCTTGATCTCTCCAATCATGTCAATGCCCCACATTGCGAATGGCCAAGGAGCTGTCAGAAAGTTGAGAGGGACAGGAGGAATATGAACCTTGACGGTGTAGATTTGACATTTGTGGCAAGTACGGGAATGTTGATGGCAATCAGCTTCCATGGTAGACCAGTAGTAGCCTGCCCTTAGAATCTTCTTAGCCATCGTATGTCCGCTCAAGTGGGTGCCAAATGTGCCGCTGTGTATCTTAGTCATGATTAACTCTGCTTCAGCTTTGTCTATGCATCGGAGTAAAACACAATCATGGCTGCGTTTATAAAGGATGCCATTGCTTAGGAAGAACTTGGCAGCAAACCTCCTTAAGAACTTCTTGTCATTTACGGAAGCTCCTTCAGGATATTCTCTAGTCTGGAGATACCTTTTGATTTCATGGAACCAGGGTTGTTCCACTACTTCTTCAGTATTAATCTCGTGACAATGTGCAGGTTCATCCATTCGCTCGATGGTGATTTGGGGAGCCTCGTTATCCTAGTTGAGTTTAAACATGGAAGACATTGTAGCCAGAGTATCTGCTAGCTGATTTTCTTCTCGCGGGAAATGCTCGAAGGTGATCTGCTCGAATTGAGGCAGTAACGTCAGGACATGTTCTTTGTATGGGACAAGATTAGGATGTTTTGTGTCCCACTCTCCTTTGATTTGACTGATAACCAAAGCCGAGTCCCCAAATACGATCAAAGATTTGATCCCCAAGTCTACAGCAGCCTTGAGACCAAAGATGCAAGCTTCATATTCGGCCATGTTGTTGGTACAGCTGAAACAAAGTCGGGCCGTGAAAGGTGTATGGCAACCTTCAGGGGAAATGAGTACCGCACCGATACCGTTCCCCTGTGCATTTGAAGCACCATCAAAGTACAGGGTCCATCGGGATCCCTTTTCAGGTCCGTCATACGGTCCTTTACCTTCAATGTTGTCCAAAGTCATGATGTCCTCGTCCGGGAAGTCGAATCTCATGGATTGATAATCTTCAATAGCTTGATGAGCTAGATGGTCAGCCAATACACTCCCTTTTATAGCTTTTTGGGTAGTATACTAGATGTCATACTCAGTCAGGATCATTTGCCATCTAGCGATTCTTCCAGATAAAGCAGGCTTCTCGAAGATATACTTGATCGGGTCCATTTTGGAAATCAGCAAAGTGGTATGAGTCAACATATATTGCCTTAGTCGCCGAGCAGCCCATACCAAAGCGCAGCAAGTTTTCTCGAGTAGCGAGTCTCACAGTCGGTAAACTTTTTGCTAAGGTAATAAATAGCATGCTCTTTTCGACCAGACTCGTCATGTTGGCCCAGTACACACCCCATTGAGTTGTCCAAAACAGTCAGATACATGATCAGCAGCCTTCCTTCGACGGGTGGCATCAGAATAGGAGGTTCTAGCAAATACTCCTTGATCTTATCAAAAGCAGTTTGACAATCATCGTTCCACTCGACTACCTGATCTTTCTTTAATAATTTGAAAATTGGCTCACAGGTAGACGTCAGGTGAGAGATGAACCTGGCGATATAGTTCAAGCGCCCCAAGAATCCTCTAACCTCCTTTTCAGTACGGGGGGCCGGCATTTCTTGTATAGCTTTTACTTTTGTTGGATCGACCTCAATGCCCTTGTTGCTGACAATAAATCCCAGAAGTTTACCAGACCTAACTCCAAAAGTGCACTTACTTGGATTCAGCCTGAGTTTGTACTCCTTCAACCTGGCAAACAGCTTTTGCAAATGTTCAAGGTGTTCTTCTTCCGTTTGTGATCGAGCTATCATGTCATCTACGTAAACCTCAATCTCATGATGTATCATATCATGGAATAAGGCTACCATGGCGCGTTGATAAGTTGCCCCTACGTTCTTCAGTCCGAACGGCATCACCTTGTAGCAGAAGGTACCCCATTGTGTAACAAAGGTTGTTTTCTCCATGTCCACGGGGGCCATTTTAATTTGGTTGTAGCCCGAGAATCCATCCATGAAAGAAAATACTTTGTGCTGAGCCGTGTTGTCAATCAAAATGTCGATATGGGGTAGCAGAAAATCATCTTTAGGGCTGGCCCTGTTTAAATCTCGGTAGTCCATGCACATTCTGACCTTGCCGTCTTTTTTGGGAACGGGCACAATGTTAGCAACCCATTATGGATAGGATGTAACAGCTAGAAAGCCAGTGTTGAATTGCTTCATTACTTCAGCTTTAATCTTCTCCGACATGTCGGGCCTCATTCGGCGGACTTTTTGCTTGATCGGTGGACAGTCTTCTCTTGTAGGGAGACGGTGAACCACGATATCTGTGTCTAACCCTGGCATGTCTTCATAGGACCAGGCGAAGATTTCAACGTATTCATTCAACAGCTGTATTAAGCGTTCCTTGACACTTGGTTCCAGATTGGCACCCACTTGTACTTCTTTCCTGTCTTCCTCTGTCCCTAAGTTGACAGTTTCCAACAACTCTTCATGAGGTAAGATGGCCCTCTCTTCTTGTTGTAGAAGTCTGGCTAGCTCTCCCGGTACTTCACAATCTTCGTCATCTTCGTACTCAGCCTGATTGACCAAATCTTCAGAGTTATTGAAGGATACAACAGAATAGTCACCCATGGAATCCGGAGTGGATGGGTATCTGCATTTGTGAGTGTGGGTATGTGTAAGGGATAGCCATCCTTAAACAAACAAAAATGCAAAAGGAAATAAGATGAACACAGCAGTTTATAAATGAAAAACGTCCAATGAATCATTAAACATGGCATATGATTATGAAGAGAATCAAAACCCTTACAAATGGACCTACATGCCCCGGGCAAGGCATGAGGTGAAAAAGTAGTGTGCAGATTGTTTTAGTAATTATTACAGACCAACAGGAAATGTTCGAAAGATAAATTACTGATTAATGAAAGTAATGGGGACGAAGTCTTTCGCCTCCCAGTTGTGCAGTCCCCCTTCAATGGTTGGGAAGATCCAATCTTCAACGTTACCCTCTTCGTCTTCGTCTTCTAAAGAATTGATTCCATGAGGAGAAATCTTGATGGGTGTCTTTTCAATTTTGGAGCGACGCATAGCTTTTTGCCCCGCAGCGGTAAATCCCAACCCAAACTTGTCTGTCTTGTGAGGAAAGTCAGGCAACTGTCCCCATGTTGAGCTCTTCCCCTCCTTCATTGCAGCCTTTACGTCTTTCAGAGATGCCATCCTGGCCACCTGCTTGGGTACCTCAGCTACTGCCTTTGCTACCGCAACCTCGGGAGAAACTTCCTCGAAGTGTTGAAAGGGTGTTTCAATGAAATCGCCGTCCACTTCCACATACCGAAAGGAGTTCAGATGACTGATCATGTACTCCTCCTCACCGTGTACGGTTATGATTTTTCCCTTAACAGGGTATTTCAACATCTGATGTAGAGAGGAAGTGACTGCCCCAGCATTATGTATCCACGGCCTTCCTAGCAAGCAAGAGTATGATGGGAGGATGTCCATCACATAAAAGGTTGAGTGGAACACTTTAGTGCCTACCTTGATGGGAATGTCGACCTCCCCATGCACCATCCTCTTAGACCCGTCAAAGGCCCTGGCAATGATATTACTTGGTTTCAGCTCCAAGCCTTCACAATCCAATCGGTCCAGAGCTTTCTTAGGGAGCACATTCAGAGAAGAACCAGTGTCGACCAAGACATGGGCGAGAGTGGTTCCTCGGCATTCAACTGACACATGCAGTGCATCATTGTGCTTTCTTCCTTTCGGAGTCAGGTCAGCATCAGAGAAACCCAAGCCGTTGTCGGCGGTAAGGCTGGCTACACAATATTGGAATTGATCGGCTGAGGTTTCTTGGGGTACATGGGCTGTCTTCAAAAACCTTATCAAGGCTTTGGCATGAGCCTCCGAACAAAGCAGTAATGCTAACATGGATATTTTCGAGGGGGTTTGCCCCAGTTGTTCTACAACATCGTAATCACTCTTCTTAATTATTTTCAGAATCTCCTCCATTTCTTTCTTAGAGGTTTCGGGGATGACCAATGGTTGAGCCCTCGTCCTGACGAGCTCTTCTTGGATCCCTTTCCCCTTATCAGCAGAAGTAGGAGGAACAACCACAGGAGTAACAGCTTCTTCAATCAACGGAGTTCTTGCAGATAGTTTTATCGGTGCAGGATTAACTTTGGTAGCAGCTGAGGGTCCAAAGATTGCCTTTGGAGGGGCAATCTCTGGAGAGAAAATTCTCCCACTTCGGGTAATCTTACTCGTACCGGCAATGTTTCCAATGTCGGCAGTTTCTTCGTCAGAGCTCTCTTCAGTTATCTCAATTTGTTTAACACCGTGGTAGTAGATTTCTCCACCATAATTCAACGGTATCGATTTGTCAGATTTGTAGGGGACGGGCCCAGGCATGGTTATTTTCAGAGGTGCAATCTTCGGAACTGATGTAATCTTAACAGGCCTTTTGGGGACCTTGGAAAGATTGGCGGAAATGGTGATTATTGAAACTTCATTGATAGGGGTTGGAGTAACAGGAATATTTTCGAAAAGAATTTGTTGGTTGTCCATTAGGCGTTGGATGCCTATCTTCAGCAATGGACAGTCGATTGGTAGGGAGTAACAGAGGTAGCAATCTTCCTTACAACCCGGGAAAATCCCGGCTTTTAACAAATTCAGCTTGATTGTTAGTAGTGGAGTTACCAGATCATCAACAGCAGAAACATACAGATCTTCTTCAACAGCATGGACATTGCGACCATGCTTTGGCATTAGGGCGGATATTACATTTGGTTTCTCGGGGGCATCGAACTCAACCTCCTTTGTATCTATCAAATCTTGAATTTTATTCTTAAGCGCCCAACAATCGTTGGTGTCATGCCCGGCGCTGTCAGAATGATAGGCACATTTAGCATTGGGATGATAGTGTGGGGAAGTGGTATTCACATTTTTTGGCTCCTCCCTAATATTGGTGAGATTCAACTTCAACAGATGGGGAAGAACTTGTGCGGGCGTCATGTTGATGCGGGTGTACTGTCGTTGTGGCCGTTCTCCCCATTGCTGTTTAGGTCTGGGCTGATTGTTACGAGGCTGATCATTTGATGAATTTTGAATCATCACGGCCCCTACAGTCGGCCGTCGATCAGTTCTCCCCAATCCTTTTTGAGAGTACACAACAGCTGCTTCCTTCTTGGCCGGGAATGGTTTTTTAACAGTTGTGGAGGCAGAGGCATCCCTTTGAATCTTCCCGCTCTTAATACCAGCTTCCACCCGCTCGCCAGTCATAATCAATTCAGTAAACCCCGCAGAAGAACTCCCGGTCAAATGATTGAAGAAAGGGCCAGATAGAGTCCCCAAGAACATATCAACTAGTTCCCTATCTGAAAGTGGTGGTTGTACCCTTCCGGCCAAGTCGCGCCATTTCTGGGCGTATTCTTTGAATCCCTCATTTAAGGCCATCCCCATACTCTGTAGCTGAGTACGGGTTGGCGCCAAGTCAGCGTTATATTGATACTAGCGATAAAAGGCAGCTGCCAAGTCTTCCCAGTTATGCACTTCTGACCTCTCAAGCTGGTAAAACCAGTCTAGCTGAGTACCGGACAAGCTATCTTGGAAAAAGTGTACCCAGAGATTTCTATCGGATGTATGAGGTTGAATTCTTCTGACATACGACCTTAGGTGCATCTTCGGGAAAGACAGATCGTCATATTTTGCAAAAGTTGGCACCTTAAACTTTGGAGGGATCACAATTCCAGCAATCCATCCCAATTCTTCAAAATCTAACCCGGGAACCCTTTGCAGCTCCATGGTTGCCAGTCTATCCTCCAGGTTTTTGTATTTGTCGTCCGCTGGCGGGTATTGCTGCTCTGAATAATCTGCATCTTCCTCTACCTCTTCCTCTTCAGCCTCGGACTCAGAAGGTAATGCAGCCCATTTTCCTTTACCGGTCCCCTCATCAGATGTGGAGGGGAATTCAAGAACTCTCCTAGCTTCTTCTCAAATCTTCTTCCCAGTGTAGCTACCCTAACTCTTTTCTTCTTCTTTTTTCCTTTTTCTTGCTCTTTATTCCCTAACAGTGCTTTAAGATCCTCCTAACCCTTTGCTAAGGTCATGAGAAGCTGTTGAAACTGCGAGTTTTGTGCCTGCAGATCTTTGACCGTCTGCTCAATATCCATCTTACTGAAATAAACAGCAGAAAGATAAGGAAACCTGGTGTGAAGACCTGTTGATGCATATGATGAATGATATGTTTATTCATGTAATGCATTCAAGGGTTTAGAAATTCAAAATTGTTGTAGACAAAAAGAAACACGTCATATTAATAAGAATAAATTTTGTCAGTACATAAATGCCCCATGGGCCAAATATTACAAAAACTTCTTAAGGTAAAAAGACGTTGCGCATCCTCTTTGGTGCGATGTAAGTGTTGAGGGTCTCTTCCTCGTGAAGTCGGCGGGTAAGCTCCAAAACCTTCTTCTCACTGGCATAGAAGATGGCTTCAAAAGTATCCCTTTCTTCCTTGAGTTGGATCCAACTCTTCTGCATTTCCTCCCATGATGTTGGCATGTCAGGATGTAGGATGATGTATGGAACCTCTCCTTCCTTAATAGGCTCTTTAATCAAAGAGAGAATATGAGGGTAAGGCATCATAAGACTCTGGGCTCGGGTTCTTACCCACTTGAGATAAGGCTCAAGAGGGATGGAGTTCTTGTGCCCCAGTGTCTTGCTATCTACCTTGTTAGGCATCCTCCAAGCTCTGATGAATCTTTGGCGAAGTCCTTGTGCATCGTTGTCGAAGTCAAAAACTAGGTCAGGAATCAGCATGTCATGAGGGCCATCCCTCCGAGCATATCCAAATTGTCTCAAAGCTAGACAAGGGTTGTAGGTAATGCCTCCCCTAATGCCAAGTAATGGAACATTATGGAACTCACCACAACGATCGATGATGATGACATTTTCTCTGGACCGAGAACACCAATGTACATCAGAATGTGTGAGGGTCATCAATCGTTGTGACCACCTTAAGCCTTGCTCATTCTTCAAAACAGATTGTGGAATGTGATAAATAAACCACCTTGCAAGGAGAGGAGTATAGCACATGAGAACACCTCTCTTCCTCATTGTTCGTGTGTAAAATGAGTGGAGGATGTCCCCAAGCAATGTAGGTATGGGATTCCTGGATAGGAAGATCTTAACAGCATTCACATCTATAAGTTGGTCAGGATTTGGGAACAAGACCAACCCATAAATAAGGAGTGCCACAATTTCTTCAAAGGCTTGCAGATCCAATGAATTCCAACACTCTTGTGTCTTCTCAAACAAGAATTTTGCCAAGAAGCCTTTGACGCCACTTCTAGTTTCCCAATGCCCCTTAATGTCAGATGATTGCAAGTGTAGTGCTTGAGCAACATCTTCCGGTTTTGGTTCTTTTTCCGTACCGTTGTAGGGTAGTTGATTAAGAATAGGAATTCTCAGGAGTTGAGAAAATTCCTCCAAAGTAGGCACCAATTGGTAGTCGGGGAATGTGAAACAGTGGTGAAGGGGGTCAAAGAACTGGAACAACACTTTCACCATGTCTTCTTCAATGTTGGTGTTGACTAGGCTGAGCAGTCTACCATGTCTTTCACTGAAGAGAGAGCTTTCTGGAATTCTGGATGTAAGCTCCTTGAGTTGAGGAGGGATTCTCACAAGGTTGACTTGGATAGTTTTCCTGCGAAGAATTTCCATGACCTACAAAACAAGAACAAAGATGAAGATCCAAACCCTTGAAATGGTTAGTGGATGCATATGATGCTTTATGATGTTCATGATGTATGCACAGACATATGTACAAGCAATTCACACCAAACCCTAGTTTCAGGCTTGCATGGGGTTTCATAGGTAAGTACGCTCTTGAGTGTAGTTGGCTTAAAAACCTGTCCTATAAATAGTAACCGGGTTCTAAGGAGCTCAATATCATTGGATTGTTTTCCATGTTCATTGTTTTGGTTTAGCCACTTAACTAGCGACCAAAATATTCCAAGAAAACAACCCTCAATGAGTGTAGTATCGAGTATCTACCAACTTCGGACTGCACCAAAGCCGGTCATCTCACTACCCCTAATAAAAGGCCAAGGTGGTCATGTAAGCTTCTAGGTCATTAGTGCTTGGTGACATCACTCAGCGGCCCCGTACTCTCCTTGATTGAACTCAAGGGTTACCAGTACTCACAAATATGTCGCACTAATATAGTTATTGCTTCAACCGTGTCGGTATACCCCGCATAGTTTCCACAACGTATTGCTATCTATGAATGTTTCCCAAATCCGGGTGTAGGATTTCAAGCCCAAACAAGAGAACCAAAATGTAAAGCAATCAAAGCAAACAATTAGTCATGCAAAAGGGTGATCTAAGCCCTAAGGTTACTCCACTTTTAGGTCAATCCCCAGCAGAGTCGCCAGTTCTGTGATACAGTGGGAGAACTGACTTGAGGTTTTGCGTTTGTTTTCGCAAATGTTTCGGTTGAGCAAGAGTCGCCACCGACTTTTTATTTTATCCTAAGGAAAGGTTAAAAAGCACAGGAAAAACCTTTGAGATGTTTTCTTGGGTTCGGGGAGTAGATTATAGAAAGGGAAGGTATTAGCACCCTTTCTATCCATGGTTATCCATGGGCTCTTAGTTACTTGCTTAGATCACTTGCCTTTGCTTTTCAATTGTTTGAAATGGTGCTTTGTGTGTGCGGTTTTGAAAATGTTTTGAAAAAGATGCCTTGTCTAGGCAACCGTTGTAACAATTCTTTACTCTAATGTTTTACAAAGGTGTTTGTCTTTTTGAAAAGATGTTTCAATGTTTTTGAAAGTTTGTTTTGAAATTGTGTGGAGATGTGTGTTTGAAAAATGGCAAGTGTGTTTTGCAAGTTGGATCAAGTAATTAAGAGCCATCTACCCTAAATTTCTCAAAGATCTTTCTCATGTTTTAACCCTTTTAACAGTGTTGTTTCACCATTTTATTTGGTGAACAACCTTGTGTTAGGATGTTAACGGGACGGGAGCGGGTCATCGTTTAGACCATGAATGCAATAGTGTCAAGTGTCTTTGGAAATTTTCTTGAGGGACTATGATAATTTTTGTTTAGGCAATAAGATAGCGTCATCGAGGGACTATGATCTTTTTGATTGTTTTTGTTTTGTTTTGTTTTTCCAAAGTACTTGACATGCAAACATGGTCCATTTTTGAAGGCAACAAGTGGAGTAACCCTAAGGGTGCAAGTGTGCATTGTTTGTTTTTCATGCATTTATCTTGAATTAGGTCAAGCTATTTGTTGATTGATTTTTTGCATACAAACCCTAAGTCTATCATGGCATAATGTGGAAACATTTAAATGTGCGAGAATTTAAAGTCCTAAATTATTACAACATGGAAGACATTGTAGCCAGAGTATTTGCTAGCTGATTTTCTTCTCGCGGGAAATGCTCGAAGGTGATCTTCTCGAATTGAGGCAGTAACGTCAGGACATGTTCTTTGTATGGGATAAGATTAGGATGTTTGGTGTCCCACTCTCCTTTGATTTGATTGATAACCAAAGCTGAGTCCCCAAATACGATCAAAGATTTGATCCCCAAGTCTACAGCAGCCTTGAGACCAAAGATGCAAGCTTCATATTCGGCCATGTTGTTGGTACAGCTGAAACAAAGTCGGGCCGTGAAAGGTGTATGGCAGCCTTCAGGGGAAATGAGTACCGCACCGATACAGTTTCCTGTGCATTTGAAGCACCATCAAAGTACAGGGTCCATCGGGATCCCTTTTCAAGTCCGTCATACGGTCCTTTACCTTCAATGTTGTCTAAAGTCATGATGTCCTCGTCCGGGAAGTCGAATCTCATGGATTGATAATCTTCAATAGCTTGATGAGCTAGATGGTCAGCCAATACACTCCCTTTTATAGCTTTTTGGGTAGTATACTAGATGTCATACTCATTCAGGATCATTTGCCATCTAGCGATTCTTCCAGATAAAGCAGGCTTCTCGAAGATATACTTGATCGAGTCCAT
The DNA here is from genome assembly GCA_948472305.1 of Vicia faba. Lineage (NCBI taxonomy): Eukaryota > Viridiplantae > Streptophyta > Magnoliopsida > Fabales > Fabaceae > Vicia > Vicia faba. Next base: position 103,624,597 of record OX451737.1, read on the forward strand.
TTTGGAAATCAGCAAAGTGGTATGAGTCAACATATATTGCCTTAGTCGCCGAGCAGCCCATACCAAAGCGCAGCAAGTTTTCTCGAGCAGTGAGTAGCGAGTCTCACAGTCGGTAAACTTTTTGCTAAGGTAATAAATAGCATGCTCTTTTCGACCAGACTCGTCATGTTGGCCCAGTACACACCCCATTGAGTTGTCCAAAACAGTCAGATACATGATCAGCGGCCTTCCTTCGACGGGTGGCATCAGAATAGGAGGTTCTAGCAAATACTCCTTGATCTTATCAAAAGCAGTTTGACAATCATCGTTCCACTCGACTACCTGATCTTTCTTTAATAATTTGAAAATTGGCTCACAGGTAGACGTCAGGTGAGAGATGAACCTGGCGATATAGTTCAAGCGCCCCAAGAATCCTCTAACCTCCTTTTCAGTACGGGGGGCCGGCATTTCTTGTATAGCTTTTACTTTTGTTGGATCGACCTCAATGCCCTTGTTGCTGACAATAAATCCCAGAAGTTTACCAGACCTAACTCCAAAAGTGCACTTACTTGGATTCAGCCTGAGTTTGTACTCCTTCAACCTGGCAAACAGCTTTTGCAAATGTTCAAGGTGTTCTTCTTCCGTTTGTGATCGAGCTATCATGTCATCTACGTAAACCTCAATCTCATGATGTATCATATCATGGAATAAGGCTACCATGGCGCGTTGATAAGTTGCCCCTACGTTCTTCAGTCCGAACGGCATCACCTTGTAGCAGAAGGTACCCCATTGTGTAACAAAGGTTGTTTTCTCCATGTCCACGGGGGCCATTTTAATTTGGTTGTAGCCCGAGAATCCATCCATGAAAGAAAATACTTTGTGCTGAGCCGTGTTGTCAATCAAAATGTCGATATGGGGTAGCAGAAAATCATCTTTAGGGCTGGCCCTGTTTAAATCTCGGTAGTCCGTGCACATTCTGACCTTGCCGTCTTTTTTGGGAACGGGCACAATGTTAGCAACCCATTGTGGATAGGATGTAACAGCTAGAAAGCCAGTGTTGAATTGCTTCACTACTTCAGCTTTAATCTTCTCCGACAAGTCGGGCCTCATTCGGTGGACTTTTTGCTTGATCGGTGGACAGTCTTCTCTTGTAGGGAGACGGTGAACCACGATATTTGTGTCTAACCCTGGCATGTCTTCATAGGACCAGGTGAAGATTTCAACGTATTCATTCAACAGCTGTATTAAGCGTTCCTTGACACTTGGTTCCAGATTGGCACCCACTTGTACTTCTTTCCTGTCTTCCTCTGTCCCTAAGTTGACAGTTTCCAACAACTCTTCATGAGGTAAGATGGCCCTCTCTTCTTGTTGTAGAAGTCTGGCTAGCTCTCCCGGTACTTCACAATCTTCGTCATCTTCGTACTCAGCCTGATTGACCAAATCTTCAGAGTTATTGAAGGATACAACAGAATAGTCACCCATGGAATCCGGAGTGGATGGGTATCTGCATTTGTGAGTGTGGGTGTGTGTAAGGGATAGCCATCCTTAAACAAACAAAAATGCAAAAGGAAATAAGATGAACACAGCAGTTTATAAATGAAAAACGTCCAATGAATCATTAAACATGGCATATGATTATGAAGAGAATCAAAACCCTTACAAATGGACCTACATGCCCCGGGAAAGGCATGAGGTGAAAAAGTAGTGTGCAGATTGTTTTAGTAATTATTACAGACCAACAGGAAATGTTTGAAAGATAAATTACTGATTAATGAAAGTAATGGGGACGAAGTATTTCGCCTCCCAGTTGTGCAATCCCCCTTCAATGGTTGGGAAGATCCAATCTTCAACGTTACCCTCTTCGTCTTCGTCTTCTAAAGCATTGATTCCATGAGGAGAAATCTTGATGGGTGTCTTTTCAATTTTGGAGCGACGCATAGCTTTTTGCCCCGCAGCGGTAAATCCTAACCCAAACTTGTCTGTCTTGTGAGGAAAGTCAGGCAACTGTCCCCATGTTGAGCTCTTCCCCTCCTTCATTGCAGCCTTTACGTCTTTCAGAGATGCCATCCTGGCCACCTGCTTGGGTACCTCAGCTACTGCCTTTGCTACCGCAACCTCGGGAGAAACTTCCTCGAAGTGTTGAAAGGGTGTTTCAATGAATTCTCCGTCCACTTCCATATACCGAAAGGAGTTCAGATGACTGATCATGTACTCCTCCTCACCGTGTACGGTTATGATTTTTCCCTTAACAGGGTATTTCAACATCTGATGTAGAGAGGAAGTGACTGCCCCAGCATTATGTATCCACGGCCTTCCTAGCAAGCAAGAGTATGATGGGAGGATGTCCATCACATAAAAGGTTGAGTGGAACACTTTAGTGCCTACCTTGATGGGAATGTCGACCTCCCCATGCACCATCCTCTTAGACCCGTCAAAGGCCCTGGAAATGATATTACTTGGTTTCAGCTCCAAGCCTTCACAATCCAATCGGTCCAGAGCTTTCTTAGGGAGCACATTCAGAGAAGAACCAGTGTCGACCAAGACATGGGCGAGAGTGGTTCCTCGGCATTCAACTGACACATGCAGTTCATCATTGTGCTTTCTTCCTTTCGGAGTCAGGTCAGCATCAGAGAAACCCAAGCCGTTGTCGGCGGTAAGGCTGGCTACACAATATTGGAATTGATCGGCTGAGGTTTCTTGGGGTACATGGGCTGTCTTCAAAAACCTTATCAAGGCTTTGGCATGAGCCTCCGAACAAAGCAGTAATGCTAACATGGATATTTTCGAGGGGGTTTGCCCCAGTTGTTCTACAACATCGTAATCACTCTTCTTAATTATTTTCAGAATCTCCTCCATTTCTTTCTTAGAGGTTTCGGGGATGACCAATGGTTGAGCCCTCGTCCTGACGAGCTCTTCTTGGATCCCTTTCCCCTTATCAGCAGAAGTAGGAGGAACAACCACAGGAGTAACAGCTTCTTCAATCAACGGAGTTCTTGCAGATAGTTTTATCGGTGCAGGATTAACTTTGGCAGCAGCTGAGGGTCCAAAGATTGCCTTTGGAGGGGCAATCTCTGGAGAGAAAATTCTCCCACTTCGGGTAATCTTACTCGTACCGGCAATGTTTCCAATGTCGGCAGTTTCTTCGTCAGAGCTCTCTTCAGTTATCTCAATTTGTTTAACACCGTGGTAGTAGATTTCTCCACCATAATTCAACGGTATCGATTTGTCAGATTTGTAGGGGACGGGCCCAGGCATGGTTATTTTCAGAGGTGCAATCTTCGGAACTGATGTAATCTTAACAGGCCTTTTGGGGACCTTGGAAAGATTGGCGGAAATGGTGATTATTGAAACTTCATTGATAGGGGTTGGAGTAACAGGAATCTTTTCGAAAAGAATTTGTTGGTTGTCCATTAGGCGTTGGATGCCTATCTTCAGCAATGGACAGTCGATTGGTAGGGAGTAACAGAGGTAGCAATCTTCCTTACAACCCGGGAAAATCCCGGCTTTTAACAAATTCAGCTTGATTGTTAGTAGTGGAGTTACCAGATCATCAACAGCAGAAACATACAGATCTTCTTCAACAGCATGGACATTGCGACCATGCTTTGGCATTGGGGCGGATATTACATTTGGTTTCTCGGGGGCATCGAACTCAACCTCCTTTGTATCTATCAAATCTTGAATTTTATTCTTAAGCGCCCAACAATCGTTGGTGTCATGCCCGGCGCTGTCAGAATGATAGGCACATTTAGCATTGGGATGATAGTGTGGGGAAGTGGTATTCACATTTTTTGGCTCCTCCCTAATATTGGTGAGATTCAACTTCAACAGATGGGGAAGAACTTGTGCGGGCGTCATGTTGATGCGGGTGTACTGCCGTTGTGGCCGTTCTCCCCATTGCTGTTTAGGTCTGCGCTGATTGTTACGAGGCTGATCATTTGATGAATTTTGAATCATCACGGCCCCTACAGTCGGCCGGCGATCAGTTCTCCCCAATCCTTTTTGAGAGTACACAACAGCTGCTTCCTTCTTGGCCGGGAATGGTTTTTTAACAGTTGTGGAGGCAGAGGCATCCCTTTGAATCTTCCCGCTCTTAATACCAGCTTCCACCCGCTCGCCAGTCATAATCAATTCAGTAAACCCCGCGGAAGAACTCCCGGTCAAATGATTGAAGAAAGGGCCAGATAGAGTCCCCAAGAACATATCAACTAGTTCCCTATCTGAAAGTGGTGGTTGTACCCTTCCGGCCAAGTCGCGCCATTTCTGGGCGTATTCTTTGAATCCCTCATTTAAGGCCATCCCCATACTCTGTAGCTGAGTACGGGTTGGCGCCAAGTCAGCATTATATTGATACTGGAGATAAAAGGCAGCTGCCAAGTCTTCCCAGTTATGCACTTCTGACCTCTCAAGCTGGTAAAACCAGTCTAGCTGAGTACCGGACAAGCTGTCTTGGAAAAAGTGTACCCAGAGATTTCTATCGGATGTATGAGGTTGAATTCTTCTGACATACGACCTTAGGTGCATCTTCGGGAAAGACAGATCGTCATATTTTGCAAAAGTTGGCACCTTAAACTTTGGAGGGATCACAATTCCAGCAATCCATCCCAATTCTTCAAAATCTAACCCGGGAACCCTTTGCAGCTCCATGGTTGCCAGTCTATCCTCCAGGTTTTTGTATTTGTCGTCCGCTGGCGGGTATTGCTGCTCTGAATAATCTGCATCTTCCTCTACCTCTTCCTCTTCAGCCTTGGACTCAGAAGGTAATGCAGCCCATTTTCCTTTACCGGTCCCCTCATCAGATGTGGAGGGGAATTCAAGAACTCTCCTAGCTTCTTCTCAAATCTTCTTCCCAGTGTAGCTACCCTAACTCTTTTCTTCTTCTTTTTTCCTTTTTCTTGCTCTTTATTCCCTAACAGTGCTTTAAGATCCTCCTAACCCTTTGCTAAGGTCATGAGAAGCTGTTGAAACTGCGAGTTTTGTGCCTGCGGATCTTTGACCGTCTGCTCAATATCCATCTTACTGAAATAAACAGCAGAAAGATAAGGAAACCTGGTGTGAAGACCTGTTGATGCATATGATGAATGATATGTTTATTCATGTAATGCATTCAAGGGTTTAGAAATTCAAAATTGTTGCAGACAAAAAGAAACACGTCATATTAATAAGAATAAATTTTGTCAGTACATAAATGCCCCATGGGCCAAATATTACAAAAACTTCTTAAGGTAAAAATACGTTGCGCATCCTCTTTGGTGTTATGTAAGTGTTGAAGGTCTCTTCCTCGTGAAGTCGGCGGGTAAGCTCCAAAACCTTCTTCTCACTGGCGTAGAAGCTGGCTTCAAAAGTATCCTTTTCTTCCTTGAGTTGGATCCAACTCTTCTGCATTTCCTCCCATGATGTTGGCATGTCAGGATGTAGGATGATGCATGGAACCTCTCCTTCCTTAATAGGCTCTTTAATCAAAGAGAGAATATGAGGGTAAGGCATCATAAGACTCTGGGCTCGGGTTCTTACCCACTTGAGATAAGGCTCAAGAGGGATGGAGTTCTTGTGCCCCAGTGTCTTGCTATCTACCTTGTTAGGCATCCTCCAAGCTCTGATGAATCTTTGGCGAAGTCCTTGTGCATCGTTGTCGAAGTCAAAAACTAGGTCAGGAATCAGCATGTCATGAGGGCCATCCCTCCGAGCATAATCAAATTGTCTCAAAGCTAGACAAGGGTTGTAGGTAATGCCTCCCCTAATGCCAAGTAATGGAACATTAGGGAACTCACCACAACGATCGATGATGATGACATTTTCTCTGGACCGAGAACACCAATGTACATCAGAATGTGTGAGGGTCATCAATCATTGTGACCACCTTAAGCCTTGCTCATTCTTCAAAACAGATTATGGAATGTGAGAAATAAACCACCTTGCAAGGAGAGGAGTACAGCACATGAGAACACCTCTCTTCCTCATTGTTCGTGTGTAAAATGAGTGGAGGATGTCCCCAAGCAATGTAGGTATGGGATTCCTGGATAGGAAGATCTTAACAGCATTCACATCTATAAGTTGGTCAGGATTTGGGAACAAGACCAACCCATAAATAAGGAGTGCCACAATTTCTTCAAAGGCTTGCAGATCCAATGAATTCCAACACTCTTGTGTCTTCTCAAACAAGAATTTTGCCAAGAAGCCTTTGACGCCACTTCTAGTTTCCCAATGCCCCTTAATGTCAGATGATTGCAAGTGTAGTGCTTGAGCAACATCTTCCGGTTTTGGTTCTTTTTCCGTACCGTTGTAGGGTAGTTGATTAAGAATAGGAATTCTCAGGAGTTGAGAAAATTCCTCCAAAGTAGGCACCAATTGGTAGTCGGGGAATGTGAAACAGTGGTGAAGGGGGTCAAAGAACTGGAACAACACTTTCACCATGTCTTCTTCAATGTTGGTGTTGACTAGGCTGAGCAGTCTACCATGTCTTTCACTGAAGAGAGAGCTTTCTGGAATTCTGGATGTAAGCTCCTTGAGTTGAGGAGGGATTCTCACAAGGTTGACTTGGATAGTTTTCCTGCGAAGAATTTCCATGACCTACAAAACAAGAACAAAGATGAAGATCCAAACCCTTGAAATGGTTAGTGGATGCATATGATGCTTTATGATGTTCATGATGTATGCACAGACATATGTACAAGCAATTCACACCAAACCCTAGTTTCAGGCTTGCATGGGGTTTCATAGGTAAGTACGCTCTTGAGTGTAGTTGGCTTAAAAACCTGTCCTATAAATAGTAACCGGGTTCTAAGGAGCTCAATATCATTGGATTGTTTTCCATGTTCATTGTTTTGGTTTAGCCACTTAACTAGCGACCAAAATATTCCAAGAAAATAACCCTCAATGAGTGTAGTATCGAGTATCTACCAACTTCGGACTGCACCAAAGCCGGTCATCTCACTACCCCTAATAAAAGGCCAAGGTGGTCAAGTAAGGTTCTAGGTCATTAGTGCTTGGTGACATCACTCAGCGGCCCCGTACTCTCCTTGATTGAACTCAAGGGTTACCGGTACTCACAAATATGTCGCACTAATATAGCTATTGCTTCAACCGTGTCGGTATACCCCGCATAGTTTCCACAACGTATTGCTATCTATGAATGTTTCCCAAATTCGGGTGTAGGATTTCAAGCCCAAACAAGAGAACCAAAATGTAAAGCAATCAAAGCAAACAATTAGTCATGCAAAAGGGTGATCTAAGCCCTAAGGTTACTCCACTTTTAGGTCAATCCCCAGCAGAGTCGCCAGTTCTGTGATACGGTGGGAGAACTGACTTGAGGTTTTGTGTTTGTTTTCGCAAATGTTTCGGTTGAGCAAGAGTCGCCACCGACTTTTTATTTTATCCTAAGGAAAGGTTAAAAAGCACAGGAAAAACCTTTGAGATGTTTTCTTGGGTTCGGGGAGTAAATTATAGAAAGGGAAGGTATTAGCACCCTTTCTATCCATGGTTATCCATGGGCTCTTAGTTACTTGCTTAGATCACTTGCCTTTGCTTTTCAATTGTTTGAAATGGTGCTTTGTGTGTGTGGTTTTGAAAATGTTTTGAAAAAGATGCCTTGTCTAGGCAACCGTTGTAACAATTCTTTACTCGAATGTTTTACAAAGGTGTTTGTCTTTTTGAAAAGATGTTTCAATGTTTTTGAAAGTTTGTTTTGAAATTGTGTGGAGATGTGTGTTTGAAAAATGGCAAGTGTGTTTTGCAAGTTGGATCAAGTAATTAAGAGCCATCTACCCTAAATTTCTCAAAGATCTTTCTCATGTTTTAACCCTTTTAACAGTGTTGTTTCACCATTGTATTTGGTGAACAACCTTGTGTTAGGATGTTAACGGGACGGGCGCGGGTCATCGTTTAGACCATGAATGCAATAGTGTCAAGTGTCTTTGGAGATTTTCTTGAGGGACTATGATAATTTTTGTTTAGGCAATAAGATAGCGTCATCGAGGGACTATGATCTTTTTGATTGTTTTTGTTTTGTTTTGTTTTGCCAAAGTACTTGACATGCAAACATGGTCCATTTTTGAAGGCAACAAGTGGAGTAACCCTAAGGGTGCAAGTGTGCATTGTTTGTTTTTCATGCATTTATCTTGAATTAGGTCAAGCTATTTGTTGATTGATTTTTTGCATACAAACCCTAAGTCTATCATGGCATAATTTGGAAACATTTAAATGTGCGAGAATTTAAAGTCCTAAATTATTACAACAAGATTATGGGGATGGGGATACAAGTTTGCATTTGGGGATATTTGACAAGAAATTGATCTAAGTTATTACAACCATATCGAATGTATACAAATATTTAATTGTACAATATTTAAATAAATACAATGAATATGCAAAATGTATTATACACAAAATGATTTTTTATGTATGTGAAAGTATCTTTCAATGTGAAATATAAACAAAAATAAAAAGGTCAAATTTTGAATATTTTTGTCATTTAGGGAAAAACCCTAATTTTTTAAGTAAATAATATTTATTTATTAATTATATACAATATATATTAAAAAATAAAATAATAAAAAATATATTGTAAAAAAAAGTGTTTTTTAGTGTCATGTATTAATAAAAATAAAAATGTATTATTTTTTATATTTTTATCCTAAGTATTCTAATAAATATAATATACAAGAATTTATATATATATATATATATATTTACTAAAGCTATTAAATATAAAAAGATAAAATTAATTATTTATGTACATGGAAAAAATGTATATTTAAGAAAATATTTTCAAGATGTAAATAAAAATAATAACTGAAAATAAATATAATTTTTGTATTTATTTTTTAGGGTTTTAGTAAAAGTATATATATTTATTTACATACATATGTTAAATAAGACAAATAAATGCCAAATAAATGCAAAAAAATGTGAAAAAATATTTTTAGGATTTTCTATATTTGAACAAAAAATAATAAGTCAGAAACAAAAAGAAAAATGCAAAAAAAAAGCAAGTATTTCACATAATGGGCCAGGGGGTGCAAATGGAAAAAAGGGGTGTGAATAGCAAAACAAACTCAGGCCCAGCCCAAGCCAACCTTCTTCAACCTCCAGCTTCTGTTTCAAAAACGTGTGCCTTCTTGTTCATCATACTAACTTCTGATTCTTTGACTTTTAGCAAAAACTCATAACACCAATAATGTAGAGCATCAAAAGACGAATTCAGACATATAAAATACTTGACCTAACTCTAAGAATCCAGGGAGAATTTCTTCATCCCCAATTTCTGACCTAATTTTTCTTCAATGTTCATGGCTAAAATTCTCACAGCATACTTAATATAAATGAAAAGTAATCATATGTATGGCTTCAGGGCTATGAGTAGAGCATGTTTCATTCATAAACCTAAGCCTAACTCTTCCTAGATTGAGAGATAGAAGTCCATGGTTTTACCTGTTTCAGCTTGACTCGAACAGAGGAATGTAGGTATCTTCAATGGAGTTTGAGCTTTGGTTGAGCTTGCCTGAAGTCCAAGGATGCTCCCCAAATGCCTAGCTTGCTTTGAAACTGCCTGTATCGTGCTGTAGAAGTTCACCTGCACAGCTTGAAAGTGAAAATGGAAAAAGTGGTTAGGGATGTTACAGCTTGGGTTTAAGGCTTGGGATAGTTCCAATGGATGATGTGGAATGTATTTGAACTGGTTTTAGCCAAAGTGCACGAGTGGAATGGATTGTGGAAGTCAAGTTGCAGAACTTGCTCTGTTTCTGCAGCAAGAGGGTGTTTTTGTGTTTTGGGAGGTATGAGAGATGGTTGAATCGTGCCTTAGGTCTGTTTTGATGTGTGTAAGATGTTCACAAAGTTTGTTCTGGCTTATGCTTGCAGGAAGTAAGATTGGTATGAGTTTGCAAAGTTTCTTCCAATGTAAGCAAAGAAATGTCAAGTTGTGATATAGGCATGTACAAGGCTCTCAAGCATGCTGCAGCATTTCTTCCTGATCAGTGGGATTTGTCTACCAAAATTTGCCTCAAAGATCTGGCTTGTACTTCAAAGATCATGTAACTTGACATAAAGCATAACTTTATCAAAATGGCAAATTAGCTTTTTCCAAATAAGGATTAATTCTATGTGTAATGCCCAAATGGATGAAATAATGCATTAATACAATGGTTAGGCATTTAATTATTGAGTGTGAAGAGGGTTAGAGGCCTGCAAGCTAGCATTGTATGAGCTGATTTGAAAATGCAAGTTGTGATGAACATGCCTTGGCCATGAACAAAAGTGAATTTTGCCCAACTTTGCAAATTCGATTCTCCCTAACCACAAGGATGTTTGAGGAGTTATTGGATAATTTGGAAAGCTTGGAATGTGTAATACAATCCATATTTGTAATACAAATTGAAACTCCAAGTGGAACCATGTGAAAAATGGCCAAGAAGTTGGACAAAAATCCTGCCTATAATAGGGCAAAATTTCTCTAAGTTAAAAATGTTTTGCACCCTTGTTCCAAAAATCATAACTTGATCTACAAGCTTCCTTTGAGAAAACTTTGTGAATCAAAGTTTTAGATTTTGTAATGGAATACAACTTTCATGTTTCAAGTTTTGTTTGAATCCATTTGCATCTTGGTGAAAAAATGGGACAAAGTTAGGAAAAAATAAGGAAGTTTCATAACTTAGAAAAATTCTAAGTTATGAAATTTTCTCATTTTAAACCCTAATTTGCAATTTTAGGTTTCTTGATGAACAAGTTTCATAATTTGACATGCCTTGATGAAAAATGAATCTTGGCACTTGATTTTGACCAAAAAGTCAAAGTTTGACTTTTCAGTATACAGTCAAATTTTGATCAGTTGACTGAAAAATTCATCTGCCAATCCTATGCATTTGAGATCTTTTGAACTTGTTAAATGGGTCAAGACAATACCATTGAGTCCTTGAGTCCATATGTGAGCTTGGTTTGCCATTGGTTAGGTCAAACAGTCAAAAATTACCTTTGTGCAGTCAAAACCCTAAAAATGACCATTTTACCCTTTTGGTGATCTGATCAAATTTCTTGTGGAGTTGTGATCCAAACTTGACCAAATGGTTCATATGAGTCCACAATGTTGATGTGGGTTAAATTTCATGAGGTTTGACTGTCAATTGGCCACTGTTGACTTTTTCTCCAATACAACTGATTTCTAGGTCAACTGTCCAATTGACTGGGCAAAGATTGGAATTAAGGCTTGAAACTTGGTATGGATAAACTTGTGGGTCCAACATGAAGCATGAAAGTCACTTTGGGCACTTCAGGCCAAAACATCCTTGTGCAAACTCAAACCCTAATTTGGGTCAACAGTGCAAGGAGGAGTCTTGAGCAGAGCAAACCCTAACTTGACCTTGAGCTTCAAGAGTCTTGTGGTGAGAAAATGTTGATGAAAAGGGAGGGAAAATTTTGGGGTACAACACACATCTTTTGACAAGTCATGTGATTCGAACAGCCTGAGTCGAGAAACCACATTTTGGATTCAACATGGTTATCTTTGATTGCAGCCATAACCACCATACCTCCTTCAGAATCATCTGAATCTTAGCATGTAAGGTTCGCTTCTTTGTCCTTGCCTCATCCATTGTCTTTCTTGTACCAACAATGTTTGGCCAAATGACCACACTTTTCATAGTTATAACATTGCATACCTTTCTTATCTTCTTTGTTCTTTCGATAGTTTCCTCCTCCTCTTTTCGAGGATTCAGAAGATTTATCTTCGACCTGATGCTTGTGAGGACTCGACCAAGACTTTTTTCCTTAAGTATTATTGACATTGTCTTTAAACTTGTTGGAACCACCATACCTTTTCCATGTCTGACCTTGCAATTCTTGTATCAAATCTTGAACTCCTTTCCTTTCGACAATCCTCATCTCATTCGCCTCCAACGAACCAACCAAATCTTCCACTTTTAGAGTTTCAAGATTGTTGGATTCTTGAATAGCTATGATAATGTGATCAAAGTGAGAGGTCAACATTCTCATTACCTTCTCGACTATCATCTTATCAGTTATGGTTTCACCACGACCTTTCATGAGATGAACGAGTTTCTGGACTTTCGACACATTTTCTGTAACTTTTTCATCTTCTCCCATCGACAACAACTCATATTATCGACACAAGGTCTGCAACTTGACAATCTTGGCTTTCTCACCTCCTTCATAATACTTCACCAAAATATCTCATGCCTCCTTCACTGTTTCAGCATGAGAGATTTTGTCGAAGTTACCAGCATCGACTGCCGTCTAAATGCAATAAGCAGCCTTGCAATCTTTCTTCTTGACTTTGTTGTGGGCTTTTTTGTTCTTCGGTTATATTTGCAGCCAACGCAGGAACACCGTCGATAACCACTTTTAAAGTTTCATGGAAGCCAAACAAGGATTGTCTCTGTTTTTTCCATCAGATCCAATTTTTCATGTCAAACATTAGAAGAGAATTCGAAATGCCCTTATCACTAGCCATCTTTGCAGCGGTTGATTCACTTGCCCTAGAAATACGAGCTCTGAAGTAAAACTCGTGAAAACTCGATCAAGAAAAATAATCGAAAGCTCTGGATACCAATTTGTTAGTGCGTGAGGCATTTTTAGTGACGAGAGAAACCGAGAATAATAAAGAAAATAAGAATTCTATTATTCACTTGAATTGTATTGTACAAAGTAAGAATACACGCTATGACTATTTATATACAACTCTAATTGGACTTGAACTTACACAACTTAAATTATATTTAAACATTAAATTTAATCAAATCTAATATAATATTTCAATAAAAAAAACCCATTTAAATCACTTAAAAACAATTACTAAATGTTATAAATATAAATTTATTTAAATTCAAACCCAAATCAATATGTTATCATATAAATTTATATATTGTTAATTTGAATCAAGGAAAAATAAACAAAAAATTAACATATCATTAAATTTAAATTATAAAAAGAAAACAATTTTAAATATTAAATAACTCACATATATGACTCTTACATATTTATTCTCCCTCATTTTCAAATCTTAAAATATGTTCTTGAAGTCACGCATTCCAATCACCCAAAAACACTACCACCTATACAAACGATATATCATGCAAAATAAATTATTCTTCTTCCTTCTTCATATTTTTAATGTGATTTTTGAAATCATGCAAATCATATATAAATGAATGCTATATATACACATTGGTTATAAACTCTTGTCCAAAATGCATTTATATTTTATGAATATATTTATTAGATAGATTTATAAAGTCTAATATTTTAATTACTTATTGGACAAAATTTTAAATTTCATCGATAACAACTTTCAAACTATACCGTCAACATCATCAATATATTTATTATTTTTATCTCTCATTTAACAGAGTTTAAAAATTGTATTATGTCAGTAAAATAATTTTAAATAATTTCATAGATATAATTAATCAAAACTCTTATATTTATCATATAATTTTAATATTTTAAAAATTAAATTAAGATTTATTGTAATCCATCTCATTAATAATATTTTTTTTATATTTTGTTTCCTATTTTTATTTTTATTTTGTTTTTGTGTATAAACAAATTTAGAATCATTTAAATATTCAAACACTATTAGAATTTGGATCACTTTAAGTATGACGGTGAACCTTTATCAAAGCAATTGATATAATAAAACTTTAATTTTAAGTTAAACATATAACCCTCCTATAAAAGACAATAGAATAAAACAATATCAAATGGTCAATATCTAAAATGATTAAGAAAATTAAAGTATAAATTTATTTATTTTAAAAGTAATTTTTAATGGTAAATTTAAAAAAAAAAATTGAAAATTAAAAAAATAAATAAAACAAATAGAGTCTTTGTCAAACTCCCTCAATGATTTTTTTTGTGTATCGTGAATTAAGGTAACATTTAATAAATTTTATATCTATTATTTAAATTTATTTTAACTTTTTTATTTAATCTTATTTTAACTTTTTTCTATAAAAGTTTTAAACAATAATCTTTCAAATAAAAACTTATAATTTAATATATTACAGGACCTTCTATAAACTAATTTGTGATTATATTTTTTAAAAAATATCACAAAATATTGATCATAGCTTATTTAACGATTTCTTAAAGATATATTATTGAATTTTATTTTAAAATAATATATTAAAAAGTAAATAAATTTTAAATTATTTTATTTAAAATCTTTATGATCAGAATATTAATAAACAAAAAATAATAATTAAAAAAAATATAACAATTCAACAACTTCACTGTAGAATTATACAAACATAAAAAAATGGTTATTTAAAAAAACACGATCACTCTAGGCTGAAATATTAAATTCCATTTTCCTAAACATTACATATATTAAAGTAAAGATTATAGTGTTAATAAAATTCCTATTCATCAGTTAAAAATGAACTTTAAAATGTTTTAAATGTTCTATTAATTTTTCCATTACAGTGTTAAAGTAAGGGTGACATTATTAATAATATTTGTCTTACATTTATTAACAAAATAAAATTTTATGATTTAGATACTTGTAGAAAATATATACTTAATATGGTAACTATGTAAACTCATTTCATTAAAAGAATATTTCAAATAATCAAATAGATACAAATATATGTTAAAAATTTAAGAATAAAAAAAAAAAGGTAATGTCAGTGATGGAGTCAAATTGAAAGACATGGTTGCCATAGATATTCTAATCATTTAACTAATATCTAATATTAATATATTGACAGATGCAATAATAATATTATTAGTAAAAATCAATAAATGGTTAAAAGGTTTGTTATTGTAATGTGAGGTTGTTTTTATCAAAAATAAAATTATTTATCGTGATTTTAAATTGTTGTTAGATTTATATTATGATTGTTATCATTGTGGTTGACATGTTATATTATATATTATTTTATCAAAAATAAAATTATTTATCATGACATTAAATTGTTGTTGCGGTTACAAATACTATTATACGTTTTGATTGTGGCTATTGTGGTTATTATATTGTGTATTGCAATCGTTGCGACATAAATTTTAATTGGGAGATATATATATATATATATATATATATATATATATATATATATATATATATATATATATATATATATATATATATATATATATATATATATATATTAATATATATATATATATATATATATATTAATTGTTGAAATATATTATTTAAAAATATTTATATTTAAGATTTTTTTTTATACACTAGTAGAACACTCGTGTGTCCGTATGATAAGTTTACTCATATCTTAAATCATTCGATAAAAACATATTTATAATATAAAATAAAAATTTAAATATTTATGTCTTTAATACATCTCTTTATTTAATATATATTGGGACATTGTTCTACATCCATCAGTGTGTGGATGCGAATGTGTTTGAGAAGATTGCGACTCTAAAACAACAAAGGTTGCGTGGAACACTGGTCAGATATTACGGTGGTGACGCATCAATGAAGAAGGTGAAGCTTTAGTTCCTAAGAAAGCAATATGAGAACCTCAACATGAAGGACAACAAGAAGGTTTCTGAGTACATCTCTAGAGTGATTCTGATCACAAATGAGATGAAAGCTTGTGGAGAAATCCTTTCTGAACAAGTAATCATAGAGAAAGTATTGAGATCTTTAACTTCTCAGTTCGATTATATTGTGGTAGCAACTGAATATTCCAAAGATCTGAGCACTATGAGAGTTGAAGAGATGCAAAGT
This sequence comes from Vicia faba, assembly GCA_948472305.1. Classification (NCBI taxonomy): domain Eukaryota; kingdom Viridiplantae; phylum Streptophyta; class Magnoliopsida; order Fabales; family Fabaceae; genus Vicia; species Vicia faba. The sequence continues at coordinate 103,640,285 of OX451737.1, forward strand.
AGTCTAGAGACGCATGAGTTGCGTATGACTGAGAGAACTTTTGAGAGAGAAGTAGAGCAGCAGGCTCTGAAAGCAACATCTAGTAAGAAGTATTAGAAGCAGACTTGGTCAGAAGCCAAAAAGAAAACTAATGGTGGTCAGAGATCAGAAGCTTCAATCTCTGATAGGAAGAAGAATGTCCAAAAGGGAAAGGAGAAGTTTGACAAGAAGAATTTTCAGTGTTACTATTGCAAGAACTTTGGTCACTATGCCAAAGATTGTTGTTCAAACAAAGAAAGGAAGTCCGAAGAAGAAAATATAGCCAGAGGAGATTCTGATGATGAACTAGTGTTATTATTGGCTTCAGAACATTCCAAAGATCTGAGCACTATGAGAGTTGAAGAGATGCAAAGTAGTCTAGAGACGCATGAGTTATGTATGACTGAGAGAACTTTTGAGAGAGAAGTAGAGCAGCGGGCTATGAAAGCAACTTCTAGTAAGAAGTATTAGAAGAAGACTTGGTCAGAAGCCAGAAAGAAAACTAATGGTGGTCAGAGGTCAGAAGCTTTAACATCTGATAGGCAGAAGAATATCTATAAGGGAAAGGAGAAGTTTGACAAGAAGAATGTTCAATGTTACTATTGTAAGAACTTTGGTCACTATGCCAAAGATTTCTGGTCAAACAAAGAAAGGAAGTTAGAAGAAGAAAATATAGCCAGAGGAGATTCTGATGATGAATCAGTGTTATTATTGGCTTCTGAATCTAATGATATGAATTCATCAAAATGGTGATATATGGACACAGGGTGTTCAAACCATCTTACTGGAAATAAGAAATAGTTGGTTGATTTTGACTCTGGGAAGAGTACAAAGATCAGATGTGCTGATGATAAATACCTCAATGCAGAAGGTATGGGAAATGTCAGAGTCATTCTAAACAATGGGAAAGCAGCAATAATCCAGAATGTGTGGTATGTACCTGGCATGAAAAACAATCTGATGAGTGTGGGACAACTGATTGAGAAAGGTTTTTCAGTTACCATGAATGACAATCTTCTGAAGATGTATGGATGTAATTAGAAACTAATTATGGAGTCAGAACAGGGAAGGAATATAACATTCAAAGTGAATGTTAGAACTGCAGACTCAGAATGTCTTAGTGCAATAAGTGTTTTCAAGGACAGTGAGTTGCGAAACATAAGATTTGGTCATCTGAATTTCAATTAGGGCATATGAAATCAAAGAAGTTGGTACGTGGAATTCCTACAATCAAGAAGCCTGATAAGTCATGCAGGGTGTGCATGGAAGGGAAACAACCAAGATTTCCATTTGCGTCAGAAGTAGCTCCAAGAGCAAAGTATGCCTTGAGAGTAGTGCATTCTGATGTGTGTGGTCCATTTCCAGTAGCACCAATTGGAGGAAATAAATACTTTGCGTCATTGGTTAATGAGTTCACCAGAATGACATGGGTATCTCTCATCAAGTTCAAACACGAGGTGTTTACTGAATTCAAGAAGTTCAGACTGAAGGTTGAGAATCAGAGTAGCCAGACTCTGAAGATTCTTAGAAATGATGGTGGTGGTGAGTATAACTCCACAGAGTTCAGAAGGTTCTGTGAGGAGAATGGAATTGGGCATAAGGTTATTGCTCCCTATACTCCTTAACACAATGGTCTTGTTGAAAGAAGAAACCATATTTTGCTTGATATAGTGAGAAGTATGCTGAAAGAGGAGAAGCTTCCTCATACTTTGTGGGGAGAAGTTATTTCCACTGCATGTTATATGCTCAACAGATGTCCAACAAAGAAGCTGGAGCAAAAATAATTCCTATTCAGAAGTGGACTGGAGAAAATCAAAGTGTTAGTCATTTGAAGGTGTTTGATTCTGTATGTTATAAACAATGTCCCAAAAGCCAGAAGACAGAAGCTGGATGATAGAAGTAAAGTAATGTTATTGGTGGGGTACCACGGTATAAGTTCATACAAACTTTATTGTCAATAAACTAACAAAGTTGAGTTCAGTAGAGACGTCATTGTAAAAGAATCAGAAGTCTGGAATTGAGAAAAGTCTCGCTCTGACTCTGATGAGAGAACTTCTGGAGAAAAGTAAGAAACACATTTTTCTGAAGCTGGTAAAGATTTTAACTCTGAAGTAGATTCAAAAGGTGAAAATGACTCTGAATCTAACTCCGATGGTGATTCAGACTCTGAGAATTTTCTGGAATCTGAAGACAATCACGATTCTAGAGAAAGTCCAATTTCTAAAGCAAGAGCTTCTAAAGGGGAAAGTTCTGGTGTTCGAGGTTCTGAAGTTCAAGTTTAGAGGCAACAAAGAGTCAGAAGCATCCCAAGAAGATTTGCAGAGTTTGACATGCTGCAAGACACTGAAGTAGACTCCAAAGGAGAGGTTATTCAGTGTGCAATGTTAGTAGACTTTGAACCCGTGAGTACGAAAGATGGTCTTAAGCAGCAAGTCTGGTTGTAGGCCATGAAAGAAGAACTTGATGCTATAGAGAAAAACAAGACTTGGAAGCTGACAGAACTTCCAAAAGGCAAGAAAGTCATCAGCGTCAGATGGGTTTTCAAGCAGAAGCTAAAGCCAGATGGATCAATTGGCAAACACAAAGAAAGATTAATAGCAAGAGGTTTTCTAAAGAAGCCTGAGTTGGATTACTATGAAGTGCTTTCACCTGTAGTGAGACATGAAACAATCATACTAGTTATTGCAATAGCTGCTAACAGGAATTGGCCTCTGATGCATTTAAATGTAAAATCTGTTTTTCGGAATGGTCCAATACAAGAAGAGGTATACGTGTCACAACCTCCTGGATTTAAGAAAAATAATAAAGAATGGATGGTGTTAATATTACACAAAGCCTTATATGGATTGAAGTAAGCGCCCAGAGCCTGAAATTTGAAGATTGATTTATTTTTCAAAGAACAGGGGTTTCAGAAGTTTGAGATGGAGTATGTTGTTTATGTTCAACACACTTCAGAAGGCAATATGATTATGTTATGTTTGTATGTTGATGACATATTGCTAACAGGAAGTTATGGACAAGAGATAGCTAAGTTCAAGAAGGTTCTGATGAATGAGTTTGAGATGACAGATCTTAGTAAAATGAGTCATTTTCTAGGGATGGAGTTTATGTACTCTGAGAAAGGAATCATTTTGCATCATATGAAGTATGAGCTTGAGCTTCTGAAGAGATTTAAGCTGGAGAATTACAAAACTGCTATCACACCTGCTGATAGGAATAAGAAGTTAGACTCTGATTCTGATAGAGAGGATATGGATGCTACAACCTTCAAACAATTGGTTGGTTCTCTGAGGTATTTGTGTAACCAGACCTGATATTTGTTATGCAGTTGTTATAGTTAGCAGATTTATGAGTAAACCAAAGTGGTATCATTACCAAGCTGTTGTCAGGATTCTGAGGTGTCTGAAGGGAACTCTGAAGTATGGAGTGTTATTTATTTCTGGAAGAAAGACCGAATCAGAACTTGAGTTATTTTGACTCTGATTGAACGTGAACCTAAAATCAACATAGATCACCATTAATATGTACAAAGATAAAATTAACTGAAAACAACACACTCGCACATGCGCACTCTTAGGGTACACCTCACTTGGTTTCCTTCGTACGCGGTCATTGAGTATAGGAAGTTTTAGAGGTCGCCCTCTTGTCCAAAGATCATATTTGCCTCGAAACGGTTGCCTCATATAAAAATGATCTAAGACATTAGGGTTACCGCTAAGGCGTCCTAACGTTGCTTTGGTGACCGCACGTCCCTTAATCGAATTGACCCTCAAACTCCAACGACGGTGCTACCTACTCATCAATAGTGGGATAGCATTGTCTAAAGGACATTAGCACAAATTGATTCCTTTTTCGAGTAGGTAGATGGTTCTTAAGTACTTGCTCTTTCAAAACAAAACAAATTTTCACACTTACACTCCTTTTTAAACAAAGACTTTTTCAAACCCACAATCACAAAGAAAAGAAATTTTGAAAACAATATGAGCAAGTACCTAAGAGCCCGTGGATAACCACAGATAGAAAGGGTGCTAACACCTTCCCTTTCTATAATCTACCCCCCGAACCCGAGAAACATCTCGAAAAAGGAACTTTTATGTGCTTTTTCCTTTCCTTGTTGGATAAAATAAAAGACGGTGGCGACTCTTGCTTACCGCGACATTTTGCGAAAACAAACACAAAACGCAAACCAGCATTCCAAAAAACAGTCGGTTCTTTCCCACCGTATCACAATATGCGCATGATATGATTTCAAAGACATCGAGAGATTCAAATTCGTAACCCAAAAATGAAACACACTTTTATTAGATAAACTTTGAAATCAATTGTTCAACAGATGCCTTTAAGGCGTTACAAGAAAGAAAAACTGAAAAGTAAATCAAAACTAGAAATAATCAAAAGACAATTAGTGCTCCCATGGTCGTTTATTGTCGGTGCGGACATAGTCATTGAGGATCCGCTTGTTCTCCAATTGCCTTGTCAACTTCTGAATCTTCTGCTCTTGCTCGTGATACTTTTCTCTACAAGTATCCCACTCTTCTCTCAGCTGCATCCAAGATCTCTTTAATGCCCCAATGTCATTAGGCATGAATGGATGGAGGATGGTAGGAGGAACCCCTTCTTCATCAGCAACCTCAACAATGATAGGAAACACGGCTTCGTACGGCATTCCCAGCTTTTGGGCACGAATACGAACCCATCAGAGATATGACTCCATCGGAAGAGAAGTCTTTGCACCCAACTCGTGCGAATCATACTTGTGTACTCTATCCCAAGCTCTTATGAATCTGCGGCGTTGCTCGTCACTATCCCTTGGAAGTCAAATACAATACTCGGCATCAACAACTCATGAGGTCCTTCCCTCCTAGCTCGCCCAAACTGACGTAAGGCCAACACGAATTATAAGTTATTCCTTTGTTGGTTCCTATCAGTGGAACATTGGGGTATTCCCCACATCGATCAATAATAGCCACCTCTTCCATACCCTTGATAGTCCAAATGATGTCATTATGAGAGAGAGACATAATCCTGTAGGCCCATCCCATGCCTTCCTTGTTCTTCAAAACTGATTTGGGGAGGTGAGAAATAAACCACCTCGCCAGCAATGGAGCACAGCACATAAGGGTCCCCCGCTTCCGGGCAGTACGGGCATAAAGAGAGTGAAGAATGTCACCCAAGAGAGTGGGTACAGGATTACCGGACATGAAAATCTCCACTGCATTCACGTCGACGAAAGAATCTGAATTAGGAAACAATACCAAACCATATATGAGAAGAGCCAGAATATCTTCAAATGCCTAGAAGTCTAGACTGTCCCAGAACTGATTAGCTTTACAAACCAAGAACTTAGTCAAAAAGCCTTTTGTCCCACTATGAGTTCTCCAATTAGACATTACCTCAGCCTTTGTCAGATGGAGGGTTGGAGCAATTTCTTCCGGCCTAAGGATCTTCTCCCAACCTGTGAACAGGGTCTACTCCAGAATAGAGATACTAAGCAGATCAGAGAACTCTTCCAAGGTAGGGACCAACTGGTAGTCCGGAAAAGTAAAGCAATGGTACAGTGGATCAAAGAACTGGAATAAGACACTCATCATCTGCTCATCCAATTTGGAAGTGACCAAACCCAGGAGGTGACCATGTCTTCTGATAAAGGAGGAAGTATCTGAAAGCTTTGCAACTAATTCCTTAAGCTGGGTGGGAATATGGACAAAGTTGATCCGAATGGTGTTTCTACGCATGGGTGCCATGACCTACAAAACAGAACAAAGATGAATCCCTCCTGTCTTTGAAATAGGTTAGTCCAATGCAAGATGCATGCAATGTCATGATGTCATAATGTCATGATAGAAAACACACCACAAGTATCCACAAATAGCAAACATGGTAAAGGCACACAAGTCACACAGAGAGCTCTTAGATTTCAGACTGGCAAGGAGTCTAGGTACTACCCTCTTTCAGTTCAGTTGGTTCAAACATGTCCTAGAAATAGTAACCGGGTTCTAGAGGATCTCAATATCACTGACCACCCTCGATCGGTCATAATTCCAGTTTAGCAACCTTTTCTTGCGGCCGGAATCATCGCGAGAGTTTGGTCTCAATGAGTGTAGCATACTGCTACTATTCTATGGCCAAGTTGGTCAATTTAAAGATTCTAAGATCAGTTGGTGCTTAATGACCCCTTAGCAGACCCATATTCTCCTTGTTGCTCCACAAGGGATATCGGTACAAACTAAAGTGCCACACTAATGTAGCTATTGCTTCAACCGTATCGGTCTATACCGTACAATTCCCTCACAGTCTATTGCTACTTACCTAAAGAGTATCCCCAGATCCGGGTTAGGATCTATAGTAACTCTAATTCAAACCCACAAAGATAAAGCATACAAGTCAAGCAATTGAAAACATTATGAACTATTCCTAAGGTACACCCCACTTATAAGTATCCCCAGCAGAGTCGCCAGTTCTGGCGATACGGTGGGAAGAACTGACTGTGTTTTTTGGAATGCTGGTTTGCGTTTTGCGTTTGTGTTCGCAAAATGTCGCGGTAAGCAAGAGTCACCACCGACTTTTATTTTATCCAACAAGGAAAGGAAAAAAGCACAGAAAAATTCCTTTTTTGAGATTTTCTGAGTACGGGGGGTAGATTATAGAAAGGGAAGGTATTAGCACCCTTTTTATCCGTGGTTATCCACGGGCTCTTAGGTACTTGCTCAAATGTTTTCAAAATTGCTTTCTTTGTGCTTGTGGGTTTGAAAAAAGTTTTTGTTTTGAAAACTTCGATTTAACTCTTGCTTCTGTCCTCAAGAGCGTATGAAGTGTTTTTGAAAACTTTGTTCGAAAAGGAGTGTAAGTGTGAAAAAGATTTTGTTTTTTGAAAGAGACAGTATTTAAGAACCATCTACCTACTCGAAAAAGGAATTGTTCTACGCTAATGTCCTTTAGACGATGCTATCCCACTATTAATGAGTAGGTAGCACCGTCATTGGAGTTTAAGGGTCAATTCGAATGAGGGACTTACGGTAACCAAAGCAATGTTAGGACGCCTTAGCGGTAACCCTAATGTCTTAGATTATTTGTTTGAGGCAACAATATCCGAGGCAACCATTTCGAGGCGACTATGATCTTTTAGACAAGAGGACGACCTCTAAAGTGACCTATACTCAATGATCGTGTGCGAAGGCAACCAAGTGGGGGTGTACCCTAAGAGTGCGCATGTGCGAGTGTGTTGTTTTCAGATTATTTTTATCTTTGTACATGTTAAGGGTGATCTAAGTTGATTTTAGGTTAAAACATTCAGTCTTGTCATGCCATCCTATTATCAAACATCTAGCAGTTATAATTTGCGGAAAATAAAATGCGGAATTTAAATTACAAGGCGTCGGATATTTACATCGCCAAAGACAAACCCTTTGAAAAATAAAATAAAGCAATAAAAATAATTAAAAGTCCTATTAACTATTACAATCTGAAATCAAGTACATTATTGGATAAAAGAAAATAAATCGCGTGCGGGAAATTAAATCGAGCGCAAAATTAGGGTTTTGACCCTTTTGGTTAATGAAAATATCTTTTGTTTTTATTTTAAGAAAGAAATTATCTAAATTAATTACTAAATTAAATTAATAAATTAATTAATTAAACATAAATTATTTTTTGGAGTTTTTCTAATTATTTTAAGAAAGAAAAATGGAATTAATCAAACTAATAGTTAATACCTAATTAAGTCTAATTAATTATTTACTTACAAAATAAGTCAAAATTATTCTAGAATTAAAAAAACTAAATTAATTAATTAGTGTTTATTAAGAAAAATAAAAATTTGATTCAATAAAAATATTTTTTGTGGTTTTTATTTTATGAAAAGGAATTTGATTGGTTAGAATTTAAACAAAATAATAAAAAAAAATAATAAAACAAAGTAAATAAAAATAAAAGAGAGAGGAGATTGGGCCTGAAATTGGGAGTACGGACAGCAATTCTGAAGCCCAAAAAATGTTGGCCTTTGTTGAGTTTTGGGATTCCATGCGCACACTTGGACTTTGCCTATGGTGGACCCTCAGCCTTGGACTCTCAGATTTGGCCTTTGGCCATCTGGCCATTGGATGAGTGAGGATGCATGGTGTTCTGCAGGCCTAAGCGCGCATAGGAGTACCTGAAGAGAAAAAACATTGAGAAACTGGGGGACCTGGGTTTCGAACTCAGGTCCTAAAAGTGATTGCTTCGCTTGCTTGCCACCATGCCAAATTGATCCATTTGTTATATGAATACAAAATAATAATAATAATAAAACAAAACAGCAATTATTGGTCAGAAAAAATAAAATGCGCGAAAAACATTTGAATGGGCCAACCGGAAGATGACACGCACTCATCCCTGTCCTCAGACCTGTAACAACATTACCTGTGGATTTGAATCCGCAGCAAAAGACGCAAGCTTATGCTAAAAATCCCTACAGGGTAAATAAATCCATTCCAAGAACATGATTGGATTCGTTATGGCCTCCTGATCACAGCTATGCTTCTTGAGTCACGATTTTACCTGAAATAGAAAACCCCAAAAAGCAAACGAAGAACCCTAGCTATGGTGGTTCTTCGTTCAGGCCAGATAAAAGCAATTGGATAATGCCAAACATTTGCAAATGTCATCTAGATTCAAAATATGGTATTGATTCATGAAAAGGATGCATAAATTCAGAGTTGCGAAATCAAGAACAGGGGTGGTTATTGTGACACTTACAGTGTGTTATGGGGTCTGAAGAAGCTTGCTTTTGATCCAGGTAGATTGAGTGAACACCCAGGAAGTGTTTGGGATAGGTCTTTGCCTCTGAAAATGCCTTTAGCTATGATTTCGACTTCAAGCTTTTTAGTGAATTTTTCAACTTTTGTTCTGCCTCTGCCTGCAGCTTCCAACCCTGATCTCGATTGCCTTTCCTTGCTTATGTATTGTGTGGTGTATTAGGGTAGAAATTATGGACTCAATCTTCCCATATCAATGCATACATATTTGATTTGATCTCTTCTTTAAAACCTTCCAAATTTGTCCAACTTCAATCTTTTTGCACATGGTTTGGCTTGATACGAATTTGATGGTGATAATGATGATAATCAAAGCTTGAAACAGCAAAAAAAATCTCATGTTATCAAAGTTTTAGATTTTATATGATTTAATTTGATTTAAAATGAATAAATTCAAATAAAAATCAAATTAAATAATAAAAATGGAATATGGGCTCATGGTTGAAGCTAGGACACGTGGGAAATGATGCAAAATCAATTCAAGTGGAAAAGAATGGGCCCATTTGACAAAATTTGAAGTTTTGGGGATAGTTGACTTTTGGCAATTTTGCAAAAAAGTCCAACTTCAACAATGCATAACTTCTTCAATTTTGAACTTTTGGAGGTGTTATTGGACTTTTTAGAAATCTTGAGATGTCCTCTAACCAACCCTTCTAGTTTCATATCATTTTGATATTCCATGCTCAAGTTATAAGCTTTGGAAAAAAAGGTGTTTTTGTTGACTTTCAAAAATGACCTATAATGTCCAAATTCATAACTTCTTGTGAGTGCATTTTTTGATCTTCGGGTATGAAGATGGATTGTAGGAAATTTTATCCACTTCAAAATGAGCTTTGTATGGTCATTTCTCATAAAGTATGAGAAAGTTATGCTTGGTCAAAGTTGGGTTGACTTTTCCTATAAAATCCTAATTTAGCAACTTTTGAGTCTTGATGAATTTTGAGCAATCCGTGATGAATCATGATCAACCCTTGATCAAATGATGAAATATCCTTCAAAATTAGAATATTGACAAAAAATCTTGAAGTTTGACTGTATTTGGGTCACAGTTGACTTTTGCCATAACACAGTCGATTTTGGACCTTTTGAGCAATTGACTGGGAAAACTTCCTCTGCAAGGCTTGAAATTTGACATGGATGATCTTGAGAGCATATTAGGACATTAGGGAGCACTTGAGGTCATTTGGACTCAAGGATCTTGATGCAACACAAAACCCTAATTTTGGGGTTGACTGCCTTAGGAGATGACTTGTCTGACCCACTCTTAAGCAATCTTGAACCACTTGGAGATTTTTCTTGCAATGTCTTGAGAAATATAGAGGGCAAATTTTGGGGTACAACATCTGCCCATGTTCAATCTTCTTAAACCTGAGGATGTAGATTGGCTTTCATGCCTTTCGTGATCCGAAGGTGGAAGATGATTGAACACTAGAGTGGCCAGAAATTTGCACTCGCATGAAGTGGTATCAGCCTTGTGATGTCAGGAATGGGATTACAGATGCCATTTGGAGACTGCTGACGGGAGGATGGGCTTAAAGATGCCATCTGAAGGGGTGTCGATCGCATAAGAGATTCCTTAGCGAGAACTTGCATACCCGTTGTTGTGGAAGATTCCTCTGGGGAAGCCTGATCTTTGTTGAGGTTTCGGAACTTGCCTCTACTTCAACTGAGAGAACATCTCTGTTGAGTTTTAAGAACTTGTCCGTAATTCAACTGGGGGAAATCTGTCGAGATTTAGAACCTTATCTGTAATTCAACTGAGAATAATTCAGTTGAGATTTAAGAACCGGACAGTACTTCGACTGGGGAGAATTGCCGAGATTTAGAAACTTATCTGTAATTCAACCGAGAATAATTCAGTTGAGATTTAAGAACCGGTCAGTACTTCTACTGGGGAGAATTGCCGAGATTTAGAACCTTATTTGTAATTCAACCTAGACTAATTCAGTTGAGATTTAAGAATTGGTCAGTACTTCGACTGAGGGAAACATCTTCATCAAGATCTAGGACTGTCTATAATTCAACCGAGGATAATTCTGTTGAGATTTAAGAACTCGTCCACACTTCGACGGAGGAAAATTATCGAGATTTAGAACCTTATTTGTAATTCAACCGAGACTAATTCAATTGAGATTTAATAACCGGTCAGTACTTCGACTGAGGGAAACATCTTCATCGAGATCTAGGAACTGTCTGTACTTCAACGGAGGATAATTCTATTGAGATTTAAGAACTCGTCCACACTTCGACGGAGGAAAATTGTCGAGATTTAGAACCTTATCTGTAATTCAACCGAGACTAATTCAATTGAGATTTAAGAACCGGTCAGTACTTCGACTGAGGGAAACATCTTCATCGAGATCTAGGAACTGTCTGTACTTCAACAGAGGATAATTATGTTGATATTTAAGAACTCATCCACACTTTGACGGAGGAAAATTGTCGAGATTTAGATCCTTATCTGTAATTCAACTGAGAATAATTCAGTTGAGATTTAAGAACCGGCCAGTACTTCGACTGAGGGAAACATCTTCATAGAGATCTAGGAACTGTCTGTACTTCAATAGAGGATAATTCTGTTGAGATTTAAGAACTCGTCCACACTTCGACAAAGGAACTTTATCGAGATTTAGAACCTTATATGTAATTCAACCGAGACTAATTCAGATGAGATTTAAGAACCGGTCAATACTTCGACTGAGGGAAACATCTTCATCGAGATCTAGGAATTGTCTGTACTTCAACGGAGGATAATTCTGTTGAGATTTAAGAACTCGTCCACACTTCGACGGAGGAAAATTATCGAGATTTATAACCTTATCTGTAAATCAACCGAGACTAATTCAGTTGAGATTTAAGAACCGGTCAGTACTTCGACTGAGGGAAACATCTTCATCGAGATCTAGGAACTGTCTGTACTTCAACGGAGGATAATTCTGTTGAGATTTAAGAACTCGTCCACACTTCGACGGAGGAAAATTGTCGAGATTTAGAACCTTATCTTTAATTCAACTGAGAATAATTCAGTTGAGATTTAAGAATCGGGCAGTACTTCGACTGAGGGAAGCATCTTCATCAAGATCTAGGAACTGTCTGTACTTCAACGGAGGATAATTCTGTTGAGATTTAAGAACTCGTCCACACTTCGACGGAGGAACTTTGTCGATATTTAGAACCTTATCTGTAATTCAACCGAGACTAATTCAGTTGAGATTTAAAAACCGGTCAATACTTCGACTGAGGGAAACATCTTCATCGAGATCTAGGAACTGTTTGTACTTCAACGGAGGATATTTTTGTTGAGATTTAAGAACTCGTCCACACTTCGACGGAGGAAAATTGTCGAGATTTAGAACCTTATCAGTAACTCAACTGAGACTAATTCAGTTGAGATTTAAGAACCGGTAAGTACTGAGAACTTAACTACATTCTTCCTGAAAGGTAAAGGTCAGTCGTATGCAATGCATGATATATATCAAGCAATGATGTTCTCAAAATAAATGAGATTGTGCTGTATGATGCGTATATGCATGTGTCATTATGTATGGAAATGTAATTGTCAAGAAACAAAGGATAAAGGCTCAAAATTTATTTGTACCCACCTGTTCTTCGTGATGTTCTTCAGTCCTATGCTCAGTTAATTGTGCACTTCGAATCCCAGTTGAGTTCTGGAATGTTGGCCCCGATATTTCGGTGATGGTTCAGAAATTGAACGTTTGTTTTAGAAGGCAGTCATTTTTGTGACCTTTTATTTTTGTTGAGGATTTGCAGGACCTCTTTTTTTTTGTTATCCCTGTCTTTTTCCTTAAATGTTTCTTTTTGTGATTACAGTCAGCGGGATGCCCCAGTTTTTTTCTTAAGTCTCCTTCATAGGTTTTGACTTAATGGGATTTTCTTTTGAAAAAATAATAACTACTTGTCTTGATGATTATGCGGAACCATCACCGTCTTTTGGAGAGCATCTTCTACACTATTTGTCGTGTATGAAAGGAAAGCTTGCGACTGAATACACGTATGAATTAATTGAGAAAACTACCCTGCCCCAGGTTATGATTAATGGTTTTAATTTGTGTGAAAAGAAAACTCCTACTTCTTAGGCTCAAAGCGGTTGACTAGGGATTATCTTCCTTATAACTCCACTGTTTAGGATTTGAAACAATGCTTGTACATTGTCAGTAAGGTCTGTTCAAAAGAACATTGTATGGATTGTGGTATCATTTTTGTCATCCTCCCTCTAAATACTTAGAGCTTTTGATCGAGAGTTGAATATCACAAAAAGGAAGTATAAAGCAGTTTAAGCATAATGAAAACGAATTAATTCAAGATAAACATGTGTAATGCATTATCGAAATAACAAAGTTTTTACATGACAATAATTGTTTGAATAAACAAAGAAAATACAACTTGAAAATTCAAATGAACAAAAATGCTTTCAATCCTAGTCATGATTTGGCATGAAAGCAGTGACCACGTTGGGAGTCTCAGGAGGGTCGAAATTAATCTCCTTGGAATCAATCATATACTGAATCTTGTATTTTAGTGCCCAAAAATCATTAGTATTGTGCCCAGGACTGCCAGAATGATAGGCACACCTTGTATCAGGATTCTAGTTAGGAGAGGAAGTCTTGGGGTTTGGACGAGGTCTTATAAGTGTAATCAGATTTATCCTCAGCAATTGTTGTAATGCTTGAGACAGTGGCATGTTGAGCTTTGTAAACTGTCTCTTGGGCTCATCTTGCCTTTGCTGATTACCCTGTTGTTGTGGTCGTTGAACGCGTGCCGAATTAGAGACCAGCACTGCCCCCACGCATTGGTGGTAGTCCGCCTTATTACGGCCCTTCTGGATAACACTGGCTTCCCTCTTACAACCAAATGGCTTCTTCTCAGCATTAGAAGATGCAGTCATCGGGATCTTCCCACTCTTGATACCATTTTCGGTACTTTCTCCAGTCAGAACCATCTCTGTGAACCCGGATGAGGAACTCCCAATCAGCAGATTGAAGAATGGGCCTGTCAGAGTGCCCATGAACATGTATTCCCTTTCAAGATCATTCAGAGGGAGTTGTACCCTGCCAGCTAGATCCCTTTATTTTTGCGCATATTCCTTGAACCCTTCTCTTAAGCTCATGGACATATTCTGCAGATGCACTCGAGTTGGTGCTAGGTCAGCATTGTATTGGTACTTCTTGTAGAAGGCAGTAGCCAAGTCTTCCCAGGTATGAATGTCAGTTCCTTATAGTTGATAGAACCAATCTAGTTGAGTTCCAGCCAAACTTTCTTGGAAGAAATGGACCCATAACTTCCGGTCAGCAGTGTGAGGCTGGATCTTCCTGAAATAGGACCTTAAGTGCAACTTAGGGCAGGAGACATCGTCATATTTAGCGAAGATGTGGACCTTGAACTTAGGTGTGATGACCACCCCTGGAACCAAGCCTAAATCTTCAAAATCCAGACCGGGAACCCACTGGATCTCCATGGCATTGAGTAGACCCTCCAGCTGTTTGTATTTTTCATCATCGGGAGGATACTGCTCTTTGTCATAATCAGATTCAACTTCTTCAGACGTTGGATTTTTGTCTCCTTCATCTGATTCCTCGTCTTCTTCCTCTTGATTATCCCCTCCCTTTGATGAGGTTGTGAAATCTAGAGGTCAGTTAATTAGTCTTCTTCTCCCCACACTTGAAACACGAAATGGTTTCTTTGCCGTCTTAGCCTTCTTTTTGACGAGTAGAGCTCTCAGGTTTTCTTGCCCCTAGGTCAGAGTCAGGATAATTTGATGGAACTGAGCGTTTTGAGCCTAAAGGTCTTTGACTGTTTGTTCGAGAGCCATTTCTTTACTTACTGAAATAAACATCGAATAAGATGAGGACCCTGCTTTGAAACCTGTTTATGAAATAACATGTATGATATGCGTCTGCAATGTTTTCAATGACTCGCGGGGTAAACAAGAAGATGTCAGCAGTTGAAATTTGTAGCTTTGATTGAAGAACTTCGTATTGTTGAAGGTCCTTCTACAAGAGTCAATCTCACCATATCAAGTGGGTCATAGCCCCTGACTCAAGTTGTCGTATTTTGGTCTTTTGACGGCATTGGCTAGGGAAAATAAATCCCCTTTTCCCCTTGCTAGACGTCTGATTTACCTTAACCTGCATCACAAACCCTTGAGATTCTTGAAACGGCTAAGGAAATGTTGAGGTATGATGTTATGATGTGTATGATATACATTAAGCAAAAATGTAAGGTTATGTAAGCAAGTAAATCCTGCAAGAAATCCCAGTTATTGGATAATGACTATGAACAAATCCTGCAAGGAAATCATGTTGTTAGATAATAAAATCTTGTAAGTAGATTAAGTTGAAAGCACACAAGTCACACAAGTAGCCTTAGGTTTAGGCTTGCATGGGTTTTAAGGTAGTTCCCTTTTGAAGTTGGATTGTTTCAACCCGTCCTATAAATAGTAACCGGGTTCTAAGGGATCTTAATATCACTGACCTTTCCCACAAGCTTCGTTCGATAGGAGATTGACTCACAACCAAACAAAACCCAGGAGTCAAGTCTTAATGAGTGTAGCATCGAGTATCTGCTGACTTTTGCAATACACCAAAGACGGCCATCTTGCTACGTCCTAATGGCCTAGTTGTTCATTTAAAGGTTCTAAGGTCAATTGACGCTTTATGACACCATGCGGCGGCCCCGTATTTTCCTTGATTAAATCAAGGGCTACCGGTACCAACCAAAGTGTCGCATCAGCGTAGTCATCGCTTCAACTGTGTCGGTATACCCCACACAACTTCCATGATCTATTGCTACTTACCTAAAAGGTGCCCCAGATCCAGGTGTAGGATCTATAGTAACCCAAACAAAGCCCTCAAAAGTAAAGCAATCAAAGCATACAAAGCAGCAAAATAATGAACTAACTTTAAGGTAACTCCACTTTTTATTCAATCCCCAGCAGAGTCGCCAATTCTATTTTACGATGGCAGAACCGACTGTTTATATACTTTTTTTTGCGTTTTTTGTTCGCAAATGTTCCATAAGCAAGAGTCGCCACCGTCTTTTCTTTTATCCAACAAAGGAAAGGGTGAAAAGAACAGAAAAAGACCTTTTCGAGATGTTTTCTGAGTAAGGGGGGTAGATTATGGAAAGGGAAGGTGTTAGTACCCTTTCCATCCGTGGTTTTCCATGGGCTCTTAGAGGTTTGCTCATTTTGAAAACTGCTTTGTGCTTTGTGTGTTTGAAAATGTTTTGAAAGATTCCTTAGTGCGGAAATTTGCTTTGTGTTTAACTCTTGTATCGGTCCTCAAGAGTGTTAACAAAGTGAATGTTTTGAAATCATTTTTGAAAGTAGTTTTTTGTGTAAGTGCAAAAATAGTTTTGAGAAAACTTCTAACAACTATCTACTTTTTGTACTCGAAAAGGGCCGTTCTTTTCCTCTTTTCCTTTAGACAGTGCTATCCTACTATTATTCAGTAGGTAGCCTTATCGTTGGATGTTAAGGGATAATCGAACTGACGTTACAGTCACGAAGGCAATTACGGAGATGCTTTAGCAATTCTGTTTTAGGGACTAGATCATTTACCAAGAAGGCAACTATAGGGTCATCGAGGGACTATGATCTTTTGGATTTTTGCGGGTCTTTGCTAAAACATTCCTGCCTCAGGACTATTTTTTAAAGGCAGGCAAAGTGGGAGTACCTTAGAGGTGCTTGTGTGCAAGTGTGTTGTGTTTCGATTATTTTTTGTCTTTTTGTTAAGTTTGTTAGCGTTTGATTATTAGTCTCATCATACAACCCTAATTACTAGCAGTTAATAAGAAAAGCAGTAAAATGCAGAATATAGAGGTCATACGCTATTACACTGCTTCGGGGAGGGGATTTACATTATACACGGGATAATGGGGAATAAAGCAGTAAATATCCTAATTTTATCTATTACATCCGGTAGGCAGATTAAATAATTGTAAAAAGTACGAAATTAAATAAACACGCGTAAAGTAAAAGAAAATCTTTTTGTTGTTTTTGGTATAAAAGAAAATAAGGCCTAAGTCTATTTAATTTTAATTTTTAGGAAAAAAATGTTAAAATAATTAATTAATTAATTTGCAAAATTAATTTAGTTGGAAAAAACAACTATCCTAATATTTTTGTGGTTTTGATTTTAATGTTAATAAAAAAAAGATAAATAAAAAAATGAAAAAAATACCAAGGGGGGGGGGGGGGGGCACCCTTCGATTGTAGGAGATATGGATATCCTTCGATCCAGAATGGAGTTGCCTTCTTCGATTCAGGAGGACCATAGGCAAGCTTCGATCCAAAAGGCTAATACTTTCGATCAAGGAAGGTTGTGGCCTCTTCGATTCAGAAGAAATGCCTTCCTTCGATTGGGCTAAGGAGTAGGCATGACTAGTCTTTGATCCAGGGAAGGGGATGCCTTTCGATCCAGGCAGGGGATACCTTCTTCGATCCAGAAGGCCATGGATTCGATCCAGAGAAGGTGTCTCCTTTGATCTGGGATGCTATACCTGCAAAAGTATGTTAGCGAAATAAAATACAGGGCCTGGGTATCGAACCCCAGGCCCTTCAATCCTGCGCGTGTTGGGTCTTTTCTGGCTAAATCTGCAGCAAATGTTATTAAACGAAGAACATGACCTGGGTGCCAAACCTAAGTCCTTTGATTTTGTCTACGATGGAAAATCGAAAAGGACAACAAAAATGGAGGTGTTATGCAAATTCAAAGTTGTGACAATTCAACCTTTCTTACCAACAAGTGAATCTTCGGTTTGGGTATTAGCTGGGGGTGAGCACCTTCGATCTAGGGCTTCTGGGCGTGGCTGCTCTTGGTTGAGGGAAGGTTTTTTTGCTTGGAAAATTCTGGCAACCTTTGATGGATTTTGTGGGCAGCCTTTCTCCAATCTTTTTTTTTGCTCTCTCCATTTTAGACAGCACTTGTGATCTCATTATATAGAGGGGGTAGAGGGGATAAGAAGGCAAAGGTTTAAACAACCTTAATTGTGTTTGAAAGCCATGCATAGGAATTTGTAACATTGGCCAAACACATGGGATCCTGTCCCTTTTTGAATTTGCTATTGTGTAACTGGCCTTCGAATGTCCTCTTTCGAATGGGCTGCTTATGAACCCTTCGAATAGGCTTCTGAATGCATCTCCGAATGAACCTCTTATGCATCCTTCAAATGGGCTCTTTTCAAGCTTCTTCGAATGGACTCTTCTGAGGCTAATCGAAGGGCCTTCGCTCTGATGTTTCAATCGAAGGAAGCATCTGATGTTCCAATCGAAGGAAGCTCTGATGCTCCAAATTGAAGGAAGCTCTGATGCTCCAATCGAAGGAAGCTCTGGTGCTCCAATCGAAGGTAGCTCTGATGCTCCAATCGAAGGTAGCTCTGATGCTCCAATTGAAGGAAGCTCTGATGCTCCAATCGAAGAAACCTTTAGGAATGCCAATCGAAGGATCCTGCTGTAAGGCCAATCGAAAGGCTTTATTGAAATGCCAATCAAATGGCATTTTGGAGATGCCAATCGAAAGGCACTTTGGAGAGGCCAATCGAAAGGCACTTTGACCAACTTAAAAATTTGTTATTTTTTCTTCAAGCAAGTGTTTGTAGCCACCCATGTGAGAGAAGATCTTGTAAAAAGTGAGAGGGAAAATTTTGGGGTACAACAACTGCCCCTATTCAATCTTCTTAAACCTGAAGATGTAGATTGGCTTGTCTGCCTTTCGTGATCTGAAGGTGGAAGATGATTGAACACTAGAGTGCCCAGAAATTTGCACTTGCATAACACTGATGGTTGACGATGTCGGGAATGGGCTTAAATATGCCATCCAAAAGACTATTGATTTCATGAGATACTCCTTTGTGGGGATTCCTGTTCCTGCTGTCTGAGGAGGAGTCCGCTGAGGAATGTTGATCTTTGTCTTGGAACATAGAGTTTTAGGAGCTTTAGTCATCCGTTACTCTATTGGGGAGTCATCTCTTGATTGAAGAGACGGAAGTGAACTACTATCTGGTCGGGATCCAAGCTTCACTGCGACTTGCTGAGGATGATAAGGCTGACGGCTATCTGGTCGTGTTCTAGGCTTCATAGTGACTTACTGGGGAAATGAGATTAAACTTTTATCTGGTCGTTCCCAGGCTTTGCAATTTGAAGAAATTAAGATGTTATATGGTCGGGTCCAGGCTTTAACTTGAATCTGAGGTGTACCGTTATCTGGTCATGTCTAGGCTTTGATAATTTGAAGGAATTAAGCTGTTATTTGGTCGAGTCCAGGCTTCAACTTAAATTTGAGGTATACTACTATCCGGTCGAATCCAGGCTTCATAGTAACTGACAAAGTAAACTTCTATCTGGTCGGATTCCAAGATTTGCAATGCTATATACTGTTATCTGGTCGAAATCCAGGCTTCACAGTGTCTGAAGGAATAGACTACTATCTTGCCAGATTCCAGGCTTCGCAGCACCTTATACTGTTATCTGGTTGATATCCAGGCTTCACAGTGTCTGAAGAAGTAAACTACTATCTGGTCGGATTCCAGGCTTCGCAGCACTTTATACTGTTATCTGGTCGAAATCCAGGTTTCACAGTGTCTTGAAGAAATGAACTACTACCTGGTTGAATTCCAGGCTTCGCAACAACTTAAACTGTTATCTGGTCAAAATTTAGGCTTCATTGTGTCTTGAAGAAGTGAACAACTATCTGCTCGAATACCAGGCTTCACAACACTTTATACTATTATGTGGTTGAAATCCATGCTTCACAGTTTATTTGAAGAAGTGAACTACTATCTGGTCGAATTCCAGGCTTCGCAACACCTTATATTGTTATCTGGTCGAAATCCAGGCTTCACAATTTCTTTGAAGAAGTGAACTACTATCTGATTGAATTTCAGGCTTCGCAACACCTTATAATGTTATCTGGTCGAAATCCAGACTTCACAGTTTCTTCAATCGGAATGGAAATCAGAGAGATCTTAGTGTCGATATGACTGAATCAGAGAAGGTATTGGGAGGACATTTTTCTAAGGAAATTGCTGAAATAGCCCTCCATCAGACGTAGCTTTTGAGAAGACTACCAGGTCACATAGGTAGCGGTGTTTGTTGATTTGATCTTTCCCTGAAAAAGGTAAAGAGTTAGTCATATGCAATGTCATGATGTATGAAATGCATCGTGATGATGTTCTCAAAATAAATGAGATTATGCTGTATGTGATGTATATGCATATGCCATGATGTATGAATATGGGATTTTATTGAGATGTTTCCCAGTCTAGGAAAATAAATCTGGGACTACAGCTGGAGAGTATTGGGAAGCTGAATCCTTCATTTCCATTGGGGATGATGAATGGAGATGATTTGCTGGGGATTTCCTCTTTCTGTTTGAGAATTTTCTGCTGGGGATTGACTCTGCTTGATATTTGATTCTGTTTGAGAATAACTTTATGGAGAGAGATGCTTATTGGAAGATTCTACCGCTATAGAGAAATAAACTTTGTTGGGGTCTGAACTTCTGCAGTTAGAGAAATAAATTCTACCCGGGAGGAGGTTATAAACTGTTTCAAGATTATAAAGACAACTCAGATAAGGAAGACAAACTTCATTTCTCTGCTGGAGGAAGTAATCCATGCTTGGGGAAGAAGAGACCAAGACTCTGGTTATTTCTGCTCTGTGGGGAACATAGATGTCACGGACATATGCTGAGGATATGACGATGACTTTGCATCAGGACGTTTCTGCCCCTATGCTAGCTGGAGGTTTTGCGGATTGATCTATGTCGGGATTGTACTTGAACATGTATTAAATGAGTGTCAGAATGACATCCGTCTCTGGATCGTATCTGCACTGTTCTTGAAACATGTGTTGAATGAGTGTCAGAATTACATCCGTCTCTAGATCGTATATGCACTGAACTGTTGCTAGAAGATGATCAAAATAAGTATCAGGATGGTATCAGCCTCTGGACCATACCTGAATTGTTGCTAGGAGATAATCTGGACTAAGTATCAGGATGATATCCGTCTCTGGATCGTACCCGAATTGTTGCTAGGAGATAATCTAGACTAAGTATTAGGATGGCATCCGTTTTGGATCGTACCTAAACTGTTGCTAGAAGATAATCTGGAGTAAGTGTCAGGATGACCTCCGTCTTGGATCGTGCTTGCACCGTTTCTAGATGAGAATCTGGAGTAAGTGTCAGGATGACATCCGTTCTTGGATCGTACCTGAACCGTTTCTAGATGAGAATCTGCTTTATTCAGAATGTTTCTGTTGGGAATTCTTGTTTTGTTGTTTTGATAATAAATCCATTGAGGAACATTGATTTTCTTGATTGTACGTGATTCTTGGTTGGGATTCATGTTTAATGCCCCAAGGGATTCAGATGGAGATCTGCCCCTGGTTGTTTGGCATCTTTGAGGGATTCCTTGAATCTTGACTTGACTGCCCCAGTTGATGGATAATGATCATGTTGTGCCCCTTGATTGGAAGTGTTTTTCCACTTGAGATGAAACTTTTCATTGAGAAAGTTTTTGTTCACTAGATATTCGTCATGTGAACTTCTCTGTTGTTGAACAAATAGTCATATGAAAATAATGGTATTTTAAAAATGCAAAGCTTATGTCTATCTTGAAGTTTGAAAATTCATTTTTTTTAGTAAAACAAATTTATTTTGTAAAAGTGTGATATCAACTCGGGATTTATAGCGAACCCTACATGAGTCAGGATACCTTTTGTAACAGTATGCTTCCGAACTAACATATGCTTCAGTTAGGACTTTTAAGGGTTGTAGCGTGGCCTAGTTCACAGTTCAAGAAACAAAGGATAAAGGCTCAAAATTTATTTGAACCCACCTGTTCTTCTTGATGTTCTTCAATCCTATGCTCAGTTAATTGTGCATTACGAATCCCAGTTGAGTTCTGGAATGTCGGCCCCGATATTTCGGTAATGGTTCAAAAATTGAACGTTTGTTTGAGAAGGCAGTCATTTTTGTGACCTTTTCTTTTTGGTGAGGATTGGTAGGACCTCTTTTTTTTGTTATCCCTGTCTTTTGTCTGAACTATTTCTTTTTGTTATTACAGTCAGCGGGATGCCCCAGTTTTTTTCTTAAGTCTCCTTCATAGGTTTTGACTTAATGGGATTTTTCTTTTGAAAAAATAATGACGAAAACTACCCTGCCCCAACTTATGATTAAGGGTTTTAATTTGTATGAAAAGAAAACTCATACTTCTTAGGCTCAAAGGGGTTGACTAGGGATTATCTTCCTTATAACTCCACTATTTAGGATTATAAACAACGCCTGTACATCGTCAGCAAGGTCTGTTCAAAAGCACAATGTATGGATTGTGGTATCAGTTTCGTCATCCTCCCTCTAAAGGCTTAGAGCTTTTGACCGAGAGTTTAATATCACAAAAAGGAAATATAAAGTAGTTTAAGCATAATGAAAATGAATTAATTCAAGACAAACATGGGAAATGCATTAATGAAATAACAAAGTTTTGACATGACAATAATTGTTTAAATAAACAAAGAAAATACAACTTGAGAATTTAAATGAACAAAAATGCTTTCAATCCTAGTCATGATTTGGCATGAGAGCAGTCACCGTGTTGGGGGTCTCAGGAGGGTCGAACTCAATCTCCTTAGTGTCAATCATATTCTGAATCTTGTATTTTAGCGCCCAACAATCGCTAGTGTCGTGCCCAGGACTGCCAGAATGATAGGCACACCTTCCATCAGGATTGTAGATAGGAGAGGAAGTCTTGGGGTTTGAATGAGGTCCTATCAGTCTAATCATATTCATCCTCAGAAAGTGTTGCAATGCTTGAGACAGTGGCATGTTGAGCTTGGTAAACTGTCTCTTGGTCTCGTCTTGCCTTTGCTGATTACCCTGTTGTTATGGTCGTTGCGCGCGTGCCGAATTAGAGACCGGTACTGCCCCCATGGATTGGTGGTAGTCCGCCTTATTACAGCCCTTCTGCACAGGATTGGCTTCCCTCTTACCGCCAAATGGCTTCTTATCAGCATTAGAAGATGCGGCCATCGGGATCTTCCCACTCTTGATACCATTTTCGATCCTTTCTCCAGTGAGAACCATCTCTGTGAACCCGGATGAGGAACTCTCAATCAGTAGATGGAAGAATGGGCCTGTTAGAGTGCCCATGAACATGCCTAACCTTTCAAGATCATTCAGAGGGAGTTGTACCCTGCCAGCTAGATCCCTCCATTTTTACGCATATTCCTTGAACCCTTCTCTTGAGCTCATGGACATATTCTGCAGATGTACTCAAGTTGGGGCCAGGTCAGCGTTGTATTGGTACTTCTTTTAAAAGGAAGTAGCCAAGTCTTCCCAGGTATGGATGTCAGTTTCTTATAGTTGATAGAACCAATCCAGTTGAGTTCCAGCCAAACTTTCTAGGAAGAAATGGACCCATAACTTCCGGTCAGCAGTGTGAGGTTGGATCTTCTTGACATAGGGCCTTAAGTGCAACTTAGGACAGGAGACGTCGTCATATTTAACGATGATGGGGACCTTGAACTTAGGTGGGATGACCACCCATGGAACCAAGCCTAAATCTTCAAAATCTAGACAGGGCACCCTCTGGATCACCATGGCATTGAGCCGATCCTCCAGCTGTTTGTATTTTTCATCAGCGGGAGGATACTGCTCCTTGTCATAGTCGGATTCAACTTCTTCAGACGTTGGATTTTTGTCTCCTTCATCTGATTCCTCGTCTTCTTCCTCTTTATTATCCCCTCCCTTTGACGAGGTTGTGAAATCTAGAGCTCGGTTAACTAGTCTTCTTCTTCCCACACTCGAAACACGAACTGGTTTCTTTGCCTTCTTAGCCTTCTTTTTGACGAGTAAAGCTCTTAGGTTTTCTTGCCCTTGGGTCAGAGTCAGGAACATTTTTTGGAACTGAGTGTTTTGAGCCTGAAGGTGTTTGACTGTTTGTTCGAGAGCCATTTCTTTACTTGCTGAAATAAACAGTGAATAAGATGAGGACCCTGCTTTCAAACCTATTTATGCAATAACATGTATGATATGCATATGCAATGTTTTCAAGGACTCGCGGGGTAAACCAGAAGATGTCATCAATTGAAATTTGTAGATTTGATTGAATAACTTCATATCGTTGAAGGTCTTTCTAAAAGAGTCAAGCTCACCATATCAAGTGGGTCATAGCCCCTGACTCAAGTTGTAGTGTTTTAGTCTTTTGACGGCATTGGCTAGGGGAAAATAAATCCCCTTTGCCCCTTGCTAGACGTCCGGTTTACCATAACTTGCATCACAAACCCTTGAGATCCTTGAAATGGTTAAGTAAATGTTGAGGTATGAAGTTATGATGTGTATGATATACGTTAAGCAAAAATGTAAGGTTATGTAAGCAAGTAAACCCTGCAAGAAATCCAAGTTATTGGATAATGACTGTGAAGAAATCCTACAAGGAAATCATGTTGTTAGATAATAAAATCTTGCAAGTAGTTCAAGTTGAAAGCACACAAGTCACACAAGCAGCCTTAGGTTTAGGCTTGCATGGGTTTTAAGGTAGTACCCTCTTGAAGTTGGATTGGTTCAACCTGTCCTATAAATAGTAACTAGATTCTAAGGGATCTCAATATCACTGACCTTTCCCACAAGTTTCGTTCGATAGGCGATTGACTCGCAACCAAACAAAACCCAGGAGTCAAGTCTCAATGAGTGTAGCATTGAGTATCTGCCGACTTTGGGAATACACCAAAGACGGCCATCTCGCTACGTCCTAATGGCCAAGTTATTCATTTAAAGGTTCTAAGGTCAGTTGACGCTTTATGACACCATGCGGAGGCCCTGTATTCTCTTTGATTAACTCAAAAGCTACCGATACCAACCAAAGTGTCGCATCAACGTAGCCACCGCTTCAACCGTGTCGGTATACCCCGCACAACTTCCACGATCTATTGCTACTTACCTAAAAGGTGCCCCAGATCCGGGTGTAGGATCTATAGTAACCCAAACAAATCCCTCAAAAGTAAAGAAATCAAAGCATACAACGCAGTTAAATAATGAACTAACTCTAAGGTAACCCCACTTTTTATTCAATCCCTAGCAGAGTCGCCAGTTATGTTTTACGGTGGCAGAACCGACTGTTTATATACTGGGTTTTTTTGCGTTTTTTGTTTGCAAATGTGCGGTAAGCAAGAGTCGCCACCGTCTTTTCTTTTATCCAACAAAGGAAAGGGTGAAAAGAACAGAAAAAGACCTTTTCGAGATGTTTTCCGAGTAAGGGGGGTAGATTATGGAAAGGGAAGGTGTTAGAACCCTTTCCATCGGTGGTTTTCCACTGGCTCTTAGAGGTTTGCTCATTTGAAAACTTCTTTGTGCTTTGTGTGTTTGAAAATGTTTTGAAAGATTTCTTAGTGTGGCGATTTGCTTTGTGTTTAACTCTTGTATCGGTCCTCAAGAGTGTCAACAAAGCGAATGTTTTGAAATTGTTTTTGAAAGTAGTTTTTTGTGTAAGTGCAAAAATAGTCTTGAGCAAACTTCTAACAACTATCTACTTTTTGTACTTGAAAAGGGTCGTACTATTCCTCTTTTCCAATAGACAGTGCTATCTATTAGTCAGTAGGTAGCATTATCGTTGGATGTTAAGGGACAATTGAACTGACGTTACAGTCACGAAGGCAATTACAGAGATGCTTTAGCACTTCTGTTTTAGGGACTAGATCATTTACCGAGAAGGAAGCTGTAGGGTCATCGAGGGACTATGATATTTTGGATTTTTGCGGGTCTTTGCTAAAACATTCCTGCCTCATGATTGTTTTTTAAAGGCAAGCAAAGTGGGCGTACCTTAGAGGTGCTTGTGTGCAAGTGTGTTGTGTTTCGGTAATTTTTTGTCTTTTTGTTAAGTTTGCTAGCGTTTGATTATTAGTCTTATCATACAATCCTAATTACTAGCAGTTAATAAGAAAAGCAGTAAAATGCAGAATATAGAGGTCCTATGCTATTACACTGCTTCGGGGAGGGGATTTACATTATACACGGGATAATAGGGAATAAAACAGTAAATATCCTAATTTTATCTATTACATCCGGTAGGCATATACAATAATAATAAAAAATATGAAATTAAATAAACGCGCGCAAAGTAAAAGAAAATATTTTTATTGTTTTTGGTATAAAAGAAAATAAGGCCTAAGTCTATTTAGTTTTAAATTTTAGGAAAAAATGTTAAAATAATTTATTTATTTATTTGCAAAATTAATTAAGTTAGAAAAAACAACTATCCTAATATTTTTGTGGTTTTGATTTTAATGTTAATTAAAAAAAAGATAAATAAAGAAATGAAAAAAATACAAGGGGGGGGGGGGGGCACCCTTCGATTGCAGGAGATATGAATATCCTTCAATCCAGAAGGGAGCTGCCTTCTTCGATTCAGGAGGACCATAGGCAAGCTTCGATCCAGAAGGCTAATACTTTCGATCTAGGAAGGCTGTGGCCTCTTCGGTTCAGAAGAAATGCCTTCCTTCGATTGGGCTAAGGAGTAGGCATGACTATCTTCGATCCAGGGAAGGGGATGCCCTTCGATCCAGGAAGGGGATGTCTTCTTCAATCCAGAGAAGGTGTCTCCTTCAATCTGGGATGCTATACCTGCAAAAGTATGTTAGCAAAATAAAACGCAGGGCCTGGGTATCAAACCTCATGCTCTTCGATCTTGCGCGCGCTGGGTCTTTTCTGGCTAAATCTACATCAAATGTTAGTAAACGAAGAACATGACCTGGGTGCCAAACCCAAGTCCTTGGATTTTGTCTAGGATGGAAAATTGAAGGGGACAACAAATATGGAGGTGTTATGCAAATGCAAAGTTTTGACAATTCAACCTTTATTACCAACAAATGAATCTTCTATTTGGGTACTGGCTAGGGGTGAGCACCTTCAATCTGGGGCTTCTGGGTGTGGTTGCTCTTGGTTGAGGGAAGGTTTTTCTGCTTGGAAAATTCTGGCAACCTTTGGTGGATTTTGTGGGCAGCCTCTCTCTAATCTTTTTTTTTTTGTTCTCTCCCTTTTTGACAGCACTTGTGATCTATTTATATAGAAGGGGTAGAGGGGACAAGAAGGCAAAGGTTTAAACATCCTTAATTATGTTTGAAAGCCATGAATAGGAATTTGTAACATTGGCCAAACACATGGGATCTTGTCCCCTTTTGAATGTGCTATTGTGTAACTGGCCTTTGAATGTCCTCTTTCGAATGGGCTGCTTATGCATCCTTTGAATGGGTCTTCTGAATGCATCTTCGAATGAACCTCTTATGCATGCTTCGAATGGGCTCTTTGCAAGCATCTTCGAATGGACTCTTCTGAGGCTAATCGAAGGGCCTTCGCTCGGATGTTTCAATCGAAGTAAGCATATGATGCTCCAATCGAAGGAAGCTTTGATGCTCCAAATCGAAGGAAGCTCTGATGCTCCAATCGAAGGAAGCTCTGATGCTCCAATAAAAGGTAGCTCTGATGCTCCAATCGAAGGAAGCTCTGATGCTCCAATCGAAGGAAGCTCTGATGCTCCAATCGAAGGAACCTTTAGGAATGCCAATCGAAGGATCCTGTTGCAAGGCCAATCGAAAGGCTTTGTTGAAATGCCAATCGAAGGGCATTTTGGAGATGCCAATCGAAAGGCACTTTGGAGAGGCCAATCGAAAGGAACTTTGACCAACTTTAAAATTTGTTATTTTTTCTTCAAGCAAGTGTTTGTAGCCACCCATGTGAGAGAAGATCTTGTAAAAAGTGAGAGGGCAAATTTTTTAGTACAACATGAAGGATAATTTGTTGCGACATAATCTTGATGTTATGCACATTGAGAAGAATTTTTTTGATAATGTATTTAACACGGTGATGGGTGTCCAAAACAAGACAAAATATAATGAGAAGGCTAGAAAAGACTTGGAACTTTTGTTTAATAAGAAAGAGTTGGAGTTGAATTCTCGGCCAAATGGAAAATTATTAAAACCCAAGGCTTGTTACACTTTTACTCCCCAAGAAGCCAAGGCAGTCTGTCAGTGGTTAAATGAGTTGAGAATGGCCGATGGTTATTTTTCTAACCTAGCAAGATGTGTTGACGACAAAATTGGGAAGTTGCATGAAATGAAAAGTCACAATTATCATGTTTTCATGGAACAATTACTTCCAATTGCATTCAGTTCACTGCCCAAGAATATGCTTAATCCACTAACTGCGATCAATCAAATTTTTAAATACATTTGTGCGTTAACTTTAAGAGTAGATGACAACATTAAATTGGACCAAAATAAGGATGGTGTGTTATAATCAAGTCCAACCCAATGATTCATATTGAGGCTGACAATGTAATTGAATATGTTATATACCATGATGGTGAGATTTCACCAGTTAGTGGGGTAATTGAAATTGAGGAGATTACAAGTTTGTGTGATATTGAAGTTGGGGGTCAACAAGTTGACACAACTATATTATTGTCAACAAATCATGTGGAAGAAGAACATAAAGAGTCAGGAGAGTCTAAAGACAATAATATCAGATTCGATGAAGACAATAAAAATTACGATAATGAATAATTTGAATAATATGTATTATGTAATATTACTCTTTTGTAATAAACAAGTGTCAACAAATCTTGCGCAATATTATATTTTATATATTACTCTTGAATAATATTTATTGTTTTATATTTTTCTTTCAAAATAGAAAAAATGTGTCACCTAGAAGTGAGGAAAAGGCTAAGATTCGTAAGAATTTCCGCACCAGGTTCATTGTAGAAGAGGTTCCTGATTCAATTTTTTTATTCATATGCCACTTTCGAGTCAAGTAGCTCATCGACCAATGCATTCTATTCCACCACCTATGCATCATATTGCACCATTTATGAATTCTACTCCACCCATATCTGCATCTTTCAGTGAATTACTATCCATGCCTCCTTTTTCTTCATTCTCGTCCATATCTGCATCAGCGTCTATTAGTCCTTCTGGATATACATCTTTTATACAATCGGGTGGACCTATTCCTTCCATGAAGTAGGGTGGACCTAACACCCCTCACCCCACATATTTTCTTATGCCTTCTATACATTTGGGTACACCTAGAACCCATCACCCAACATTTTTTCCTATTAATTCCTTGCAGTCGAGTGGACCTAGCGTACCATATTTCGCAGATGTGGCTGCACAATATATGGAGTCAGGTGGATCTAGCATGCCCTATTCATCACCCATGTCTTCTGAAGATGAACATGGAGATATCAGTGCTCATGGAGATGATACTAGTGCTCATGGAGATGATACTAGTGCTCCTGAGGAGTGAAGGAGGGAGCACGTGTTGTGAAATGCACCGCAAAGAATTAGGCATCATCAAGGTAGACTTATCATTTGGCCCGAGGAAGGGTCATATGTGTTTAAGTTTTATATTATATTTTAAATATGAGTTTTTTTAATTAATACTAACACAAAACTTGTTGTGTAGCCTTGTGCCGTCACATTAGGTAGCATCGAGCATAATCAAAATTATTAAAGAAAAGTATAAAAAAACTTGGTCGGCTTATGGACTTTTTTCCACTGATGACAAGGAAGATTGATTTAATTATTTCAGGTATAATTAACAAACCCATTTAAGTAATTATTATTTTGATTTCCTTTATATTTATTGAGATATTCATGATTATATATTTACTATTTTTTTAATTCATACAACAATGTAGGAGAAATGTTTGGGACATTAGAGGTTATCATCAAATTAAGGAAAATTATCACTCAAATTGTGTTTCCCGATTTTCTTAAATTGTTTCTTTCCTTTTGAGTGAGAAAAGGGTTTGTCATTTCTACCAAAGAACTTACCAAGCCTTTTAACAAGAAGCATGAAATTTTTATCTTCTTCCGGATTGTCTTCCTTTTCAACTTCCTTGTAATCTATCTTCAAAGCAATATTCTTGGATTTCTTCTCTAGATTTTCATGCTTTTCAAGTCTTCCGAGTTCCGTTTCATATTCTTGAAGTTTTCCAAACAATGTTGCGGACGTCATGGAGGAGAGACTTTTCTTTTCTGAAATTTTCGTTACCTTTGGTTGCCATTCCCTAGTTAAGGACCTAAGTACTTTCAGGTTTAGTTCATCATTCGTCAAAGTTTTACCAAGAGCACTTAGATGATTTGTCAAGTGCACAAATCTCTTTTGTAAGTCAAGAATGGTTTCTCCGGGCTGCATTCGAAATAATTTGTATTCTTGACTCAGGGTATTTAGTCTTGATCTTTTTACTTCAACTGTTCCTTCATGAGTTTGTACTAAGGTATCCCATATTTCTTTTGCTGTCTTGCATGCCGAGACACGGAAGAATTCATCCATGCTAAGTGTGTTAGAATTAAATGGGGAAAATAGGATCTCGTTCCTGTTGGATATGTGAAGATATATTTAAAGATCTTATTTCCCATTGGAATACTGACGCTTTTAAGGAAACATCTGAAAAGGTTTAAAAAAACAGAGCATCTGAAGTTGGCGGCTGCTACTATGCAGTAAATATTATTAGTGTTGCTGAAGTTGCACGAAGGATGGTAAATTTATTTATTTATTAATTAATTTTTCATTTAGACTTTAGATTACTTATAAATTATAATTTTTTTACTTATGTTTTAATTTAATTAACATGAAGAGTTGGGTAGAACTTTGCTTCTTAATGAGATCCGTTTGAAGACTCATCTTAAGAGGAATGGATATTTTGTCGATGATCGCTCCAGAAACACTCAAGTAAGTTTTTCATTTATTTAGTCATTTTATTTTTTTTCTTTTATGTACATAACTTCTTTAAATTATGATAACATTTACTTTATTTATTTTTATAGGTGGAGAATGATATACAACTTTCTCTTAAGTTATCACAACATCTTAAATTACCACCACCACCACCAGGATATCCTATTGGCTCTTCATTGGGTTTTCAAACTTGGTATGTTGTATCAAGTGGGAATAGGAAAAATGGGAGAGTGTATAGTGTTAGAGGGTGCGCCAAAACTATCATGCAGCGTGATAGGAGTTTTAGAATGAGACTTGTTGATGGAAAAGGATCATCAAATCCACCCATATTAACCATTGAAATGCTAGAAACTGTGAGAAACTTAGTGCATACTGAGGCAGCACGCAAAGTAGCAGTAAGAAATACAGAAATGGAAGATATGAAGAGAAAACAAATAGAGACTCAGGAAGAAATGAGGATAAAATAAATAGAGATATGAGAAGAGTTGAGGAGGAAAATAATAAAGTATGAGGAAGCAATGCGGATTGTAAATGAGCGGACACAAAAATTTGAATAATTTATGGCATCACAAATGAACCAAGGTTCTGATAGTGGATATAAAGAAGTTATTGAGGAGGATGGAGAAGAGGAAGAGGAAGAGGAATAGAATAAGAGGAATAGGAATAGGATGATAATTATAATGTTTGATGAAAGTTTATATTTTTAAGTTTAACTTTGTTAGATTTTAATCAAGAATGTTTCAATTTTAATCACGAATGATCTAATTTTAATATTTTATTTAAATTTATTTTTACAAAAATTTAAAATATATATTTGTTATATAAATGCCAATTTTTTATTTATAAATAATAGCTAGGGATAACAATAAATAATAATCAACATGTCAAAAAAACAATACAGCAATTTGCGAGGGGCTTCATCCCTCACAAATTCCAAAACGCATGTAATTTATCAGGGGCTTAACCCCAAACTAAATATTGACACACTGCACCAATCTGCCCCTTTAGTTTGCGCCTACACCTGCGTGGTTGCAGAAGAGAAACTAGTGCTTACCTTTTGTGAGAGGGTGAGCTCCAAGCTAATTTGAAAAGTGATAGACCTTTGGAAAATCATTTGCGACGAGCTGTTTAGCCAAGGGTCATGTCCCCTTACAAATTTTTATTTTTGTAATGGGTTTTTTTTGGCTTTTTGAGGGGTTTAACCCTTGGCTTAACAACCTTTTCCTGTAGTGAATATTGTAAAATTAATTAATATTATCTCTTTTTCATTATTACACTTTCTTAATCTATGGGCATATTCAATTATAAGAAGTGCTAGCAACACTCTCTTTTCAACACTCTCTCAAACATTAATTTTATTATTGATTGAAATATGTGTGGGTCCCTCACTTTGAAAATAAATCTTACATAAAATTGTAGGACTCACACATCTTTCAACCAATAAAAAAGTAAGTGTTTGAGAGAATGTTAAAAAAAAATATTCTTAACATTTCTCTTCAATTATACACTTAATTTAATTTAAGATGAAGAGAGTATTAAATAAGTCACACGCCATTAAGTCTCCCTTATTCTTATGTCTTAATAAGAGTTTTAGAGTCATGTTTTCAATTCACCAAAAACACTACCAATTAAAAAACGGACCACAACATCAAGGATATGTCTTGCAAACAAAATCATTCTCTTTTATTTTTTATATGTTAAATATGAATTTTAAAACCGTTTAATCTACTCGAAAACAATTACTATATGTTATAAATATAAATTTATTTAAATTCAAACCCAAATCAATATGTTATCATATAAATTTATATATTGTTAATTTGAATCAAGGAAAAAAATAGCATATCATTAAATTTAAATTATAAAAAAGAAAACAATTTTAAATTTAAATAACTCACATATATGACTCTTGTTAAGATTAGTCTTTTGTATTAACTAATTGGTTAATTTGTTTTAACTAGTTAGTTAGTCATTGTCCAATAGCAAACTTTCCCATCATCTTTCTCTTTTGAATTTTATATATAACCCTCTCTTTTGTAAAATTGAGTGCTTCAATAATGATAATTCTATCTTCTCTTCATATGTTACTTTCTTGATTTTATCTTCAATATGCATTTCTGAAATCACTTCAATATGATATTATATGCCATTTCTATCCATCTTCCGATGTTTCTCTTTTGATCTTCGACGATTATCTATTTTCTCCACCATGGCGCCGCCGCAGATTCAACCTCATGATCCTATTTTTGATCCCAATTCATCGTATTTTGTCCATCCCAGTGAAGGTCCCAGCTTTGTAACCGTCTCTCTGAAGCTCACTGGTTCCAACTACCATTCTTGGGCGCGTTCCATAAAAGCTCTTGGTGGAAGTTGAAGCTCGAGTTCATCGATGGCAGTCTTCCTCCTCCAATTGATGTGTTTGATCCTTCGTTTTGAGCTTGGAGCCATTGCCACATGTTAGTGCATTCTTGGATCATGAACTCTGTTTCAGAATCTATTGCACAATCGATTATTTTCATGGGAAATGTTGTTGATTTGTAGAACGATCTCAAAGAACGATTCTTACAAGGCGATCTCATTCGAATCTCTAAACTGCAACAGGAAATTTTCAATTTGAAGCAAGAAAGTAAATCGGTAACTGAATTTTTTTATGGCCTAAAAATCCTTTGGGAAGAACTTGACTTATACTTGCCTTTAATTATGTGTACATGTCGTATTCAATGTGCTTGTGAAGCTATGCGTGGTGCTAGATCTAATCACAAATTACTGCACATCATTAGGTTTTTAACTGGATTAAATGATCAATTTTTTGTGGTTAAATCTCAAATCTTGTTAATGGATCAGTTGCCTCCATTGAATAAGATCTTTCCTATGGTGATTCAACATGAGAGGCAAAACCAATTACCAATACTTAATGATGATTCTCAAGCATGGGTTAGTATTGCTAACTCTAAATGTTTTCATTCCAAGTTTAATTCCTCTAAAGGCTGGTGCTCGTGTGTGTACTTTCTGTGGCAAAACTAATCACACAGTTGAAAAATATTTCAAGAAACATGGGTTTCGACCCCATATGCAGAAACAATTTGTCAATGCTGCACATAATGCCACTATAGACGGAGGTGACCATGAATCTTCTTCAAATTATCATGACATGAAGAATGGTGCTTCATGAATAAAACACAATAAAAATCAAATTCCACTAAATTCATAAACGACTTCTAACGTTTCTATTATTTTGTGGCTTTTAAAAGCATAATTAGCTCTTGACTTGTAAAGAGAAATTGTAGATGATGTCAAGAATTGGCAAGAAAATAGGTCAAACCACCCGCGAACACTTGTTATGCAATGATGCAAATGGAGGGTGGGATCTTAGGTCAAAAATTAGGGATGACGGCTTCCCCCTATTTAAGTTTATTCTATTAGCAAATATGAAGATTGAAATCTTTGTTTCGACGAGATTGAAGATACTTAAATATAGAATACACAATTTTTGGTCCAAAGATACCCCAATAGTGTTTATGATATGATATGGATATAATGCTCTTACTTTTATAGGGAATGACGCCACATGAGATAAACTACTGCTGGAGAAACCAAGCACATGATAAAGTAATCCCACATGGGAAGAGATCATAACTCCATTGGGGAATAGAGCCACACTTTGAATGAGAGACTCTTATTGGGGGATAAGTTTGAGAGAAGAAAAATTACTGACTCTATCAGGGAAGACACCTTGCATAGGCTGTGAAAAGATAAATGATTACTGACTCAAGATGATGGTAGATTTACAACTCAGTGTCAAAGGTAGAAAATTAAAGAGATACTGACTCACAGATAACGGTAAACTACCAACTCAATAGTTGAAGGTAGAATCGAAATAGATATCGACTCACAGATGACGGTAAACTACCAACTCAATAGTTAAAGGTAGAAAAGTAAGAGATACTGACTCACATATGACGGTAAACTACCAACTCAATAGTTGAAGGTAGAATCAAAGCAGGTATACCAACTCACAGATGACGATAAACTACTAACTCAATAGTTGAAGGTGGATAAGCAAGAAATATCGACTCACAGATGATGGTAAACTACCAACTCAATAGTTGAAGGTAAAAGATCAAAGAGATACCGACTCACAAATGACGGTAAACTACCAACTCAATAGTTAAAGGTAGAAGAATAAGAGATACCGACTCACAGATGACGGTAAACTACCAACTCAATAGTTGAAGGTAGAAAAGTAAGAGGTACAGACTCACAAATGATGGTAAACTACCAACTCAATAGTTGAAGGTAGAATGGAAAAAGATATACCGACTCATAGATGACGGTAAACTACCAACTCAATAGTTGAAAGTAGAAGAATAAGAGATACCGACTCACAGATGAAGGTAAACTACCAACTCAATAGTTGAAGGTAGAAAAGAAAAAGATATCGAATCACAGATGACAGTAAACTACCAACTCAATAGACGAAGGTAGAAAAGATAATAAACTTTTCCACGATGAACATGTTCCAGTTTCTTCTTTATCAAGTCTTCCACTTGAAAAGGATAATATAAAAACTTCTCTGCGGGACTTTTCTAGAGAGATACCATTTGTTGTTGATGAGCAAACTTCTCAAAAGAGATACCATTTTCCGTTGATGAGAAAACTTCCCAAAAGAGATACCATTTGCTGTTAATGAGCAAACTTCTTAAAAGGGATACCATTTGCTATTGATGAGCAAACTTCTCAAAAGAGACACCATTTGATGTTAATGAGAAAACTTCTCAAAAAAGATACCATTTGCTGTTGGTGAGCAAACTTCTCAAAAGAGATACCATTTTCTCTTGATGAGAAAACTTCTCAAAAGAGATATCATTTGATGTTGATGAGCAAACTTCTCAAAAGAGATACCATTTGTTGTGTAAACCTCCCCAAGAACCTGGTCATAAGCCACAAACTGGTCTCAATTTCTTCTTAATCAAGTCTTCCACCTGAAAAGGATAAAATAGAAACTTCCCCATGAGACTTTTACGAAGAAATGTTGTTTGCTGAGTAAACATTATTGTTGGGGATACACAAGTTTCTCAAATAAAGAGGCCTCCACTTGTTGTCTTCCAAAGATATAAATAATACACAAGATGCTCATGAAGAGACCACCACTTGATATTTTCCAAAGATATCAATAATGCACAAGCTGCTCATGAAGAGGCCGCCACTTGATGTCTTCCAAAGATATCAATAATACATAAGCTGCTCATGAAGAGGCTGCCACTTGCTATTTTCCAAAGATATCAATAATACAAGTTGTTCATGAAGAGACCGCCACTTGTTGTCTTCCAAAGATATCAATAATATACAAGTTTCTCATGAATAGGCCGCCACTTGCTATTTTCCAAAGATATCAATAATACATAAGCTGCTCAAGAAGAGGCCGCCACTTGCTGTCAGGAAAAAGATTTCAATATAGTGTTATAGACAATGTTGGGAATGAGAATCAATAACTTCATCAGGGATAAACAAACTGCTCATGAAGAGACCGTCATTTTCCATAAAAGAGGAAATCCAGAAATAATCAAGCTGCTCAAATAAAGAGTCTTCCACTTGTCATCATGTTGAGATTCCAAAAGAATGTCGCAACAACACTACTGGGGCACAAAGTTCATCTTCATTGGAAACCATGAATAGAATCTTCCCGAGGAGACAAAAGTATTTATAGGCGCAAAATAAATGCACTCTCAATCTAGGTTTCACAACCTAGAGAAATCCACAGGGTGACATATGTAGGAGGCGAAGCTCAATCCAAGAACAAAAATGGAGAGAAATAGTCAAACAAGACTTTACCAGTTGAGGAATAAACTCAACTGGGACTTATCCTATCCTGAGATAAAAGGAAGGCTAAAATAAAAACCCTTCCACGAGGAATAAACTCAATGGGGAATTAAAATGGATGTACACTTTCTACTTAAATTGTCACTCAATTTGGAAAGAGGAAATAAGTTACTTGGGGATAAACACAAGCAACAGAGATGGACCCAAAAACCTAGAGAAATGCGAATGTGCATGAATGATGTAATTGTGAACGAATAAATGAAATGCCATGTATATGCTGACAAAATAGACAAAATAGATAAATTGGATATGAAAAGACATCACAGTACAAACAGATACTCGGCTAATCTCAACAAGATGGTAACATTACTGGAGATAGAACAAAAGCCATTGACAGAGCATATTTCTACTATAAGGCTCTAATCTCTCTGGAGAAGAAGATACTTTTTGAGAGAAAATGCAAAGTTCAATCTTCTAACATCAATAATCCATTGAAAGGAGAATAACATGAACTCTGCTGCAGTTGGAGAAAAATCCTGCTTAGCTGGAACTACTGGGGAACACCACCATCTGATAATGTGTGCAAAGCAGGTCACATATCTTGACAAATCTGGATTTCCCTTGGAACTATTTTTGGATGCCCCAAGTTTA
This sequence comes from Vicia faba, assembly GCA_948472305.1. Classification (NCBI taxonomy): domain Eukaryota; kingdom Viridiplantae; phylum Streptophyta; class Magnoliopsida; order Fabales; family Fabaceae; genus Vicia; species Vicia faba. Next base: position 103,677,321 of record OX451737.1, read on the forward strand.
CTGCTGATAGATTACATGATGCACAACAATTATTATGAATAACTTCACTTCTTAAATGCCCCAAGTTACATGGTTTACGAGAAGAAATCGTATAAAGAGGATTTTACAAAAGACCTGGCATCCAAAATTTTGTAATGTCTTCAAACTCTTGGAGAGATTTGTTGAATCTTGACGTGAATGCCCCAGATTTACTGTATTTGGAAAAACAGAGTCTTCAAATATGCCCCATGAGCGTAAAAAAACTATGAAGGCAGCAACCTGTTCATGCTAAAGGTATTCAGGTGACATGCCCCTGGCTATGATCAATCTTAGAAATGATTCGCCAATTACTTAACAAGGTTTCATACCTCAAAGGTTAAAATCATCACTGCTGCTTATATGTAAGCTTCCTTGACATTAAGAAATTGTTTTTACAAGTAGAAAAGTTTATTCTGAGAATGAAAATTCTAATACAACAGTTATGTAAGCCTTGAAGATTTTTGAAAAGATGTCGCATAGCTTGCGAATTAGTGCATTATTTATTTTTGTATGAAAGATAACAAAAGCATATGATACCAACACAAATATTTTAGCACAACTTACGGGAGTCAGGAACAATATCTTGTTGGAGTATGCTTTTGAAATAAACCATGTTTCAATTAGGACTTTTGAAGGTTGTAATGTGGCCTGGTTCACGGTTTTTTCAGAAAAAAAGATTTTAAGGCTCAAAGTTTATTTGGTGCCCACCCCCTTCATGATGTTCTTCAGTCCTATATTCAGTTAATTTGATACGAGTACTCATCTCTCAAGAGGAATTAGTTGATGGTTGGTGAACCACTAACATTCTTTGGACACGATAATCACTCAATTTTATCACACGACTTTGTTCTTTACTGAGGATTTTTCTTTGTAATCCTTTCTTTGCAATTTTTTTCCATATCTTTTGCTTGAACTAAATCTTTCGAATTGATAGTCCAGTGGGATGCCCTAATTTTTTCCTAAGTCGCTCGTTTTCAAGTTTTCGACTTAGCGGGCTTTTTCTTTTTCTTTTTCATTTCCTATTCATATTACTTTATCTTTCCTTTTGAACATGTCGCGTAACCTCGAGTCATTTTTAACTGGTTGAAAGAATTGTGACTGCCTGATTTCTTGGTGGATGAGGGATAACCGTTGTGGTATTATCCTCTATTGATCTCTGGATGTGCGAGAGATACCAATTGGGATATCATCTTATTTTGATGCATACTACTGATAGGCGAATATTGACTATTGCGATTTTTTTTACTTTCCTCATCCTTTTGAAGGATAACCACTGTTGTAACCTTGGATGCGTATTCTTGATGAGATTTGAATACTCAATCGATTAACTGAACACTACCCTGCCCTGGGTTAAAAATTGAGTGTTTTTTTGAACAAAAAAGAAGCTCCTACTTCAAGGCTCAAAGGGGTTAACGAGGGTTTCACTCCCTTATATCTCAGGTGTTTGAGAATTTGAAATAATGCCTGTACATTGTTAACGGGGTTTTATCCAAAATCATACAACGATAAATTTTGCGTTTTAAATTCATCATCCTCCATCCAATCTTTGACTAAGCAAGATAATGGATAACAAGTGGGTATCTTAATGTAAAAAGCAATTTTAAAATTGAAACAAATACGAGTGAAACTAATGGATTTCTTCAAGATAAACATACTAATTGTATTAAGGTAATCATTCAAATGCAAACAAGTTCTACATGCAAACAATGAAATGATAAATAAGAAAGATTACAAATGAAAAAGCAGTAAAATGCTAATTAAACTGAGAAGACTCTCTTCTTTAAACTCCAAGGTATCCTTCAATCATGTTTATTCTTTGTCAATGACTTGACTTGAACCTCAAGACCACTATCTTTAAATGACATGATACCATTTCTGACCAATCTCTAAACTTCGACCTTCAAAGCAAAGCAATCTTCCAAACCGTTCCCAGGAGCATCCTGATGAAAGACATAAGTCAAATCAGCATTGTAGTACCACGACATCTTCTAAGGAATCTTCGATGGAGATCGGGTCTGAACCAAATTCCTCTGCATTATGACATGGAACAACTCTACATAGATAGTTGGAATTGGATAAATTTGAGTTTTTCTTTGATTAGGAATTTGTTGGTTGGGAGCTTCGGAAGTTGTATTTACCATAGGGGTGATAGGAAAAACACGTCATTAATGATGATGATCTTCCCTTCTTTGGGGTCTACTTCGTCCTCGCAGCAGCTGCAGATGATTTGCAAGAGTTGGGTTAATCGATGGCATAACTTGTGGATGATGATAACTCCTTTTTCTACATCTAGGTTTCCTTTTCCCTTCTTGCGAAGTATCAATGAAGTCTTGCTCTCTTTTCTTGGTGAAGCTATCACCATACTTCTTTGCATTATCTGCCGAGTTACCATTTTCAGACAAACGTTCCTCTCAGGCATTTTCTTCAAGAAACACTCCCACATTCACTTTTTCAGGGAAATCACTGGGTGTATTGGCCTTCTCATGGAAGAATGATTTCAGAATTTTTATGAAGACCTTTTCCATCTCTTCTTCCTTCCTAGAAGGATTGACTTGGGTATCAACCAAAGTTTCAACCAAAGAAGTTAGATACTCCATACCAGCCTTCAAAGTAGTTATCTCTTTGCGGAGTTCAGAAATCTCTTGCTTAATATTTTCCATCTTCCTCTTAGCGCGAGCGTTGTACTCTGGGACCAAAGGGAAAATAAGACTCGGGAATGACTTTCGAAAGTGAAACAAAAATGTAGAATAATGCATGGTTATGCAAATGGTAAGTTTAATTCATTTCTAATGACCTCAAACTTTGATTCAAGCTTCAAGCGAGAAATAATTAACAACAAAATATGACAAATAAGTTTAATACAAAGTTAACAGCCTAAAGGTTACAAAATACAAAGCCAAGAGATCCCAATCAACCAAACTGACGGTGATCATAAAAAATACAAATCATAAATCCTAAGATGTTTCCCCAAACTCTACATCATTAAGGGTACCCCAAACTAGATTCTTATTACTTCGCTCTTGGGCCCTTTTAAAGATCTCCTTCGTTGCTTCGATCTTTGGTCTCTCAATTAGCTCCTTGATGAGCACATCCCTTCTATTGATAATTCTTTCCAGATGATCAATCTCTTCTTGAAGCTAAAGGTCGTAAAATCTTCTTGTTGATCTTCATCTTCAGACTTCGTGACCTCAACTTGAACTAGCATCCAAACATTGTAACTGCTGGTACTCCTCTTTCTAGTGTCCATTTATGAGTAATGAGCTTGATACGAGAATCAAAGATAACATTACCTAAAAATGAAATGATCACGTATGTCACAGGCATGTTATGATGTTTATGAGTGCATGAATGTATGGCTATGCAACAAACACATACAAGGTTTAAAGGTTTAATGTCACGAGCATGGAATCCAAGGTAAGAACCAAACATAAGGTATGTACTAAGGGTTTATCACCTTCCAAACAAGGTTCTAAAAGTTTCCCAAAGTCTATATTATTCCTTTGGGTATTACCGACGTCCCAATTACTTGGTAATTAGTAATATTCGCAGGAAAAACTCGTCTGAGTTCAACATTGCGTGACAACTACTTCCGGATTACTCTGTCATAGTCTCCGAACTACATCTAAAAAGGCCAAGTTGGGTTAGGGGTTCTACGACTCTCAGCTTCTCTGGCTCCAGGGTCGAGAACAGCAATGTCTTCCTGATTACTCGGTAAACAAATACTACAGTCAAAGGGGTCTCCACTCATTAGGGGATCTCATACCTCCTTTTTCGGGATTACTCCCTCAAAGTTAACATGACTATATCGCCCGTACTATCTTAAGTGTACTTAGTCCGAGTATAGGAAAACAAGATAACACAAATGGTTATCGCCCGTCCTATCCGTTGTAACCAACACCCAAAGAAACCACAAAACAACACATATAAGCAAACAAGAAATAATAACAAAAACAGATATAACAAATTAGGTTTAACCTACTTAGAAATTGTTTTCTCCAGCAGAGTCACCAATTCTGTAGCGGTGAAAATCAGAGACCGAGCTATTAATTAACTTGACTCGCAAATAAGCAAGAGTCTCCACCAAACTTTATTATTTCCAAGGGAAAAAGGAAAAGTGCGAAATAAAACCCATAAATATGCAAAGTAAATGCAATACTAAAAGTAAAGAAAAATACAATGCATTTGAAAAGATCGAAGATTCGGGGGTTGGTTATACAAATGGAAGGTACTAATACCCTATGTATCTATAGTATCCTATAATAACCTTTTGAAATATCTGTATTTTTGGTTAAAAAGTTTGTTTGAAAAAAGGATCGGGGAGATGAGAAGTTTTGAAAATGCAACGACCTAATGTCGAGGTTTTTGCTTAAAATGGTGTAAATTTGAAAATAGAGTTTTAAAGGTTTTAACTAATGGGAAACAAATATGAGGGACAAAATACAAAGACTCGCAATGCCATAAAGTCAACGAGACGATATTTTTCCTTGAATTCAAACACAAAGATAATAATCAGATGAAGACCGGACAAGAACCACACATCAGATGAAAATTGATAGTAACCATAGCCCAAGGATTAAAGAACCAATTTTAGGTTTTTTATTAAGTGGCTTATAACAAGCAAAAGAAAATAAGAAGCTCAAGTGAGCAAAGAAAGGATAAATTCTCAAATGAGCAAAGAAAAAAGTGCATAAAGTAAAGAAAATAAAATGTTATGGATGATAAATGACATAAAAGTAAAGAGAGGAAAATATAAAGTGCGGAAATATAAACGATATTAAAGTAAAGTTAGTATAATATAAAGTCAATAATCTGATTTGGGATAAATGTAACTTCATATGGAGCATAGAATGTATGTACCCATACATGTTAGAGAAATGACACTTTGAAGTTTATTCTCTTATACTTGTAGTATAATTGACAAACATGGGGATCAAGACAAAGTCAATTAAGATACATTTTGACAAACTTATTATCAATCCCAAGTACCTTGAATGATCAAAGGACCATTTAGAGATAAATTGGAAATGATGAAAGTTCATCAAATATCCGACAAGCTTAGATGAACTAAAAAAAACTCAATTTCTTTCCAAATTGATCTAAATAAAAATAAAAATAAAATAGATAAAGAAGAATAAGATGAAGTCTATAATAAAAATAGTATAAATGTCATAACTTTCTCAATTTTTCATGAAATCGAATAAATGAATAATGAAAGTTTATCTACTCAATCTCACGACCAAGGATCCATGCTTAAAATAAGTAAATAAAAAACAAAAAATTACAGAAAAAAATGAAAAATAAACAACAATAAATCACTTTTGCTTTTGAAAGTTCAATAATACTTTTCAACTCTTGATTTTGAATCAATGGAGTTTCCTTATAAAATGGTGATAATTATGGTACTAAATAAATAAATAAATAGTAAAAATACAATATAATTAAATAAAGAACAATTATAATAGCCTACCTATTCAATAAAAGGAAGAAATGACTTGAAAAAAATGAAAAGAAAAAAAGAAGAGAGTTTTAACTTAGTTTAGTGAATGATTTATGATATTGTTCCTCCAAATGAAAGAAAGAAATGTCTTATATGGTGAATGAGGTGGGAGTGTTGATGTGGCAATCCATGTGACTTTATGAGAATGGTTCTTGGCCATTGATAAGTCCAAGTTGGCAATCCATGTGAAGTGTGAGAATGATTATTGACCATTGATAAGTACAAGTTGACAATCCATGTGAAGTGTTTCTACTACATTATAGTTGCCCCACATTTTCTTTATTGACAAAAAAAAACAAATGAACAAAATAATAATAATAATAATAATAGTAATAATAATAATAATAATAATAATAATAATAATAATAATAATAATAATAATAACTAAAAGTGTTAGTAATAATAATAAATATAAAATAGAAAATAAAAGAGACACTAAATCAACTATTTATGATTTTTTTTCTTGAATTAAAATAAATAAAAATAAAAGTGCAAATTAAAAGATAAAAAATAAAATACATATAAGAAAGTAAAAGGGCATATATAAATTTTTCTAGATTTTTTTGAAACAAATGATACCAATATATAAATTTAAATTAATAAAAGAACATATTTTTGATAATTTTTTAGTAAAGAGGTAAAAATAGTAAATAAAAAAATAATATGATGCTAAGTACATTTTTTTGTGATTTTTTTAAATGGAAAAGAAATCATGAATAAAACACAATAAAAATTAAATTCCACTAAATTCATAAACGACTTCTAACGTTTCTATTTTTTCGTGGCTTTTTAAAGCATAATTAGCTCTTGACTTGTAAAGAGAAATTGTAGATGATGTCAAGAAGAATCATATGCAAAAAGATTCGCTCAAAATGTCGAAATTTGAAAAAGTTATAAATTTTTGAAATCTAACTCAAGATTTAGCAAAAAATAGGTCAAACCACCTGCGGACACTTGTTATGCAATGATGCAAATGAAGGGTGAGATGTTAGGTAAAAAATTAGGGTATGACACAATGATATTGAGAATCAAGGTAGGATAAAAAATATATGCGATGACGAAACATTGACAAGGTTTAAAATAAAGTCAAAAGGCGCACAAACAATTAAGATTGGTTTGTATTTTTTAACTTCAAGAAGGATTTAAGTATTGTTAGGTATTTTGGAGTTTAATAAAGAAAAAGGTTTTTGTTTTAATGCACATGCAAAAGGGGAAGAAAAAGTCTAAAAAAAACTATCATATTTTCTACGCCTAATGTTATCATACAATGGTGGTCCTATGTCAAGGATTAACGAAGAGGAAAATTTCTACCTAATAGTAGCATGTGTGGTTTGCAATCCTAATATCTATCTCGAACATTAACCTAAAAGAGTCAAGGAAAATCCTAAAGAGACATGGTAGTGGAAAGTAAATAAACAAATAAGTGCTTCGGCGAAAGCACGAAAACAATGCAATGAGAAATCATATGCATGGGTGAAAGGGAGATGCCATAGCCAAGGGGAGCGGATCACCCGAGTACAACACTCTAAACTGTGGGATAAGATAGCTACGCCGGGCATTGAATTACTGGGAAAGTAGAAGATATGTACAAAGCGTCTAAGCATTTGACCAAGATATAGAGGATCAAGGTAGACGATAGAAGATAGTATGAACAATCACAGAGTATCAGCATTGGCCAATACGAACTCCTAACAAAATATGGGGGACTAGAATGTGAATTCCTTTTCCACTTACGGACTCGATACACATGATCTTGGGCATAACCACAATAGCATCGATGTACAACGTGAGCTGCAGGTGACACAGAAGAAAACTGGCGGGGGTCGACTGTGAACCCTTTCCGCTCGCCTCTCTTTTAGAGGACTTAAGAATGGTTGCCATAAAAAGGACCTAAAACCATCCCACCGCTATACAAGCATAAAATGTAAACTCACGTGCGGAATTGCCCATTAATCTTAGATGGGGAACCAAGCATAAATAGCATACAAAAAGCGGTGCCTGCTACATGTCTTTAAACAAATACTTCGAGTGCACACTCTTTTTATTTCCTGCTTCCTACTTCTCATGATCTCTACCAACCGATAAAATGCAGTATTTACAATATTTTCAACAACAATGATTTGAATGTATACCAAACAAATAAAACAAATCCGTATACAACAAACTCTACAACAAATATCCGAAATCTTCCGCAAAAGCTCCAAAAACTGGCATCAACAAGAGAACGTGTCAGAAATATAGCACAACATGTGCAACCAAGCGTATCCATCTTTGGAGCGGTCAATGTCCAAACTCACTTCTCAAGACATGCACAACTCACCAAAATGGTTAGCAAATAACACACAATTGAAATACAAATTGTAAGTAAGCAACAATGATTACAAGTAAACATGATTATGTATAATACAAAATGAGCAATTAACATAGTATGGCATTTTCGGACAACATTGTATTAGTATTGGAAAGAGTATCAAAATCAGCATGGAAGCGGAATAAATGAGATCAGATATAAGTATGAACATGAATGGTCAAATGGTAAAAAGTGAACCATGTTTAGACGCTAATAGCAATACTCTAGACAGTCACGCCATATTCAAGTAATTAAACTCAAAAAACGGTAAAAACACATGTACAAGTTAACAGTATCAACAAAACACGGTATTTACGTAAAACGGTAATCTCTTAAATGTCAACATCCAATGTACAAGCTACCAAGTTAATTGGTATGCTACAAGTTAGTATATTTACAAACTAGGAGGGAATGGTATCACAAACCGAAATTACTGTAAAATGATATTTTTAAATAACGACATAATATGTAAATAAATCGAAAAGCGCATCCAAAACAAATGGTAACCTCTTGAAAATTATTTGGAATGAATTGTAAAAATTAATGGAACTTATATTCATGAAAACGGTCATAAAAATGCAATCGGTTCGACCAAATTTCACCCGGAAACATGATTTTTGCAATAGTACAACTTCAAGGAAATCGGGTAAAAAAATGTCCAAATCGAAAAACTGTATGCGCGGAGAGTTTCTGATGGCTTAAAAGACATGATTTTCATTAAGGAAAGTTGAAAAAACTCAAAGCGGATCAAAATTTATGGCAAAATACCGTTTATGTCAAGTTTTGGATATTTTTCCAAGGGAAGAGCCAATTTCCATTAAACTCAAACCAAGCTTTATCAAATGTGTTTCATTATAATGCTTTGATTTTATTAGAAACCAATGCAACTCATGAAAATTTCCAAATGCAAGAAGTCATAAAACAAAGTAGCAAAACAAACATTATGTGCAAAGTGAGAAAAAGTGTTAGTATCTAGAGTAAATGTTAGCATTCACATGAAGAACTTGTTTGAAAGAGAAGCAAACTTTTATGTCAAAATGGATATTCCGGACAACAATACCATTCTCATGTTATCAAGCTCAAAGTGCGGTAAAAATGCGCATAAACAAGTTACCGGTATCAAGAATGGTAAAACTATAAACACCGAAACAATTTAAACAAAATTAGAATGCCTTTATACATATAGTTCACTGTTCTAGACAGCAACTCATACTTATGAAAATGCCCCACAAGTTGGCGTAAATCGACACATAAAAATGTGCCACGAGTATAATATGATGCATAAAAACAAGGCACAAAAACTTGAGTTTATAAGTCGAAAACTAAACGAAAAGTTCTCGGAAATAACCGTAAAAATTAAAGTGACATAGAAACGTGCCAACGGTTCCAAAAACCATTTCGGTTCGGCCAAATTTCGATCTGAAGTGTAAAATCCGAAACAGTACAGTAGCACGAAAATGGATCAAAACATGTCCGAATCGAAAAAGTAATAGCATGAGGAACTCCGGATGACTCAAGAAACATGGTTTTCATTAAAGAAAATCGGAAAAACTCATCACAGATCAAAAGTTAGAGCAACAACACCGATTATGTCAAACTTTGCCATTTACCAAGTACTGAGATATTTTCTATCAAACTCAATCAAACCTACTTCAAAAATGTTTTGCAATGATATTTGAGTCCATTAGAAATTACCTCAATTCATTGAAATGGCAAGCAACATGTGAACAACTAAGAGTTGGCAAAAAGATTAGTTTATGTCAAGAACTAACACAAACCTATGCTTACTCTATGTAGAAAAACAACAAACACCTAGAGTGCCGAAAAAAATCTAAACATGAAAGATACTTTAGGCACTAAAATCAACTCATGAGTTTATGTCAACAACATTTTCACACAAGTTGTTTGATCTCTGTCGCTCGAAAAAGCAACGGGTTCGTGCCCGAAAAATTAGAATCTCGTCTAGTCTTTGCCAGAAGAAATATATATCTCGGCATCCATGACAACGTGTCAACAACTGAGAACCGTATGACAAACGAGGAATTTATTATTAATTTTCCAATGGAGCGACGTCCATTCTTTTTACCAGTACGAACAACTCTGTTTTGCGAAATAAACCAACAACGGTGGTCTTCAGGCTACCATTCGTCTTGACAATATGAAACAGAATTGAAGCAGACAAAATTAGCAAGCCAACACTTTGAGAATAGACGCAATTCCGTAAAAATCAACCGAGTTATGAATTTTTGAATATTAGAAGCCAAACAAACAAGTACCAAATAATTTCTCAGTAATTCGCAATTTACACAACCTTCCTCAAATCACCAGCTCTCGCCCCCTGTAGGTCCCTCAAGAGGATATCAAGACGGAATTTTGGGCACCAAAACCACGCTCATACAACACTCGAGCCAGGAGATATGAATTTTTAATGCGAGTAAAAAACACGGTTCAGCCAACTGTTTATCGGTATTTTCCACTATTCAGCTTTGTCTGATTTGTGAATTCGGAGACCTTCCTTCGAGAATTATCTTTAGGCCCGAACACGGAAATTGGAGATCATATTGAGTCAGATTTAATGATGGAAAAATTACCTCGAGACGGTATACGAGATCAGAGTTAGAAATTTCTGAATGCCTGAAACACCATTGACCGGTAACCTGAAAACTCAGTAATAAAATTATTTGACAACCTTTTGCACATAATTGGCTCCCGGTCCGAACACGAAAAGTGAAGATAATATTAACACGAACTTGGTGATCAAATTTCAGCCCAAAATAGTACTCTGGCTCACAGTTAAAAAATTATGAAGCTGACGCACCGAAACAGATTTTTAACCCGAACTGTTCTGAATCAGATCAAACCCCCTGGTTCCCTTATATTGCCCATGACACGATAAAATACACAGGAATAGAAAATGGTTATAAACTGTTCATCAACTGATTGAATTTCATGCATAAAGCCTTTGACGCTTATGATAAATAGTCAATGCTTTACTAGCATACCTTGATCCTATAGCAACAAAACCAATGTATGTATGCATATGTAGATGAAATATAGCTAAAAAAATTCTGAAATTAAGAGGGTAAATTTTGGGGTGCAACATACTCCACATGCAATAATCTTAATGTGAAATTTTATGCATATTTGGTATCTCAATACTTCATCGGAATATGTATTTGTGCTAGGATTGAGATTCATCAACCATCTATCTCTATAGATTTTGATTCCTAACTCTTTAGAAAACATCACCTAAGCATTTCATCAAAACTATTTCCTTATCTATGTCTTACATTGGCGTTGTATGAAATTTATTTTGATGATCAGTATGTTGCTTACATACTATATTAATTTAATGCAAATACTCCTACTAACCTTCTTATGTGCAAAAGATTTAAACATGACATTTATTAATCCAAATTTATATAAAACTTCATTAATAAAAGGATTCAACACTAAGAAATTTGGTCTAATTCATAATTGAATTTAAATAATTTATACTTATTTTAGAATCAAGATCATTTACGATCTTCACTAGATCATTTTTTCTTCTTCCTTCTTCATATTTAAATGAGAGTTTTGAAATCATGCAAATCTTATAGAAGTGAATGCTATATAATTTTAGGGGTGGACAACAGTCGGCTGCGGGCGGTTTCGGATAAAAAATTATCCACTGTCCAAGACCAATAGTTCCAATATTCCAACCCATTGTCGTATGTGTTACATAGCAGTTTCAACGGGTAGCGATTTTGTTGGTTAACGGGTTCGACGAATGAGCTCGTCGGGTGATATCACTCAAACAAATTGAAAAAATATCAAAATTTAAAACAAAAACAGCAACCAAAATCAAGGAAATCATACATAAAATAAGAAAAAATAAAAAAATTAACTAAAATCAAATAATACAATAACTTTTCTTTTGAACATTTGTAATACATATTCTTTTCTATGTAAGATCTAGAATACATGTCCTCTTTAGAGAAAATCTGAGCAGAAGAAAAAATTAAAATGTGTGTTTCATGTTGTCAGCAGATAAGCAGTAAACTTAAACATTGGGGCATAAAAATGGTGGAAGAGAAAGCTTTCATCATATAGTCTGCTATGTTTTAAGAACTAAATTTTAAAATGGTTTTTGAGTTGGGTGTGTGGGAAGTGTGTTATGTGGTGTCTTGAGAGAGAAAGGAGAGAGGAAGTAATTGTGTGTGAGAGAAAAAAAATAAAAACACAGATTATAAATAAAAGAGAAAGGGGAAAGGAAGCAATTTTCTTTTGACACGAGAGAGGAAGTAATTAAAACACATTATAGGGCTGGACAGATTGACCCGACCCCCGAAACTGAAAAACTCGAATGACAAAAAAATCCCGTGGGTGAAAATGGGTCGGGTTGCGGGTTATACGGGTCAAATATATGAGTTTAAATGGGTGAAATCGGTTGTGATTCTGGCCCATCGAGGCCCAAAACCGACAGAGACCAATTACTACATTTTTATAACTTATTTTTATATAGGCTCATGTAGTTAAAAATAAGTAATACTTGTTTTTATTTTTTGGGCTTCACTTGTCTGGCCCAATCCAAATCCCATTTAACTTTACCTAGAAAATAATACTAACTCAAAGTCTCAAACAATATATTTGGAAGTCGAATGAGTATGATAAAAAGTTTAGATGAAAACCAAACCCTAGTTCCTCTTTGTGCCGTCTCACCTTATTCTCTTTCTATCAACTCATTTCTTCATTCCGAGTTCCACCGATTTAAAGTCTTGATTTTTGTAAGTCTCTCCGTAATCAACTCCAATATTTCACGGTTTCTTCATTCATATTTCATTTCTTATCTAACTCCAATATTTTTCTTTTTATTTGCACACATGTTTATCTACACAAGATAACAACTATCAAGGGTTTCATTTTGATAACAACTATCTTGGTCCTTTGAGATTGGTTTGATGAATAAGTTTCTATTTGGTGTCTTGATTTCATATTATGACTAAGATTCGGTAAAATGTTTGTGTTTGGTTATAATTAGTTTGATGAATCACCAATGGGTTATTCTTGTAGTTTAGTTGTACTGTTGTAATTGTTAATGCACCTCGTAATCTGTTTACTTTATCTGCTGTGTTTTTTTCCTGTCTTGATTAAAGTTGAAGGAATAGTCCAATGGTGACTTTGTGAGCTTAGTTTTTAGTTTTTGTATATAACCAAAATGGTGTGTAGTCAGATTAAATCAGTGAACTTCTTGATGCCTTTGTTACATTTTATTTGAAAATTATGAGAACTTAAACTATTGTAGTATTATTTTTCTATCATGATTAAGTTTGGAGTCTAATCAAAATGAAAAGCTTGGCCATGTTAGTTTTTTCCAGATGGGACTCTGCTGTGCCCCTTTAAAATTCAGTCATTTTAAGTACTCCTTTCAGTGCTGATACAAGTTATGTCATGATCAATACTATGTGATATGTTTTCAGCACTCAATAAGATAATGAATTGAGTAGTAGTAGGTTAGTTTAATTGTTTTGTATAAGCTACTTAGTCTTAAGAGTACTTGCTAGTAATTTTGAAATGGAAGTATTAAACATAAAATATTGAAAATTCAGAGTACTTTTCATTGAATACTTTATATTTCATGATTCCTAACTAAAATTGGTGCCCTCAGAGAACATGTTAGTAGTACCCTTTGGGGTTTTATGCAAAGAATGATTGTGTTAGTATTAAAAAAGTGACACTATTAATGGAATAATGGTGTACTGGTGCTCTAAACCCAAGTAACCTTCATTTGAAGAGCTTCAATCACACTCTTCGATTTTTAGTAGTATATCGCCAAACAAAAATGCCAGTGACTTTTGGTTCATTTTTACTGTAGAAATGCAAGGAACTGTAGAAATGCAAGGAGTTGGAAACATTCAAGGTGTTGGAAATTTGCATAGTAACAGTAAGTTTAGGTTTATTTTATGTTGTAGTTGATGTATCATGTTGAATAGTTTATTTTGTATCTTCATAGTAGTACTAATGTTTGTGTAAGAATTGGTCACTAATTAAAAAAACCTGCCATTTGTTAAAAGAATCACAAAAGTGCAGCTAGCTAAAATTTGAACATAGAGTGTAAAAGTTGATTATATATCACTTGAAAATAAAAGTTTGGATTTAGAAACTTAGTAGAAAAAATTAAAACGTAACTCATAAATCATTTAATTGATTACAAAATAGAAACTAAGAGTGTAAGAGTTGAACATATCTCACATGAAAATGCAGGTTTAGAGTTTAATAGTTAACAAACTTTGAAACTAAATAGCTAAACACTTAATGAGTTGATGATGTTGGTTGTGTGTTGATTATAATGTTCATTCATTTCCAGTAATGTAGAATGATACTCAAAACCAGCCTTCTTTATTAACATTTGGTGTTGTTGTGACTAGTGTTGCTGCAACTGATGTTCCTGCCACTAAAAATCATGTTATTGGGCTGCCTCCACTTGGAAAGAAGAGAAAACAAAATTCTAATGGTCCTAGGAAATCCTCTCTTTCCTGGGACCATTTTATTAAGTTGCCTAATGAAACTGAACAAGTAGCTGCTTGCAAACACTGTCATAAAAGATATTTGTGTGATCCAAAATCTCATGGGAAATCATCTAACATGCTGGCTCACACAAAAGTCTGCACTAAGATGCCAAAAAATGGTCCTACTTAAACATCCCTCTCCTTTTTTAGTGGAGAGGGTGGTGGCTTGGTTGCTGCAAGCCCACAGTTTAATCTGGCAGCTTGTAGGAAGGCTATTGCTCTCTTTGTGATCCTAGACAAACATGTCTTTGGGTAGTTGAAGGGGAATGATTTAAGTTGTTATGCAAACAATTACAGCCCCAATTAACTATTCCATCAAGGAGGACTGTGGCAAGGGATTATTTTCAACTTTTTGTTGATGAAAAAGCAAGATTGAAAGACTATTTCAAATCTGATTGCAACAGGGTAGCCTTAACCACTGATTGTTGGACATCCACTCAGAATCATAGCTAAATGACCCTAACTGAAACTTCATTAACAATGATTGTAAGTATGAAAGTAGAATTCTAAGTTTTTGTTTAGTTCCTAATCATAAGGTTGAGACGATTGGTAGGAAATTTGAAGATATTTTAAGGGAGTGGGGAATAAGGAATGTGTCCACAATCACATGGGACAATGCAACATCAAATAATGTAGTTGTAGCTTATTTGAAGAAGAGGATTGATAATATGGGTGGTTTAATGAGCGATGGATCTTTCTTGCATCTTTGGTGTTGTGCACATATTCTAAATATGATGGTTTGGGATGGTTTAAAACAAAATGATTTATCTATTTGTGCCATTAGAAATGCTATTAGGTTTGTGAGGTCATCACCTCAGAGATATCCAAAGTTCAAAGAATGTATTGAGTTTATTAGAATAAATTGTAAGAAAATTCTGTGTTGATGTTCCAACAAGGTGGAACTCATGTTATCTGATGCTAGATGCTTCTGAAAAGTATCAAGCAGCATTTGAGAAAATGGAAGGAGAAGATTTTAGCTATATGGAATTTTTTGGGTTAGTTGGCCCCGTACTCTTAGTGATTGGGAGAACGTTAGGTGTCTTGTAAGTTTTTTCAAAATTTTCTATGATGCTAATCTTGAATTTTCTTCGTCAAAACAAGTATATCTGCATAAGTCATTCCACCAACTAGCTTCAGTCCACTGTGAGCTGAAAAGATCATCCATGAACTTGAACATAATTTTAGCCTCAATGGGATATGAAATGAAGCATAAGTATGATAAATATTAGGGGGAAATTGAAAATATCAACAAGTTTATTTACTTTGGTGTGATTCTTGACCTTCGATTCAAGTTAGGATATATACAGTGGTGTTTTAATGATATGTATTCTGGCGAGTCTGTGCCTTTTACTGCTCTGATTGAAGTTATAAAAATGGAGTTGTTTAACCTATTCAATTGGTACAAAGGTATATATGACAAGCAACATGATTTTGGACCATCTACTAGTCCTATCGAGGGTAGTCCACGTGGTGATGGTGTTGTTCCTAATGATGAAGTACCGTCTCATTTAGCAAGGGTTGAAGCTTTTAAAGTGAACATTAAACACAAAGATTCAATAGATACAAAAAAATAATATTGAGAGGTACCTAGATGATCAATGTGCTGATGATATTAACTTTGACATCCTTATGTGGTGGAAACAAAACTCTTGTAGATATCCTGTTTTATCAAAAATGGTGAAGGATGTTTTAGCTAGTCCTGTGTCCACTGTCGCTTCTGAAAGCCCATTTAGTACTGGGGGAAGAGTTCTAGATGCGTATAGAAGCTCTTTAAGCCCTGAAATGGTAGAGGCTTTGATTTGTGCGTAGAATTGGTTGAAACATACACTTAGTCAATTCAAGGACTAGAATATAAATGAAGATTTTGAAGTCTCTGTCACAATTGTATAAGGTATATAAAGTTGTGTATTTAGTCTGTTGATATATTAGATTTGATTTGATTTTAATTTTTTGGTTTTTGTTTAATGTTATGTAGAATTTGGCGGCCCTCTGCTAGTGGATCAACATCTGGTAGAAGTTCTAATGTTGTTGGAAATAGAAATGAACCAGTTGTTGGTTCATCTCAATCACATACCTGATGGTGGTAGTGGTTAGTGTATTTTTCATTTGATTTACTTATTTACTTATATCTATGTTTATTAAAGGTATTAATTTTTTTTGTTGTGTTTCAGTTTGTTTTTTGGAGTCATTTGTGAAAATGACCTTATTTTGTGCTGATGATTATTATGGATAATCAGCTTATTAACTAAATTTGGAATGAAGTATGATACCTATTTGCCAATATCCTCAACAATTCACTTTTTTGGTGATAATAGATCTTTGACATTGATGATGTATCAGATGTGTAATCAAGTTTGTGTTCTCATAGTTCTTCTGTGTTCGTCTTTGCTTACTAAAAACTAAGTTCTTTTTTGCTCTTGGTTTTTTCTAATTTGTTTTCTAATATCTTGAATGGAATTCGTACATTCGGGTTATTTCAAGAGTTCTTTGAGTTAATTGAAGGTTAGAGTTTTGTTTCTATGTTTTGAGTTCTAATCTTTTATATTCTATTTTAATAACTTCATCTGTGTTCTTTTTATGCATATATGGAAGGAGCTAGAGAAGTTGGATACATGCAAGGAGCTAGAGACATTCAAGGAGTTGGAAATTTCCATAATAACAGTAAGTTTAGGCTTATTTTATGTATTCTTATGTAAGATTTTGTAATAAAAGTATGCTTGATTGTGAGTGTGAATGCTTGATTGTTAGTAAAAAAATATATGCTTGATTGTGAGTGTGTATGGACTATAGAGTTGAACACAAGAGTGTAAGAATAGAGTCCAATGCTTTTCTGTTTTTGTTTCTGTTGTTGGTTGCTGAACAAGTGTGTGTGTGTGTGTGTGTGTGTATGCATGAGTATAGGTATATATAGAAGAAAAATATATAGATTTTATTAAGTAGAATATGGAGTAAATTTTCATCATAAAATTGGCTGCACTTAGTGGGTTTTTTTTGTATAATTTGGATCTTGATAATGACTAATGAGTATATAAATAAAATTGATTGAAACATATTGAACACACCTCGTTGATATTTAAAATATTAGAGTAGACACTCTTCGATATTCTCATAAAGTAGCATTATCTTTGAGTAGAATATCTATGGAGTATAAAAATGCCATGTTTTAGAATATACTATGCCAAACAAGACTTTAGACAACGCTTTTTTTGGCTTTAGACAACACTTTGAAGCGCTTTTTATTTCAGCAATGATGTAGGTAAATACAACGATTTGTTAAAAAT
The DNA here is from genome assembly GCA_948472305.1 of Vicia faba. NCBI lineage: Eukaryota > Viridiplantae > Streptophyta > Magnoliopsida > Fabales > Fabaceae > Vicia > Vicia faba. Next base: position 103,695,015 of record OX451737.1, read on the forward strand.
AAAAGCGCTGCTAAATCACCCCTTTAGGCAGCTCTTTTACTTTGAAAGCGCCGCTAAATACCCCCTTTAGCCAGCACTTTTACTTTTAAAGCGTTGCTAAAGGCCCCCTTTAGCTAGCGCTTTTTCTGAAACAAAAAAAAATAAAAAAAAAGCCCCCTTAGGCAACACTTTTAATGTTAAAGTGTTGTCTAAAGCTCCCTTTAGGCATCGTTTTTTTTAAAGCGCTGCTAAAGGCTCTATTTAGCCAGCGCTTTTTTCTGAAACAAAAATAAATAAAAAAAAACCTCTTTAGGAAGCGCTTTTACAGTAAAAGCGCTGTCTAAAGGGGGATTTAGACAATGTTTTTTAAAGCGCTGTCTAATGTCCATGAAATTTTTTATATAATCTTTTTGAAAAAAAACGCTGTTTGATATATACAATTTTATATGCACAAAGTTTAACCATATTTGCACCAGGTTTTCACCATATTTTGCACCTGTATATATCATTGCAAATTTCACTAGATTTTCACTAATATTGGAGCTTCAATCCAATAAAAAATAATACCAAAAGATACTATACATTTGCACCAATGTAATCATATATACTATTACTCTTGCACATATATACTTTTACAAAAAAACAACACCATTATATACCATTACAAAATCTATTCATCTCTATCTTATATATATGCACATATAACCTGAAACAACACCAAAATATCGTAATTCATACCATGATACAAATAAAATATATATAATTTACCACATGAAAAACAACAACAAAATTGCAAAACTTGAATATACTCAAAATTCTCATCAATTAAAGTAAGATTACAATACCTTATATAACTTTTGTCTCAATAATGTATTGACACCAATCCTCCTTAAGTTCATCCAACTGAGAACTTAAGTAATTAGCACACTTGAATTCATCAAAGTACTACATAATAATATAACATAGTATGTTTAAGTTAAAACTATTTAATTATATGAGAAATATGTGTTAAATATTAAAATAACTCATAAGTTAGAAATCCATACCTTAGATGGAATCTCTATTCGATCCAAAAGAAGGATTTCTCTCATAAACCTCAACATGTAAAAATTGCAATCTACTTCATTATGCTGTCGATGACACTATACATGAAAAGAAAATATGGATAAGGCCTAAGTTTTATCAAGTATCATCACTATTAATATAATCAAAATTGTGATAATTAATTAATATACCTCCACTATAATCCATGTAATGTTGTTGTCTTTACTCTTTGGTACTTGAACACCTCTTTGTGGTCGAAAAACTTATATAATGCTAATAAAACATAAGCGCATATTTAGAACAATTCACATAAATAAATAAATAAATAAATATACACACGAATATTTAGAACAATCTCACTTACGTATCAACCATATTCTTCATATCTTGGTATGTACTTGGATCATTGCGTAAAGAATCTAGATAATATACAACTTCTCTGATAGGATTAATCGCGACCAATAACCATTATCCATTGTAAGATTAAACAAATGTGAGATGAAAACTTTGTACACAACGTCAAAATATGAAAAATTATAATAGATGAATTTAGAATGAAAATCTAACCTGTTGTTGGTATTAAGCAGTAAAAATAACAACTTTTCGATATCTTTGTCGGTCATAAAGCGCTCGAGTACATACGCCATGACTTCATCTGGTTTATGCATGATTAACCCTAAGTTGGTATTGAAAGGAGATAAGAAAGAGAATCTTTGCTCCAATCCACTCGGGTGCATCAATGTTCATACAAAAACCTTAAATAAAAGACCTCATTAACATTTGAAATGAGTAAATGAATTGATAAATTAATTATACAAAGTAGATTGGATATACCTTATATATGTATTAACATATATAAGGTATATTTATTTCAATTATTGTGTATATATTTCAATTAAATAAATTAAGCTACTTTAATTTCATAATGATATATATATATAATTACCTCTGGAAGATTCGGTTGAAAATTACAACCGATACTACCTTTGTCACTAGTAGCTTTAAAACCTGAAGCTTGCTCTCTTAATTCTTTTTCCCTTCTCAATTCAAGGACTTCAGCTTGTAGTGCTTCCAAGGTTTCCTGCAGTTCTTTATTGTTAGGAGTCTTTTGTGTTTTCATCTTCAAGGATTTTGGAGTGATTCCAATTCCCTTACCCCCCACCCGACCAGAACACTCACGAACATCTAATGTTCGACTAAATATGCTCCTGTAATCATTGTCTTCATCTGGACATATAGACTGAGATAGAGTCTCCTGAAATTCATATGAATAATGAAAATTTGTCTTAATTATATGTTACTAAAATTTTGATTTAATTAAAGAAATATGCTATACTTACACATTTCTCAAAAACTTTTTGAACATCTTCTTTGACAACTCCATCCTTACCCACACGGGCTTCCTTCCATAAAACATGTGCCAGAAGAGATATTTCAGAACTATTCTCCTTTGTTAACTACTAATTAAGCCAAATTATATGATCAAATATAATTCATTATGAACAAGTATATCATTGCAATTTATAGATACTTACGATAGACTGTTCTAAGCGTCCATATTCAATACGCCCTTTTCTGTATGGATACGCGGGATTTGATGCTCTTTGTCGATTTGTTTCACTTACACTCTGAAATTCTTGGTTTTCCGTTTGGCTTTAAATGTTTCCCATTCTTTAGGTGAAACCAAACTTGCATATTTAGATGGAAGCTCTGCATCAACAAAAATTTTATCCGCATCCCTAAGAAACTTGATATTTAAAAAAGTCCTAAACCCTCTTAGTAGTTTTCCAGAAATCGGAGACAAAAAGTTCTTCTAGTAACATCAATGTTGTTGAAAGACCTCTACGAAAAACATACACAGAGTGCGTTAGTACAAGTAATTTAAAGACATAATCGTACCAAATACACTTTCGAATATATTTTTTTCAATATGCATAACATCGAGAAAATGTCTCACATACAAAGACTTCCAATATGGCAATTCAAAAAGAATCGACCTCTTCTTCCACCCACCTTTGACAACCTTATGTGCAAAAGGCTTGCCAAACTGATTACACACATCTTTCACCTTTTTAAAAATTTGGTCACCTGACAATGCAGGTGGAGCTTTACGTTGTTCGATGTCTCCATTGAATGTTTTTCTCCACCCATGGTAGTGATGTTTAGAATGTAAGAATCTACGATGACCGAGAAACACATTCTTCTGACAAAGTTCCAATCGCGTCGTATCGGTTCCATCTTCATAAATAGGACACACACGTTGACCTTTAATGCTATACCCAGATAGATTCCCGTATGCTGGAAAATCATTAATTGTGCCAAACAATACCACCCTCAAATTGAAACTTTCTTTCCTATATCCATCATAAACCTCCACACCGTTCTCCCACAAAATCTTTAAATCTTTGATCAAAGGTGTCAAGTATACGTCTATGTCATTCCCTGGTTGTTTAGGCCTAGAAATTAACATAGATAACATCATGTACTTACGCTTAATACATAGCCATGAATGTAGGTTATAAATCATAAGAATTATAGGCAATGTGGTATGTGAGATACTTTGAAGACCATGTGGGTTCATTCCATCAGTAGATTATGCCAAGCGAAGGTTTCTTACTTCTTCTCCAAAATCAGGATAATCATCATCAATTTTCAACCACTATGGTGAATCTTCCAGATGTCGATACTTTCCATCAATAATTCTTTCATTTTCATGCCAAGTCAAGTGTGTTGCATCGGTCTCACTATGAAACATGTTCCTAAATCTCAGAATTATAGGAAATACCATAAGACTTTTGCTGGAGACAACTTTTTCTTATATCGAGATAAACCGCATTTAGGGTACTCATTTAACGATGCATATTCGTTTCGAAACAAAACACAATCGTTTGGACAAACATGTATCTTATCATAACTCATTCCAATAGAGCACAATATTTTTTTGGTCTCATAGGTTCGATTAGGAAGAACATTATCCTCCGGAAGCATATCTCTCATAAGGGCTAATAACTCTGAAACTTTTATCCGACCATCAATTTGTTGCCTTTAAGTTGTACAACTTTAATACCACAGACAGTCTTGTGAATGTAGTGCAACCTTTATACAACAGTTTCTCTACATTGCTTACCAACCTCTCAAATATTTTGGGACAATCCTTAAGATCTTCTTCAAGTGCTTCTGCAATCTCTTCGACTCGATCACAATCATATGTATCCGTGTCATTGTCGTCTAGAGCATAGGTCATCGTATTACTTTTCTCCCCCGATTCAACATTCTCATTAATTTTCTCACCATGATATATCCAACACTTATAACTTCGATCAATCCCACGCGTCAGTAAATGCGATTTCAATCCATCTGCATCAACCCGACCCATATAACAACAAACCAAGCAAGGACATTTCATTCGACTAGAGTCTTTGACGTGTTCAACAACAAACTTAACGAATTCTAATACCCCATTCTCGTACTCTTTTGATAATCGATCGACAATCATCCATTTTTTATCCATGGAATTACTACTAATTAAGATAAACAAAAACACTATAATTATTCAAGCAACTATTTTAAAAGAACATAAAGAAAAACACTTTCGCGAAACAAAAAGAATATTAATACAAAATTTTAGAAATATTTCGTAAGATTTAATCGGATTAGTTCTAGATCGATATAGACTAAAATTAATTATTTCTATATAAAATTAATTGTGCTTTTTAATTGATATAGATAAAATGTTTTATAATTTAGGAAGCAGATAGTAAATAGATAAACAAGTCGGTAATGTTGATTTTGAACTTGACTTACCAAAGAAAGAAGAGGGGTTATTGATGCCGATGGTGGATGATGCTGCTTTGATGTTCTTCGAATCAGTGATGGTCTTCGACTAACTACACTGTTGTACCCCAAAATTTGCCCTCCCATATTCTTCAAGAAAATGCCAAGTCATGCTTCAAAAATTCCCCAAGGGTTGCACAGTCAAAGATCTCCTATACAGTCAAAACTAGGGTTTGTGTTTTGATCAATAAAATGAAGTTTTCAAGGGCCCAATCAAGTCTCACAAGCCTATAAATATGGTCAAGCATCCTCATATCAAGTTTCAAGGCATTCAGCTCAAAATTGCACAATCAAAACCCTAAATTGCACTACAGTCAACTGTAGGGGTAAAATGGTCATTTGACAGTCAGAAGTTCAAATTTTTGATCAACATATCATTTTGAAGCCACAAACATCATTGGATCAATGCTTGATCATGATTCTCAAAATTTGGCTCAAAAATCATCAAGATGCAAAAGTTTCCTTATTTGGACAGCTGAAAAAGTCAACTGAAATTGACCAGGGCATAACATTCACATGGATTATCAGAAAAATTCCATCCAAAGCTAATTTTGAAGATAAAGACATTTCCTACAACTCATCTTCATACTTCAAGTCCAAGAAATGCTCTCACAAAAAGTTATCAATTTCAACATTATAGGTCATTTTCAAAAGTCAACAAAAGGGGACTTTAAGTCAAAGGCCATAACTTGATATTGGTAAATCAAAATGACATGGGACCAAAGACATTGGTTAGAGGACTCAAAGACCTTTCCAAAATGTCCAAGAACATGAGAAAAGCTTAAAAATTGAGCAAGTTATGCCTTGTGGAAGTTGGGAAATTTTTGGATATTTTGAAAAGTCAACATTGATCCAAATGACCTAAAATTGCTAATGGGCCCATTTTTCTTCCATAATTCATCATTCCAAGCATGTGCACGACCACTTGGCCCAAAAGGGAAGTATTTTCTCATTTTTTATTTATTTATTTGAATTTTTATTTATAATAATTCACTTAAATCAATTAAATATGTGGAAAATATCTAACTTAACCTAACAAATCTTTTTGTACATGTTTTAGTCTCAATAATTCGTGCACATTCAAATATGGGAAGATTTGGTTTGATTGGATCCTAATTGACACAAAATTGCATGGAAAAAGATATGGAAATCATGGTGAAAAATCAAATATTCAAAACCATGATTGCAAGAGATTTGGAGCAAGTTTTTTGACCTAATGCACTCAATACAAAAGCCTGATCACAACCCTAATGAGAATACACACACTAAGCTGCGCAAGAAAGCCATTCACAAACTTGAAAAAATTGTCAAAAAATCAATTCTGAAAACATCATTCCAGGACGATTCAAGACCTAATTCTTGTTTCAATAGCTTCCTCAAGGTTCCCTGAACAGATTCCAATCAAGAACAGCCATCCAAACGCAAGGAATTGGTATACAGCATCCAAGATACCTAGTGAAAAATTCATCATCGTGTTTTGAAATTTATGCATCTTCATAACATTTCATTTATTGATTCATATTCCTGATGAAATTCTGAAGCTAACCAATATAATTAATTGTATTTTTATGCTGTATACACGATTTCACCATGCTTGAGTTTTAGGGTTTACAGGACCTCCAATTGGGGATTTTGAAACCAAGAAAAATTGGCCTTCAAGAGTACCATGGTTGTAATCAGCAGGTATGGACGAAGAAAAAGCCCCTATCGCGCCTAATTTATGAATGACCTAGGCTTATTCGCTATTTTCTCAAAACTGACCTTAAACAACGCGTAAAAAACCGTTGCTCAATGTTTTTGTACTTCAGGGATGATGAATAAGATGAGTTCGTGGCACACGCTGACTGGCTTGTTTAAATTTCGCGCGCTAACCACCACTAACCGTTACTTTCTTATTATATTGTTCTTGGATTATTTAATATACAGATAAGCAAATTGGCACGGTTGGCAAGCGCGTTGGCTGGTGAAGTGCATGACCTGGGTTCGAGCCCCAGGTCTACGTTTATTTCCATATTATTTTGCAAAACATGTTCATGTGTAGTTTCAAAAGTGAAGCGCATCATACACTCTCAAAGATCAACGTCCATCTGGCCAGGCTCATCAGATCAATGGCTATGGAGTGGGGAGCACCATAAACCCTAGTCAACGCATATGTACGTGTCATGCAAAAAGTCAAAAGGGCCATGCTCAGTGGGCCAGAATTGCTTGGATTTAACCTCCCATTTGGGGTCTGAACCCCCTAGGTTTGCCAATTTATTTTCTTTCTCCTTTATTTTTTATTTATACTTTCTTTTAAATTCTTGCTTTATTAATTAAATTAATTATTTTCATAAACATAAAAATACACAAAAAATCAGAAAAGAGAAAAAAACAATAAATATTTTATTTTAATATTTCTTGTAAATAAATGCATGTAAATGAACTTAGTTTTAAATTAGGTTGCAACTTTAATTCTTTTCATAATAAAAAAATCTAAAAAATGTAGAATTATGTCTAATTAATATTTTTATTCCTTTTAATTTTTCTTTCTTACAATAATATTATTTATTTTATTTATTTTCATATTTAAATTTGCATATAAAAATTAGGTTTAATTTAGGTTAAAAAAACTTCAACATTTTTCTTAATAAATTTAAAAAATAATTAGAATTAGGTTTAGCATTTAATTTTAATTTTAATTAATTCCTTTTTTCTATTAAATCCTAAAACACTAAAAAACACCAAAAACAAGTCTTTTCTTTCTTTTAATATTAATTAATTTCATCATGTAATTATAATTTTGCCAAAGGGTCCAACGCCCTCGTTTCGTTTAATTCTCGTTATTTCGCATATTTATTTTATTTCGCTTAAATAATTATGCACCTCTCCCGAAGCCTTGTAATTACTTCTCGCACTTTTAATTTCTTTATTTTCCGTCAAATCGGGTCCTGGTTAATTTTGGCGATGTGGACCCGCGCCATTTGTAATAGCTTAGAATTTACCTTTCCCGCAAATATCTTAACTGTTAATCAAAAGCATGAAAGAATGTATGTCAAAATAAAAACAAGCGTAGAACACCAATAACATGACAAGACAAATACAAATGAAAACGACACACGAATCGCACACACCACCCCTAGGGTACGCCTCACTGTTGCCTTGCCTCTCGAAAGGTGATCGTCGAGTAGAGGATGTCTTAGTAAGTCCTCATGATCCGGGAACCTGGCATGAGGGTAGCTTCTAAGGTATCTTCCCATTGATCTGGTGATCACCATGTCCCGAACCTCGAATTGACCCGAACACCTCCAACGGTGGTGCTACCTACCTCTCAATGGTGGGATGGCACTACTTTAAAGGACATCTACACAGACGAATTCCTTAGGGTAGGTAGGTTCTCGTAGATACTTGCTCTAATTTCAAAACAAATCAAAAAATACTTTTCACACCGACACATTTTCAAAAAGCTTTCGAAAGCATTTTTTCAAACACTCTTGAGGACCGATACAAGAGTCGAACTGAAATTTTCAAAGAAACTTTTTAAAACCCACAGTTGAAAAGCAAACAAACCATTTTTGAAAACACAAATGAGCAAGTATCTAAGAGCCCATGGATAACCATGGATAGAAAGGGTGCTAACACCTTCCCTTTCTATAACCTACCTCCCGAACCGAGAGCAATCTCTTTAAGGAATTTTTCTGTGCTTTTGTCCTTTCCATTTGGAGAAAATAAAAGACGATGGCGACTCTTGCTTCCGCGACATTTCGCGAACCAGCGTTAAACAGTCAGTTCCAGATCCACCGATCACATACACCAATACAAAAAAGCCTTAACCAACTTTTTAGTAAGCACACTAACATTGAAAATGCATAGAGTTGAGAATAAAATCAGGATACCAATCCTTAAATGAAAATAAAATCAAAGAACTCATTTTGTTACACAATTTAAGAATCAGAACATGGAAAATTGATTTCAACACATGATTTATTCGATTAAACAAAAACTGGGCAACAACTATAACAATTTATGATTGCTCGATAGTTTCAACTCAAGAAGATTCAAAACAAAATGGGAAAGCACCCGATGTCACAACCATGCGAACTTTCGAATTTAAATCAAATTAGACAATAAAGTTGTCGGAATCTCAAAGCAATGGTAAAAGATGAATTTCTGCCCCATGAATGGTTCTCGACTATATCTTATGTGAATAACGCGACATAGACATCAAGCCGTCATCGAAACCAAAATGAAATCAAACTATCGCAGCAAAGTGACACCGTAACTGAATTAAACCTTGAATTCATAATAACATGCATCAAAATCTCTTTTAAATTTTCTCACACAAAGTGACAATATTGAATTCACGAATAAACACGATATCAACATCCAACCTTCATAGAAACTAAATAAAACCGGACAACCTAACAGAGTTTATATCACTAACTAATCGAACTTATAAACAGGTCACAGGTTTTGCAGAAATGTAGAAGGAAATATCTAAAAATGTAGAAGGAAATGAATAGCTAGAAATGTAGAAGGAAATGCTGAACCAAGCTTAACAAAACCAAATGCTGGTGAAATGGTTGATAGAAGTCCTACAAGAGAGTCCAAAAAACCAAATGTTATAAACCAAATACCCAAAGAACCATAGCAACAGTAGAGATAGGAACAAGGGAAACTTACCTTGAGATACAGAGGAGGACGGCAACTGAGGGACGACGGAAGGAGGGCAGTCGGAGGAACGGCGGAAGGAGGGACAACGGAAGGAGGGCGGTAACAGAGACGAAAAGACGAAGAGAAAAGTGTGAATAAAAACGAGTTATGTGAATAGAAAAGAGTTCGGGAGGGATTATATTTACTAATTCTAATTATATGACTTTAGAAAATGATTTTGAGAAGCGCTGGCTAATATGGGCCTTTAGCAGCGCTTTTAAGATTTTTTTTATAAAATTTATATGACTTTAGACAACGCTTAGGAGAGGCGCTGGTTAATGTGGTCCTTTACCAGCGCTTTTTTTAAGCGCTTTCTAAAGCAACCATTTTAGCAGCGCTTTTAAGATTTTTTTTATATAAAATTTATATGACTTTAGAAAGCGCTTCAGAGAAGCGCTGGCTAATATGGTCCTTTACAAGCGCTTTTTTTTAAGCGCTTTCTAAACAACCCTTTTAGCAGCGTTTGTAAGCTTTTTTAAAAAAAAAAATTATTTGACTTTAGACAGCGCTTCAGAGAAGCGTTGGCTAATGTGGTCCTTTACCAGCCCTTTTTTAAGCGTTTTCTAAAGCAACCCTTTTAGCAGCGCTTTTCAAAAGCGCTATATAAGGCCGGCCTTTTAGCAGCGCTTTTACTCATTTTCGTATACAGTTTCCGTGTTTTATTTTTTAATTTACTTATAGCAGCGCTTTTACTCATTTTCGTATACAGTTTCCGTGTTTTATCTTCTGATCTTCTTCCATCAGAAATTCTCTACAAAACAGAATATAATTTTAGAGTGCATAATTGTTATTTGTGTTTCTTATCATTAAAACTCTTACAAGGGTTGTAGAATCAAACTTTGTTCTAAGACATACCAGGCATGAAGAGAAAATTTCTTATCATAGGGTAGTTGGTCGAAAATAATTACAAAGTGTCAGTCAAAGACAAGATGATTAGAGTCGTCGACACAAATGGAAGGTTAATCTTGAAGGCTCCAATGTCTCAGAATAGGACTTTCAAGATTAAACTAAATGTGATGGAGCACAAATGCCTAGCAATTGCAGCTAGCAAAGATGAGTGGATATGGCATTATCGACTTGTCCATCTCAACTTCAGGCGCATCAGAGATTTGAAGAGAAGAAATATGGTTTCAGGATTACCAAAAATTGACATTCCAAATGAAATGTGTGAGGAATATGTGCAGTTAAAGCAACACAAGAATAACTTCAGCAAGGATGTAGGAAGCAAGTTGAAGGTTATTCTCGAAATCATATACTCTGATGTATGTGGACCAATCTAGGTGGATTTGAATGGAGGTAATAAATACTTTTTTACATTCATAGATGATTTCAATCGAAAATTTTGGACTTACCTGATCAAGAAGAAAACTGAAGTGATTGGGGTATTTGCCAAGTTTAAGTCTATGGTTGAAAGACAAAGTTGTCGAAAGCTCTAAATTTTGAGAACTAATGATGGTGGATAATACGTGTCGAAAGACTTAGACATGTTATATGAGAAAGAGGGGATTGTACATAAGGTGGTTCCACCCTACACTTTACAGCAGAATGGAACTGCAAGAAGAAAGAATTGAACCATCATGAATATGGTGAGAAGTATGTTGAAAGACAAGCATTTTCCTAAAAAAATTTAGGGTGAAGCTGTATCGACTACAACATATACATATTGAACAGATGTCCGATGAAGAAGATAAAAGGAATTACTCTAGAAGAATGTTGGTCTTGTGTTAAATCTAGCTTGAGTCATCTGGAAGTTTTTGGATCTATAGCATATAGATACGTTTCAGATCAGTTGAGAAGAAAACTTGATGACAAGTGGAGTTAGATGATCCTAGTAGCATATCATTCGACATGAGATTACAAGTTTTTCGACCCAGTGAACAAACAGATTGTGATCAGCAGAGACGTGATCATAGATGAGCTTAAGGAATGAGATTTGACTGAAAATGTAAACAAGGATTCAGTGAGAATCTTATGTGAAGAACCAACCATTGAAGTCAAAAGAGAAGTTCGACAAGAGGAAGTTAAAGATCAACCAAGTACAAGCAGACCTCAGAGAACAAGACACATGCCTGCAAGGTTGCAAGATTGTGTGATTACATCACATGATGTGTTCGATAATGAAGGTGAGCTAGTACATTATGCTTTCTATACAGTTATCGAACCAGTCAATGAAATTGAAGCATTGAATGATTTAAAGTCTGAAAGCAATGAATGAAGAAGAGAAGTCCTTTGAAGACAATAACACCTAGTCACTTGTCACATTGCCTCAAGGCAAGAAGGCAATCAATATGAAGTGGGTATACAAGGTGAAATTGAATCCCATAGGGGAAGTAACTCGACACAAGGAAAGACTTATGGCGAAAGGATTTGTTCAGAAATAACGAATCGACTTTGATGAGGTTTTTGCACATGTTGCTAGAATCGAAACAGTCAGGTTGATTGTTGGTCTAGAAGAAATGAACAGTTGGCACATATGTCAAACGGACATGAAATATGCATTCCTGAATGGACCCTTATATGAAAAAGCTTATGTTGCACAAGCAGTCAGGTTTGTGAAGCCCGGAGAAGAGAGAAAGGTGTACATGTAGCATAAAGCCTTGTATGGACTAAAAAAAGCTCCAACAACTTGGAATAAGAAAATTTATAGTTTTCTAAGGGAGAGAGAATTTGTGAAGTGCACAACTGAGCATGGAGTATATGTGTGAAGAAGTAAGTGTGGAAGTCTTATATTATGTCTCTATGTTGATTACTTGTTAATAACAGGTAGCTACAAGAAGGAGATTGAAGACTTCAAAGGTGATCTCAGCAAGGAATTCGAAATGTTGGATCTGGGTGACGTTTCATATTTCCTTGGAATCGAGCTCTACAAGAGCAGTAGAGGTTTGATGATGCATCAAAGAAGATATGCAGGAGAAATTCTCAAAAGATTTGAGATAGAAAATTGCAACTCGAATTTGACACCTGCAGAACCAAGGTTGCAATTGTCGAAAGATTTAGATGAAGATGATGTTGATCCAACCCAATACAGAAGACTTATTGGGTCATTAAGATACTTGTCACACAAGACCTGACTTAGCATACAATGTAGGTATGGTAAGTAAATCCATGCAGAAGCCAAAGGTATCAGATCTAGCAGCAACAAAGAGGATACTAAGGTATTTAAAAGGAACTCTCGACTATGGAATTTTATTTCCTACAGATGATAAAAGAAAAGAATGCAAGTTAGTGGTGAAGGAAAATTGCGATCAAAAGCGCAACGGAATTTAAAATTTTCCTTTAGCGATCCTTACGAATGAGCATGGTCAGTGATAGAAATATTTACCTCTTGTGGCGATTCAGAGCTTTGATGTTGTGATCACGAGCGTTGATGAAGAACAACGCCTCTACTCAGTCCACACGAACAGATCGCTTCCGGTCACAGTGCTAGCTGATCACGAACGGAAACCTTATGAGTGAGAGAGAGAATCAAAAACGAAATTGCATCAAGTGAAATTGCTTCATCACAAGGGATCTATTTATAGAATCACTCGTGTGGGCTACAAACTAAAAGCCCAATTAAGGCTATAAGCTAAAAGCCCAATTAAGCTTATGGACATCATACCTTATGATGTACCATATATCACTTATCCACGTGGTACCTTACCACTTTCCGTATTACACTTAAGTGCACCGTACCTTACGGTGTTCCTTATTTATTCTATCTCTCATCAACCTGTCCTTATGTGTGTGACCCTGTAGGTTTTCGCGATGTTGACAATTATATAAAATCACACATTTAATATAATAAACAGTGAGCGGTATCTAGCAACACATCACTGTTACCCAAGTCACGAAAATGTCATGTGATCTGACCAAACCTTTTCCGTGATAATATTTGTGTTGTACAATTACCCTTTTACCCTCATGTCTATATTGAACACAAGGCATACACTGTGTCACCCTTGTCCAGTTCAATATTGGGCCCTTAGACATTTATCCTGTTATGCAGGATGAGAAAATTCCATCTAGGTCACTCATGTCCCTTAGCATGCTTTGTGAAGTACCCATCAACCGTCTTTATAGTCATCCAGTTACGGATGACGTTTGATCAGCAATAAAGTACTTGACTCTACATGTAGGATCTATAGTGGTTTCAGGTCGAAGGGTGGTACACACCATTATCATCATGAGAATAACTTATGACACTTTGCATAACATTTTATGTAGTATTCTCATAGCGGGTCAATCCAGTATAAATATTACTCCTAATATTCATACCTATGTCAAGACTTGATAACTCCTTATCTATGATCCATGAGATGTGATCATCAATCTATCTTCATAATAATCTTAATGCTTTAATGTTATCCCACTTCACATTAAAGCTTGACTACAGATACTTTAAGAATAATGTCTTATGTTTAATGGGATCTCATGATTAAGTCACACTTAACATTTCATTAAACAAATAAACCATTCTAGGGACTTTATTATTTTGGAAAGCAAATATAATAAAGAAATGCCTTTTATTATTAATAAATAATTCGATACAAGTACCAAAAGTATTGGCCTCTAGGGCTTACACCAACAAGTGGAGCACTGATTCAAGTTGGCGCAATGATACTGAGGATCAAAAATCCACAACATGATATGTGTTTATGCTAGGTGGTGCACCCTTTTCTTGGAGTTTGAGAAAGGAACCAAGAGTGGCATTATCATCGTGTGAAGCAGAGTACATAAAGGTTTCTCTTTGTGCATGTCAAGCAACATGGATGGTGAACTTGGTCGAAGAGATAACCGAAGGTGTGAAAAAACACAAAAGGGGGTTTGAATTGGGTTTTAAATCAAAAATTTTATTTTAAAAATATCCCCCTTTAATTAAAATACTTTTTCCTTCACTCTGGATAATAGAAATAATTAAGAACATGAAGTAAAGAACAATGTATGTTTATACTAGTTCACTTGAAAACTATCAAGCTAGTCCAACCCACCTGCCAAGGTGATTTTGCCTCTCTCAATCGAGGACTTAATCCAATAATCCAACTGATTATTACAATGCACAAGCTACCTGCAAGTGGCTAACAACCTCTAAGATACACAAGTCCTAGACTTCTTAAGGATACAGATCTAACGTGTCCCTTAAGGAAAATCAAAACTCTAAGACACATTAGTCCTAGACTTCTTAAGGATACAAACCTAACCAGTCCCTTAAGGAAATCAAACAACTGTTTGAATACAAGTTTTGTTTACAATAATTTTGCTTCTACACAAGCTGAATATGTAAACTACTTTTAAGAACAATAGACTAAAATTATGAAAGGTATGAATAATTCTTATGCATGGATATTAAGTGAAAAATTGCCGCTTTCTCTCATAGTCTTCAAGCCTTTATATAGCCAATAAAATAATATATCCATTGAGGGGTACTCTTGGGATTTCCAAAAACATTGGCAGCTTGAGCAAACACTGAAGTCACACTTCAAAGACACACAATCATTCACTGCTTCAAAGCTTTGGAATGATTGACAAAACTTACAACACAAAAATATAGTCCTACTTTTCGTCAATATGATAATTGAGAGGCTTACAATAAGCACACAAACCCTAATCAAAATACACAGTAATTTCCAAAATTAAACTAGGTTAGTGACATTCTATTTAAAGCCATCCTCTGGGTTTGATTGGGCTTTGCAATCATAGCAAATCAGCTGCTAAAACTCAGTAGAATCTTCTGCACACATTAGGGCTTCAATAATTAGTTTCCTAAATTATTTCCTAATTTAGAAACTAATAATATTCCTTGTATTCAACTAGAATCTTTATCAATCTTTAACTAGTATCCAGGACTCTCAGATGATTGTTCTAGACATTGCAAATGATTCTGAAGACTTGGGCGAGAAGATATTAGAAGATAAACTGATAAGGAAAATGCTCAAATCCCTCTGTAGGAAGTTTGATATGAAGGTCATTACCATTGAAGAGTCTCATGATGTAAGTACTATGATTGTAGATGAACTGGTAGGCTCTCTTAAGACCTTTGAATTTACGTTAAATGAAATATCTGAGAAAAAGAAAAGTATAGCTTTTGCCTCCAGTGTGGAAGATTCAAATAATGATTGTGAGTTCAATTTAGAAGGAGTATCTAAGGATCTTGTGTTACTAGGAAGACAGTTCAACAAAGTACTAAAGAAGTCCAAGTCAAATGCCAAGAACATGTCTTTTGACATCGTCAAACATCAGGACATTAAAGAAAAACCAACTCAGGGAAAAGGAGTTTCATGATATGAATGCGAGGGATTTGGCCATATAAAATATGAGTGTGCCAGGTTTTGAAAGAAGTAGAAGAAATTTCTATATGTGTCATGGTCATAAGATGACTTTGAAAGCGATCATGAAGAGGAATCTTCTAAAAAGGTGAATGCCCTGACTGGAGTTTATGAGTATGATGAAGAATCAGATAATGAAGATCTTAGTTTTGAGGAACTTGCTGACTCATACTGAGAGTTATGTATCAAAAGTGAAGAAGTATGCCTACAAGGAGAAGAGAAAAATAAAGTCATTGCCAACTACAGGATAAAGAAGTAGAGCATTTAGCCATTATTAATGATCTAAAAGAAGAATTTTTATTGCTAAACTCGAAACTAGACAATATGACTAAATCTGTTAGAATGTTGAATAATGGTTCAGATACTCTAGATGAGATTCTTGAAGCTTGGAGAAATTATGGAAATGTTAGAGTCAAGGTATGAAGAACAAAAATGGAAAGTCTGTGATAAAGTTTGTACCTTCTGAAAAGGATCAAGAATAAAAGAAGTCAAATCTCATGCCTTAACATTAGCGGGGAAATCAAACAATGTACAAGGGAGGAAGGAACCAAAGATGTAAATGTTCGTATTGTAAAAAGGTTGGCCACTTAAAACATTATTGCTACAAATTATATGGCTATCCAAAATCTGATCCAAAATTTGGAAGAAGGCAAAATTGGAATGATCAGAAAGAATGGATTCCTAAAGATAATAGACCTAAAGAAGTCACTCACATCTCTCTTAGAGAATCAACTAAAGAAGCTTGGTACTTTGATAGAAGATGCTCTAGGCACATGACAAGTTTCAAGAAATTCTTAGTAGGAATCAAAACATTTTAAACTAAAACGGTGACCTATGGAGATGGTTCAAAAGGTAGAGTAATAGGTGTTGGAAAGTTGAATTATAAAAGACAACCTAATCTTAATGATGTGCCATTAGTAGAAAGATTGTATGCTAATCTGATAAGTATAAGTCAACTATGTGATCAAGATCTCAGAGTTAACTTTACAAATTCTGAGTGTCTGATAATAAATGAGAAGAATGAGGTTGTCATGAAAGGAAATAGATTAAAGGTTAGTTGCTATCTATGTAATTCTGAGGAAACAAAGTGTTCTACACTATGTCAGAGGGTCAAAAATGCAGAGTCACAACATAGGTTATATGATTATAAAGTCATACAAGATGTCAGGACATTGTATTGTGACAACTTGAGCATAACAAAATGTGATAAACACCTCTTTTAGCAAAGAAATTTTGAGGTCACAAATATTAAGACACATGAGGTGGAAGATCAAGTCAGAATGAAAGACTTAAGTTTTAAGTGTGCAAACTTTAAAAATTTAAGAGAGCAATTTAAAGTGCACAAGTATAGGAAATTGCAGCAGGTATTGCTATTTTTGTGGGACAATCAAAACCTCAAATATTATGACTCCCATGCCTACTTAAGCCCATTCTTTCAAAGTCTAGTAAGTTGGACAAACTATTTATGCCAAGCCCATTGGTTCATAAAAATTCTTGCATGCAGTCTCAAAAAAATGTGTCACTGCACTCATCTAAGAATTTGCTCCAACAAAAATCAAAGACGTCTCAACATCCGCCATTTGATTTCGTGCATGCTTCGATTGAAGATCATGAATCAACTCAATCAATACCTAGGTTTGATGATATAATTCAAATAGTTAAACTATCTGACCTAGTTTTAGATATCCCTCCCTTATGCATCGTTCCAGCATCTACTCAAGAGAAAGCAATATCATCTTCCTCAAAGGTTGTTAGGACTTATGGTAAGTCTTCTCTGTATAATAATATGAAACATAGGTCTAATATTGACTTAGAAAATGAGTCTGAGAGGATGAATTCTATTGGACAAGTTATTGTTGATGAGAATATTGTTGAAAATGATAACAACAAACTTAAGAGTAGAAGGTTTATTTGCAAGGTGATGAAGGAAGCTGGCATTTGGTCAAATTTTCAGATATCTGAGGAAGAAGAAACTAGGCCTGTTAAGATCTCTATTGCAGATCCATATGAATCTACTCCTGATAAAGTTGTTCATGAAAGAAGAAGCAAGAAGAAGCAAGAAGAAGGTTGATGTAATTGAGTTTGATGATGAGCCTATTACAAAATGTTTGGCTACTGAAGTAGAAAAAAGGCTTAAGAAAAGAAGAGGTAAAGGTATGATGATTGACAATTCTCCTTCTAGAATGTCTAAATAGTTGAAGGGAACTACTGCTAAGAGGTCTAAAAGAATCCCATTAGTTGGGCATGTGAAGAATTGGGGTAAGGCGGTGGTTTCCACTAAGAAGAGGAAAGCAATTTACACAAGTGACTCAGAGTTTGATGTTGGAGAAGATGTTCAGGACATCATTCCTCCCAGAAGGTCCACTTTGAGGAAAACTTGTGTGACAAACCACAAGACTCTAATGAACAAAGTTTACTTCCATTATAAAGAGAATGCTAATAAGTGGGAGTATATAGAACAAATGAGGGTTGGTCTAGAAAGGGCCTTCAGAAAGGATTTTCCAAAAGTTCCAAAAATTATAGAACTCATCGAGGATGTTGGGCTAATGAAAACAGTTACCAACTTTGGTCCATGCTATGAAAGACTGGTCAGAGAGTTTGTTATGAATATTCTTGATGAGCGTGCTGATGTAAATTGCAAAGACTATGAGAAGGTTAGTGTAAGAAGAAAAGTTATGGATTTCTCTCCTATGGTCATCAATAAATTTCTGGGTGGAGACGAAGAAGCTCAAGTTGAGCTCAAAGATTCAGATGATCAAATCTGTAAGGAAATCACGGGTGGCATTATAAAGCACTGTCCTAGAAGTAGAAAGGTCTCCTCTGGTAGACCCACTATAAAATATGCAATCCTCCACAGAGTTGCTTCAGTGAACTGGGTGCCTACTCAGCATAATTCTACTATTTCTATTAGTCTTGGTAAATTCTTTTTTGATGTAGGTACTGGAAGGACATTTAATTCTGGAAAGTATATCTTTGATCAAATCTTGAAGCATGTTGTATCCACAGCTACAAAGATGCCCATTTGCTTTCCCACTCTCATATGTGGGATAATGCTGAATCAACATTCAGGAATATTATTGCCTAATGACAATGTAAATCCAAGGAAATCTCTTATGTCCCTGCATCATAGTTTCTTTGATGGAACACATGTTCTGAACATTGTTGTAACATCCTTGCAGGTACCTGTTACCAAAACTGTAAAAGGAGAAATAATTTCTCAATTGAAGGAGATATGCAGAGAGTTGGAAGACTTTATCAGAATTAACACAACTAGAAAAGTCAAACTTGAAAGGTTGATAGAAGCTCTAACAAAAGAAGATGTCAGGCAAGCTAAACATGGTGATAATCAGTCTATTGACAATAGCAATTCTGATTCGAGTACTGCTTCTGATACTACTCACACAAGTACATCTGATGATAATACATCTTCAAGAAATGAAGTTGTTGGAGATGGTTATGAATCTGGTTCAGAAGAGAATAATGACAATGGTACTGCTAGTGCTTGAAGACTGTATTTCCTTCGTTCTGTTTGCTTTGTCAATTTTGATTATGTAAGGGTTAAATACCCAGGATATTTTTAATTTTCTACACCCTTCTACTTTATAACTTTTAGATGCCTTAAATTTTTGCTCGTATTGTCTGCTTACCTTTGTCATATTATGGCTAAAAAGGGGAGTAGTATGATACTGAGGGTGCTGGAACTAGTATTACTGATTGTACTTGTGAGGGGGAGAATTTATGTTCCTTCATTTTTATGATAGCATGTATTGGGGGGGGGGGGGGGGGGAGTTCCTGCTGTTCTGGACTAAAGGATGTCAGACATGATGTCTCAACATCATGGCATGGAGAACTTAGATTCTCTATGTGTGTTGAAACTATGTTAGTACATCCTCTAACTACTAATTGTGTTTTGGTTGTGTGCTGCTATTTTTTAACTGCTAAGCTTGCTTATTTCTTTTCCGCTGATATGCCTCTACTATATACGTTTGATTTTTCAAAACATATTATGGTGTTTCGCGTGCAAGGGTTATTTGGTTGTTTTAGCCAAAATGTGCCAAATGGGGAGATTGTTATTTCTCTGAATTTGTGATTTGCAATGATTTTGGTAAAATCAACTTGGCAACAACATGTTGAATAAAGAAGTCTCAACTTAATATTTTCAACATGTCGAAGAATATGTCCCAACTCAGAGATAGGACATTGTGTTTGCATCAACCGTTAGTAACATCTCAGCTGATTTATCAGTTAGTGAATATTTGGGGAATATTCAGTTAGTTGATGTGGCGTCCTAGATTGACAACTCAAATTATTTTATGTTGGTTTTTGAAGATTTGCATATTTTCTAAATATGGAGACATTTTAGGAAACTATTGATTGAAGAACAATTATCTTGGATAAGTTTTTGCAGACTTTGTGCAGCCTCATTGCTGCAGTTTTGAAGCCCAACCTAGTCTATAATAATGTTATAAATAGACTGGTGTATACCTAGTTTTAGGTGGAACTTATGTATGTATTTTGTTAGAGTTTTAGAAATCCTTATTGTTGGGTTTTAAGTTCCTTGTTATATGTTCTTAAGCTTTTAAGCATATTACATTTGTGTGTCAGGTACTCACAAGTTGTGAAGCATTGAGTACTTGTGTGTCAATTCTCATAAGCTTTTAAGCATTTAGTTTTGTGTGTCTTGGAAGAGTGACTTCCATTTTTGTTCTCTACTTATGTTAGAGTGTCTCCAATTGCTGTGTGTAATTGAAGAGGGATTTGAGGAGGGTCTCATACCTAGGTGTGCATTAGGTAGAAGTTAGACAAAGGGTAGTGATTAAGTGTGTAGGATGTAAACTGGAGGTTTGCTATGAGGTCTATAAATTGATACTATCTAGTTAATTTCGTCTTTGGCTTGATAGCCCCCAGAGTAGAAGTTATTGTCTCCGAACTGGGTAAACATATATGGTATTATTTACTTTCAACACTGTTTTATTTGTTTATACTTCTTACTATTGTGTGTGAAGTGGATCCGGTGTCTCGACATCTTTTAGGACATCCGGGATCTGACATCCAGAATTCCATAATCTTTTTTTCATAACCTTGTTATTTAATTAGATCAATCTTTAATTAATCGATTTGCATTCACTTTTATCATATGGTGTTGTAATAATTAATTTCTATTGTTTCCTTTCATTTTACTTTACTTTATCGCCATCCTCGTTCGATAAAAAAGTGTATCCCTCTCCCATTATGATGTAAATAATTTAATCGCTTTCCTTTTTTTATACTTGAATATTACTTTATTATTATTCATCACATACACAAACCATTTTTCAAGGAACTAATACTCGATTGCGAGTCATTTTCATACCATAAGTCGATAAAGCTTTTAAGCATCACAAACGACCACACAATGCAAACTTGCACGCTTGATCCTGGGCATTCTTACAGTATAACCTATCTGATCAATTGCTCCAATTGGTTGTTTAGAAGGATGGTCCACTATACTAAGCATCACTTAGACACTAGGATTCATATCTTGTCATTTCCACTTGTGTGAGACACCTTGTATGGTCTTATATGTCTTACTCGCTTATCATCATCCCCATTTGAAAATGCATACCCCCATTCCCATGGTGATGTAATAATTTTACCGTTTTCTTTACTACTTTCTTTATCGCTTTCCTTTATCTTACTTATATCTTTTATTGTATCTCAAACCCCCGGATCTTGGACCATATACCAAATCACAACCAATTTGGTAAGTCGAGTTTGCTTTGCAATCACAATCGACCACCCCTGCATCTCGGTCTATATACCGAATTATAACCAATTTGATAAGTCGAGTTTGTTTTGCAATCGCAATCGACCTCTTCACATTCTATCTCACCATTTTCATACTAAAGTTTCAAACCTCGATCCAACTTCGAGTTTCTTTTCTTAATCAAATAGGATTGAAAGGAAGGGGTAGGGTCCTGCCTTCCCTTTTCCTAGATTAATCTTAGACATGTTCCCTTACGTGTCTTTGATTGATTAAAATCTAATCAAAACACTTTAAATAAAACAACTTCGAATAACTTGTCTCACTCTTTTATAAAGAGGACTAAATGGATTATTTAGGTACCTACCTAATCTTTTCCTAAGTGTGCAAGGGCAAAATATCTTCTTTGGATATTCAAGCACTCGTGTCCTAATAAAATCAATCTTAACTCATTCAAACTTTTTTCCACTTGGATTTTTCCTTTTTGAAACCTTTTCAAAAGAGTGATTTTCCGTTCGTTCATTAACGATGAAGCAATGTTCCTTACACGTGTGAATATTGAGCCTTTTCCACTCGAATGCGATAATGGCCAGAATCCTTGCATATCCATATTCAATTATCCTTTCTTGAAGTGATGCAATAGTTTCATTATCCATGCTTCGAGTAGAAATGTTTCCTTTCGAATGCGATATAGTATCTCTCACTAAAAAGAACCAACAAAAAAACATTTTCTACCCGAACTACGATGCTCTGATTTCCTTATTGCACTATGGGGTTACGTAGGCACGAGGTTTAAAAACTGAGGCGAGCACCATAATAAAAAATCCAAAAACATTTCTCATTTCTTTATTTCTCCTTTCTAACTTAGAAGATAGAAAATTTTCATACTAACACTCGAACATGTGATTAACTAAATGGGTACCATCAAGTACGATGGATGTGACAGGTGCTAATACCTTCCCCTTACATAACTGACTCTTGAACCCTCTCTTTGGTCTCATAGCCCATTTCTTTTCTCTTGTGGGTTTTATTCAATATTTTCCCTTTCCTTCTTGGAATAAATAAATCTCGGTGGAGACTTCATTGATCGAATATTTTTCAAGGCGCTACAGTTTGGAGACTTCACTGGGGAACCCATCCCTAAGCGAGTCCACCCTAGTTTAGTTCTTTGTGTGTTTGTAGGTTTATATTGTTTATTTGATTTATTCTTAACTTTTATTATTATCTTGTTTATATCTTGTTTTTATTATGATGTTGTGATGTTGGGATACTCATGGGTGATTCGTTATAAGCGAGACCCATTACACAGGTCTGGGAAAACTTTCGGATTAGAAGGGTGTTGTGTAGCGGCCAGACTTGCAAGACTCATTCTCTTGTTAGTCTACATAAAGACTCCTACCTATAGTAGGTTCTGTGGGGGTGTTATTGGCATATATCCCTATATATTTCTAGTATCATTTTCCAATATGGACCGGTGACTCTAGAAACCTTTAGGAATCCTTACCCGTTGGTTGGACTCCTCTGAACCAATGGTTTTGTAGTGCTTAATTTGTCAAGCACATGTCTTGGAAAGTGTCCCAAAGATATAACTTGAAGTATTTTCTTTTGGATATAATATTGGCTTGGCACCTCCTATGCTACACCAATATTATCGTCAAAAGAAGTGCTGATCCCAGTAATCTGTTTATCCAAAATCCGTTAAAACCACCTTGTGAGGGGAATTGTGTGTAGACGTCGAAACCATGTACGACTGTCCTTTTGAACCTCTGCATGTGTAAATTTACCTGTGAGTTGTGCATAGAATCAATATGACATTATATTGTATCGCATTGCATTCTTACATGCATTACCATGCATTTCATCTCTTGCATTGGTGACATTGCATTTCATTTCATAATTTGCATACTTCATGCATACATTCTAGTTTTCAGAGAACTCATTTCGTTTGTCTTCATCTTTAGCTATCTGTCTACCGTCATGCTGATTCCTCTACACAAGTACGAAACTAGAGCCAACTTCAAAAGAAGAATGAAAGAACAAGAAAAACACAACAAAAGAGTTAGAGGATAGCTCATGGAAATGATACAAGCCTTGATTGCTAGGGAAGCTCAACTTCAGAGGACTGTCATCTCTCAAGTCACTTCCTAAAGCCAATGGATCAACAAGGCAACTCATCCTCATCGTTGATTTAGTCATTAGGCCATGTTTTCTTTTCATTTGTAATTTCCTTGTTTATATTGTTATTTGCTTTCAAACTTGTTTGCTTACGAGTGTTAATTTTAATGAAATGAGCGTTGCATATCTTGAATTCATTCATGCTTTCTGTTTTCAAAATTAACATTTCTCTCATTTTCTTACCTTATCAAGCTTTTGTTTATGCAAATATTGGAGGGAGGATGATCAAAATGAAATACCCATAACTGTTGTTGGTATGCTTTCAAATAAAACTCTGCTAATGATGTAAGACATTGTTTCAACTTCCCAAACACTGGAGGAATAAGGAAGTTAATCCCTCATCAACCCCTTTGAGCCAAGAAGTTGGTGTTTCTTTCTCTACAGAAAAGACCCGCAATGTTAACTTGGGGATGGGTAGTTCTCAGTTAATTTGGATGTGTAATCATTTAATAACCTTTTAATATAAGTTCCAAATCACAAGCTTTCCTTCACACACATCAAAGAAGTGTCAAAGATGTCTTCCAAATCAAAAGTGACAGTGATAGTTCTGGGTAATCATTATGCCAGACAATCACTATCTTTCCAAATCAAAGAAAAATAATATGAAGAAAAAGCCCGCTAAGTTAAAACCTAAAAACGTGACTTAGGCAAAAATTTGGCCATCCCGCTGATTGTAAGCTCAAAATAAACAATTCAGGAAAAAAGTTAGGGATAAGAAAATCAATCGAAAAAGAGGTCACTAAAATCCTCAACAAAAACAAAATGATGTGACTATCAGAAGATAGAAGTGACTGCCATCACAAAGATTCCCTTGGCTTTTACAATCCAGTTCTGTCCTGGCGTAGCATTTCTTTTGGTCTAGTCGTTATCAACACCTTTGATGTCGAGTCGTTACTCGTGTATCTTTTTCATAATATATTGTTCTAGTATTCTGAGGAGTCTAGTTATTACTAGTCTTCACCTATCTAGTCGTTACTTATTTTCCTTGTTGTCGTTAGCTTCGCCCTAGCGCAACGTTGTGGGTTGGTAAATACCATTCCTACCAAGGTCAAGTTCGCGAATTGTCACCTGATTGTTTAGTGCAGCATTTTGACATTCATTTTGTATTGGTTGAGTCTAGTCATTACTAAGTTCTACCGAGTCAGATTAATGTTTATCTCGTGTCATCTCTGTAACTCCTTGGTTAGGTTCAGTCATTACTGCTTCTTTCAGGTTTGAGATTATAAGGTGTTTGCCTTGTTTTGTGGATCCAATCGTTATTGGTATCCTGATGAGTACTCATCAAGGTCTAGTCCTTACTAGTTCCTTTTAAAGCAAGAGTCATTACTCTTAGTTTTGGTTTGTGATCCAGTATGGAACATTCTTTGGAGTATTCCTAAGGTTGAGTTGTTACTTATACCTTCACTTGGTCACCCAGTGTTTGAATGACGTGCCAATGGGTTTTGGTTCAGAAAGGAACTGTTCCAGTTTGATCGAGACCAGTCGTTACTAGTATTTTGTGAAGTCCGGTTGTTACTAGTATTCCCCTGTAAGGCTATTTTTATTTCTCAGAATGCACCGTTCTTGAATTCAGTGAAGTCTATTTGTTACTAACATCTTTTGGTCCTTACCTTTTTCGAAATGCAGCGTTCTAGCATTCTATAAAGTCTAGTCATTACTAGCATCTTTTGGTCCTTACTTTTTTTGGAATGCAGCGTTCTAGCATTCTATAAAGTCTAGTCGTTACTAGTATCTTTCGGTCTTTACCTTTTTCTTAGAATGCAACATTCTGGAATTCTGTGAAGTCTAGTCATTACTAGCACCTTTTGGCTGTTACTTTTCTTCCTCGGAATGCAGCGTTTTGGCATTCTATGGAGTTGAGTCGTCACTCGTGTATTTTTCCTCAGAATGTAGAGTTCTGGCATTTTGTGAAGTCCAGTCATTATTAGTATTTATCGATCAAGTTCCACTTTCCTTGATCCTTATATCCCGTTTACAAACTTGTTCTTTAGTCCAGTGCCAAGAGGCCATCAAAATTATACCCTATGGTGATATGCGTCGTCTCAATTCAGAGTGAAAATTTTGAGTTCATTTTTGTATTTAATCTCCTTCCCCCTTATCGCTCGAAAGGTTTTCGTTGCCAATATCGCTTTAGGTTTAAGAAGCTTGAATAGGGGCAGTTGTTGTACCCCAAAAATTTGCCCTCCTAATTGTACCTTTATTTGACTTAGGCTTAGTGTTGCATTCGTATATTTTCATTAGGTCATTTGCATAGCATAACATTGTATTCAATAAAGCGCCTGAGGTTCAATGTTCATTGGTCATGCAATATTAGGGTTTTACAGTGGTTAAGGCGTTCATATCCAATAAAAGATGATCTCTTCTTCAAGCAATGAGCAGTGGAATTAGGGTTATGATCCATGGTCATTGAGAATTTCTTTCTTCATCGAGCTACAAGGCTAGTAGGGTTTATTTCCCCATGTTTGAGCAAAGATCAGGGCTTTTAAGCTATTGTACTCCAATGGAGGTTCTTCTTCAGGAATCATCAATCACAAGTTAGGATTTTGCATAGTGGTTGTTTCAAGGACAAGGCATCATATTTGATATTTAATCACACACAATAATTCTCTTTGTTGTGCTAGTAGTTATTAGATCGATCTTAAGGGTTCGGTTGCATGACATTCATGTGGCGCATTTCCCAATTAGGTTTTTATATTATTCGTCATGAGAAGATTAGTTCATTTGGTTATGTGCTTTGCAATAAAATGTAGTGGATTTGATACAATATCATCTCAAAATCAAGAAGAAAGCTCTATATGTAAAAGTATAATTTGGAAGAAGTTTTGGTTCATTGATATTTCCGTTCATTGATATTTTCCAGTCATGATAAGCATGAAATATTGAAAAAAGAAAGAATTGTAAAATCATGGTTCAAATACATTCCAAATCTACCATTCAAAAACCATATTTCCATTACAAAATTAGTCCAGATACACCATTGTTACTTTAACAAGTTCATACAAAATACATTCGAACAAAAATTCCTAAATTCTAAACTTAAATTCTATCTTCGTCTTCCAACTATTCTTCATGCTTCTTTGCCAAAAATATGTCCAAACTTTATTCTCCTAATGGTTATTACATCAACATGAACCATGCTAAGAC
The DNA here is from genome assembly GCA_948472305.1 of Vicia faba. Lineage (NCBI taxonomy): Eukaryota > Viridiplantae > Streptophyta > Magnoliopsida > Fabales > Fabaceae > Vicia > Vicia faba. Next base: position 103,721,928 of record OX451737.1, read on the forward strand.
TTGTTTCACATTAATCTTGCATATCTGCTCACAAACCCTCAATTTAACCTGCATTCCATTTACAATCAAAACACACACACACACACACACACACACACACACACACACACACACACACACACACACACACACACACACACACATACACACACACACACACACATACACACACACACACACACACACACACACACACACACACACACACACACACACACACACACACACACACACACACACACACACACACACACACACACACACACACACACACACACACACACACACACATATATATATATATATATATATATATATATATATATATATATATATATATATATATATATATATATAAACCCTAACCATTTTGCAATCCAAACCGTGCCCTTCATTGATAAAAATCAAAAAATGTACCAGAAGTTGACGGTTACACAAAGCAATTCCGAACTGAGAATAAGCTGCAACCCTGTTTATAGCAGCAATTAGCAAATCAAAAGAACCAGGGAAAATTGGACTTAATGCATAGGGAAAATATTGAAAATTAGAAATAGTATGAAGAAGATTGATGCAAGATCGTGGAAAATAAAAAGAGAGATCTAACAGAGTTATAACAGAATAACATACTCAAATCTAACTGTCAATTCCTATAAATCACTTTTCTTCAGTATAAAAGAAAAATAAAATCAGTTTCAGAGCTAACTTTTATAACATGATTTAAAATCAATCCTAGCCTGTGAATCCATAAAAAAACTATTAGAATCAAGGCCTAAGATGAATTCAGCTTTAACTGTTTTTCTAACAAAATATAACAGAAAATTACCTTGCAATTGCTTAATTCTTCACACTCTCTTAAAAATCACCATCAACCTCTCTCTTCTTCTCTCATCTTCATCTTTACTATTCTTTAAACTCCCAGAAGAATCACAACAAAAAAACTATAGAAATTCTCTCTTCTTATTTCTTCTTTTATCATCATCATCTTCACCATTCTTCAATTCACAGAAGAATCACCACCAAAAATATCTGGAAAACTCTCTCAATCTCCATCACCAAACTTCTCCACTCTCCCTCTGAATTCCATCTTCATCTTCCTCACATCACTTCAATCTTTATCTTCATCTTCTGCAAGTAACCAAACCTCCATAATCGTGAATCTTAACCTTCAACAATCACGAAGAAACTTCAAAAAATAAAATTCACAACCATCATCTTTAAGCATCATCCTCAACAATCTGTAATTATCACCATCTCCACCGCAATATTTCCAAGCTTCATCATCAACATGCATCACGCAACAAGATTCATCATCATCAATCTTCAATCACATTCAATAATATACTTCAAATCTTCATTCAGAATTTTCACTGCACCAAAGATTCAAATACAACTTTAATCATTATCACCACAACCTTAATCTCACAATGATTTCGTAGCTGAATTAGAACAATGACAATATTGAGATCGTAATAAAAAATGGGAGTCAGAAGAATAAGAGAGATAAGCGAGGATTCGTATATTCCTGAGTTCGTTATGAAAGAATCTCCGATTTTCTAGACGATTTCACCATTTCCGATGTTTCTTCATTAATCAGATTTTAAAGAACAGCGATAAGGGTCCAAGCTAGATAGAATCGTATGAGGCATGTTCATCATGGTAGGTTAATGTGCTTCGCCATGAGCCTTGATGTCAAAGAAGAAGTTTGCACGAATGTGATGAAGAGGTTGAGATGGTGAAGTTTGTCACAAAGATCACGATGACGGAAGGGAAGAAGAGGCCATGGTGGTTGGTATTGGATCGATGATGAAGAAATTGGCCTCTGTCGCGTCTGAGATTGTAGAAGGGGGAGGTATCATTAGGTTTGAAACATATGAAGGGTCACAAACCCTAGAGAACTAAAACACGTTGTATCCTCTCATTCTTCATAATTTTTTGTTTCCTTGTTTTTTTTTAAAAAGAAAAATGTTGGATGGATGAAGGGATCGAAAATCTCTTCCTTAGGCCTATGCATATATTTTTCTGAATGATGGAAATCTTAATAAAAAATGCTTATGGACTTCTTTTGGATTGGGCTTAGCACCAGAATTTTAAATTGTTGGATTATACACCATGGTCTGTAAATAGCACCTCCTGGATGTTTCCATTTGATTTGCTTCTTATATTTATTGCAAATAATTTTTAATTGATCTATTGAAGCTTCCGCAAGTATTCTGTAGAGCTTTCTCATTATTTCATGGCTTTGAAGATGAAACAGACCTTATCCGTTAGGTGATATTGGTAAATGTTGTACCCAAGATTTTCCCTCTCATATTTCTCAAAACATTGCAAGAAAAATCTCCAAGTTGCTCAAGTTTGCTCAAGAGTTGGACCGACAAGCTATCTCCTAAGGCAGTCAACCCCAAATTAGAGTTTTGTGTTGCATCAAGATCCTTGAGTCCAAATGACTTAAAGTTCTACCCAATGTCCTAATATGTTCTCAAGGTCATCCATGCCAAGTTTCAAGCCTTGCAGAGGAAGTTTGCTCAGTCAATTGCTCAAAGGGTCCCAAAATCGACTGTGCTAGGGCAAAAGTCAACTATGACCTATAAACAGTCAAACTTCAAGATTTTTTGTCAACATTATCATTTTGAAGGATATTTCATCATTTGATCAAGGTTTTATCATGATTCATCAAGGATTGCTCAAAATTCATCAAGACTCAAAAGTTGCTAAGTTAGGGTTTTGTAGAAAAAGTCAACTCAACTTTGACCAAGCATAACTTTATCATACTTTATGAGAAATGACCCATCCAAAGCTCATTTTGAATAGGATGAAATTTCCTACAATCCATCTTCATACCCCAAGATCAGAAAATGCACTCACAAGAAGTTATAAATTTGGACATTATAGGTCATTTTTGAAAGTCAACAAAAACACCTTTTTTGTCAAAGCTTATAACTTGAGCATGGAATATCAAAATGAAATGAGACCAAAAGGGTTGGTTAGAGGACATTGTTGAAGTTGGGCATTTTTGAAAAATTGCCAAAAGTCAACTATCCCCAAAACTTCAAATTTTGTCAAAATGGCCCATTCTTTTCCACTTGATTTGGACTTGCATCATTGCACACGTGTCCTAGCTTCAGCCTTGAGATCATATTTCTTTTTTATTATTTGATTTGATTTTTATTGAATTATTTCATTTTTAATCAAATTAAATCAAATAAAATCCAAATATTGATTACTTGAGATCTTTTTAGCTATTTCAGGTTGAGATCATCATCATTAAGAGCATCAAATTCGTATCACATAAAATCATGTGCAAAAAGATGGATTTTGGACAAATTTGGCAAGCTTTCAAAAGTGAATCAAATCAAATATGCAAGCCATGATGGGAGAAGATTTGGACCATAATTCTTAACCTAATGCATTCCACAATACATAAGGAAGCTTAAGACACGAAAACAGAGGTTGGAGGCTGCAAGAACAAGCAAAACAAAACATGAAAAAGTGGTGAAAAAGCTTGAATTTGAATTCATACTTAGAGGCAATCTCAGAAGCCAAGAAGCATCCCAATCGATTCCTGGAGGTTCACTGAGTTGAAACCAATAAAAAACAAGTTCCCATACACACCCAAACACGCTGTAAGTATCACATTTCTTAGCCCTGTATTCGAAATCATAACTCTCCATTCTTGCATCCTCTGGGTAAATCGTTGATATATTTGTGATCCTCATGACATTTCAAAGATTTTTGCATTAGTTAATTGTATTTATCTGACCTATAAAGTCGAGTACCATAGCTAGGGTTTCGTGGTTTGTTTTTGGGTATTTCTCTTTCAGGAAAAATTGGCTTACGAGAAAGGCATGGCTGCACTCAGGGGAGGGAGACGAACCTAACCATGTCTTTGAAGGTCATTTTTATGGCCTGGAGTTGATTTTTGGATCGACCTGCACATTTAGCTGCGGATCCAAATCCGCAGGAAAAATTACAGGGGCTGAAGGTAGGGGATGATGGCATGTGGCCTCCCCAATGGCCAATTCAAATAATGGCGCGCTTTGTTTTGTCTTTTCTGGAATATGAATCATCTTCTTTTATTATTATTGTTTATTATGTTAACAAATGAAGCACAATAGCCTAGTGGCAAGCGAGCGTTGGCAACATCCAACAGGACCTGGGTTCGAATCCCAGGTCCTTCACTTCTTTGTTATTATTATTTTCCAGGTGATCATATGTATCTCCAAGCGTGAAGCTCATCATGCATCTTCAAACATCTGATTGCCAAATGACCCTGGCCAGATCTGGTGGCCAAGAGATGATGGTCCACCATGGAGCCAAGTCCAAGTGCGCACATGGGATCTCAAAAGTCAAACGAGGCCTGATTCAAATGAGCCTCAGAATTGCTTCTCAAACACTCCAAAACAGGCCCACACCCCCCTAACTCTCTCTCTATTTCATTTATTTGATTTAATTATTTTTATATATTTTCTAACCAATCAAATATTTTCTTTTATAAAATTCAAACCAAAAATATTTTCTGTATTAAATTAAATTTTAGTATTTTTTTTAACAAATCTATTAATTAATTTAGGCTATTAATTAGAAATAACTCTAATATATTTTTGTAAATAATTAAAACAAATTAGACTTAATTAGGTTTTTTTACTAACATTGATTAATTTTATTTTCTTTCTTTAAATACCAAAAATCCAAAATAAGTTATTTTCATTAATTAATTAATTAATTTATTAATTTAATAATTAACCTAGGTAATTTCTCCCTTAATTCAAAAATAACAAAAAAATCTTTCCTTTAATAACAAAGGGTCAAAACCCTATTTGCGCTCGATTTAATTTCCCGCACGCGATCTATTTATTCAATATTGTACTTGTTCCCGGAATGTAATAGATAATTAGGACTATTTAATTATTTTTATCGCTTTATTTATTTTCCGCATTTAAATTTCACAGGGTTGCTTTTGGCGATGTAAATACTCGATGCCTTGTAATTTAATTTCCGCAATTTATTTCCCGCAAATTATAACTGTTAGATGTTTGATAATAGGGATGCATGACAAGACTGAATGTTTTAACCTAAAATCAACTTAGATCACCCATAACCTGTACAAAGATAAAATTAACTGAAAACGACACACTCGCACATGCGCACTCTTAGGGTACACCCCACTTAGTTGCCTTCGTACGCGGTCATTGAGTATAGGTCACCTTAGAGGTTGCCCTCCTGTCTAAAAGATCATAGTTGCCTCGAAATGGTTGCCTCGGATATTGTTGCCTCAAAACAAATGATCTAAGACATTAGGGTTACCGCTAAGGCATCCTAACATTGCTTGGGTGACTGTAAGTCCCTAATTCGAATTGACCCTTAAAACTCCAACGAAGATGCTACCTTCTCATTAATAATGGGATAGCATTGTCTAAAGGAAGATAGCATGGAATGATTCCTTTTTCGAGTAGGTAGATGGTTCTTAAGTACTTTCTCTTTCCAAAAACAAAAACTTTTCACACTTACACTTTTCGAACAAAGTTTTCATAAAACACTTCATACACTCTTGAGGACAGAAGCAAGAGTTAAATCAAAGTTTTCAAATAGAGATTTTTTCAAACCCACAAGCACAAAGAAAGCAATTTTGAAAACAATTGAGCAAGTACCTAAGAGCCCGTGGATAACCACGGATAGAAAGGGTGCTAACACATTCCCTTTCTATAATCTACCCCTCGAACCCGAGAAATATCTCGAAGAAGGAATTTTTCTGTGCTTTTTTTCCTTTTCTTGTTGGATAAAATAAAATTCGGTGGCGACTCTTGCTTACCGCGACATTTTGCAAAAACAAACGCAAAACGCAAACCAGCATTTCCAAAAAACAATCAGTTCTTTCCCACCGTATCATAGAACTGGCGACTCTGCTGGGGAACTCTTATAAGTGGGGTGTACCTTAGAAATAGTTCATAATGTTTTCAATTGCTTGACTTGTATGCTTTATATTTATAGGCATGTATCAGAGTTACTATAGATCCTAACCCGGATCTGGGGAACACCCTTTAGGTAAGTAGCAATAAACTGTGAGGGAACTATACGGCTTAGACCGATACGGTTGAAGCAGTAGCTACGTTGGTGTGGCACTTAAGTATGTACCGATATCCCTTGTGGCACAACGAGGAGAATATGGGTCTGTTAAGGGGTCATTAAGCACCAACTGACCTTAGAACCTATAATTGACCAACTTGGCCATAAAACAGTAGCAGTATGCTACACTCATTCAGACTAAACTCTCGTGATGATTCCGGTCGCAAGAAAAGGTTGCTAAACTGGAATTATGACCGATCGAGGGTAGTCTGGGATATTGAGATCCTCTAGAACCCGATTATGATTTTTAGGATAGGTTTAAACCAACTGAACTGAAAGAGGGTAGTACCTAGACTCCTTGCCAGCCTGAAATCTAAGGGCTCTCTGTGTGACTTGGGTGCCTTTACCATGTTTGCTATTTGTGGATACTTGTGGTGTGCTTTCTATCATGACATCATGACATCATAACATTTCATACATATTGCATTGGACTAACCTATTTCAAAGACAGGAGGGATTCATCTTTGTTATATTTTGTAGGTCATGGCACTATGCGTATGAACACCATCTGGATCAACTTTGTCCAGGTTCCCACTATGCTTAAAGAGTTGGTTGCAAAGATGTCAGATACTACTTCCTTTATCATAAGATATGGGCATCTTCTTGGTTTGGTCACCTCCAAATTGGACTAGCAGATGATGAGTGTCCTAGTCCAGTTCTTTGATCCACTGTACCATTGCTTTACTTTTCAGGACTACCAGTTGGTCCCTACCTTGGAAGAGTTCTCTGATCTACTCGGTATCTCTATTCTGGAGCAGACCCCGTTTACAGGCTGGGAGAAGATCCTTAGGCCGGAAGAGATTGCTTCAGCCCTTCATCTGACAAAGGCTGAGGTAATGGCTAATTGGGAAACTCGTAGTAGAGAAAAGGGCTTTTTGACTAAGTTTTTGGTTGGTAAGTGTTGTACCCCAAAATTTTCCCTCCCATTTCTTCAACATTTTCTCATCCCAAGACCCTTGGAAGCTCATGATCAAGTTAGGGTTTGCTCTGCTCAAGACTCCTCCTTGCACTGTTGACCCAAATTTAGGGTTTGAGTTTGCACAAAGATGTTTTGACCTAAAAGGCCCAAAATGACTTTCATGCTTCATGTTGGACTCACAAGTTTATCCATACCAAGTTTCAAGCCTTGATTCCAATCTTTACCCAGTCAATTGGACAGTTGACCTAGAAATCAACTGTATTGGGGAAAAAGTCAACTGTGGTCAATTGACAGTCAAACCTCAGGATTTTTGATCCACATCAACATTATGAACTCATATGGACCATTTTATCAAGTTTGGATCATAATTCCACAAGAAATTTGATCAGATCACCAAAAGGGCAAAATAGTCATTTTTAGGGTTTTGACTGCACAAAGACAATTTTTGACTGTTTGACCTGGCCAATGGCAAAACAAGCTCACATATGGACTCAAGGACTCAATGGCCTTGTCTTGACATGTTCAACAAGGTCAAAAGATCCCAAATGCACAAGATTGACAGATGAATTTTCCAGTCAACTGAGTAAAAATTGACTGTATACTGAAAAGTCAAACTTTGACTTTTTGGTCAAAATCAAGTGTCAAGATTCATTTTTCATCAAAACATGTCAAATTATGAAACTTGGTCATCAAGAAATCAAAAATTACAAATTAGGGTTTGAAATGAAGAAATTTCATAACTTAGAAATTTTCTAAGTTATGAAATTTCCTAATTTTTTCCTAACTTTGTACCATTTTTTCATCAAGATGTATTTGGATTCAAACAAAACTCAAAACATGAAAGTTATAGTCCATTGCAAAATCTACAACTTTGATTCACAAAGTTTCCTCAAAAGAAGCTTGTAGCTCAAGTTATGATTTTTGGAACAAGGGTGCAAAACATTCTTAACTTAGAAATTTTTTGACCTATTTTAGGCAGGATTTTTGCCCAACTTCATGGCCACTTTTCACATGCTTCCACTTGGAATTTCAACTTGCATTACAAATATGGATTGCAGTACACGTTCCAAGCTTTCCAAATTGTCCAAGAACTCATCAAATACCCTTGTGGTTAGGGAGAATCAAATTTGTCAAGATGGGCAAAAGTCACTTTGTTCATGGCCAATTTCATGTTCATAACACTTTGCATTTTTGAAATCAGCTTGTACAAGCTAGATTACAGGACTCTAATCCTTCTTACACTCAATAATTAAATGCATATCCTTTGTGTTAGAGTGTTATTTTGTGCATTTGGACAATACACACAAAATCAATCCATATATGGAAAAAGCAAGTTTGCCATTTTGAAAAAGCATGGCTTTATGTCAAAACACAAATCAAAGAGGTACAAGCCAGATCTTTTGGGCACAAGTTTATGGACTAATACCACTGATCAAGGAGAGATTATGCAGCATGCTTGAGGGACCTGCCTTGGCCTATAACCCAACTTGGCAAACTTTGCTTATCAAGGAAGAAACTTTGCAAAACTGATCACATCTCACATTCCTACAAGAACCAACAAAAACAAACTTTCTCCAGACATTGCATACTCCCTAACAGACCTAAAACACGACCAAATTACCCTTGATCCCTCCTCATACAGAAAATCACCATTTTGCTGCACAAAACAGGGCATTCTGCATTTTGATTTGGCCAGCTCAATCCACTCGTGCGCCTTGGCCAAAACCACTTCATACACACTCCATAACATCCATACAAGCTATCCCAAGCCCTAGCTACAGACTGTAACACCTCTAATCAAGTTCACCATTTTCATTTTTTCAGTTGTGCAGGTTGTGTTACATAGCTCGTTTCAGTTAGTTTCAAAGCAAGCTAGAGGTTGGAGAAGCATCCCTGAACTTCAAGCAAGCTGTACAAGTCCTCACACTGCATTGAAAGTGCCTCCATTGTTATACACGATTCAAGCTGAACATGTAAAAGTTTGAACTTCTATCTCTCTATCCAGGCATATCTAGGCTTAGGTTTGTGAAGAAGTTATGTCCTACTCATGACCCTGAAGCTACCCATGTCGTTACTTTTCATTTATGTTGTGTGTACTGAGAGAATTTTGAAACTGAATATCTGAAAAAAGCTAGGTCAGGAATTGGGGGAGAAGAAATTCTCTCTCATTTCTGAGAGTTAGAACAACTTTTTTATATATTTGAAATCGTGGCTTCAAGCTCTACAAGTTTCATGTTTTAAGATTTGTCAAAAGATCAAAGAATCAGAAGTTAGTGTGATGAACAAGAAGGCGCGCGTTTTTGTTCGAAAATGGCTGGAGGTTGAAGACAAAGTCCTTTTGGCTGGGCCTGGCTTATTTTTTCTGTTTGCACCACTATTTCACACATAAACCCCCTTGGCCCATTGTGTGTTATTTTTATCATTTTTGACTTTTTTCTTTTTGTTTCTGACTTGTTATTTTTTGTTAAAATATAAAAAAAACATTAAAAATATTTTTCACCTTTTTTTTTGTATTTTTTAGGCATTTATTTGTTTTATTTGATATGTGTATGTAAATAAATATATATATACTTTTATTTAAAATACTAAAAATAATGCAAATACATTTTATTTTCTGATTTTATTTTATTTTATCTTTTGAAAACATTTTCTAAAAAATATACTTTTTTTTGTAAATAATAAATATTTTTATTTTTTTTGTATATATTTAATATATTTAATACATAATATAAATATTTATATATTTAGAATATTTAGGATAAAAATACAAGAATAATACATTTTTATTTTTATTAATATTTGACCTCAAAAATTACTTTTTCATAATATACTTCTCTTTTATTTATTTTTGTATATAATTAATAAATATTGCATATAATAAATAATAATTACTTTTTATTTACAAAATTAGGGTTTTGCCCTAAACATGAAAATATCCAAAATTAATCCTTTTTATTTTTGTTTATATGACACATGAAAAATGCTTTTACATACGTATAAAAATCTTTTTTTTGCATCTTGCATATTTATTGCATTTTATTTAATTATTGTACAATTCTAATACTTGTATATTCAATTTGGATGTAATAGCTTAGATTTAAATTTCTTGCTAAATATCCCCATTTGAACATTTGTACCCCCCATCCCATAATTATGTTGTAATAATTTAGGATTTTATTTTCCGCACTTTAAAGCTTTCTAAAAATGCCATGATAGACTTAGGGTTTGTATGCAAAAATCAAATAACAAATAGCTTGACCTAATTCAAAGATAAAAAAGCATGAAAATGGACAACACTAATCACACTTGCACCCCTAGGGTTACTCCACTTGTTGCCTTCAATAATGGGCCATGTTGCATGTTGAGTTTCTTTGGCAAAACAAAACAATATCAAATGATCATAGTCCCTCGATGACGCTTTCGAAAGTTGCCTAAAAATGATCAAGTCCCTTTAAGGAAAAATTGCCAAAGACACTTGGCACTATTGCAATCATGGTCTAAACGATGAACCGCGCCCGTCCCGTTAATATCCTAACACAAGATTGTCCACCAAATACAATGGTGGAACAAAATTGTTAAAAGGGGTTAAAACATAGGAAAGATCTTTGAGAAATTTAGGGTAGATAGCTCTTGGTTACTTAACCAAATCTCGCAAAACAATCCTTGCCATTTTTCAAAACACACATCACAACACACTTTCAAAACAACTTTCAAAAACATTGAAAACTTTTCAAAAGATAAGTACACCTTTGTATACATCCAAACATAGATCATTACAAAGGTTGCCACAACAAATGGCCTCTTTTCAAAACATTTTCAAACCCACACACAAAGCACCATTTCAAACAATTGAAAGCACCATTTCAAACAATTGAAAATGCAAGGCAAGTGATCTAAGCAAGTAACTAAGAGCCCGTGGATAACCATGGATGTAAAGGGTGCTAATACCTTCCCTTTCTATAATCTACTCCCCGAACCCAAGAAAACATCTCAAAAGTTTTTGCTGTGCTTTTTAACCTTTCCTTAGGATAAAATAAAAAGTCGGTGGCGACTCTTGCTCAACCAAAACATTTGCGAATACAAACTCAATACCTCAAGTCAGTTCTCCCACCGTATCACAGAACTGGCGACTCTGCTGGGGATGATTTTAAAGTGGAGTAACCTTAGGGCTTAGATCACCCTCTTGCATGACTAATTGTTTGCTTTGATTGCTTTATATCTTGGCTCTCTTGTTTGGGTTTGAAATCCTACACCCGGATTTGGGGAAACATTCATAGATAGCAATACGTTGTGGAAACTGTGCGGGGTATACCGACACGGTTGAAGCAATAGCTATATTAGTGCGACATATTTGTGAGTACCGGTAACCCTTGAGTTCAATCAAGGAGAGTACGGGGCCGCTGAGTGATGTCACTAAGCACTAATGACCTAGAACCTTACTTGACCATCTTGGCCTTTTATTAGGGGTAGTGAGATGACCGGATTTGGTGCAGTCCGAAGTTGGTAGATACTCGATACTACACTCATTGAGGGTTGTTTTCTTGGAATATTTTGGTCGCTAGTTAAGTGGCTAAACCAAAATAATGAACATGGAAAACAATCCAATGATATTGAGCTCCTTAGAACCCGGTTACTATTTATAGGACAGGTTTTTAAGCCAACTACACTCAAGAGGGTACTTACCTATGAAACCCCATGCAAGCCTGAAACTAGGGTTTTGTGTGAATTGCTTGTACATGTGTTTTGTGCATACATCATAAACATCATAAAGCATCATATGCATCCACTAACCATTTCAAGGGTTTAGATCTTCATCTTTGTTCTTGTTTTGTAGGTCACGGAAATTCTTCGCAGGAAAACTATCCAAGTCAACCTTGTGAGAATCCCTCCTCAACTCAAGGAGCTCACATCCAGAATTCCGGAAAGCTCTCCCTTCAGTGAAAGACATGGTAGACTGCTCAGCCTAGTCAACACCAGCATTGAAGAAGACATGGTAAAGGTGTTGTTCCAGTTCTTTGACCCCCTTCACCACTGTTTCACATTCCCCGACTACCAATTGGTGCCCACTTTGGAGGAATTTTCTCAACTCCTGAGAATTCCTATTCTTAATCAACTACCCTACAACGGTACAGAAAAAGAACCAAAGCCTGAAGATGTTGCTCAAGCACTACACTTGCAACCATCTGACATTAAGGGGCATTGGGAAACTAGAAGCGGTGTCAAAGGATTCTTGGCAAAATTCTTGTTTGAGAAGGCACAAGAGTGTTGGAATTCATTGGATCTACAAGCCTTTGAAGAAATTGTGGCACTCCTCATTTATGGGTTGGTCCTGTTCTCAAATCCTGACCAGCTTGTGGATGTCAACGCCGTCAAGATCTTCTTATCCAGAAATCCAATACCAACATTGCTTGGGGACATTCTTCACGCATTTTACACACGAACAATGAGAAAGAGGGGTGTTCTCATGTGCTGTACTCCTCTCCTTGCAAGGTGGTTTATTTTGCACCTTCCACAATCTGTCTTGAAGAATGACCAAGGCTTAAGGTGGTCACAACGGTTGATGACCCTCACTTACTCTGATGTACATTGGTGATCTCGGTCCAGAGAAAATGTCATCATCGTCGATCGTTGTGGAGAGTTCCCTAATGTTCCATTGCTTGGCATTAGAGGAGGCATTACCTACAACCCTTGTCTAGCTTTGAGACAATTTGGATATGCACGGAGGGATAGCCCTCATGACATGTTGATTCCTGACCTAGTTTTTGACTTCGACAACGATGCGCAAGGACTTCGCCAAAGATTCATCAGAGCTTGGAGGATGCCTAACAAGGTAGACAGCAAGACACTGGGGCACAAGAACTCCATCCCTCTTGAGCCTTATCTCAAGTGGGTACGAACTCGAGCCCAAAGTCTAATGATGCCTTACCCTCATGTTCTCCCTGTGATTAAAGAGACCGTTAAAGAAGGAGAGGTTCCCTACACCATCCTATATCATGACATGCCAACATCATGGGAGGAGATGCAGAAGAGTTGGATCCAACTCAAGGAGGAACGGAACACTTTTAAAGCCAGCTTCTACGCCAGTGAGAAGAAGGTTTTGGAGCTTACCCGCCGACTCCACGAGGAAGAGACCCTCAACACCTACATCACACCAAAGAGGATGCGCAACATCTTTTTACCTTGAGAAGTTTTTTTGTAATATTTGGCCCATGGGGAATTTATATACTGACAAATTTCTTCTTATTAATATGATGTGCGTTCTTTTTGTTTGCAACAATTTTGAATTTTCTAAATTCTTGAATGCATTGCATAAATAAGCATATCATTCATCATATGCATAACAGGTACCCTTCTTCTACAAGTTGCTTAATCTTCTTCGCTGTTTATTTCAGCACTCAATCATCATGTCTTCCGAGCCTACTACCAAACAAGCTATCAAGGCCCTCCAGCCCCAAAACGCCCAGTTTCAAGAGCTGGTCATGAGCTTAGCCCAGGGTCAACAGGAGTTGAAGACTCTGCTCTTGAAAAAGAAGAAGAAGAAGAGGACTGTGCTGTTTAACACTGGACGAAGGTTTTGGAACACACTGCAGAATGAGGCTGATCAGGCTACTTCCTCTGCAGAAAAAGATAGTCCCCAAGGGGGAAGGGCTCCTAGTCCTGTGGTCTCCGACAACGAGACGGATTACAATGATGAACAGTACCCTCCTGCTGAAGACAGGTACAAGCAACTAGAGGACCGTTTAAGTGCCATGGAGATTCAACATGTGCCAGTGTTGGATTTTGGAGATCTAGGTTTATCTTCTGGGGTGGTGATCCCACACAAGTTCAAGGCACCTGCCTTTGCGAAGTACGACGGGGCTTCCTGCCCTAAGCTGCATCTCAGATCATATGTAAGGAAGATCCAACCTTACATTACAGACAAGAACCTATGGATCCATTTCTTTCAGGATAGCCTTTCAGGGGCTCAACTCGAATGGTTCTATCAGCTGGATGGAGCCAGTATTCGAAACTGGGAAGACTTGGCTACTGCATTTTATAAGCAGCATCGGTACAATTCCGACCCCGCTCCCACGCGTACCCAGCTCCAGGGTATGTCACTGGGGACGGGCGAAGGATTCAAGGAGTATGCGCAAAAGTGGAGAGACCTGGCTGGTAGGGTGCAGCCACCTTTGACGGACCGTGAGCTTGTCGACATGTTCTTAGGGACCCTGTCCAGTCCATTCTTCAACCACCTGATTGGTAATTCTTCTGCTGGGTTCACAGACTTGATCTTAACCGGTGAGAGGATAGAAGCTGGTATCAAGTCGGGGAAGATACAGAAAGGTGCCTCTGCGAGTACTGAAAAGAAGCCCTTCAAGAAGGAAGCCAGTGCTGTTTATGGTCCCCGAAGACAAATTAAACCGGAGGGCCGCCAAGCTGTCAACGCGTTGGTAATTTCAAAGCCTGCTGCTGCTCCTCAGCAGTATAACCAACCAAGGGGTGAGAGACCCAAAAGACAGTACACTCGACTCAGCATGACCCTGTCTCAGATATTGCCGCAACTACTGTCAACCAATCTGGTAACTGTCAAAGAAGCTCCGAAGGTAGTGAACACAGCTTCTCCAAAGTACAACACTAACGCCCGTTGCGCTTATCACTCTGATAGCCCGGGGCATACTACGGACGATTGCTGGGCTCTGAGGAATAAGGTTCAGGACCTTATTGATGCTAAGGAAATACAGTTTGAGGCACCCGAAAGACCCAATGTTGTGACTGCTCCCATGCCCCAGCATGGAGTGAATGCCGTGGAAGAAGACATGTATGTAGCCTCTGTGGATGATATTTTTACTCCGTTGTTGAATGTCAAAAGGAACCTGTTGCTAGCTGGTTTATTTCCAGGATGTAGTAAAGGTTGCCATCTATGTGCTGTTTCACCTGCTGGTTGTCCTTTGCTGAAGTCAGGCGTCCAAAACCTGATGGATAGCAAAGAGATCTTGTTCGAGAAGATTGCTGTTCCTGCTATCCCTGCTGAAGAAGTGTCTATTGTTACTATTCTCAACAACCCTCCTAAGGCTCCTTCGAAGAACCCTGTCAAAATCATGTCCACTCAGAAGATTGCTCCTATCATCATCACTGTTCCGGGGCCCCTCCCCTATACATACGACAAAGCTGTCCCATGGCACTATGGGGCAGATGTTTATGTTCTTGGAGTAGATAAAGAGTTTGATACTAATACCGGCGTCAGTAACATCACCGGGCCTGCCAAAGTTACTCGCAGTGGTAGGCTGTTCTCACCAGATATTGCGCCACCAGCTATTCAGAGACCTCTTGTCATCACACCTGCAAGTGTGCCTGCTTCCCTTCCTAATCAAGTTCCTGTTTCTACGCCTGCTGCCGAGTCATCTGACGCTCGAGGCAAAGGGATTGCTACTGATTTGCCTGCCCAGACGGAGGCACCAAAGACAACCAATGTTGAAGCTTCCCAGCAAAAGATGGAAGAGATTCTCAAGATTATCAAGAAGAGTGATTTCAACATAGTTGAGCAGCTGGGGCACACCCCATCAAAAATTTCTATGCTATCACTGTTGTTGTGTTCAGAGGCCCATGCCAAGGCCCTGATTTCCTTCCTGAAGACGGCCCATGTGCCACAAGAAACGTCTGCTGATCAATTTACCGATTGTGTGGCCAACTTGACTGCCGATAATGGGTTGGGCTTCTCTGACGCTGATCTGACTGCCAAAGGAAAGAACCATAACGACGCCCTGCATGTCTCTATTGAATGCAGGGGCACTACTCTTGCCCATGTGTTGGTAGACACCGGTTCTTCATTGAACGTATTACCCAAGAAGGCCCTAGACAGGTTGGATTGTGAGGGTTTAGAGCTCAAGCCAAGTAACATTGTTGTCCGGGCCTTTGACGGGTCCAAGAGGATGGTACATGGTGAAGTTGACATTCCAATCAGGGTTGGTTCGCAGGTCTTTGATTCTACTTTCTATGTGATGGATATCCGACCATCCTATTCTTGTTTGCTGGGTCGTCCATGGATCCACAAGGCTGGAGCTGTGACCTCCACACTACATCAGAAGCTTAAGTACCCGGTCAGAGGGAAAATTGTGACAGTTCAGGGGGAGGAAGAGTATATGGCCAGCCACCTCAACTCGTTCCGGTACATAGAAATGGATGGGGAATTCATTGAGACTCCATTCCAGCACTTTGAAGAAGTTCGTCAGACACTGGCATCAGCTGAAACTGTGATTGAAGACCCTTCTTTGAAGATGGCTTCCTTAAAGGATGCCTGGACTGTTATTGAGAAGGGTGAGTGTGCAAACTGGGGCCGACTTCCTGATTTCACTCCAAAAACCGACAAGTTTGGTTTGGGTTTCACTGCAGAAGCTCAGAGGGCTGTTAGTAAGGCAAGGATTGGAAGACCTCCTGTGTTCATCACCAACCCGGGAGTAAATGCTATTGAAGACGACGTGGAGGAATCTAAATTCGACAGCTGGATCTACCCAACAACCGACGGTGGACCAAGCAACTGGACTGCCAAAGACTTCACACCTATTACTTTTGTCACTCAGTAATGAACTCTTTTGTTTTGAATTTGTAACAGACAATATTTTGAAACTTTTATGGCTCGGTGTCTTACCCGGGGCACCGTGGCTTCATTTGTGAGGGCTTTTGTGTGTCATTTTCATATATCATCAATAAAAACATTGGACGTTTGTTGCATTTCAAAATCTTGTGCTCCTTTTCTTTCTTTATTATATATTGCAAAACAGCTATATTTACACACACTCACCTATACAGGTTCCAATCCACTCTGGATCTCACTGGTAACGACTCTACTACTGCCAGTTATGACTTCGAAAATACGATCAATTTAGCCGAAGACGAAGGTGAAGATGATTGCGAAGTGCCTGGTGAACTTGCAAGACTACTACTCCAGGAAGAGAGGGCCATTTAGCCACATGAAGAGACAGTGGAAACGGTAAATCTGGGTACTGAGACAGACAAAAAGGAAGTCAAGATTGGTGCCAATCTTGAGCTCAGTGTGAAACAACGGTTGATTCAGATGCTGCATGACTATGTGGAAATATTTGCCTGGTGTTATGAAGACATGCCTGGGTTGGATACCGACATTGTGGTTCATCACCTGCCTACCAAGGAAGATTGCCCTCCGGTAAAACAGAAGGTCCACCGTATGCGTCCAGAAATGTCCGAGAAAATCAAGGCTGAGGTTATGAAAAAATTTGATGCCGGGTTTCTAGCAGTGACTTCTTACCCTCAGTGGGTTGTTAATGTGGTTCCAGTGTCGAAGAAAGATGGTAAGGTCAGAATGTGTGTTGATTACAGGGATTTGAACAGGGCGAGCCCCAAGGATGATTTTCCTCTGCCTCATATCGACGTTCTAGTTGACAACACTGCTCAGCATAAAGTATTCTCCTTCATGGACGGCTTCTCCGGTTATAATCAAATCAAGATGGCTCCTGAAGACATGGAGAAGACCACTTTTGTTACTCAGTGGGGCACCTTTTGCTACAAGGTCGTGCCTTTTGGGTTGAAAAATGCTGGGGCAACCTACCAACGTTCCATGGTTGCTTTATTTCATGACATGATCCATCACGAGATATAAGTATACGTCGACGATATGATTGCAAGGTCCTAAACTGAGGAGGAACACCTTGACCATCTACAGAAGCTGTTTGACCGTCTGAAGTTGTACAAGCTGAGGTTGAACCCAAACAAGTGCACCTTTGGGGTGAGATCTGGAAAGTTGTTAGGCTTCGTCGTAAGCGACAAAGGCATTCAAGTGGACCCTGCCAAGGTGAAAGCCATACAAGAGATGCCAACTCCCAAGACAGATAAAGAAGTCAGAGGCTTTCTAGGACGGTTGAACTACATTGCCCAATTCATCTCGCATCTAACTGCTACCTGTGAACCAATCTTCAAGCTGCTGAAGAAAGATCAAGTAGTACGTTGGAATGATGAATGTCAGGCCACTTTCGAAAGAATCAAAGAGTATCTCCAAGAACCACCCATTCTTATGCCGCCGGTTGAAGGGAGACCTCTAATCTTATACTTGACAGTACTTGTCAACTCAATGGGGTGTGTGCTGGGGTAGCATGACGAGTCTGGCCGAAAAGAACACGCCATTTATTACCTTAGCAAAAAGTTTACCGACTGTGAGACCCGATACTCACTGCTCGAGAAAACTTGCTGCGCTTTGGTATGGGCTGCTCGCCGGCTGAGACAGTATATGTTGACTCACACTACTCTGTTGATTTCAAAAATGGATCCAATCAAGTACATATTCGAAAAGCCCGCCTTGTCCAGAAGAATAGCAAGATGGCAGCTGATCTTGACGGAATATGACATCCAGTACACGACTCAAAAAGCAATCAAGGGAAGTGTATTGGCAGACCATTTGGCACATCAGGCAGTAGACGATTACCAGTCGATGAACTTTGAATTTCCAGACGAGGATATCATGGTAGTGACTGATTGTGAAGTACCTGGACCGGATGAAGGACCTGAGGAAGGATCCCGATGGTCTATGCACTTCAACGGAGCCTCGAACGCTTTGGGTAATGGTATCGGCGCTGTGATCATATCCCCTAAAGGCACTCATACTCCACTCACCGCCCTGCTATGTTTCAACTGCACCAACAACATGGCAGAATATGAGGCATGTATCATGGGTCTTTAAGCTGCAATCGACCTAAGGATCAAGTTTCTGAGTGTCTTCGGAGATTCCGCTCTCGTGATCAATCAGGTCAAAGGCGAGTGGGATACGAAACACCCAAATCTCCTTCCTTACAAAGAGTACATGATGACGTTGATTCCCCATTTCGAAGAGATAACCTTTGAACACTTCCCAAGAGAGGAGAATCAGTTAGCGGACGCGTTGGCTACGATGTCTTCTATGTTAAAAGTCAAATGGGACAACAAGGCGCCCCGGATCATTATTTGGAAGTTGGATGAACCTGCACATTGCTGCAATCTCGAGACCGAAGAGGTAACTGAAAAACCCTGGTATCATGAGGTGAAGAGGTACCTTGAAGCTCAAGAATACCCCGAAGGCGCATCTTCTAATGACAAGAAGTTCCTGAGAAGGTTTGTGGCAAAGTTCTTCCTCAGCAACGACATTCTCTACAAGCGAAACCATGATTCAACCTTACTGCGTTATGTGGATAAGACTGAAGCAGAAAGGATCATGGCAGAGCTACATGAAGGTACCTTCGGAACATATTCCAGTGGACATACCATGGCAAAGAAAATCCTTCGGGCAGGATATTTCTGGTCCACAATGGAAGCCGATTGTTATCAGCATTCTCGAACTTGTCATAAATGCAAGATCTATGCTGATAAGGTGCACATTCCTCCGGTTTCTCTGAACGTCTTGACAACACCTTGGCCTTTTGCAGTGTGGGGCATTGATATGATCGGCGAGATCCGACCTACGGCATCTAACGGGCACCGCTTCATCCTGGTAGCAATTGATTACTTCACAAAGTGGGTTGAAGCAGCTTCATACGCTACGGTAACCAAGAATGTCGTGGCACGGTTCATTCGGCACAACCTGATTTGTCGATACGGTGTACCTGAGAGGATCATTACGGATAATGGTACCAATATTAACAACAAGATGATCACTGAGCTCTGCGAGAAATTCAAGATACAGCACCACAATTCTTCTCCCTACCGACCGAAGATGAATGGGGCTGCTGAAGCGGCTAATAAGAACATCAAGAAGATTGTGCAGAAGATGACAATGACATACAAAGACTGGCATGAGATGTTACCATTTGCTCTTCATGGGTACCGTACCTCATCACAGACGTCAACAGGGGAAACTCCCTTTTCCTTGGTCTATGGCATGGAGGCAGTCTTGCCTATTGAAGTCCAGATACCCTCTCTCCGGATAATGAAGGATGCAGGTTTGAGAGAAGATGATTGGATCCATACTCGGCTTGATCAATTAAACCTAATTGACGAAAAGAGACTCACTGCTATTTGTCATGGTCAGACGTACCAAAAACGGATGATCATGGCATTTAACAAGAAGGTCAGACGACAAGAGTATCAAGTCGGAGACCTGGTAATCAAGCACATCATTCTTCCTCAAAGTGATCCCAGGGGCAAATGGACCCCTACGTATGAAGGGCCATTTGTGGTTAAACATATCTTCTCAGGGGGAGCTATGATTCTAACCAGCATGGATGGTGACGACCTTCCTCACCCCGCCAATGCAGACATAGTAAAAAGATACTACGCATGACTAAAGACCCGCTAGGTTGACACACCTAGGCAAAAATAAGCGCTTCCCGGCGAACCAAAAGCGTTCGGGCAAAAATAAGGGATGAAAATGAAAAAAAAATCTGTACACCCGGCAAGTCGAAAACCTGAAAAGGCGGCTTGGGCAAAAATGGGTATCCCGGTGGACTGAAAACCCGAAAGGGCGGTCCAGGCAAAAGTTAGGGATAAAGCGTAATACTATGTCTCTTTGGATCACCTTGCATCCAGAATCCGAAATCAGCTATCAGGCTCAGATGGCATCAATCAATCATCTTCATCTTCAACTAAGCAGCAAAGTGATGAGACGCTTGAAGACATAAAGGCGATAGCAGAGTTGGAACCCAGTGGGATTATTTTTCACATAGCTGTTTTGTTTCCTTTTCAAAATTGTATAAACTCTGTTGTTTGGCGGTGTTCTCTTACTAGGACGTCAGCCTCTTATACATGAACGCCTATTCACAGGCAAATTTCAAAATCAATACAAGTTCAATTTTTCAGACAAATTACCCATTGTTTTTCCTTTTTTTCTGTTTTACAAAGAACGTCCAATGTTCATTTTTGATATATGCATTTGACACTAATTGCTAATCATAAATATTTGCATGCGAAACAAAGGACTAATTACAGATGACATCAGAAACAGGGGCAATAATGAGTTGTCCAAGCAATCTAGTTGCTCTGTCCACCGAGGTACCAAGGTAAGTTCGGCTGAAGAATGTAACCAAGTTACCTAAACTCCCCACAGAGTAAGACCAAGATTCAGCAATACTCTCCCCAGGCAGAGTTGGTCCCCCATCAGCCCTGAAAAGGCACAGTATCTCTAGCGAGTCAGCGATACTCTCCCCAAGCCGAGTTAGTCTACTGTCAGCCTTAAGGAAGTTGGGTATCCCCAGAAGATCTCAACATTCCCCAGCGGAGTATAGACATTCCTCAACAAGCATCCCCGACAGTCTTAATATAAGATTTGTTCCCTGACGGAATACAGACACCCCAGTGGAACCATTCCCCAGTACAATCCAAAATTTCCCCAGGAAAATGGAGTCCATATCCCCAGTAGATCCTGGAAGCTTATCCCTAGTAGATTCTGGAAGCTTATCACCTGCAGAGTATGAACGTCTCTCCCCGACTTCATTCAAAGGTTATTTACCCACCAGGGTATAACTGGGTTATCCTCAGCTAATTACCACGGAAAGATCGTCCTCGGCGAAGTTCTTCCTATCCCCAGCGGAGTTCCTCAAATTCCCCAACATAACATATCAATGGAATCCCCGGCGAAGCTCTCATCAAAACTTCAGCGAAGTATCTCTTCCCACAGAGTAATTCCCCGCAGAGTAATCTCTCCAACAAGTTTATTCCCCAACGGAGTCATCTTCTCCTACCGGTTTATTCTTGCAACCATCATCCCCAGCGGGAACGAAGAACTCCACTCTTCAACATCAGCCCAGGATTCCACAAACTCCCGGCAGTCGTCAAGAATTTATTTTCCTAGACAAAAATACATTCATCACATTATCATACACCATGACGCATGCATATACGCATCATATCACACAATCTCATTTATTCTTGAAAACATCATGACCTCATGCATTTCATACATCATGACATTGCATACAACTGATGTCTTGCCTTTTCAGGAAAAGGTCAATCCAAAGATGATTACTATC
Source organism: Vicia faba (assembly GCA_948472305.1). Taxonomy (NCBI): domain Eukaryota; kingdom Viridiplantae; phylum Streptophyta; class Magnoliopsida; order Fabales; family Fabaceae; genus Vicia; species Vicia faba. The sequence goes on from OX451737.1 coordinate 103,743,909, forward strand.
AACTATCACAAATTCCAGACTCGATACCTGTATCCAGCCAGGGCATATCTGTAGACGACAATTTCCAGATTCGATACCTGTATCCAGCCAGGGCATATCTGTAGACGACAAATTCTAGATTCGATACCTGTATTCAGCCAGGGCATATCTGTAGACGACAATTTCCAGATTCGATACCTGTATCCAGCCAGGGCATATCTGTAGACGACAAATTCCAGACTCGATACCTGCATCCAGCCAGGGCATATCTGTAGACGATAATTTCCAGATCCGATTCCTGTATCTAGCCAGGGTATATCTGTGTTTTTGATTGTGGATTCGACACCTGTATCTAGCCAGGGCATATCTTCATGAATAATTTAGAGATTCGATACCTGTATCCAGCCAGGGCACGTCTGTAAGCAACCTTTTGAAGTTCCGGATTTGATTCCTGTATCTAGCCAAGGCATATCTGTGAGCAATTGATTGTAGATTCGATACTTGAACCTAGCCAGGGCATATCTGCATGAAGAGTTTGAAGATCAACACCTGTAACAGGCCAGGAAACCATCTTCCTTTCTCAAAGTACGCAAGTTCTCGCTAAGGAATCTCTTACGCGATTGACACCTCCAAATGGCATCTATAAGCCCATTCCCGACAAGGTTCTGTTACACCCCCCGATGGCATCTATAAGCCCATCCTCCTATCCACCATCTCTCCAAATGGCATCTATAAGCCCATTCCCGCCATCACATTGCTGATACTCCAGCATGCGAGTGCATATTTCTGGGCACTCTAGTGTTCAATCATCTTCCACCTCCGGATCACGAAAGGCGCGCAAGCCAATCTACATCCTCAGGTCTAAGAAGATTGAACAGGGGCAACTGTTGTACCCCAAAATTTTCCCTCCCATTTCTTCAACATTTTCTCATCCGAAGACCCTTGGAAGCTCAGGATCAAGTTAGGGTTTGCTCTACTCAAGACTCCTCCTTGCACTGTTGACCCAAATTTAGGGTTTGAGTTTGCACAAAGATGTTTTGACCTAAAAGGCCCAAAATGACTTTCATGCTTCATGTTGGACTCACAAGTTTATCCATACCAAGTTTCAAGCCTTGATTCCAATCTTTGCCCAGTCAATTGGACAGTTGGCCTAGAAATCAGTTGTATTGGGGAAAAAGTCAACTGTGGTCAATTGACAGTCAAACCTCAGGATTTTTGATCCACATCAACATTATGAACTCATATGGACCATTTGATCAAGTTTGGATCACAATTCCACAAGAAATTTGATCAGATCACCAAAAGGGCAAAATAGTCATTTTTAGGGTTTTGACTGCACAAAGACAATTTTTGACTGTTTGACCTGGCCAATGGCAAACCAAGCTCACATATGGACTCAAGGACTCAATGGCCTTGTCTTGACATGTTCAACAAGTTCAAAAGATCCCAAATGCACAAGATTGACATATGAATTTTCCAGTCAACTGAGCAAAATTTGACTGTATACTGAAAAGTCAAACTTTGACTTTTTGGTCAAAATCAAGTGTCAAGATTCATTTTTCATCAAAACATGTCAAATTATGAAACTTGGTCATCAAGAAATCAAAAATTACAAATTAGGGTTTGAAATGAAGAAATTTCATAACTTAGAAATTTTCTAAGTTATGAAATTTCCTAATTTTTTCCTAACTTTGTACCATTTTTTTCATCAAGATGTATTTGGATTCAAACAAAACTCAAAACATGAAAGTTATAGTCCATTGTAAAATCTACAACTTTGATTCACAAAGTTTCCTCAAAATAAGCTTGTAGCTCAAGTTATGATTTTTGGAACAAGGGTGCAAAACATTCTTAACTTAGAAATTTTTTGACCTATTTTAGGCAGGATTTTTGCCCAACTTCATGGCCACTTTTCACATGCTTCCACTTAGAATTTCAACTTGCATTACAAATATGGATTGTAGTACACATTCCAAGCTTTCCAAATTGTCCAAGAACTCATCAAATACCCTTGTGGTTAGGGAGAATCGAATTTGTCAAGATCGGAAAAAGTCACTTTGTTCATGGCCAATTTCATGTTCATAACACTTTGCATTTTTGAAATCAGCTTGTACAAGCTAGATTACAGGCCTCTAATCCTTCTTACACTCAATAATTAAATGCATATCCTTTGTGTTAGAGTGTTATTTTGTGCATTTGGACAATACACACAAAATCAATCCATATATGGAAAAAGCAAGTTTGCCATTTTGAAAAAGCATGGCTTTATGTCAAAACACAAATCAAAGAGGTACAAGCCAGATCTTTTGAGCACAAGTTTATGGACTAATCCCACTGATCAAGGAGAGATTATGCAGCATGCTTGAGGGACCTGCCTTGGCCTATAACCCAACTTGGCAAACTTTGCTTATCAAGGAAGAAACTTTGCAAAACTGATCACATCTCACATTCCTGCAAGAACCAACAAAAACAAACTTTCTCCACACATTGCATACTCCCTAACAGACCTAAAACACAACCAAAGTACCCTTGATCCCTCCTCATACAGAAAATCACCATTTTGCTGCACAAAACAGGGCATTATGCATTTTGATTTGGCCAGCTCAATCCACTCGCGCGCCTTGGCCAAAACCACTTCATACACACTCCATAACATCCATACAAGATATCCCAAGCCCTAGCTACAGACTGTAACACCTCTAATTAAGTTCACCATTTTCATTTTTTCAGTTGTGCAGGTTGAGTTACATAGCACGTTTCAGTTAGTTTCAAAGCAAGCTAGAGGTTGGAGAAGCATCCCTGAACTTCAAGCAAGCTGTACAAGTCCTCACACTGCATTGAAAGTGCCTCCATTGTTGTACACGATTCAAGCTGAACAGGTAAAAGTTTGAACTTCTATCTTTCTATCCAGGCATATCTAGGCTTAGGTTTGTGAAGAAGTTATGTCCTACTCATGGCCCTGAAGCTACCCATGTCATTACTTTTCATTTATGTTGTGTGTACTGAGAGAATTTTGAAACTGAATATATGAAAAAATCTAGGTCAGGAATTGGGGGAGAAGAAATTCTCTCTCATTTCTGAGAGTTAGAACAACTTTTTTATATATTTGAAATCGTGGCTTCAAGCTCTACAAGTTTCATGTTTTAGGATTTGTCAAAAGATCAAAGAATCAGAAGTTTGTGTGATGAACAAGAAGGCGCGCATTTTTGTTTGAAAATGGCTGGAGGTTGAAGACAAAGTCCTTTGGGCTGGGCCTGGCTTATTTTTTTCTGTTTGCACCACTATTTCACACATACACCCCCTTGGCCCATTGTGTGTTATTTTTATCATTTTTGACTTTTTTCTTTTTGTTTCTGACTTGTTATTTTTTGTTAAAATATAAAAAAAACATTAAAAATATTTTTCATCTTTTTTTGTGTGTATTTTTTAGGCATTTATTTGTTTTATTTGATATGTGTATGTAAATAAATATATATATACTTTTATTTAAAATACTAAAAATAATACAAATACATTTTATTTTCTGATTTTATTTTATTTTATCTTTTGAAAACATTTTCTAAAAAATATACTTTTTTTTGTAAATAATAAATATTTTTATTTTTTTTGTATATATTTAATATATTTAATACATAATATAAATATTTATATATTTAGAATATTTAGGATAAAAATACAAGAATAATACATTTTTATTTTTATTAATTTTGACCTCAAAAATTACTTTTTAATAATATACTTCTCTTTTATTTATTTTTGTATATAATTAATAAATATTGCATATAATAAATAATAATTACTTTTTATTTACAAAATTAGGGTTTTGCCCTAAACATGAAAATATCCAAAATTAATCCTTTTTATTTTTGTTTATATGACACATGAAAAATACTTTTACATACATATAAAAATCTTGTTTTTGCATCTTGCATATTTATTGTATTTTATTTAATTATTGTACAATTCTAATACTTGTATATTCAATTTGGATGTAATAGCTTAGATTTAAATTTCTTGCTAAATATCCCCATTTGAACATTTGTACCCCCCATCCCATAATTATGTTGTAATAATTTAGGATTTTATTTTCCGCACTTTAAAGCTTTCTAAAAATGCCATGATAGACTTAGGGTTTGTATGCAAAAAATCAAATAACAAATAGCTTGACCTAATTCAAAGATAAAAAAGCATGAAAATGGACAACACTAATCACACTTGCACGCCTAGGGTTACTCCACTTGTTGCCTTCAATAATGGGCCATGTTGCATGTTGAGTTTCTTTGGCAAAACAAAACAATATCAAATGATCATAGTCCCTCGATGACGCTTTCGAAAGTTGCCTAAAAATGATCAAGTCCCTTAAAGGAAAAATTGCCAAAGACACTTGGCACTATTGCAATCATGGTCTAAACGATGACCCGCGCCCGTCCCGTTAACATCCTAACACAAGATTGTCCACCAAATACAATGGTGGAACAAAATTGTTAAAAGGGGTTAAAACATAGGAACGATCTTTGAGAAATTTAGGGTAGACAGCTCTTGGTTACTTGACCAAATCTCGCAAAAGAATCCTTGCCATTTTTCAAAACACACATCACAACACACTTTCAAAAAAACTTTCAAAAACATTGAAAACTTTTCAAAAGATAAGTACACCTTTGTATACATCCAAACATAGATCATTACAAAGGTTGCCACAACAAATGGCCTCTTTTCAAAACATTTTCAAACCCACACACAAAGCACCATTTCAAACAATTGAAAGCACCATTTCAAACAATTGAAAATGCAAGGCAAGTGATCTAAGCAAGTAACTAAGAGCCCGTGGATAACCATGGATGGAAAGGGTGCTAATACCTTCCCTTTCTATAATCTACTCCCCGAACCCAAGAAAACATCTCAAAGGGTTTTGCTGTGCTTTTTAACCTTTCCTTAGGATAAAATAAAAAGTCGGTGGCGACTCTTGCTCAACCGAAACATTTGCGAATACAAACGCAAAACCTCAAGTCAGTTCTCCCACCGTATCACAGTAAGGCTAATCATTTCTGGGATAGTCTAGACTTCCAGGCATTCGAAGATATTCCGGCTCTTCTGATATATGGCTTGGTATTGTTTCCTAACTCTGAATCCTTTGTTGATGTGAATGCGGTAAAAATCTTCATCTCTGGTAATCCTGTACCCACTTTCTTGGGTGACATTCTTCATCAGCTTTATGCCTGTACTGTTTGGAAGTGGGGAACCTTGATGTGTTGTGCTCCACTGTTGGCAAGGTGGTTTATTTCTCACCTCCCTAAATCAGTTCTGAAGAACAAGGAAGGCATGGGTTGGGCTTATAGGGTTATGTCTCTCTCTCACAATGACATCATTTGGACCATTAAGAGTATGGACGAAGTGGCTATTATTGATCGCTGTGGGGAATACCCCAATGTTCCACTGATACTAACCAATGGAGGAATTACTTACAATCCATGCTTGGCCTTACGTCAGTTTGGGCGAGCCAGAAGGGAAGGACCTCATGAGCTGCTAATGCCTAGTATAATCTTTGATTTTCAAGGGGATAGTGACGAGCAACGCCGCATATTCATAAGGGCTTGGGATAGAGTACACAGGTCTGATCCGTACGAGCTGGGTGCAAAGACTTCTCTTCCGATGGAGCCATATCTATGATGGGTTTGTATCCGTGCCCAAAAGCTGGGAATGCCCTACGAAGCCGTCTTGCCTATCATTGTTGAAGTTGCTGATGAGGAAGGGGTTCTTCCTACTATCTTACACCCTTACATGCCTACTGACATTGGGGCATTGAAGAGGTCCTGGATGCAGCTAAGGGAAGAGCGGGATACTTATAGAGAAAAGCATCACGAGCAAGAGTGAAAGATCCATAAGTTGACAAGGCAGCTGGAGAATGAGCAGATCATCAACGATTATGTCAGCAGTAAAGGCAAACGACCATGGGAGCGCTGATGTCCTTTGATTACTTCCAGTTTTTATGTAACTTTCAGTATTTCATTTCTTGTAACGCCTTAAGGGCAATTTGTTGAACAATTGATTTCAAGTTTATCTAATAAAAGTGTGTTTCATGTTTGGTTTATGAATTTGAATCTCTCGATGTCTTTGAAATCATAGCATACGCATTTCATTCCATGCACCTCATAACAGGTACCCTTATAGGTCTCTTATCTTCCTCGCTATTTATTTCAACATCATGTCTTCTGAACCATCAACTGAACAAGCAATCAAGGCCCCGCAGGCTCAAAACGCCCAGTTCCAGGAATTGTTCATGAATTTGGCTAAGGGTCAGCAAGATCTGAAGGCCCTTATCTTGAAAGAGAAGAAGAAGAAGAAGAAGACGATCTTGTTTATCATGGGCCACAGGTTTGGAAACAGGCTACGAGATGAAGTTGATTTGACCACCTCATCTTGAGGGAAAGATAGTCAGGAAGAAAGGAGGGCTCCTAGCCCTGTGGTTTCAGACAACGAGACGGACTTCGATGAAGACTAGTATCCTCCGGCTGAGGATAGATACAAGCAACTGGAAGACCGGTTGAGTGCGATGGAAGTACAGAAAGTGCGTGGTCTAGACTTTGGTGATTTAGGTCTGTCATCTGGGGTGGTGATTCCTCACAAGTTCAAAGCACCAGCCTTTGCTAAATACGACGGAATTTCTTGCCCGAAACTGCACCTCCGGTCGTATGTTAGGAAGATTCAGCCATACACCGCTGACAATAACCTATGGATCCACTTCTTTCAAGACAGTCTCTTAGGGACTCAGATTGAATGGTTTTACCAGCTAGAAGGAGCCAGTATCGGTAGTTGGGACGATTTGGCTGCTGCTTTCTACAAGCAGTACCAATACAATGCCGACCTCGCTCCCACGCGTACCCAACTCAAGGGTATGTCTATGGGTGCGGGCGAAGGTTTCAAAGATTATGCTCATAAGTAGAGGGACCTCGCTGGAAGAGTGAAACCACCCTTGGCTGATAGGGAGTTAGTTGATATGTTTCTGGGGACCTTGTCTGGTCCGTATTTTAACCATCTGATTGGAAGTTCTTCGTCCGGGTTTACGGAGCTGATCATGACTGGGGAAAGGATTGAGGCTGGTATTAAGTTTGGTAAAATAAAGAAGGGTGCTTCATCAGGTACCGAGAAGAAGCCTTTTAAGAAGGAGTCCAGTGCTGTTTACAGTTCGAAAAGCCAGAATAGACCTGAACACCGCCAAGCTGTTAATGCGGTTGTTATTTCAAGACCTGCTGGTGCTCCTCAGTGCAACAATCAGCCAAGGGCCAAGAAACCTCGAAGACAATTCACTCAGCTCAACATGACTTTATCTCAAATTCGGCCACAGTTATTGAAAACCAATCTAGTGATTCCAAGGGAGGCCCCGCAGAATCCCAACACTACATCACCAAAGTACAACCCTAATGCCTGCTGTGCTTTTCACTCTGATAGCCCGGGGCATGATACAGATGATTGTTGGGTTTTGAAGAACAAGATACAAGGATTGATTGATACGAAGGAGATTGAATTCAAAGCACCTGAAAGACCTAATGTTGTGACTGCTCCTATGCCCAAGCATGGAGTGAATGCTATAGATGAAGACTCATTTGTGGTTTCTGTGAACGACACTGTTACCCCTTTAATGACTGTAAAGAAGAACCTTTTATTAGCTGGTTTATTTCCGGGCTGTGATGAAGGTTGCCGTATGTGTTCTGTCCTACCTACCGGTTGCCATCTTTTGAAGTCAGGTGCCCAACGCCTGATGGATAATAAAGAAATTCTATTTGAGAAGACTCTTGTTCCTTTGATCCCTGCTGAAGAAGTTGCTATTATCACCATTTTCAACAATTCTTCCAAGGCTTCCTCGAGAAAGCATGTTAGAATTACATCTGTTCCAAGAATCGCACCGTTGATCATCACTGTTCCAGGGCCTATCCCCTATACATCTGATAAAGCTGTCCCTTGGCACTACGAGACTGGTGTTTATTATCACGGAGTTAAACAAGATTTGGATGTTGATACTGACGTCAACAATATTCTTGGACCTGCCAAAGTCACCCGTAGCAGAAGACTTTTCTCCCCTGATATCTCTCCACCATCTTCCCGGAAACCTGTTTTTATTACACCTGCCAGTGTACCTGCTACTATTCCTGTTCAAGTTCCCATTCTTACCCCTGTTGCCGAGTCGTCCGACACTCAGGGCAAAGGGACCACTGATGAGCCTACCCAGACGGAGGCACCAAAGGAAATTACTATTGAAGCCTCTAGACAAGAGATTAAGGAAATTTTGAAGACGATCAAAAAGAGAGACTACAATGTAGTCCAGCGGCTGGGGCAAACCCCATCCAAAATATCCATGTTATCACTGTTGCTATGCTCAGAGTCCCATGCCAAGGCTCTGATTGAATTCCTGAAGACTGCACACGTACCTAAAGAAACATTAGCTGATCATTTTAAAGATTGCGTGGCTAGTATGACAACAGATAATGGTTTGGGCTTCTCTGATGCCGACTTGACTGCTAAGGGGGAGAATCACAATGATGCCCTGCATGTCTCCATTGAATGCAGGGTGTGATCGGTGGGAACGAGAACTGACTGTTTTTGGAATGCTGGTTCGCGTTTGCGTTTGTTTTTGCAAAGTGTCGCGGTAAGCAAGATTCGCCACCGTATTTTATTTTATCCAACAAGGGAAAGGACAAAAGCACAGAAAAATTCCTTTTCGAGATGTTTCTCGGGTTCGGGAGGTAGATTATAGAAAGGGAAGGTATTAGCACCCTTTTTATCCGTGGTTATCCACGGGCTCTTAGGTACTTGCTCACTATGTTTTCAAAAGGTTTTCTTTTCTTTGTGTTTGTGGGTTTTGAAAAGAGTTTTGTTTGAAACTTCATTTTAACTCTTACTTCTGTCCTCAAGAGTGTATGAAGTGTTTTTGAAAACTTTGTTCGAAAAGTGTAAGTGTGAAAAGTTTTTGTTTTGTTTTAAAAGAGAGCAAGTACTTAAGAACCTCTACCTACTCAACAAGGAATTTAATTATGCAAATGTCCTTTAGACAGTGCTATCCTACTATTGAGGAGTAGGTAGCACCGTCGTTGGAGTTTTCGGGTCAATTCAATTTTAGGGACGTGTGGTCACTAAAGCAATGTTAGGACGCCTTAGTGGTAATCCTAGTGTCTTAGATCATTTTTCCGAGGCAACCGTTTCGAGGCAACTTATGATCTTGGGACAAAAGGACGACCTCTAAAACATCCTATACTTAATGACCACTTTCGAGGCAACCGAGTGAGGCGTACCCTAGGAGTGGCATGCGCAAGTGTGTCAATTTTCAGTTATATTATCTGTGCATGTTATGGTGAGCTATTGTTGATTTTAAGTTAAGAGTGAATCTTGTCATACAATCCTAGTTATCATACATCTAAGAAGTTAATATATATGTACAGGAATTTAGAGTGCGGGAATTGTAAATCCTACGCTATTACAAGGCTTCGGGGAGGAGGATTATTTACATGTCCAAAATTGGGGGAAATAAAAGCAGTAGAGGAGGTCTTAGTTTAAGCTATTACATCCCAGTAAGCAGTTACAATAAAATAAACGCGCGTGAATCTGAAAAATCCTAAGAATAAGAACTCTTTTTTTGTTGTTTTATTTTATTTTGGGAAAATAATCTAAGTCTATTTAATTTTAGTTTTGGAAAAATGTTAAGATAATTAAAGGTTAATTAACAAAGTTAATTTAATAGAAAAAGAACTAGCCTAATTGTTTTTGTAGTTTTTTGATTTTAATATTAATTAAAATGAAGTCTATGAGAACAAAAATAAAATACAAGGGGAATCCTTCGATCCAAGGAGAAAACGGGAGTTTCGACCCAGGGAGAGAAATAGAAGCTTCGATCCAGAGGGGGTCATGGTCCTTTCGATTAGGCCAAACAGCAAGGTGTGAGTAGCCTTCGATCCAGGGAAGAGGACTGTCTTTTGATCATGGAAGTCATGGCTTTCGATCCAGGAATAAGATGCCTCCTTCGATCCAGCATGCTAATGGGTTCGATCCAGAGAAGGTGTTTCCTTCGATTTGGGCTGTTATACCTGCAAAAGTATGTGAGAGAAATAAAATGTAGGGCCTGGGTATTGAATCCCAGGCCCTTCGATCCTGCGCTTGCTGGGTCTCTTCAGGCTATGTCTGCAGCAAGTGTTAGCAAACAAAAAACATGACCTGGGTGCCAAACCCAGGCCTTTCGGTCCTGTCTAGGATAGAAAATCGAAGGTAATAACCAGTATGTATATATTATGCAAATATTAGGTTGGATAGTTTACCCTTTCTTACCAACAGATTGAACTTTTGATTTGGGCGCTCCCTGGATGTAGGAACCTTCGATCTGGGCACTTCCTGGATGTAGGCACTTTTGATCTGAGGGCTTCTGGGCGTGGGCACCTTCGATCTGAAGGACTGCTTTGGCTTGGAAAATCTGACAACCTTTGATGGATTGTATGGGCAGCACCTTCTCCAATGTTTTGTTTCTGCAGAATTCTCTGTATATTTTCGTTCTATGATTTTCGTGTGTCCTGGTAATGTATGCTGGCCTCTATATTTATAGGGGTGTGAGGGTGCAGTAATGGCAAGGGACAGCCTTTAAACAGGCCATTAAATGCTATGAGACAAGAAACAGACACATTAAATAATTCCCTTTTCTGAAACGTTTGTGTCTCTGGAATGAACCTGGACGCTTTTGGATTTCGAATGCTTTCAGGCCATGCTCTTCGATTGGCCTTGATTTTCCTCCTTCAACTGGACTTCCTATGTACCCTTCGTATGGGCCTTCTGAATGCTTCTTCGAATGGTCTTGAGTTGCACAGAATCACTCTGGTCGAATCAGCTCTTTAGCAACAGAAAAGGCAAGAATCTGGCCTTTAACTCAGGAATTAAATCCACAACCAGCATTTAATTATTTCTATATTTGCAAGGGGAACATGCCATTTCCTCATGTTCAGTGTACCTGGACATGTTTGAGTGCCCTCTTGATGGCCTCCTTCGAATGGACTTCTCATGTACCTTTCGAATGAGCCTTCTGAATGCTTCTTCGAATGGTCTTGAGTTGCTTCCTTCGAATGGACTTCCCATGTATCTTTCGAATGGGCCTTCTGAATGCTTCTTCGAATGGTCTTGAGTTGAACAGAAACACTCTGGTCGAATCAGCTCTTTAGGAACAGAAAAGGCAAGAATCTGGCCTTTAACTCAGGAATTAAGTCCACAATCAGCATTTAATTATTTCCATATTTGCAAGGGAAACATGCCATTTTCTCATGTTCAGTGTACCTGGACATGTTTTCTGAGTGCCCTTTGATGGCCTCTTCCAAATGGCCTGGGAGGTGTTCTTCGAATGGCCCTTGTCCAACTATCAATCGAAGGATTCCAATCGAAAGGCTCTGTTAACAGGCCAATCGAAAGGTGTTGTTCATGCTAATCGAAGGATCCCTTGGCCTGCCAATTGAAAGGCTTGGCCCAGTGTACCAAACGAAGAGGTCTTTCAGAATTCCAATCGAAGGCCTTGACATAATTCCAATCGAAGTGCTTGTTCATATTGCCAATCGAAAGGCTCCTTCAGAATACCAATCGAAATGTACTTAAAGCACCACTAAAAAATTTTCCTTTTTCCTTAGGCAAGGGTTTGTGATCATCCATGCAGGGGGAAGACTTTGGAAAACATGAGAGGGAAAATTTTGGGGTGCAACAGTTGCCCCTGTTCAATTTTCTTAAACCTGAGGGTATAGATTGGCTTTCGAGCCTTTCGGGATCCGAAGGTGGAAGATAATTGAACACTAGAGTGCCCAGAAATTTGCACTCGCATGGTGTAGTATCAGCATTGTGACGTCGGGAATGGGCTTACAGATGCCATTTGGAGATTGTTGGTAGGAGGATGGGCTTATAGATGCCATCTGCAAGAGTGTCGATCGCGTAAGAGATTCCTTAGGGAGAATTTGCATACCTGTTGGTGTAGAAGATTCCACTGGGGAAGTCTAACTTTGGAGGTGAACTGCATATCTGGACTAAGAGGGAACCTGGGTAAGGTTACTTCATGATGAGTCCATGTAAGACTTCATCTGGAAAGGAGGAGCCTGTGTAGGGTTTCCTGATGATGAGTCCGTGTGAGACTGCCTCTTAGAAAGAGAGGGAACCAGTGTAGGGTTGCCTGATGACGAGTCCGTGTAAAACTTCATCTTTGGAAAGAGAGAACCTGTGTAGGGTTTCTTGATGACGAGTCCATGTAAAACTGCATCTTGAAGAGAGGGAACCGGTGTAGGGTTGCCTGATGAGGAGTCAGTGTAAAACTTCATCTTTGGAAAGAGAGAACCTGTGTAGGGTTTCTTGACGACGAGTCTGTGTAAAACTACATCTTGAAGAGAGGGATCCGGTGTAGGGTTGCCTGATGAGGAGTCCGTGTAAAACTTCATCTTTGGAAAGAGAGAACCTGTGTAGGGTTTCTTGATGACGAGTCCGTGTAAAACTACATCTTGAAGAGAGGGAACCAGTGTAGGGTTTCCTGATGAGGAGTCTGTGTAAAACTTCATCTTTGGAAAGAGAGAACCTGTGTAGGGTTTCTTGACGACGAGTCCGTGTAAAACTACATCTTGAAGACAGGGAACCGGTGTAGGGTTTCCTGATGAGGAGTCTGTGTAAAACTTCATCTTTGGAAAGAGAGAACCTGTGTAGGGTTTCTTGATGACGAGTCCGTGTAAAACTGCATCTTGAAGAGAGGGAACCGGTGTAAGGTTGCCTAATGAGGAGTCCGTGTAAAACTTCATCTTTGGAAAGAGAGAACCTGTGTAGGGTTTCTTAATGACGAGTCCATGTAAAACTACATCTTGAAGAGAGGGAATCGGTGTAGGGTTGCCTGATGAGGAGTCCGTGTAAAACTTCATCTGGAATTGAGAAGGAACCGGTGTAGGGTTTCTTCATGATGAGTCCGTGTAAAACTACATCTGGAATTGAGAAGGAACTGATGTAGGGTTGCTTCATGATGAGTCCGTGTAAAACTGCATCTGGAATTGAGAAGGAACCGGTGTAGGGTTGTTTTGGGATAAGTTTGTGTGAAACTTCTGGAGGAACCTGGGTAAGGTTACTTTGGGATAAGTTCGTGTGAAACTTCAGGATGAACCGCGGTAAGGTTACTTAGGGATAAGTTCGTGTGAAACTTCTGGATGAACCGGGGTAAGGTTATTGTGAGATAAGTTCCTGTAAAACTTCAGGAGGAACCCGGGTAAGGTTACTTCGGGATAAGTTCATGTGAAACTTCTGGAGGAACCTGGGTAAGGTTACTTTGTGATAAGTTCGTGTAAAACTTCAGGATGAACCGGGGTAAGGTTACTTCGGGATAAGTTCGTGTGAAACTTATGGATGAACCGGGGTAAGGTTATTGTGAGATAAGTTCGTGTAAAACTTCAGGAGGAATGTATGAGAAAGGACCCGTGTAGGATTTTTCAGGATAAACCCGTGTGAAGATGCATTTAGGAGAAACCCGTGTAAGATTTCTTCATGACGAACCCATGTAAAGCTGAATTTGATCGTGCAGATAATTACTCTGTTTAGTTTCCGGAGTAAATCTTGAACTTGCTGGAAGTTGTTGATGATAACCATCTTTCCTGAAAAGGTACATGATTAATCGTATATGATGCATGACATGCACTGTATGATGATGTTCTCAAAATAAATGAGATTATAATGTATGCAATATGTATGCGCACGTCATGATGTATAAACATGAAATGCTATTGTGGTACGTCCGAGTTTGGGAAAATAAATCCCTGACTGTTGTTGGAGAATAAAGAGTTTCACTCGCTGGAGATAACGTCTGAAGATGATTGGGAGAATAATCCTGCAGGAGAGAATAACTCCGCTGGGGAATGGACTGACGAGGAAATAACTCTGTGGGGAGTATATACTCTGCTAGAAGATCAGCTGATTTAGAGAAGTAAAACTCAGCTGGGGATGAATTACTGTTGCTGGTGACAGCGAACCCTGTTGGGGATTGAATTTCTGTCTATGAGAGGAATGAACTCCGCTGGGGATAGAAAGAACTTCGCTGGGATGATCTTTCAGTTGCAACTTGCTGAGGATAACCCAGTTAGACTCTTGTGAGGATAACCTCTGAATTTGGCCGAGGAGACTTATTTGTGCTTTGCAGGGGACAAGCTTCCAGAGTCTACTGGGGAAGAGGAGTTGTGGTCCTTCGATTTGTAGTAGTCGGAGAGGCAAACTCAAGCTGGGGAATCCTGGTGTTGTTGGGGAAATAAACCCTGTCGTCAGTCCGCTAGAGAGGTGACATCTTCGTTGGGGGAAGTCTTCGAAGATTCTTGAGGTTGATTCAGCTGGGGAAAGGTTTTCAGAGATCAAACCCTTGCTGGGAGTCATCCTATGAGAAGGATTTTTGGGGAGACTTGTCATTGCCCCTAGTATCAAGTGTTTGTGGCACTTCATGGAAATGTTTGACTGTATGTAACCCTTCACTGAGATTGATGTTCAATGCCCCAAGTGACGGAGATGGAGACCTGCCCCTGGTTACTCTGCACTTCTTCAGAGATTTTTGGAAATCTTGACTGGACTGCCCCAGGCGTGCTGGATAGTGACATGTCATTCCCCCTTGTTGATAGGAGATTTTCCAATGGAAGCGTCATCCTTTTTGAAGTGATTTTGTTCACTGAGAGGGCTTTCGTTCATCGGATATTCGTTGTGTGAATTTCTCCGCTGTCAAACAAATAGCCAAATGCAAACAGTGATATTCAGATAATGCAAAGTTTATGCTTGTCTCGAAGTTTTTGAAAAATGCGTTTTTTAGCAGAAAACTCTTTATAAGACAAGTTCAACACAAGATTTAGGGTAAAGCCTTACAGGAGTCAGGATACCTTTTGTAACAGTATGCTTTCGAACTAACCCATGCTTCAGTTAGGACTTTTGAAGGGTTGTAACGTGGCTAGGTTCACAGTTTAAGAAACAAAGGATAAAGGCTCAAAGTATATTTGTACCCACCCGCTCTTCGTGATGTTCTTCAATCCTAAACTCAGTTAATTGTGCATTTGAACTCCAAATGAGTCTGGAATGACGTTTTTGGTGATGGTTCACACAAGTTGGATTTTTGAAGGCAGTCATCATTTTTGCAACATTTTTCATGTTGTCGAGGATTTGTAGCGACCTCGTTCTTTTGATTTGTTATCCCTAACTTTTGCCTGACTGTTCCTGTTTTCGAGATTACAGTCAGCGAGATGCCCCAGCTTTCTCAAACCTCCTTTATAGGTTTTGGCTTAGTGGGCTTTTTTTTTTGAGAGATTGACTGCCTACGAAATAAGGAACCACCACTGTCTTTTGATTCCAGAGGAATGCTTTTGATGTCGTTCGTTGTATTATGAACTGAGAGTTTTGCGACTTCAATGCACATCTGAATTAACTGAGAGACTACCCTGCCCCAGGTTTTGATTAAAGGTTTTAATTTGTTTAAAAAACAGGAAACTCCTACTTCTTTGGCTCGAAGGGGTTGACTAGGGATTATCTTCCTTATAACTCCAGTGTTTAGGATTTGAAAGAAATGCCTGTACATCGTCAGCAAGGTCTGTCCAAAAGCATACTGTATGAGATTATGGCATTGTTTCGTCATCCCCCCTCTAAAGGTTGTAACTTTTAGCAAGAGTTGAATGTCATAAAGTGAGTAAAAAGCATAGTTTAAATGTAATTAAAATGATTGGATCAAATCAAGACAAACATATGCAATGCATTAATGAAACAAAGTTTGGCATTAATAGATAATTGTTTGAATAACAAAGAGATTACAACTTGAAAATTCAAATGAAACAAAGACATTCTCAATGATTTGGCATAGGAGCAGTGATTATGCTAGAGTCTCCAGAGGACCAAACTCAATCTCCTTGGCATCAATCAAATTTTGAATCTTGTACTTCAATGCCCAACAATCGTTAGTATCATGCCCGGGACTGTTAGAATGATAAGTGCAGGTCGCATTAGGATTGTAGTTAGGAGAAGAGGCCTTGGGGTTTGGGTGAGGTTTTATCACCGTAATCAGATTCATCTTCAACATCTGCTGCAATGCTTGTGACAATGGCATGTTGATGTTGGTGAACTATCTTTTGAGCTCATCTGGCTTTCGTTGATTTCCCTTTTGCTGTTGTCGGTGTGGCGCAGAACCTGAGATCAGGACTGCCCCTACGTGTTGGTCATGACGACTCTTTTGACCATACATAGCATTGGACTCTTTCTTCCCATTGTGGGGCTTTTTTTGAGCATCAGAAGGTGTAGCTTCTTGAATCTTCCCACTTTTGATGCCAGCTTCGACCCTTTCGCCGGTCAGTATTAGCTCGGTGAACCCGGCTGATGAGCTTCCGATCAAGTGTTTGAAATAGGGACCAGACAAAGTCCCAAGAAACATATCCACCAACTCCCTATCAGACAGAGGGGGTTGGACTCTTCCAGCAAGATCTCTCCACTTTTGAGCGTAATCCTTAAAGCCTTCTCCTGTAACCATAGACATACTCTGAAGCTGAGTACGTGTGGGAGCAAGGTCGGCATTATACTGGTATTGCTTGTAGAAAGCAGCAGCAAGGTCCTCCCAGTTGCGGATGTTAGCTCCTTCCAGTTGACAGAACCATTCAAGTTGAGTCCCTGGCAGACTATCTTAAAAGAAATGAACCCAAAATTTCTGTCAGCAGTATAGGGTTGGATCTTTCTCACATATGACCGGAGGTATAACTTTGGACAGGAAGCTCCGTCATACTTGGAAAAGGCAGGTGCCTTGAATTTATGGGGAATCACCACCCCAGATGAAAGACCTAGATCTCCGAAGTCCAGACCGGGCACCTTCTGTATTTCCATAGCGTTCAAACGGTCTTCCAGCTGTTTGTACTTATCTTCAGCAGGAGGATACTGTTCTTCATCATAGTCTGTCTCGTTGTGGGAGACCAAAGGGCTAGGAGCCCTCCTTTCTTGTGGAATATCCTTCTCTCCAGATGGGGTGGCCAGATCAATTTCATTCTGCAGCCCGTTTCCAAACCTGCGTCTAGTGTTGAACATGATGGTCCTCTTCTTCTTCTTCTTCCTCTCTTTCAGAATCAGGGTCTTCAGGTCCTGTTGACCCTTAGCTAGATTCATGACCAGCTCTTGAAATTGGGCGTTCTGGGCCTGGAGGGCCTTGATAGCTTGCTCAGTGGAAGGTTCAGCAGACATGATGATTGCTGAAATGGACAGCGAAGAAGATGAGAAACCTGTAATGGTACCTGTAATGGAATGATATGTATGATATATGTATGCAATGTTTTCAAGGATCTCGCGGGGTAAACAAGAAACTGTTTAGAATCTGAATTTGGTAGCTTGATTGAAGGAGCTTCATGTTGCTGAGAGTCCTTCTTCAAGAGTCAGGCTCACCATATCGAGTGGGTCATAGCCCCTGAC
This sequence comes from Vicia faba, assembly GCA_948472305.1. Lineage (NCBI taxonomy): Eukaryota > Viridiplantae > Streptophyta > Magnoliopsida > Fabales > Fabaceae > Vicia > Vicia faba. Next base: position 103,761,324 of record OX451737.1, read on the forward strand.
TCAAATTGTCGTGCTTGGATTTCTAGACAACCTTGGCTAGAGGAAAATGAATCCCCTTTGCCCCTTGCTAGCCATTTGATTTACCATAACCTGCATCATAGACCCTTGAGATCCTTGAAATGGTTAAAGAAATGTTAAGGCATGATGTTATGATGTGTATGCTATGCGTTTAAGCAAAAGTGTGAAGTGGTGTAAGTAAACCCTGCAATAAATCCAAGTTATTGGATAAGGACTATAAACAAAACCTGCAAGGAACTCATGTTGTCAGATAACAAGTAGTTCAAGTTTGAAGGCACACAAGTCACACATATAGCCTCAAGTTTAGGCTGGCGTGGAGTTTAGGCATTACCCTCTTTCAGTTTAGTTAGTTTAAACCTATCCTATAAATAGTAACCGGGTTCTAGAGGATCTCAATATCACTGACTACCCTCAATCAGTCATAATTCCAGCTTAGAAACCTTTTCTTGCGGCCGAAACCATCGCGAGAGTTTAGTCTCAATGAGTGTAGCATACTGCTACTGTTCTATGGCCAAGTTGGTCAATTTAAGGTTCTAAGGTCAGTTGGTGCTTAATGACTCCTCAGAAGACCCATATTCTCCTCGTTTCAACACAAGGGATATCGGTACAGACCAAAGTGCCACACCAACATAGCTACTGCTTCATCCGTGTCGGTCTACGCCGGACAGATCCCTCACAGTTTATTGCTACTTACCTAAAAAGGGTACCCCCAGATCCGGGTTAGGATCTATAGACTCCGATACAAGCCCACAAAATTAAAAGCATACAAAGCAATACAATTGAAAACACAAGTGATCTAATCCCAAGGTATACCTCACTTATTAATAAATCCCCAGCAGAGTCGCCAGTTATGTGATCGGTGGGAACGAGAACTGACTGTTTTTGGAATGCTGGTTCGCGTTTGCGTTTGTTTTTGCAAAGTGTCGCGGTAAGCAAGAGTCGCCACCGTCTTTTATTTTATCCAACAAGGGAAAGGACAAAAGCACAGAAAAATTCCTTTTCGAGATGTTTCTCGGGTTCGGGAGGTAGATTATAGAAAGGGAAGGTATTAGCACCCTTTCTATCCGTGGTTATCCACGGGCTCTTAGGTACTTGCTCACTATGTTTTCAAAAGGTTTGCTTTTCTTTGTGTTTGTGGGTTTTGAAAAGAGTTTTGTTTGAAACTTCATTTTAACTCTTGCTTCTGTCCTCAAGAGTGTATGAAGTGTTTTTGAAAACTTTGTTCGAAAAGTGTAAGTGTGAAAAGTTTTTGTTTTGTTTTAAAAGAGAGCAAGTACTTAAGAACCTCTACCTACTCAACAAGGAATTTAATTATGCAGATGTCCTTTAGACAGTGCTATCCTACTATTGAGGAGTAGGTAGCACCGTCGTTGGAGTTTTCGGGTCAATTCGATTTTAGGGACGTGTGGTCACTAAAGCAATGTTAGGACGCCTTAGTGGTAATCCTAGTGTATTAGTTCATTTTTCCGAGGCAACCGTTTCGAGGAAACTTATGATCTTGGGACAAAAGGACAACCTCTAAAACATCCTATACTTAATGACCACTTTCGAGGCAACCAAGTGAGGCGTACCCTAGGAGTGGCATGTGCAAGTGTGTCAATTTTCAGTTATACTATCTGTGCATGTTATGGTGAGCTATTGTTGATTTTAAGTTAAGAGTGAATCTTGTCATATAATCCTAGTTATCATACATCTAAGCAGTTAATATATGTACAGGAATTTAGAGTGCGGGAATTGTAAATCCTACGCTATTACAAGGCTTCGGGGAGGGGGATTATTTACATGTCTAAAATTGGGGGAAATAAAAGCAGTAGAGAAGGTCTTAGTTTAAGCTATTACATCCCAGTAAGCAGTTACAATAAAATAAACGCGCGTGAATCTGAAAAATCCTAAGAATAAGAACTCTTTTTTTGTTGTTTTATTTTATTTTGGGAAAATAATCTAAGTCTATTTATTTTAGTTTTGGAAAAATGTTAAGATAATTAAAGGTTAATTAACAAAGTTAATTTAATAGAAAAAGAACTAGCCTAATGTTTTTGTAGTTATTTGATTTTAATGTTAATTAAAATGTAGTCTATGAGAACAAAAATAAAATACAAGGGGAATCCTTCGATCCAAGGAGAAAACGGGAGTTTCGACCCAGGGAGAGAAATAGAAGCTTCGATCCAGAGGGGGTCATGGTCCTTTCGATTGGGCCAAACAGCAAGGCGTGAGTAGCCTTCGATCCAGGGAAGAGAACTGTCTTTTGATCATGGAAGTCATGGCTTTTGATCCAGGAATGAGATGCCTCCTTCGATCCAGCATGCTAATGGGTTCGATCCCGAGAAGGTGTCTCCTTCGATCTGGGCTGTTATACCTGCAAAAGTATGTGAGCGAAATAAAATGCAGGGCCTGGGTATTGAATCCCAGGCCCTTCGATCCTGCGCTTGCTGGGTCTCTTCAGGCTATGTCTGCAGCAAGTGTTAGCAAACAAAAAACATGACCTGGGTGCCAAACCCAGGCCTTTCGATCCTGTCTAGGATAGAAAATCGAAGGTAACAACCAGTATGTATATAGTATGCAAATATGAGGTTGGATAGTTTACCCTTTCTTACCAACATATTGGAATTTTGATTTGGGCGCTCCCTGGATGTAGGAACCTTCGATCTGGGCACTTCCTGGATGTAGGCACTTTTGATCTGAGGGCTTCTGGGCCTGGGCACCTTTGATCTGGAGGACTGCTTTGGCTTGGAAAATCTGACAACCTTTGATGGATTGTATGGGCAGCACCTTCTCCAATGTTTTGTTTCTGCAGAATTCTCTGTATATTTTCGTTCTATGATTTTCGTGTGTCCTAGTAATGTAAGCTGGACTCTGTATTTATAGGGGTGTGAGGGTGCAGTAATGGCAAGGGACAGCCTTTAAACAGGCCATTAAATGCTATGAGACAAGAAACAGACACATTAAATAATTCCCTTTTCTGAAACGTTTGTGTCTCTGGAATGAACCTGGACGCTTTTGGATTTCGAATGCTTTCAGGCCATGCTCTTCGATTGGCCTTGATTTGCCTCCTTCGACTAGACTTCCTATGTACCCTTTGTATGGGCCTTCTGAATGCTTCTTCGAATGGTCTTGAGTTGCACAGAATCACTCTGGTCGAATCAGCTCTTTAGCAACAGAAAAGGCAAGAATCTGGCCTTTAACTCAGGAATTAAATCCACAACCAGCATTTAATTATTTCTATATTTGCAAGGGGAACATGCCATTTCCTCATGTTCAGTGTACCTGGACATGTTTGAGTGCCCTCTTGATGGCCTCCTTCGAATGGACTTCTCATGTACCTTTCGAATGAGCCTTCTGAATGCTTCTTCAAATGGTCTTGAGTTGCTTCCTTCGAATGGACTTCCCATGTATCTTTCGAATGGGCCTTCTGAATTCTTCTTCGAATGGTCTTGAGTGAACAGAAACACTCTGGTCGAATAAGCTCTTTAGGAACAGAAAAGGCAAGAATCTGGCCTTTAACTCAGGAATTAAGTCCACAATCAGCATTTAATTATTTCCATATTTGCAAGGGAAACATGCCATTTTCTCATGTTCAGTGTACCTGGACATGTTTTCTGAGTGCCCTTTGATGGCCTCTTCCAAATGGCCTGGGAGGTGTTCTTCAAATGGCCCTTGTCCAACTATCAATCGAAGGATTCCAATCGAAAGGCTCTGTTAACAGGCCAATCGAAAGGTGCTGTTCATGCTAATCGAAGGATCCCTTGGCCTTCCAATTGAAAGGCTTGGCCCAGTGTACCAAACGAAGAGGTCTTTCAGAATTCCAATCGAAGGCCTTGAAATAATTCCAATCGAAGTGCTTGTTCATACTGCCAATCGAAAGGCTCCTTCAGAATACCAATCGAAATGTACTTAAAGCACCACTCAAAATTTTTCCTTTTTCCTTAGGCAAGGGTTTGTGATCAACCATGCAGGGGGAAGACTTTGGAAAACATGAGAGGGAAAATTTTGGGGTGCAACACAGGGGCACTACTCTTGCTCATGTATTGGTGGATACTGGTTCCTCATTGAACGTTTTTCCTAAGAAAGCTCTAGACCGGTTGGACTGTGAAGGGTTGGAGTTGAAACCAAGCAACATTGTCGCCAGGGCCTTTGATGGGTCTAAGAGGATGGTGCATGGAGAAGTGCATATTCCGATTAAGGTTGGTTCTCAGGTTTTCACCTATACATTCTATGTGATGGACATTCGACCATCTTATTCTTGTTTGCTGGGTCGTCCATGGATCCATAAGGTTGGGGAAGTGACGTCTACGCTCCACTAGAAGCTAAAGTACCCGATGAAAGGGAAAATTGTGACAGTTCAAGGAGAAGAGGAGTACATGGTGAGCCACCTCAACTCTTTCTGATATGTAGAAATGGATGGGGAGTTCATTGAGACCCCGTTTCAACACTTTGAAGAGGTTCCCCAGACGCTGGCATCAGTTGAAACTGTTGTTGAAGATGCTCCAATGAAGATGGCTTCCTTCAAGGATGCCCAGGCTGTTGTTGAGAAAGGTGGGTGTGCGAATTGGGGCCAACTCCCTGATTTTGAACATAAGACTAACAAGTTTGGTTTGGGTTTCACTGCAGAAGCTCAGAAGACTGTTCGGAATGCACGGATCGGAAGACCTCCCTTGTTCACCAGCAATTCAGGAGTGAATGCCATTGAAGACGACGTTGAAAAATCTAAGTTCGACAGTTGGATCTATCCTACTACTAATGGAGGACTAAGAAACTGGACAGCAAAGGACTTCATCCCGATTTCTTTTGTTACCCAGTAATGAGACTTTTGTTTTGAATTTGTAACAGACAATGTTTTAAACTCTATGGCCCGGTGTCTTACCCGGGGCACTGTGGCTTCATTTGTGAGGGATTTATGTGTGTCATTTTCATATATCATTAATAAAAGCATTGGACGTTTTCTTGCATTTCAAATTTTGCGCTCCTTGTTTTTCTTTTATTATACATTGCAAAACAGCTATTTTACACACACTCACATATACAGGTCTACATCCACTCTGGATCTCACTGGTAACGACTCTGCTACTGCCAGTTATGACTTCGAAAGTCTGATCAACTTAGCCGAAGACGAAGGTGAAGATGATTGCGAAGTGCCTGGTGAACTTGCAAGACTATTACTTCAGGAAGAGAGGGTTATTCAGCCGCATGAAGAGCCCGTGGAATCAGTAAATCTGGGTACAAAAGTGGACAAGAAAGAGATTGAGGTATACGTCGACGACATGATTGCAAGGTCCATGATATGATCCATCATGAGATTGAGGTATACGTCGACGACATGATTGCAAGGTCCCAGACTGAGAAGGAACACCTTGACCATATGAAGAAACTATTTTACAGGTTGAAGTTGTACAAGCTGAGGTTAAACCCGAACAAGTGCACCTTCGGGGTGAGATCTGGTAAACTGTTGGGTTTCGTCATAAGCGATAAAGGTATTCAAGAGGATCCTGCAAAAGTGAAGGCTATACAGGAAATTCCAGCACCCCGAATAGAAAAAGAAGTCAGAGGTTTTCTGGGATGAATAAATTACATTGCCTGATTCATCTCGCACCTAACTGCCACTTGTGAGCCAATCTTCAAGCTACTGAAGAAAGATCAAGTGGTACATTGGAACAATGAATGTCAGGCCCTTTTCGAAAGGATTAAAGAGTATCTCCAAGAGCCGCCTATTCTGATGCCTCCAGTTAAAGGGAGACCTTTGATCTTATACTTGACAATACTCGACAACTCAATGGGGTGTGTGTTGGGTCAGCATGACGAGTCTTGCCGAAAAGAGCATTCTATTTATTACCTTAGAAAAAAGTTTACCGACTGCGAGACCCGATACTCGTTGCTTGATAAAACTTGCTGCGCTTTGGCATGGGTTGCTCGCCGGTTGAGACAGTATATGCTGACTCACACTACTCTATTGATATCAAAAATGGATCCAATCAAGTATATCTTTGAAAAGCCTGCTTTGTCCGGAAGAATAGCAAGATGGCAGATGATCTTGACTGAGTATGACATCCAGTACACGACCCAAAAGGCAATCAAGGGAAGTGTGTTGGCAGACCATTTGGCACATCAGGCAGTGGATGATTACCAGTCTATGAACTTTGAATTTCCGAATGAAAATATCATGATCGTGACTGACTGTGAGACACCTGGACCGAATGAAGGACCTGAGGAGGGATCCCGATGGTCTATGTATTTTGATAGAGCTTCGAACGCTTTGGGTAATGACATTAGCGCCGTGATTGTGATCGGTGGATCTGGAACTGACTGTTTAACGCTGGTTCGCGAAATGTCGCGGAAGCAAGAGTCGCCATCGTCTTTTATTTTCTCCAACATGGAAAGGACAAAAGCACAGAAAAATTCCTTCTGAGATTGTTTCGCGGTTCGGGAGGTAGATTTATAGAAAGGGAAGGTGTTAGCACCCTTTCTATCCATGGTTATCCATGGGCTCTTAGATACTTGCTCATTTGTGTTTTCAAAATGTTTGTTTGCTTTTCAAGTGTGAGTGGGTTTGAAAAAGTTTCGTTTAAAGTTTCAGATCGACTCTTGTATCAGTCCTCAAGAGTGTTTGAAAAGTTGTTTTTGAAAGCTTTTCGAAAAGTGTTGGTGTGAAAAAAGTTTTTGTTTTGATTTGTTTTGAATTAGAGCAAGTATCTACGAGTCAACTACCTACCCTAAGGAATTAAGTTGTGTAGAAGTCCTTAAGGTAGTGCTATCCCGCCATTGAGAGGTAGGTAGCACCACCGTTGGAGGTGTTCGGGTCAATTCGAGTTTAGGGACAGTGTGGTCACCAGAGCAATAGTAGGACACCTTAGAAGCTACCCTTATGCCATGTTCATGGACATAAGGACTTACTAAAACGTCCTATACTCGACGACCACGTTTCGAGGAGCAAGGCAACAGTGAGGCGTACCCTAAGAGTGGTGTGTGAATTGTGTGTCATTTTCAGTCATGTTTTATCTTGGTCATGCATTGGGTGAGCTACGCTTTGATTTTATTTGGGCCATTCATTCTTTCATGTGATTAGCAGTTAAAAGGTGCGGAAATTAAAATGCGGAAAATAAAGGTCCTACGCTATTACAAGGCGCGGGTCTATACATCGCCAAATTAATAAAGACCCGATTTTTAATAAAATGCAGAAAGTAAATAAATTTCCTAATAACTATTACAAGGCTTTGAACAATTACACAATATTTGCAAGGAAAATAAGATAAACGCGCGAAAAGAATAAAGAATCGAATATGCGAGGGCGTTGGACCCTTTAAAGATTTAACTGAAATTAGAAATTAATTAATGATTAAAGAAAGAAAAGAAGTTATTTTTTTATGTTTTTTTGTATTTAATGGAAATAAAGAGAATTAATTAAAATTAGAAATTAAATAAAACCATAGTTCTAAATTGTTTTTAATTATTAAAGAAAAAGATTAAAATTTTAACCTAATTTATACTAATTATTTAATTACATGTTTATTTACAAAATTAATTAGTAGTTAAAAATAATGATAAGGAGAAAAATTGTTTATTAAAAAAAGATAAAAATGTTAAAAAGCCTAATTTCTATATATTTTAGTTTATTAAGAAAAGATTAAAATAAAACCTAATATTAAACTACATTGATTATTGAAAATTTATTTACAAAAATATTAAGGCATTAAATATTAAATAAAACACATTTTTATTTTTATGATTTCTGATTTTTTTTTGGTTTTATGAAAATTATTTTGGTGAATTAATTAAAACAATAAAACAAATTAAAAAGAATAAAAAGAAAAGAAGAAAATTAGGAGGAAGAATACAAACAAAAAGGGGGGTATCTGGCCCAATTGAGAGGTTTATGCAAGGAATTTGGCCCATTGAACCAGGCCTTTTTGACTTTCTGGCGCTTGTGTGTGGGATGTTTGACCAGCGTACATGGTGGACTGCTTGTGATGGCCATCAGATTGAGGCTTCTGGGCGCGTGGCAAGCTAGATGGTGAGGACGCATGATGGTCCTTGGATGGCATACTGCATAGGAACGTGTTAGAGGAAAAATTATTGAATAAGTGGGGGACCTGGGAATCGAACCCAGGTCCCAATACCTGCAAGCTAGCGCATTTGCCAATTGAACCATTGAACGCATTTGTTATTATTATGGAATGGAAATAATATATGTGAAACATAAGCATCATACTGAACAATTAAAAAAACGCGCCAGTTATTTAAACCTTCCAATCACGTCCCAACACGCTAGCATCTTCTTCCTTGTTTCTTCGTTTTGCCTGAAAATGATAAATAGATAGCGGGGGTTTTAAACCCCCACTAAACTCAAACCTGAAAAATAGCGAATAGAATATAGGCAAGCATAAAAAGGGCGCGATGGGTGGTTTTGCTTCGTCTGGATGTCCTGAATCCAATGGTACAAGTTTCGTGGCCTGATTTTACCCTATTTATGAACCCCTAAATCCAAGCCTCTGAAACCCTAAAATGCAGTAATGGCAACTTTGGATACAGGCGTTCTTAGTTCAATCAAATAACACCAATAGCTTCAGAATGTCCATGTTAGTGTAAATCAATAATTAAAAATCACAAATAACGCATGTAAATGGAAACACGATTATGAATTTTTTGTGAAAAAGTGCAACATGGTTCTACCAATTCCTTGTGCGTGGAGACTGGAAAGGTATTGAGACACGTTCAGGAAGGTCCCAACAATCGTTTGGAATACTTTTTGAGCTTTGAATCACACTGCAACTATGTTTTCAGAATTCAATTTTTAATCAACTTTTGCAAATTGGTAGGCAGCCTCTTGAGCAATTTTTCGTTCTTCTTAGGATTAGGTTAACTTGTGCTTATGTATCTGAAGCAATTTAGGTTAAAAAACCAAGCCCAAAACCCTTGTATTAATGATTCAATATTTGATTTTTAATCCAATCTTTTTCAATCTTTTTCATGCCTTTCTTATGCCAATCATTGCCAATCATATTGAATCTTTCCTTATTGAATGGTGCACGAAATATTGAGTGAATTCTATGCACAAAAAGATTTGAAGCACATGGTTTAGTATTTTTCTCATAATTGATTTTAATTAAATGAATAAATAGGATTAAAAATTCAATTAATTAATTAAAAATAAGAAAATAACTCCCCTTTAGGTCAATGGGTCGTGCATGGCCTTTGGGTAATGATTCATGGAAGAAATTGAGGCCCATTAGCAATTTTGAGGCATTTGAAGCAAAGTTGACTTTTCAAAATTCCCAAAACTTCCCCAATTTCCATAAGGCATATCTTGCTCAATTTTTAAGCTTTGATCATGTTCTTGGACATTTTGGAAAGGTCTTGAAGTCCTCTAACCAATGTATTTGGTCCCATGTCATTTTGATTTACCAATCTCAAGTTATGGTATTTGACTTAAAGTGCCTTTTTGTTGACTTTTGAAAATGACCTATAATGTTGAGATTGATATCTTTTTGTGAGAGCATTTATTGGACTTGAAGTGTGAAGAGGAGTTGCAGGAAATGTCATTCTCTTCAAAATGAGCTTTGGATGGAATTTTTCTGATAAACCATGTGGAAGTTATGCCTTGGTCAATTTGCAGTTGACTTTTACAACTGTCCAGAAATAGAAACTTTTGCATCTTGAGACCTTTTGAGCCATGCTTTGAGAATCATGATCAAGAATTGATCAAATGATGTTTGTGGCTTCAAAATAAGATGTTGACCAAAATTTTGGACTTTTGACTGTCAAATGACCATTTTGCCCCTACAGTCTACTGTAGGGCAATTAGGGTTTTTGACTGTGCAATCTGGTGTTGTGAGTCTTGAAACTTAACATATGGATGCTTGAAAATGTTTATAGGCATGTGGGACTTGTTTGGACCCTTGGAAACTTCAATTTCTTTACCAGAACCAAAACCCTAATTTTTGACTGTTAGGAGGCAATTGGACTGTGCAACCCTTGGGAGATTTTGAAGCATGATCTTAGCAAACCTTGAAGAATATGGGAGGGAAAATTTTGGGGTGCAACAGTTGCCCCTGTTCAATCTTCTTAGACCTGAGGATGTAGATTGGCTGGCGTGCCTTTCATAATCCGAAGGTGGAAGATGATTGAACACTAGAGTGCCCAGAAATTTGCGCTCACATAGTAGAGTGTCAGCAGTATGATGGTGGGAATGGGATTACAGATGCCATTTGGAGACTGTTGGTATGTGAGAGATGGGCTTATAGATGCCATCGGGATACTCTCGATCGCGTAAGAGATTCCTTAGCGAGAACTTGCGTACCTGAGAAAGAAAAATGATTAACTGGCCTGTTACAAGAGTTGGTCTTCAAACTCTTTGTGTAGATGCGCCCTGACTGGATACAGGAATCGGATCTTCAAAACTCTTCGGACGTGCCCTGGCGAGATACAAGAATTGAGTCCGGTAATGCTAGTCGTCAACAGATACACCCTGGCAAGATACAAGAATCGGATCCTCGAACTCTTTAGACGTGCCCTGGCAAGATACAGGAATCGAGTCTGGAATTATTAGTCGTCAACAGATACACCCTGGAAAGATACAGGAATCGGATCCTTAAACTCTTTAGACGCACCCTGGCAAGATACAGGAATCGGGTCTGGTAATGTTAGTCGTCAGCAGATACACCCTGGCAAGATACAGGAATCAGATCCTTAAACTCTTCAGACGCACCCTGGCAAGATACAGGAATCGGGTCTGGTAATGTTAGTCGTCAATGGATACACCCTGGCAAGATACAGGCATCAGATCCTCGAACTCTTCAGACACACCCTGGCAAGATACAGGAATCGGGTCTGGTAATGCTAGTCGTCAACAGATACACCCTGGAAAGATACAGGAATCGGATCCTCAAACTCTTCAGACGCACTCTGGCAAGATACAGGAATCGGGTCTGGTAATGTTAGTCGTCAACAGATACACCCTGGCAAGATACAGGAATCGGATCCTCAAACTCTTCAGACTCACCCTGGCAAGATACAGGAATCGGGTATGGAATCGATCGTCAACAGATACACCCTGGCGAGATACAGGAATCAGATCTTTAGTTGCGACCGTTGATAGTAATTATCTTTGTATTAACCTTTGTCCTGAAAAGACAAAACGTTAGTTGTATGCGATGTCTTGATGTATGACATGCGAGATGAGATTATATGTTTATGATGCGTATATGCATGCTGTAGTGTATAAAAATGCGATGTTTATGAATGTATGCTTTCGTCTTAGAAAAATAAATCCTTGACGGGTGCCGGGAAGTCACATCCTGGGCTGATATAGAGCTTTTGTTTCCACTGAGGAGTGATGGTTGCAAGAATACCGGTAGGAGAAGATAACTCCGTTGGGGGATAAACTTGGAGATTACTCTGCAGGGGAAAATTATTCTAGCGATCTTGCTGGGGAACAATACTCTGTGGGAAGAGAGGTACTCTGTTGAGATGTTGATGGTAACTTCGCTGGGGATACCATTGTTATGTTATGTTGAAGGAATTAATAGACTCCGTTGGGGATAAGAAGACTTTGCCGATGACGGTCTTTCCGTGGCTTTTGGCTGAGGATAACCCAGTTATATCCTGGTAGGGAAATAACCTTTGAATAAAGCCTGGAGACGCGTTCGTGTTTTGCAGGGGGGAAGCTTCCAGAATCTACTGGGGATAAGCTTCCTGCTGGGGAGATGATTCAGCTTTCCTGGGGAAGCTTGGATTGGGCTCTCCTGGGGAAATTTTTGAGATATATTGGGGAAGTGGCTTCACTGAATGTTTGGTATACCACCGGGGAACAATCTTAGATCAAGACTGCCGGAGATGCTTGTTAGGAATGTCTGTATATTATGCTGGAGAATGTTGAGATCTGCTGGAGGATACCCAACTTCCTTAAGGCTGACAGGATAACTCTGCTTGGGGAGAGTGTATTGACTTGCTGACTCACTCTCTGGGGACATAAGATATCTTGGTTATGTTCTTCAGCTGAACTTACCTTGGTACCTTGATGGACAGAGCAATTAGATCGCTTAGACCACTCATTATTGCCCCTGTTTCTAATGTTACCTGTAATTAATCCTTTGTTTCGTATGCAAACATTTATGAGTTAGCAATTATTGTCAAATGCATATATCACAAATTGAACCTTGGACGTTCTTCGCAAAACAAAACAGAAAAAGGAAAAACAAATGGCAATTGATCTGAAAAATGAATTTATATTGATTTTTGAATTTGCCTGCAAATAGGCGTTTTTATGTACAAGAGACTGGCGTCCTAGTAAGAGAATGCCGCCGAATAAAAGGGTTTATACAATTTGTACAAAGGGAAAACAAAACAGCTATGTGAAAAGAATAATCCCCCTGGGTTCCAACTCTGCTATCGCCTTTATATCTTCGAGCGTCTCATCACTTTGCTGCTCAGTTGACGATGAAGCTGATTGATCGATGCCGTTTGAACTTGATGTTGATACCGGATTCTGGATGCAAGGTGATCCAATGAGACATAGTATTACGCTTTAATCCCTAACTTTTGCCTGGACCGCCCTTTCGGGTTTTCAGTCCACCGGGATACCCATTTTTGCCCAAGCCGCCTTTTCAGGTTTTCGACTTGCCGGGTGTACAGATTTTTTCATTTCATCCCTCATTTTGCCCGAACCCTTTTGGTTCGCCGGGAAGCCCTAATTTTTGCCTAGGTATGTCAACCTAGCGGGTCTTTTGTCATGCGTAGTATCTTTTTACTATGTCTGCATTGGCGGGGTGAGGAAGGTCGTCACCATCCATGGTGGTTAGAATCATGGCTCCTCCCAAGAACACATGTTTAACCACAAATGGCCCTTCGTATGTAGGGGTCCATTTGCCCCTGGGATCACTCTGAGGAAGGATGATGCGTTTGATTACCAGATCCCCAACTTGATATTCTTGTGGTCTGACCTTTTTGTTAAATGCCCTGATCATCCGTTTTTGATACGTCTGACCATGACAAATAGCATTGAGTCTCTTTTCGTCGATTAGATTTAACTGATCAAGTCGTGTCTGGATCCAATCATCTTCGCTCAGATCTGCATCCTTCATTATCCGGAGAGAGGGTATTTGTACTTCGATCGGTAAGACAACCTCCATACCGTAGACCAAGGAAAAAGGAGTTGCCCCGATTGACGTCCTTGCTGAGGTACGGTACCCATGCAGAGCAAACGGTAGCATCTCGTGTCAATCCTTATAGGTCACTGTCATCTTCTGCACAATTTTCTTGATATTCTTATTCGCTGCTTCTACAGCCCCATTCATCTTCGGCCGGTAGGGAGAAGAGTTGTGGTGCTGTATCTTGAATTGCTCGTAGAGCTCAGTGATCATCTTGTTATTAAGATTGGTACCGTTGTCTGTAATGATCCTTTCTGGGATGCCGTACTGACAGATCAGGTTATGCCGAATGAACCGTGCCACAACGTTCTTGGTTACAGTGGCATATGAAGCTGCTTCAACCCACTTTGTGAAGTAGTCAATCGCTACCGGGATGAAGCGATGCCCATTGGATGCCGTAGGTTTAATCTCACCGATCATATCTATGCCCCACATTGCAAAAGGCCAAGGTGCAGTCAGGACATTTAGAGGGACTGGAGGAACATGCACCTTATCTGCATAAATCTGGCATTTATGACATGTCCGAGAATGTTGGTAACAGTCGGCTTCCATTGTGGACCAGAAATACCCTGCCCGAAGGATTTTCTTTGCCATGGTGTGTCCACTGGAATGTGTTCCAAAGGTACCTTCTTGCAGCTCTGCCATGATCCTTTCTGCTTCAGTCTTATCCACACAACGCAGTAAGGTCGAATCATGGTTTCGCTTGTACAGAAGGCCATTGCTGAGGAAGAACTTCGCTGCAAACCTTCTCAGAAACTTTTTATCATTGACAGATGCACCTTCAGGATACTCTTGAGCTTCCAAGTATCTCTTCACCTCATGGTACCAAGGTTTTTCAGTCACTACCTCAGCCTCAAGATCACAACAGTATGCCGGTTCGTCCAATTTCCAGATGATGATCCGGGGAGCCTCATTGTCCCACTTGACTTTGAACATAGAAGACATCATAGCTAACGCGTCCGCCAACTGATTCTCCTCTCTTGGGAAATGTTCAAAAGTTATCTCGGTGAAATGGGGGATCAATGTCAACACACATTCTTTGTAAGGAATAAGATTCGGATGTTTCGTATCCCACTCGCCTTTGATCTGATTGATCACGAGAGCAGAATCTCGAAGACACTCAGAAACTTGATCCTTAAGTCGATCGCAGCTTGAAGACCCATGATGCATGCCTCATACTCCGCCATGTTGTTGGTGTAGTTGAAACATAGCCGGGCAGTGAGTGGAGTATGAGTGCCTTGAGGGGATATGATCACGGCGCCGATGCCGTTACCCAAAGCGTTGGATGCTCCGTCAAAGTGCATAGACCATCGGGATCCTTCCTCAGGTCCTTCATCCGGTCCAGGTACTTCACAATCAGTCACAATCATGATGCTCTCGTCAGGAAACTCAAAGTTCATTGACTGATAGTCATCTACTGCCTGATGTGCCAAGTGGTCTGCCAATACACTTCCTTTGATGGCTTTCTGAGTCGTGTACTAGATGTCGTATTCTGTCAAGATCATTTTCCATCTTGCTATTCTCCCAGACAGAGCAGGCTTTTCAAATATGTACTTTATAGGATCCATCTTTGAGATCAACAAGGTAGTGTGAGTCAGCATATACTGCCTCAGCCGGCGAGCAGCCCATACCAAAGCACAACAAGTTTTCTCGAGCAGTGAGTATCGGGTCTCACAGTCGGTAAACTTTTTGCTAAGGTAATAAATGGCATGCTCTTTTCGGACAGACTCGTCATGCTGCCCCAGCACACACCCCATTGAGCTGTCAAGTATTGTCAGGTATAGTATCAGAGGTCTCCCTTCAACCGGTGGCATAAGGATGGGTGGTTCTTGGAGATACTCCTTGATTATGTCAAAAGCGGTCTGACATTCATCATTCCAACGTACTACCTGATCTTTCTTCAGCAGCTTGAAGATTGGCTCACAGGTAGCAGTTAAATGCGAGATGAACCGGGCAATATAATTCAGGCGTCCTAAAAAGCCTCTGACCTCTTTCTCTGTCTTAGGAACTGGCATCTCTTGAATAGCTTTAACCTTGGCAGGGTCCACCTGAATACCCTTATCACTTACAACGAAGCCTAGCAACTTTCCAGATCTTACCCCGAAGGTGCACTTGTTCGGGTTCAACCTCAGCTTGTACAACTTCAGACGGTCAAACAGCTTCTGTAGATGGTCAAGGTGTTCCTCCTCAGTTTGGGACCTCGCAATCATATCGTCAACATACACTTAGATCTCATGATGGATCATGTCATGAAATAAAGCAACCATGGCACGTTGGTAGGTTGCCCCAACATTCTTCAACCCAAATGGCATGACCTTGTAGCAGAAGGTGCCCCACTGAGTAACAAAGGTAGTCTTTTCCATGTCTTCAGGAGCCATCTTGATCTGATTATACCCTGAAAAACCATCCATGAAAGAGAACACCTTATGCTGAGCAGTATTGTCAACCAGAACGTCAATGTGAGGTAGGGGGAAGTCATCCTTGGGGCTGGCCCTGTTCAGATCCCTGTAGTCAACACACATCCTGACCTTACCATCCTTCTTAGGTACCGGCACCATGTTGGCAACCCACTGAGGGTAAGAAGTCACTGCAAGAAACCCGGCATCAAACTGCTTCATAACCTCAGCTTTGATCTTCTCGAACATCTCTGGACGCATACGGCGGACCTTTTGCTTAACCGGAGGGCAGTCTTCCTTGGTAGGCAAATGATGGACCACAATGTCAGTATCCAACCCAGGCATGTCTTCGTAGGACCAGGCAAAGATCTCCACATAATCATGTAACATCTGAGTCAACCGTTGCTTCACGCTGAGCTCCAGATTAGCACCAATCTTAACTTCCTTCCTATCTGTATCAGTACCCAGATTTATTGTTTCCACCGGCTCTTCGTGTGGTTGAATTGCCCTCTCTTCCTGGAGTAACAGTCTTGCAAGCTCACCAGGCACTTCGCAATCATCTTCACCTTCGTCTTCGGCTAAGTTGATCGGATTTTCGAAGTCATAACTGGCATTAGCATAGTCGTTACCAGTGAGATCCAGAGTGGATTGAAACCTGTATGAGTGAGTGTGTGTAAATACAGTTGTTTTGCAATATATAAAGAAAGAAAGAAAGAAAGGGAGCACAAGATTTGAAATGCGAAAAAACGTCCAAGATCTTTATTCATGATATATGGAAATGACAGTTATAAGCCCTCACAAATGAAGCCAACGGTGCCCCGGGTAAGACACCGGGCCATAAAGTTTCAATCCATTGTTTATTACAAATAACAAAAACAAAGGAATTCATTACTGCGTAACAAAAGTAACAAGTGTATGATCTTTGGCGGTCCAATTGTTCAATCCACCATCAGTCGTCGGGTAGATCTAGCTATCGAACTCTGATTCTTCCACTTCGTCTTCATCCCCAATAACATTCACTCCTGGATTGGTGATGAGCACAGGAGGTCTTCCGGTCCTAGCTTTGCGCACAGCCCTCTGAGCCTCTTTCTCGATTACAGCCCGGGCGTCCTTCAAGGAAGCCATCTTCAAAGGAAAGTCCTCTTCAACCACTGTTTCCGCTGCTGCCAATGTTGGAGGTACCTCTTCAAAATGCTGAAAGGGGGTTTCAATAAACTCCTCGTCCATCTCGATATACCAGAAGGAATTCAGATGACTCACCATATATTCTTCCTCCCCCTGCACAGTGACAATCTTCCCTCTGACAGGGTACTTGAGTTTCTGGTGTAGGGTAGAGGTCACTGCCCCAGCTTTGTGAATCCAAGGTCGACCCAGTAAACAGGAATAAGATGGACGAATATCCATCACATAGAAAGTTGAGTCGAAGACTTGGGAACCCACACGAATAGGAATGTCTACCTCTCCATGAACCATCCTCTTTGATCCGTCAAAGGCTCGAACAATGATGTTGCTAGGTTTCAATTCCAGGCCCTCACAATCCAACCTATCTAAGGCCTTCTTGGGCAACACATTCAGGGAAGAACCGGTGTCCACCAACACGTGAGCAAGAGTAGTGCCCCTGCATTCTATAGAGACATGCAGGGCATCATTGTGGTTCTTTCCCTTAGCGGTAAGGTCAGCATCCGAGAAACCCAAGCCATTGTCAACTGTCAAATTGGCTACACAGTCAGTAAACTGGTCTGCAGATGTCTCTTGTGGCACATGGGCCGTCTTTAGAAATGAAATCAGGGCCTTAGCATGGGCCTCTGAGCAAAGCAGTAATGAGAGCATAGAGATCTTGGAGGGGGTATGCCCCAGCTGTTCAACGACATTAAAGTCACTCTTTTTGATTATCTTAAGAATTTCCTCCATCTCTTGCTGGGAGGCTTCAACATTCACAGACTTTGGTGCCTCCATCCGGGCAGGCTCATCATCAACCCCTTTGCCCCGAGCATTAGATGACTCGGCAGTAGGGGAAGCAACTTGATCAGAAGTGGAAACAGGCGCACTTGCAGGTGTAATTATGAGAGGTCTTCGAATAGCTGGTGGCGTAATGTCAGGTGAGAAGAGCCTGCCACTGCGGGTAACTTTAGCTGGACCAGTGATATTGCTGATGCTGGTACCGGTGTTGAACTCTTGCTTTATTCCAAGTACATATACATCTGCCCCATAGTGCCATGGGACAGCCTTATCAGATTCATAGGGGAGGGGCCCCGGAACAGTAATAACAATGGGTGCAACAGTCATGATTTTAACTGGCTTCCTCGGGGGAGCCTTGATTGGATTGTTGAAAATGGTAACGACGGATACTTCTTCCATAGGAACAAAAGGAACAACGGTCTTCTTGAACAGAATTTCCTTGCTGTCCATCAGGCTTTGGATGCCTAACTTCAGCAACGGACAACTAGTAAGGGAAACAACACACAAAAGGCAACCCTCGCCACAACCCGGAAATAAACCGGCCAGCAGCAAGTTCCTCTTAACAGTCAACAGAGGAGTAGCTACATCATTCACAGAAACGGCATACAAGTCTTCATCAATGGCATTTACTCCATGCTGGGGCATAGGAGCAGTCACCACATTTGGCCTCTCAGGAGCCTCAAATTGTATCTCCTTCGCATCAATAAGGTCTTGCACCTTATTTCTCAGGGCCCAGCAGTCATCAATAGAATGCCCCGGGCTATCGGAGTGATAAGCACAGCGGGCATTTGGATTATACTTAGGAGAGGCAGTATTCACAACCTTTGGAGCCTCTCTGACTGTCACCAAGTTGGTCGATAGCAGTTGCGGAAAGATTTGTGACAAGGTCATACTTAGCCGGGTAAATTCTCTTCTGGGTCTTTCAGCCCTTGGTTGATTAGTTTGCCAAGGAGCGGCAACAGGCTTAGCAATCACCACCGCGTTGACAGCTTGGCAGCACTCTGGTTTATCTTGCCTCCTAGGCCCATACACAGCACTGGCCTCCTTCTTAAAAGGTTTCTTCTCAGAACTTGAAGACGCACCTTTCTGAATTTTTCCTGACTTCATACCAGCCTCTATCCTTTCCCCAGTCAGAATAAGGTCAGTAAACCCTGCAGACGAATTACCGATAAGATGATTGAAGAATGGCCCGGAGAGGGTCCCCACGAACATATCCACTAGCTCACGGTCTGTTAACGGAGGCTGCACCCTACCAGCCAGGTCCCTCCACTTCTGCGCATACTCTTTAAAACCTTCGCCTGATCCTAGCGACATACCCTGGATTTGGGTATGTGTAGGAGCAAGGTCGGCATTATATTGATATTGCTTGTAAAAAGCAGTATCCAACTCCTCCCAGTTACGAACCTTGGTTCCATCCAGCTGATAGAACCATTCGAGATGAGTCCTTGAAATACTCTCCTGGAAGAATTGGATCCACAAGTTCTTGTCCACTGTATACGACTGAATCTTCCGCACATAAGATCTGAGGTGTAGCTTAGGGCAAGACGCCCCGTCATACTTGGTGAAAGATGGTGCTTTAAACTTGTGTGGGATGATCACACCAGAAGATAAACCCAAGTCTCCGAAATCCAAACCAGGCACTTGTTGAATCTCCATGGAGTTCAGACGGTCTTCCAACTGCTTGTATCTGTCTTCAGCGGAGGATACTGTTCCTCGTGAAAATCAGTCTTGTTGTCAGAGACTACCGGACTTGGAGCCCTTCCCCCCTGGGGACTGTCTTTTCCTACAGAAGAACCAGCTTCCTCATTCTGCAGAGTGTTACCAAACCTCCGGCCCGAGTTGAACAGAACAATTCTCTTCTTCTTCTTCTTCTTAACCAGCAAAGCCTTCAGCTCCTCTTGACCTTGAGCCAAACCCATGATCAGCTCTTGAAATTGTGCGTTATGCGCCTGAAGGGCCTTGATAGACAGCTCGGTAGATTATTCAGGGTTCATGATGTTGAAATAAACAACGAAGAACAGTAAGCAACCTGAAAAGAAGAGTACCTGCTATGCACATGATGAATGATATGTGTTTATGCAATGCATTCAAGGTTTCGAAAATTCAAATTTGTTGTAGACAAAAAGGAACACACGTTATCATTAAGGAAATAATTGTTTGGTACATCAAAGCCTCATGGGCACAACATTACAAAAGCAAATCAATCCCAAAAGACACTACGCATCCTCTTCGGAGCAATGTAGGAGTTGAGGTTCCTTTCCTCGTGCAGTAGGCGGGTGAGCTCCAAGACCTTCTTTTCACTAGCATGTAGACTGGTCTCAAGAGAATTTCGTTCTTCCTTAAGCTGGATCCAGCTCTTCTGCATTTCTTCCCAGGACGTGGGCATGTCAGGATGCTGAATGGTGTAGGACACCTCTCCTTCCAATACTGGCTCTTTGATCACCGGAAGGATATGAGGATATGGCATCACTAACTTCTGGGAGCGGGCTCGTACCCATTTGAGATAAGGTTCCAACGGAATGGAATTTCTGTGCCCCAGTGTTTTGCTGTCTATCCTACTTGGCATCCTCCAAGCTCTGATAAATCTCTGGCGAAGTCCTTGCGCATCGTTGTCGAAGTAAAAAACTATGTCAGGAATTAACATGTCATGAGGGCCATCCCTCCGAGCATAACCAAACTGCCTCCAAGCCAGGCACGGGTTGTAAGTAATACCTCCTCTGATTCCAAGTAAAGGAACATTAGGGTACTCCCCGCAATGATCAATGATAGTGACATCCTCTCTGGACCGAGAGCACCAATGTATATCAGCATGTGTAAGAGTCATCAATCGTTGTGACCATCTCAAACCCCGCTCGTTCTTCAAAACGGATTGTGGAAGGTGCGAAATAAACCACCTTCCCAGGAGAGGAGTACAGCACATAAGAACACCTCTTTTTTCTCATGGTTCGAGTGTAACATGAGTGAAGGATGTCCCCAAGCAACGTAGGTATAGGATCTCTGGACATGAAGATCTGGACATCACTGATATCTATAAGCTGATCTGGATTAGGGAACAACACCAAACCATAGACAAGGAGGGCCACAACTTCTTCAAAAGCTTGCAGGTCAAGGGAGTTCCAACATTCTTGGGCCTTCTCAAACAGAAACCTGGCTAAGAACCCTTTGATACCACTTCTAACTTCCCAATGTCCTTTGAGGTCAGAAGGTTGTAGGTGTAAGGTTTTAGAAATCTCTTCAAGCTTGGGTTCCTTTTCTGTACCGTTGTAGGGTAGTTGATCAAGGATAGGGATCTTCAGAAGCCGGGAGAACTCTTCTAATGTAGGCACCAGTTGATAATCCAGTAAAGTGAAACAATGATGCAGAGGGTCAAAGAACTGGAACAGGACCTTTATCATATCTTCCTCAATGTTGGTGTTGACCAGGTTGATGAGTCTTCCATGTCTTTCAATGAATGAAGAGCTCTCGGGAATCCTGGATATAAGCTCCTTAAGCTGAGGAGGGATCCTTACAAGGCTGATCTGAATTGTCTTTCTGCGAACAGTTTCCATGTCCTACAAAACAAGAACAAAGATGAAGATTCGAACCCCTGAAATGGTTAGTGAATGCATATGATGCTGTATGATGTTATGATGCTATGATTAAACACCACAAATATTCACAAAGGCAAACATGATAAGGCACACAAGTCACACAAGACAAGCCCTTAGAGTTTAGGCCTGCATGGGGTCTGGGTATTACCCTCTTGAAGTTGGTGGGCTCAAACCTGTCCTATCAAAGTAACCGGGTTCTAAGGGTCCCAATATCACTGGATTGCTTTCATTGTTCATCGTTTCGATTTAGCCACTGAACTGGCGACCGAAATATTCCAGGAAAGCAACCCTCAATTGAGTGTAGTATCGAGTATCAACCAACCTCGGACTGCACCAAAGTTAGTTATCTCACTACCCTAAAAAGGCCAAGATAGTTCAATTAAGGTCCCTAAGGTCAGTTGATGCTTCACGACACCACGCGGAGGCCCCGTACTCTTCTTGACTGAACTCAAGGGTTACCGGTACACACCAAAGTGCCACATCAACGTAACAGACTGTTTCAACCATGTCGGTATACCCCGCACAGTTCCCTCACAGCCTTGTTGCTACTTTCTAAGAAGGTATCCCCATATCCGGGTTAGGATCTATTAGAACTCCCAAGACAGGCCCACAATAATAAAGCAAACAATTCAGACAATTGAAAACACAAGTGATCTTAGTCCTAAGGTACACCTCACTTTATAAATTTCCCCAGCAGAGTCGCCAGTTCTGTGATCGGTGGATCTGGAACTGACTGTTTAACGCTGGTTCACGAAATGTCGCGGAAGCAAGAGTCGCCACCGTCTTTTATTTTCTCCAACGTGGAAAGGACAAAAGCACAGAAAAATTCCTTCTGAGATTGTTTCTCGGTTCGGGAGGTAGATTTATAGAAAGGGAAGGTGTTAGCACCCTTTCTATCCATGGTTATCCATGGGCTCTTAGATACTTGCTCATTTGTGTTTTCAAAATGTTTGTTTGCTTTTCAAGTGTGAGTGGGTTTGAAAAGTTCCGTTTAAAGTTTCAGATCGACTCTTGTATCAGTCCTCAAGAGTGTTTGAAAAGTTGTTTTTGAAAGCTTTTCGAAAAGTGTCGGTGTGAAAAGAGTTTTTGTTTTGATTTGTTTTGAATTAGAGCAAGTATCTACGAGTCATCTACCTACCCTAAGGAATTAAGCTGTGTAGAAGTCCTTAAGGTAGTGCCATCCCGCCATTGAGAGGTAGGTAGCACCACCGTTGGAGGTGTTCGGGTCAATTCGAGTTTAGGGACAGTGTGGTCACCAGAGCAATAGTAGGACACCTTAGAATCCACCCTTATGCCATGTTCATGCACATAAAGACTTACTAAAACGTCCTATACTCGACGACCACCTTTCGAGGAGCAAGGCAACAGTGAGGCGTACCCTAAGAGTGGTGTGTGAATTGTGTGTCATTTTCAGTCATGTTTTATCTTGGTCATGCATTGGGTGAGCTACGCTTTGATTTTATTTGGGCCATTCATTCTTTCATTTGATTAGCAGTTAAAAGGTGCGGAAATTAAAATGCGGAAAATAAAGGTCCTACGCTATTACAAGGCGCGGGTCTATACATCGCCAAATTAACAAAGACCCGATTTTTAATAAAATGCAGAAAGTAAATAAATTTCCTAATAACTATTACAAGGCTTTGAACAATTACACAATATTTGCAAGGAAAATAAGATAAACGCGCGAAAAGAATAAAGAATTGAATATGCGAGGGCGTTGGACCCTTTAAAGATTTAACTGAAATTAGAAATTAATTAATGATTAAAGAAAGAAAAGAAGTTATTTTTTATGTTTTTTTGTATTTAATGGAAATAAAGAGAATTAATTAAAATTAGAAATTAAATAAAACCCTAGTTCTAAATTGTTTTTAATTATTAAAAAAAAAGATTAAAATTTTAACCTAATTTATACTAATTATTTAATTACATGTTTATTTACAAAATTAATTAGTAGTTAATAATAATGATAAGGAGAAAAATTGTTTATTAAAAAAAGATAAAAATGTTAAAAAGCCTAATTTCTATATATTTTAGTTTATTAAGAAAAGATTAAAATAAAACCTAATATTAAACTACATTGATTATTGAAAATTTATTTACAAAAATATTAAGGCATTAAATATTAAATAAAACACATTTTTATTTTTATTTTTATGATTTCTGATTTTTTTTTTGGTTTTATAAAAATTATTTTGGTGAATTAATTAAAACAATAAAACAAATTAAAAAGAATAAAAAGAAAAGAAGAAAATTAGGAGGAAGAATACAAACAAAAAGGGGGGTATCTGGCCCAATTGAGAGGTTTATGCAACGAATTTGGCCCATTGAACCAGGCCTTTTTGATTTTATGGCGCTTGTGTGTGGGATGTTTGACCAGCGTACATGGTGGACTGCTTGTGATGGCCATCAGATTGAGGCTTCTGGGCGCGTGGCAAGCTAGATGGTGAGGACGCATGATGGTCCTTGGATGGCATACTGCATAGGAACGTGTTAGAGGAAAAATTATTGAATAAGTGGGGGACCTGGGAATCGAACCCAGGTCCCAATACCTGCAAGCCAGCGCATTTGCCAATTGAACCATTGAATGCATTTGTTATTATTATGGAATGGAAATAATATATGTGAAACATAAGCATCATACTGAACAATTAAAAAACGCGCCAGTTATTTAAACCTTCCAATCACGTTCCAACACGCTAGCATCTTCTTCCTTGTTTCTTCGTTTTGCCTGAAAATGACAAATAGATAGCGGGGGTTTTAAACCCCCACTAAACTCAAATCTGAAAAATAGCGAATAGAATATAGGCAAGCATAAAAAGGGCGCGATGGGTGGTTTTGCTTCGTCTGGATGTCCTGAATCCAATGGTACAGGTTTCGTGGCCTGATTTTACCCTATTTATGAACCCCTAAATCCAAGCCTCTGAAACCCTAAAATGCAGTAATGGCAACTTTGGATACAGGCGTTCTTACTTCAATCAAATAGCACCAATAGCTTCAGGATGTCCATGTTAGTGTAAATCAATAATTAAAAATCATAAATAACGCATGTAAATGGAAACACGATTATGAATTTTTTGTGAAAAAGTGCAACATGGTTCTACCAATTCCTTGTGCGTGGAGACTGGAAAGGTATTGAGACACGTTCAGGAAGGTCCCAAAAATCGTTTGGAATACTTTTTGAGCTTTGAATCACACTGCAACTATGTTTTCAGATTTCAATTTTTAATCAACTTTTGCAAATTGGTAGGCAGCCTCTTGAGCAGTTTTTCGTTCTTCTTAGGATTAGGTTAACTTGTGCTTATGTATCTGAAGCAATTGAGGTTAAAAAACCAAGCCCAAAACCCTTGTATTAATGATTCAATATTTGATTTTTAATCCAATCTTTTTCAATCTTTTTCATGCCTTTCTTATGCCAATCATCGCCAATCATATTGAATCTTTCCTTATTGAATGGTGCACGAAATATTGAGTGAATTCTATGCACAAAAAGATTTGAAGCACATGGTTTAGTATTTTTCTCATAATTGATTTTAATTAAATGAATAAATAGGATTAAAAATTCAATTAATTAATTAAAAATAAGAAAATAACTCCCCTTTAGGTCAATGGGTCGTGCATGGCCTTTGGGTAATGATTCATGGAAGAAATTGAGGCCCATTAGCAATTTTGAGGCATTTGAAGCAAAGTTGACTTTTCAAAATTCCCAAAAATTCCCCAACTTCCATAAGGCATATCTTGCTCAATTCTTAAGCTTTGATCATGTTCTTGGACATTTTGGAAAGGTCTTGAAGTCCTCTAACCAATGTATTTGGTCCCATGTCATTTTGATTTACCAATCTCAAGTTATGGTCTTTGACTTAAGTGCCTTTTTGTTGACTTTTGAAAATGACCTATAATGTTGAGATTGATATCTTTTTGTGAGAGAATTTCTTGGACTTGAAGTGTGAAGAGGAGTTGTAGAAAATGTCATTCTCTTGAAAATGAGCTTTGGATGGAATTTTTCTGATAAACCATGTGGAAGTTATGCCTTGGTCAATTTGCAGTTGACTTTTACAACTGTCCAGAAATAGAAACTTTTGCATCTTGAGACTTTTTGAGCCATGCTTTGAGAATCATGATCAAGAATTGATCAAATGATGTTTGTGGCTTCAAAATAAGATGTTGACCAAAAATTTGGACTTTTGACTGTCAAATGACCATTTTGCCCCTACAGTTGACTGTAGGGCAATTAGGGTTTTTGACTGTGCAATCTGGTGCTGTGAGTCTTGAAACTTGACATATGGATGCTTGACAATGTTTATAGGCATGTGGGACTTGTTTGGACCCTTGGAAACTTCAATTTCTTTACCAGAACCAAAACCCTAATTTTTGATTATTAGGAGGCAATTGGACTGTGCAACCCTTGGGAGATTTTGAAGCATGATCTTAGCAAACCTTGAAGAATATGGGAGGGAAAATTTTGGGGTGCAACAGTGATCATATCTCCTAAAGGATCTCATACTTCGTTCACCGCCCGACTATGTTTCAACTGCACCAACAATATGGCGGAGTATGAAGCATGCATCATGGGTCTTCGAGCAGTAATTGACCTAAGGATTAAGTTTCTAAGTGTCTTCGGAGATTCTGCTCTCGTGATCAGTAAGATCAAAGGCGAGTGGGATACGAAACACCCAAACCTTACTCCTTACAAAGAGTATGTATTGACGTTGCTTCCACATTTCGAGGAGATAACCTTTGAACACTTCCCTAGAGAGGAGAATCAGTTGGCGGACGCGCTGGCTACGATGTCTTCTATGTTCAAAGTCAATTGGGACAACGAAGCTCCCCAGATTATCATTGAAAGATTGGACGAACCTGCACATTGCTGCGACATTGAGACTGAAGAGGTAACATAAAAGCCCTGGTTTTATGAAGTGAAAAGGTATCTTGAAGCTCAGGAATACCCCGAGGGTGCATCTGTTAATGATAAGAAGTTTCTGAGGAGGTTCGCAGCGATGTTTTTCATCAGCAATGGTATCCTTAACAAGCGTAACCATGATTCAACCTTACTACGATGTGTGGATAAGAACGAGGCAGACACAATCATGACAGAATTACATGAAGGTACTTTCGGAACTCATTCCAGTGGACATACCATGACAAAGAAAATCCTTCAGGCAGGATATTATTGGTCCACTATGGGAGCCGACTGTTATCAGCATTCTTGGACCTGTCACAAGTGCCAAGTCTATGCTGATAAGGTGCACATCCCTCCAGTACCTCTGAATGTCTTGACGGCACCTTGGCCTTTTGCAATTTGGGGCATTGATATGATCGGCGAGATCAGACCTACAGCATCTAACGGACATTGTTTCATCCTGGTAGCGATTGATTACTTTACGAAGTGGGTTGAAGCATCTTCCTTTACTACAGTAACCAAGAACGTCGTGGAACGGTTCATTCGGCACAATCTGATTTGTCGATACGGTGTACTAGAGAGGATCATTACGGACAATGGTACAAATCTAAACAATAAGATGATCACCGAGCTCTGTAAGCAGTTCAAGATACAGCACCACAACTCTTCTCCCTACCGGCCGAAGATGAATGGGGCTGTAGAAGCGGCTAATAAGAACATTAAGAAGATTGTGCAGAAGATGACAATGACATACAAAGATTGGCACAAAATGTTACCATTTTCTCTTCATGGGTACCGTACCTCAGCACGGACTTCAACAGGGGCAACCCCCTACTCTTTGGTTTATGGTGTGGAGGCAGTCTTGCCCATTGAAGTTCAGATACCCTCTCTTCAGATTATGAAGGATGCAGGTTTGAGCGAAGATGACTGGATTCAGACCCGGCTTGATCAGCTGAACTTAATCAACGAAAAGAGACTTACTGTTATTTGTCATGGTCAGACGTATCAAAACGGGATGATCAAGGCATTTAACAAGAAAGTTAGACGACAAGAGTATCAAGTTGGGGATCTGGTAATCAAGCGCATTATTCTACCTCAAGGTGATCCCAGGGGCAAATGGACCCCTACTTACGAAGGGCCGTTTGTGGTTAAGAACATTTTCTCAGGAGGAGATATGATTCTAACCACCATGGATGGTGACGACCTTCCTCACCCCGTCAATGTAGACATAGTGAAAAAATACTACGCATGATCAAAGACCCGCTAGGCCGACTGGCCTAGGCAAAAATAAGGGCTTCCCGGAGAATCAAAAGGGTTCGGGAAAAAATAAGGGATGAAAATGAAAAAAATTATACACCCGGCAAGTCGAAAACCTGAAAAGGCGACTTGAGCAAAAAAAGATATCCCGGTGGACTGAAAACCCGAAAGGGCGGTCCAGGCAAAAATTAGGGATCAAAGCGTAACACCATGCCTCATTGGATCACTTTGTATCCAAACTTCGGTATCGACTATCAAGCTCGGACGGCGCTAATCAATCTGATCTACCTTTAACCAATAGCAAAGTGATGAGATGCTCGAGGACATAAAGGCAATGGCAGAGTTGGAACCCAGTGGGATTATTCACATAGCTGTTTTGTTTTCTTTTCACAAATTGTATAAACTATATTTGTTCAACGGCGTTCTCTTACTAGGACGTCAGCCTCTTGTACAAAAAATGCCTATTCAAAGGCCAAACTTCAAAATCAATACAATTCATTTTCAAATAAATTTCAAACTGTTTTTCCTTTATCTGTTTTGTTTTGCAAAGAACGTCCAATGTTTATTTTTGATATATGCACTTAACATTAATTACCGCTCATGAATATTTGCATGCGAAACAAAAATATGATTACTGGTAATATCAGAAACAGGGGAAAATGAGAATTGTCCAAGCTGTATAGTTGCTCTGTCCACCAGTTACAAGGTAAATTCAGCTGGAGAATATGGTTAAGGTACTTTCACTCCCCGCAGAGTAAGACAACAATGATTGGCTCTCCCCAGCTGAGACTTGCAACTGTGAATGAATGAGTCAGTACTATTCTCCCCCAAGCAGAGTTTATCTACCATCAACGCTGAGAAGGCTTAATATCCACGGCAGTCTTAATATTCCCCATCGGAGTATAAGAATATTCCCCGGCAGAATACAAGATATCCCCAGTGGAGTTAAAATTTTCCCAGCGCAGTCTGAAAAAGCTTCCCCAATGGAGTTGAAGAATCATCCCCAGTAGACTCCGTAAGTTCCTCCCCGGCGGAGTATAAAAATGAATATCCCCAGCCAAGTTCAAAGGAAGGCTCTCCCCAGCAAAGCTCAAAGGATTATCCCCATAAGAGTCTCAAAGGTTATCCCCAGTGAAGTCGCAACTGAAAGATCATCCTCAGCGGAGTTCTTTCCTTTCACAAACAGGAATTCAATCCCCAATAGGATTCAGTATCACCAGCAACGATAATTCATCCACAACAGAATTTATCGGTGGAATCCTCAGCAGAAGATATCTTCCCCACAAAGTAATCTCCTCATCAGTTCATTCCCCAACAGAGTTATTCTCTCCTGCAGGTCTTTTCTCACAATCATCTTTGTTCCCTGTCTCCAGCAGAAACGAAGAATCCAACTCTATTCTCCAGCAGCTATCCGGGATTTATTTTCCCCAGCTAAAACATTACATTTCCATACATCATGATACATGCATATACGCATCATACAACACAATCTCATTTATTTTGAGAACATCATTGCTGGATCTATATCATGCATTGCATATGACTGACCTTTACCTTTCAGGAAGGAGGTAGTTAAATTCTCAGCTATGTCGAAGACCTGACCAATTCTTAAATCACAACTGAATTATCCTCAGTTGAATTTCAGATAAGGTTCTCAATCTCGACAATTTTCCTCCGTCATAGTGTGGACGAGTTCTACAATCTCAACGGTATACTCCGTTGAAGACCAGATAGTTCCTAGATCTTGATGAAGATGTTTCCCTCAGTCGAAGACCTGACCGGTTCTTAAATTACAACTGAATTATCCTCGGTTGAATTTCAGATAAGGTTCTCAATCTCGACAATTTTCCTCCGTCATAGTGTGGACGAGTTCTACAATCTCAACGGTATACTCCGTTGAAGACCAGACAGTTCCTAGATCTTGATGAAGATGTTTCCCTTAGTCGAAGACCTGACCGGTTCTTAAATCTCAACTGAATTATCCTCGGTTGAATTTCAGATAAGGTTCTCAATCTCGACAATTTTCCTCCGTGAAAGTGTGGACGAATTCTACAATCTCAACAGTTTACTCCGTTGATGACCAGACAGTTCCTAGATCTTGATGAAGATGTTTCCCTCAGTCGAAGATCTAACCGGTTCTTAAATCTCAACTGAATTATCCTCGGTTGAATTTCAGATAAGGTTCTCAATCTCGACAATTTTCCTCCGTCATAGTGTGGACGAGTTCTACAATCTCAACGGTATACTCCATTGAAGACCAGAAAGTTCCTAGATCTTGATGAAGATGTTTCCCTCAGTCTAAGACCTGACCGGTTCTTAAATCTCAACTGAATTATCCTCGGTTGAATTTCAGATAAGGTTCTCAATCTCGACAATTTTCCTCCGTCATAGTGTGGACGAGTTCTACAATCTCAACGGTATACTCCGTTGAAGACCAGACAGTTCCTAGATCTTGATGAAGATGTTTACCTCAGTCTAAGACTTGACCGATTCTTAAATCACAACTGAATTATCCTCGGTTGAATTTCAGATAAGGTTCTCAATCTCGATAATTTTCCTCCGTCATAGTGTGGACGAGTTCTACAATCTCAACGGTATACTCCGTTGAAGACCAGACAGTTCCTAGATCTTGATGAAGATGTTTCCCTCAGTCAAAGACCTGACCGATTCTTAAATCTCAATTGAATTATCCTCAGTTGAATTTCAGATAAGGTTCTCAATCTCGACAATTTTCCTCCGTCATAGTGTGGACAAGTTCTACAATCTCAACGGTATACTCCATTGAAGACCAGACAGTTCCTAGATCTTGATGAAGATGTTTCCCCCCGTTGAATTACGGACAAGTCCTTAAAACTCAGCAAAGATGTTCTCCCAGTTGAGGTACAGACAAGTTCCTAAATCTCAACAAAAACCAGGCTTCCCCAGCGGAATCTTCCACAACAACAGGTATGCAAGTTCTCGCTAAGGAATCTCTTATGCGATTGAAAGTCATGCAGATGGAATCTTTAAGCCCATCCTCCCGCCAGAAATCTCCAAATGGCATCTGTAAGCCCATTCCCGACATAACAAGGCTGATACCACTTCATGCGAGTGCAAATTTCTGGGCACTCTAGTGTTCAATCATCTTCCACCTTCGTATCACGAAAGGCACGAAAGCCAATCTACATCCTCAGGTTTAAGAATATTGAACAGGGGCAGCTTTTGTACCCCAAAATTTGCCCTCTCATATTTCTCAAAACATTGCAAGAAAAATCTCCAAGTTGCTCAAGTTTGCTCAAGAGTTGGACAGACAAGCTATCTCCTAAGGCAGTCAACCCCAAATTAGGGTTTTGTGTTGCATCAAGATCCTTGAGTCCAAATGACTTAAAGTTCTCCCCAATGTCCTAATATGTTCTCAAGGTCATCCATGTCAAGTTTCAAGCCTTGTAGAGGAAGTTTGCTCAGTCAATTGCTCAAAGGGTCCCAAAATCGACCGTGCTAGGGCAAAAGTCAACTGTGACCTATAAACAGTCAAACTTCAATATTTTTTGTGAAAATTCTTATTTTTGAGGATATTTCATCATTTGATTAAGGGTTGATCATGATTCATCAAGGATTGCCCAAAATTCATCAAGACTCAAAAGTTGCTAAATTAGAGTTTTGTAGAAAAAGTCAACTCAACTTTGACCAAGCATAAATTTATCATACTTTAAGAGAAATGACCCATAAAAATCTCATTTTTAAGAGGATGCAATTTCCTACAATCCATCTTCATACCCCAAGATCAGAAAATGCACTCACAAGAAGTTATAAATTTGGACATTATAGGTCATTTTTGAAAGTCGACAAAAACACCTTTTTTTTCAAAGGTTATAACTTGACCATGGAATATCAAAATGAAATTATACCAAAAGGGTTGGTTATAGGACATCTTAAGCTTTCTAAAAAGTCCAATAACACCCCAAAAAGTTCAAAATTGAAGAAGTTATGCATTGTTGAAGTTGGGCATTTTTGCAAAATTGCCAAAAGTCAACTATCCCCAAAACTTCAAATTTTGTCAAAAGGGCCCATTATTTTCCACTTGATTTGGACTTGCATCATTGCAGACGTGTCCTAGCTTCATCCTTGAGATCATATTTCTTTTTTATTATTTTATTTGATTTTTTATTGAATTATTTCATTTTTAATCAAATTAAATCAAATTAAATCCAAATATTGATTACTTGAGATCTTTTTGGCTATTTCAGGTTGAGATCATCATCATTAAGAGCATCAAATTCGTTCACATAAAATCATGTGCAAAAAGATGGATTTTGGACAAATTTGGCAAGCTTTCAAAAGTGAATCGAATCAAATATGCAAGCCATGATGGGAGAAGATTTGGACCATAATTCTTAACCTAATGCATTCCACAATACATAAGGAAGCTTAAGACACGAAAACAGAGGTTGGAGGCTGCAAGAACAAGCAAAACAAAACTTGAAAAAGTGGTGAAAAAGCTTGAATTCTAATTCATACTTAGAGGCAATCTCAGAAGCCAAGAAGCATCCCAATCGATTCTTGGAGGTTCACTGAGTTGAAACCAATCAAAATCAAGTTCCCATACACACCCAAACACGCTGTAAGTATCACGTTTCTTAGCCCTGTATTCAAAATCATAACTCTCAATTCTTGCATCCTCTCTGAAAATCGTTGATATATTTGTGATCCTCATGACATTTCAAAGCTTTTTGCATTAGTTAATTGTATTTATCTGACCTGTAAAGCCGAGTACCATAGCTAGGGTTTTGTGGTTTGTTTTGGATATTTCTCTTTCAGGAAAAATTGGCTGACGAGAAAGGCATGGTTGCACTCAGGGGAGGGAGACGAACCTAACCATGTATTTGAAGGTCGTTTTTATGGCCTGGAGTTGATTTTTGGATCGACCTGCACATTTAGCCGCGAATCCAAATCCGCAGGAAAAATTACAGGGGCTGAAGGTTGGGGATGATGGCGTGTTGCCTCCCCAATGTCTAATTCAAATAATGGCGCGCTTTGTTTTGTCTTTTCTGGCATATGAATCATCTTCTTTTATTATTATTATTGTTTAATATGTTAACAAATGAAGCACAATAGCCTAGTGGCAAGCGAGCACTGGCAACATCCAATAGGACCTGAGTTCGAATCCCAGGTCCTTCACTTCTTTGTTATTATTATTTTCCAGGTGATCATATGTATCTCCAAGCGTGAAGCTCATCATGCATCTTTAAGCATCTGATTGCCAGATGGCCCCTGGCCAGATCTAGTGGCCAAGAGATGATGGTCCACCATGGAGCCAAGTCCAAGTCCGCACAGGGGATCTCAAAAGTCAAACAAGGCCAGATTCAAATGGGCCTCAGAATTGCTTCTCAAACACTCCAAAACAGGCCCATACCCCCTAACTCTCTCTCTATTTCATTTATTTGATTTAATTATTTTTATATATTTTCTAACCAATCAAATTTTTTCTTTTATAAAATTAAAACCAAAAATATTTTCTGTATGAAATTAAATTTTAGTATTTTTTTAGCAAATCTATTAATTAATTTAGGCTATTAATTAGAAATAACTCTAATATATTTTTGTAAATAATTAAAACAAATTAGACGTAATTAGGTTTTTTTACTAACAATGATTAATTTTATTTTCTTTCTTTAAATACCAAAAATCCAAAATAAGTTATTTTGATTAATTAATTTATTAATTTAATAATTAACCTAGGTAATTTCTCCCTTAATTCAAAAATAACAAAAGAAATCTTTCCTTTAATAACAAAGGTAATTTCGCCCGGAATGTAATAGATAATTAGGACTATTTAATTATTTTTATTGCTTTATTTATTTTCCGCATTTAAATTTCGAAGGGTTGCTTTTGGCGATGTAAATACCCGACGCCTTGTAATTTAATTTCTGCAATTTATTTCCCGCAAATTATAACTGTTAAATGTTTGATAATAAGGATGCATGACAAGACTGAATGTTTTAACCTAAAATCAACTTAGATCACCCATAACCTGTACAAAGATAAAATTAACTGATAACGACACACTCGCACATGCGCACTCTTAGGGTACACCCCCACTTAGTTGCCTTTGTACGCGGTCATTGAGTATAGGTCACCTTAGAGGTTGCCCTCCTGTCTAAAAGATCATAGTTGTCTTGAAATGGTTGCCTCAGATATCGTTGCCTCAAAACAAATGATCTAAGACATTAGGGTTACCGCTAAGGCATCCTAACATTGCTTTGGTGACCATAAGTCCCTAATTTGAATTGACCCTTAAAACTCCAACGACGATGCTACCTACTCATTAATAGTGGGATAGCATTGTCTAAAAGAAGATAGCATGTAATGATTCCTTTTTTGAGTAGGTAGATGGTTCTTAAGTACTTGCTCTTTCAAAAAACAAAAACTTTTCACACTTACACTTTTCGAACAATGTTTTCATAAAACACTTCATACACTCTTGAGGACAGAAGCAAGAGTTAAATCGAATTTTTCAAATAAATATTTTTTCAAACCCACAAGCACAAAGAAAGCAATTTTGAAAACAATTGAGCAAGTACCTAAGAGCCCGTGGATAACCACGGATAGAAAGGGTGCTAACACCTTCCCTTTCTATAATCTACCCCCCGAACCCGAGAAATATCTCGAAAAAGGAATTTTTCTGTGCTTTTTTTTCCTTTCCTTGTTGGATAAAATAAAAGTCGGTGGCGACTCTTTCTTACCGCGACATTTTGCAAAAACAAATGCAAAACGCAAACTAGCATTCCAAAAAATAGTCAGTTCTTTCCCACCGTATCACAGTAAATAAGAGAGATTCTCTAAGAGTTTCAAGAGGATTTTGAAGCAAATTAATGGCGCGATCTTCATCGAGTTGAATGAGGCTTATGTAGAGTTTTCTTATTATTTTCTTGGCTTTGAAGAGGCAACGGACTTTCTCCATTAAGTACCACCCGAGCTCTCTTTGCTTCATCATTTCTGCATCATTTTTCAATTAATCTTTGCCATAAGAAGTAGGAAATAAAGAATGTGCGCTCGAAGTCGTTGTTTAAAGACCTGTAGCAGGCATTCCACACTTATTTGGTATTTGTGTTTGTTCTTGTGTTTGCTTTCTCTCTTGACGATCAATGATGTTACTCAATTAGAATTGAGATAAATACTTCGATATTTGCATGTTTCTCTTAGGATTTTCATTTTCCTTTGTTAATGATCGATGATGTCACTCAATTAGAATCGAGATAACGACTTAGATATTTGCATGCTCCCCTTAGGATTTTATATTTTTCTTTTATTGATGATCGATGATGTTACTCAATTAGAATTGAGATAACGACTTTAGTCTCTTTGCATATTCCCTATATGATAGTTATCCTCTCCTTTAGGTTTTTGGTATGCTAACTTAGGGAGGGACTTACCTTGTGTGTGCTCTCTTTAGCTTGTGGATTACTTTCTTTCCATCCTTGTGTTCATGATTTCTTAGGTTTTGAACCGTTGTATGTTCCCTTAGGATCACTCTATTAGGGTAGCTTTCGAGCTAGAAATTAGGATAGGTATCCATGCATGCTAATATAGGGTAGATATTTCCCTTTCAAAACTCAAACTTAGGATCAATCATTATATGATAACATTAGGGATTAGATTCTAGATAGTCTCCCTTAGATGTTTTTTTCTTTATTTTGTATCCTAGCATTAAGACTAAAACTCTTTTTCTTGGAAAATGCATAAAACATCTAACAACTTAAATCCTTCTTCAAGGTAAAAGATATCAACCAATACAAACTTTTTCTGCCTTCGGGCCTTTCTTCAAACTTTCCAAAGGATGTGTTAATTTAACTCTACGCAACACGACGTGTAAATCCCCAAAGGTCGGGTGACACTATGTCTAAATTGATAGAGGACGAATGTAGCATTATCTTCCCTCAGGCATTTTTCTTTAGAAATACCTTGTTAGGTAGAACATGTTAATTCACTTCTATGCTGACGCGTAAATCTCCAAAGACTGGGTTACAACCGAAGGAGAAATTGATATTGTTAATTAAAAGAATAAGACAAACCGAAACATGTAAGCCGAACTTTTCCTTCTTTATCAATCATGGTTTGTCTTCATCAAAACAAAAGTGCATTTGAGAAGCTTTATTTTACATTCTCCCCTTTTTTAATGATGACAAACGATCTTGCTTGATGCGTTGTAATTTCCGGAAAGAAGCTTCTTCCCCTAAGATGCATAACTACCCCTTTGTATGAGAAGGTTGGAATCCTTTGAATTTGTTCATCTTGGTTGAAGAGTACCTTAAAATTTTAAGACAAGGAAATATACAAGCATAAAGTACCACATCCTTCTCCCCCTTTGACATTATCAAAAAGAAGGGAAAGATGCAAAAACAAATGGACAATAATAAAGCATTACTGAAGAGAAAACTTAATTAATCATGCATCACAAATAGTCAAAGACATAGTAACCTAACGATTACAAAGAAATTTAACAACAAACAAGATGTAGCATAACTGAACAAGGACATAACAAAAACAGTAGACAGAATAAAGTTGGACAGAACTTTATGGTTGATTCATGTCCCGATTGTTATAGAACCAAGATCCTTGATTTGGAAATTATTGTTGTAGAGGAGGTTATGCATAATGTTGTGGAGGTGCAGCTGGATTATTTGGGTCATATGGTGGAATGTGAAGATGAGAGTAAAGGTAAGAGAATTGTTGATTCACATATGCGCGGAAGTGATTAATCCGGGTTGTTGTAGAATCGTTGATAGCATTCCATTGGTTGTTGATGTTGGTATTCATGGAAGCAAATTGTTGAGACATGAAATCTATAAGATCTTGATTGCTTGGACCAGAGGGAGCAGTAGGTGGAGGAGGTACAACTTCACCACCTTCAACTTCTTGATCGTTCCCTTCATCACCAACCACATCTTCACCAATGTAAGTTATTTTTTTTGTTTCCGAATTATAATGAACACCCATTCTTGAGTCAACATTCTTGATTGAAATCTTATGCCGATTTAGATCCATATTAACTTTCTCAAACCCAGCAAAATCAACTCTAAATTCTTCCATAATTAATGTAACAAAGTAAGCATATGGTAGAAATTCTATTTTGCATCAATTCTCAGCATATGAACCATTATGAGCCTTGCCCAATTAACACTTATCCCTTTCTTTCTTGCATAGATCAGCTGCACTTCCAGGTCAGTCACGGTGCAGTGGTTTCCAGCCCGTGGAAACATAATATAGACCATAAAATAATGAAATAGTCGATCGTCTATATAAAAGTTACCTGCACTCCATGAGTCTCTAGAGGGAATCACTCCGCCTAGACCATGAATCCTTTTGGCACGGAATTCAGCTTTGCTTAATCTCCCAATGCTGTAATAAAATTCCTTTTTCCTGTAGTTATCCCATGCCTCGTTTTCAGGGTCGTACAAAGAGCTTCCAGTGTAGGGAATATGTAGAATATCACCAACAATCTCAGGTGTTAGAGAGATTCGAGTACCCAACACATATGTCACCATATTGCCTTTGTGGGGAGTTAAATTGCTGAAAAATACTCCTGCCAAATCCGGATAATATGGACCAAATGATGAAATTAGCAGTTAAATCATTTTGAAAAGAGAAACATTCATGGGGAAAGGATGATAGCATACCATATTTAGGATTGGACACTATATTTCTTTGAAAATCCTTTTTGAATCTTGCTTCTTGTTCTTAGGTGAGAGATGAAATTAATGGATTCTCAGAGGATGAACCAAACTTTTTCTTACCTTTCTATGAAGCTGACACCTTTCCTTTTTGCCTTGAAGCCATGGCTAAGGTGTTTTTAGGGTTTTGAAGGTTTTAGGTTTTTGAGAGAAGGATGTTTGATGAGCTGAAGTTTGGATATGATTTATGAGTAGATAGAAATGAGTGGGTTGTATTATATGTAATGAAGTTTAATTGGCTTGGGAATATGAGAGAGAGAGGAATTCTGACCAACAAGTATTTATGTCATAAAAGCATGTTACAGTGGATGCAATTGATTTGCATACAGATGCAATCGATTTGCACATAAAACAGAAGCAAAATAAAACTGAAATGCACATAGTGCAATCGATTTACACTTGTGGTGCAATCGATTTGCACTGAAACAGAAAGGTAAAAACTAAAAACACTCAGTGAGTGTTGTACCCCAAAATTTGCCCTCCAATATTCTTCAAGGTTTGTCAAGAATCATCTTCAAATTGCTCAGATTGCTCAAAGGATTGCATAGTCCAACTACCTCCTAAGACAACTGAAATTAGGGTTTTGGTTTTTGCAAGGAATTTGGGGTTTTCAATGGTTCAATAAAGTCTAATTGGCCTACATACATCCTCAAGCATCTACATGTCAAGTCTCAAGACTCACAATGCCAATTTGCACAGTCAAAAGCCTCATTTGACCCACAGTCAACTACAGGGGTAAAATGGTCATTTTACAGTAAAAAGTCAGAATTTTTGGTCAACATCTTATTTTGAGTCCACAATCATCATTTGACCAAGTCTTGATCATGATTCCACAAGGATGGCTCAGAAATCATCAAGGATGCAAAAGTTACTATTTTTGGACAGTAAAAAAGTCAACTGTATCTTGACCAGGGCATAACTTTTTCATGGTTCATCAGAAAAATTCTATCCAATGCTCATTTTGAAAGGGATGACATTTCCTACAATCCATCTTTACATTCCAAGTCCAAGAAATGCTCTCACAAAAGTTATCAATTTCTACATTATAGGTCAATTTCAAAGGTCAACAAAAATGCCCTTTAAATCAAAGACCATAACTTGATATTGGTAAATCCAAATGACATGGGACCAAAGGCATTGGTTAGAGGACTTCAAGACATTTCCAAAATGTCTAAGAACATGTTCATATCATCAAAATTGAGCAAGATATGCATTGGAGATGTTGGGAAATTTTCATGAATTTGCAAAAGTAAACTTTGCTCAAAACATCTTGTTTTTGCTAATGGGCCTCAAATTTCTTCTTGAAACTTTATCCATGACTTATGCACGACCCATTAAGATTATTTGAATTTATTTTCTTATTTTTTATTAATTAATTGGATTTTTAATCAATTTTAATTCATTTAATTAATTTAAATTGTAGGAAATACAAAGATTTGATTTTTCAATCTTTTTGTGAAGCAAGACTGACCTAATCATGCTGGCAATTTCGTGTGCAAATCAAAGAGAAAAATATCTCCCAAATTGGTAACTTTCTTCAATCAAAAAGATTCAAAAAGATGTGATTTCCAATCAAATATTGAATCATCATTCCAATGGATTTTTGTGCAAGATTTTAACCTAATTTCAGTCTCCTATAAGTACACAAGCCAATCCTAATCATGCATACGTGAAAGCTGCTGCAAAAAAGCCATAACCAATTCAAGAAAATTCAAAGAAAACTCAAAACTGTTTTCTGCATTCTAGGGAGAATTAAGGACATTTGTTGGTTTCAATACACTGCAGGAGGTTCCCAGAACGATTGGCAACCAATTTCTAGCTTCATAGCTCAAAGAATCACTAGTTACAGGACCACGATTTGCTTCTTGAAATTCTGGTGTATGCCAGTCTTCAGATGTTATACTCAATGTCTAGACATCTGATATGACATAATACATACACTGCAAGGTAGATACCCAATTTTTGTGATTCAGTATAACAGAAGCATAGAGGTTGCCATATCTGCAGTTCTCGAACAAATAGCTTTGGTTTGTAAACTATCCATTCATAGCCTGATGTCTCAACATTGGTTGCAACATCATCTATCACATACCATGAAGCAAACAAACCCCTTAGTTCTGTTTATCATGCACACAAACCAGCAGGATATCCATTCATCTCTTTTGACATCATCTGTAACATTCACACAGTTTTATCCAAGCTGTACCAGATACACTTTGAAGGTGCAGAGGATAGATCACACGATGTACCTAGTTCTGTCCATGATCAACAGAGAACAAGCAACCTTCACAGTTCTGTTTCTCCTGCACAGATATCAGCATGATGTCTTAACATGTTCTGAGACATCATCTGTTTCAACATTACAGTTTTACCTTGTTGTATAACAGACAGAATTATAAAGTATTGAAGGTAAAAACACAAATCAGTTGTTGACCCAGTTCGGTGTAATACACCTACTCTGGGGGCATACCAAGCCAGGAAGAAGATCCACTATTAGCAATATTAATTCAGGACTAAACTTCACAAGTTCCCATCCTTCACTTAATCATCTACCCAGTGCAACCTATACCTAGGAACTCCTAGATAGAAACCTACCAGTTTCCATTCCTATTGTCGCAACAACAGAAGTCTTACTCCTACTCAAGAAGCAGTGCCCTCCCACTTGGTTTCCTACATTACAATGAATATGAAGTAATGCAGAAATACTTAGACTTGCTTCACAGCTTCATCCAAGAACACTCAAACTCTTACCTACAGGTTTCGAGTTACATACATGGTAACCTTGCCACAGACCGACAGGTTTACCTAAAAACACCTTCTAATGTTACATTGTGTGTTTTTTCACAACCCTAGGTTACAATCTGCTATTTATAACCTATTACCTAACTCAGCAAGTTTTTCTCCTTGCTGTTACAACTCAGCAGCAATCTTCTCCTATAATCAAGGTCTTCAATCTTCTAGTTCCTAAAATATCTCCATATTTAGAAACAGTATTTTCTTCAAATATTCTGATTGATTCTTGATTGATCTTCAGATTCTCCACAAGAAACGCCACATATATTCTCAGAGTATTTAAGTACCAGAACTGTAACTGAATTATCAATTCTGTTTGTCGTGATGTCAAGTCAGATGTCATGACATTAC
The DNA here is from genome assembly GCA_948472305.1 of Vicia faba. Taxonomy (NCBI): domain Eukaryota; kingdom Viridiplantae; phylum Streptophyta; class Magnoliopsida; order Fabales; family Fabaceae; genus Vicia; species Vicia faba. Next base: position 103,801,431 of record OX451737.1, read on the forward strand.
ATCTAACATGTTTTCCTAGATGTTGAACTTTTTCAACACAACAAATAACCTAGATCACTTAGAATAGTTAGGTTATAAGTCACAGCTGTTACAAGCATTCAACATATAGCATAGTTACTTAAACAGTACTTAGTTTCAGGCGCAATGTCACATGCTGATGTTGTGACATCTTACATAACATGTTGGTCCAGATGTTGAACTTCTTCAACACCACATATTAAAACAACAGAGGGGATCTGGTTAAACTTGCTTTCTTATTTGTTTTATAAATGAAGCCAACTCTCCAGCCAGGGCACTTACAATCTCCCCCTTTGGCAAATTTTGGCTAAAACAAATAAGTGCAAGTTGTATTTTGGGACCAGGTCACAACACAGTTGAGATGTTACAACATCTTGTCTAACATCTTCTTTTGTAGAGGCTGATGTCCTTTGAGCAAACAACACACCTCTGTCGTCAACTGTGAGCAACTCCACTCCATCGATGCCCCAAGAGGATTTCTTTTCTCCAGATTATTACTTGTGATCATGTAACTCAGATCACAAGTCACAACTATCCTCTTAACTCAGAACACAAGACACAACCAAAGTCACTTACTTATGGATCATGTTGCTTTCTCCTGAGTCTTGCTGGACATTGCCGTCTGTTGCTTTCACCTGAGTCTCGCCTGAGTCCCTATCTTTCTCCCCCTTTTTGGCCAGAATTTGACAAAGACTGCCCATACAGATCCATACCCATGCACAATTTTCCCAGATGCTAACAAACTTCATATTGCTGAAACCCTCTGATGAAGAGAAGGAATAGAGAGAGTCTTCATAAATAATGCAACTTTGGCATAGATAGTAACGACCTTGGTACTTTACTCTGACAGTTTCAGTGCCCTAGGACTGGTTTTAATGCAGGTACCTACCCTTGGGTTTGACCCTTTGACCATGTCAGGATGCCCTTTTAAAACAGACATTTGTCTTTTAGAACAGACTACTCCCTTGTCTTAGGATCCCCTTTCCAAGAAACATCGTTGGTATATTACACTCTGCATTAGTTATATAATACCTTTATTAGATGACAAGTTATCACCTAAACATTCCAGCTCACTAAACTGTTTCATAATGAGACACAACAGCTCTGTTTTCTTAGCAGATGAAAACATGCTCAAATCCTATGTCGTTATACATTCTGCTATTTTCAGATTTAGCAGCTTGAAGCCATTCCATTTTCTCAAAGAGGATGGTTACTCCCTCTGAGTCATACCACTGTGCACACATGGATTTATTAGTAATAATCCATACTTCATCCAATTTTCCTCCTGTCTGTAGTTTTAGAGGAAATTAGGAACAATGGCATTACCGATGTGATGACATTCGGTCAGACATAGTCTTCTTCAGTTTTGAACACATCATTCCAATAGTTAATAAGGTGCCACACTTTATATCCTACGAGTTTGATGAAGACCTTTTGTACAAACCAATACTCCCCCTGTTAGGGACAATCACTTCTCCTCATGGAAACAAGTAGGACACATTCAATACTCAGTTGGACCTTCAATGCAGCTTCTGATTCAAAGTAAATAAGACCCCTTGATGAATGGAAAACATAAGACGCATCTTCATGTCTTCAAGAGCACACCCTTTGTTCAACAATATTGCTTGAACGCATTCATATTGTGAATCAAACTTTCTTGATAATAATCAGCTGTCATATGTTGATTATCTTGATTCTCAGAATCCACTGCTGAGATAGACCAAATGCCACTGTTTGATTATCTCCTTCATGAATCAAATGCCACCTTCATGTTTATCAGACTTCTTCCAAAGGTGCTCTGATCTTCCAATTGAAATTTGAACTTCAGGTTACAAGTTATCACAAAAGGCTTAGATACACTGAGACAGGAACATGTAACAACTCCAAAGAGCTGCAAAGAGACGATCCTTTTGGAGGATCTAATCTTCAACTTCGTAGGTCATCCTATCTTAAGTTGATGAGCCACCTTACCAAGCAAGAATCTGATGTTGAACCAAATGTTACAGCATTATGTTATAACATCTATTTGTTGAATTCATCTTCAGACTGATCCAAGTGACCATCATCTAGATTATGATGTCTTCTTCTTCTTGTGGTTTTAAGTCTGAACATGTCTCCAGGAAACCTTTTAAATGATTTTGCTGTCACCAAGGAGATAGCTCTAAGGTATCACTCTTCCTGTGATTTTTCACAGGGTCTAGAAGAATGAATGTTCCCACTTCAGTTATTTTGAACACCAAGGATAATCAATTAAATACTTGTACTTGTCACAAATAGCAATTGATCATAAATCCTTCTCATTATCCAGTAAGATACTTTCACCATTTGAATACTTTGACATACTCTTCGTGTGTTAATATCTTCTTCTTGCAAGCTCTTTCTTTGAGAGACCAAAGAGATGAGATATCTAGGTTGCCACCCTTGACTCAAGTAAATAGAATTTTCTTTGAACAAACTCTACTTACTTCAACCGACTTGAGACTCCTACCAGATCAGATTCATCATTAGGAATGAAAGAGATGAATCCTTCCTTGTAAATATGTCACACAACAACCAGAACCCATGTGACATAGGTCAACAGCCAGCTAAACACAAGGCAGAACTAATGTGAGGAGGTTAACCAAATCTCCCCCTCAAGCTATCAGTTATGGAAGCTCCACACAAAGTATCCATGTATTGTGCACAAATGTCTCGATATGACATATGACATCCCTACCAGATTTACATAACTCCAAGAGCTATACCTTAACCAAACTCTGAGTCTTCATATTCAAGACTCATGATCCCAATCTACTTCTATGAAGGAGCAATAGTGCTGCACCATCATTGGCTTTTATTAACAAGTGAGCTTGTCTTTCTTCACACCATAGTACTTCAGGGAACAATTGCTCAGCCCTGATCAATGTTACATCTCAACCAGCTTTTCTTCTAGAGTTCTGACTCCTAAAGTAACCTTCGGGAGTACACAGACATAGTTGACTTTACCATTGTCAACTTTGCACACACAGATGTCTCCTCTTCCAGGTCAGGAGTAGGTTCCAAACAAAGGTATCCCTTTGTTTGACACCCAAAACATATGCTCTTCAACTAGTAGCTGCATCCTTGTTCCACCATCACATAGAACATCAGTTCCATCACCTTGGAACAAGGCCCTCCTTGAAATTCTTCAAACACTAATCCGTGGTTATGTGATTCTTACCAACCTGAACGAAGAACGTCTTCATGAGTGGACTTGAGATGACTCAAGTATCTGTGACATCTTCAATAGTTTATGTTGAATTCTTGAATACAATGGCCTTCAATCCACAAGAGGGGAAACACATCAGAGCTTGAGGTTTGCCAGGTATTACATAGCGGAAAAACATAATACAACCCAATCTTTGCACACACACTCCACCAGACTAGCCTAGACCAAGTTTGACTATGGTTCAAACCTCGCATGACTACTACACACAACTTCAGGTGAGCACACATCCTAGGTTTGAAAATAAATCAAACCTAGAGCAGCTACCACACAACCAGGCCAAATGCCAATCACCAAAGACATGTACACACAGCTCCTGTCACGAATAGTCCATCCTCCCACTTCAAGGGACCATTCATGGAAATAACAAGCCATTTCAGGTTACAATCTTCAGTACTAAAATTGACCTTGCAGATACCAGAAAGTATCACCCATGGATCTCATCCAGAAACAGAACAGGATGCCTGCTCTGATACCAATTGAAATTCTGGTGTATGCCAGTCTTCAGATGTTATACTCAATGTCTAGACATCTGATATGACATAATACATACACTGCAATGTAGATACCCAATTTTTGTGATTCAGTATAACAGAAGCATAGAGGTTGCCATATCTGCAGTTCTCGAACAAATAGCTTTGGTTTGTAAACTATCCATTCATAGCCTGATGTCTCAACATTGGTTGCAACATCATTTATCACATACCATGAAGCAAACAAACCCCTTAGTTATGTTTATCATGCACACAAACCAGCAGGATATCCATTCATCTCTTTTGACATCATCTGTAACATTCACACAGTTTTATCCAAGCTGTACCAGATACACTTTGAAGGTGCAGAGGATAGATCACACGATGTACCTAGTTCTGTCCATGATCAACAGAGAACAAGCAACCTTCACAGTTCTGTTTCTCCTGCACAGATATCAGCATGATGTCTTAACATGTTCTGAGACATCATCTGTTTCAACATTACAGTTTTACCTTGTTATATAACAGACAGAATTATAAAGTATTGAAGGTAAAAACACAAAATAGTTGTTGACCCAGTTCGGTGTAATACACCTACTCTGGGGGCATACCAAGCCAGGAAGAAGATCCACTATTAGCAATATTAATTCAGGACTAAACTTCACAAGTTCCCATCCTTCACTTAATCATCTACCCAGTGCAACCTATACCTAGGAACTCCTAGATAGAAACCTACCAGTTTCCATTCCTATTGTCGCAACAACAGAAGTCTTACTCCTACTCAAGAAGCAGTGCCCTCCCACTTGGTTTCCTACATTACAATGAATATGAAGTAATGCAGAAATACTTAGACTTGCTTCACAGCTTCATCCAAGAACACTCAAACTCTTACCTACAGGTTTCGAGTTACATACATGGTAACCTTGCCACAGACCGACAGGTTTACCTAAAAACACCTTCTAATGTTACATTGTGTGTTTTTTCACAACCCTAGGTTACAATCTGCTATTTATAACCTATTACCTAACTCAGCAAGTTTTTCTCCTTGCTGTTACAACTCAGCAGTAATCTTCTCCTATAATCAAGGTCTTCAATCTTCTAGTTCCTAAAATATCTCCATATTTAGAAACAGTATTTTCTTCAAATATTCTGATTGATTCTTGATTGATCTTCAGATTCTCCACAAGAAACGCCACATATATTCTCAGAGTATTTAAGTACCAGAACTGTAACTGAATTATCAATTCTGTTTGTCGTGATGTCAAGTCAGATGTCATGACATTACATCTAACATGTTTTCCTAGATGTTGAACTTTTTCAACACAACAAATAACCTAGATCACTTAGAATAGTTAGGTTATAAGTCACAGCTGTTACAAGCATTCAACATATAGCATAGTTACTTAAACAGTACTTAGTTTCAGGCGCAATGTCACATGCTGATGTTGTGACATCTTACATAACATGTTGGTCCAGATGTTGAACTTCTTCAACACCACATATTAAAACAACAGAGGGGATCTGGTTAAACTTGCTTTCTTATTTGTTTTATAAATGAAGCCAACTCTCCAGCCAGGGCACTTACACTTCTTATGTCCAGAATTGTATTGGCTATTTCATGCATAATTAACATGTTTTATTCATTGTTTTGTATTGCTTGAATTCATATAAAGCTAATGGTATAGTTTAATTAGATTAAAATGCACAGAATCATAAAACGCCATTGATGAATTCTAGGGTTCTTGAGCTCTAAAATTGGGGCTTTACAGTACAGGAAAAATTGGAACCCTTAAGACCCATGGTTGGAACCGTTGAATCCAGACGAACACAAAGCCATCCTCACGAAAAATTTATATAGAACACAGGCCTAATCTCTATTTTTCCTCATGGTATATTGTGGGGGTTAAAAACCCCCGCTATCTGATTTGTTTTTTTATAGGCACAGCGAAGACGATGATGAGCTGGTGATACGTGGTTGGTTAATTCAAAAACACGCGCGTTTTATTGGCTTGACAGCTTAGCGTTTTGTTACTTAACATTATAATTGATTGTTATTTGTGATCGGTGGAAATATAACTGACTGTTTAAAGCTGGTTCGCGAAATGTCGCGGTAAGCAAGAGTCGCCACCATCTTTTATTTTATCCAACATGGACAGGACAAAAGCACAGCAAAATTCCTTATGAGATAGTTTCTCGGTTCAGGAGGTAGATTTATAGAAAGGGAAGGTGTTAGCAACCTTTCTATCCGTGGTTATCCACAGGCTCTTAGGTACTTGTTCTTATGTTTTCAAAAAATTGTTTGCTTTTCAAGTGTATGTTGGTTTTGAAAAAGTTTCGTTTGAAAAAACTTCTAGGTAACTCTTGTATCAGTCCTCAAGAGTGTATGAAGTATTTGTTTGAAAACTTTTTGAAAGTGTAGGTGCGAAAAGTTGTTTTTGTTTTTTGAAAGAGCAAGTACCCAGGAGAAATCTACCTACTCTAAGGAATTAGGCTGTGTAAGAGTCCTTTAGACAGTGTTATCCCACTATTGAGAAGTAGGAAGCACTGTCGTTGGAGGTGTTCGGGTCAATTCGAGTTTAGGGACAGTGTGGTCACCAGAGCAACAATAGGACACCTTAGAAGCTACCCTTATGCCATTGATCCTTTTTAATTCCGAGGCAACTGTTTCGAGGCAACTGGATCATGTCATGGACATAAGGACTTACTAAAACGTCCTATACTCGACGACCACGTTTCGAAGGCAAGGCAACAATGAGGCGTACCCTAAGAGTGGTGTGTGAATTTGTGTGTTTGATAACACGAATTTATATAACATATTTGGCTTAATTTTCATAGATAATATTAGTATTTTATTCATTTATTCTATTTTATTTTTGTATTACGTTGGTATTTCTTTTGTTTCAGGTATTTGTATTAAATAAAAGATCAATTGAGCAAAGAAACAAAATTGAGGGAAAATTGGATTAAAAAGCCAAAGAAATGAAGCAAAAGGGGTGATATAGCAAAAAGGAGGAGTTAAGAAGAAAGAAATAATTATACAAAGAAAAAGACTAAGCCCAGAAGAGCAAAAGCCCAGCAGAAGTTCAGTCCACAAGGTGTTACGACTGTAACAGCCTTGTGACGACCGTAACACGCTATATTTCAACTTCCTCACGTCATGGAGACGTGTCCCATGTTCTCCCATGATTCTGGTAGTTATTCCCATGTTCTCCCATGATTCTGGTAGTTATTCCCATGATCTCCACTAGCCTTCGTACAACATGGAAACGGGAAGTTACAAATGAAGCCTATAAATACAAGTTCAACCTTTAGAGCAAGGGTCGGCAATTTTACCGAACAACCGTTATTTAGTCTTTCCTTATTTTTCTGTTTTCGTATTTTCTTTTCAGTTTTGTATTTCTACCATACTTTTCTAGTTCAGTTTCTTTCTTTAGTTTTTATTTTAGTTTAAGTTTCTATAATTTTCACTGATCTAACCTTACGTTAGACCTAGTGCTTTTTATTTCTTGTCGTAATTTTTCTTTTCAATTCAAGAAGTCTCCGAGCAGATCCGACCGACTTGTGGGGGAATGCTCGTTTATTTCGAAGAACAAGATTATTCAAGCATTATTATTTCCAGGTTCTTAATATAATTATTTTATTTTATTTAAGTATTGTTGCTTGGTATTTATTTATTTGATTATGGGAATGTTTAAATATATTGAACCTTATTATTTATGCATGTCCGAATTAATAAATATGTCCGGTTAAACCGTTTAGGTATCGGTAAGTAATAGTAGTAAGAGTAGGAATTAAATTGTTCATAAGTTAAAATACTAATTAACTTAATTTCTGGTTATGACTTTTTATAATTAAAACTACGCTTTTTGTTACGAAAGTAAGGAAAGTAAAAAGGTTAGATCGAGACCACGAAAGTGTGAGGTTTTTAACCGGATAGCTAAAGTTAGGCATTTGATTTAAATACAGTGAAAGCGCTTTAAACCAAATTAGAATTAATTAAGTTTCCAAAAAATACTTCTAAACACTTATAGGCTAGCGAAAGCAGGTATAGGGCTTTAGACGTATAATCCGAGATAAGACCATGAAAGTGTGAGTCGAGGATATTTAAACTAATAAATTCTACAGAACAATTAAGTTAACCATCTTTATACGCTTAAGTTCAATTTAAGCCGCTTAGGTTCACTACTTTACGTACCGATATCCGTTTTATTTATATTTATATTCCTTAACCAATATTCTAAAATAACTATTCGCCTTAGCTGTGTACCGTAACTTAGGATAACAATAGATCGATTTATAGTCTCTGTGGGTTTGATATCTTTTAAAACTACGTGATAGGACTGTGCACTTGCAGTCTCCCGATTAACAGACGATAAAGTCTTGCGATCAAGTTTTTGGCGCCGTTGTCGGGGACTATTTAAGTCGATATTGTAACTCTGGTGTTACACCGTATAGACTAAGGCACCTTTACTTTATTTACTATGTATAACCCAAATTTTTCCTACGCCCATTATCAGTATTTTGAGGAACCACAAGAATATCATAGATCCAACCTTGAAATACTGATGGAAGATTTCAATGCTTCACAAACCTACTCTTACCCAAATTACTTCCAAAACTACCACTCCCCACATTTTGAGGAACCACAAGAAACTTATAATTTCAACCAAACTTTTCCTCAACCCAATTCTCTCTATAATTACCACACCCAATATTTTGAAGAATCACCTGAACCATATAAATCTGATCTCGAAATATTAATGGAAAATTTTAATGAAACATCTAGGATGATAAAACACTTAGGGGAAACACAAAAGGAGACTTTAAATTACTTCCAAGACTCTGAAGAATCGCAAGATTTTAACTTCGAAACACCAATAGAGGATTCTGATGAGATGATAACCAACGCTAGGTTAGAGTCTATGATTGAGCATTTTGTAGAAACACAAACTGTCCAAAATGAAGAGGTAAGAAAACAAAGTTTTCAAAATAATGAAGACCTTAGCCAACTAACCGTTGTGGTTGAGTCCCTCACGACTCACAACTTGGCCTTAGAAACTCAAATCTCCCAACTTGAACAAAACCTTCTAGGACCATTCCCCAAAGAAGATGTGGATGTTGAAACAACCATTATAGAAAAACTATTTGAAAATCTAGAGAGTGATGATGAGTTTGAAGAGAGTGATATTGCGGCCAAGGAAAGTTCTGACGAGAAAATAGTGGAGATTGAGACAGATTCACCAACGCTGTTCGAAAAGGAGGTTGTAAACGAGGTAGAGAAGGAAGCGCAAATTGCAATCCCAAATCACTACATCCCACTGATTTCTTTCCCGAAAATTTTTATGGAAACTCCGGTAGAATCCCAATTTAAAACGTATGTTGAGGTATTAAAAAATATCCACATTAATGTTCCACTATTTGAAGTCTTGCCTAAAAAGCGAAAATTAGAGGACCATAAAATTAATGGTATAATTGCTGTTAAAAGGGTGAGGTTAACTTAAGAGGCGATGGATGAAATCACTAAGCCCAAATTTGAAAAACTTATACTTATGATAGATCCAGAACCACTACCACAATTTCGAAAGAATAAACCACCCTACAGAAGAAAGAAAAGAAAAGGTGAGGGATATGTGAGATGGATTGATAAGTGGCCATGGAAAATCAACCAGTAGTCGTCCTGGTCTCTAATTTTAAATTTTCTCTTCCATATTTTCATTTTTTCTATTTTATGTTAAATTTTATATTTAAGTCAATTATCGGTTGCACCCTTTCATCTGATGCGTTTGAACTATTTCCCCGTAATACCGATAATTATACTCAATCAAATAATTCACGTTAATATTTATAATTATAATTGAGTATTATTTTAATTATCGTATTTCCCCGTCTCGTATTAATATACTGAACTAATACTTCCCAATATTTATAGTATCAATCATAATGCATTATATACTAGTATTATATATATATATATATATATATATATATATATATATATATATATATATATATATATATATATATATATATATATATATACAGTATGTAGTATGTATGCATGTGAGCTGAAATACAATTCCTTGTTCCTTATTCCGGTCGCCTCAAGTCCCCACACCATGCTCTGGAATATATCTGCACTAGTTTAAAAATAAATACTGGACGCAATAATGCTTTGTAATGTATCTGTAGTAAGAAAGAAATGTCACAGAGCAGAAACAGCTCTGTTCTGCTAAAAGTTACAAAATTTGTAGCTGTTACGACCGTAACAAAGCCCTTACGACCGTCACACGCCTTTTAGCGTGTTACGACCGTCATGCCCGTGTTACGACCGTAACACAGGTTATATCCGTAACCCCTATAGCAGACAGAATCTCTTCTTCTTCTTCAACCTCCCACTCTTCTTCTTCCACTACCTCCATAACCGTCCCACTACGTCCATAACCCCCGCCTCAGCTCGTGCTTCTCCAGATGCATGTTGTCTTTTCTGCTCCCTTGACTGGCTGTTTGTTTCGTCCTTTTCTTCTTTTCATTTTCCCACATTACTCCCATTCAACTCTTATTTATTCTTCCATCAAAATATTCTTCTTATTCATCTTCCACCATAATTCTTATTCAAACTTTCCCTCTTCATTTCCCAACACATTATTATTATAATAATTCCTCTTCAATCTTAACCCTCTATAAACACTCTTCTACATTTCTTCTCATTTCACGTCCCTTCCATCTAATTCTCATATACTTTCTCTCATCCATTTCATTTTCTACCATTCTATCCTTCATTTCATACTCTTCCATGGCTCCACGAAACACTCAACGTCAAGTGAGGCCAGACCGACCACCACCCGACCTATCCACGATTATATTCTGAGAAGACGATGATGGCAACCAAAGAGGAAAGTACATGAAATTCTATTCCCGTTCGGTTGTCCCCACTAAATATGTGGACACCGATTGTTTGGATGCCTTGGGTAGGGCGGAAAGCATCACTTTTATGCTTACAAATACAAGTTTGTTAAATCTCTGTTTAAATCCTTCTCCGACCTTCGAACCACTCGTGCTTGAGTTCCTCAGTTCATTCTCATACAATACGCCTCCCGACGATCCATTCACAACCGGTACCGCGAACTTCCGCATGTTTAATCAAGAATATTCAATTGATCAAGAAAGAGTCGCTGAATTTTTAGAATTCACTAGAGGTCCGACCGTTCATTGCAAACCTTTCGACCCCGAAGGTGACATTTCTTGGGATAAAGTTGATTTTTCCCTTTGGGATGATCTAACCGGTCAACCCACGGAAAGTTGGCGAGATCTCTGCGCTTCGCATATTCATAATCCCGCTCTGAGGTACTTTCATCGAATTCTCGCAAACATCATTTTTGGGAGGACCAATAATCACAAGGTCAACCAAAATGAGATGTTTCTTATTTTTTGTGCCCTCAACAATCAAGCTGTCAACGCCGCTCCCTTCATGCTTAGCCACTTTCACACATGCGTAAATGCGGCCGGTACCAACCCATTTGTCTTCGGTGGAATCATCACATCTTTAGCATATGCTTTAGGCCTTTTCGACGAGCTTTTGTCCTTGGGACAATATATGATGCCGGCCCAGACGCTAGATGTTATGTACTGCTGCGATTCACATCTGATTCCCAATATAATACTTCCATGTCCAAATCAGATTAATGTGCAAAATTTCCAAAATTGGCGTTTCAATTTGAATGCACCAGTCAAGCCGGCTGCACAACCAGATAATGATCATCCTCCGGCTACTCTAGAAGCAATGTATGCTACGATTCTACAACAAGATCAACGTTTCCAAGCAATGGAAGTCGTTCAAAATGAAACATTGCGCCTAGTTCGAGAAATGCAACGCGACCAACACGACTACGCACATTGGAATAACCGCAATTACGAAGCGATATCAAATCAAATGGAGGATTTCAACGAGTCCATACATGCCTTAAACCTTAGAATCGATGGATTGCATGATTACGACTCTGATAGACGTAGAAGACAACGAAATAAAAATAGAGGAGCAAGAGGACAAAATTCTCCAAGCGACGAGTGATCACCCTTCTCTTTTCTGATTTCTCCTGGTACTATCGCATTGAGGACAATGCTTACTTTGAGTTTAGGGGAGTCAGAACATTTCTTACTTCGTTTTTATTATCTTTGCTCTATTTAGTATTCCCTTTTAGTTTCCTTTTTTTTCCTATGTACTGCGAAATTTCCATTTAATAAAATACATGTTTATGAAATTTTAGCCTTTTATGTAAAAATTCTCGTGCTTATTCGAATTCCTCCATATTCTTGAGCCATAACGAAAAAATTCAAACGTTATATTAACATATTCAACTAGTATTAAGGTTGCTTATTTTTATAAATAAGAACTCGAGCGCGACTAAAGCAAAATTATTATCATCATAACACTTCAATACCCCAACGTGTTAGATTGATTTAAGTACTTATTATACCAACACCTTAAGACTTAGTTTTAAAGTAATCCCGAGTAGTTTATAAAAGCAGTCAGCACCGCCTTGAACGACAAACTACGTGGAGAATCGATGAATATAAGTGTTTGATCAAGATTTTTAAAGAGAAATTTTTATTAGAAGATGCACTTATTAAGTTAGATGATCCTTACCAGATCATTTAATTCAACGGTTACAGAAACTATAAAATATTTATGCAAACAACCATTATGAATTGGTTCGGTGGTCTCTGGTGCTGAACTTGGTAGGGCGGACGACGGTCCGATCCCCCACAATTTGTAATTGGATAAAGGAGTACCAAATATAACTACCAGAACTCCAAGCTAGATTATAAAGATCAAAGTCACTAACCGGTTACTCCACTATGTGCGCGTAAGGTAAAGGGCTTAATGTGATTGCACCAGAATGAAAACGGGTGAAACGAAACGAAAGTATTAGGTCGAGTTATAATTCATGACTTAATTTGGTCTGCATAAATGAGGGTATCTAGTGTCATTACGATAATTTTGGTGTCGAAGTCTGAACTTGAGTTATCCAAACAAAAGAATTGACCTGCAACCAAATACGAATTGAATTGTGTTCTATATCTACGTTTGACTTATGCTTAAGTAATTTTTCATTTTTTATTTTTTGCTTGAGGACAAGCAAAGGTTTAAGTATAGGGGTGTTGATAACACGAATTTATATAACATATTTGGCTTAATTTTCATAGATAATATTAGTATTTTTATTCATTTATTCTATTTTATTTTTGTATTACGTTGGTATTTCTTTTGTTTCAGGTATTTGTATTAAATAAAAGATCAATTGAGCAAAGAAACAAAATTGAGGGAAAATCGGATTAAAAAGCCAAAGAAATAAAGCAAAAGGGGTGATATAGCAAAAAGGAGGAGTTAAGAAGAAAGAAATAATTATACAAAGAAAAAGACTAAGCCCAGAAGAGCAAAAGCCCAGCAGAAGTTCAGTCCACAAGGTGTTACGACCGTAACAGCCTTGTGACGACCGTAACACGCTATATTTCAACTTCCTCACGTCATGGAGACGTGTCCCATGTTCTCCCATGATTCTGGTAGTTATTCCCATGTTCTCCCATGATTCTGGTAGTTATTCCCATGATCTCCACTAGCCTTCGTACAACATGGAAACGGGAAGTTACAAATGAAGCCTATAAATACAAGTTCAACCTTCAGAGCAAGGGTCGGCAATTTTACCGAACAACCGTTATTTAGTCTTTCCTTATTTTTCTGTTTTCGTATTTTCTTTTCAGTTTTGTATTTCTACCATACTTTTCTAGTTCAGTTTCTTTCTTTAGTTTTTATTTTAGTTTAAGTTTCTATAATTTTCACTGATCTAACCTTACATTAGACCTAGTGCTTTTTATTTCTTGTCGTAATTTTTCTTTTCAATTCAAGAAGTCTCCGAGCAGATCCGACCGACTTGTGGGGGAATGCTCGTTTATTTCAAAGAACAAGATTATTCAAGCATTATTATTTCCAGGATCTTAATATAATTATTTTATTTTATTTAAGTATTGTTGCTTGGTATTTATTTATTTGATTATGGGAATGTTTAAATATATTGAACCTTATTATTTATGCATTTCCGAATTAATAAATATGTCCGGCTAAACCGTTTAGGTATCGGTAAGTAATAGTAGTAAGAGTAGGAATTAAATTGTTCATAAGTTAAAATACTAATTAACTTAATTTCTGGTTATGACTTTTTATAATTAAAACTACGCTTTTTGTTACGAAAGTAAGGAAAGTAAAAAGGTTATATCGAGACCACGAAAGTGTGAGGTTTTTAACCGGATAGCTAAAGTTAGGCATTTGATTTAAATACAGTGAAAGCGCTTTAAACCAAATTAGAATTAATTAAGTTTCCAAAAAATACTTCTAAACACTTATAGGCTAGCGAAAGCAGGTATAGGGCTTTAGACGTATAATCCGAGATAAGACCATGAAAGTGTGAGTCGAGGATATTTAAACTAATAAATTCTACAGAACAATTAAGTTAACCATCTTTATACGCTTAAGTTCAATTTAAGCCGCTTAGGTTCACTACTTTACGTACCGATATCCGTTTTATTTATATTTATATTCCTTAACCAATATTCTAAAATAACTATTCGCCTTAGCTGTGTACCGTAACTTAGGATAACAATAGATCGATTTATAGTCTCTGTGGGTTCGATATCTTTTAAAACTACGCGATAGGACTGTGCACTTGCAGTCTCCCGATTAACAGACGATAAAGTCTTGCGATCAGTGTTGTTTTCATGTTATGTTTTATCTTGCACATGTATCATGGTGATCTACGCTTGTTTTTAATTTAGGCCATACATTCTTTCATGCAATTATAATTTAAAAGTGCGGAAATTTAAATGCGGAAAGTAAAATCCTACGCTATTACAAGGCGCGGGTCTATACATCGCCAAATTACAAAGACCCGTTTTAATAAAAATGCGGAAAATAAATCCTAGTTACTATTACATGGCTTGAGCAATTACATAATATTCACAAGAAAATAAGAATAAATGCGCAAAAAGAATTAAAATAGAACATTCGAGGGCGTTGGACCCTTTTGAAATTAAATAGAATTAAAAGTTAATTAATTATTTAATTAAAAGAAAAGAAATGTTTTTTAGTTTTTTGGCATTTATGAGATAAAGAAATTAAAATTGAAGAGAAACCCTAATTCTAAGTTGTTTGTAATTATTAATGAAAAAATATGAAAGTTTAACCTAATTTACTAAATACTTAATATACATGTTCATTTACAAAAATAATTAATAATTAATAATAATAATAATGATGAGAAAATTATTTAAAAAGAAAAGGTGAAAAAATATCAAAACCCTAATTCTACCTATTTTAATTTATTAAGAAAAACATTAAAGTTTTAAAACCTAAATTAACTAGTTAATTATTAAAGTTAATTTACAAAATAAATAATGGTGAAATTAATATTAACATAAACATTTTTGATTTTTTGTATTTTTATTTTTATTATGAAAATTATTTTAGGAATTTTAAAGAAAGCAATTAAAACAATTAATATAATTAAGAAAGAAAACAAATAAAATTAAAAATTGATGCAAACCATGGGGGGTGTCTGGCCCTTTTAGGAGGTTTCTTGGAAGCAATTTGGCCCACTGAATACAAGCCCTTTTTGACTTTTTGTGCTTGCGTGTGGATCCATTGACTAGCGTATATCATGGACCTCCATTTATAGCCTTCAGATTGAAGCTCATGGGCGCGTAGCAGGCTTGGATGTGAACGTGCATGATGGACTTTGGATGAAGTGCTACGCTGGAATACCTTGCAACAAAAATTATTAAGCGTATGAAGGGGACCTGGGAATCGAACCCAGGTCCCAGTACCTGCAGGACACCTAATCCACCAACTGAACCAACGCGTTTCTTTGTTAATATAATGGAATACAAATAATATGTATGAAAAACAATATTATGCTGAAACAATCAAAAAACGCGCCAACGTTCAAATTATCCAACCACGTTCAGACACCTCAGCGTCTTCTTCCTTTTTCTGCCTGTAACATAAACAAATAGCGGGGGTTTTAAACCCCCACTAAACAAGACCTGCAAAAATAGCGAATAGGACCTGGCCAAATATAAAAAGGGCGCGAGGTCATGGTTAGCTTCGTCTTCATGTCACGAATCCAATGGCATAGGTTTGGTGGTTCAATTTTGCCATATGTGAAAACCCCTAAATTTGGAGCTCTGAAAACCTAATATCCTTTAATGGCATATTTGGATACAAGCGTCGTTGGTTCAATTAAATGCTACCAATAGCTTCAGAATATCAATATTAGTGTAAATCAATTAACAAAACACATGAACAATGCTTGAAAATTAAAACACGATAATGGATATGTTCATGAAGAAGGCGATGTTGTTCTATCAATTCTTGGGGCCTGGAGACCTGGTTTTGATTGTAATCGACTCCTGGATGCTTTGGCAATGTATTGGAATGCTTTTGGAGCTTCGAATTGTACTCTAACTAGGATTTCAGTTTCCAACTTTTTGTGAAAAAAATGCAATTTTGTTCTCTCTTTTCTAAGCAGCTTTTTTGTGTTTATGCATTAGGTTTAGTCTTGTATATGTATCTGAACGTGATTAGGTTAAGAAAACAAGCCCAAGGTCCATCCATTCATGTTTTGAAGATTTGATTTTCAATTATATCAATTTCAATCTTTTTGCCATGAAACCATTGCCAATCATGTAGAATCTTTCCTTTTTGAATGAGAAACGATTTGCCACCTTGCCCTAATTTGATTTGCTGCACAAAAAAGATTTAAAAAGCATGATTTGATATTTTCTCATATTTAAATCTAATTAAATGAATTAATATGATTAAAAATTCAATTAATTAATTAAAAATAGGAAAATAAATCCCTTTGAGCTTAATGGGTCGTGCATAGCCTTTGGGTAATGATTCATGGAAGAATTTGGGGCCCATTAGCAATTTTGAAGCTTTTGAAGCAAAGTTGACTTTTCAAAGTTCCCAAAAATTTCCCAACTTCTCCAAGGCATAGCTTGCTCAATTTTGAAGCTATGAACATGTTCTTGGACATTTTGGAAAGGTCTTGAAGTACTATAACCAATGCCTTTGGTCCCATGTCATTTTGATTTACCAATCTCAAGTTATGGTCTTTGACTTAAAGTGCCTTTTTGTTGACTTTTGAAAATGACCTATAATGTTGAAATTGATAACTTTTTGTGAGAGCATTTCTTGGACTTGAAGTGTGAAGATGAGTTGTAGGAAATGTCATTCTCTTCAAAATGAGATTTGTATGGAATTTTTCTGATGAACCATGAAGAAGTTATGCTTTGGTCAATTTGCAGTTGACTTTTTCAACTGTCCAAAAATAGAAACTTTTGCATCTTGAGACTTTTTGAGCCATGCTTTGAGAATCATGATCAAGAATTGATAAAATGATGTTTGTGGCTTCAAAATGAGATGTTGACCAAAAATTTTGACTTTAGACTGTCAAATGACCATTTTGCCCCTGCAGTTGATTGTGAAGCATTTAGGGTTTTTGACTGGGCAACTTGGTGTTGTGAGTCTTGAAACTTGACATATGAATGCTTGACAATGTATGTAGGCATATGGGACTTGATTGGACCCTTGAAAACCTCAATTTCTTTGCAAGAACCAAAACCCTAATTTTGACTGTGTTAGGAGGCAATTGGACTGTGCAACCCTTGGGAGATTTTGAACCTTGATCTTGGAAAATCTTGAAGAATATGGGAGGGCAAATTTTGGGGTACAACAGTTGCCCCTGTTCAATCTTCTTAGACCTGAGGATGTAGATTGGCTTGCGCGCCTTTCGTAATCCGAAGGTGGAAGATGATTGAACACTAGAGTGCCCAGAAATTTGCACTCACATAGTAGAATGCCAGCAGTGTGGTGTAGGGAATGGGCTTACAGATGCCATTTGGAGACTGATGGATAGGAGGATGGGCTTATAGATGCCATCTGGAAGTGTGACAGTACCTTGTCGGGAATGGGCTTATTGATTCCATTTGGAGACTGTTGGTATGTGGATGGGCTTATAGATGCCATCTGGGTGCCGATCGCGTAAGAGTTTCCTTAGCGAGAACTTGTGTACCTGAAAAAGAAAGATAATTACCTGGCTTGTTACAGGAGTCGATCTTCAAATTCTTTATATAGATGTGCCCTGGCTGGTTACAGGAATCGAATCTTTAAACTCTTCGGACGTGCCCTGGCAAGATACAGGAATCGAGTCCGGAGAATATAGTCGTCAACAGATACACCCTGGAAGGATACAGGAATCAGATCTTTAAACTCTTCAGACGTGCCCTGGCGAGATACAGGAATCGAGTCCGGAGAATATAGTCGTCAACAGATACACCCTGGCAAGATACAAGAATCGGATCTTCGAACTCTTCAGACATGCCCTGGAAGGATACAGGAATCGAGTCTGGTAATGTTAGTCGTCAACAGATACACCCTGGCAAGATACAGGAATCAGATCCTCAAACTCTTCAGACGTGCCCTGGCAAGATACAGGAATCGAGTCTGGTAATGTTAGTCGTCAACGGATACACCCTGGCAAGATATAGGAATCAGATCTTCGAACTCTTCAGACGTGCCCTGGCAAGATACAGGAATCGAGTCTGGTAATGTTAGTCGTCAACAGATACACCCTGGCGAGATACAGGAATCGGATCTTCGAACTCTTCATACGTGCCCTGGCGAGATACAAGAATCGAGTCTGGTAATGTTAGTCGTCAACAGATACACCCTGGCAAGATACATGAATCAGATCTTTAGTTGCGACCGTTGATGGTAATTATCTTTGTATTAACCTTTATCCTGAAAAGACAAAACGTTAGTTGTATGAAATGTCATGATGTTCTCAGAATGAATGAGATTGTATGTTCATGATGCGTATATGCATGCTGTAATGTATAAGGATGTGATGTTTATGAATGTATTTTCGTCTAGGAAAGTAAATCCTTGACGAATACCGGGAAGTTAAATCCTGGGCTGATGTTGAAGGATAGTGCTTCGTTGTTTCCGCTGGGGATGATGGTTGCCAGAATACCGGTAGGAGAAGATGACTCCGTTGGGGAATAAACTTGGCGAATAGATTACTCTGCGGGGAGTGAACTCTGTGGGGAAAGAGATACTTTGTTGAGGTGTTGATGATAACTCCGTTGGGGATACCATTGATGTGTCATATTGATTAACTCCGCTGGGTGATAGGAAGAACTTCGCCGAGGACGATCTTTCCGTGGTAATTAGCTGAGGATAACCCAGTTATATCCTGGTAGGGAAATAACCTTCTGAATAAAGTCGGGGGACGCGTTCGTGCTCTGCAGGTGACAAGCTTCCAGAATCTACTGGGGATAAGCTTCCTGCTGGGGAGATTGATTCAACTCTCCTGGGGAAATTTTTGAACTGTATTGGGGAAGTGGCCCCGCTGGATGTCTGGTATACCACCGGGGAATAATCTTAGATCAAGACTGCCGGGAATGCTTGCTAAGAATGTTTGCATACTCCGCTGGGGAATGTTGAGATCTGCTGGGGATACTCGACTTCCTTAAGGCTGATAGAGTAGGCTAACTCTGCTTGGGGAGAGTGTTGCTGACTTGCTGGCTCACTCTCTGGGGGAACTAAGATATGTTGGTTGCATTCTTCAGCCGAACTTACCTTGGTACCTTGGTGGACAGAGCGATTAGATCGCTTAGACAACTCATTATTGCCCCTGTTTCTGAGGTGAGGGAAGAAGATACCTGTGGAGGTGCTTGATGACTGCCGCTTGACAACTCTTCTTCTGGTAGGCAAGTGACGAGATGCCGGGACATAGTCGTACGCTTCGATCCCTAACTTTTTCCTGGACCGCCCTTTTGGGTTTTCAGTCCATCGGGATACCCATTTTTGCCCAAGCCGCCTTTTCAGGTTTTCGACTTGCCGAGTGTACAGATTTTTCCATTTCATCCCTTATTTTTGCCTGAACCCTTTTGGTTCGTCGGGAAGCCCTTATTTTTGCCTAGGTGCGTCAACCTAGCGGGTCTTTGATTATGCGTAGTATCTTTTTGACTATGTCCACGCTCTCGGGATGTAGGGAGGTGCCCCTGTTGTTGTGTTGCCATACCACCAGAAGATCCTCGTTCGATCGTCCAATGCCCCAAGTGACTCAGACGGAGATTTGCCCCAAGTTGATTGGCCTTTTGAGAGATTCTCCGAATCTTGACTGGACTGCCCAAGATGATGGACAATGATCAGGCCATGCCCCTTGATTGGAAGTGCTTTTGTTCCTTAGACATTCTCCGTGCGAATTTCTATGTTGTTCAAACAAAAAGTCATATGCAAACAATGTTATTTTAAAAATGCAAAGCTTATGTCTGTCTTGAAGTTTTTTGAAAATTCATTTTTTCAGTAAAACTAGTGAATTTTGTAAAATGTGATGTCAACTCGTTATTTTACCGCAAGCCTTAAGGAGTCAGGATACCTTTCGTAACAGTATGCTTTCGAACTAACCCATGCTTCAGCTAGGACTTTTAAGGGTTATAACGTGGCCTGGTTCACGGTTTAAGAAACAAAGGATAAGGCTCAAAATGTGTTTGTACCCACCCGCTCTTCGTGATGTTCTTCAAACCTAAACTCAGTTGATCGCGCGTTAGACCTTGGTTGAGCCTTTGCTTTGATATACCAGTGATGATTCGGATATTGACCGTTTATTTGGAATAGGCAGTCGTTTCCTTTTTGTTGAGGGTCTGTAAGACCTCTTTCTTTTTTTTTGATTTTGTTATCCCTGTTTTTTGCCTGAACTGTTTCTTTTGTGATTACAGTCAGCGGGATGCCCCAGTTTTTGTAAGTCTCCTTCATAGGATTTGACTTATTGGGCTTTTATTTTGAGATAATGACTGCCTGTCTTTATGATTATTCGGAACCATCACCATCTTTGTTTTGCAAGGACTTCTTTGGTGCCATTCGTTGTGCATCTGGATCAACCGAGAGAACTACCCTGCCCCAGGTTATGATTAAGGGTTTTAAATTTCGAAAAGAAAAACTCCTACTTCTTTGGCTCAGAGGGGTTGACGAGGGATTACCTTCCTTATAACTCCAGTGTTTAGGGATTGAAACAATGCATGTACCTCATCAGCGGGGTTTGTCCAAAAGCATACTGTAGATTGTGGTATCGTTTTCGTCATCCTCCCTCAAGAGGCTTAGAATTATTAATAGAGAATTGATCATCACAAAAATATGAAAGCAGTTTGCATATAGTGGATACGAAATAATTACTTCAAAACAGACATGTGCCATGCATTAATGAAATAACAACGTTTGATATGAATAAATGTTTGAACAATCAAAAGAAAATTACAACTTGAACATTCGAATAAACAAAAGTCTTCTAGTCTCAAGGCTTGTCACTTCAAATGGTGAATCCGGTAGGGATGGTAGAAACATTCAGCCTGACCCACTTGGGAGAAATCCACTGCCCCTTCATTAATCAGGTCCTGGACTTTGTTCTTCAGAGCCCAGCAGTCGGCAGTGTCATGTCCAGGACTATCAGAGTGGTATGCACATCTTCTGTCGGGATGATAGTTAGGAGCAGAGATGTTGGGGTTCCGGGGAGGATCCCTTAGTATAATCAGATTCAACCTCAACAGGTGTTGCAAGGCTTGAAACAGCGGCATGTTAAGCTGGGTGAATTGCCTCTTGGACCTGCTTGGCTTACTCTGATCAACCTGTTGCTCTGGGCGAGGTTGATGTTGGGCTTGTGAAGTGGTAGCAATTTGGAGAGGTCTATTCTTCACCATACCAGACTCTTGTCCTCTTGGAAGCTGATCAAAGGCCTGGTCCCTGACTCGGACTGGTTGCTTCATGTTGGATCTGTCTTGGTGGAGTTGACTGATCATGGTCTTCAACTCTTCTTGCTCCCGAGCTAAACCTTGGATGAGAGCCCTTTGCCCCAGCATCTGGGTTTTCATTGTATCTACCTCAGCTTGTAGGCGTTTCAGCCGTTCGTCCTTGTCATCCTCGGGACTTTTCTTGGCCAGATTCCCCATGAGGAGTGTCTTTAACTCTTCCTGCCCCTTGGATAGGCTTAGAAAGATCTCCCTGAACTGAGTCTCTTGAGCATGAAGACCCTGGTTATCTTGTTGGGAAGCCATTGCTGAAATAAACAGCGAAGAAGGTAAGAGACCTGTACCAAGGGTACCTGTAATGAAATAATATGTATGATATGCATGCATTGTTTTCAAGGATCTCGCGGGGTGAACAAGAAAATTGTTTGAATTTTGTAGCTTGATTGAAGGAACTTCATGTTGTGGAGAGTCCTTCTTCAAGAGTCAAGGCTCACCATATCGAGTGGGTCATAGCCCCTGACAACTTTGGCTAGAGGAAAATAAATCCCCTTTGCCCCTTGCTGGACAGTTAGTTCATCATGACCTGCATCACAAGCCCTTGAGATCCTTGAAATGGGTTAGTCCTTATGCAGGATGCATGCACTGGTATGATGTTATGCTATGCATGGAGTGATGTAAGTAGGCCCTGTAATGAGTCCCAATTAAGGACTGTAAACAAAACCTGCAAGGAACTCGTGTTGTTAGATAACAAGTATGCAAGTAGTTCAAGTATGAAGGCACACAAGTCACACAAAAGAGCCCTTAGATTTTAGGCCAACATGAAGTTTAGGTACTACCCTCTTTCAGTTTCGTTGGTTAAGACCTGTCCTAGAAAATAGTAACCGGGTTCTAGAGGATCTCAATATCACTGACTACCCTCAATCGGTCATAACTCCAGCGTCGCAATCTTTTCTTGCGGCCAGAACCATTGCGAGAGTTTAGCCTCAATGAGTGTAGCATACTGCTACTGTTCTATGGCCAAGTTGGGTCAATTTAGGGTTCTAAGGTCGGTTGGTGCTTAATGACTCCTCAGAAGACCCATATTCTCCTCGTTGCAACATAAGGGATATCGGTACAGACCAAGGTGCCACACCAATGTAGCCACTGTTTCACCCGTGTCGGTCTACGCCGGACAGGTCCCTCACAACTTATGCTACCTAAAGGGTATTCCCCAGATCCGGGTTAGGATCTATGAAACTCTGATGCAAAGCCCACAAATATAAAAGCAAACAAAACAAGCAATTGAAATCAAAAGAGTGGTCTAATCCTAAGGTACACCTCACTTATAAATATCCCCAGCAGAGTCGCCAGTTCTGTGATCGGTGGAAATAGAACTGACTGTTTAAAGCTGGTTCGCGAAATGTCGCGGTAAGCAAGAGTCTCCACCGTCTTTTATTTTCTCCAACATGGACAGGACAAAAGCACAGCAAAATTCCTTTTGAGATAGTTTCTCGGTTCGGGAGGTAGATTTATAGAAAGGGAAGGTGTTAGAACCCTTTCTATCCGTGGTTATCCACAGGCTCTTAGGTACTTGCTCTTATGTTTTCAAAAAATTGTTTGCTTTTCAAGTGTATGTGGGTTTTGAAAAAGTTTCGTTTGAAAAAACTTCTAGGTAACTCTTCTATCAGTCCTCAAGAGTGTATGAAGTATTTGTTTGAAAACTTTTTGAAAGTGTAGGTGCGAAAAGTTGTTTTTGTTTTTTGAAAGAGCAAGTACCCAGGAGAAATCTACCTACTCTAAGGAATTAGGCTGTGTAAGAGTCCTTTAGACAGTGCTATCCCACTATTGAGAAGTAGGAAGCACTGTCGTTGGAGGTGTTCAGGTCAATTCGAGTTTAGGGACAGTGTGGTCACCAGAGCAACAATAGGACACCTTAGAAGCTACCCTTATACCATTGATCCTTTTTAATTCCGAGGCAACCGTTTCAAGGCAACTGGATCATGTCATAGACATAAGGACTTACTAAAACGTCCTATACTCGACGACCACGTTTCGAAGGCAAGGCAACAATGAGGCGTACCCTAAGAGTGGTGTGTGAATTTGTGTGTTGTTTTCATGTTATGTTTTATCTTGCACATGTATCATGGTGATCTACGCTTGTTTTTAATTTAGGCCATACATTCTTTCATGCAATTATAATTTAAAAGTGCGGAAATTTAAATGCGGAAAGTAAAATCCTACGCTATTACAAGGCGCGGGTCTATACATCGCCAAATTACAAAGACCCGTTTTAATAAAAATGCGGAAAATAAATCCTAGTTACAATTACATGGCTTGAGCAATTACATAATATTCACAAGAAAATAAGAATAAATGCGCAAAAAGAATTAAAATAGAACATTCGAGGGCGTTGGACCCTTTTGAAATTAAATAGAATTAAAAGTTAATTAATTATTTAATTAAAAGAAAAGAAATGTTTTTTAGTTTTTTGGCATTTATGAGATAAAGAAATTAAAATTGAAGAGAAACCCTAATTCTAAGTTGTTTGTAATTATTAATGAAAAAATATGAAAGTTTAACCTAATTTACTAAATATTTAATATACATGTTCATTTACAAAAGTAATTAATAATTAATAATAATAATGATGAGAAAATTATTTAAAAAGAAAAGGTGAAAAAATATCAAAACCCTAATTCTACCTATTTTAATTTATTAAGAAAAACATTAAAGTTTTAAAACCTAAATTAACTAGTTAATTATTAAAGTTTATTTACAAAATAAATAATGGTGAAATTAATATTAACAACAATAAACATTTTTGATTTTTTGTATTTTTATTTTAATTATGAAAATTATTTTAGGAATTTTAAAGAAAGCAATTAAAACAATTAATATAATTAAGAAAGAAAACAAATAAAATTAAAAATTGATGCAAACCATGGGGGGTGTCTGGCCCTTTTAGGAGGTTTCTTGGAAGCAATTTGGCCCACTGAATACAAGCCCTTTTTGACTTTTTGTGCTTGCGTGTGGATCCATTGACTAGTGTATATCATGGACCTCCATTTATAGCCTTCAGATTGAAGCTCATGGGCGCGTGGCAGGCTTGGATGTGAACGTGCATGATGGACTTTGGATGAAGTGCTACGCTGGAATACCTTGCAACAAAAATTATTAAGCGTATGAAGGGGACCTGGGAATCGAACCCAGGTCCCAGTACCTGCAGGACACCTCATCCACCAACTGAACCAACGCGTTTCTATGTTAATATAATGGAACACAAATAATATGTATGAAAAACAATATTATGCTTAAACAATCAAAAAACGCGCCAACATTCAAATTATCCAACCACGTTCAGACACCTCAGCGTCTTCTTCCTTTTTCTGCCTGTAACATAAACAAATAGCGGGGGTTTTAAACCCCCACTAAACAAGACCTGCAAAAATAGCGAATAGGACCTGGCCAAATATAAAAAGGGCGCGAGGTCATGGTTAGCTTCGTCTTCATTTCACGAATCCAATGGCATAGGTTTGGTGGTTCAATTTTGCCATATGTGAAAACCCCTAAATTTGGAGCTCTGAAAACCGAATATCCTTTAATGGCATATTTGGATACAAGCGTCGTTGGTTCAATTAAATGCTACCAATAGCTTCAGAATATCAATATTAGTGTAAATCAATTAACAAAACACATGAACAATGCTTGAAAATTAAAACACGATAATGGATATGTTCATGAAGAAGGCGATGTTGTTCTATCAATTCTTGGGGCCTGGAGACCTGGTTTTGATTGTAATCGACTCCTGGATGCTTTGGCAATGTATTGGAATGCTTTTGGAGCTTCGAATTGTACTCTAACTAGGATTTCAGTTTCCAACTTTTTGTGAAAAAAATGCAATTTTGTTCTCTCTTTTCTAAGCAGCTTTTTTGTGTTTTTGCATTAGGTTTAGTCTTGTATATGTATCTGAATGTGATTAGGTTAAGAAAACAAGCCCAAGGTCCATCCATTCATGTTTTGAAGATTTGATTTTCAATTATATCAATTTCAATCTTTTTGCCATGAAACCATTGCCAATCATGTAGAATCTTTCCTTTTTGAATGAGAAACGATTTGCCACCTTGCCCTAATTTGATTTGCTGCACAAAAAAGATTTAAAAAGCATGATTTGATATTTTCTCATATTTAAATCTAATTAAATGAATTAATATGATTAAAAATTCAATTAATTAATTAAAAATAGGAAAATAAATCCCTTTGAGCTTAATGGGTCGTGCATAGCCTTTGGGTAATGATTCATGGAAGAATTTGTGGCCCATTAGCAATTTTGAAGCTTTTGAAGCAAAGTTGACTTTTCAAAGTTCCCAAAAATTTCCCAACTTCTCCAAGGCATAGCTTGCTCAATTTTGAAGCTATGAACATGTTCTTGGACATTTTGGAAAGGTCTTGAAGTACTATAACCAATGCCTTTGGTCCCATGTCATTTTGATTTACCAATCTCAAGTTATGGTCTTTGACTTAAAGTGCCTTTTTGTTGACTTTTGAAAATGACCTATAATGTTGAAATTGATAACTTTTTGTGAGAGCATTTCTTGGACTTGAAGTGTGAAGATGAGTTGTAGGAAATGTCATTCTATTCAAAATGAGCTTTGGATGGAATTTTTCTGATGAACCATTAAGAAGTTATGCCTTGATCAATTTGCAGTTGACTTTTTCAACTGTCCAAAAATAGAAACTTTTGCATCTTGAGACTTTTTGAGCCATGCTTTGAGAATCATGATCAAGAATTGATAAAATGATGTTTGTGGCTTCAAAATGAGATGTTGACCAAAAATTTTGACTTTAGACTGTCAAATGACCATTTTGCCCCTGTAGTTGATTGTGAAGCATTTAGGGTGTTTAACTGGGCAACTTGGTGCTGTGAGTCTTGAAACTTGACATATGAATGCTTGACAATGTATGTAGGCATATGGGACTTGATTGGACCCTTGAAAACCTCAATTTCTTTGCAAGAACCAAAACCCTAATTTTGACTGTGTTAGGAGGCAATTGGACTGTGCAACCCTTGGGAGATTTTGAACCTTGATCTTGGAAAATCTTGAAGAATATGGGAGGGCAAATTTTGGGGTACAACAGTTGCCCCTGTTCAATCTTCTTAGACCTGAGGATGTAGATTGGCTTGCGCGCCTTTCGTAATCCGAAGGTGGAAGATGATTGAACACTAGAGTGCCCAGAAATTTGCACTCACATAGTAGAATGTCAGCAGTGTGGTGTAGGGAATGGGCTTACAGATGCCATTTGGAGACTGATGGATAGGAGGATGGGCTTATAGATGCCATCTGGAAGTGTGACAGTACCTTGTCGGGAATGGGCTTATTGATGCCATTTGGAGACTGTTGGTATGTGGATGGGCTTATAGATGCCATCTGGGTGCCGATCGCGTAAGAGTTTCCTTAGCGAGAACTTGTGTACCTGAAAAAGAAAGATAATTACTTGGCTTGTTACAGGAGTCGATCTTCAAATTCTTTATATAGATGTGCCCTGGTTGGTTACAGGAATCGAATCTTTAAACTCTTCGGACGTGCCCTGGCAAGATACAGGAATCGAGTCCGGAGAATACAGTCGTCAACAGATACACCCTGGAAGGATACAGGAATCAGATCTTTAAACTCTTCAGACGTGCCCTGGCGAGATACATGAATCGAGTCCGGAAAATATAGTCGTCAACAGATACACCCTGGCAAGATACAGGAATCGGATCTTCGAACTCTTCAGACATGCCCTGGAAGGATACAGGAATCGAGTCTGGTAATGTTAGTCGTCAACAGATACACCCTGGCAAGATACAGGAATCAGATCCTCAAACTCTTCAGACGTGCCCTGGCAAGATACAGGAATCGAGTCTGGTAATGTTAGTCGTCAACGGATACACCCTGGCAAGATATAGGAATCAGATCTTCGAACTCTTCAGACGTGCCCTGGCAAGATACAGGAATCGAGTCTGGTAATGTTAGTCGTCAACAGATACACCCTGGCGAGATACAGGAATCGGATCTTCGAACTCTTCAGACGTGCCCTGGCGAGATACAAGAATCGAGTCTGGTAATGTTAGTCGTCAACAGATACACCCTGGCAAGATACAGGAATCGGATCTTTAGTTGCGACCGTTGATGGTAATTATCTTTGTATTAACCTTTATCCTGAAAAGACAAAACGTTAGTTGTATGAAATGTCATGATGTTCTCAGAATGAATGAGATTGTATGTTCATGATGCGTATATGCATGCTGTAATGTATGAGGATGTGATGTTTATGAATGTATTTTCGTCTAGGAAAGTAAATCCTTGACGAATACCGGGAAGTTAAATCCTAGGCTGATGTTGAAGGATAGTGCTTCGTTGTTTCCGCTGGGGATGATGGTTGCCAGAATACCGGTAGGAGAAGATGACTCCGTTGGGGAATAAACTTGGCGAATAGATTACTCTGCGGGGAGTGAACTCTGTGGGGAAAGAGATACTTTGTTGAGGTGTTGATGATAACTCCGCTGGGGATACCATTGATGTGTCATATTGATGAACTCCACTGGGTGATAGGAAGAACTTCGCCGAGGACGATCTTTCCATGGTAATTAGCTGAGGATAACCCAGTTATATCCTGGTGGGGAAATAACCTTCTGAATAAAGTCGGGGGACGCGTTCGTGCTCTGCAGGTGACAAGCTTCCAAAATCTACTGGGGATAAGCTTCCTGCTGGGGAGATTGATTCAACTCTCCTGGGGAAATCTTCAAACTGGACTCTCCTGGGGAAATTTTTGAACTGTATTGGGGAAGTGGCCCCGCTGGATGTCTGGTATACCACCGGGGAATAATCTTAGATCAAGACTGCCGGGAATGCTTGCTAAGAATGTTTGCATACTCCGCTGGGGAATGTTGAGATCTGCTGGGGATACCCGACTTCCTTAAGGCTGATAGAGTAGGCTAACTCTGCTTGGGGAGAGTGTTGCTGACTTGCTGGCTCACTCTCTGGGGGAACTAAGATATGTTGGTTGCATTCTTCAGCCGAACTTACCTTGGTACCTTGGTGGACAGAGCGATTAGATCGCTTAGACAACTCATTATTGCCCCTGTTTCTGAGGTGAGGGAAGAAGATACCTGTGGAGGTGCTTGATGACTGCCGCTTGACAACTCTTCTTCTGGTAGGCAAGTGACGAGATGCCGGGACATAGTCGTACGCTTCGATCCCTAACTTTTTCCTGGACCGCCCTTTCGGGTTTTCAGTCCATCGGGATACCCATTTTTGCCCAAGCCGCCTTTTCAGGTTTTCGACTTGCCGAGTGTACAGATTTTTCCATTTCATCCCTTATTTTTGCCTGAACCCTTTTGGTTCGTCGGGAAGCCCTTATTTTTGCCTAGGTGCGTCAACCTAGCGGGTCTTTGATTATGCGTAGTATCTTTTTGACTATGTCCACGCTCTCGGGATGTAGGGAGGTGCCCCTGTTGTTGTGTTGCCATACCACCAAAAGATCCTCGTTCGATCGTCCGATGCCCCAAGTGACTCAGACGGAGATTTGCCCCAAGTTGATTGGCCTTTTGAGAGATTCTCCGAATCTTGACTGGACTGCCCAAGATGATGGACAATGATCAGGCCATGCCCCTTGATTGGAAGTGCTTTTGTTCCTTAGACATTCTCCGTGCGAATTTCTATGCTGTTCAAACAAAAAGTCATATGCAAACAATGTTATTTTAAAAATGCAAAGCTTATGTCTGTCTTGAAGTTTTTTGAAAATGCATTTTTTCAGTAAAACCAGTGAATTTTGTAAAATGTGATGTCAACTCGTTATTTTACCGCAAGCCTTAAGGAGTCAGGATACCTTTCGTAACAGTATGCTTTCGAACTAACCCATGCTTCAGCTAGGACTTTTAAGGGTTATAACGTGGCCTGGTTCACGGTTTAAGAAACAAAGGATAAGGCTCAAAATGTGTTTGTACCCACCCGCTCTTCGTGATGTTCTTCAAACCTAAACTCAGTTGATCGCGCGTTAGACCTTGGTTGAGCCTTTGCTTTGATATACCAGTGATGATTCAGATATTGACAGTTTATTTGGAATAGGCAGTCGTTTCCTTTTTGTTGAGGGTCTGTAAGACCTCTTTCTTTTTTTTTGATTTTGTTATCCCTGTTTTTTGCCTGAACTGTTTCTTTTGTGATTACAGTCAGCGGGATGCCCCAGTTTTTGTAAGTCTCCTTCATAGGATTTGACTTATTGGGCTTTTATTTTGAGATAATGACTGCCTGTCTTTATGATTATTCGGAACCATCACCATCTTTGTTTTGCAAGGACTTCTTTGGTGCCATTCGTTGTGCATCTGGATCAACCGAGAGAACTACCCTGCCCCAGGTTATGATTAAGGGTTTTAAATTTCGAAAAGAAAAACTCCTACTTCTTTGGCTCAGAGGGGTTGACGAGGGATTACCTTCCTTATAACTCCAGTGTTTAGGAATTGAAACAATGCATGTACCTCATCAGCGGGGTTTGTCCAAAAGCATACTGTAGATTGTGGTATCGTTTTCGTCATCCTCCCTCAAGAGGCTTAGAATTATTAGTAGAGAATTGATCATCACAAAAATATGAAAGCAGTTTGCATATAGTGGATACGAAATAATTACTTCAAAACAGACATGTGCCATGCATTAATGAAATAACAACGTTTGATATGAATAAATGTTTGAACAATCAAAAGAAAATTACAACTTGAACATTCGAATAAACAAAAGTCTTCTAGTCTCAAGGCTTGTCACTTCAAATGGTGAATCCGGTAGGGATGGTAGAAACATTCAGCCTGACCCACTTGGGAGAAATCCACTGCCCCTTCATTAATCAGGTCCTGGACTTTGTTCTTCAGAGCCCAGCAGTCGGCAGTGTCATGTCCAGGACTATCAGAGTGGTATGCACATCTTCTGTTGGGATGATAGTTAGGAGCAGAGATGTTGGGGTTCCGGGGAGGATCCCTTAGTATAATCAGATTCAACCTCAACAGGTGTTGCAAGGCTTGAAACAACGGCTTGTTAAGCTGGGTGAATTGCCTCTTGGACCTGCTTGGCTTACTCTGATCAACCTGTTGCTCTGGGCGAGGTTGATGTTGGGCTTGTGAAGTGGTAGCAATTTGGAGAGGTCTATTCTTCACCATACCAGACTCTTGTCCTCTTGGAAGCTGATCAAAGGCCTGGTCCCTGACTCGGACTGGTTGCTTCATGTTGGATCTGTCTTGGTGGAGTTGACTGATCATGGTCTTCAACTCTTCTTGCTCCCGAGCTAAACCTTGGATGAGAGCCCTTTGCCCCAGCATCTGGGTTTTCATTGTATCTACCTCAGCTTGTAGGCGTTTCAGCCGTTCGTCCTTGTCATCCTCGGGACTTTTCTTGGCCAGATTCCCCATGAGGAGTGTCCTTAACTCTTCCTGCCCCTTGGATAGGCTTAGAAAGATCTCCCTGAACTGAGTCTCTTAAGCATGAAGACCCTGGTTATCTTGTTGGGAAGCCATTGCTGAAATAAACAGCGAAGAAGGTAAGAGACCTGTACCAAGGGTACCTGTAATGAAATAATATGTATGATATGCATGCAATGTTTTCAAGGATCTCGCGGGGTGAACAAGAAAATTGTTTGAATTTTGTAGCTTGATTGAAGGAACTTCATGTTGTGGAGAGTCCTTCTTCAAGAGTCAAGGCTCACCATATCGAGTGGGTCATAGCCCCTGACAACTTTGGCTAGAGGAAAATAAATCCCCTTTGCCCCTTGCTGGACAGTTGGTTCATCATGACCTGCATCACAAGCCTTTGAGGTCCTTGAAATGGGTTAGTCCTTATGTAGGATGCATGCACTGGTATGATGTTATGCTATGCATGGAGTGATGTAAGTAGGCCCTGTAATGAGTCCCAATTAAGGACTGTAAACAAAACCTGCAAGGAACTCGTGTTGTTAGATAACAAGTATGCAAGTAGTTCAAGTATGAAGGCACACAAGTCACACAAAAGAGCCCTTAGATTTTAGGCCAACATGAAGTTTAGGTACTACCCTCTTTCAGTTTCGT
This sequence comes from Vicia faba, assembly GCA_948472305.1. NCBI lineage: Eukaryota > Viridiplantae > Streptophyta > Magnoliopsida > Fabales > Fabaceae > Vicia > Vicia faba. The sequence continues at coordinate 103,833,088 of OX451737.1, forward strand.
TGGTTAAGACCTGTCCTAGAAAATAGTAACCGGGTTCTAGAGGATCTCAATTTCACTGACTACCCTCAATCAGTCATAACTCCAGCGTCGCAATCTTTTCTTGCGGCCAGAACCATCGCGAGAGTTTGGCCTCAATGAGTGTAGCATACTGCTACTGTTCTATGGCCAAGTTGGGTCAATTTAGGGTTCTAAGGTCGGTTGGTGCTTAATGACTCCTCAGAAGACCCATATTCTCCTCGTTGCAACATAAGGGATATCGGTACAGACCAAGGTGCCACACCAATGTAGCCACTGTTTCACCCGTGTCGGTCTACGCCGGACAGGTCCCTCACAGCTTATGCTACCTAAAGGGTATTCCCCAGATCCGAGTTAGGATCTATGAAACTCTGATGCAAAGCCCACAAATATAAAAGCAAACAAAACAAGCAATTGAAATCAAAAGAGTGGTCTAATCCTAAGGTACACCTCACTTATAAATATCCCCAGCAGAGTCGCCAGTTCTGTGATCGGTGGAAATAGAACTGACTGTTTAAAGCTGGTTCGCGAAATGTCGCGGTAAGCAAGAGTCTCCACCGTCTTTTATTTTCTCCAACATGGACAGGACAAAAGCACAGCAAAATTCCTTATGAGATAGTTTCTCGGTTCGGGAGGTAGATTTATAGAAAGGGAAGGTGTTAGCACCCTTTCTATCCGTGGTTATCCACAGGCTCTTAGGTACTTGCTCTTATGTTTTCAAAAAATTGTTTGCTTTTCAAGTGTATGTGGGTTTTGAAAAAGTTTTGTTTGAAAAAACTTCTAGGTAACTCTTGTATCAGTCCTCAAGAGTGTATGAAGTATTTGTTTGAAAACTTTTTGAAAGTGTAGGTGAGAAAAGTTGTTTTTGTTTTTTGAAAGAGCAAGTACCCAGGAGAAATCTACCTACTCTAAGGAATTAGGCTGTGTAAGAGTCCTTTAGACAGTGCTATCCCACTATTGAGAAGTAGGAAGCACTGTCGTTGGAGGTGTTCAGGTCAATTCGAGTTTAGGGACAGTGTGGTCACCAGAGCAACAATAGGACACCTTAGAAGCTACCCTTATGCCATTGATCCTTTTTAATTCCGAGGCAACCGTTTCGAGGCAACTGGATCATGTCATGGACATAAGGACTTACTAAAACGTCCTATACTCGACGACCACGTTTCGAAGGCAAGGCAACAATGAGGCGTACCCTAAGAGTGGTGTGTGAATTTGTGTGTTGTTTTCATGTTATGTTTTATCTTGCACATGTATCATGGTGATCTACGCTTGTTTTTAATTTAGGCCATACATTCTTTCATGCAATTATAATTTAAAAGTACGGAAATTTAAATGCGGAAAGTAAAATCCTACGCTATTACAAGGCGCGGGTCTATACATCGCCAAATTACAAAGACCCGTTTTAATAAAAATGCGGAAAATAAATCCTAGTTACTATTACATGGCTTGAGCAATTACATAATATTCACAAGAAAATAAGAATAAATGCGCAAAAAGAATTAAAATAGAACATTCGAGGGCGTTGGACCCTTTTGAAATTAAATAGAATTAAAAGTTAATTAATTATTTAATTAAAAGAAAAGAAATGTTTTTTAGTTTTTTGGCATTTATGAGATAAAGAAATTAAAATTGAAGAGAAACCCTAATTCTAAGTTGTTTGTAATTATTAATGAAAAAATATGAAAGTTTAACCTAATTTACTAAATATTTAATATACATGTTCATTTACAAAAGTAATTAATAATTAATAATAATAATAATGATGAGAAAATTATTTAAAAAGAAAAGGTGAAAAAATATCAAAACCCTAATTCTACCTATTTTAATTTATTAAGAAAAACATTAAAGTTTTAAAACCTAAATTAACTAGTTAATTATTAAAGTTTATTTACAAAATAAATAATGGTTAAATTAATATTAACAATAATAAACATTTTTTATTTTTTGTATTTTTATTTTTATTATGAAAATTATTTTAGGAATTTTAAAGAAAGCAATTAAAATAATTAATATAATTAAGAAAGAAAACAAATAAAATTAAAAATTGATGCAAACCATGGGGGGTGTCTGGCCCTTTTAGGAGGTTTCTTGGAAGCAATTTGGCCCACTGAATACAAGCCCTTTTTGACTTTTTGTGCTTGCGTGTGGATCCATTGACTAGTGTATATCATGGACCTCCATTTATAGCCTTCAGATTGAAGCTCATGGGCGCGTGGCAGGCTTGGATGTGAACGTGCATGATGGACTTTGGATGAAGTGATACGCTGGAATACCTTGCAACAAAAATTATTAAGCGTATGAAGGGGACCTGGGAAATGAACCCAGGTCCCAGTACCTGCAGGACACCTCATCCACCAACTGAACCAACGCGTTTCTATGTTAATATAATGGAACACAAATAATATGTATGAAAAACAATATTATGCTTAAACAATCAAAAAACGCGCCAACATTCAAATTATCCAACCACGTTCAGACACCTCAGCGTCTTCTTCCTTTTTCTGCCTGTAACATAAACAAATAGCGGGGGTTTTAAACCCCCACTAAACAAGACCTGCAAAAATAGCGAATAGGACCTGGCCAAATATAAAAGGGCGCGAGGTCATGGTTAGCTTCGTCTTCATTTCACGAATCCAATGGCATAGGTTTGGTGGTTCAATTTTGCCATATGTGAAAACCCCTAAATTTGGAGCTCTGAAAACCTAATATCCTTTAATGGCATATTTGGATACAAGCGTCGTTGGTTCAATTAAATGCTACCAATAGCTTCAGAATATCAATATTAGTGTAAATCAATTAACAAAACACATGAACAATGCTTGAAAATTAAAACACGATAATGGATATGTTCATGAAGAAGGCGATGTTGTTCTATCAATTCTTGGGGCCTGGAGACCTGGTTTTGATTGTAATCGACTCCTGGATGCTTTGGCAATGTATTGGAATGCTTTTGGAGCTTCGAATTGTACTCTAACTAGGATTTCAGTTTCCAACTTTTTGTGAAAAAAATGCAATTTTGTTCTCTCTTTTCTGAGCAGCTTTTTTGTGTTTATGCATTAAGTTTAGTCTTGTATATGTATCTGAACGTGATTAGGTTAAGAAAACAAGCCCAAGGTCCATCCATTCATGTTTTGAAGATTTGATTTTCAATTATATCAATTTCAATCTTTTTGCCATGAAACCATTGCCAATCATGTAGAATCTTTCCTTTTTGAATGAGAAAAGATTTGCCACCTTGCCCTAATTTGATTTGCTGCACAAAAAAGATTTAAAAAGCATGATTTGATATTTTCTCATATTTAAATCTAATTAAATGAATTAATATGATTAAAAATTCAATTAATTAATTAAAAATAGGAAAATAAATCCCTTTGAGCTTAATGGGTCGTGCATAGCCTTTGGGTAATGATTCATGGAAGAATTTGTGGCCCATTAGCAATTTTGAAGCTTTTGAAGCAAAGTTGACTTTTCAAAGTTCCCAAAAATTTCCCAACTTCTCCAAGGCATAGCTTGCTCAATTTTGAAGCTATGAACATGTTCTTGGACATTTTGGAAAGGTCTTGAAGTCCTATAACCAATGCCTTTGGTCCCATGTCATTTTGATTTACCAATCTCAAGTTATGGTCTTTGACTTAAAGTGCCTTTTTGTTGACTTTTGAAAATGACCTATAATGTTGAAATTGATAACTTTTTGTGAGAGCATTTCTTGGACTTGAAGTGTGAAGATGAGTTGTAGGAAATGTCATTCTCTTCAAAATGAGCTTTGGATGGAATTTTTCTGATGAACCATGAAGAAGTTATGCCTTGGTCAATTTGCAGTTGACTTTTTCAACTGTCCAAAAATAGAAACTTTTGCATCTTGAGACTTTTTGAGCCATGCTTTGAGAATCATGATCAAGAATTGATCAAATGATGTTTGTGGCTTCAAAATGAGATGTTGACCAAAAATTTTGACTTTTGACTGTCAAATGACCATTTTGCCCCTGCAGTTGATTGTGAAGCATTTAGGGTTTTTGACTGGGCAACTTGGTGCTGTGAGTCTTGAAACTTGACATATGAATGCTTGACAATGTATGTAGGCATATGGGACTTGATTGGACCCTTGAAAACCTCAATTTCTTTGCAAGAACCAAAACCCTAATTTTGACAGTGTTAGGAGGCAATTGGACTGTGCAACCCTTGGGAGATTTTGAACCTTGATCTTGGAAAATCTTGAAGAATATGGGAGGGCAAATTTTGGGGTACAACAGTTTCCCCTGTTCAATCTTCTTAGACCTGAGGATGTAGATTGGCTTGCGCGCCTTTCGTAATCCGAAGGTGGAAGATGATTGAACACTAGAGTGCCCAGAAATTTGCACTCACATAGTAGAATGTCAGCAGTGTGGTGTAGGGAATGGGCTTACAGATGCCATTTGGAGACTGATGGATAGGAGGATGGGCTTATAGATGCCATCTGGAAGTGTGACAGTACCTTGTCGGGAATGGGCTTATTGATGCCATTTGGAGACTGTTGGTATGTGGATGGGCTTATAGATGCCATCTTGGTGCCGATCACGTAAGAGTTTCCTTAGCGAGAACTTGCGTACCTGAAAAAGAAAGATAATTACCTGGCCTGTTACAGGAGTCGATCTTCAAATTATTTATATAGATGTGCCCTGGCTGGTTACAGGAATCGAATCTTTAAACTCTTCGGACGTGCCCTGGCAAGATACAGGAATCGAGTCAGGAGAATACAATCGTCAACAGATACACCCTGGCAGGATACAGGAATCGGATCTTTAAACTCTTCAGACGTGCCCTGGCGAGATACAGGAATCGAGTCCGGAGAATATAGTCGTCAACAGATACACCCTGGCAAGATACAGGAATCGGATCTTCGAACTCATCAGACGTGCCCTGGCAGGATACAGGAATCGAGTCTGGTAATGTTAGTCGTCAACAGATACACCCTGGCAAGATACAGGAATCAGATCTTTAGTTGCGACCGTTGATGGTAATTATCTTTGTATTAACCTTTGTCCTGAAAAGACAAAACGTTAGTTATATGAAATGTCATGATGTTCTCAGAATGAATGAGATTGTATGTTCATGATGCATATATGCATGCTGTAATGTATGAGGATGTTATGTTTATGAATGTATTTTCGTCTAGGAAAGTAAATCCTTGACGAATGTCGGGACGTTAAATCCTGGGCTGATGTTGAAGGATAGTGCTTCGTTGTTTCCGCTAGGGATGATGGTTGCCAGAATACCGGTAGGAGAAGATGACTCCGTTGGGGAATAAACTTGGCGAATAGATTACTCTGTAGGGAGTGAACTCTGTGGGGAAAGAGATACTTTGCTGAGGTGTTGATGATAACTCCGCTGGGGATACCATTGATGTGTCATATTGATGAACTCCGCTGGGTGATAGGAAGAACTTCGCCGAGGACGATCTTTCCGTGGTAATTAGCTGAGGATAACCCAGTTATATCCTGGTGGGGAAATAACCTTCTGAATAAAGTCGGGGGACGCGCTCGTGCTCTGCAGGTGACAAGCTTCCAGAATCTACTGGGGATAAGCTTCCTGCTGGGGAGATTGATTCAACTCTCCTGGGGAAATCTTCAGACTGGACTCTCCTGGGGAAATTTTTGAACTGTATTGGGGAAGTGGCCCCGCTGGATGTCTAGTATACCGCCGGGGAACAATCTTAGATCAAGACTGCTGGGGATGCTTGATAAGAATGTTTGCATACTCCGCTGGGGAATGTTGAGATCTGCTGGGGATACCCGACTTCCTTAAGGCTGATAGAGTAGGCTAACTCTGCTTGGGGAGAGTGTTGCTGACTTGCTGGCTCACTCTCTGGGGGAACTAAGATATCTTGGTTGCATTCTTCATCCGAACTTACCTTGGTACCTTGGTGGACAGAGCGATTAGATCGCTTAGACAACTCATTATTGCCCCTGTTTCTGAGGTGAGGGAAGAAGATACCTGTGGAGGTGCTTGATGACTGCCGCTTGACAACTCTTCTTCTGGTAGGCAAGTGACGAGATGCTGGGACATAGTCGTACGCTTCGATCCCTAACTTTTTCCTGGACCGCCCTTTCGGGTTTTCAGTCCATCGAGATACCCATTTTTGCTCAAGCCGCCTTTTCAGGTTTTCGACTTGCCGGGTGTACAAATTTTTCCATTTCATCCCTTATTTTTGCCCGAACCCTTTTGGTTCGTCGGGAAGCCCTTATTTTTGCCTAGGTGCGCCAACCTAGCGGGTCTTTGATTATGCGTAGTATCTTTTTGACTATGTCCACGCTCTCGGGATGTAGGGAGGTGCCCCTGTTGTTGTGTTGCCATACCACCAGAAGATCCTCGTTCGATCGTCCAATGCCCCAAGTGACTCAAACGGAGATTTGCCCCAATTTGATTGGCCTTTTGAGAGATTCTCCGAATCTTGACTGGACTGCCCCAGATGATGGACAATGATCAGGCCATGCCCCTTGATTGGAAGTGCTTTTGTTCCTTAGACATTCTCCGTGCGAATTTCTATGCTGTTCAAACAAAAAGTCATATGCAAACAATGTTATTTTAAAAATGCAAAGCTTATGTCTGTCTTGAAGTTTTTTGAAAATGCATTTTTTCAGTAAAACCAGTGAATTTTGTAAAATGTGATGTCAACTCGTTATTTTACCGCAAGCCTTAAGGAGTCAGGATACCTTTCGTAACAGTATGCTTTCGAACTAACCCATGCTTCAGCTAGGACTTTTAAGGGTTATAACGTGGCCTGGTTCACGGTTTAAGAAACAAAGGATAAGGCTCAAAATGTGTTTGTACCCACCCGCTCTTCGTGATGTTCTTCAAACCTAAACTCAGTTGATCGCGCGTTAGACCTTGGTTGAGCCTTTGCTTTGATATACAAGTGATGATTCAGATATTGACAGTTTATTTGGAATAGGCAGTCGTTTCCTTTTTGTTGAGGGTTTGTAAGACCTCTTTCTTTTTTTTTTGATTTTGTTATCCCTGTTTTTTGCCTGAACTATTTCTTTTGTGATTACAGTCAGCGGGATGCCTCAGTTTTTGTAAGTCTCCTTCATAGGGTTTGACTTATTGGGCTTTTATTTTGAGATAATGACTGCCTGTCTTTATGATTATTCGGAACCATCACCATCTTTGTTTTGCAAGGACTTCTTTGGTGCCATTCGTTGTGCATCTGGATCAACCGAGAGAACTACCCTGCCCCAGGTTATGATTAAGGGTTTTAAATTTCGAAAAGAAAAACTCCTACTTCTTTGGCTCAGAGGGGTTGACGAGGGATTACCTTCCTTATAACTCCAGTGTTTAGGGATTGAAACAATGCCTGTACCTCATCAGCGGGGTTTGTCCAAAGGCAATTGAACTGTGCAACCCTTGGGAGATTTTGAACCTTGATCTTGGCAAATCTTGAAGAATATGGGAGGGCAAATTTTGGGGTACAACATTATTATATTATCAAACCCGTGCAAATGGCTTGGTGGTTGATGCGCTGGCTGGTGATCATTGGGACCTGGGTTCGATTCCCAGGTCCCCCAAAAAACTTCTATTATTTTTCTTTACAGGTTCATATGCAGCTTTCCAACAAGATGTCCACCATACGCTCTCACATCCCAGGCGTCAGGTGTCTTCAAGCAACAATCTAATGGCCATGAGATGATGACCATGGTACTCCCAAGTCAAAGCACGCGTGGATGATCTCAGAAAGTCAAAAGGGCTTGAGTTAATGAGCCAGAAATTCCAGACTTCACCTCCTAATGGGCCAACACACCCCCCTGGGTTCTTTTTCTTTCTTTCTTTATATTTTTTTTTTTATTATTTCTTTATTCTAATTATTTGCTATAATTATTTTTATTACTTAAATTAACCAAATTAATTTTTCATAATAAATTCAGAAAACCTAAAAAATATAATAATAATTATTATTATTAATTTCACCTTTTATTTATTATTTTTGTAAATAAACGTAATTAATTAATTTAGTTGTTTTAATTAGGTTAACTTTAATTATTTTCATAACAAATAAAATAAATTAGAATTAGGGTTTTCTTGACAATTTTAATTCCTTTTTATTTTATTTTCATTAAAACCTAAAAAACTAAAAAATACTTCTTTCCTTTTAATTAATTAATTAATTATCTCTAGGTTTAATTAAATGCAAAAAGGACCAAAAATTCATTCTTTTCTCAAAAAGGGTCAAAACCCTAAAGACTTCTCCGATTTAATTTCTATTTCACGCATAATATTTTTGATCATTATTTATGTAATTGCTCCGAGGATGTAATAGCGTTAAGTAGGACTTTTTATCGCTTTCTTTTAAATTCCCGCAATTTACTTTTCAAGGGTTATGTTTTTGGCGATGTAAATACCCGACGCCTTGTAATAGCGTAGATTTACTTTCCGCAATTTACTTTCCGCAAACTAATAACTGTTAACTATGCATGACAAGACTTGCCTGACAAATAAAATCAACCCGTAGCTCACCATAAAAATGTGCAAAGATAACTTAAACATGAAACCTGACACACATGCACATGCCACTCCTAGGGTACGCCTCACTTGGTTGCCTCGACGTGGTCATTGAGTATAGGGTGTTTTAGAGGTCGCCCTCCTGTCTAAAGATCCAAGTTGCCTCGAAACGGTTGCCTCGGATATAAAGGATCTAGGACATTAGGGTTACTGCTAAGGCGTCCTACTATTGCTTTGGTGACTACACATGTCCCTATAATCGAATTGACCTGAATAACTCCAACGACGGTGCTACCTACTTCTCAATAGTGGGATAGTACTGTCTAAAGGACATTTACACAGCTTAATTTCTTTTGAGTAGGTAGATTTTTCCTGGGTATTTTCTCTTTCAAAACACCAAAAATACTTTTCGTACCTACACTTTTCTGACAAAAGTTTTCAAACAAACACTTCATACACTCTTGAGGACTGATACAAGAGTTACCTAGAAGTTTTCAAAACAAACTTTTTCAAAACCCACAAACACAAGAAAAGCAAACATTTTTTGAAAACATAGTGAGCAAGTACCTAAGAGCCCGTGGATAACCACAGATAGAAAGGGTGCTAACACCTTCCCTCTCTATAATCTACCTCCCGAACCGAGAAACATCTCGAAAAGGAATTTTGCTGTGCTTTTGTCCTTTCCTTGTTAGAGAAAATAAAATACGGTGGCGACTCTTGCTTACCACGACATTTCGCGAACCAGCATTTCGAAACAGTCAGTTCTATTTCCACCGATCACAGAACTGGCGACTCTGCTGGGGAAATATGTTAAATAAGTGAGGTGTACCTTAGGATTAGATGATTCTATGTTTTCAATTGTATGCCTTGTTTGCTTTAATATTTGTGGGCTTTCGTCGGAGTTTCATAGATCCTAACCCGGATCTGGGGGAATACCCTTTAGGTAGCTGTGATACGGTGGGAGAACTGACTTGAGGTTTTGCGTTTGTTTTCGCAAATGTTTCGGTTGAGCAAGAGTCGCCACCGACTTTTTATTTTATCCTAAGGAAAGGTTAAAAAGCACAGCAAAAACCTTTGAGATGTTTTCTTGGGTTCGGGGAGTAGATTATAGAAAGGGAAGGTATTAGCACCCTTTCTATCCATGGTTATCCATGGGCTCTTAGTTACTTGCTTAGATCACTTGCCTTGAATTTTCAATTGTTTGAAATGGTGCTTTGTGTGTGGGTTTGAAAATGTTTTGAAAAGAGGCCAATGTGGTGGCAACCTTTGCAATGATTCATGTTTGAATGTATACAAAGATGTATGTATTTTGAAAAGTTTTCAATGTTTTTTGAAAGTTGTTTTTGGAAAGTGTTGTGATGTGTGGTTTTGAAAAGTAGGCAAGTGTTTTTGCAAGTTTGATTCAGGTAACTAAGAGTTTGTCTACCCCTAAATTTACTCAAAGGTTTTCTCTATGTTTTAACCCTTTTAACAATTTTGTTCCACCATTGTATTTGGTGGACAATCTTGTGTTAGGATGTGAACGGGATAGGCGCGGGTCATCGTTTAGACCATGATTGCAATAGTGCCAAGTGTCTTTGGGCAATTTTTTCTTTAAGGGACTTGATCATTTTTAGGCAACTTTTGAAAGCGTCATCGAGGGACTATGATCATTTGAATTGTTTTGTTTTGCCAAAGACACCTAACATGCACATGGCCCATTATTGAAGGCAACAAGTGGAGTAACCCTAGGGGTGCAAGTGTGATTGGTGTTGTCCATTTTCATGCTTTGTTATCTTTGAATTAGGTCAAGCTATTTGTTTGGTTAATTTTTGCATACAAACCCTAAGTCTATCATGGCATATTTAGAAAGCTTTTAAATGCAGAATTTAAAGTCCTAAATTATTACAACATAATTATGGGATGGGGGGTACAAATGTTCAAATGGGGGATATTTAGCAGGAAAAATTAAATCTAAACTATTACATCCAAATTGAATATACAAATTACTTAATGTACCAATAATTAAATAAAAATACAATAAATATGCAAGATGCAAAAAATGATTTTTATATGTATGTAAAAATGTTTTTCATGTGACAAATAAACAAAAATAAAAAGGTTAATTTTTTGGGTATTTTCATGTTTAGGGCAAAACCCTAATTTTGCAAATAAATAGTATTAATTATTTATTATATACAAAATTTATTAATTATGTACAAAAATAAATAAAAAAGAAGTATATTGTAAAAAAGTGATTTTTGAGGTCAAATATTAATAAAAATAAAAATGTATTATTTTTATGTTTTTATCCTAAATATTCTAATAAATATATAAGTATATATATTATATATTAAATATATTAAATATGTACAAAAAATAAGAATATTTATTATTTACGAAAAAAAAAAGTATATTTTTTAGAAAATGTTTTCAAAAGATAAAATAAAATAAAATCAGAAAATAAAAATGTATTTTGTATTATTTTTGTATTTTGAATAAAAAAGGTATTTTGTTTATTTATGTACAAGTTCAAAATAAAAACAAATAAAATCCAAATAAAATGCAAAAAATGTGAGAAAAATAATTTTAGTGTTTTTTCATGCTTGGATAAAAATATAAAATCAAAATCAAAAAGAAAAAATAAAAAATGACAAGTATATCATACAATGGGCCAGGGGGGTGTATGTGTGAAAAAGTGGTGTAAACAGAAAAGCAAAACAGGCTCAGCCCAAAGGTGGTTGTCTTCAACCTCCAGCACCTTCAAACACAAAAAACGCGCACTTCCTTCCATCCTTGTTATCTCTTGATTCCTTGACTTTTAACAAAAACTTACAACACAAACATTATAGAGCATCATGTCACGAGTTCATACATATAAAAAACTTGATCTAACTCTCAGAAATGAGAGAGAATTTCTTCTCCCCCAATTTCTGACCTAAGTTTTTTCCAATTTTCAGGTCCAAAATTCTCTCAGCATACACAACATAAATGAAAAGTAATTATATGGATGGCTTCAGGGCTATGATTAGAACATGCTTTCTTCACAAACTTAAGCCTAAATATGCTTGGATAGAGAGATAGAAGTTCAAAAACTTACCTGTTCATCTTGAATCGTGTATGACAATGGAGGTACTTTCAATGCAATGTGAGGACTTGTATAGCTTGCTTGAGGTCCAGGGATGCTTCTCCAACCTCTAGCTTGCTTTGAAACTAACTGAAATGAACTATGGAAGTTAACCTGCACAACTGAAAAAATGAAAATGGTAAACTTGATTAGAGGTGTTACAGTCTGTAGCTAGGGCTTGGGATAGCTTGTATGGATGTTATGGAGTGTGTATGAACCAGCTTTGGCCAAAACGCACAAGCAAACTGAGTTGTGCAACTCAATCTGCAGGGATGCCCTGTTTTGTGCAGCAAAATGGTGTTTTGATGTTTATGGAGGTATTGAAGGTGGTTGGCTCGTGTTTTTGGTCAGGTTTGATGTTTGGAAAGTGTTCAAGAAGTTTGCTTTGGCTAGTTTTTGCAGCAATGAGAGATGGTGTTCAATATGCAAAGTTTCTTCCAATGTAAGCAAAAGTTGCCAAGTTGGGTTATAGGCCAAGGCAGGTCCCTCAAGCATGCTGCATAATCTCTCTTTGATCAGTGGGATTAGTCCATAAACTTGTGCCTAGAAGATATGCTTTGTACTTCTTGGATTTGTGTTTGACATAAAGTTGTGCTTTATAAGAATGGATAACTTTCTTTTCCTATATATGGATTAATTTGGCATGTAATGGTTAAACACAAGATATGGCTTAAACACAAATGATTGGCATTAAATTATTGAGTGTGGATGAGATAAAAGGCCTGTAATCAAGTTGTGCAAGCTGAGTTCAAAAATGCCTAAGTTATGAACATGAAAATGGCCATGAACAAAGTGACTTTTGCCCATATTGACAAATTCGATTATCCCTAACCACAAGGGTGTTTGAGAAGTTCTTGGACAATTTGGAAAGCTTGGAATGAGTACTACAATCCATCTTTGTAATGCAAATTGAAATTCCAAGTGGAAGCATGTGAAAAGTGGCCATGAAGTTGGGCAAAAATCCTGCCTAGAATAGGTCAAAAAATTTCTAAGTTAAGAATGTTTTGCACCCTTGTTCCAAAAATCATAACTTGAGCTACATGCTTCTTTTAAGGAAACTTTGTGAATGAAAGTTGTAGATTTTGCAATGTACTATAACTTTCATGTTTTGAGTTTTGTTTGAATCCAAATGTATCTTGATGAAAAAATGGGACAAAGTTAGGAAAAAATTAGGAATTTTCATAACTTAGAAAATTTCTATGTTATGAAATTTCTTCATTTCAAACCCTAATTTGTGATTTTTGATATCTTGATGAACAAGTTTCATAATTTGACATGTCTTGATGAAAAATGAATCTTGACACTTGATTTTGACCAAAAAGTCAAAGTTTGACTTTTCAGTACACAATCAAATTTTGCTCAGTTGACTGGAAAATTCATCTGTCAATCTTGTGCATTTGGGATCTTTTGAACTTGTTGAACATGTCAAGACAATGCCATTGGGCCCTTGAGTCCATATGTGAGCTTGGTTTGCCATTGGCTAGGTCAAACAGTCAAAAATTGCCTTTGTGCAGTCAAAACCCTAAAAATGACCATTTTGCCCTTTTGGTGATCTGCTCAAATTTCTTGTGGAATTATGATCCAAACTTGATCAAATTGTCCATATGAGTTCATAATGTTGATGTGGGTCAAAAATCATGAGGTTTGACTGTCAATTGACCACAGTTGACTTTTTCCCCAATACAACTGATTTCTAGGTCAACTGTCCAATTGACTGGGCAAAGATTGGAATCAAGACTTGAAACTTGGTATGGATAAACTTGTGAGTCCAACATGAAGCATGAAAGTCACTTTGGGCATTTTAGGTCAAAACATCTTTGTGCAAACTCAAACCCTAATTTGGGTCAACAGTGCAAGGAGGAGTCTTGAGCAGAGCAAACCCTAACTTGATCTTGAGCTCCAAGGGTCTTGTGATGAGAAAATGTTGAGGAAATGGGAGGGCAAATTTTGGGGTACAACAGTTGCCCCTGTTCAATCTTCTTGAACCTGAAGAGTTAGATTGGCAAGTTTGCCTTTCGCGACTCGAGGGTAAAAGGAGATTGGACACTAGAGTGCCCTGAAATTTGCACTCGCATGCTGGAGTATCAGTAATGTGATGGCAGGAATGGGCTTATAGATGCCATCTGGAGGTGTGACAGAACCTTGTCGGGAATGGGCTTATAGATGCCATTTGGAAGTGTTGATCGCGTAAGAGATTCCTTAGCGAGAACTTGCGTATTTTGAGAAAGGAAGATGGTTTCCTGGCCTGTTACAGGTGTTGATCTTCAAACTCTTCATGCAGATATGCCCTGGCTAGATACAGGTATCGAATCTACAATTAATTGCTCACAGATATGCCCTGGCTAGATACAGGAATCGAATCCGGAACTTCAAAAGGTTTCTTACAGACGTGCCCTGGCTGGATACAGGTATCGAATCTCCAAACTCTTCATGCAGACATACCCTGGCTGGATATAGGTATCGAATCCACAATCAAATACTCACAGATATGCCCTGGCTAGCTACAAGAATCGAATCTGGAACTGGTCGTCTACAGATATGCCCTGGCTGGATACAGGTATCGAATCTGGAATTGGTCGTCTACAGATGTGCCCTGGCTGGATACATGTATCGAATCTCTAAACTCTTCATGCAGATATGCCCTGGCTGGATACAGGTATCGAATTTGGAAATCAATCACTCACAGATATGCCCTGGCTAGATACAGGAATCGAATCTGGAATTGTGACAGTTGATAGTAATCATCTTTGGATTGACCTTTTCCTGAAAAGGCAAAGCATCAGTTGTATGCAATGTCATGATGTATGAAATGCATGATGTCATGATGCTCAAAATGAGATAGTGTTGTATGCACTTTATCATGTATGTAAGCATGATGTATGAAATGTGAAATGTCTATGAATGTATTTCCGTCTAGGAAAATAAATCCTTGACGACTGCCGGGAGTTTGTTGAATCCTGGGCTGATGTTGAAGAGTAGAGTTCTTCGCTTCCGCTGGGGATGATGGTTGCAAGAATAAACTAGTAGGAGAAGATGACTCCGTTGGGGAATAAACTTGTTGGAGAGATTACTCTGCGGGGAATTACTCTGTGGGAAGAGATACTTCGCTGAGGTTTTAATGAGAACTCCGCTGGGGATTCCACTGATAAGTTATGTTGGGGAATTTGATGAACTCCGCTGGGGATAGGAAGAACTTCGCCGAGGACGAACTTTCCGTGGTAATTAGCTGAGGATAACCCAGTTATAAGCCCTGATGGGAAATAACCTTTGAATATAGTCGGGGAGAGACGTATGTACTCTGAAGGGAATAAGCTTCCAGAATCTACTGGGGAGGACGATTCAACTTTCCTGGGGAAACTTTTCAGATTGTACTGGGGAAAGGTTCCACTGGGGTGTCTTGTATTCCGCCGGGGAACAATATTATATTAAGACTGCCGGGGATGCTTGCTGAGGAATGTCTATACTCCGCTGGGGAATGTTGAGATCTTCTGGGGATACCCAACTTCCTTAAGGCTGACAGTAGACTAACTCGGCTTGGGGAGAGTGTCGCTGACTTACTAGAGATACTGTGCCTTTTCAGGGCTGATGGGAGACCAACTCTGCCTGGGGAGAGTATTGCTGAAATCTGGTCTTACTCTGTGGGGAGTTGAGGTAACTTGGTTACATTCTTCAGCCGAACTTACCTTGGTACCTCGGTGGGCAGAGCAACTAGATTGCTTTGGACAACTCATTATTGCCCCTGTTTCTGATGTCACCTGCAATTAATCCTTTGTTTTGCATGCAAGTATTTATGAGTTAGCAATTAATGTCAAATGCATATATCAAAAATGAACATTGGACGTTCTTCGCAAGACAAAACAGAAAAAGGAAAAACAATTGGCAATTTGTCTGAAAAATGAGCTTGAATTGATTTTTGAATTTTCCTATAAATAGACGTTTTATGTACAGGAGGCTGATGTCCTAGGAAGAGAACGCCGCCTAACAAGATAGAGTTTATACAATTTTGTGAAAAGGAAACAAAATAGCTATGTGAAAAATAATCCCACTGGGTTCCAACTCTGCTATCACCTTTATGTCTTCAAGCGTCTCATCACTTTGCTGCTTGGTTGAAGAGGAATCTGATTGATTTGAGCCCGATAGTTGATGCCGAATTCTGGATGCAAGGTGATCCAATGAGACATAGTATTACACTTTATCCCTAACTTTTTCCTGGACCGCCCTTTCGGGTTTTCGGTCCACCGGGATACCCATTTTTGCCCAAGCCGCCTTTTCAGGTTTTTGACTTGCCGGGTGTACAGATTTTTTCATTTCATCCCTTATTTTTGCCCGAACCCTTTTGGTTCGCCAGGAAGCCCTTATTTTTGCCTAGGTGTGTCAACCTAGCGGGTCTTTTATCATGCGTAGTATCTTTTTACTATGTCTGCATTGGCGGGGTGAGGAAGGTCGTCACCATCTATGGTGGTTAGAATCATAGCTCCTCCTGAGAAGATATGTTTAACCACAAATGGCCCTTCATACGTAGGGGTCCATTTTCCCCTGGGATCACTTTGAGAAAGAATGATGCGCTTGATCACCAGATCTCCGACTTGATACTCTTGTCGTCTGACCTTCTTGTTAAATGCCGTGATCATCCGTTTTTGGTACGTCTGACCATGACAAATAGCAGTGAGTCTATTTTCGTCAATTAGGTTTAATTGATCAAGTCGAGTCTGCATCCTTCATTATCCGGAGAGAGGGTATCTGGACTTCAATAGGCAAGACTTCCTCCATGCCATAGATCAAGGAAAAGGGAGTTGCCCCTGTTGACGTCCGTGCTGAGGTACGATACCCATGGAGGGCAAACGATAACATTTCGTGCCAATCTTTGTAGGTCACTGTCATCTTCTGCACAATCTTCTTGATGTTTTTATTCGCTGCTTCTACAGCCCCATTCATCTTCGACCGGTAGGGAGAAGAGTTATGGTGCTGTATGTTGAATTGCTCGCCGAGCTCAGTGATAATCTTATTGTTAAGATTGGTACCATTGTCTGTAATGATCCTCTCAGGTACACCGTATCGACAGATCAGGTTGTGCCGAATGAACTGTGCCACGATGTTCTTGGTAACGGTAGCGTAGGAAGCTGCTTCAGCCCATTTTGTGAAGTAATCAATCGCTACCAAGATGAAGCGGTGCCCGTTAGTTGCCGTAGGTCGGATCTCGCCGATCATATCAATGCCCCACATTGCAAAAGGCCAAGGTGCTCTCAAGACGTTTAGAGGAACCGGAGGAATGTGCACCTTATCAGCATAGATCTGGCATTTATGACAAGTTCGAGAATGCTGATAACAGTCAGCTTCCATTGTGGACCAGAAATATCCTGCCCGAAGGATTTTCTTTGCCATGGTATGTCCACTGGAATGTGTTCCGAATGTACCTTCATGTAGTTCCGTCATGATCTTTTCTGCTTCAGTCTTATCCACACACCGCAGTAAGGTTGAATCATGGTTTCGCTTGTATAGAATGCCATTGCTGAGGAAGAACTTTGCCGCAAACCTTCTCAGGAACTTTTTGTCATTAACAGATGCACCTTCGGGGTATTCTTGAGCTTCAAGGTACCTCTTCACTTCATGATACCAGAGTTTTTTTGTTACCTCTACAGCCTCGAGATCACAGCAATGTGCAGGTTCATCCAACTTCCAAATAATGATCCAGGGAGCCTCGTTATCCCATTTGACTTTGAACATGGAAGACATCGTAGCTAGTGCGTCCGCTAACTGATTCTCCTCTCTTGGGAAGTGCTCAAAAGTTATCTCCTAGAAGTGGGGAAGCAATGTCAGCACGTACTCCTTATAAGGAATAAGATTTGGGTGTTTCGTATCCCACTCGCCTTTGATCTGATTGATCACGAGAGCGGAATCTCCGAAGACACTCAGAAACTTGATCCTTAAGTCGATTGCAGCTTGAAGACCCATGATATACGCCTCATACTCTGCCATGTTGTTGGTGTAGTTGAAACATAGCCGGGCAGTAAGTGGAGTATGAGTGCCTTTAGGGGATATGATCACAGCGCCGATACCATTACCCAAAGCGTTCAAGGCTCCATCAAAGTGCATAGACCATCGGGATCCTTCCTCAGGTCCTTCATCCGGTCCAGGTACTTCACAATCAGTCACCACCATAATATCCTCATCTGGAAATTCAAAGTTCATCGACTGGTAATCGTCCACTGCCTGGTGTGCCAAATGGTCTGCCAATACACTTCCCTTGATTGCTTTCTGAGTCGTGTACTGGATGTCGTATTCCGTCAAGATCATCTGCCATCTTGCTATTCTTCCGGACAAGGCGGGCTTTTCGAATATGTACTTGATTGGATCCATTTTTGAAATCAACAGAGTAGTGTAAGTCAACATATACTGTCTCAGCCGGCGAGCAGCCCATACTAAAGTGCAACAAGTTTTCTCGAGCAGTGAGTACCGGGTCTCACAGTCGGTAAACTTTTTGCTAAGGTAATAAATGGCGTGTTTTCGGCCAGACTCGTCATGCTGCCCCAGCACACACCCCATTGAGTTGTCAAGTACTGTCAAGTATAGGATTAGAGGTCTCCCTTCAACCGGTGGCATAAGAATGGGTGGTTCTTGGAGATACTCTTTGATCTTTTCGAAAGCGGCCTGAAATTCATCGTTCCAACGTACTACTTGATCCTTCTTCAGCAGCTTGAAGATTGGTTCACAGGTAGCAGTTAAATGTGAGATGAATCGGGCAATGTAGTTCAACCGTCCTAGAAAGCCCCTGATTCTTTCTCTGTCTTGGGGGTTGGCATCTCTTGTATGGCTTTCACTTTGGCAGGGTCCACTTGAATGCCTTTGTCGCTTACGACGAAACCTAACAATTTTCCAGATCTCACCCCAAAGGTGCATTTGTTTGGGTTCAACCTCAGCTTGTACAACTTCAGACGGTCAAACAGCTTCCGTAGATGGTCAAGGTGTTCCTCCTCAGTTTGGGACCTTGCAATCATATCATCGACGTATACTTATATCTCATGGTGGATCATATCATGAAATAAAGCAACCATGGCACGTTGGTAGGTTGCACCAGCATTTTTCAACCCAAAAGGCATGACCTTGTAGCAAAAAGTGCCCCACTGAGTGAAGAAGGTGGTCTTCTCCATGTCTTCAGGAGCCATCTTGATTTGATTATAACCGGAGAAACCGTCCATGAAGGAGAATACTTTATGCTGAGCAGTGTTGTCAACCAGAACGTCGATATGAGGCAGAGGGAAATCATCCTTAGGGCTCGCCCTGTTCAAATCCTTGTAATCAACACACATTCGGACCTTACCATCTTTCTTCGGCACTGGAACCACGTTGGCAACCCACTGAGGGTAAGAAGTCACTGCTAGAAACCCGGCATCAAATTGTTTCATAACCTCAACTTTGATTTTCTCGGACATTTCTGGACGCATACGGCGGACCTTCTGTTTTACCAGAGGGCATTCTTCCTTGGTAGGCAGATGATGAACCACAATGTCGGTGTCCAACCCAGGCATGTCTTCGTAAGACCAGGAAAAGATTTCCATATAATCATGCAGCAACTGAATCAACCGTTGTTTCACACTGAGCTCTAGATTGGCACCAATCTTGACTTCCATTCTGTCTGTCTCAGTACCCAGATTTACCGTTTCAACTGGCTCTTCATGTGGCTGAATGGCCCTCTCTTCCTGGAGTAGCAGTCTTGCAAGTTCGCCAGGAACTTCGCAATCATCTTCACCTTCGTCTTCGGCTAAGTTGATCGGATTTTCGAAGTCATAACTGGCGGTAGCAGAGTCGTTACCAGTGAGATCCAGTGTGGATTGGAACCTGTATAAGTGAGTGTGTGTAAATATAGCTGTTTTGCAATATATAATAAAGAAATAAAAGGAGCGCAAGATTTTGAAATGCAACAAACATCCAATGTTTTTATTGATGATATATGAAAATGACACACAAAAGCCCTCACAAATGAAGCCACGGTGCCCCGGGTAAGACACCGAGCCATAAAAGTTTCAACATATTGTTTGTTACAAATTCAAAACAAAAGAGTTCATTACTGAGTGACAAAAGTAATAGGTGTGAAGTCTTTGGCAGTCCAGTTGCTTGGTCCACCGTCGGTTGTTGGGTAGATCCAGCTGTCGAATTCAGATTCCTCCACGTCGTCTTCAATAGCATTTACTCCCGGGTTGGTGATGAACACAAGAGGTTTTCCAATTCTTGCCTTACGAACAGCCCTCTGAGCCTCTGCAGTGAAGCCCAAGACAAATTTGTCAGTCTTTGGAGTGAAATCAGGAAGTTGGCCCCAGTTTGCGCACTCACCCCTCTCAATAACAGCCCGGGCATCCCTTAAGGAAGCCATCTTCAAAGGAGGGTCTTCAATCACAGTTTCAGCTGATGCCAGTGTCTGAGGCACTTCTTCAAAGTGCTGGAATGGAGTCTCAATTAATTCCCCATCCATTTCTATGTACCGGAACGAATTGAGGTGGCTGACCATATATTCTTCCTCCCCCTGAACTGTCACGATCTTCCCCCTAACCGGGTACTTAAGCTTCTGATGTAGTGTGGAGGTCACAGCTCCAGCCTTGTGGATCCATGGACGACCCAGAAAACAGGAATAGGATGGTCGGATATCCATCACATAGAAAGTAAAATCAAAAACTTGAGAGCCAACCCTGATTGGAATGTCAACTTCACCATGTACCATCCTTTTCGAACCGTCAAAGGCTCGGACAATAATGTTACTAGGCTTGAGCTCCAAACCCTCACAATCCAACCTATCTAGGGCCTTCTTGGGTAATACGTTCAATGAAGAACCGGTGTCTACCAACACATGGGCAAGAGTAGTGCCCCTGCATTCAATGGAGACATGCATGGCGTCGTTATGGTTCTTTCCTTTGGCAGTCAAATCGGCGTCAGAGAAGCCCAAACCATTATCAGCAGTCAAGTTGGCCACACAATCGGTAAATTGATCAACAAACGTTTCTTGTGGCACATGGGCCGTCTTTTGGAAGGAAATCAGGGCCTTGGCATGGGCCTCTGAACACAACAACAATTATAGCATAGAAATCTTTGATGGGGTGTGCCCCAACTGCTAAACTACATTGAAATCACTCTTCTTAATGATCTTGAGAATCTCTTCCATCTCTTGCTGGGAAGCTTCAACATTGGTTGTCTTTGGTGCCTCCGTCAGGGTAGGAAAATCAGTAGCAATCCCTTTGCCCCGAGCGTCAGATGACTCGGCAGCGGGGGTAGAAACAAGAACTTGATCAGGAAGGGAAGCAGGCACACTTGCAGGTGTGATGACAAGAGGTCTCTGAATAGCTGGTGGCATAATATCTGGTGAGAACAGCCTACCACTGCGAGTAACCTTGGCAGGCCCGGTGATGTTACTGACGCCGGTATTAGTATCAAACTCTTGCTTTACTCCAAGAACATAAACATCTGCCCCATAGTGCCATGGGACAGCTTTGTCGGATGTATAAGGGAGGGGCCCCAGAACAGTGATGATGATAGGAGCAATCTTCTGAGTGGACATGATTTTGACAGGCTTCTTCGAAGGAGCCTTAGGAGGGTTGTTGAAAATAGTGACAATAGAAACTTCTTCAGTAGGGACAGCAGGAACAACAATCTTCTCGAACAAGATCTCTTTTCTATCCATCAGGCTTTGGATACCTGATTTCAGCAAAGGACAACCAACAGGTGAAACAGCACATAGAAGGCAACCTTTACCATATCCCGGAAATAAACCGGCTAGCAACAGGTTCCTTTTGACGGTCAATAACGTAGTAACAATCTCTTCCACGGAGGCTACATACGGGTCTTCTTCCACAACATTCACTCCATGCTGGGGCATGGGGGCAGTCACAACATTGGGCCTTTCGGGCGCCTCAAACTGTATTTCTTTAGCATCAATAAGGTCCTGAACCTCATTCCTCAGAGCCCAGCAATCATCCGTAGTATGCCCCGGGCTATCAGAGTGATAAGCGCAACGGGCGTTGGGGTTGTACTTTGGAGAAGTTGTGTTCACTACCTTCGGAGCTTCTTTGACAGTTACCAGATTGGTTGACAATAGTTGCGGAAATATCTGAGACAGGGTCATACTGAGCCGAGTGTACTGCCTTTTGGGTCTCTCACCCCTTGGTTGGTTGTATTGCTGAGGAGCAGCAGCAGGCTTTGAAATTACTAACGCATTGACAGCTTGGCGGCGCTCCGGTTTAATTTGTCTTCTGGGACCATAAACAGCACTGGCTTCCTTCTTGAAGGGCTTCTTTTCAGTACTCGAGGGGGCACCTTTCTGTATCTTCCCCGACTTGATACCAGCTTCTATTCTCTCACCAGTCAAGATCAAATCTGTAAACCCAGCAGAAGAATTACCAATTAGATGGTTGAAGAATGGACCGGACAGGGTCCCTAAGAACATGTCGACAAGCTCACGGTCCGTCAAAGGTGGTTGCACTCTACCAGCCAGGTCTCTCCACTTTTGCGCATACTCTTTGAATCCTTCGCCCGTCCCCAGTGACATACCCTGGAGTTAGGTACGCGTAGGAGCGAGGTCGGAATTGTACTGATATTGTTTATAAAATGCAGTAGCCAAGTCTTCCCAGTTTCGGATACTAGCTCCATCCAGCTGATAGAACCATTCGAGTTGAGACCCCGAAAGGCTATCCTGGAAGAAATGGATCCACAGGTTCTTGTCTGCAGTGTAAGGTTGGATCTTCCTTATATATGATCTGAGATGCAGCTTAGGGCAAGAAGCCCCGTCGTACTTCGCAAAGGCAGGCGCCTTGAACTTGTGTGGGATCACCACCCCAGAAGATAAACCTAGATCTCCAAAATCCAGCCCCGGCACATTTTGAATCTCCATGGCACTTAAACGGTCCTCTAGTTGCTTGTACCTGTCTTCAGTAGGAGGGTACTGTTCATCATTGTAATCTGTCTCGTTGTCGGAGACCATAGGACTAGGAGCCATTCCCCCTTGGGGATTGTCTTTCTCCGCAGAGGAAGTAGCCTGATCAGCCTCATTATGTAGTGTATTCCCAAACCTGCGTCCAGTGTTGAACAACGCAGTCCTCTTCTTCTTCTTCTTCTTCTTCAAGAGCAGAGTCTTCAACTCTTGTTGACCCTGGGCTAAGCTCATGACCAGCTCTTGAAACTGGGCGTTTCTGGGCCTGGAGGGCCTTGATAGCTTGTTCGGTAGTAGGCTCGGAAGACATGATGATTGGGTGCTGAAATAAACAGCGAAGAAGATTAAGCAACCTGTAGAAGGATGGTACCTGTTATGCATATGATGCAATGAGATGCTTATGATTTATGTTTTCAAAGATAATCGGGATTCAACTTTGTAGACAAAAAGGAAACACACTTCATTAGATTCAAACTTTAAATTGTTCAACAATTTTCCCTTAGGCATTACAAGAATGAAAATACTGAAAAGGAAATAAAAGTTGTAAAAGAAACATCCAAAGCCCATTAGTGCTCCCATGGCCTCCTCTTCTCAGTACGGATATAGTCATTCAGGATCCGCTCTTCCTCCAATTGCTTAGTCAGCTTCTAGATCTTCTGTTCTTGTTCATTGAACTTTTCCCGATAATAATCCCGCTCTTCCTGTAGCTGCGCCCAAGATCTCTTTAGTGTATCAACATCAGTGGGTATCTAAGGAGGGAGGACAGTTGGAGGAACTCCGTCTTCATCAGAAAATTCAAGAATGATAGGCCTGACAGCTTCGTATGGCATACCTAACTTCTGAGCAAGGATGCGAACCCATCTGCAGTAGGGTTCCATTGGTAGAGAAGTCTTCGATCCTAACTCATGTGGGTCAGCTTTGTGAATTCTGTCCCAAGCCTTGATGAATCTTCGGTGTAGCTCGTCACTGTCTACCTGAAACTCAAAACTGATGTGAGGCACCAACATCTCATGAGGCCCTGCTCTTCTGGCTCTTCCAAACTGACGGAGAGCTAAACATGGATTATAAGAGATTCCTCCCTGGGTACCGATTAATGGAACATTAGGATATTCTCCGCAACGATCAATAATGGCTATCTCGTCCAAACCTCTGAGAGTCCAAATGATGTCCTTATTAGTGAGAGACATTAACCTATGAGCCCAACCCTTTCCTTCTTCATTCTTCAGCACGAACTTAGGAAGGTGCGAAATAAACCACCTCACTAACAAAGGAGCACAACACCATGGAGTTCCCCGTCTTCGGGCAGTACGAGCATAGAGTTGTTGCAGGATATCACCCAAGAGAGTGGGTACAGGGTTCCGAGACATGAAAATCCTTATGGAGTCGACATTAATAAAGGTATCAGGATTTGGAAACAATACCAGACCATAGATTAAAAGAGCCAGAATGTCTTCGTACGCCTTGAAGTCTAAGTCATTCCAGAAACTATTAGCTTTGCCAACCAGAAATTTAACCAAAAATCCCTTAACTCCACTTCTAGTTTCCCAGTTAGCCATTACCTCTTATTTGGTCAAGGGAAGAGCTGCAGCAATCTCTTCAGGCCTAAGAGTCTTCTCCCAACCAGTGAACGGAGTCTGCTCCAAAACAGGGATACCAAGCAAATCAGAGAATTCTTCCAGGGTAGGGACCAGCTGGAAGTCTTGAAAGGTGAAACAATGATACAGGGGATCTTAAAACTGGGTCAGGACACTCATCAGTTGTTAGTCCCACTTTGAAGTGACTAAACAAAGGAGAGAACCATGCCTCTTGATGAAGGAAGTAGTGTTTGGAATCCTACCAACCAGATCCTTGAGCAAAGTAGGTGGTTGAACAAAGTTGAGCCGGATAGTATTCCTACGCACGGGCATCATGATGTCCTACAAAACAGAGCAAAGATGAAACCCTCTTGTCTTTGAAATGGGTCAGTCCTTATACAGGATGCATGCAATGGTATGATGGTATGATGTTATGGTAAATCATACCACAAGTATTCACAAAGGCAAGCATGATAAGGCACACAAGTCACACAAGACAACCCTTAGGGTTTAGGCCAGCATGAAGTTTAGGTATTACCCTCTTTCAGTTTTGTTGGTTAAGACCTGTCCTATCAAAAGTAATCGGGTTCTAGAGGATCTCAATATCATTGTCTACCCTCAATCGGTCATAACTCCAGCATCGCAATCTTTTCTTGCGTCCAGAACCATCGAGAGAGTTTAGCCTCAATGAGTGTAGCATACTGCTACTGTTCTATGGCCAAGTTTGGTCAACTTAGGGTTCTAAGGTCGGTTGGTGTTTAATGACTCCTTAGAAGACCCATATTCCCCTCTTTGCAACACAAGGGATATCGGTACAGACCAAGGTGTCACACCAACGTAGCCACTGTTTCACCCATGTCGGTCTACGCCGGACAGGTCCCTCACAACTTATGCTACCTAAAAGGGTATTCCCCAGATCCAGGTTAGGATCTATGAAACTCCGATGCAAAGCCCACAAATATAAAAAGCAAACAAAGCAATCAATTGAAAACATGTAAATGATCTAACCCTAAGGTAACCCCACTTTTAAGTTATCTCCCCAGCAGAGTCGCCAATTCTGTGATACGGTGGGAGAACTGACTTGAGGTTTTGCGTTTGTTTTTGCAAATGTTTCGGTTGAGCAAGAGTCGCCACCAACTTTTTATTTTATCCTAAGGAAAGGTTAAAAAGCACAGCAAAAACCTTTGAGATGTTTTCTTGGGTTCGGGGAGTAGATTATAGAAAGGGAAGGTATTAGCACCATTTCTATCCATGGTTATCCATGGGCTCTTAGTTACTTGCTTAGATAACTTGCCTTGAATTTTCAATTGTTTGAAATGGTGCTTTCAATTGTTTGAAATGGTGCTTTGTGTGTGGGTTTGAAAATGTTTTGAAAAGAGGCCAATGTGGTGGCAACCTTTGCAATGATTCATGTTTGAATGTATACAAAGGTGTATGTCTTTTGAAAAGTTTTCAATGTTTTTTGAAAGTTGTTTTTGGAAAGTGTTGTGATGTGTGGTTTTGAAAAGTAGGCAAGTGTTTTTGCAAGTTTGATTCAAGTAACTAAGAGTTTGTCTACCCCTAAATTTACTCATAGGTTTTCTCTATGTTTTAACCCTTTTAACAATTTTGTTCCACCATTGTATTTGGTGGACAATCTTGTGTTAGGATGTGAACGGGACAGGCGCGGGTCATCGTTTAGACCATGATTGCAATAGTGCCAAGTGTCTTTGGGAAATTTTTTCTTTAAGGGACTTGATCATTTTTAGGCAACTTTTGAAAGCGTCATCGAGGGACTATGATCATTTGAATTGTTTCGTTTTGCCAAAGACACCTAACATGCAACATGGCCCATTATTGAAGGCAACAAGTGGAGTAACCCTAGGGGTGCAAGTGTGATTGGTGTTGTCCATTTTCATGCTTTGTTATCTTTGAATTAGGTCAAGCTATTTGTTTGGTTAATTTTTGCATACAAACCCTAAGTCTATCATGGCATATTTAGAAAGCTTTTAAATGCAGAATTTAAAGTCCTAAATTATTACAACATAATTATGGGATGGGGGGTACAAATGTTCAAATGGGGGATATTTAGCAAGAAAAATTAAATCTGAACTATTACATCCAAATTGAATATACAAATTACTTAATGTACCAATAATTAAATAAAAATACAATAAATATGCAAGATGCAAAAAATGATTTTTATATGTATGTAAAAATGTTTTTCATGTGACAAATAAACAAAAATAAAAAGGTTAATTTTTTGGGTATTTTCATGTTTAGGGCAAAACCCTAATTTTGCAAATAAATAGTATTAATTATTTATTATATAAAATTTATTAATTATGTACAAAAATAAATAAAAAAGAAGTATATTGTAAAAAAGTGATTTTTGAGGTCAAATATTAATAAAAATAAAAATTTATTATTTTTATGTTTTTATCCTAAATATTCTAATAAATATATAAGTATATATATTATATATTAAATATATTAAATATGTACAAAAAATAAGAATATTTATTATTTACAAAAAAAAAAGTATATTTTTTAGAAAATGTTTTCAAAAGATAAAATAAAATAAAATCAGAAAATAAAAATGTATTTTGTATTATTTTTGCATTTTGAATAAAAAAGGTATTTTGTTTATTTATGTACAAGTTCAAAATAAAACAAATAAAATCCAAATAAAATGCGAAAAATGTGAGAAAAATAATTTTAGTGTTTTTTCATGCTTGGATAAAAATATAAAATCAAAATCAAAATCAAAAAGAAAATATCAAAAATGACAAGTATATCATACAATGGGCCAGGGGGGTGTATGTGTGAAAAAGTGGTGTAAACAGAAAAGCAAAACAGGCCCAGCCCAAAGGTGGTTGTCTTCAACCTCCAGCACCTTCAAACACAAAAAACGTGCGCTTCCTTCCATCCCTGTTATCTCTTGATTCCTTGACTTTTAACAAAAACTTACAACACAAACATTATAAAGCATCATGTCACGAGTTCATACACATAAAAAACTTGATCTAACTCTCAGAAATGAGAGAGAATTTCTTCTCCCCCAATTTCTGACCTAAGTTTTTTCCAATGTTCAGGTCCAAAATTCTCTCAGCATACACAACATAAATGAAAAGTAATTATATGGATGGCTTCAGGGCTATGATTAGAACATGCTTTCTTCACAAACTTAAGCCTAAATATGCTTGGATAGAGAGATAGAAGTTCAAAAACTTACCTGTTCAGCTTGAATCGTGTATGACAATGGAGGTACTTTCAATGCAATGTGAGGACTTGTATAGCTTGCTTGAGGTCCAGGGATGCTTCTCCAACCTCTAGCTTGCTTTGGAACTAACTGAAACGAGCTATGGAAGTTAACCTGCACAACTGAAAAAATGAAAATTGTGAACTTGGTTAGAGGTGTTACAGTCTGTAGCTAGGGTTTGGGATAACTTGTATGGATGTTATGGAGTGTGTATGAACTAGCTTTGGCCAAAACGCACGAGCAAACTGAGTTGTGCAACTCAATCTGCAGGGATGCCCTGTTTTGTGCAGCAAAATGGTGTTTTGATGTTTAGGGAGGTATTGAAGGTGGTTGGCTCGTGTTTTTGGTCAGGTTTGATGTTTGGAAAGTGTTCAAGAAGTTTGCCTTGGCTAGTTGTTGCAGCAATGAGAGATGGTGTTCAATATGCAAAGTTTCTTCCAATGTAAGCAAAAGTTGCCAAGTTGGGTTATAGGCCAAGGCAGGTCCCTCAAGCATGCTGCATAATATCTCCTTGATCAGTGGGATTAGTCCATAAACTTGTGCCTAGAAGATATGCTTTGTACTTCTTGGATTTGTGTTTGACATAAAGTTGTGCTTTACAAGAATGGATAACTTGCTTTTTCTATATATGGATTAATTTGGAATGTAATTGTTAAACACATAAGATAAGGCTTGAACACAAAGGATTGACATTAAATTATTGAGTGTGGATGAGATAAAAGGCCTGTAATCAAGTTGTGCAAGCTGAGTTCAAAAATGCCTAAGTTATGAACATGAAAATGGCCATGAACAAAGTGACTTTTGCCCATATTGACAAATTCGATTCTCCCTAACCACAAGGGTGTTTGAGAATTTCTTGGACAATTTGGAAAGATTGGAATGAGTAATAAAATCCATATTTGTAATGCAAATTGAAATTCCAAGTGGAAGCATGTGAAAAGTGGCCATGAAGTTGGGCAAAAATCCTGCCTAGAATAGGTCAAAAAATTTCTAAGTTAAGAATATTTTGCACCCTTGTTCCAAAAATCATAACTTGAGCTACAAGCTTCTTTTGAGGAAACTTTGTGAATCAAAGTTGTAGATTTTGCAATGGACTATAACTTTCATGTTTTGAGTTTTGTTTGAATCCAAATGTATCTTGATGAAAAAATGGGACAAAGTTAGGAAAAAATTAGGAATTTTCATAACTTAGAAAATTTCTAAGTTATGAAATTTCTTCATTTCAAACCCTAATTTGTGATTTTTGATTTCTTGATGAACAAGTTTCATAATTTGATATGTATTGATGAAAAATGAATCTTGACACTTGATTTTGACCAAAAAGTCAAAGTTTGACTTTTCAGTACACAGTCAAATTTTGCTTAGTTGACTGGAAAATTCATCTGTCAATCTTGTACATTTGGGATCTTTTGAACTTGTTGAACATGTCAAGACAATGCCATTGTGTCCTTGAGTCCATATGTGAGCTTGGTTTTCCATTGGCTAGGTCAAACAGTCAAAAATTGCCTTTGTGCAGTCAAAACCCTAAAAATGACCATTTTGCCCTTTTGGTGATTTGATCAAATTTCTTGTGGAATTGTGATCCAAACTTGATTAAATGGTCCATATGAGTTCATAATGTTGATGTGGGTCAAAAATCATTAGGTTTGACTGTCAATTGACCACAGTTGACTTTTTCCCCAATACAGCTGATTTCTAGGTCAACTGTCCAATTGACTGGGCAAAGATTGGAATCAAGACTTGAAACTTGGTATGGATAAACTTGTGAGTCCAAAATGAAGCATGAAAGTCACTTTGGGAATTTTAGGTCAAAACATCTTTGTGCAAACTCAAACCCTAATTTGGGTCAACAGTGCAAGGAGGAGTCTTGAGCAGAGCAAACCCTAACTTGATCTTGAGCCCCAAGGGTCTTGTGATGAGAAAATGTTGAGGAAATGGGAGGGAAAATTTTGGGGTACAACAGTAGCAATAAACTGTGAGGGACCTGTCTGGCGTAGACCGACACGGGTGAAGCAGTAGCTACGTTGGTGTGACACCTTGGTCTGTACCGATATCCCTTGTGATGGAACGAGGAGAATATGGGTCTTCTGAGGAGTCATTAAGCACCAACTGACCTTAGAACCCTAAATTGACCCAACTTGGCCATAGAACAGTAGCAGTATGCTACACTCATTGAGGCTAAACTCTCGCGATGGTTCCGGCCGCAAGAAAAGATTGCGAAGCTGGAGTTATGACCGATTGAGGGTAGTCAGTGATATTGAGATCCTCTAGAACCCGATTACTATTTTATAGGACAGGTCTTAACCAACTGAAACCGAAAGAGGGTAGTACCTAAACTTCATGCTGGCCTGAACTCTAAGGGCTGTCTTGTGTGACTTGTGTGCCTTACCATGTTTGCCTTTTGTGAATACTTGTGGTGTGCTTTATCATAACATCATACCATCATAACATTGCATGCATCCTGCATAAGGACTAACCCATTTCAAAGACAAGAGGGTTTCATCTTTGCTCTGTTTTGTAGGACATCATGATGCCTATGCGAAGGAATACTATCCGGCTCAACTTTGTTCACCCACCTGATTTGCTTAAAGAATTGGTTGACAGAATTCCAAATACTACTTCCTTCATCAAGAGGCATGGTTCTCTTCTCGGTTTAGTCACTTCAAAGTGGGACCAACAGTTGATGAGTGTCCTAACCCAGTTTTATGATCCGTTATACCATTGCTTCACCTTTCAAGACTTCCAGCTGGTCCCTACCCTGGAAGAATTCTCTGATTTGCTTGGTACCCCTGTTTTGGAACAGACTTCCTTCACTGGTTTGGAGAGGACTCTTAGGCTTGAAGAGATTGCTGCAGCCCTTCCCTTGACCAAAGAAGAGGTAATGGCTAACTGGGAGACTAGAAGCGGAGTTAAGGGCTTTTTGGCTAAGTTTCTGGTTGGCAAAGCTAATAGTTTCTGGAATGACTTAGACTTTAGGGCGTACGAAGACATCCTGGCTCTCTTAATCTATGGTCTAGTATTGTTTCCAAATCCTGATACCTTTGTTAATGTCAACGCCATAAGGATCTTCATCTCTCGGAATCCTGTACCCACTCTCTTGGGTGATATCCTGCAACAACTCTATGCTCGTACTGCCCGAAGACAGGGAACTCTGTGGTGTTGTGCTCCTTTGTTGGTGAGGTGGTTTATTTAGCACCTCCCTAAGTTCGTGCTGAAGAACAAAGAAGGAAGAGGATGGGCTCATAGGATAATGTCTCTCACTGATAATGACATCATTTAGACTCTCAGAGGTTTAGATGAAGTGGTTGTTATTGATCGTTGCAGAGAGTATCCTAATGTTCCTTTGATCGGTACTCAGGGAGGAATCTCTTATAATCCATGTTTAGCTCTCCGTCAGTTTGGAAGAGCCAGAAGAGCAGGGCCTCATGAGATGTTGGTACCTCACATCAGTTTTGAGTTTCAGGTAGATAGTGACGAGCTGCGTCGTAGATTCATCCGGGCTTGGGATAGAATTCACAAAGCTGACGCACATGAGTTGGGACCAAAGACTTCTCTACCAATGGAATCCTACTTCAGATGGGTCCGCATCCGTGCTCAGAAGTTAGGTATGCCATACGAAGCGGTCAGGCCTATTACTCTTGAATTTCCTGATAGAGACGGGGTTCCTCCAACTGTTCTCCATCCTCAGATACCCACTGATGTTGACACGCTGAAGAGGTCTTGGGCGCAACTGCAGGAAGAACGAGATTCTTATCGGGAAAGGTTCAATGAACAGGAACAGAAGATCCAGAAGCTGACAAAGCAATTGGAAAACGAGCGGGTCCTGAATGACTATATCCGTGCTGAGAAGAAGAGGCCATGGGAGAATTGATGGACCTTGGATGTTTCTTTTACAGCCTTTATTTACTTTTCAATACTTTCATTCTTGTAACGCCTAAGGGCAATTTATCGAACAATTTAAATTCTAAAAGTTGAATCTAATAAAGTTTGTTTCCTTTTTGTCTACAAAGTTGAATCCCGATTGTCTTTGAAAACATAAATCATACGCATTCCATTCATCATATGCATAACAGGTACTCTTTTTACAGGTCACTTATCTTCTTTGCTGTTTATTTCAACAATCATCATGTCTTCTGAACCTACTTCTGAACAAGCGATCAAGGCCCTCTAGGCCCAGAATGCCCAGTTCCAAGAGATGGTTATGAGCCTAGCCCAGAGTCAGCAGGAGTTGAAGACTCTGTTTCTGAAGAAGAAGAAGAAGAAGAAGAAGAGGATTGTCTTGTTCAATACCGGACGCAGATATGGGAATGCACTACAGAATGAGGTTGAGCTGACTACCCCATCTATAGGGAAAGACAGTCCACAAGAGAGAGGGGTTCCTAGTCCCGTGGTCTCCGACAACGAGACGGATTATAATGATGAACAGTACCCTCCTGCTGAGGATAGGTACAAGAAGCTAGAAGACCGCTTAAGTGCTATGGAGATTCAACATGTGCCCGGGTTGGGCTTTGGAGACCTAGGCTTATCTTCTGGGGTGGTGATCCCACATAAGTTCAAGGCACCTGCTTTTGCAAAGTACGACGGAGCTTCCTGTCCTAAGCTGCACCTCCGGTCGTATGTAAGGAAGATCCAACCTTACACTAATGACAAGAATTTGTGGATCCATTTCTTCCAGGATAGTCTTTCAGGGACTCAACTCGAATGGTTCTATCAGCTGGATGGAGCCAGTATTCGTAACTGGGAGGATTTGGCTGCTGCATTTTATAATCAGTATCAGTATAATTCCGACCTCGCTCCTACTCGTACCCAACTCCAGGTTATGTCACTAAGGACGGGTGAAGGATTTAAGGAATATGCCCAAAAGTGGAGAGATCTGGCTGGAAGGGTACAACCGCCTCTAACTGACCGTGAACTTGTTGATATGTTTCTGGGGACCCTGTCTGGTCCGTTCTTCAACCATTTGATTGGAAATTCTTCTGTCGGGTTTATAGACCTTATCTTGACTGGTGAGAAAATAGAAGCTGGTATCAAGTCTGGAAAGATACAAAAAGGTGCCTCCTCGAGCACTGAAAAGAAGCCCTTCAAGAAAGAATCTAGTGCTGTATATGGTTCAAGGAGACAAAATAAACTGGAACGCCGCCAAGCTGTCAACGCGGTGGTAATTTCAAAGCCTGTTGCTGCTCCTCAGCAATATAACCAACAAAGAGGTGAAAATCCTAAAAGGCAGTTCACTCGACTCAGTATGACCTTATCCCAGATATTGCCGCAGTTACTGACAACCAATTTGGTGACTCTGAGAGAAGCTCCGAAGATTGTGAACACAACCTCTCCGAAGTATAATCCCAATGCCTGCTGCGCTTACCACTCTGACAGCCCGGGCCATAACACAGATGATTGTTGGACTCTGAAGAATAAGGTTCAGGACCTTATTGATGCTAAAGAGATAGAGTTTGAGGCGCCCGAAAGGCCCAATGTTGTGACCGCTCCTATGCCCAAGCATGGAGTGAATGCTGTAGAGGAAGACCTGTATGTAGCCTCTGTGGATGATATTGTTACTCCGTTGTTAACTGTCAAAAGAAACCTGTTGCTAGCCAGTTTATTTCCGGGATGTAGTAAAGGTTGCCATATATGTTCGGTTTCACCTGCTGGTTGTCCTTTGTTGAAGTCAGGTATCCAAAGCCTGATGGATAACAAAGAAATCTTGTTCGAGAAGATTGTTGTTCCTACTACCCCTACTGAAGAAGTGTCCATTGTTACTATTTTCAATAATTCTCCCAAGGCTCCCTCAAAGAAGCCTGTCAAAATCATGCCTGCCCAGAAGATTTCTCCCATAATCATTACTGTTCCGGGGCCCATCCCCTATACATCCGACAAAGCTGTCCCGTGGCACTATGGGGCAGATGTTTATGTGCTTGGAGTTAAACAAGAGTTTGATACTAGTACCAGCGTCAGCAACATCACCGGGCCTGCCAAAGTCACTCGCAGTGGTAGGCTCTTCTCACCAGATATTGCACCTCCAGCTATCCAGAGACCTCTTGTCATCACACCTGCAAGTGTGCCTATTTCTCCTCCTGACCAAGTTCTTAGTTCTACCCCTGCTGCCGAGTCATCTGACGCTCAGGGCAAAGGGATCGCTACATATATGCCTGCCCAGACGGAGGCACCAAAAACCGTTAATGTTGAATCTTCCAAGCAGGAGATGGAAGAGATTATTAAGATTATCAAGAAGAGTGATTTTAATGTAGTGGAGTAGCTGGGGCACACCCCATCTAAAATTTCTATGCTATCACTATTGCTGTGTTCAGAAGGCCCATGCCAAGGCTCTGATTACCTTCCTGAAGATAGCCCACATGCCACAAGAGACGTCAGCTGATCAATTCACCGATTGTGTGGCCAACTTAACTGCTGATAATGGTTTGGGTTTCTCTGACGCTGATCTGACTGCTAAGGGGAAGAACCATAATGATGCCCTGCATGTCTCTATTGAATGCAGGGGCACTACTCTTGCCCATGTGCTGGTTGACACTGGTTCCTTGTTGAACGTATTACCCAAGAAAGCTCTAGACAGGCTGGATTGCGAGGGTTTGGAGCTCAAGCCAAGTAACATTGTTGTCCGGGCCTTTGACGGGTCTAAAAGGATGGTACATGGTGAAGTTGACATTCCAATCAGGGTTGGTTCTCAGGTCTTTGATTCAACTTTCTACGTGATGGACATTCGGCCGTCCTATTCTTGTTTGTTGGGTCGTCCTTGGATCCATAAGGCTGGAGCTGTGACCTCCACACTGCATCATAAGTTGAAATACCCGGTCAGAGGGGAGATTGTTATAGTGTAGGGGGAGGAAGAATATATGGTCAGCCACCTTAATTCGTTCTGGTACATAGAGATGGATGGGGAGTTCATCGAGACTCCATTCCAGAATTTTGAAGAGGTTCCTCAGACGCTGGCAGCAGCTGAGACCGTGATCGAAGATTCTCCTCTGAAGATGGCTTCCTTAAAGGATGCCCGGGCTGTTATTGAGAAGGGTGAGTGCGCAAACTGGGGCCGACTTCCTGATTTCACTCTAAAGACTGACAAGTTTAGTTTGGGTTTCACTGCAGAAGCTCAGAGGGCTGTTCGTAAAGCAAGGATTGGAAGACCTCCTGTGTTCATCAGCAACCCGGGAGTAAATGCTATTGAAGGCGACGTGGAGGAATCTGAATTCGACAGCTGGATCTACTCTACAACCAACGGTGGACCAAGCAACTGGACTGCGAAATACTTCGTACCTATTACTTTTTTCACTCAGTAATGAACTCCTTTGTTTTGAATTTGTAACAAACAATAATTTGAAACTTTATGGCCCGGTGTCTTACCCGGGGCACCGTGGCTTCATTTGTAAGGGCTTTTGTGCGTCATTTTCATATATCATTAATAAAAGCATTGGACGTTTTTTGCATTTCAAATCTTGCGCTCCTTGTCTTTATTTATTATATATATTGCAAAACAGCTATATTTACACACACTCACATATACAGGTCCCAATCCACTCCGGATCTCACTGGTAACGACTCTACTACTGCCAGTTATGACTTCGAAAATCCGATCAACTTAGCCGAAGACGAAGGTGAAGATGATTGCGAGGTGCCTGGTGAGTTTGCAAGACTGTTACTCCAGGAAGAGAGGGCCATTCAGCCACATGAAGAGCCAATGGAAACGGTAAATATGGGTACTGAGATAGACAGAAAGGAAGTCAAGATCGGTGCCAATCTGGAGTCTAGTGTGAAACAATGTTTGATTCAGATGCTGCATGACTATGTGGAAATCTTTGCCTGGTCTTACGAAGACATGCCTGGGTTGGATACTGACATTGTGGTTCATCACTTGCCTACCAAGGAAGAATGCCCTCCGGTAAAACAGAAGGTCCTCCGTATGCGTCCAGAGATGTCCAAGAAAATCAAAGTTGAGGTTATGAAACAATTCGACGCCAGTTTTCTAGCAGTGACTTCTTACCCTCAGTGGGTCGCCAATGTGGTCCCAGTACCGAAGAAGGATGGTAACGTCCGAATATGTGTTGATTACAGAGATCTGAACAGGGCGAGCCCTAAGGATGACTTCCCTCTGCCTCACATCGACGTTCTGGTTGACAACACTGCTCAGCATAAGGTATTCTCCTTCATGGACGGGTTCTCCGTTTATAATCAAATCAAGATGGCTCCTGAAGACATGGAGAAGAGCACTTTTGTTACTCAGTGGGGCACCTTTTGCTACAATG
The DNA here is from genome assembly GCA_948472305.1 of Vicia faba. Lineage (NCBI taxonomy): Eukaryota > Viridiplantae > Streptophyta > Magnoliopsida > Fabales > Fabaceae > Vicia > Vicia faba. The sequence goes on from OX451737.1 coordinate 103,868,660, forward strand.
TCATGCCGTTTGGGTTGAAAAACACTGGGGCAACCTACCAACGTGCCATGGTGGCTTTGTTTCATGATATGATCCATCATGAAATTGAAGTATATGTCGACGATATGATTGCAAGGTCCCAAACTGAGGAAGAACACCTTGACCATCTACAGAAACTGTTTGACCATTTGAAGTTGTACAAGCTAAGATTAAACCCGAACAAGTGCACCTTCGGGGTGAGATCTGGAAAACTACTAGGTTTCGTCGTAAGCGACAAAGGTATTCAAGTGGACCCTGCCAAAGTAAAAGCCATACAAGAGATGCCAGTTCCCAAGACAGAGAAAGAAGTCAGAGGCTTTCCAGGATGGCTGAATTACATTGCCCGATTCATCTCGCATCTAACTGCTAGCTGTGAACCAATCTTCAAGCTACTGAAGAAAGATCAAGTAGTACGTTGGAACGATGAATGTCAGGCCGCTTTCGAAAGAATCAAAGAGTATCTCCAAGAGCCACCCATTCTTATGCCACCGGTTGAAGGGAGACCTATAATCCTATACTTGACAGTACTTGACAACTCAATGGGGTGTGTGCTGGGGCAGCATGACGAGTCTGGCCGAAAAGAGCATGCTATTTATTACCTTAGCAAAAAGTTTACCGACTGTGAGACCCGATACTCACTGCTCGAGAAAACCTGTTGCGCTTTGGTATGGGCTGCTCGTCGGCTGAGACAGTATATGTTGACTCACACTACCCTGTTGATTTCAAAAATGGATCCAATAAAGTACATCTTCGAAAAGCCTGCCTTGTCCGGAAGAATAGCAAGATGGCAGATGATCTTGACTGAATATGACATCCAGTATACGACTCAAAAGGCTATCAAGGGAAGTGTATTAGCAGACCATTTGGCACATCAGGCAGTGGATGATTACCAGTCGATGAACTTTGAATATCCAGATGAGAATATCATGGTAGTGACTGATTGTGAAATACCTGGACCGGATGAAGGACCTGAGGAAGGATCCCGATGGTCTATGCACTTTGACGGAGCCTCAAACGCCTTGGGTAACGGTATTGGCGCTGTGATCATATCTCCTAAAGGCTCTCATACTCCACTTACTGCCCGACTATGTTTCAACTGCACCAACAACATGGCGGAGTATGAAGCATGCATCATGGGTCTTCGAGCTGCAATTGACCTAAGGATCAAGTTTATGAGTGTCTTCGGAGATTCCGCTCTCGTGATCAGTCATATCAAAGGAGAGTGGGATACAAAACACGTAAATCTTATTCCTCACAAGGAGTATGTGTTGACGCTGCTTCCCCATTTCGAGGAGATAACCTTTGAGCACTTCCCTAGAGAGGAGAATCAGTTGGCGGACGCGTTAGCTACGATGTCTTCTATGTTCAAAGTCAAGTGGGATAACGAGGCTCCCCGGATCATTATTTGGAAATTGGATGAACCTGCACATTGTTGTGATCTTGAGACCGAGGAGGTAACATAAAAGCGTTGGTATCATGAAGTGAAGAGATACCTTAAAGCCCAAGAATACCCCGAGGGTGCATCTGTCAATGATAAGAAGTTTTTGAGAAGGTTCGCGGCAAAGTTCTTCCTCAGCAATGACATTCTTTACAAACGAAACCATGATTCAACCTTACTGCGTTGTATGGATAAGACTGAAGCAGAAAGAATCATGGCAGAGCTGCATGAAGGTACCGTCGGAACTCACTCCAGTGGACATACCATGGCAAAGAAAATCCTTCGGGCAGGATATTACTGGTCCACAATGGAAGCCGACTGTTATCAACATTCTCGGACATGTCACAAATGCCAGATCTATGCTGATAAGGTGCACGTTCCTCCAGTTCCTCTGAACATCTTGACGGCACCTTGGCCTTTTGCAATGTGGGGCATTGATATGATCGACGAGATCAGACCTACGGCATCCAATGGGCATCGCTTCATCCTGGTAGCAATTGATTACTTTACGAAGTGGGTTGAAGCAGCTTCCTTTGCCACCATAACCAAGAATGTCGTGGCACGGTTCATTCGGCACAACCTGATATGTCGATACGGTGTACCAGAGAGGATCATTACGGATAATGGTACCAATCTTAACAACAAGATGATCACTGAGCTCTGCGAGAAATTCAAGATACAGCACCATAACTCTTCTCCCTACAGGCCGAAGATGAACGGGGCTGTAGAAGCAGCTAATAAGAATATCAAGAAGATTGTGCAGAAGATGAAAGTGACCTACAAAGATTGGCATGAAATGTTACCATTCACTCTTCATGGGTACCGTACCTCAGCACGGACGTCAACAGGGGCAACACCCTTTAACTTGGTCTATGGCATGGAGGCAGTCCTGCCCATTGAAGTTCAGATACCCTCTCTCCGGATAATGAAGGATGCAGGATTGAGCGAAGACGACTGGATCCAGACCCGACTTGATCAACTAAACCTAATCGACGAAAAGAGACTCACTGCTATTTGTCATGGTCAGACGTACCAAAAACGGATGATCAAGGCATTTAACAAGAAAGTCAGACGACAAGAGTATCAAGTCGGAGACCTGGTAATCAAGCGCATCATTCTACCTCAAGGTGATCCCAGAGGCAAATGGACCCCTACGTACGAAGGGCCATTTGTGGTTAAGAACATCTTCTCAGGAGGAGCAATGATTCTAACCACCATGGATGGTGACGACCTTCCTCACCCCGCCAATGCAGACATAGTAAAAAGATACTACGCGTGAATCAAAGACCCGCTAGGTCGACTGGCCTAGACAAAAATAAGGGCTTCCCGGCGAACCAAAAGGGTTCAGGCAAAAATAAGGGATGAAATGAAAAAAAAATATGTACACCCGGCAAGTCGAAAACCTGAAAAGGCGGCTTGGGCAAAAATGGGTATCCCGGTGGACTGAAAACCCGAAAGGGCGGTCCAGGCAAAAGTTAGGGATTAAAGCGTAATACTATGTCTCATTGGATCACCCTGCACCCAGACTTCGGTATCGACCATCAGGCTCGGATGGCACCAATCAATCAGCTTCATCTCCAACTAAGCAGCAAAGTGATGAGACGCTTGAAGACATAAAGGCGATAGCAGAGTTGGAACCCAGTGGGATTTTTCACATAGCTGTTTTGTTTTTCTTTTCACAATTTGTATAAACTCTATTTTGTTCGGCGACATTCTCTTACTAGGACGTCAACCTCTTGTACAAAACGCCTATTTACAGGCCAAACTTCCAAATCAATACAAGCTCATTTCTCAGACAAATTGCCAATTGTTTTTCCTTTATCTGTTTTGTTTTGCAAAGAACGTCCAATGTTCATTTTTGATATATGCATTTGACATTAATTGCTAGTCACAAATATTTGCATGCGAAACAAAGGACTAATTACAGGTGATATCGGAAGTAGGGGCAATAAGAATTGTCTAAGCAATCTAGTTGCTCTGTCCACCAAGGTACCAAGGTAAGTTCAGCTGAAGAATATGACCAAGATACCTTCACACCCCGCAGAATAAGACAAGATTCAACAATACTCTCCCCCGAGCAGAGTTGGTCTCCCATCAGCCCTAAGAAGGCACAGTATATCCAGCAAGTCAGCAATACTCTCTCCCGAGTAGAGTTGGTCTACCATCAGTCCTGGAAAAGTTGGGTATCCCCAGAAGATCTTAATATTCCCTAGCAGAGTATACAAATGTTTCCTCAGCAAGCATCCCCGGAAGTCTTAATATTCCTCGATAGAAATATAAGATTGTTCCCCGGCGGAATACAAGATACCCCCAGTGGAGCCATTTCCCCCAATACAGTCCAAAAAAGTTTCCCCATAAGAGTTGAATCATCTCCCCAGTATATTCTGAAAGCTTGTCCCCCTGCAGAGTACAAATATCTCTCCTCAGCCATATTCAGAAGGTTATTCCCCACCAGAGTCTAATTGGGTTATCCTCAGCATATTGCAACGGAAAGACGTCCTCAGCGAAGTTCTTTCTATCCCCCAGCGGAGTTCATCAAAGTCCCCAACAAAGCTTATCAACGGAATCCCCAGCGGAGTTATCGTTAAAATCTCAGCAAAGCATCTCTTCCCCACAGAGTAATTCCCTGCAGAGTAATCTCTTCACCAAGTTTATCCCCAACGGAGTCATCCTATCCTACAGGCTTATTCGTGCAATCAGCATCGTTCATCATCCCTAGTGGAAACGAAGAACTCTACTCTTCAACATCAGCCCAGGATTCAACAAACTTCCCGGCATCTGTCAAGGATTTATTTTCCCAGACGAAAATACATTCATAAACATTTCACATCTCATACCTCCTATTTACATACATGATAAAGTGCATACGACGCAATCTCATTTATTTTGAGAACATCATGACATCATGCATTTCATACATCATGACATTGCATACAACTAATGTTTTGCCTTTTCAGGAAAAGGTCAATCCAAAGATGGCTACCATCAACCTTTCTTAAGTTCCAGATCAATACCTGTAACTAGCCAGGAAGTATCTGTGGACGATTGATTGTAGATCTATACCTGTATCTAGCCAGGAAAGTTATCTACATTGAAGAGATTGAAGATCAACACCTGTAACAGGCCAGGAAATTATCTTTCATTCTCAGGTCAGAGATCTACACCTGTATCCAGCCAGGAAAGCTATCTCGACCAACTCCTTTTTAAGTTCCAGATCAATACCTGTATCTAGCCAGGAAATATCTGTGAGCGACTGATTATAGATCTATACCTGTAACTAGCCAGGAAAGTTATCTACATGAAGAGATTGAAAATCAACACCTGTAGCAAGCCAGGAAATCATCTTTCTTTCTCAAGTCAGAGATTAATACCTGTATCCAGCCAGGAAAGCTATCTCGACCACCCCTTCTTAAATTCCAGATCAACACCTGTAACTAGCCAGGAAATATCTGTGGACGACTGATTATAGGTTAACACCTGAAACCAGACAGGAAAACCACTTATATGAAACGGATTGTAGATTAATACCTGAAACCAGACAGGACAACTATCTACTTGACCAGCTCAAACAATTCAACAATCACTCTTGGATGGCATCTTTAAGCCCATCTCCACAACTATTCAACAAAACATCTCCAGATGGCATCTATAAGCCCATCCCCGACAAGATTCTGTCACATCTCCCGATGGCATCTGTAAGCCCATCCTCCTATCCGTCAATCTCCAAATGGCATCTGTAAGCCCATTCCCGACATCACACTACTGATACTACTCTATGCAAGTGCAAATTTCTGGGCACTTTAGTGTTCAATCATCTTCCACCTTCGGATCACGAAAGGCATGCAAGCCAATCTACCTCCTCAGGTTTAAGAAGATTGAACAGGGGAAACTGTTGTACCCCAAAATTTGCCCTCCCATATTCTTCAAGGTTTGTCAAGAATCATCTTCAAATTGCTCAGATTTCTCAAAGGATTGCATAGTCCAACTACCTCCTAAGACAGCTGAAATTAGGGTTTTGGTTCTTGCAAGGAATTTGGGGTTTTCAATGGTTCAATCAAGTCTCATAGGCCTACATACATCCTCAAGCATCTACATGTCAAGTCTCAAGACTCACAATGCCAATTTGCACAGTCAAAAGCCTCATTTGACCCACAGTCAACTACAGGGGTAAAATGGCCATTTTATAGTCAAAAGTCAGAATTTTTGGTCAACATCTTATTTTGAGTCCACAATCATCATTTGACCAAGTCTTGATCATGATTCCACAAGGATGGCTCAGAAATCATCAAGGATGCAAAAGTTACTTTTTTTAGACAATAAAAAAGTCAACTGTATCTTGACCAGGGCATAACTTTTTCATGGTTCATCAGAAAAATTCCATCCAATGCTCATTTTGAAGGGGATGAAATTTCCTACAATCCATCTTTACATTCCAAGTCCAAGAAATGCTCTCACAAAAAGTTATCAATTTCTACATTATAGGTCAATTTCAAAGGTCAACAAAAATACCCTTTAAATCAAAGACCATAACTTGAGATTGGTAAATCCAAATGACATGGGACCAAAGGCATTGGTTAGAGGACTTCAAGACCTTTCCAAAATGTCCAAGAACATGTTCATAAGATCAAAATTGAGCAAGATATGCATTGGATAATTTGGGAAATTTTCATGAATTTGCAAAAGTCAACTTTGCTCAAAACATCTTGTTTTTGCTAATGGGCCTCAAATTTCTTCTTGAAACTTTATCCATGACTTATGTACGACCCATTAAGATTATTTGAATTTATTTTCTTATTTTTTATTAATTAATTGGATTTTTAATCAATTTTAATTCATTTAATTAATTTAAATTGTAGGAAATACAAAGATTTGATTTTTCAATCTTTTTGTGAAGCAAGAATGACCTAATCATGCTGGCAATTTCGTGTGCAAATCAAAGAGACAAATATCTCCCAAATTGGCAACTTTCTTCAATCAAAAAGATTCAAAAAGATGTGATTTCCAATCAAATATTTAATCATCATTCCAATGGATTTTTGTGCAAGATTTTAACCTAATTTCAGTCTCCTATAAGTACACAAGCCAATCCTAATCATGCATACGTGAAAGTTGCTGCAAAAAAGCCATAACCAATTCAAGAAAATTCAAAGAAAACTCAAAATTGTTTTCTGCATTCTAGGGCGAATTAAGGACATTTGTTGGTTTCAATACACTGCGGGAGGTTCCCAGAATGATTGGCAACCAATTTCCAGCTTCATAGCTCAAAGAATCACTAGTTACAGGACCACGGTTTGCTTCTTATGTCCAGAATCGTATTGGCTATTTCATGCATAATTAACATGTTTTATTCATTGTTTTGTATTGCTTGAATTCATATAAAGCTAATGGTATAGTTTAATTGGATTAAAATGCACAGAATCATAAAACGCCATTGATGAATTCTAGGGTTCTTGAGCTCTAAAATTGGGGCTTTACAGTACAGGAAAATTGGAACCCTTAAGACCCATGGTTGGAACCGTTGAATCCAGACGAACACAAAGCCATCCTCGCGAAAAATTTATATAGAACACAGGCCTAATCGCTATTTTTCCTCATGGTATATTGTGGGGGTTAAAAACCCCCGCTATCTGATTTGTTTTTTTACAGGCACAGTGAAGACGATAATGAGGTGGTGATACGTGGTTGGTTAATTCAAAAACACGCGCGTTTTATTGGCTTGACAACTTAGCGTTTTGTTTCTTAACATTATAATTGATTATTATTATATTATCAAACGCGTGCAAATGGCTTGGTGGTTGATGCGCTGGCTAGTGATCATTGGGACCTGGGTTCGGTTCCCAGGTCCCCCAAAACACTTCTATTATTTTTCTTTACAGGTTCATATGCAGCTTTCCAACAAGATGTCCACCATACGCTCTCACATCCCAGGCGCAAGGTGTCTTCAAGCAGCAATCTAATGGCCATGAGATGATGACCATGGTACTCCCAAGTCAAAGCACGCGTGGATGATCTCAGAAAGTCAAAAAGGCTTGAGTTAATGGGCCAGAAATTCCAGAATTCACCTCCTAATGGGCCAACACACCCCCCTGGGTTCTTTTTCTTTCTTTCTTTATATTTTTTTTATTATTATTTCTTTATTCTAATTATTTGCTATAATTATTTTTATTACTTAAATTAACCAAATTAATTTTTCATAATAAATTCAGAAAACCTAAAAAATATAATAATAATAATAATTATTAATTTCACCTTTTATTTATTATTTTTGTAAATAAATGTAATTAATTAATTTAGTTGTTTTAATTAGGTTAACTTTAATTATTTTCATAACAAATAAAATAAATTAGAATTAGGGTTTTCTTGACAATTTTAATTCCTTTTTATTTTATTTTAATTAAAACCTAAAAAACTAAAAAAATACTTCTTTCCTTTTAATTAATTAATTAATTAGCTCTAGGTTTAATTAAATGCAAAAATGACCAAAAATTCATTCTTTTCTCAAAAAGGGTCAAAACCCTAAAGACTTCTCCGATTTAATTTCTATTTCGCGCATAATATTTTTGATCATTATTTATGTAATTGCTCCGAGGATGTAATAGCGTTAAATAGGACTTTTTATCGCTTTCTTTTAAATTCCCGCAATTTACTTTTCAAGGGTTATGTTTTTGGCGATGTAAATACCCGACGCCTTGTAATAGCGTAGATTTACTTTCCGCAATTTACTTTCCGCAAACTAATAACTGTTAACTATACATGACAAGACTTGCCTGGTGTGATCGGTGGAAATAGAACTGACTGTTTTGAAATGTTGGTTCGCGAAATGTCGCGGTAAGCAAGAGTCGCCACCGTCTTTTATTTTCTCCAACAAGGAAAGGACAAAAGCACAACAAAATTCCTTTTCGAGATGTTTCTCGGTTCGGGAGGTAGATTTATAGAAAGGGAAGGTGTTAGCACCCTTTCTATCCGTGGTTATCCACGGGCTCTTAGGTACTTGCTCACTATGTTTTCAAAAATTGTTTGCTTTTCTTGTGTATGTGGGTTTTGAAAAAGTTTCGTTTTGAAAACTTCTAGGTAACTCTTGTATCAGTCCTCAAGAGTGTATGAAATGTTTGTTTGAAAAATTTTTGAAAGTGTGAGTGCGAAAAGTTATTTTTTTGTTTTGAAAGAGCAAGTACCCAGGAGAAATCTACCTACTCTAAGGAATTAAGTTGTGTAAGAGTCCTTTAGACAGTACTATCCCACTATTGAGAAGTAGGTAGCACCGTCGTTGGAGTTATTCGGGTCAATTCGATTATAGCGACATGTGTGGTCACCAAAGCAATAGTAGGACTCCTTAGCGGTAACCCTAATGTCCTAGATCCTTTTTATCCGAGGCAACCGTTTCGAGGCAACTGGATCTTTAGACAGGAGGGTGACCTCTAAAACACCCTATACTTGATGACCACGTCGAGGCAACCAAGTGAGGTGTACCCTAGGAGTGGCATGTGCGAGTGTGTCAGGATTCAATTTATATTATCTTTGCACATGTATCATTGTGAGCTACAAATTGATTTTAATTTTCAGGCAAGTCTTGTCATGCATAGTTAACAGTTAATAATTGTGCGGAAAGTAAATTGCGGAAAGTAAATCTACGCTATTACAAGGCGTCGGGTATTTACATCGCCAAAAACATAACCCTTGAAAATAAATGCGAGAAAATAAAAGAAAGCGATAAAAGTCCTAATTATCTATTACATTCTCGGAGCAGATACATAAATATAATCAAAATAAATAATAATGCGCGAACAGAAATTGAATCGGGACGTCCTTAGGGTTTTGACCCTTTTTGAGAAAAGAAAGAAGTTTGGTCCCTTTTTGCAATTAATTCAAATTAAACCTAATTTAATAATTAATTAATTAATTAAAAGAAAAAAGTGTTTTTGAGTTTTTTATGAAAATAAAATAAAAAAAGTCACAAGTTAGTAAAACCCTAATTTCTATATTAATTTTATTTATTAAAAAAAGTGAAATTTAAACCTAATTAAACTAAATTAGTTTGTTAGTATTTATTTACAAAATAATAATTAATAGTGAAATTAATAAATAATAATAATAATTAAAATATTTACATTTTTTAGTTGTCTGAATTTATTATGAAAATAATATTAATTAAGTGAATTAAATAATGATAATAATAATTAATAATAATAATTAGTAAAAGAAAATAAAAGGAAAAGAAAATAAAAAGAATAATAAACCAGGGGGTTGATGGGCCCATTAGGAGGTGTTAATTGGAAATCTGACCCATTAACAATCAAGCCACGTTTGACTTTGGAGATGAGCTGCACATGCATTGACTAATGAGCATCATGATCTTCATCCTTTGACCATTGGATTGGTGATGGTGGCCACATGGCGCTTGGATGTCTGGAGGCACATGGTGTACCACCCTTGGAAAGATGCACGTGAACATGCATAAGAAAATAACAAATAGTTGTTTTGGGGGGACCTGGGAATCGAACCCAGGTCCCAATGGTTCTTGGACAACGCATGCTCCACTAGGCCAGTTGCTTGCATCTGATAATATAATGACAATAAATAATAATATACACAAATCAACGCATATGCTGAAAAGACAAAAAAACGCGCGTGTTTTGAATTATCCAACCAGGAAGCAACATGTACTCGTCTTCTTCGCTAAACCTGTAAAACAAAGATTAGATAGCGGGGGTTTTTAACCCCCACAACCTGCATCAACGAAAAATAGCGAATAAGCGTGTGAGCAAGATAAATATTTCGCGAGGGTGAATTTTGATTCGTCTTGATGCAATGATTTCAACCATATGCGTTAGGGGTTCTAATTTTTCCTGAGTAATAAAGCCCCAATTTGGAAGCTTGGAAACCCTAAGATTCATCAATGGCAATTTCTGTTTCAGGGCGTTTCAGTCCAGTTAATCTATGCCAAAAGCTTTGTACGGTCCCTATGAACACAAAACAATCAAAAAAACATGTTAATGATGCATGAATCAAAGTATGCGATTATGAAAAAACTCCAAACCGTGAAACTGTTATCCTTGGATTCTTTGAGCTTTAGCGTGTGGTTTTGATTCCTACACGTTCCTGGGGACCTCTGCAATGTATTAGAAGCAATTAAAAGCTTTGAATTGGTCTGGAAATTAGAAAACAGTTTTCAAGTTTTCTTGATTTTTTTCAATATTGGCTATGGCTTTCTGCAACAATTCTCACGTCCATGGCATTAGGGTTGAGTTGTGTATATATAGAGGATTGAATTTAGGTTAAATCCTGGCCAAGAAATCCATTGCATTGATGTTTCAATATTTGATTGAAAATCAAATATTTTTCAATCTTTTTGATTGGCAAAACTTGCTAAATTTGGAGATTCTTGTCTCCTTGATGTGCACACAAATTTGCCAGCTTGTCTTGAGCTTGTTTGCTTCATGAAAAGATTGAAAAACCATATCTTGATATTTCCTACAATTTAAATTAATTAAATGAATTAAAAATCAATTAAAAATCCAATTAATTAATAAAAATAAGAAAATAATTCAATTTAATCTCAATGGGTCGTGCATAGGCCTTGGATAAAGTTTCAAGAAGAAATTTGAGGCCCATTAGCAAAAATAAGGTATTTGGAGCAAAGTTGACTTTTGCAAATTCACAAAAATTTCCCAACTTCTCCAATGCATATCTTGCTCAATTTTGATCATATGAACATGTTATTTGACATTTTGGAAAGGTCTTGAAGTCCTCTAACCAATGCCTTTGGTCCCATGTCATTTTGATTTACCAATCTCAAGTTATGGTCTTTGACTTAAAGTGCCTTTTTGTTGACTTTTGAAATTGACCTATAATGTAGAAATTGATAACTTTTTGTGAGAACATTTCTTGGACTTGGAATATGAAGATGAGTTGTAGGAAATGTCACCCCCTTCAAAATGAGCATTGGATGGGATTTTTCTTATGAACCATGAAAAAGTTATGCCTTGGTCAAGATACAGTTGACTTTTCTACTGTCCAAAAATAGTAACTTTTGCATTTTGATGATTTTTGAGCCATGCTTGTGGAATCATGATCAAGACTTGATCAAATGATGTTTGTGAGCTCAAAATAAGATGTTGACCAAAAATTCTGACTTTTGACTGCAAAATGACCATTTTACCCCTGCAGTTGACTGTGAAGCAAATAGGGCTTTTGATTGTGCAAATTGGTACTGTGAGCTATGAAACTTGACATATAGATGCTTGACAATGTATATAGGCCCATGTGACTTGATTGAACCATTGAAAACCACAAATTCCTTGCAAGAACCAAAACCCTAATTTTGACTGGCTTAGGAGGTATTTGGACTGTGCAACCCTTGAGAAATCTTGAACCATTTGAAGATGATTCTTGAAAAACTTTGAAGAATATGGGAGGGAAAATTTTAGGTTACAACAGTTGCCCCTGTTCAATCTTCTTAGACCTGAGGATGTAGATTGGCTTGCGTGCCTTTCGTGATCCGAAGGTGGAAGATGATTAAACACTAGAGTGCCCAGAAATTTGCACTCGCATAGTAGAGTATCAGTGTGATGTCGGGAATGGGCTTACAGATTCCATTTGGAGATATGATGGATAGGGGGATGGGCTTATAGATGCCATCTGGAGCTGTGACAGAATCTTGTCGGGAATGGGCTTATAGATGCCATTTGGAAATGTAATGGATGGTTGAATTTGAATAAGCAATAGAATGGCTTCCGTGTCTGGAGCATATCTAGTCTGTATCTGATTACTGACGTCTAAATAAATAGTAGAATGACTGCCACGTCTGGGGTATATCCATACTGTGTCTGAATGAGTGACAGAATGTCATCCGAATCTGGATCGTATCTGGACTGTCTTTTGAATCAATCTAGACTAAACAATAGAATAGCATCCTGGTTTGGAGCATCTCTAAGTTGTCTTTAGAAGAGAAATCTGAATAAGCAATAGAATAGCATCCAGATCTGGAGCATCTCTAAGCTATTTCTTCAATCTCTTCAATGTAGATAACTTTCCTGGCTAGATACAGGTATAGATCTACAATCAATCGCTCACAAATATGCCCTGGCTAGATACAGGTATCGAATCTGGAATTATTCGTCCACAGATATGCCCTGGCTAGATACAGGTATCGAATCTGGAATTAGTCTCCCACAGATATGCCCTGGCTAGATACAGGTATCGAATCTGGAACTTCAAAAGGTTGATCGAGATAGCTTTCCTGGCTAGATACATGCGTAGACCTCTAATCAGTCGCTCACAGATATGCCCTGGCTAGATACAGGTATCGAATCTGGAACTTCAAAAGTTGATGGTAATATCTTTTGATTGACCTTTTCCTGAAAAGGCAAAACATTAGTTTTATGCAATGTCATGATGTATGAAATGCATGATGTCATGATGTTTTCAGGAATAAATGAGATTGTGTCGTATGCACTTTATCATGTATGTAGATAGGAGGTATAAGATGTGATATGTTTATGAATGTATTTTCGTCTGGGAAAATAAATCCTTGACGAGTGCCGGGATCTTGTTAAATCCTGGGCTGACGTTGAAGAGTAGAGTTCTTCGTTTCCGCTGGGGATGATGAACAAAGCTGATTGCACGAATAAACCTGTAGGGGAATAAACATGATGGAGAGATTACTCTGCGGGGAATTACTCTGTGGGAAGAGATACTGCGCTGAGATTTTGAAGATAACTCCGCTGGGGATTCCTGTTGATAAGCTTTGTTGGGGAGTTTGAGGAACTCCGCTGGGGATAGGAAGAACTTCGCCGAGGATGATCTTTCCGTTGCAATTTGCTGAGGATAACCCAGTTATAGGCTCTGGTGGGGGATAACCTTCTGAATAAAGCCGGGGAGATGATTTTGCACTCTGTGGGGGATAAGCTTCCAGAATCTACTGGGTAGGATGATTCAACTCTCCTGGGGAAACTTTTGGACTGTACTGGGGAAATGGCTCCACTGGGGTGTCTGTGTTCTGCCGGGGAACAATCTTATATTTCTGTCGAGGAATGTTAAGACTGCCGGGGATGCTTGCTATGGAACATCTGTATACTCTGCTAGGGAATATTAAGATCTTCTGGGGATACCCAATTTCCTTAGGGATGACAGTAGACCAACTCTGCTTGGGAAGAGCATTGCTGACTTGTTGGGGGATACTGTGCCTTTTTAAGGTTGATGGGAGATCAACTCTGCTTGGGTAAAGTATTGCTGAATCTTGTCTTACTTTTGAGGAGTGAAGGTATCCTGGTCATATTCTTCAGCTGAATATACACCTCAGTACCTTGGTGGACAGAGCATCTTGTACAGTTCGGACAATTCTTATTGCCCCGGTTTCTGTGGGAGAAGGTACCTGTGGAGGTGCTTAGTATCTGCTGATTGACAAATCTTCTTCTGGTAGGCCAGTGACGAGATGACAAGACATAGTCGTACGCTGTGATCCCTAACTTTTGCATGGACCTCCCTTTCGGGTTTTCAGTCCACCGGGATACCCATTTTTGCCCAAGCCGCCCTTTCAGGTTTTCGACTTGCCGGGTGTATAGATTTTTTCATTTCATCCCTTATTTTTGCCCGAACCCTTTTGGTTCGCCGGGAAGCCCTTATTTTTGCCTAGGCCAGTCGACCTAGCGGGTCTTTGATTATGCGCAGTATTTTCTGACTATGTCCACATTCTCAGAGTGTAAGGAGTTGTCACTGTCTGTAGCGTTGTATTGCCATACCACCAGAAGATGTTTGATCATGCAAGATTCATAGCTGGAATTCATGTCCTATGCCCCAAGTGACTCAGGCAGAGATTTGCCCCTGACTATTTGTCATTTTTGAGAGATTCTCTGAATCTTGACTTGACTGCCCCGGATGACGGGCAATGGTCATGCCGTGCCCCTTGATTGGAAGTGTTTTTTCCACTTGATGTGATCCTTCTTATTGAGAAGGTTTTTGTTCACAAGATATTCATCGTGCGAATTTCTCTGCTGTTTGAACAAATAGTCATATGCAAACAATGTTATTTTAAAAATGCAAAGCTTATGTCTGTCTTGAAGTTTTTGAAAATGCAGTTTTCAATAAGATAGAATTTTTTTGTAAAATATGATGTCAACTCAGGATTTTTACAGCAAGCCTTACAGGAGTCAGGATACCTTTTGTAACAGTATGCTTTCGAACTAACCCATGCTTGAGCTAGGACTTTTAAGGGTTATAACGTGGCATGGTTCACGGTTTAAGAAACAAAGGATAAAGGCTCAAATTTTATTTGTACCCACCCGTTCTTCGTGATGTTCTTCCATCCTAAGCTCAGCTAATCGTGCATCGGATCTTGTTTGAGTCTTTGCTCTGATATTCCGGTGATGGTTCGGATATGGACAATTTATTTTGAATAGGCAGTCATTTCTTTTTTGGTTGAGGGTTTGTAGGACCTCTTTCTTTTTTATTTTATTATCCCTGTCTTTTTGCCTGAACTGTTTCTTTTTTTATTTACAGTCAGCGGGATGCCCTAGTTTTTGTAAGTCTCCTTCATAGGTTTTGACTTAATGGGTTTTTATTTCTGAGAGATAATGACGGCCTGTCTTTATGATTATTCGGAATCATCACTATCTTTTTGTCTCGGAAGGACTTCTTTGATGCCGTTTATTGTGCACCTGGATCAACTGAGAAAACTACCCTGCCCCAGGTTATAATTAAGGGTTTTAATTTTTTGTGAAAAGAAAAACTCCGACTTCTTTGGCTCAAAGGGGTTGACGAGGGATTATCTTCCTTATAACTCAACTGTTTAGGATTTGAAACAATTCCTGTACTTCATCAGCGGGGCCTGTTCAAAAGCATACTGTAAAGATCGTGGTATCGTTTTTGTCATCCTCCCTCAAAAGGCTTAGAATTTTTAATCGAGAGTTGAACATCACAAAAAATGAAAGCAGTTTGAATATAGTGAATATGAATATATTGATTCAGAACAGACATATGCGATGCATTAATGAAATAAAAGAGTTTGACATGATAATGATTGTTTGAACAAGCAAAGAAAAATAAGACTTCAAAATTCCAATGAACAAAAAATCTTCTAGTCTCAGGACTTGTCACTTCAAATGGTGAACCTTAGAGGGATGGTAGAAAAACTCAGCCTGACCACCTTGGGTGAACTCCACTGCTCCTTCATCAATCAGGTCCTGGATCTTGTTCTTTAGAGTCCAACAGTCGTCAGTGTCGTGTCCAGGACTGTCAGAATGGTAGGAACATCTCACACTCGGGTTATACCTGGAAGAGGAAGTGTTGGGATTCTTAGGAGGGTCCCTTAGCATTACCAGATTCAGTCTCAACAGGCGTTGTAAAGCTTGAGACGGCGACACGTTGAGCTTGGTGAATTGCCTCCTAGGCTTATCTGGCTTGCTCTGATCAACCCGTTGTTCTTGGCGAGGTCGTTGTTGGACCTGTGAAGTAGTAGCAGCTTGGAGAGGTCCAAACCTTTGACTTCTTGGAGGCTGATTACCGGTTTGGTCCCCAGCCATGACTAATTGCTTCATACTGTCTTGCTGAAGCTGGTTGATCACAATTCTCAACTCTTCTTGCTCCCGAGCTAAGCCTTGGATAAGAGCCATTTGCCCCAGCATCTGGGTTCTCATAGTATCTACCTCAGCTTGCAAGCGTTTCAGCCGTTCGCCCATATCGTCTTCAGGACTCTTCTTGACCAAATTCCCCATGAGGAGTGTTCTCAACTCTTCCTGCCCCTTGGATAGGCTTAGGAAGATTTCCCTGAACTGAGTCTCTTGAGCATGAAGATCCTGGTTGTCTGGTTGGAAAGCCATTGCTGAAATAAACAGCGAAGAAGATAAGTGACCTGTAAAAAGGGTACCTGTAATGCAATGATATGTATGAGATATGTATGCAATGTTTTCAAGGATCTCGCGGGGTAAACAAAGAAACTTGTTAGAATCTGAATTTTGTAGCTTGATTGAAGGAACTGCATATTATTGAGAGTCCTTCTTCAAGAGTCAAGGCTCACCATATCGAGTGGGTCATAGCCCCTGACTCAAGTCATCATGTTTGGATTTCTGGACAACCTTGGTTAGAGGAAAATAAATCCCCTTTGCCCATTGCTAGACATTTGGTCCATCATGACCTGCATCACAAACCCTTAAGATCCTTGAAATGGGTTAGGAAATGCTATGGTATGATGGTATGATGCATATGATGTTATGTACGTGGATGCAAAGGTGAGAGGTGTAAGTAAGCCCTGTAATAAGTCCAGATTAAGGACTATAAACAAAACCTGCAAGGAACTCATGTTGTCAGATAACAAGAATGTGCAAGTAGTTCAAATTTGAAGGCACACAAGTCACACAAGACAACCCTTAGAGTTTAGGCCAGCATGAAGTTTAGGTACTACCCTCTTGAAGTTAGTTGGCTCAAAACCTGTCCTATCAATAGTAACCGGGTTCTAAGGAGCTCAATATCATTGGATTGTTTTCTATGTTCATTGTTTTGATTTAGCCACTTAACCGGTGACCAAAATATTCCAAGAAAACAACCCTCAGTGAGTGTAGTATCGAGTATCTACCAACTTCGGACTGCACCAAAGTCGGTCATCTCACTACCCCTAAAGAGGCCAGGATGGTCAAGTAAGGTTCTAAGGTCAGTTGATGCTTCACGACACCACGCGGCGGCCCTGTACTCTCCTTGACTTGACTCAAGGGTTACCGGTATTCACCAAAGTGCCACATCAACGTAGCAAATGCTTCAACCGTGTCGGTATACCCCACACAGTTCCCTCACAGTTTGTTGCTACTTCTAAAAGGGTATCCCCAGATCCGGGTTAGGATCTATGAAAATCCAAAACACGCCCACAATATTTAAAGCAATCAAAGCAAGCAATTGAAAACAAGAGTGGTCTAATCCTAAGGTACACCACACTTATTAATTTTCCCCAGCAGAGTCGCCAGTTCTGTGATCGGTGGAAATAGAACTGACTGTTTTGAAATGCTGGTTCGCGAAATGTCGCGGTAAGCAAGAGTCGTCACCGTCTTTTATTTTCTCCAACAAGGAAAGGACAAAAGCACAGCAAAATTCCTTTTCGAGATGTTTCTCGGTTCGGGAGGTAGATTTATAGAAAGGGAAGGTATTAGCACCCTTTCTATCCGTGGTTATCCACGGGCTCTTAGGTACTTGCTCACTATGTTTTCAAAAATTGTTTGCTTTTCTTGTGTATGTGGGTTTTGAAAAAGTTTCGTTTTGAAAACTTCTAGGTAACTCTTGTATCAGTCCTCAAGAGTGTATGAAATGTTTGTTTGAAAACTTTTTGAAAGTGTGAGTGCGAAAAGTTATTTTTTGTTTTGAAAGAGCAAGTACCCAGGAGAAATCTACCTACTCTAAGGAATTAAGCTGTGTAAGAGTCCTTTAGACAGTACTATCCCACTATTGAGAAGTAGGTAGCACCGTCGTTGGAGTTATTCGGGTCAATTAGATTATAGGGACATGTGTGGTCACCAAAGCAATAGTAGGACGCCTTAGCGGTAACCCTAATGTCCTAGATCCTTTTTATCCGAGGCAACCGTTTCGAGGCAACTGGATCTTTAGACAGGAGGGTGACCTCTAAAACACCCTATACTTGATGACCACGTCGAGGCAACCAAGTGAGGCGTACCCTAGGAGTGGCATGTGCGAGTGTGTCAGGATTCAATTTATATTATCTTTGCACATGTATCATTGTGAGCTACGAATTGATTTTAATTTTCAGGCAAGTCTTGTCATGCATAGTTAACAGTTAATAATTGTGCGGAAAGTAAATTGCGGAAAGTAAATCTACGCTATTACAAGGCGTCGGGTATTTACATCGCCAAAAACATAACCCTTGAAAATAAATGCGAGAAAATAAAAGAAAGCGATAAAAGTCCTAATTATCTATTACATTCTCGGAGCAGATACATAAATATAATCAAAATAAATAATAATGCGCGAACGGAAATTGAATCGGGACGTCCTTAGGGTTTTGACCCTTTTTGAGAAAAGAAAGAAGTTTGGTCCCTTTTTGCAATTAATTCAAATTAAACCTAATTTAATAATTAATTAATTAATTAAAAGAAAAAAAGTGTTTTTGAGTTTTTTATGAAAATAAAATTAAAAAAAGTCACAATTTAGAAAAACCCTAATTTCTATATTAATTTTATTTATTAAAAAAAGTGAAATTTAAACCTAATTAAACTAAATTAGTTTGTTAGTATTTATTTACAAAATAATAATTAATAGTGAAATTAATAAATAATAATAATAATTAAAATTTTTATATTTTTTAGTTGTCTGAATTTATTATGAAAATAATATTAATTAAGTGAATTAAATAATGATAAAAATAATTAATAATAATAATTAGTAAAAGAAAATAAAAGGAAAAGAAAATAAAAAGAATAATAAACCAGGGGGTTGATGGGCCCATTAGGAGGTGTTAATTGGAAATCTGGCCCATTAACAATCAAGCCATGTTTGACTTTGGAGATCAGCTGCACATGCATTGACTAATGAGCATCATGATCTTCATCCTTTGATCATTGGATTGGTGATGGTGGCCACATGGCGCTTGGATGTCTGGAGGCACATGGTGTACCACCCTTGGAAAGCTGCACGTGAACATGCATAAGAAAATAACAAATAGTTGTTTTGGGGGGACCTGGGAATCGAACCCAGGTCCCAATGGTTCTTGGACAACACACGCTCCACTAGGCCAGTTGCTTGCATCTGATAATATAATGACAATAAATAATAATATACACAAATCAACGCATATGCTGAAAAGACAAAAAAACGCGCGTGTTTTGAATTATCCAACCAGGAAGCAACACGTACTCGTCTTCTTCGCTAAACCTGTAAAACAAAGATTAGATAGCGGGAGTTTTTAACCCCCACAACCTGCATCAACGAAAAATAGCGAATAAGCGTGTGAGCAAGATAAATATTTCGCGAGGGTGAATTTTGATTCGTCTTGATGCAACGATTTCAACCATATGCGTTAGGGGTTCTAAATTTGCCTGAGTAATAAAGCCCCAATTTGGAAGCTTGGAAACCCTAAGATTCATCAATGGCAATTTCTATTTCAGGGCGTTTCGGTCCAATTAATCAATGCCAAAAGCTTTGTACGGTCCCTATGAACACAAAACAATCAACAAAACATGTTAATGATGCATGAATCAAAGTATGCGATTATGAAAAAAACTCCAAACCGTGAAACTGTTATCCTTGGATTCTTTGAGCTTTAGCGTGTGGTTTTGATTCCTACACGTTCCTTGGGACCTCTGCAATGTATTAGAAGCAATTAAAAGCTTTGAATTGGTCTGGAAATTAGAAAACAGTTTTCAAGTTTTCTTGATTTTTTTCAATATTGGCTATGGCTTTCTGCAGCAATTCTCACGTCCATGGCATTAGGGTTGAGTTGTGTATATATAGAGGATTGAATTTAGGTTAAATCCTAGCCAAGAAATCCATTGCATTGATGTTTCAATATTTGATTGAAAATCATATATTTTTCAATCTTTTTGATTGGCAAAACATGCTAAATTTGGAGATTCTTGTCTCCTCGATGTGCACACGAATTTGTCAGCTTGTCTTGAGCTTGTTTGCTTCATGAAAAGATTAAAAAACCATATCTTGATATTTCCTACAATTTAAATTAATTAAATGAATTAAAAATCAATTAAAAATCCAATTAATTAATAAAAATAAGAAAATAATTCAATTTAATCTCAATGGGTCGTGCATAGGCCTTGGATAAAGTTTCAAGAAGAAATTTGAGGCCCATTAGCAAAAATAAGGTATTTGGAGCAAAGTTGACTTTTGCAAATTCCCAAAACTTTCCCAACTTCTCCAATGCATATCTTGCTCAATTTGGATCATATGAACATGTTATTGGACATTTTGGAAAGGTCTTGAAGTCCTCTAACCAATGCCTTTGGTCCCATGTCATTTGGATTTACCAATATCAAGTTATGGTCTTTGACTTAAAGTGCCTTTTTGTTGACTTTTAAAATTGACCTATAATGTAGAAATTGATAACTTTTTGTGAGAGAATTTCTTGGACTTGGAATATGAAGATGCGTTGTAGGAAATGTCATCCCCTTCAAAATGAGCATTGGATGGGATTTTTCTGATGAACCATGAAAAAGTTATGCCTTGTTCAAGATACAGTTGACTTTTCTACTGTCCAAAAATAGTAACTTTTACATCTTGATGATTTTTGAGCCATGCTTGTGGAATCATGATCAAGACTTGATCAAATGATGTTTGTGAGCTCAAAATAAGATGTTGACCAAAAATTCTGACTTTTGACTGCAAAATGACCATTTTACCCCTGCAGTTGACTGTGAAGCAAATAAGGCTTTTGACTGTGCAAATTGGTACTGTGAGCTATGAAATTTGACATATAGATGCTTGACAATGTATATAGGCCCACGTGACTTGATTGAACCATTGAAAACCACAAATTCCTTGCAAGAACCAAAACCCTAATTTTGACTGGCTTAGGAGGCATTTGGACTGTGCAACCCTTGAGAAATCTTGAACCATTTGAAGATGATTCTTGACAAACTTTGAAGAATATAGGAGGGAAAATTTTGGGGTACAACACCTGAAAAATAAAATCAACCCGTAGCTCACCATAAAAATGTGCAAAGATAACTTAAACATGAAACCTGACACACATGCACATGCCACTCCTAGGGTACGCCTCACTTGGTTGCCTCGACGTGGTCATTGAGTATAGGGTGTTTTAGAGGTCACCCTCTTGTCTAAAGATCCAAGTTTCCTCGAAACGGTTGCCTCGGATGAAAGGATCTAGGACATTAGGGTTACCGCTAAGGCGTCCTACTATTGCTTTGGTGACCACACATGTCCCTATAATCGAATTGACCCGAATAACTCCAACGACGGTGCTACCTACTTCTCAATAGTGGGATAGTACTGTCTAAAGGACATTTACACAGCTTAATTTCTTTTGAGTAGGTAGATTTCTCCTGGGTATTTTCTCTTTCAAAACAACAAAAATACTTTTCGCACCTACACTTTTCTGACAAAAGTTTTCAAACAAACACTTCATACACTCTTGAGGACTGATACAAGAGTTACCTAGATGTTTTCAAAACAAACTTTTTCAAAACCCACAAACACAAGAAAAGAAAACATTTTTGAAAACATAGTGAGCAAGTACCTAAGAGCCCGTGGATAACCACAGATAGAAAGGGTGCTAACACCTTCCCTTTCTATAATCTACCTCCCAAACCAAGAAACATCTCGAAAAGGAATTTTGCTGTGCTTTTGTCCTTTCCTTGTTGGAGAAAATAAAAGACGGTGGTGACTCTTGCTTACCGCGACATTTCGCGAACCAGCATTTCGAAACAGTCAGTTCTATTTCCACCAATCACAGTGAACAATCGATTTACACTATTGTGCAATCGATTTGCATCAACCAAAAATGGCCAAAAACTTATTTTTCTTAAACTTAAACACCACTTAACATATATATATATATATATATATATATATATATATATATATATATATATATATATATATTCACATATAGAAAGGTTAAAACAAATATATAAAATCATAACAAGGATAGAAAGCACCTTATATGTCGTGTTCATCAAGAATGCCACGCTCTCGCCGAATCTTGTAAAACGGTTCTCTTACCAAAGGTTTAGTGAAGATATCGGCAAGTTGATTATGAGTATCTACAAATGTCACCTCGAAATCTCCTTGAAGTACATGATCATGAAGGAAATGATGTTGTATATCTATGTGTTTGGTTCTTAAATGCATGACCGGATTCTTCGTAATGTTTATTGCACTTATATTGTCGCACCGTAGAGGAATGCATCCTAGATCGAGTCCGTAGTCATGAAGTTGTTGTTTTAGCCACCAAATTTGAGGGTAACTACTACTTGCTGCAATATATTCTTCCTCGGCCGTGCTAAGAGAAACACATGCTTTTTTCTTGCAGGCCCATGAAACTAATGCATTTCCAAGGATGTGACAAGTACCACTTGTGCTTTTTCTATCAGTTTTACAACCTGCATAATCCGCGTCAGAATAACCAACTAAGTTGCAAACACTACGTTTAGGATACCATAATCTGACATTTGTTGTCCCTTTGAGATACTTCATGATCCTTTTCACCTCCGTGAGATGAGATTCCTTTGGATTTGCTTGAATGCGAGCACATAGACAAACACTAAACATTATGTCAGGACGGCTTGCCGTCAAATATAATAAGGAGCCAATCATACCTCGATACTTTATAATGTCGATGGAAACACCTGATTCATATTGATCAACATATGTACCAGAACCTATTGGTGTAGACATTGCCTTACAATTATCCATGTCAAATCTTTTCAAGAGTTCCTTGCAATACTTGGATTGGTTGATGAAGATGCCATCTTTTAATTGTTTGATTTGAAGTCCAAGAAAATAATTCATTTTACCCATCATGGACATCTCAAATTCCCCTTGCATCATTGCTGAAAATGCTTCACACATTTCTTGGTTTGAATATCCGAAAATGATATCGTCAACATAGACTTGAGCTAGCAAAGTGTCATCTTTGATTTTCTTGATAAACAAAGTCTTGTCAACTTTACCCTTTTCAAAACCTTTTTCGCATAAGAAGTTGCTTAGCCGATCATACCATGCCCTTGGTGCTTGTTTCAACCCATAAAGAGCATTTCTTAATTTAAATACATGGGATGGATTCTTGAAATCTTCGAACCCCGGGGGTTGTTAACATAGACTTCTTCATTGATATATACATTCAAGAATGCGCTTTTGACATCCATTTGGAAAAGCTGAAAATTTAATGAGCAAGCATAGGCAAGTAAGAGACAAATAGCTTCTAACCTTGCAACTGGAGCGAAAGTTTCTTCAAAATCTATTCCTTCTTCTTGATTGTAGCCTTGTGCTACCAACCTTGCTTTGTTTCGATCAATTATTCCATTTTCGTCAAGTTTTTTTTAAACACCCATCTTGTTCCAATAATGTGTTTGTTGCTTGGCCTAGGGACAAGTTCCCAAACTTGATCCTTTCAAATTGATTTAATTCTTCTTGCATAGCGATAATCCATTGTTCATCGCCTAAGGCTTCATCAACTTTGGAAGGTTCAATTTGAGATACAAACGCCATGTTTAGGCAAGCATATTTGAGATTTAGTCTTGTTGTCACACCTTGACTTATATCACCAATTACTTTATCGATATGATGATCTCTATTAGTTCTCCATTCTTTTGGTAGATCATTGAGATTTGATTCTTGTTGGGATGATTCTTTGTGTTGAATTGGTTAATCTTTGGTAGTATTTTCTTGAGGTCATACTAGTATTTCATCATCATCATCACAAACAATATTATCCTCCTTGGAGGGATTAGTTTCATCAAAAGATACATGCATTTATTCGTCAATTGTTAAAGTTCTTTTGTTATAGATTCTATATGCCTTACTAGAAAGAGAGTAGCCAAGAAAAATACCTTCATCGGATTTTTCATCGAACTTACCAAGGTTATCTTTGTCGTTGTTTAAGAGAAAGCATTTGAATCCGAAAATGTGAAAGAAAGCAATGTTTGGTTTCCTCCATTTGAAGAGTTCATATGGAGTTTTCTTCAATATCGGTCTTATGTTAACTCTATTGCTAACAAAACATGTCGTGCTCACCGCATCCGCCCAAAAATATTTTGGAAGAATTGAATCGCTAAGCATCGTTCTTGCAAGTTCTACAAGAGATCTATTCTTTCCTTCCACCACTCCATTTTGTTGGGGAGTCCTTGGTGCCGAGAAGTTGTGAGATATTCCATGTTCTCCACATAATTCTTCAAATAGAGCATTTTGAAATTCTCCGCCATGATCACTTCTTATGGAGGCAATTGTTAGAGACTTATCATTTTGAATTTGTTTAGCATACTTCTTGAATGCCTTGAATGCATCACTTTTATGCACTAAAAATAATGTCCAAGTATATCTAGAGAAGTCGTCAACAATAACCAAAGCATATACATTACCTCCAGAACTTCTTGTTCTTGATGGACCAAATAAGTCCATATGTAACAATTGTAGTGGCCTTGTAGTAGACACCACATTCTTAGATTTGAAAGTTGATTTTGTTTGTTTCCATTTTTGACAAGCATCACAAAGTCTATCTTTGACGAAATTTCTCTTAGGAAACCCAATGACAAGATCATGCTTGATTAGTTTATTCAAGTGTTCCATGTGAATATGAGCAATTCTTTTGTGCCACAACCATGAATCATCGTTGTTCGCCATGAGACATTTTACCTTCAAAGATGGATCATAAATGGAAATCATGAATATATTATTGATTCTTTTACCTTTAAGTATAACCTCATGTGTGACTTCGTCTTCTATCAAGCATTCATCCTGGGTGAACTTGATCTTGAATCCTTTGTCACAAACTTGGCTAATACTAAGAAGATTGTGATTTAGTCCTTCAACATAAAGAACATCTTCAATGGACGTGAAAGGTGGAGCACCAACTTTGCCTTTACCAAGAATTCTTCCCTTATTATTGTCTCCATAAGTGACAAAACACTTGGCCTTTAGAACTAGATTTGAAAATTGGTTTATGTCTCCCGTCATATGCTTTGAACAACCACTATCAAGATACCAAAGATTTCATATGGTCTTCAAGCATACCTACAAAACAAATTAGGATTTGTTAGGTACCCAATTTTCTTTGGGTCCTTCATAATTAGTGCCTTTCTTTATCCACACATAATGCCCACTTGCCACACTAAAGTTTCTAACATAGCAAGCATTAGGTGTATGGCCTTTAATACCACAATAAAAGCAAGTAGGTTCAAAGTTACTTCTATATCTAGAAGGATAAGATTTCTTCTTAGGAAATGTTTTCTTTTTAGGATAGTGATGAACTATTTTAGGTTTTTTAACTTTCTCTTTGGATAATTGATCACTAGCCTTAACAAAGATAGTTTTATTAGAACTTGGTTTTGAAAATTTTGAATATCCAAGTCCACTTTTATCATTGGAGTATCTTTGTTTGCTAAGAACACCTTCCAATCCAATTTGGCCTTTTTCATATCTTTCAATGACTCTTTTTAATTGGACAATTTGGAAAGAGAGTGATTCATAATTTTTGCATACAAAATTCTGTGTTTGTTCATTACTTAATTTTTTTTTTCTTCTTTGAAATATTTTTCCATAGAATCACATTTTTCTTCTAAAGATGAAATTTGTTTCTTTTTAGATGAAATTGTTTTATACAGAATTTTGCATTCATTTAATAGTTCGTCTATAGCACCTTGTGCATCACTATCAAAAAGAGAAAATTCATTACCAACCTCATTGTCTTCATCATCAGAATGGTGTGAGGCTATCAATGCTAGATTTTCACTTTCATCACTATCAGAATCGGATGAGGAACTTATTTCATTATCCTCCCATGCAACATAGGCCTTTTTGTTCTTGAATCCCTTTTGGCTTTTGTAGCCACTTTTCTTGGAGAGTTTCGGACAATCCGGCTTGATATGACCTTTCTTACCACATTCATAACATGTGACTTCTTATGCTGGTGTGGAAGCTTCATTTTTCTTGAATTGTTTCTTTCCTTTTTAATGAGAAAAGGATTTGTCGTTTCTACAAAAGAACTTACCAATCCTTTTAACTATAAGCATGAAATTTTCATCTTCTTCCAGATTGTCTTCCTTTTCAACTTCCTTGGAATCTATCTTTAAAGCAATATTCTTGGATTTCTTCTCTTGCTTTTCATGTTTTTCAAGTCTTCTGAGTTCCGTTTCATATTCTTGAAGTTTCCCAAACAACATTGCAGAAGTCATTGAAGAGAGACTTTTCTTTTCTAAAATTGTTGTTACCTTTGGTTGCCATTTGTGATCGGCGGGAATAGAACTGACTGTTTTGGAATGCTGGTTCGCATTTTGCGTTTGTTTTCACAAAATGTCGCGGTAAGCAAGAGTCGCCACCGTCTTTTATTTTATCCAACAAGGAAAGGACAAAAGCACAGAAAAATTCCATTTTGAGATATTTCTCGGGTTCGGGAGGTAGATTATAGAGAGGGAAGGTGTTAGCACCCTTTCTATCCGTGGTTATCCATGGGCTCTTAGGTACTTGCTCATTATGTTTTCAAAAGTTTGCTTTTCTTTGTGTTTGTGGGTTTGAAAAGAGTTTTTGTTTTGAAGAAATTGTAAGTGCGAAAAAGTTTGTCTTTGTTTTAAAAGGAGCAAGTACTTAAGAACATCTACCTACTCAAAAAGGAATTAATCTGTATAAGTGTCATTTAGACAATGCTATCCCACTATTTAGGAGTAGGAAGCATCGTCGTTGGAGTTTTCGGGTCAATTCGATTATGGGACGTGTGGTCACTAAAGCAATGTTAGAATGCCTTAGCGGTAACCCTAATGTCTTAGATCATTTTTCCGAGGCAACCGTTTCGAGGCAACTATGATCTTTGGACAAGAGGGCGATCTCTAAGACTTCCTATACTCAATGACCACGTTCGAAGGCAACCAAGTGAGGTGTACCCTAAGAGTGGCATGTGCGAGTGTGTTGTTTTTCAGTTATATTATCTTTGTACATGTTATGGCGAGCTACTGCTGATTTTAAGTTAAGATAGATCTTGTCATGCATAGCCTATTATTCAAACATCTAACAGTTAATGGTTGCGGAAATTAAATTGCGGAAAATAAATCTAAGCTATTACAAGGCGTCTGGTATTTACATCGCCAAAAACAAACCCTTAAAATTAAATTGCAGAAAGTAAATAAAACGATAAAATAAAATCCTAAGTTAAGACTATTACATCCTCGGAGCAATTATAATATATGGATTAAAAATAAATGGCGCGAGAAAAATTGAATCGGAACGTCCTAGGGTTTTGACCCTTTTTCATTAAATAAAGCATATTTTGTTATTTTTTGAATTAAAAATTAAGTCTAAATTAATAATTAAATTAATTAATAAAAATAAAATAATTTTGAGTTTTTATGTTAATCAGGGAAATAAAATAAGAATGGTTAAAAAGTAATAAAAACCTAATTCTAAATTAATTTTAATTTAATGCAAAACATGTTAAATTTAAACCTAATTAAAAACTAAATTAATTACAATTTATTTACAAAAATAAAAAAATAGTGAAATTAAAAAAATATTATTTTTGGTTATTTTCTGATTTCATAATAAAATAAAAAAACTATTGATTGGTTAATTAACAAAAATAATAAAACAAATTAAATAAAAGAAATATAGAAAAGAAAAAGAATAAACCAAAGGGGGTTTGGGCCTAAAAGGGAGGTTGTTTCAACAGAATTCCAGGCCCAAACGCAAGCAGCCTTTGTTGACTTTCTTCATTCAATGTGCATCTTTGACTAGGGAACGTGATGGTGTTGGTGTAAGCCCTAGAGGCCAATACTTTTGGTACTTGTATCGAATTATTTATTAATAATAAAAGGCATTTCTTTATTATGTTTGCTTTCCAAAATAATAAAGTCCCTAGAATGGTTTATTTGTTTAATGAAATGTTAAGTGTGACTTAATCATGAGATCCCATTAAACATAAGACACTATTCTTAAAGTATCCATAGTCAAGCTTTAATGTGAAGTGGGATAGCATTAAAGCATTAAGATTATTATGAAGATAGATTGATGATCACATCTCACGGATCATAGATAAGGAGTTATCAAGTCTTGACATAGGTATGAATATTAGGAGTAATATTTATACTGGATTGACCCGCTATGAGAATACTACATAGAATGTTATGCAAAGTGTCATAAGTTATTCTCATGATGATAATGGTGTATACCACCCTTCGACCTGAAACCACTATGGACCCTAGATGTAGAGTCAAGTACTTTATTGCTGATCAAACGTCATCCGTAACTGGATGACTGTAAAGACGGTTGATGGGTACTTCACAAAGCATGCTAAGGGACATGAGTGACCTAGATGGAATTTGCTCATCCTGCATAACAGGATAAATGTCTAAGGGCCCAATATTGAACTAGACAAGGGTGACACAGTGTATGCCTTGTGTTCAATATAGACATGAGGGCAAAAGGGTAATTGTACAACACAAATATTATCACGGAAAAGGTTTGGTCAGATCACATGACATTTTCGTGACTTGGGTAACAGTGATGTGTTGCTAGATACCGCTCACTGTTTATTATATTAAATGTGTGATTTAATATAATTGCCAACGTCGCGAAAACCTACAGGGTCACACACATAAGGACAGGTTGATGAGAGATAGAATAAATAAGGAACACCGTAAGATACGATGCACTTAAGTGTAATACGGAAAGTGGTAAGGTACCACGTGGATAAGTGATATATGGTACATCATAAGGTATGATGTCCATAAGCTTAATTGGGCTTTTAGCTTATAGCCTTAATTGGGATTTTAGCTTGTAGCCCACACGAGTGATTCTATAAATAGATCCCTTGTGATGAAGCAATTTCACTTGATGCATTTTCGTTTTTGATTCTCTCTCTCACTCAAAGTTTCCGTTCATGATCAGCTAGCACTGTGACCGGAAGCGATCTGTTCGTGTGGACTGAGTAGAGGCGTTGTTCGTCATCAATGCTCGTGATCACAACATCAAAGGTCTGAATCGCCACAAGAGGTAAATGTTTCTATCACTGACCATGCTCATTCGTAAGGATCGCTAAAGGAAAATTTTAAATTCCGCTGCGCTTTTGGTCGCGATTTTCCTTCAGTGGTATCAGAGCCACTTACGAAACCATGGATCTGATAGTTGTTTATGTTCTATATTTTCTGTTTTGATTCGATTAAAACCAGAATGAATTGAATAATAAACGAGTAATTAAATTTGGCATCTATTGTGTACGATTTGGATGATTGATGTTGACTATGCTTCGGAATCCGACATTAGTATGGTGAAGTAGCGATACATCAATCGTCCATAGGTTACACAAATAAGATCGATCACTTTTATATATGATATAAATAAATCTGATGCAACGATGGTATATGGGATATACTGTTTCTGTTTCATTCATTCAAACACTTGATGATTGTTATTCCTTTGACCGATCACTGTTCATATGCTTCGGAATCCGACATTAGTATGGTGAAGCAATGGCATGTGATTAATCATACTGAATTATCAATCGAGATGTGTTTGACAGCATGAAACTGTTGCATTAGGGTTCATGACGGCACAAGGGTTGTGTTGTTGCAGAGTTATGCGATTAGGGTTGTGAATGCACAACGGAACCCCCAGTTAACTCTGCGTAGTGTGATCAATCGTCGAAATTTAATTTGCCTTTTTTTAATTAACAAAATTTAAACTAATAATAAAAGTGTTTATTATTATTATTGTCTTGTGGTGATCAGTTATGGCCTTAGTTTTTTTTTCCTTTATTTTGTTTTGGGATTGTAAAATACGGCCTGCGTGTCGTGCCTCTCTCTAAAATTCTTGATGTAACTTCTTTTCTCATCTCACTCCCTCGTATGTAAAACGAGTTTCTTTTATGTAATGTAATGTTATGAAGAAAGAGAAGAATACAATATCAAATGAGGATAACCTTGGAGATCTTGCTTGGAGAAGTTTAGATCGTTATTAGGTTAGCTTAGGTTCTCTCATTGGCTTGGGAGAACAATTGCGCTAGGGGCCATAACTGTATCCTTTTATGTATATTGATGCATGTGTTTGTATGTTGATGCATGAGAGAGACGAATTGCATGTTAAGCCGGTGAGATCAAACTAATAACAAAATCCCTCAAGTTAAATATTAAGTTCATGCTTTCCAAGTTTTAGCACTCATCAAGACTAGTATCGAACAATGTAGGTTTCGCCTACGCGAGGTGAATGTTCTATATTAGTAAGGTGCGATGGGATAATTGTAATATCCAACTGCTAAAACAATGGGTCAAACTTAACTAAACACATTATAATAAGATTATAAATGTTTAGAAGCAAGAGTTGGAAATGATTCATATGATGAATTAGACTAAGGAGTTATTCACCCAACTGAAAATATTCGAGAGTTGTATGAGATACAATTGGAAGGAGTTCCTACCTAAATAACCTAGTTTTGTGTAATCAGCCTAACGCTGACTTAGAACAAAGTGAAATGTGGATCTCGACCCACTAGAAAGTCTTCCAACGGGATTTTCCGAATCAAATGATGAGGGTCATTTGGATTGAGTAAAATAGTGGGAGCATATTTGATTAAAGGCCTAATTAAATATGTTGTTTTAATGATACTTATACTTTCATTTTTTTTGTAGATTACCATGACAACAAACAACCATATTTTGCGATCAATCCTAGATAAGGAAAAATTGTCTGGGACAAATTTCCTGGATTGGCACAGAAATCTGAGGATTGTCCTCAAGCACGATAAGAAGCTGTATGTCTTGGAGACACCTGTTCCTGAAGAGGAACCGCCTAGTTCGGCACCTAAGGCAGAAAGAGAAGCTTATAAGAATCATCTTGATGATGCTAACGAAGCCGCTTGTCTCATGATAGCTACTATGAACTCGGAGTTGCAAAAGCAACACGAGAACATGTCAGCATTCTATATGATCGGACATCTGAAAATGCTCTATCAAGAGCAGGAAAGAAATTAGAGGTTTCAGGTTTCAAAGGCCCTTTTTAACAGCAAGTTATCTGAGGGAAACCCTGTAGGTCCCCATGTACTCAAAATGATTGGGTATGTGGAGAACCTTGAAAGGTTAGGGTTTCCGCTTGGAAAGGAACTTGCAACTGATTTTATCTTGCAATCATTTCCAGATAGCTTTAATCAGTTTGTCATGAATTTCAACATGAATGACATGGATAAGAGTCTTCCAGAATTGCTAAGCATGTTGAAAACTGCTGAGCAAAATATGAAGACAAAAGGGAAGTCCATTCTGATGGTCAGTAATGGAAAGAAGCTGAACAAGAGGCCTACCAAGCAGGTTGGTAAAGGGAAAGGCAGGGAAGTTGCAAAGCCTAAACCTACTGTTCCTGCTTTGAAGCCTAGTGGAGGCATAGCAAAGAAGGGCACTTGCTTCCATTGCGGTAAGACCGGACATTGGAAGAGAAACTGCCCAAAGTACCTGGAAGATATGAAAAATGGAGTAGGGACTTCAAATTCAGGTATTTTTGTTATTGAAATTAATTTATCTACTTCTGCATCATGGGTATTAGATACTGGATGCGGTTCTCACATTTGTACTAATGTGCAGGGGCTAAAAAGGAGTAGAGATTTGGCAAAAGGTGAAGTTGACCTACGAGTTGGAAATGGAGCAAAGGTTGCTGCTTTAGCCGTATGAACTTATGTTTTGACTTTACCTAGTGGTTTAATAATTCAGTTAGAGAACTGTTATTATGTACCTGCAATTAGTAGGAATATTATTTCCGTTTCTTGTTTGGACAAGTTTGGTTTTTCATTTATAATAAAGAACAATTGTTGCTCTATTTATTTGAATGATATATTCTATGCTTCTGCACAAATGAACAATGGACTATATGTCCTTGATCTTGAAATGCCAATTTATAACATTAATACTAAACGGATTAAACCTAATGAGTTAAATCCAAGCTACCTTTGGCACTGTCGCTTAGGCCACATAAATGAGAAACACATTTCCAAACTCCATAAAGATGGACTCTTGGACTCTTTTGATTATGAATCATATGAGACATGCAGATCTTGTTTAATTGGAAAGATGACAAAGTCCCCATTCACAGGAAAAGGTGAAAGGGATAATGATCTTTTGGCCCTCATACATACTGATGTATGTGGACCACTGAACATACCAGCCAGAGGAGGTTTTCAATACTTCATCACATTTACTGATGATTTCAGTAGATATGGTTATGTGTATTTAATGAAACACA
The DNA here is from genome assembly GCA_948472305.1 of Vicia faba. Classification (NCBI taxonomy): domain Eukaryota; kingdom Viridiplantae; phylum Streptophyta; class Magnoliopsida; order Fabales; family Fabaceae; genus Vicia; species Vicia faba. The sequence goes on from OX451737.1 coordinate 103,901,004, forward strand.
AATCTGAAACCTTTGAAAAATTCAAGGAATTCAAGAATGAAGTACAAAACCAACTAGGTAAGAATATTAAATTTCTTCGATCAGATCGAGGCGGTGAATATTTAAGCCTAGAGTTTGATGACCATCTAAAGGAATGTGGGATTTTATCCCAACTTACTCCTCCTGGAACACCACAATGGAATGGTGTATCTGAGAGAAGAAATCGAACCTTGTTAGACATGGTCCGATCCATGATGAGTCACGCCGATCTTCCGAACTCCTTTTGGGGACATGCACTATTGACTGCAGCTTACACACTTAACCGGGTTCCATCCAAAAAGGTTGAGAAGACACCATATGAGATATGGAGTGGTAAGAAACCACATATGTCTTACATGAAGATTTGGGGTTGCGAAGTTTATGTGAAACGACAAATTTCAACTAAGCTTGAGCCCAAATCTGACAAATGCTTATTTATGGGGTATCATAAAGAACAAAGAGGGTATTACTTCTACAATCCTTCTGAGGGCAAAGTGTTTGTCGCTCGAACTGGAGTTTTTTTGGAAAAGGATTTTATTTCCAAAAGAATCAGTGGGAGGAAAATAGAGCTTGAAGAAATTCAAGAACCACAAAGCATTGATACACCTATGGAGGAATTAGAGCAGGAAACACAAGTAGTTGTGGAAGAGCAACCTGCTTAAGTAGAACAAGACCAGCGTAGGTCAAGCAGGATACGTCAACAACCTGAGAGATATGGATATCTCATAAGTGATCAGGGTGATGTATTACTCATGGATCAAGATGAGCCTGTGACCTACCAAGAGGCCATAACTGGTCCTGAGTTTGAGAAGTGGCTAGAAGCCATGAAATCTGAAATGGATTCCATGTACACAAACCAAGTTTGGACCTTGGTAGAGCCTCATATAGGAGTTAACCCTATAGGATGCAAGTGGGTCTTCAAAAAGAAGACTGACATGGATGGTAAGGTACATACCTATAAGGCAAGACTGGTTGCAAAAGGCTATAAACAAATTCATGGGGTGGACTATGATGAAACCTTTTCACCAGTTGCAATGCTTAAATCTGTTCGAATTTTACTTGCTATCGCTGCATATCATGATTATGAAATATGGAAGATGGAGGTCAAAACTGCTTTCCTTAATGGGAATCTTCTTGAGGATGTGTACATGACACAACCTGAAGGATTTGACATACCAGAGGAAGCCCAAAAGATATGTAAGTTACAACGATCAATTTATGGATTGAAGCAAGCTTCCAGAAGCTGGAATCTTCGTTTTGATGAAACAGTAAAACAACATGGATTCATCAAGAATGAAGATGAGCCTTGTGTCTACAAGAAGGTTAGTGGGAGCATGATCGTATTCCTGGTATTATATGTAGATGACATATTACTCATTGGAAACGATGTCCCTACCTTGCAACAAGTGAAGACTTGGTTAGGGAAATGCTTTTCAATGAAGGACCTAGGTGAAGCAGCCTATATATTAGGAATCAGGATCTATAGAGATAGGTCACAAAAACTGCTTGGCCTAAGTCAGAGTACATACATAGAAAAAGTGTTGAGACGCTTTAATATGCATGATTCCAAGAAAGGATTCATACCTATGCAACATGGCATGTGTCTGTCAAAAACATAATCCCCTTCAAGTAAGGAAGAAAGGGATCGCATGGATAAGATTCCATATGCATCTGCAATAGGATCTATCATGTATTCCATGCTATGTACTCGACCAGATGTCTCGTATTCTTTAAATGCAACGAGTAGGTACCAGTCTAATCCCGGTGATGCTCATTGGGTAGCTGTCAAGAATATCGTTAAGTACTTGAGAAGGACTAAGGATTCATTCTTGATATATGGAGGTCAGGAAGAGCTTGCTGTAATTGGATACACCGATGCTAGCTTCCAGACAGATAAGGATGACTTTAGATCGCAATCTGGTTATGTGTTTTGTTTAAATGGTGGCGATGTGAGCTGGAAAAGTTCAAAGCAAGATACATTTGCTGATTCTACAACCGAGGCTGAGTATATTGTTGCCTCAACTGCAGCAAAGGACGCTGTTTGGATCAAGAAGTTCATTAGTGAACTTGGCATAGTCCATAGCATTGTGGATCCCATTGATCTCTATTGTGATAACAATGGTGCTATCACACAAGCTAAGGAGCCTAGATCTCACCAACGATCCAAATACATACTTAGGCGTTATCATCTCATTCGAGAGATAATCGATCGGGGAGATGTGAAAATATGCAGAGTACCTACACTTGACAATCTTGCTGACCCATTAACAAAGCCTCTTGCGCAGCTGAAGCATGATGGACATACTAGATCTATGGGTATTAGGGGTATGCCTGATTGGCTCTAGTGATAGTGGGAGATTATTGGTGTAAGCCCTAGAGGCCAATACTTTTGGTACTTGTATCGAATTATTTATTAATAATAAAAGGCATTTCTTTATTATGTTTGCTTTCCAAAATAATAAAGTCCCTAGAATGGTTTATTTGTTTAATGAAATGTTAAGTGTGACTTAATCATGAGATCCCATTAAACATAAGACACTATTCTTAAAGTATCCGTCAAGCTTTAATGTGAAGTGGGATAGCATTAAAGCATTAAGATTATTATGAAGATAAATTGATGATCACATCTCATGGATCATAGATAAGGAGTTATCAAGTCTTGACATAGGTATGAATATTAGGAGTAATATTTATACTGGATTGACCCGCTATGAGAATACTACATAGAATGTTATGCAAAGTGTCATAAGTTATTCTCATGATGATAATGGTGTATACCACCCTTCGACCTGAAACCACTATGGACCCTAGATGTAGAGTCAAGTACTTTATTGCTGATCAAACGTCATCCGTAACTGGATGACTGTAAAGACGGTTGATGGGTACTTCACAAAGCATGCTAAGGGACATGAGTGACCTAGATGGAATTTGCTCATCCTGCATAACAGGATAAATGTCTAAGGGCCCAATATTGAACTGGACAAGGGTGACACAGTGTATGCCTTGTGTTCAATATAGACATGAGGGCAAAAGGGTAATTTTACAACACAAATATTATCACGGAAAAGGTTTGGTCAGATCACATGACATTTTCGTGACTTGGGTAACAGTGATGTGTTGCTAGATACCGCTTACTGTTTATTTTATTAAATGTGTGATTTAATATAATTGCCAACGTCGCGAAAACCTACAGGGTCACACACATAAGGACAGGTTGATGAGAGATAGAATAAATAAGGAACACCGTAAGGTACGGTGCACTTAAGTGTAATACGGAAAATGGTAAGGTACCACGTGGATAAGTGATATATGGTACATCATAAGGTATGATGTCCATAAGCTTAATTGGGCTTTTAGCTTATAGCCTTAATTGGGCTTTTAGCTTGTAGCCCACACGAGTGATTCTATAAATAGATCCCTTGTGATGAAGCAATTTCACTTGATGCATTTTCGTTTTTGACTCTCTCTCTCACTCAAGGTTTCCGTTCGTGATCAGCTAGCACTGTGACCGGAAGCGATCTGTTCGTGTGGACTGAGTAGAGGCGTTGTTCTTCATCAACGCTCGTGATCACAACATCAAAGTTCTGAATCGCCACAAGAGGTAAATATTTCTATCACTGACCATGCTCATTCGTAAGGATCACTAAAGGAAAATTTTAAATTCCGCTGCGCTTTTGGTCGCGATTTTCCTTCAGTTTTACCCTATGGGGAGTGACGGTATCTTGGTCATATTCTTCAGCTGAACCTCCCTTGGTACCTTGTTGGACAGAGTAACTACACAGTTTGGACATTTCTCATGCCCCTGTTTCTGATATCACCCGTAATTCGTCCTTTGTTTTGCATGTAAATTTTTATGAGCAGCAATTAATGTCAAATGCATATATCAAAATGAACATTTGGACGTTCTTTGCAAAACAAAACAGATAAAGGAAAAACAATTTAAAATTTGTTTGAAAATGAATTTGTATTAATTTTGAAGTTTGGCCTGTAAATAGGCATTTTTGTACAAGAGGTTGACGTCCTAGTAAGAGAACGCCGCCGAACAAATAGAATTTATACAACTTGTGAAAAGAAAACAAAACAACTATGTGAATAATCCCACTGGGTTCCAACTATGTTATTGCCTTTATATCTTCAAGCGTCTCATCACTTTGCTGCTTAGTTGAAGATGAATCTGATTGATTGGTGTCGTCCGAGCCTGATAGTTGATACCGAAGTCTGGATGCGAGGTGCTTCAATGAGACATAACGTTACGCTTTAATCCCTAACTTTTTCCTGGACCGCCCTTTCGGGTTTTCAGTCCATCGGGATACCCATTTTTGCCCAAGCCGCCTTTTCAGGTTTTTGACTTGCCGGGTGTACAGATTTTTTATTTTCATCCCTTATTTTTGCCCGAACCCTTTTGGTTCGCCGGGAAGCCCTTATTTTTTCCTAGGCCAGTCAACCTAGCGGGTCTTTGATTATGCGTAGTATCTTTTCACTATGTCTGCATTGACGGGGTGAGGAAGGTCGTCACCATCCATGGTGGTTAGGATCATAGCTCCTCTTGAGAAGATGTTCCTAATCACAAACGGCCCTTCGTAAGTAGGGGTCCATTTGCCCCTAGGATCACCTTGAGGCAAGATAATGCGCTTGATTACCAGGTCCCCAACTTGATACTCTTGTCGTCTGACTTTCTTGTTAAATGCCTTGATCATCCGTTTTTGGTATGTCTGGTCGTGACAAACAACAGTAAGTCTTTTCTCGTCGATTAGATTCAGTTGATCAAGTCGGGTCTGAATCCAGTCATCTTCTCTCAAACCTGCATCCTTCATGATCCGAAGAGAGGGTATCTGAACATCAATCGACAAGACTGCCTCCATGCCATAAACCAAGGAATAAGGTGTTGCCCCTGTTGACGTCCGTGCTGAGGTATGGTACCCGTGAAGAGCGAATGGTAATATCTCATGCCAGTCTTTGTATGTCAGTGTCATCTTTTGCACAATCTTCTTAATGTTCTTATTTTCTGCTTTGACATCCCCATTCATCTTCGGCCGGTAGGGAGAAGAGTTATGATGTTGTACCTTGAATTGCTCGCAGAGCTCAGTGATCATCTTGTTATTGAGATTGGTACCATTGTCCGTAATGATTCTCTCTGGTACACCGTATCGACAGATCAGGTTGTGCCGAATGAGCCGTGCCACGACGTTCTTGGTTACGGTAGCAAAGGAAGCTGCTTCGACCCACTTCGTAAAGTAATCAATAGCTACAAGGATGAAACAATGCCCGTTGGATACCGTAGGTCTGATCTCGCCAATCATATCAATGTCCAACATTTCAAAAGGCCAAGGTGCCGTCAAAACTTTCAGAGGAACTGGAGGTATGTGCACCTTATCAGCATAGACTTGGCACTTGTGACATGTCCGAGAATGTTGATAACAATCAGCTTCCATTGTGGACCAGTAATATCCTGCCCGAAGGATTTTCTTTGCCATGGTATGTCCACTGGAATGAGTTCCGAAAGTACCTTCATGCAGCTCCGCCATGATCCTTTCTGCTTCAATCTTATCCACACAACGCAGTAAGGTCCAATTATAGTTACGCTTGTAAAGAATGCCATTGCTGATGAAGAACTTTGCCACGAACCTCCTCAGAAACTTCTTGTCATTAACAGATGCACCCTCGGGGTATTCTTGAGCTTCAAGGTACCTCTTCACCTCATGATACCAGGGCTTTTCTGTTACCTCTTCAGTCTCAAGATCACATAAATGTGTAGGTTCATCCAATTTCCAAATAATGATCCGAGGAGCCTCGCTGTCCCATTTGACTTTGAACATAGAAGACATCGTAGCTAGCGCGTCCGCCAACTAGTTCTCCTCTCTGGGGAAGTGTTCAAAGGTTATCTCCTCAAAGTGGGGAAGTAACGTCAACACATACTCCTTTTAAGGAATAAGATTTGGGTGTTTCGTATCCCACTCGCCTTTGATCTGACTGAATTACGAGAGCGGAATCTCCGAAGACACTCAGAAACTTAATCCTTAGGTCAATTGCAGCTCGAAGACCCATGATGCACGCTTCATACTCCGCCATATTGTTGGTGCAGTTGAAATAGAGTCGGGCGGTAAACAAAGTATGAGAGCCTTTAGGAGATATGATCACGGCGCCAATGCCATTTCCCAAAGCGTTCGAAGCTCCATCAAAGTACATAGACCATCGGGATCCTTCCTCAGGTCCTTCATCCGGTCCAGGTATCTCGCAATCAGTCACTACCAGGATATTCTCGTCCGGAAATTCAAAGTTCATAGACTGGTAATCATCCACTGCCTGATGTGCCAAATGGTCTGCCAATACACTTCCCTTGATTACTTTTTGAGTTGTGTACTGGATGTCATACTTAGTCAAGATCATCTGCCATCTTGCTATTCTTCTGGACAAGGCGGGATTTTTGAAGATATACTTGATTGGATCCATCTTTGAAATCAATAGAGTAGTGTGAGTCAGCATATACTGTCTCAGCCAGCGAGCAGCCCAGGCCAAAGCGCAGCAATTTTTCTCAAGTAGTGAGTATCGGGTCTCACAGTCGGTAAACTTTTTGCTAAGGTAATAAATAGCATGCTCTTTCCAGCCAGACTCGTCATGCTGCCCCAGCACACACCCCATTGAGTTGTCAAGTATTGTCAAGTATAAAATCAAAGGTCTCTCTTCAACTGGTGGCATAAGAATGGGTGGCTCCTGGAGATACTCTTTGATTCTTTTAAAAGCGGCCTGGCATTCATCGTTCTAACGTACCACTTGATCTTTCTTCAGTAGCTTGAAGATTGGCTCACAAGTAGCAGTTAGGTGCGAGATGAATCCGGCAATGTAGTTCAGTCGTCCCAGAAAGCCTCTGACCTATTTCTCTGTCTTGGGAACTGGTATCTCTTGTATGGCTTTCACTTTGGCAGGGTCCACTTGAATACCTTTGTCACTCACAATGAAACCCAGTAGCTTACCAGACCTCACCCCGAAGGTTCACTTGTTCAGGTTCAATCTCAGCTTATACAACTTCAACCTGTCAAACAGCTTCTGTAGATGGTCAAGGTGTTCCTCCTCAGTCTGTGACCTCGCAATTATATCGTCGACGTAAACTTCAATTTCATGGTGGATCATGTCATGAAACAAAGCAACCATAGCACGCTGATATGTTGCCCCAACATTCTTCAACCCAAAAGGCATTACCTTGTAGCAAAAGGTACCCCACTGAGTAACAAAGGTGGTCTTTTCCATGTCTTCGGGAGCCAACTTAATTTGATTATATCCGGAGAAACCATCCATAAAGGAGAATACCTTGTGCTGAGCAGTATTGTCAACTAGAACGTCGATGTGAGGTAGAGGGAAGTCATCCTTAGGGCTTGCCCTGTTCAAATCCCTGTAGTCAACACACATTCGAACCTTACCATCCTTCTTCGGTACCGGAACCACATTGGCAACCCACTGAGGGTAAGAGGTCACTGCTATAAAACCGGCGTCAAACTGTTTCATAACTTCGGCTTTGATTTTCTCAGACATCTCTGGGCGCATACGGCGAACCTTCTGTTTTACCGGAGGACAATCTTCCTTGTTGGTAGGCGATGAACCACAATGTCAGTATCCAACCCTGGAATATCTTTATAAGACCAGGAAAAGATCTCAACATAGTCATGCAGCATCTGAATCAACCGCTGCTTCACACTAAGCTCCAGATTTGCACCGATCTTGACTTCCTTCTTGTCTGTTTCAGTACCCAGATTCACTGTTTCCACCGGCTCTTCATGTGGCTGAATGGCCCTCTCTTCCTGGAGTAGCAGTCTTGCAAGTGCACCAGGCACCTCGCAATCATCTTCACCTTCGTCTTCGGCTAAGTTGATCGGATTTTCAAAGTCATAACTGGTAGTAGCAGAGTCGTTACCAGTGAGATCCAGAGTGGATTGAGACCTGTATATGTGAGTGTGTGTAAAATAGTTGTTTTGCAACATATAATAAAGAAAAACAAAGAGCGCAAAATTTGAAATGCAAGAAACGTCCAATGCTTTTATTAATGATATATGAAAATGACACGCAAAAGCCCTCACAAATGAAGCCACGGTGCCCCGGGTAAGACACCGGGCCATAAAGTTTCAAAACATTGTTTGTTACAAATTCAAAACAAAGAGTTCATTACTGGGTAACAAAAGTAATAGGGATGAAGTCCTTTGCTGTCCAGTTGCTTGGTCCACCGTTGGTTGTAGGATAGATCCAGCTGTCAAATTCAGACTCCTCCACATCATCTTCTATGACATTTACTCCAGAGTTGCTGATGAACACAGGAGGTCTTCCAATCCTTGCACTTCGAACAACCCTTTGAGCTTCTGCAGTGAAACCCAAACCAAACTTGTTAGTCTTCTGAGTGAAATCAGGAAGTCGGCCCAAATTTGCACACTCACCCTTCTCAATAACAACCCGGACATCCTTTAAGGAAGCCATCTTCATAGGATGATCTTCAACCACAGTCTCAGCTGATGCCAGTGTCTGAGGAACCTCTTCAAAGTGATGAAATGGGGGTCTCAATGAATTCCCCATCCATCTCTACGTATCTGAATGAATTGAGGTGGATGACCATGTACTCTTCCTCTCCCTGTACTGTCACAATCTTCCCTCTGACCGGGTACTTCAGCTTCTGGTGGAGCGTTGAGGTTACGGCTCAAGCTTTGTGGATCCATGGACGACCCAACAAACAAGAATAGGATGGCTGAATGTCCATCACGTAGAATGTAGAATTGAAGACCCGAGAACCAACTTTAATTGGGATATCAACCTCACCATGTACCATGCTTTTAGACCCGTCAAAGGCCCTGACAACGATGTTACTTGGCTTTAACTCTAACCCTTCGCAATCTAACCGGTCTAGAGCTTTCTTGGGCAAGACGTTCAATGAGGAACCGGTGTCAACCAGTACATGTGCAAGGGTAGTGCCCCTGCATTCAATGGAGACATGCAGGGCATCATTATGGTTCTTCCCTTTAGCCGTCAAATCAGCGTCGGAGAAACCCAGACCATTATCAGCAGTTAAATTAGCCACACAATCTATAAACTGATCAGCTGATGTCTCTTGTGGCACGTGGGCAGACTTCAAGAAGGTAATTAGAGCCTTAGCATGGGCCTATGAACACAACAATAGTGATAGCATAGAAATCTTGGATGGGGTTTGCCCCAGTTTCTCAACTACTTATAATCACTCTTCTTAATAATCTTCAAAATCTCTTCCATCTCCTGTTTGGAAGCTTCAACAATGATGGTCTTCGGTGCCTCCGTCTGGGCTGGCACATCAGTGGTGATCCCTTTGCCCCGAGCGTTAGATGACTCGGCGACAGGGGTAGGACTAAGAACTTGATCAAGAATGGCAGTAGGTACACTTGCAGGTGTAATGAAAACAGGTCTTCGGACAGTTGGTGGAGCAATATCAAATGAGAAAAGTCTACCGCTGCGGGTGACTTTAGCAGGCCCAGTAATGTTGCTGACACCGGTATCAGCATCCAACTCTTGCTTAACTCCTAGAACATAAACATCTGCCCCATAGTGCCAAGAGACAACTTTGTCAGAGGTGTAGGGGATGGGCCCCAGAATGGTGATAACCACAGGTGCGATCTTTGGAGTAGATATAATTCTAACAGGCTTCCTCGAGGGAGTCTTGGAATAATTGTCGAAAATGGTGATGATGGCGACTTCTTCAGTAGGAATGGAAGGAACAACAATCTTCTCAAACAAGATCTCTTTATTATCCATCAGGTTCTGGATACCTGACTTCAGAAATGGGCAACCAGTAGGTAAAACAGAACATATATGGCAACCTTCGCCACAACCCGGAAATAAATCGGCTAGCAATAGGTTCTTCTTGACAATCATCATAGGGGTAACAATATCATCCACGGAAACTACAAACAAGTCTTCCTCTACAGCATTTACTCCATGTTTGGGCATGGGAGCAGTCACAACATTAGGCCTCTCGGGCGCCTCAAACTCAATCTCCTTTGCATCAATCAAGTCTTGGACCTTGTTCTTCAAAGCCCAACAATCATCCGTGTTATGCCCTGGGCTCTCAGAGTGATAAGCGCAGAGGGAGTTAGGGTTATACCTTGGTGACGTTGTATTTGAATTCTTTGGAGCTTCTTTTAGAGTCACCAGACTGGTCTTCAGCAACTGTGGCAGAATCTGAGACAAAGTCATGCTGAGACGAGTGAATTGCCTTCGAGGTCTTTCGTCCTTTTGTTGATTGTGATGCTGAGGAGCACCAGCAGGTTTTGAAATAACAACCGCGTTGACAGCTTGGCGGTGTTCAGGTTTATTCTGTCTTCTCGAACTGTAGACAACACTGGACTCTTTCTTAAACGGCTTCTTCTCAGTGCTCGATGAGGCCCCCTTCTGTATCTTTCCAGCCTTAATACCAGCTTCGATCCTTTCACCAGTCAAAATAAGATCTGTAAACCCAGCTGAAGAGCTTCTAATTAGATGGTTAAAGAATTGACCAGACAGGGTCCTCAAAAACATGTCAACAAGTTCACGATCAGCCAAAGGTGGTTGCACCCTTCCGACAAGGTCTCTCCACTTTTGAGCATACTCTTTAAATCCTCCACCCGTTCCTATTGACATACACTGGAGTTGGGTACGCGTAGGAGCGAGGTAGGAGTTGTACTGATACTGCCTATAGAATGCAGTAGCCAAATCTTCCCAACTGTGGATACTGGCTCCGTCCAACTGATAAAACAATTCAAGTTGATTCCCTGAGAGACTGTCTTGAAAAAAAATGGATCCACAAGTTCTTATCAGCAGTGTAAGGCTGGATCTTCCTCACATATGACCGGAGGTTCAGCTTCGGATAGGAAACTCCGTCATACTTGGCAAAGGCAGGCGCCTTGAATTTATGGGGAATCACCACCCCAGAGGATAGACCTAGATCTCCGAAGTCCAGACCGGGCACCTTCTATATTTCCATAACGCTCAAACGGTCTTCCAGATGTTTGTACTTATCCTCAGCAGGAGGATACTGTTCTTCATCGTAGTCCGTCTCGTTGTCGGAGACCATAGGGCTAAGAGCCCTCATTTCTTGTGGACTATCTTTCCCTCCAGATGAGGTGGTCAGATCAACTTCATTCTGCAGCCCGTTTCCAAACCTGCGTCCAGTATTGAACAGGATGGTCCTATTCTTCTTCTTCTTTTTCTCCTTCAGAATCAAGGTCTTCAGGTCCTGCTGACCCTTAGCTAGATTCATGAACAAATCTTGAAATTGGGCATTCTGGGCCTGGAGGGCCTTGATAGCTTGCTCAGTGGAAGGTTCAGCAGACATGATGATTGCTGAAATAAACAGCGAAGAAGATAAGAGACCTATAATGGGGTACCTGTTTATGAAGTGCATGGGATGAAATGCGTATGATTTATGATTTCAAAGACAATCGGGATTCAAATTTGTAAACAAGAAAGGAAACACACTTTATTAGATTTAAACTTCGAAATTTAAATTGTTCAACAAACTGCCCTTAGGCGTTACAAGAATGGAAATACTGAAAAGTAAATAAAAATTGTAAAGAAATCATCAAAGGTCCATCAATGCTCCCATGGTCTCTTCTTCTCAGTGCGGACATAATCATTCAGGATCCGCTCATTCTCCAACTGTCTAGTCAGCTTCTGGATCTTTTTCTCTTGTTCATTGAACCTTTCCTGATAAGAATCCCGCTCTTCCCGCAGTTGCATCCAAGATCTCTTCAGTGTCCCAATCTCAGTGGGCATATAAGGTTGAGGATAGTTGGAGGAACCCCCTCCTCATTAGCAACTTCAAGAGTAACAGGCCTGACAGCTTCATATGGCATACCTAACTTTTGGGCACAGATGCGGACCCATCTGAGATATGGCTCCATTGGCAGAGAAGTCTTAGGTCCCAACTCATGTGGGTCAGATTGGTGAACTCTGTCCCAAGCCCTTATGAATTTACGACGCATCTCGTCGCTATCTCCCTGAAAATCAAAGATGATATGAGGCATCAACATCTCATGAGGCCCTTCTCTTCTGGCTCTTCCAAACTGACGGAGAGCTAAGCATGGGTTGTAAGAAATCCCTCCATGGAGTCCTATCAATGGAACATTAGGATACTCTCCACAGCGATCAATGACAGTCACCTCATGCATACCTTTGAGAGTCCAGATAATGTCATCACTAGAAAGAGACATCACCCTATAAGCCCAGCCCATTCCTTTGTTTTTCAGCACGGACTTAGGGAGGTGCAAAATAAACCACCTCGATAATAAAGGAACATAGCACATCAAAGTTCCCCGCTTTCGGGCAGTACGAGCATAGAGCTGATGAAGCATATCACCCAAGAGAGTGGGTACCGGATTCTAAGAGATGAAGATCTTTACGGCATTAATACCAACAAAAGTGTCAGGATTCGAAAACAAAACCAGACCATAAATCAAGAGAGCCAGAATGTCCTCGTACGCCTTGAAGTCTAAGCTGTCCCTGAAGTAATTAGCTTTGTCAACCAAAAATTTAGCCAGAAAACCCTTAGCCCCACTTCTAGTTTCCCAGTTAGCCATTACCTCCTCCTTGGTCAAGTGAAGGGCTGCAGCAATTTCTTCGGGCTTAGGAGTCTTTTCCCAACCAGTAAATGGATTCTGTTCCAGGACGGAGATACCAAGCAGCTCAGAGAACTCTTCCAGGGTAGGAACCAGCTGGAAGTCTTGAAAGGTGAAGCAATGGTATAGCGGATCATAAAACTGGACCAGGACGCTCATCATTTGTTCGTCCAATTTTGAAGTGACCAAACTGAGAAGAGAACCATGCCTTCTGATGAAGGAAGTAGTGTCTGGAATCCTGACAACCAAATCTTTAAGCAGGGTAGGTACTTGGACGAAGTTAATCCGGATAGTATTCCTACGCATGGGCATCATGATGACCTATAAAACAGAGCAAAGATGAAACCCTCTCGTCTTTGAAATAGGTTAGTCCTTATGCAAAATGTATGCAATGTTATGATGTCATGATGTCATGGTAAAGGCACACCACAAGTATCCACAAAAGGCAAACATGGTAAAGGCACACAAGTCACACAAAAGAGCCCTTAGATTTCAGGCCGACATGAAGCTTAGGTACTACCCTCTTTCAGTTTCAGTTGGTTAAGACCTGTCCTAAAAAATAGTAACCGGGTTCTAGAGGATCTCAATATCACTGACTACCCTCAATCGGTCATAATTCCAGTTTAGAAACCTTTTTCTTACGGCCGGAATCATCGCGAGAGTTTAGTCTCAATGAGTGTAGCATACTGCTACTGTTCTATGGCCAAGTTGGTCAATTTAAGGTTCTAAGGTCAGTTGGTGCTTAATGACTCCTTAGAAGACCCATATTCTCCTCGTTCCAACACAAGGGATATCGGTACAGACTAAGGTGCCACACCAACGTAGCTACTGCTTCATCCGTGTCGGTCTACGCCGGACAGATCCCTCATAGTTTATTGCTACTTACCTAAATGGTATCCCCAGATCCGGGTTAGGATCTATAGAACTCCGATACAAGCCCACAAAATTAAAGCATACAAAGCATACAACTGAAAACATAATGATCTAATCCTAAGGTACACCTCACTTATAAGCTTCCCCAGCAAAGTCGCCAGTTCTGTGATCGGTGGGAATAGAACTGACTGTTTTGGAATGCTGGTTCGCATTTTGTGTTTGTTTTCGCAAAATGTCGCGGTAAGCAAGAGTCGCCACCGTCTTTTATTTTATCCAACAAGGAAAGGACAAAAGCACAGAAAAATTCCATTTTGAGATATTTCTCAGGTACGGGAGGTAGATTATAGATAGGGAAGGTGTTAGCACCCTTTCTATCTGTGGTTATCCACGGGCTCTTAGGTACTTGCTCATTATGTTTTCAAAAGTTTGCTTTTCTTTGTGTTTGAGGGTTTGAAAAGAGTTTTTGTTTTGAAGAAATTGTAAGTGCGAAAAAGTTTGTCTTTGTTTTAAAAGGAGCAAGTACTTAAGAACATCTACCTACTCAAAAAGGAATTAATCTGTATAAGTGTCATTTAGACAATGCTGTCCCACTATTGAGGAGTAGGAAGCATCGTCGTTGGAGTTTTCGGGTCAATTCGATTAAGGGACGTGTGGTCACTAAAGCAATGTTAGAATGCCTTAGCGGTAACCCTAATGTCTTAGATCATTTTTCCGAGGCAACCGTTTCGAGGCAACTATGATCTTTGGACAAGAGGGCGACCTCTAAGACTTCCTATACTCAATGACCACGTTCGAAGGCAACCAAGTGAGGTGTACCCTAAGAGTGGCATGTGCGAGTGTGTTGTTTTTCAGTTATATTATCTTTGTACATGTTATGGCGAGCTACTGTTGATTTTAAGTTAAGATAGATCTTGTCATGCATAGCCTATTATTCAAACATCTAACAGTTAATGGTTGCGGAAATTAAATTGCGGAAAATAAATCTAAGCTATTACAAGGCGTCGGGTATTTACATCGCCAAAAACAAACCCTTAAAATTAAATTGCGGAAAGTAAATAAAACGATAAAATAAAATCCTAAGTTAAGACTATTACATCCTCGGAGCAATTACAATATATGGATCAAAAATAAATCACGCGAGAAAAATTGAATCGGAACGTCCTAGGGTTTTGACCCTTTTTCATTAAATAAATCATATTTTGTTATTTTTTGAATTAAAAATTAAGTCTAAATTAATAATTAAATTAATTAATAAAAAGAAAATATTTTTGAGTTTTTATGTTAATCAGGGAAATAAAATAAGAATGGTTAAAAAGTATTAAAAACCTAATTCTAAATTAATTTTAATTTAATGCAAAACATGTTAAATTTAAACCTAATTAAAAACTAAATTAATTAGTTACAATTTATTTACAAAAATAATAAAATAGTGAAATTAAAAAAATATTATTTTTGGTTATTTTCTGATTTCATAATAAAAAAAAATTATTGATTGGTTAATTAACAAAAATAATAAAACAAATTAAATAAAAGAAATATAGAAAAGAAAAAGAATAAACGAAAGGGGTTTGGGGCCTAGAAGGGAGGTTGATTCAGCAAAATTCCAGGCCCAAACGCAAGCAGCCTTTGTTGACTTTCTTCATTCAATGTGCATCTTTGACTAGGGATCGTGATGGTCCCTCACTCCTAGCCACTGGATTAGATCTGAAGCTACTTGGCCACCATCTGGATGAGTGCGTATGATAGGCCCTGCTTTGAGTGTTGCATGGAATTGCCTGAAACAAAATAATACAAATGCTTTGGGGGACCTGGGATTCGAACCCAGGTCCCAAGGGACAATTCAACTAGCGCGCTACCAACTGAGCCATGATGTTAACCTGTTAGTGGAATGAGACGCAAATAATATATTCAAAACCAACAATTATTCCCTGCAAAAAAAAAAGCGCTATGATTCAAATTGGCCAATCACGCCCAGCCACATGATCGTCTTCTTCATATCACCCTGGTTCGTTTACCTGCGGATTTTGTTCCGCGGGAAGATTCGTAGCATCTCTCAAAAATCCATCCTAGGTCACAAAAATACAAGCTATGACCATCATTGGATTCGTCTCTCTCCCCTGAACTCATCCATGGCCATTATTGGTCTTAATTTAACCTGTATGAAGAGTGCCCCAAAACAAGAATAAGAACCCTAGGTTTTGGATATGGGGTTGGAGGTCACGAAAATAAAATCAAACAATACAGTTTGCTTAGGAATTTAATGGTCAGTATGAATGCGAGAAATTTGGCACAAGGATGCAGGAAAACTGAGTTACGATTCCATGTGCAGAGCAATGTTCATGGAGACTTACAGTGTGTTATAGGCGATGAAAAGGCTTCCTTTTGATTGGTATAGCTCCACTGGATGTCAAGGAAGAGAGTTGCGTTTTGCTTTTGGTCTGAATTCGCCTCTAAACCAAAATTTGATCACCACTTTTTCAAGGTTTTTTGCAAACTTGTTCTGGCCGTTTCCACATAGTTTTGTGCATGTTCTAGGTTTGTGAGGCTTGCTTGCATATAATAGAATGATTCTAGGTCAAAATATGGGCCAATATCCATGTGCATTGAAGAATTAGGATTTGATTTTGATCACCATAACCATATTTCCAAATATAGGCAAGATCTGATTTTTTATGCTTGAATGAGCCATGATGCGATTTGATTGAGTGAATAACGATAATTGCAAGTTGTACAAATCACAAAGATCCCTTTACATCAATTTTTAGATTTTATTTGATTTAATATTGATTTAAAATGAATTAAATCAATAAAAATAAAATAAAATAGAAAAATAAATGAATGGTCATGAGATTAAGTATGGTACACGTGTGTGGCATGTCAAGACCAAATCAAGTGGGAAAAAGTGCGCCCTTTTGTCAAAAATTGGAGTTTTGAGGATAGTTGACTTTTGGCAATTTTGGAAAAATGCCCAACTTCAACAATGCATAACTTCTTAAATTTTGAACTTTTGGAAGTGTTCTTGGACTTTTTAGAAACCTTGAGATGTCCCATAACCAACCCTTTTGGTCTCATCTCATTTTCATGTTCCATTCTCAAGTTATAAGCTTTGGCAAAAAAGGTGTTTTTGTTGACTTTCAAAAATGACCTATAATGTCCAAATTTGTAACTTTTTGTGAGAGCATTTATTGATCTTGGGGTGTGAAGATTGATTGTAGGAAATTTCATCCTCTTCAACATGAGCTTTGAATGGGTCATTTCTCATAATGTATGAGAAAGTTATGCTTGGTCAAAGTTGAGTTGACTTTTCCTACAAAACCCTAATTTAGCAACTTTTGAATCTTGATGAATCTTGAGAAATCCTTGATGAATCATGATCAACCCTTGATCAAATGATGAAATATACTTCAAAATGATAATGTTGGCAAAAAATATTGAGGTTTGACTGTATTTGGGACACAGTTGACTTTTGCCCT
The DNA here is from genome assembly GCA_948472305.1 of Vicia faba. Lineage (NCBI taxonomy): Eukaryota > Viridiplantae > Streptophyta > Magnoliopsida > Fabales > Fabaceae > Vicia > Vicia faba. Next base: position 103,917,967 of record OX451737.1, read on the forward strand.
AACACAGTCGACTTTTGGGCCTCTTGAGCAATTGACTAACCAAACTTCCTCTGCAAGGCTTGAAATTTGACATGGATGAACTTAAGAACATATTAATACATTAGGAAGAACTTGGGGCCATTTGGATATGAGGACCTTAGTGCAACACAAAACCCTAATTTTGACTTGACCGCCTTAGAAGGTGATTTGATTGTCCAACCCTTGAGCTATCTTGAGCAATTTGGAGATTATTCTTGACATATCTTGAGGAATATGGGAGGGAAAATTTTGGGGTACAACACCATTCCCTAGTCAAGGACCTAAGTACTTTCAGATTTAGTTCATCATTTGTTAAAGTCTTACCAAGAGCACTTAGATGATTTGTCAAGTGCACGAATCTCTTTTGTAGGTCAAGAATAGTTTCTTTGGGCTTCATTCAGAATAATTAGTATTCTTGACTCAGGGTATTTAGTCTTGATCTTTTAACTGCAACAGTTTCTTCATGAGTTTGTACCAAGGTATCCCATATTTCTTTTGATGTTGTGCATGCCGAGACACAGAAGAATTCATCCATGCTAAGCGCACCTTGAATAAGATTTATTGCCTTTTTATCATAGAGAACCTTCTTCTTATCATCTTCGTCCCATGTAGCCTTAGGCTTTGATGATCCAGCACCATTGATTATTGTTATAGGGATAAAAGGACCATTCTCGACGGCATCCCATATTTCTTATCCTCGTGCTTCTAGATGTGCCTTCATGCGTATTTTCCAGAAGTCAAAATATTCACCACAAAATAGATGAGGCTTGTTGTTACTACCACCATCTCTGAAAATAGGATTTTGATTTGCGGAAGCCATTCTGGATCTTTTAGGAACATGTTACCTATAACCCGCTCTGATGCCAATTGTAAGTACGAAGTGCGCCTAAGAGTGGGGGGGGGGGGGTGAATTATGTACTTTAAAAAATTCTGGTTTTAGTGATGATGGATATTATTTTTCTGGTTTATTGTGAATTTATGAAAGAGTAAAGTGCAGAAAAATAAAGAGACACAAGCGATATATCCTGGTTCTCCTTACAGTCCGAGAGTACTCCAGTCCCCTTTCAACATGAAAGAGATTTCCTTACTGTGGCAAACTTAAACAAGAACTACCCAAAACCAAGAACAATCCTCTTGGACCAAGAACAATCCTCTTGGATTTTCACTATGTTAACAATGAGAACAATCCTCTCAAAGTGACTTCACTTGTATCCAACAATCCTGGAAAAACAAGATTTATAAAACCACTTAAACTTATTTCCAACAATTCTGAAAAATAAGCAAGTATATAACAATATTGGTTTTGAGTGAGTTTGAGTAGCAATGATCACTTTGAGTGATTTAATCAATGAATTGATCTTCTATTCCAATTATAATAGCATACAATGACTCAAGATATATAATACTCAAAGTTTTCTGTTTAACAATATGTGAAAGTGTGCAAAAAACTTGTGTATGAAAATGTATAACAGCTTGAGTTTGTTTTTTGAAATTTCAGAAAATTTGATTGGAAGAGGTGTTGAAATGATTTTGAAAATGAGTATTTATATGTTCATAGCACCTTTTTGAAACAACATAAAGTTTTGGAGATGAATCATGAACAATTTCCAATATTGAGTGAAAGGTTTCCATGAAATGGTGTTATGAACAGGCATGTGCAAAGCTGCTATTTTTCAAAATTGTGCAGCATGCAATCGATTGCACCCTTTGTGTAAATCGACTGCACGAGGTTTCAACAGCTAGAATTTCAAATATTTTGAGTATGCAATCGATTGCACAAGAGTGTAAATCGATTGCATGTGAAGTTATTAGCAAAGATTTATTGAGTGCAATCGATTGCATAAACATGCAAATCGATTACACTTAGAAACAGTAGCAAAAGATTTGAAAAATTAAAGCATGCAATCGATTGCACTAATATGAAAATCGACTGCACTCAAGTAAAAAATGATTTTTAGCTTTAGAAAAAATTGAGTAAAAATTTGGAAAAATAAAATATTTCTTATGACCATTGAGCATCTATGTCTTAAGTTCAAAGTAAGTATTATCATTATACCTTAAAATTTTGCTAAGTGCTTGAACTGAAGACTTTACCCACAGATGCTTTTAGTTGGATCAAAGATCTTTGCCTTCTTTGTCAATCATGGTTTGTCTTCATCAAAATAAAAGTGCATTTGAGAAGCTTGCTTTTACACATTATCCCAACCTCTACTCAAGAAAAAGCAAGAATTTTTGCCTCAAAAGAAGTCATGACCTTAGGTAAGTCCAATATTGGTAAAAATAGGACCAATATTAATCTAGAAAAGTATTCTTGAAAGATAAATCCTTTTGGGTCTGTTATTATTGATGAGAGTATTGCTGAAGAGGATAATGGTAATCTGGATAAGAAACATAGAAGGTTTGTGTGCAAGGTATTGAAGTAAGCATGTATCTTATCAAATGTTCAGACATCTATAGAAACTAGGACTGACAAGATTCCTGATGCAAGGCCTGATGATGTTACGTCAGAACAAGTTGCTAGTGAAAGGAGAAGCAAGAAGAAGGATGATATGGTTGTAAATGTTGATGGCTTTCCCTCTAATGATGAGCCTATTGCCAAATGTCTATCTCCTGGAAAAGCAAGTAGGCTTTAGAAAAGAAGAGAAAAGGCTATGTTGGTGAAGAATTCTCCTCCTAAGGAGGATCAAGGAAAGGATGGTGAGTTAAGGGGAAATCCTCCAAAGCCATGGTGTAAGGGTGAAGTATCGACCAAGAAGAGGAGGGTCGTCTCTTCCAGTGATTCTGGGTATGGTGTCGAAAAAATATGTCCATGACATAATTCCTCACAAAAGGTCTGCTACAAAGAAGAGAAGTAAGATTGTTTATAAAGCATCTATAAAAAAAGTATACTTCCATCATAATGAGGATGCAGAGAAGTGGAATCATGTGAAGTAAAGAAGGATTGACCTGGAAAGGGAACTGGGAAAGGATTTTCATAAATGTGTTGATTCAGTGGAGCTAATAAAAATAGCTGGTTTGATGAAGACTGTCACTGAGTTTTGTCCTTGCTATGAGAAATTAGTCAAGGATTTTGTTGCTAATATTCTTGAAAGATGTGATGTTGAAGGTAGTATGGGAAGGTGATAGTTAGGATAAAAACTATGACACTCTCTCCTAAAGTGATCAACGAATATCTAGGCAGGGCTAATAATCCTCAGAATGAGTTAGAAGACTCAGATGGTGAAATTTACAAGAAAATAACCAGTGGTCATGTGAAGCACTGGCCCAATAATGGGAAGCTATCATCAGGAAGACTCAATGTTAAGTATGCTATCCTCCATAGGATTGCTACTATAAATTGGATATCTACACATCATACCTCCACAATTTCCACTAGATTTGGTAGGTTCATCTATGCAGTAGGGAGAAAGGTAGCGTTAGATTTTGGAGCCTACATATTTGAACAAATATTGAAGCACGAAGCTTCACCTATTGTGAAGATGCCAATTTGATTTTACTCTCTCATTCATGTCATAATCCTAGAGCAACATCCTGATATTCTTCTGGATACATATAATATAAAGAAAAGTAAAACTCCCTTAACTCTGCATCAGAAATTGTTTGGTGGAACATATGCCCAAGACATTGTCATAACATCTTTGGAGGCGCCTTTTCTTAAAACCTCAAAAATAGAAATAATTTCTCAATTGAAGGAGACTTGCAGATAGTTGGAGGACTGTATCAGGACATACACTGCTAGAAAAGTTAAGCTTGAAGAATTGATGAAATCCTTGATGGAGGAACTGGAAAAGGAAGCTGAGGTTACTTATGGTGAATCTGAAGGCAACAAGACGACTAATAATTATGTGTCTGATGAGAACACATCTGATGGTGAGGTAACTGTAAGTAATAAAGCTTATGGAGATAATGATGACTTTGGATCTGATAAGGATGGTGATACTGGTGCTGCTGTTGGATTAAGGTTGTAGTTTTCTTTCGTTTTTTTGCAACTTTTGTTTATTTTAGTTTATGATTTTGTAAGGGTTAAATGCCCAGGATATTTTTAATTTTTCCACCCTGATACTCAAACTTTAGGTGCTTAAATTTATTTACTAGCATTGTCTACTTACCTTTGTCATATTATTGCTAAAAAGAGGGAGTAATATGATATTGAGGGTGCTGTAGCTGACACTAGCTGGTGCTACTGCTGAGGGGGAGAATTCTATGATTCTCTATTTTGTGATAGCAAGTGTTGAGGGGGAGTTCTTACTGCTCCAAAGAGATGTCAGATATGATGTCTTGACATCATGGTGTTGAGAACCTAGGTTCTCTATTGATTTTTGTACTACTGATTTTTGTGCTGCTAACTTTGCATATGTTTTTCCCGCTGTTGTACCTGTGATGTGTATGTTTGATTTATTTTCAAGCATACTTTATTGTGGAAGGGTGTTTTTGGGTGTCTTAGCCAAAATTTTCCAAAGGGGGAATTGTTATTTCTATGAAATTATGATTGGCATACATTTTAGTAAAACCAACTTAGTAGCAACATGTTGAACAAGATGTTCTAACTTTCAGTTTTGAACATATCGAGTAAGATGTCCCAACCAGGAGATAGGACATCGCGTATGTAGCAACTGACAATTAGAGTCCAGTTGATTTGTTAGCTACTGAATATTCAGGGAATATTTAGTTTGCTTATGTGGGGTCCAAGATTGACAAATCAAAATATTTTATGTTGGTTTTCGAAGATATGTGTTGTACCCCAAAATTTTCCCTCTCAATTCTCAAGGCCTTTCTTACAAGGATTTTCAAGGTTCAAGATTGAACAAGTGCATTGGTATTTTCCAATACCAAAATTAAAAGGAGACTGTCAAAAAGGGAGAAAACAGATGAAAATAACATTTTGACAAATTTGGAGGAAAACATGTCTCCTTCGATTCAGCACCCTTCGATTGACTCTTCGCCTCCTTCGATTGCTCAAAATGGCTACTAGCGTGCCTCTTTCGCTTGAGCCTGTAACTTCTTGTTGCAGGCTTCGTTTGTGCCTTCTGCGTGTCTGTGTGCAAACTCTAGTTGAGCAAGAACCTCCTTCGAATGCAACTTGGATTACATCCTTCGTTTTGAGCAAGAGCCTCCTTCGAATGCAACTTGGGTACATCCTTCGTTTGGACTTGAAACATCCTTGAATTCCACTTGCACCAAGGGCCTCTTGCATACTTTGCTTCATACAAGCTTAGTTTGAGCCAAGAGATATCTTCATACAAGATTTGACTAAGTTGTTGCTTCCCTTGAAAAAGCGCCCTTCAATTCAGAAGCTAGGAACTTCCCTCATGCTAAAAAGACACAAGGCAATGACTCCCTTTATGTTTGTCTCGATCCACATGCTTTGATTGGGCAATATGCTTCCTTCAAGCACGAGCTTTCAATTTGGAAATATTTTTTCTTTCATACAAGCTTCGACTAGGCATTAGCTTGTTTCGACCATAAGCTTCGACTGAGGGAAAGGCTTCCTTCGAACAAGTGTGTTTCGATCTCATTCTTGCATTCGAATCAAGACCAAATCTCAATTTCAATGCTATACTGCTTCCAAATCTCTACATAATTAGAGGCTTACTCAAGTTTGTGATACATCTCCTAAGGGTTCGAAGGTTTATTCATTGGATAATACTATTCTTGGATAAATTGGAAAAAATACTATGTACCCTTTTTTTTATAATAAAAGGTACTTTAGTCACAAAATCAGCTTTCAACCTAATTTTGGTCTGAGCACAAGCAAGACCAGAAGCATAAGTCACATCTTCTGCACCCCAACTTCCAAGAGACCCCCCACATGTACTTTCACGTTACATTATTTTATCATTTCTTTGCAAGGAAGGATTTGGACAACATGTCCATTCTTTCTCTATAAATAGAGGAGTTTTTTTTGCAAACGGGAGAGGATCTTGGGACCAGAGGAACGAATCCCCTAAATTTTCTTAAACACAATAAAACGCTCAAAGTTCATCAACACTTGAGAAATCACAAAAAACCCAGAATCACATTCATCTCCTTCGACTTTGAAGAACAACCACACTTCATTCTCCTTCGAATCAAAGAAGCATCACACTTGCTTTTTATCTTCCTTCGAATCCAGCGTTCCAAGCACAGCTGTTGACCCCCTCTTTCGAATCTAGCATCCTAGGCCTCCACTCAAGGTCCCACATCCATTCAAGGCCTGAAGCAAGGTAAGTTATTCTTACCTTTGAACTTTTCATTTCATGGCATAGTAATTTTCTCTTTCGTTTGAAACATGTACATACCTTTGTTCCTTTCGTTTCCACCCTTTTAACATATTTTTCAGAGCTAACCCTTTCGCTTTGATTTCTGTTTACCTGAACTTGCTTTAACTATTAATATGTTTACAAGACAAATACTAGCATAGCCTCAGGCCATGTTGCCATTTAATGCTTTAAATGAAAGAAACAGGAAACAGGATATAGGAAACAAAACTTCTGGCTTCTACCCTCTTTCTCCAGATCAAACGAAAGAGACAACTAGGAGGAAAACCATGTTGACTTCTAGGCTCAGTCGAAAGGCATTCCCTCACTTCTTTCAACCTCCAGTCGAAGAAGGCAACTAGGAGGAAGAACCAGAAGGCTTCGCCATACACTGATGCCAGCCCTCAGTCGAAAGGCATTCCCTCACTGCTTTCAACCTCTAGTCGAAGAAGGCAACTAGGAGGAAGAACCAGAAGGCTTCACCATACACTGATGCCATCCCTTAGTCGAAAGTCATTCCCTCACTACTTTCAACCTCCAGTCAAAGAAGGCAACAAGGCAGAACCAGAAGGCTTCGCCATACACTGATGCCAACCCTCAGTTGAAGGCCATGACTTCACTGGTGCTAGCCCCAATCGAAGGAGGCCAACATAATGCAAATCGAAGGGTGCTCCTTCCTGAATCGAAGGATCTTTTTTTTTACTTCTTTTTATCTTATTTTTCCTTTACATTTTTATGCACTTCAATATGGTTGTAATAGTGTAGGATTTTTTTTGTTTCTACTTTTGTACAAATGCTAGTAATTAGGTGTGTATGGTAAGATAAAACCCACAAATAGGCCACCCTAATCAAAGACTAAATGCATATAAATAAAACACGTTTGCACACTTACACCCCTAGGATAATTCCACTTGTTGCCTAATATAAAAATTGTCATGTTATGCATGTAGGATGTCTTAGCAAAAACAATCGAAATATAAGATCATAGTCCCTCGATGACGCTACAAATGTTGCCTTACAAGTGATCTTAGTCCCTACAAGAGAATGCTAAGATATCTCACAACATTGCTATCACGACTATACGATGACCCACGCTCGTCCCTTCACATCCAACGATGGGGCTTCTTACCAAATCAGTGGTAAGATAGCAACATCTAAAGGAGGAGGAAAAGAACATCTAAGACCTTTTGAGTAGGTAGGTTCACTCTTAGTTACTCGCTTGCTCACAACAAAAACATTTTCACACCAACACTCTCATTTGAAACATTTTCAAAAGACAACACTTTGTATACATTCTTATAAAAACGAGAATCATTACAAAGTTACATTTTCAAAATACTTTCAAAAACATATCTCACAAACACCTCTTTGAAATATTTTCGAAACAAATACTTTGTATGCATTCTTATAGAAACGAAAACCATTACGAAGTTCCATTTTCAAAAATACTTTCAAAACATCACACACAAAGCACAATTTCAAACAAAAGCAAGTGATCTAGCAAGTAACTAAGAGCCCATGGAAAACCATGGATGAAAAGGGTGTTAATACTTGCCCTTTTCATAATCTACCCCCCAAACTCAAGAAAATATCTCAAAGGTCTTTCCTGTGCTTTTTCACCTTTCCTTTTGGATAAATTAAAAGTCGGTGGCGACTCTTGCTAACCGCAACATTTGCGATAAAACGCAAAAACCTCAAGTCAGTTCTCCCACCGTATCACAGAACTGGCGACTCTGTTGAGGAGTATGTAAGAAGTGGGGTTACCTTAGGGCTAGCTCACCTTTATTTGCTTACATTGTTTGATTTGCATGTTTTACATTTTGGTTCCTTGTTTGGGTTTGTTTTAAATCCTGCAACCGGATTTGGGGGCACCTTTTAGGTAAGTAGCAATAGATAGTGAGGGAACTGTGCGGCGTTTACCGACATGGTTGAAGCAGTAGCTACATTGATGTGGCACTTTGGTTGGAACCGGTAACCCTTGAGTCGAATCAAGGAGAGTACGGGGCTGCCGCGTGTTGTCGTGAAGAATCAACTAACCTTAGAACCTTACTTGACCAACTTGGTCATTAGGAAGTAGTGAGATAGCCGGTTTCGGTGTAGAGCTGAAAATTGGTTGATACTCGATGCTACACTCATTGAGACTTGACCCCTGAGTTTTATTCGGTTGTGAGTCAATTGCTCATTGAACGAAGCTTGTGGGAAAGGTCAATGATATTGAGATCCCTTTGAACCCGATTACTACTAACTAGGACATATTGAGAGAACTAAACTTTAAGAGGGTACTTACCTACAAACTCCATGCAAGCCTAAAACTAAGGACTTGTCTGCTTTGTATGAATATGATTATTTGTATATACACTTGCTTACCTCGCATATTTGTACATAACACCATAGAATTTTCAATAACCATTTCAAGGATCTCAAGGGACTTTAATGCAGGTTGTGATGAACCAAACGTCTAGCAAGAGGCAGGGGGATTTGTTTTCCTCTAACCAAACGCCATCAAAGATCAAGTACAACAAGCATGAGTCAAGGGCTATGACCCACTTGACATGGTGAGCTTAATTCTTGTGGAAGGACATCCATCGATACAAAGTTCTCCAATCAAAGATGTTGATCAAAATTCAATCTCTAACTTTTTCTTGTGTTTGCCCTGCGAGATCCTTGAAAACATTGCATCCACATATCATGCATCATATCATGACAGGTTTCTCCCATACAGGTCTCCTTATCTTCCTACTATTTATTTCAGTAACATGGAACAAACAATGAAAGACATCCAGGCTCAAAACGCTTAACTCCGAGAAATGTTCTTGAACCTATCCAAGGGACAAGAAGAAGTGAAAGCTCTCCTCAATAGGGGCATCAGCGTAAAGAGGTCGCGCCTAAAAGACGATTCACTAAGATCAACATGTCACTGGCTCAAGCGCTACAACACATGTTGAAGGCAAAGCTGATCACATTAAAGGCTCCTCATCCGAACCCTAAGACTTCTTCTCCTAACTACAACCTGGATGCAAGGTGTGCTTATCATTTTGGTAGCCCAAGGCATGACACAAACAACTTTTGGGCTTTGAAGAACAAGGTCCAAGACATGATTGATGCCAAGGAGATCGAGTTTGACCCTCCGGAGACTCCAAACATAATCAATATTCCTATGATGAATCATTGAAAGCTTTTGTTCATTTGAATTTTCAAGTTGTAATCTCTTTTGTTATTCAAACAATTATCTATTAATGTCAAACTTTGTTTCATTATGCATTGCATATGTTTGTCTTGAATTCATCCATTCATTTTCACTATATTTAAACTATGATTTTTACTTTCTTTATGACATTTAACTCTTGCTAAAATTTACAAGCCTTTAGAGGGAGGATGATTGTGATCGGTGGATCTGGAACTGACTGTTTAACGCTGGTTCGCGAAATGTCGCGGAAGCAAGAGTCGCCACCGTCTTTTATTTTCTCCAAATGGAAAGGACAAAAGCACAGAAAAATTCCTTAAAGAGATTGCTCTCGGTTCAGGAGGTAGGTTATAGAAAGGGAAGGTGTTAGCACCCTTTCTATCTATGGTTATCCATGGGCTCTTAGATACTTTCTCACTTGTGTTTTCAAAAATGGTTTGTTTGCTTTTCAACTGTGGGTTTTAAAAAGTTTCTTTGAAAATTCCAGTTCGACTCTTGTATCGGTCCTCAAGAGTGTTTGAAAAAATGCTTTCGAAAGCTTTTTGAAAATGTGTTGGTGTGAAAAGTATTTTTGATTTGTTTTGAAATTTAGAGCAAGTATCTACGAGTTGTCTACCTACCCTAAGGAATTCGTCTGTGTAAATATCCTTTAAAGTAGTGCCATCCCACCATTGAGAGGTAGGTAGCACCACCGTTGGAGGTGCTCGGGTCAATTCGAAGGTTCGGGACATGGTGATCACCGGAGCAATAGGAAGACACCTTAGAAGCTACCCTCATGCCAGGTTCCCAGATCATGAGGACTTACTAAGACATCCTCTACTCGACGATCACCTTTCGAGGCAAGGCAACAGTGAGGCGTACCCTAGGGGTGGTGTGTGCGATTTGTGTGTCATTTTCATTTGCATTTATCTTGTCATGCTTATTGGTGTTCTACGCTTGTTTTTATTATTGTCCATACATTCTTTCATGCCATTTGTTAACAGTTAAAATATTTGCGGGAAAGTAAAAAATCTAAGCTATTACAAAAGGCGCGGGTCCACATCGCCAAAAGTTTCTCGAACCCGATTTGACGGAAAAATAAAGAAAGTAAAGAAAGGAAAGTGCGAGAAAGTTAATTACAGGGCTTCGGGAGAGATACATAAGTATTATAATGAAATAAAATAAATACGCGAATTAATGAGAAATTAAGAACGAAACGAGGGCGTTGGACCCTTTTGCAAAAAATTAAATTAATAACGGAGTTAATTAATTAAAAAAGAAAGAACTTGTTTTTTTTGGTATTTTTTAGTATTTTAGGATTTAATATAAAAAAAGAATTAATTAAAATTAATACTAACCCTAATTCTAATGGCTTTTAATTTATTAAGAAAAATATTGAAGTTTTTAACCTAAATTAAACCCTAATTAATTTACAATTTTAATTATGAAAATAAAATATTTAATTATTTGATATATTTAGGAAAGAAAAATAAAAAGGATGAAAAATTATTAATTAAACCTATTTCTACATTTTTTAGATTTTTTATTAAAAGAATTAAAATTGCAAACCTAATTTAAAACTAAATTCAATTACATGCAAATTTATTTAAGAAAATACTAAAAAATAAAAATTATTTATTGTTTTAATTCTTTTCTGATTTTTATGGTATTTTATATTTATGAAAATATTACATTAATTAATAAAGCAATAATTAAAAGAAAATATAAATAATAAAAAAAATTAAAGAAAGAAAATAAATTGGCAAACCTAGGGGGGGTGTCAGTCCCCAATGTGGAGGTGAAATCATGGAAATTCTGGCCCAATAACCTTGGTCCGTTTGACCTTTTCCATATAGCGTGCTGCAGCATTGACCATGTTTATGGTGTTCATCAATTCTGAGCCTTTGATTTGATTCTAATATGCACGTGGATGGTTTGATCTGGAGGGTGTATGGTGCGCCTTGATGTTGAGTCTGCATGGGAATTCTTATTGAAAAATAATATGGAAGTGATGTAGACCTGGGACTCGAACCCAGGTCTTGGACGTTAATACACACATGCCTTGCCAGTTGTTCTAGACGCGCTTTCTGTAGTTAATATAATAAACAAACAATATAAAACAAACGCGTTAGTATGTTCTTTTTTCCGCGCGAATTTTTGAATTGACCAACCAGCTTATGCCACCACATCTTCTTCTTCGTTGTGTTTATTTTTCCTGAAATACACAAAACATTGGCAACGGTTTTCACGCGTTGCCTAAGACACCATACAAGAAAATAGCGATTAAGCATGGAACGCTCATAAATTGGGCGCGACACATGGATTCTCTTCGTCCAGATGCGTTCGTTTTGATGGTCAAGGCCCCAAGTCTCAATTTTTCCTTATTTGAGAAGCCCTAATTCAAGGTCCTGTAAACCCTAGAAATTGACAATGGCATAATCGCGTATACAGCTCAAAAACGCAATTAAATACATGGGTTAGCTTCAGAATCAAATGACCAACATGAATCAATAATTAAATTTCACAAAGAATGAATGGAATAGGATGTACGATTATGAAATTTATTTGAAACAGGTGGACTCCATTGTACCAATTCCTGGCGTTTTGATGAGCGTTTGTGATTGGAAAACGTTCAGTAATGCTTGAGGAAGCTAATGAGATAGGTTTTGAGACTCGAATCGCCTTGCAAAGGTGTTTTCAGATTTGAGTTTCTTGCCAAATTTTTCAAGTTTGATGATCAATTTCTAGCGCAGCTTAATGGTCCTTGAGATTAGGTTTATGTTTAGGCTTATGTACTGAACGAAATAGGTTAAAGAAACCACTCCAAATCTCTTGCCATGATGGTTTAGAAGATTTGATTTTCAAGCTTTGTTTTTTCAATCTTTTCCATGCATTTTTGTATCAATTATGATCTAATCAATCCAACTCTTTCCTTATTTGGCTAGGCACGAATTATTGAGTATAAAACATGCACAAAAAGATTTAAAACTTTAGGTTAAGTATTTTCCATGTATTTAATTTGATTTAAATGAATTAATATAAATAAAAATTCAAATAAATAAATAAAAAATTAAGAAATACTTCCCTTTGGGCCAAGTGGTCGTGCACATGCCATGGATGATGAATTATGGAAGAAAAATGGGCCCATTAGCAATTTTAGGTCATTTGAATCAATGTTGACTTTTCAAAATATCCAAAAATTTCCCAACTTCCACAAGACATAACTTGCTCAATTTTTAAGATTTTCTCATGTTCTTGGACATTTTGGAAATTTCTTTGAGTCCTCTAACCACTGCCTTTGGTCCCATGTCATTTTGATTTACCAATCTCAAGTTATGGCCTTTGACTTAAAGTCCCTTTTTGTTGACTTTTGAAAATGACCTATAATGTTGAAATTGATAACTTTTTGTGAGAGCATTTCTTGGACTTGAAGTATGAAGATGAGTTGTAGGAAATCTCTTCCTCTTCAAAATGAGCTTTGGATGGAATTTTTCTGATAATCCATGTGAAAGTTATGCCTTGGTCAATTTACAGTTGACTTTTTCAGCTGTCCAAATAAGGAAACTTTTGCATCTTGATGATTTTTGAGCCAAGCTTTAAGAATCATGATCAAGCATTGATCAAATGATGTTTGTGGCTTCAAAATGATATGTTGACCAAAAATTTGAACTTTTGACTGCCAAATGACCATTTTGCCCCTACAGTTGACTGTAGTGCAATTAGGGTTTTTGACTGTGCAATTTTGAGCTGAATGTCTTGAAACTTGATATGAGGATGCTTGACCATATTTATAGGCATGTGAGACTTGATTGGCCCTTTGAACACTTCATTTTCTTGATCAGAACACAAACCCTAATTTTGACTGTATAGGAGGCCTTTGCACTGTGCAACCCTTGGGGAATTTTGAAGCATGACTTGGCAATTTCTTGAAGAATATGGGAGGGAAAATTTTGGGGTACAACAGTTGCCCCTGTTCAATCTTCTTAGACCTGAGGATGCAGATTGGCTGATGCGCCTTTCGTAATCCGAGGGTAGAAGATGATTGAACACTAGAGTGCCCAGAAATTTGCGCTCACATAGTAGCCGTGTGGTGATGGGAATGGGCTTATAGATGCCATTTAGAGGTTGATGAATAGGATGATGGGCTTATAGATGCCATCTGGATGTTGATCGCGTAAGAGATTCCTTAGCGAGAACCTGCATACCTGCAAAAGAAAAATGAGTACCTGGCACGTTGCAGGAGCTGATTTTCAGATGCTTGGTATAGATGTGTCCTGACTGGTTACAGGAGCTGAGTCTAGAGCTTCAAACGGTGATGAATGAACCAGGGATGGTTACTACCTTAGCGTGAACGGTAAGAGAACCTTGGGTGACTTTAACTTCAACTACGCTCGTTGAGAAAATCTTGGTGGGAATTACCATCCTTGCAGTATCGGGAAGAGAACCAATAGGCAATTATAATCTGAAAGGGAATTACATCTCACGCACCGTCGGGGAGAGAACCATAGGAAATTATAATCTGAAAGGGAATTACATCTCACGCACCGTCGGGGAGAGAACCAATAGGAAATTATAATCTCAAATAAAAACCTAAAATGGAAATCTCATGCACCGTCGGAGAGAGAACCAATAGGAAATTATAATCTCAAAGAAAAACCCAAAATGGAAATCTCATGCACCGTCGGAGAGAGAACCAATAGGAAAATATAATCTCAAAGAAAAAACCTAAAATGGAAATCTCATGCACCGTCGGAGAGAGAACCAATAGGAAAATATAATCTCAAAGAAAAAACCTAAAATGGAAATCTCATGCACCGTCGGAGAGAGAACCAATAGGAAAATATAATCTCAAAGAAAAACCTAAAATGGAAATCTCATGCACCGTCGGAGAGAGAACCAATAGGAAATTATAATCTCAAAGAAAAACCCAAAATGGAAATCTCATGCACCGTCGGAGAGAGAACCAATAGGAAAATATAATCTCAAAGAAAAACCTAAAATGGAAATCTCATGCACCGTCGGAGAGAGAACCAATAGGAAATTATAATCTCAAAGAAAAAACCTAAAATGGAAATCTCATGCACCGTCGGAGAGAGAACCAATAGGAAAATATAATCTCAAAGAAAAAACCTAAAATGGAAATCTCATGCACCGTCGGAGAGAGAACCAATAGGAAAATATAATCTCAAAGAAAAACCTAAAATGGAAATCTCATGCACCGTCGGAGAGAGAACCAATAGGAAATTATAACCTGATAACTTCTACTGAGTCTTCATCAGAAAAATCTGTTGGGAGTCGATTTGGCTGGACTAGAGAAGGCCTAGGACTGGATAAGAAATCTTTGGAGTCGATTAACTGAACCGGTCTAGGTCTTGAAATATGATGGAGAATTTAGCTGAATCCTTCCTGAAAGGTAAAGATCAGTCATATGCGATGCATGATATGGATCAAGCAATGATGTTCTCAACATAAATGAGATTTGTATGATATGATGCGTACATGCATGCTATAATGATATATGTGATGTTTTATGAATATGTTTTTTTTTCGTCTAGGAAAGTGAATCCTTGACGGGTGCCGGGAAGTCATATCCTGGGCTAATCTTGAAGAAAAGATTTCGCTTCCACTGGGGATGATAGCTGCAAGAATACCGATAGGAGAAGATGACTCCGTTGAGGAATAAACTTGGCGAATGGATTACTCTGCGGGGAGCAAAGTACTCTAGCCATCTTGCTGGGAAACAAAACTCTGTGGGGAGAGAGATACTTTGCTGAGTTTTGATGGTAACTTCGCTGGAGATACAATTGTTGTATTGGAAGTGTTGATAGACTTCGCTGGGGATAAGAAGACTTCGTCGAGAACGATCTTTCCGTGGCTTTTGGCTGAGGATAACCCAGTTATATCCTAGTAAGGAAATAACTCTTTGAATAAAGCCGGGAGACGCGCTCGTGCTCTGCGGGGATAAGCTTCCAGAATCTACTGGGGACAGGCTTACCGCTTGGGGAGATGGATTCCAACTTTCCTAGGGAATTGGATTGGACTCTCCTGGGGAAGTATTGAACTGTTTTGGAAATTACACCAATGAATGTCTGGTATACCGCCAGGGAACAATCTTTAGGTCAAGACTGCCGGGGATGCTATATATGTTGTTGGGGAATGTTTGAGTTCTGCGGGAGGATACCCAACTTCCTTAAGGTTTGATAGTAGCTTTGCTTGAAGAGAGTGTACTGACTTGCTGACTTACTCTCTAGGGAATTGGGACGTACCGGTTATGTTCTTTAGCTGTACCTACCTCGGTACCTGGGCGGACAGAGTTATTAGATCGTTTAGACAACCCATCATTGCCCCTGTTTCTGAGGTGGGAGAGGAAGACCTGTGAGGCGCTGATAGTGGTTGATGGACAAACCTTCTTCTGGTAGGCAAGTGACAAGATGCCGGGACATAGTCGTACGCTTTAATCCCTGATTTTTGCTTGGACCGCCCTTTCGGGTTTTTGGTCCACCGGGATACCCATTTTTTCCCAAGCCTCCTTTTTAGGTTTTCGACTTGCCGGGTGTACAGTTTTTCATTTCATCCCTTATTTTTGCCCGAACCCTTTTGGTTCGCCGGGAAGCCCTTATTTTTGCCTAGGTATGTCAACCTAGCGGGTCTTTGATTTTGCGTAGTATTTTTTTCGACTATGTCCATGTTCTCAGAATGTAGGGAGTTGCCCCTGTTAGCAGTGTTTTGTCATGCCACCAGAAGGTGTTTGATCAGGCGAGATTCGTTATTAGAGTGCCCTAAGTGGCTCAGGTGGAGACTTGCCCCAGGCTATTTGGCCTGTGAGAGATTCTACGAATCTTGACTTAACTGCCCCAGATGATGGACAATAGTCATGCCATGCCCCTTGATTGGAAGTACTTCTGTTCATTAGGCATTCGTCGTGCGAATTTCTATGTTGTTCAAACAAAAAGTCATATACAAACAGGGTTATGTTAAAAATGCAAAGCTTATGTCTGTCTTGAAGATTTTGAAAATGCATTCTTTTTCCATAAAACAAATGATTGTTTGTAAAACGTGATGTCAACTCGTTATTTTATTGCGAGCCTTAAGGAGTCAGGATACCTTTCGTAACAGTATGCTTTCGAACTAACCCATGCTTCAGCTAGGACTTTTAAGGGTTGTAACGTGGCTTGGTTCACGGTTTAAGAAACAAAGGATAAAGGCTCAAATTTTATTTGTACCCACCCGCTCTTCGTGATGTTCTCCAAACCTAAACTCAGTTGATCATACATTAGACCTTGTTTGAGCCTTTGCTCTGATATTCCAGTGATGGTTCGGATGTTGAACGTTTACTTGAATAGGCAGTCATTCCTTTTTGTTGAGAGTTTGTAAGACCTCTTTCTTGTCTGATTTTTGTTATCCCTTTCTTTTTGCCTGACCTGTTTCCTTTTTTGGAATTACAGTCAGCGGGATGCC
The DNA here is from genome assembly GCA_948472305.1 of Vicia faba. NCBI lineage: Eukaryota > Viridiplantae > Streptophyta > Magnoliopsida > Fabales > Fabaceae > Vicia > Vicia faba. The sequence continues at coordinate 103,934,842 of OX451737.1, forward strand.
CCAGTTTTGTAAGTCTCCTTCATAGGTTTTGACTTATTGGGTTTTCATTTTTGAGATATAATGACTTCCTTTCTTTATTGATTATTCGGAACCATCACTGTCTTTCTTTGTTTTGTAAGGACCTCCTTGGTGCCATTTGTCATGCACCTGGATCAACTGAGAGAACTACCCTGCCCTAGGTTATGATAAAGGGTTTTAATTTTCGAAAAGAAAAAACTCCTACTTCTTTGGCTCAGAGGGGTTGACGAGGGATTATCATACTTATAACTCCAGTATTTAGGGATTGAAACAATGCCTGTACCTCATCAGCTGGGTCTGTTCAAAAGCATACTGTAGATTATGGTATCGTTATCGTCATCCTCCCTCAAGAGGCTTAGAATTATTAATTAAGAGTTGATCATCAAAAAAAATATGAATATAATTTGCATTTAGTGAATACGAATATATTGTTTAAGAACAGACATATGCGATGCATTAATGAAATAACAATGTTTAACATGAGTAAATGTTTGAACAAAAGAAAATTGCAATTTGAACATTCGAATGAACAAAAATTTCTCAATCCTAGCCATGTTTTAGCAAGGGAGCAGTGATCACGTTGGGAGTCTCGGAGGGCTCGAACTCGATCTCTTTAGCATCGATCATGTTCTGAATCTTGTACTTCAGTGCCCAACAATCCTCAGTATCGTGCCCCGGGCTACCAGAATGGTAAGCGCACCTTGCTTCTGGGTTGTAATTTGGAGAGGAAGTCTTTGGATTTGCAGGAGGGTTGATCACCACAATCAGGTTCATCCTTAACATGTGCTGCAAAGCTCGTGACCATGGCATGTTGATGTTGGTGAATTGTCTCTTAGGCTCGTCCGACCTGTTCTGATCAACCCGCTGTTTTTGGCGAGGTAGTTGTTGGACCTGTAAAGTAGTAGTAACTCGGGGAGGTCTATTCATTGGACCTGACCTTTTCCCTCTTGGAAGTTGTTCCATGACCTGGTCCCTGATTTGGGCTGGTTGCTTCATGCCTTGAGGAAGCTGACTGATCATGGCCCTCAGCTCTCCTTGCTCCTGAGCTAGACCTTGAATGAGGGCCCTTTGCCCCAGCATCTGGGTTTTCAATGTGTCTACCTCAGCTTGTAGACGTTTCATCTGTTCGTCCTTGTCATCTTCAGGACTCTTTCTGATCAGATTCCCCATGAGGAGTGTCCTGAACTCTTCCTGCCCCTTGGATAGGCTTAGAAAGATCTCCTTGAACTGAGCCTCTTGAGCAAGAAAGTCCTGGTTATCTTGTTGGGAAGCCATTGCTGAAATAAACAGCGGAGATGGTAAGTGACCTGCAAAAGGGATACCTGTAATGCAATGATATGTATGTATGCATGCAATGTTTTCAAGGACCTCATGGGGTAAACAAGAAAATTGGTCAGCACTTGGATCCGGCAGTTTGATTGAAAGAACTTCATATTTGTTGAGAGTCTTTCTTCCAAGGGTCAAAGGCTCACCATATCCAGTGGGTCATAGCCCCTGACAACCTTGGCTAGAGGAAAATAAATCCTCTTTGCCCCTTGTTGGGATAACTGATTCATCATGACCTGCATCACAAGCCCTTGAGATCCTTGAAATGGGTTAGGATGTATGCAATGGTATGATGTTATGGTATGCATGGGGTAATGTAGGTAAACCCTGTTATGAGCCCTTATTAAGGACTGCAAACCAAAACCTGTAAGAAACTTAGTATACCCTGTTATGAGTCCCTATTAAGGACTATAAACAAAACCTGCAAGGGAAACTCGAGTGTCAGATAACAAACATGCAAATAGTCAAGTTGGAAGGCACACAAGTCACACAAGAGAGACCCTTAGAGTTTAGGCCAGCATGAGGTCTAGGTATTACCCTCTTTCAGCTTGTTGGTTCATACCTGTCCTATCAAAGTAACCGGGTTCTTAGAGGATCCCAATATCATTGACTACCCTCAATCGGTCATAACTCCAGCATCGCAATCTTTTCTTGCGGCCAGAACCATCAAGAGAGTTTAGCCTCAATGGGCGTAGCATACTGCTACTGTTCTAATGGCCAAGTTGGGTCATTTAAGGTTCTAAGGTTGTTGGTGCTTAATGACTCCTTGGAAGACCCATATTCTCCCCGTTTCAACACGAGGGATATCGGTACAGACCAAGGCGCCACACCAACGTAGCCACTGCTTCACCCATGTCGGTATACGCCGGACAAGTCCCTCACAGCTTATGCTACCTAAACAGGGTATCCCCAGATCCGGGTTAGGATCTATGTAACTCCCATGCAACCCACAAATTTAAAGCAGACAAGTCAATACAATTGAAAACACAGTTATGAACTAACCCTAAGGTACACCTCACTTTAAGTTTAAGTCCCCAGCAGAGTCGCCAGTTCTGTGATCGGTGGATCTGGAACTGACTGTTTAACGCTGGTTCGCGAAATGTCGCGGAAGCAAGAGTCGCCACCATCTTTTATTTTCTCCAAATGGAAAGGACAAAAGCACAGAAAAATTCCTTAAAGAGATTGCTCTCGGTTCGGGAGGTAGGTTATAGAAAGGGAAGGTGTTAGCACCCTTTCTATCCATGGTTATCCATGGGCTCTTAGATACTTGCTCACTTGTGTTTTCAAAAATGGTTTGTTTGCTTTTCAACTGTGGGTTTTAAAAAGTTTCTTTGAAAATTCCAGTTCGACTCTTGTATCGGTCCTCAAGAGTGTTTGAAAAAATGCTTTCGAAAGCTTTTTGAAAATGTGTTGGTGTGAAAAGTATTTTTGATTTGTTTTGAAATTTAGAGCAAGTATCTACGAGTTGTCTACCTACCCTAAGGAATTCGTCTGTGTAAATATCCTTTAAAGTAGTGCCATCCCACCATTGAGAGGTAGGTAGCACCACCGTTGGAGGTGCTCGGGTCAATTCGAAGGTTCGGGACATGGTGATCACCGGAGCAATAGGAAGACACCTTAGAAGCTACCCTCATGCCAGGTTCCCGGATCATGAGGACTTACTAAGACATCCTCTACTCGACGATCACCTTTCGAGGCAAGGCAACAGTGAGGCGTACCCTAGGGGTGGTGTGTGCGATTTGTGTGTCGTTTTCATTTGCATTTATCTTGTCATGCTTATTGGTGTTCTACGCTTGTTTTTATTTTTGTCCATACATTCTTTCATGCCATTTGTTAACAGTTAAAATATTTGCGGGAAAGTAAAAAATCTAAGCTATTACAAAAGGCGCGGGTCCACATCGCCAAAAGTTTCTCGAACCCGATTTGACGGAAAAATAAAGAAAGTAAAGAAAGGAAAGTGCGAGAAAGTTAATTACAGGGCTTCGGGAGAGATACATAAGTATTATAATGAAATAAAATAAATACGCGAATTAATGAGAAATTAAGAACGAAACGAGGGCGTTGGACCCTTTTGCAAAAAATTAAATTAATAACGGAGTTAATTAATTAAAAAAGAAATAACTTGTTTTTTTTGGTATTTTTTAGTATTTTAGGATTTAATATAAAAAAAGAATTAATTAAAATTAATACTAACCCTAATTCTAATGGCTTTTAATTTATTAAGAAAAATATTGAAGTTTTTAACCTAAATTAAACCCTAATTAATTTACAATTTTAATTATGAAAATAAAATATTTAATTATTTGATATATTTAGGAAAGAAAAATAAAAAGGATGAAAAATTATTAATTAAACCTATTTCTACATTTTATAGATTTTTTATTAAAAGAATTAAAATTGCAAACCTAATTTAAAACTAAATTCAATTACATGCAAATTTATTTAAGAAAATACTAAAAAATAAAAATTATTTATTGTTTTAATTCTTTTCTGATTTTTATGGTATTTTATATTTATGAAAATATTACATTAATTAATAAAGCAATAATTAAAAGAAAATATAAATAATAAAAAAAATTAAAGAAAGAAAATAAATTGGCAAACCTAGGGGGGGTGTCAGTCCCCAATGTGGAGGTGAAATCATGGAAATTCTGGCCCAATAACCTTGGTCCGTTTGACCTTTTCCATATAGCGTGCTGCAGCATTGACCATGTTTATGGTGTTCATCAATTCTGAGCCTTTGATTTGATTCCAATATGCACGTGGATGGTTTGATCTGGAGGGTGTATGGTGCGCCTTGATGTTGAGTCTGCATGGGAATTCTTATTGAAAAATAATATGGAAGTGATGTAGACCTGGGACTCGAACCCAGGTCTTGGACGTTAATACACACATGCCTTGCCAGTTGTTCTAGACGCGCTTTCTGTAGTTAATATAATAAACAAACAATATAAAACAAACGCGTTAGTATGTTCTTTTTTCCGCGCGAATTTTTGAATTGACCAACCAGCTTATGCCACCACATCTTCTTCTTCGTTGTGTTTATTTTTCCTGAAATACACAAAACATTGGCAACGGTTTTCACGCGTTGCCTAAGACACCATACAAGAAAATAGCGATTAAGCATGGAACGCTCATAAATTGGGCGCGACACATGGATTCTCTTCGTCCAGATGCGTTCGTTTTGATGGTCAAGGCCCCAAGTCTCAATTTTTCCTTATTTGAGAAGCCCTAATTCAAGGTCCTGTAAACCCTAGAAATTGACAATGGCATAATCGCGTATACAGCTCAAAAACGCAATTAAATACATGGGTTAGCTTCAGAATCAAATGACCAACATGAATCAATAATTAAATTTCACAAAGAATGCATGGAATAGGATGTACGATTATGAAATTTATTTGAAACAGGTGGACTCCATTGTACCAATTCCTGGCGTTTTGATGAGCGTTTGTGATTGGAAAACGTTCAGTAATGCTTGAGGAAGCTAATGAGATAGGTTTTGAGACTCGAATCTCCTTGCAAAGGTGTTTTCAGATTTGAGTTTCTTGCCAAATTTTTCAAGTTTGATGATCAATTTCTAGCGCAGCTTAATGGTCCTTCAGATTAGGTTTATGTTTAGGCTTATGTACTGAACGAATTAGGTTAAAGAAACCACTCCAAATCTCTTGCCATGATGGTTTTGAAGATTTGATTTTCAAGCTTTGTTTTTTCAATCTTTTCCATGCATTTTTGTATCAATTATGATCTAATCAATCCAACTCTTTCCTTATTTGGCTAGGCACGAATTATTGAGTATAAAACATGCACAAAAAGATTTAAAACTTTAGGTTAAGTATTTTCCATGTATTTAATTTGATTTAAATGAATTAATATAAATAAAAATTCAAATAAATAAATAAAAAATGAAGAAATACTTCCCTTTGGGCCAAGTGGTCGTGCACATGCCATGGATGATGAATTATGGAAGAAAAATGGGCCCATTAGCAATTTTAGGTCATTTGAATCAATGTTGACTTTTCAAAATATCCAAATATTTCCCAACTTCCACAAGACATAACTTGCTCAATTTTTAAGCTTTTCTCATGTTCTTGGACATTTTGGAAAGTTCTTTGAGTCCTCTAACCAATGCCTTTGGTCCCATGTCATTTTGATTTACCAATCTCAAGTTATGGCCTTTGACTTAAAGTCCCTTTTTGTTGACTTTTGAAAATGACCTATAATGTTGAAATTGATAACTTTTTGTGAGAGCATTTCTTGGACTTGAAGTATGAAGATGAGTTGTAGGAAATCTCTTCCTCTTCAAAATGAGCTTTGGATGGAATTTTTCTGATAATCCATGTGAAAGTTATGCCTTGGTCAATTTACAGTTGACTTTTTTAGCTGTCCAAATAAGGAAACTTTTGCATCTTGATGATTTTTGAGCCAAGCTTTAACAATCATGATCAAGCATTGATCAAATGATGTTTGTGGCTTCAAAATGATATGTTGACCAAAAATTTGAACTTTTGACTGCCAAATGACCATTTTTCCCCTACAGTTGACTGTAGTGCAATTAGGGTTTTTGACTGTGCAATTTTGAGCTGAATGTCTTGAAACTTGATATGAGGATGCTTGACCATATTTATAGGCATGTGAGACTTGATTGGCCCTTTGAACACTTCATTTTCTTGATCAGAACACAAACCCTAATTTTGACTGTATAGGAGGCCTTTGCACTGTGCAACCCTTGGGGAATTTTGAAGCATGACTTGGCAATTTCTTGAAGAATATGGGAGGGCAAATTTTGGGGTACAACAATGACGAAAACAATGCCATAATCTCATACAGTATGCTTTTGGACAGACCTTGCTGACGATGTACATGTGTTTTTTCAAATCCTAAACACTGGAGTTATAAGGAAGATAATCCCTAGCCAACCCCTTCGATCCAAAGAAGTAGAAGTTTTTCTTTTTCACAAAAATTGAAACCTTTAATCAAAACCTGGGGCAGGGTAGTCTCTCAATTAATTCAAACGCGCGTTAAGCCGCAAACTCTCATCTCGTAATGCAATGAATGACATAAAAACATTCCCCTGGAATCAAAAGACGGTGATGGTTCCCTATCACATAGGCAGTCATTATCTCTAAAAAAGAAAAGCCCACTAAGTCAAAACCTACAAAGGAGACTTAAGAAAACTGGGCATCCCGCTGACTGTATTCTCAAAACAAGAACAGTCAGGCAAAAATTAGGGATAACAAATCAAAAGAAAAAGGTCACTATAAATCGTCAACAACATGAAAAATGTTACAAAAATAAATGCCTTCCAACAAACATAACTTGTCTGAGCCTTCACCAAAACGTCGTTCCAGACTCAATTGGAGTTCAAACATACAATTAACTGAGTTTAGGACTGAAGAACATCACGAAGAGCGGGTGGGTACAAATATACTTTGAGCCTTTATCCTTTGTTTCTTAAACCGTGAACCAAGCCACACTACAACCCTTCAAAAGTCCTAATTGAAGCATGGGTTAGTTCGAAAGCATACTGTTACAAAAGGTATCCTGACTCCTGTAAGGCTTTGATCTAAATCCTGAGTTTGAATTTTCTTAGCAAAATTTCTTTACTCGCTAAAACGCATTTTCAAAAAACTTCAAGACAAACATAAACTTTGCATTACTTGAATATCACTGTTTACATATGGCTATTTGTTTGACAGTGGAGAAATTCACACAATGAATATCCAGTGAACGAAAGTCCTCTCAGTGAACAAAATCAATTTAAGAAGGATGATACTTCCATTGACAAATCTCCTATCAACAGGGGGACATGACATGTCACTATCCAGCACACCTGGGGAAGTCCAAACAAGATTCCAAGAAATATCTCAAGAATTGCAGAGTAACCAGGGGAAAGTCTCCATCTCCGTCACTTGGGGCATTGAATGTCAATCTCAGCGAAGGGTTACGTACAATCAAACATTTTCTGGAAATACCACAATCATTTGCTGCTAGGGGCAATGAAAAATCTCTCCAATGTCCTTCTCATAGGATAATTTCCTAGCAAGAGTTTAACGTCTGAAAACCTCTCCCCATCTGAGTCGACTTCAAGAATCCTTGAGGATTTCTGCCAGTGAAGTCGCCGCCTCTCCAACAGATTAAGCAACAGGGTTTATTTCCCCAACAAACAGTAGGAATCCAAAGCTTGAGGTGGCCTCTCCGACTACTACAAATTAAAGGACTACAACTCCTCTTCTTCAGTAGACTACTCTACAATCCCCAACAAGTTACTGTGAAACCTGGACCCGGCCAGATATCAATTCAACTTTGACTCCCCAGTAGAGCAATGGACAACCGAGACTCCAGAACTCTTTTCCCAAGCAGGAATCAACATTCTCCAACGAAGTTTTCAATATTCCCTAACAGAATTCTCCTCAAACAAAAAAACATGAATCCCCGGTGGAAATATTCTAAGTAAAGTTTGAAGACACACCAACTCTTCAACAACAGTCCAGGATGTAACGACTCCCCAGCATTTGTCAAGGATTTATTTTCCAGACAAAGATACACTTCAATAAACATGTCACATTTCATACATCCTATTTGCATACATGATAAGTGCATACGACACAATCTCATTTATTTTGAGAACATTGTGACATCATGCATTTCATGCATCACGAAATTGCATACAACTAACATTCTACCTTTTTCAAGAAAGGTCAATCAACAGATGGCTACCATCAACCTTTTCAAGTTCCAGATTAATACCTGTAACAAGCCAGGAAAACTATCTGCATGAAGAGAAAGAAGATTAATACCTGTAGCAAGCCAGAAAAACTATCTTTCTTTCTCAGGTCAAAGATTAATACCTGAAACCAGACAGGACAACTATCTCGTCGACCAACCTTTTCAAGTTCCAGATTAACACCTGTAACAAGCCAGGAAAACTATCTTTCTTTCTCAGGTCAGAGATTAACACCTGAAACCAGACAGGACAACTATCTCATCGACCAAACTTTTTTTTGTACCCCAAAATTTTCCCTCCCATATTTCTCAAAACATTTCAAGAAAGATCTTCAAGTTGCTCAAGGAAGTCCAAGGGTTGACCAAACAAGCTCTCTCCTAAGGCAGTCTACCTCAAATTAGGGTTTCATGTTGCATCAAGATACTTGAGTCCAAGGGATCCCAAATGCTCACAATTTTGCTAATATGTTCTCAAGATCATCCATGTCAAGTTTCAAGCCTTGCAGAGGAAGTTGCTCAGTCAATTGCTCAAAGGCCTGAAAATCGACTGTGCTAGGGCAAAAGTCAACTGTGGCCTACATACAGTCAAACTTCAAGATTTTTGGTCAACATCCTCATTTTGAAGTATTATTCATCATTTGATCAAGGGTTGATCATGATTCATCAAGGGTTGCTCACAATTCATCAAAACCCAAAATTTGCTAAATTAGGGTTTTGTAGGAAAAGTCAACTCAACTTTGACTAAGCACAACTTTCTCATACTTTATGATAAATGACCCATCCAAAGCTCATTTTTAAGATGATGCAATGCCATACAATCCATATTCATCTCCAAAGTTCAAAATATGCACTCACAAGAAGTTATGGATTTGGTCATTATAGGTCATTTTGAAAAGTCAACAAAAACACCTTTTTGTCAAAGCTTCATACATGAACATGGAATACCAAATTGAGATGAGACCAAAAGGGTTGCTTATAGGACATCTCAAGCTTTCTAAAAAGTCTAAGAACACATTCATAGAGTCAAAATTGAGGAAGTTATGCATTAGTGAAGTTGACCTTTTAGGAAAAATTGTCAAAAGTCAACTATGCCTCAAATTGCAATTTTTGCTAAATGGGCCCAATCTTTTGCACTTGTTTTGAGTTGGTAGCATGGTCCACGAGCCCTAGCTCTTCCCATTTGTATTTATCTTATTTTTGCTATTTATTGTGATTTTTATTTGAATTAAATCAATTTAAATCAAAACAAATCATGAAAAAATCCAAAGCATTGAAACCTCAAGATATGGTGCATATTTCAGGTCCTATATCCAGCTAGCAAGTGAACCAATTCGTGCAAGGCATAGGTGGGCACAAAAAGATTAATTTTGGCTTATTTTGGAAATATTTTCAAGTGAATGAAATCAAGATCAAAAGCCATAGTTGATAAAGATTGAGAACACTTTTGCAACCCTAATTTAATCAGTGGTATATAAGGTACAATGGCAGACCTAAAAGACAAGGCTATGGAGGCGCACAAGGAAGAACCAAACTTGAAAAACTCAAAGAAAAGTGGTAAATCGTTTTGCTACTTCCAGGCATTTTCAAGACCCTCTAGCCTTCTCATTCGCTTCCTGGGATCACAAGCAAGCTATACCAATCAAGAACAAGGATTTTCCTGCGCTAAAACCCAATGTAAGTGGTTCACAGCTTTGGCTTGTTCTTTAAATCGAATTGCATGATTTTGGCATCTATAGCATGAAATACTTATATATTCTTGCTCCTTGAAACATTTGCAAGCTATCTATAACATTCAATTACATTTTTGTGGAGTATATCAGAATTCACCATTGCTAGGTTTTGTTGGCTCGTTTTAGGATCTTTTGATACAGGTAAAATTAACCCTCAAGAAGGGCACCATCGTGCTCAGCTGGCCAAGACGAATCAATCCACAGCCTTAAAATTCATTGATCATGCCTGCATATGAATTTGCAACGTGCAAGGTTTATAGTGATGGACGTATGTCCGTAGGTAAAAGTCTCTGACTTTTACCAACGGAGAGAGGAAGAAGATGATATGTGTGGCGCTCTCTCATTAGTCCATTTGAAAATTCGCGCGCAGGAATTTAACAAAGTTGTTTTTTTATATATTATTTATTTGTCCCTTTGAATACAACAAACGTGTGTAGCTCAGCTGGCATTTTCGCAGGTGGAAAAGGCTTTGGGGCCTGGGTTCGAATCCCAGGTCCCCCATTATTTCATATTATTTTCTTTCAGATGACCAGGCGCGCATGCAGGAGTGAGGTCCACCATGGATCATCATCATCCAACCAACCAGATGTCCACTAGCCAGATTTGATGGCTATCATGTGATGGTCCACCAAAGGCCTTGGTCAATTCAAAGCATGAGAGCATGGAAGTCAACGTGGATCAACCTGTTTTGGGCCCAGAATTACTTTTAACATACCTCCAAATTGCTGTCTCTCAGGCCCTTATCTCTTTTCCTTTATTCTTTTTATTTTCTTAATTAATTTATTTAACTATTTTCTACTAACACCAAAATTAATTCTTTTTTCATAAAAAACCATAAAATCACAAAAATAATATTTTCATCCAAGTAGATTTAGAATTTATTTTTTATACAAAAGTTAATTTAATTAGTTTGTTTAATTTTAGGGTAACTTTAACTATTTTGTAAATAAATTAAAACAAGTTAGAAATTAGGGTTTGTTTAATTGAATTTCTATTTTCTTTTTCTTAAAAATAACAAAATACAAAAATAGGTCATGTAAATTATTTTCTTGAAATTAATTTAATTACTAATTAGATTTGTATTTAATTTAAAAACCTAATTCTTTTTCTTAAAAATAATTAAAAACAACAAAAAATAATTTCTCTTTCGATTAGGTTAGCCAGGGTCAAAACCCTAGTTCTCTCTCGTTCTCGATTCATCATGTTTATTTATTTTTACCATATTAATGTAATTGCTCACAAGTTGTAATAGACTAATTAGGATTTTTCTCCATTTCATTTATCATTTTGACGGGTTTGTTTTTGGCTATGTAAATACCCGAAGCCTTGTAATAGCGTAGCTTTACTTTCCGCCCTTTAATTTTCGCAAAATATTAAACTGATAGATGTATGATAATTAGGGTTGCATGACAAGAATGTATGATTAACTTTAAAACGGTTAGCTAACACTAAATGTGCAAAGATAATAATCTGAAATTGAATCACTCGCACATGTGCACTCCTAGGGTACACTCCCACTTCGGTTGCCTTCGGTAAACGGTCATTAAGTATAGGACGCTTTAGTGGTCGCTCTCTTGTCTAAATAAAAGATCAAAGTCCCGTTTGGAAAAGTTGCCTCGGAAAGGTTGCCTCGGATATTGTTGCCTCGGATACGTTGCCTCGAATATTGATCTCAAGACATTAGGGTTATTACTAAGACGTCCTAACATTGCTTTAGTGATCGTACGTCCCTTTCGAATTGACCCTTAAAACTCCAACGACGGTGCTACCTACTCACTAATAGTGGGATAGCACTGTCTAAAGGAAACAAGAACAGAAACATTCTCTTTTTTCGAGTAGGTAGATTAGTTCTTAAGTAGTTGCTCAAACAAACAAATTTTTTCACACTTACACTCTTTTTAAACAAAGTTTTCAAAACAACTTCGTAACACTCTTGAAGACAGACGCAAGGGTTAAATCAAAGTAAAAACTTTTTTAAATCAAACACACACAAGCAATTTTGAAAATGATGAGCAAGTACCTAAGAGCCCGTGGAAAACCACAAATAGAAATGGTGCTAATACCTTCCCTTTCTATAATCTACCCCCCGTACTCAAAATCTCGGAAAAGGAATTTTTCTGTGCTTTTTTCCTTTCCAGTTGGATAAAATAAAAGTCGGTGGATACTCTTGCTTACCGCGACATTTTGCGAACACAAACGCAAAATGCAAACCAGCATTCTCCTAAAATAGTATGGTTCTGCCACCGTATCACAGAACTGGCGACTCTGCTGGGGAAATAACAAGTGGGGTATACCTTAGGATTAGTTCATCATATTTGCTTCTATTGTTTGATTTGTTTGCTTTACCTTTAAGGGCTTTGTATCGGGAGTTACTATAGATCCTAACTCGGATCTGAGGAACACCTTTTAGGTAAGTAGCAATAAACTGTGAGGGAACTGTACAGCATAGACCGATACGGTTGAAGTAGTAGCTACATTGCTGTGGCACATTGGTTTGTACCGGTATCCCTTGTGGAGAAACAAGGAGAACACGGGGCTGTTATATGGGTCGTTAAGCATCAACTGACCTTAGAACCTATAATTTACCAACTTGGCCATAGGAAATAGTGAGATAGCCGGTCTCGGTGTAAAGCTGGGAACTGGTTGATACTCGATGCTACACTCATTGAGACCATACTCTCGAGATAGTTCCATCCGCAAGAAAGGATTGCATGAGCTGAAACCATGACCGATGGAGGATGGTCAGTGATATTGAGAACCTCTAGATCCCGGTTACTATTATTAGGACAGGTTGAAACCAACTGAACTTCAAGAGGGTAGTACCTAGACCCCATGCAAGCCTTAAACTCAAGGGCTATTATGTGACTTGTTTGCCTTTACCATGTCTGTTACCTGCTATACCTGTTGTCTGTTTTTATCATGACATCATGCACCATAACATAGCATGCATACTTCATTAGATTGACCATTTCAAAGACCGAGGGGATTTATCTTTGTTCTGTTTTGTAGATCATGACTTCCATACGCAGACACACCATCCGTGTTAACTTTGTGCAAATACCTGCTCAACTCAAATATTTGGCCTCTAGAATTTCTGATACTTCTTCATTCATTAGAAGACATGGTCATCTTCTTAGTTTGGTTACCTCCAGGTTTGATGAGCAAATGATGAGTGTGCTTTTCCAGTTCTTCGATCTAGTGCATCATTGTTTCACCTTTCCGGATTATCAGCTAGTTCCCACTTTGGAAGAGTTTTCTCATTTACTGGGTATATACATCCTCGAGAAGATACCCTTTACAGGTTTGGAAGAGACTCCTAGGCCATAAGACATTGCTTTAGCTTTACTTGAAAAAGGCTGATGTAGTGTCTAACTGGGAGACACGAAGCGAGGTTAAATGTTTCTTGGCTAAGTTTCTAATGGATCGAACTCAACTATTCTGGGAAAGTTTGGACTTTTAGGCTTTTGAAGACATTTTAGCTCTCCTCATCTACGGTTTGGTTCTTTTCCCGAATCCAGATTCCATCATAGATGTGAATGCAGTCAAGATCTTCCTGTCTCGCAATCCTGTGCCTACCCTCTTGGGTGATATCTTACATGCTCTCTATACTCGTACGGCGCGTAGAAGAGGGACCCTCATGTGTTGCATGCCGCTATTGGCGAGGTGGTTTATTTCTCACCTCCCCGAGTCCGTGTTAAAGAATGAGGAAGGTTTAGGATGGTCTTACATAATAATGTCCCTTGCTCACACGGACATTCTTTGGAGTTCTAAGGATATGGAAGGTGTTGCTATCATTGATCGGTGTGGGGAATACCCTAATGTTCCGTTGCTTGGAATCAGAGGGGGAATAACCTACAACCCTTGTTTGGCTTTGCGAAAATTTGGTCGAGCTCGGAGAGACGGTCCTCATGAGCTACTTCTTGCAGATATTGTCTTTGACTATAAGGAAGACGTCGAAAAGCATCGCCAAAAGTTTATACGAGCCTGAGGCATGGTGAACAGGTCTGACCCTCATGAGCTAGGACCAAAGACTTCTCTCCCTATGCAACCTTATCTCCAGTGGGTTCGAGCCCGCGCTCAGAAGCTTGGGATGCCTTATGAAGCTGTGTTGCCAGTGATTGTGGAGCATACTGATGAAGAAGGTGTACCTTATAAAGTCCTTTATCCTTACATGCCTACTGATCTTGGGGCATTAAAGAGATCATGGATTCAGCTAAAAGAGGAGATGGATACTTACAGGGAGAAGTATCATGAGCAAGAGAGGAAGATCTTGAAGCTCACGAGGCAACTTGAGAACGAAAGGATGATCAATGACTACGTCAGCACGAATGGAAAGCGACCATGGGATTTCTGATTTTTGTTTTTTTCTAGCTTAGATTTATTTTCAGTCTATTCCTTTTGTAACGCCTTAAAGGCATTGTTAAAAATTTTTCAAGTTTGAATCTAATAATGTTTGTTTATTTCTTGGTTTGCAAATTTAAATCTCCCAAAGTCTTTGAAATCATTTCATACGCATTCCATTATCATGCACCTCATTACAGGTATCATTGCAGGTTTCTCATATTCTTTAATGTTTATTTCAGCACAAAATGTCTTCTAAAACACCTATCGATCAAGCCCTCAAGGCTCTTCAAGCATAGAATGCTCAATTCAAAGAGATGTTCCTAAACTTGGCTAAAGGACAGGAAGATTTGAAGACTCTCATCATGAAGGAAAAGAAAACGAAGAAGAAGAAGGTGGTCCTCCTGAATATGGGTCACAGATTTGGGAATAGGCTGCGGCAGGAAGCTGATTTGTCTCATTCATATAAAGGAGGAGATAATCAAGAGGAAGATAAGGGTCCTAGTCCTGTGGTCTCCAATAATGACACTAATTTTGATGAAGAACAATATCTTCCTGCTGAGGATAGGTACAAGCAACTTGAAGACCATCTGAGTGCAATGGATATTCAGAAGATACCTGGTTTGGACTTTGGAGATCTGGGACTGGCATCTGGGCTGGTGATCCCTCACAAATTCAAAGCTCCTGTTTTTGCTAAGTACGATAGAGTTTCTTGTCTAAAGCTACACCTCCGCTCGTACGTCAGAAAAATCCAACCCTACATTGCTGATAGAAACCTGTGGGTTCATTTCTTTCAAGATAGTCTGTCAGGGACTCAGCTTGAATGGTTTTATCAATTGGAAGGAGCTACTGTCCGCAACTAGGAGGACCTTGCTGCTACTTTTTACAAGCAATACCAGTATAACGCCGTCCTTGCTCCCACGCGTACTCAGCTTCAGGGTATGTCTATGGGTGCAGGCGAAGGCTTTAAGGACTATGCTCAGAAGTGGAGAGATCTGGCTGGAAGAGTCCAACCCCCTCTGTCTGATAGGGAGTTGGTGGATATGTTTCTTGGGACTTTGGCTGGTCCATTCTTCAATCATTTGATCGATAGTTCGTCATCTGGATTCACTGAATTGATTTTGACTGGGGAGAGGGTAGAAGCTGGTATCAAAAGTGGTAAGATACAGAAAGGTGCTTCTTCAAGTACAAAAAAGAAGCCTTTCAGGAAAGAAGCTAGTGCAGTTTACAACTCGAGGAGCCAAAACCGACCTGAACGCCGCCAAGCAGTTAATTCGGTAGTCATATCGAGACCTACCGTTTCCCCATAATGCAATAATCAGCAAAGAGTAGAGAGGCCGCAAAGACAGTATACTCGGCTCAGTATGAACCTGTCACAAATTCTACCGCAATTGTTGAAGACCAACCTGATAACTCTGAGGGAAACCTCGAAGAATCTGAGCACCACATCTCTGCTGTATAATCTGAATGCCCGCTGTGCCTATCACTCTGACATCCCAGGGCATGATACAAACAACTTCTGGGCCTTGAGGAATAAGGTGCAAGATTTGATTGAAGCTAAATAAATTGAGTTTGACACGCCGGAAAAGCCCAACGTCATGACTTCTCCTATGCCCAAGCATGGAGTAAATGCCGTGGACAATGATTCGTTTGTGACCTTTGTGGAAGACATTTCTACTCTATTGATGACAGTGAAGAAGAATCTATTATTGGCCGGTTTATTTCTGGGTTATGGCGAAGGTTGCCACCTATGTTCAATCCTGCCAGCTGGTTTCCATTTACTGAAATCAGGTGTTCAACGCCTGATGGATAACAAAGAGATCTTGTTCGAGAAAACTTTGATTCCGTTGATTCTTGTTGAAGATTTTTCCATCATAACCATTTCCGCCAATCCTTCCAAGGCTTCCTCGAGAAAGCCTGTTAGGATTACATCCGTTCCAAGAGTTGCTCCATTGATCATTACTATTCCTGTTCCTATCTAATACACTTTGGATAAGGCTGTCCCGTGGCACTATTGGCCGATGTGTATTATCATGGGATCAAACAAGATTTCAAGGTTGAAGAAGCTGATACTGATGTCAGCAACATTGTCGGGACTAGTAAGGTCACCCGAAGCGGAAGACTCTTCTCTCCTGAGATTTCCCCTCTGACTGTTCCAAAGCCTGTTGCTATTCCATCTGCCAGTACATCAGCTACTGTCCCAGTTTGTATTCCAGCTATCACCCCTGTCGTCGAGCCATCTGACACTCGGGGCAAAGTGGTCATAGGTGAGCCTGCCCGGACGGAGGCACCTAAGAAGATTTTTGTAGAAACCTCTAGACATGAGATAGAGGAAATTTTGAAGATTATCAAGAAGAGTGACTACAATGTAGTCGAGCAGTTGGGGCAGACCCCGTCGAAGATCTCCATGTTATCCTTATTGCTGTGTTCAGAAGCTCATGCAAAGGCTTTAATTGCTTTCCTTAAAACTGCACATGTACAACATGAAACATCTGCTGATCAATTCAAAGACTCTGTAGCTAGTTTAACCGGTGACAACGAGTTGGGTTTCTCCGACACAGATCTTACTGCTAAAGGAAGGAATCAAAATGATGCCTTGCACGTCTCGATCGAGTGCAGGGGCACTACTTTGGCCCATGTACTGGTGGATACTGGGTCCTCATTGAATGTTTAACCCAAGAAAATGTTAGATCGGCTGGATTGTGAAGGGTTGGTTCTGAAGCCGAGTAATATTGTGGTTAGGGCATTTGACGGGTCCAAAAGGATGGTGCACGGGAAGGTGGACGTCCCTGTTAGAGTTGGCTCTCAGATTTTTGCATATACGTTCTATGTGATGGACATCCGACCATCTTATTCCTGTTTGCTGGGTCGCCCGTGGATTTAAAAGGCTGGGGCAGTGACTTCTACGCTCCACCAGATGTTGAAATATCCAGTGAAGGGGAATATTGTTACGGTACGGGGAGAATAGGAGTACATGGTGAGTCATCTTAACTCCTTTCGGTATATAGAGATGGATGGAGAATTCATCGAAACCCCGTGTCAGAACTTTGAAGAGGTCCCTCAGACTCTGGCATCGACTGAAGTTGCTATTAAAGAACCTCCGATGAAGATGGCTTCCCTCAAGGATGCCAGGGATGTAATTGAAAAAGGTGGGTGTTCCAATTGGGGTCAGCTCCCCGATTTCACACACAAGACTAACAAGTTTGGTTTGGGCTTTACTGCAGAGGCTCAAAGGGTTGTTCGGCGTGCACGGATTAGAAGACCTCCCCTGCGTATCAGTAATCAGGGAGTGAATGCAATTGATGACGACGAAGAAGATTCAGAGTTCGACAGCTGGATCTACCCGACTACCGACGGTGGATTGAACAATTGGACGGCGAAAGACTTCGTACCAGTTTCTTTTATTACACTGTAATAGACTTTTGTTTTTGATATTTGTAACAGACATTTAAAACTTTACGGCCCGGTGCCTTGCCCGAGGCACCTTGGCTTTGTTTGTGAGGGATTATTATGTGTCATTTCCATATATCATCAATAAAGCATTGGACGTTTTCTTGCATTACAAATTTTGCGCTCCTTGTTTTTCTTTTCTATCTTGCACTTTATCAAAACAGCTATTATCTTACACACACTCACATATCATAATGCAGATCCACATCCACTCTGGATCCCACTAATAACTACTCTGCTACTGCCATTTATGACTTCGAAAGTCCGATCAACCAAGCCGAGGATGAAGGTGAGGATGCTTGTGAAGTGCCTGGGGAACTTGCTAGACTGTTACTACAGGAAGAGAGGGCCATACAGCCCCATGAAGAGCCAGTAGAACCAGTGAATCTGGGTACATAAGAAGACAGGAAAGAGGTCAAGATCGGTGAAAATATGGAGTCTAGTGTCAAGCAACGGTTGATACAAATGTTGTGTGACTATGTTGAGATTTTTGCTTGGTCTTATGAAGATATGCCTGGGTTGGATACTGATATTGTGGTTCACCGCTTGCCAACTAAAGAAGACTGTCCTCTAGTGAAGTAGAAAGTTCACCGAATGCGCCCAGAGATGTCTGAGAAAATCAAAGCTAAGGTCATGAAACAGTTTGATTCTGGTTTTCTAGCAGTTACTTCTTACCCGCAGTGGGTTGCCAACGTGGTTCCGGTGCCAAAGAAAGATGGTAAGGTGCGGATGTGTGTGGATTATAGAGATATGAACAGGGAAAGCCCCAAGGATGATTTCCCACTCCCTCACATCGATGTTCTGGTCGACAACACCACGCAACATAAGATCTTCTCCTTTATGGATGGTTTTTCTGGTTACAATCATATTAAAATGTGTGATACGGTGGGAGAACTGACTTGAGTTTTGCGTTTGTATTCGCACTTGTTCGGTTGAGCAAGAGTCGCCACCGACTTTTTATTTTATCCTAAAGGAAAGGTTAAAAAGCACAGCAAAAACCTTTTGAGATATTTCGTGGGTTCGGGGGGTAGATTATGAAAAGGGAAGGTATTAGCACCCTTTTCATCCATGGTTATCCATGGGCTCTTAGTTACTTGGTCTTTTAGATCACTTGCCTTGATTTTCGATTGCTTGAAATTGTGGTGTATGTGTGTGTGTTTTGAAAATGTTTTTGAAATAGACGCCTTTGTTTCGGCAACCCATGTAATTGACTCGTGTTTGAGTGTTTTACAAAAGTGTGTATCTTTTCGAAAAGATGTTTCAAATGTTTTTGAGAGTTTGTTTTGAAAGTGTGTATGAAGTGTGATTTTTGAAAAGGAGGCAAGTGTTTTTGCAAGTTGATCTCAAGTAACTAAGAGTTTTGTCTACCCCTATTGTACTCAAAGGTTTTCTCTATGTTTTCAACCCCTTTTTAACAATTTTGTTCCACCATTGAATTTGGTGGGCAATCTTGCGTTTAGGATGTGATCGGGACAGGCGCGGGTCATCGTATGGACCATGAATGCAATGGTGCCAAGTGTCTTTGGCAATTTTGCTTGAAGGGACTTGATCATTTTGATAGGCAACTTTCAAAAGCGTCATCGAGGGACTTATGATCATTTGAATTTGTTTTTCCAAAGAAACTCGACGTGCAAGCATGGCCCATTTTGGAAGGCAACATGTGGGATCACCCTAGGGGGTGCAAGTGTGATTGTGTATTGATTTCATGTATTTGTCTTGTATTGGGTTATCTAGCGTTTGATTTTATGTACATGCAAACCCTAGGTCTAACCATGGTATAATTCGAAAGCGGTAAATTGCAAGAATTTAAAGTCTACGCTATTATAAAATGTATCCGGGAGTGGGGGTACAAATTCACAAATGGGGATGAGACCTTAGGAATGTAGTGTCCAATAATTTACAACCAAATTGAATTGCAATCAAATGTAATCAATGTATAGCAAAGTATAGCAAATGTATAATGCATCAAATGTAAAATGTATTGTGTAAGTATACGTGTACATGTATTTTATTTACAAGTTGTAAGTATATGTGATCTTAACTGTATTATTAAGCATATGCTCTTGTTTTGTATTTTGGCTAAGTATGTACAAATGAAAGTTTTAATCTTAAGAAAAGAAAAGTATTAATTTTAAAGAAAAATTATGTAATTATGTACAAATTAATGTATTATTAGAAAAGAAAATGTTTTTGGTGTATTGTAATTAATGTATTATATACAATAGGGAAAAGAAAAATATTTCAATTTTGAGAAAGAAATAATATTTTAAATTTGAGGAAAAAAATATTATGTTCAAGATTAGTATTATGCTATGTAAAAAAGGTATTATGTAGAAAATGTGTTAGTTTAATTTATTAACAAAAGAAAATAAAATCTGTTTTATATTCTAAAAAAAAGGTTAAGTTGTGTATAGAAAGAGATGGGCCTTAAGGGGTCTTGTGGCCCAAACACAATTTATAGAGAAAGAAACAGAAAGGGGGGTGTACCCCAAATCCGGGTGGGCTTAGGAATTGTAATGGGCAAGGCCCACGTGCTTCACAAAACAAATTTGCAAAGGGGTTTGAGTGATTATTGTTCATTAGGGATGCGCTAGGGTTTGTGAGAGAAGCGGCGGGGTCGTTCGTTCATCGTTCGTTCCTCTCGCTTCGCCATATGTCTCCGCCTCTGAGTTTCTCTTGCCCATGGCCACCGGCGTCCTCAACCTTCCTCTTCCCTTCAATGAGTCGCTAGGGCGACAGATTTCAAGGTAATAATCTTCGTCTTAATCTCATTAGGGTTTTATTATTTCTTTGATTTTATGCTTTGATTGAATTCTGATTTACGTGTTTTTGATTTGTGTACTTGAGGTATGAAAGGGAAGGGCAAAAAATTGTACTACCTTTATCTTCTGGAGATGGAGGAGGAAGGGATCTGGGAGGCGTGTAGGAGGATGGACGGCGAGGTGAGGCAGTGACGTGAACTTTGCTTGGAAACCCTGGTATTCTGTATATCTTTTGCCTTTTTGTTGCTTAATGATGCATGCTGAAAGCCTCTTTATCTTCTTCTTCTGCCTTTTTACCTCGCTTTGCTTGCTCGATGCTTGAGATGCCTGATGTTTCCGTTTGCTTCTTTATCTCCTTCTGGTTGCCTTGATGATGATTTGGTTGCCCGATGATGAGGAAACTCTGAGGGTTTGCATTGGTTGCCTTTGAATGCTTGCCCCTTTTGTGCTTGGTTGAGACACTTCTTTTCTTCTTCTTCTGGCTGTCTTGATGCCTTTTCTGTATGCCCTGTGATGACAATGTTCTGAGGGCCTTTGGGACGCTTTGCTCTGTATGTTTCTGAGTATGCTTCAGCTTTTCTTCTCTTTGCCTTGCTTACATGCTTCGTATGCTTTTTTTGTTTAAACTGGTAAGGCTTTTGCTGGTTATTGGGACAGGTGAGGTTTACTGGTTGTTCATTGGTTGTTAAGGCTTGACAGGGTTGCTGTTTTTTGTAGGTTATGGCTTTTTCTTAGGCTTGATTCAGGATATAAGAGGTTTTGGCTGAGGCTTGCATTATTTATGGCTTTGGCTTGTTAGGTCCTGGCCTTTTGGTAGTTCAGGTTGATGGTGTTTTATGAAGCTATGCTTCAGGCTTCAGGCTTATGCTGGTTTTGGGTGAACTGGTTTTAGGCTTGGATTTGCTGGTTATGGCTTATGCAGGTAAGGCTTTTGCTTATGCTTATGTTGAAAGCTATTTGAGGCTATGGCTCTTGGTTGAGTTTTACAGGTTAGAGGTTTTTGAACTGTAAGGCTTATATGCTTTTTGACAGTGGTTAAGGTTTGAATGTTTTGGCTTAGTGTGCTTCTGTCTTGCTTTAGCAGGGTGGAGGAAGTTTTTGAGTTATATTTTTTTCTTGTGATTTCTTCCCTCTTCTACTGTTCTATTGCAGTTAGTTTTATATCATTTGTTTCTTCAAGCCTAAGCCCTGTAAGCCTGCTTTCTTTCACTCTCTCTCCTCTCTCTCTAGTACAAAATAAAGCATTTAATATTGCTTAAGTGTACCATGTTCTGAAAAGGCACTGCTGGAAAAATGATGAAATGATTCTTTGCTTGCATTACATGTTTACTCTGCATACTTTATCTCTTTTCTTCCAGATTTTGTGCTGCACTTTTGTGATACTTTGATATCTTTGACAGCTTTTTTGGCAGCTTGTGGCAAGTTTGAATATGAACTCAGTTTGGGACTTTGTGGTTCAATTTGGATTTGGGCTTTGTAGTGCTGTCTTGCTTTGAACTATGCAATTTTTTGACAAACTTTGAACTTGTGCATTTTTTTAATTCTGTGCATTCCAAGTTTAGCAAGCAAATATTCATCCCTCTTTGTGAACCGGGAGAAATCCCGTGATTTGCAGAGAGGGCTAACTGATTCCAGTCAGTTGCCCTTAATGATGAACCCAAACTTTAATTGTCTGCTTTTTAAATATTTATCTGCTTCTGACTTCTTTTTTCTTTTCTTTGCAGATAAAAATTAAATGGAGAGGGGTAGCACCAAATGAAGAATGAAGAATTGAAGATTTAGAAAAAATTAGGATAGTCTTAATTACTGTAAAATCATTATTGTAAACAATTTGTAAACAAAAAAACAGTTATACAGATAAATAAAAGCTTTTTTATCCAATTAATTCTTTTCTTCTTTTCAATTGTTTACTTTATTATTTATAATTATTTAAATTAAAATAATTGAAAATAAATTCCAACTATTTAATCTTAGAATAATAAATAATTAAATAAACATTGTTTCAGCATTGATCAATTAATAAACTTGGTGCTTCCAACATCCCAAGCAAATCACAGTCAATCACAACAACTGTCCAGACGTATTTTCCTTTTACTGACTTTAATCAAACACTGCAAATTCAAACCCAATGCATCCTTTCACTGATTTAGTCACACAATGTGAATTCCATCCAAGTGTATCAGTCCATATCTCGGAATAACTTGAAAAGCACTGTAGAATTAAATCTTTCTGAGAAAACAGCGTACAAACCCTAATTCCTGATCAAATGCCAAAGAAACGTTCGCCTGATCAAAGTTGAGCCAGAATCAACCAAAACCCTAAGCAAACTGATTGAATTGTTCTAGAGCCATGAAAACCAATGAAAACCCTAATTCTGTCTGACTGACGAGAAAAGTCTGTTTGACCGACTCTTGAGCCAGTCTGAAAAATCAGGAAACGTCCGAAGCTATGATTTCTTGAGGAAAAATGCGAGGGAAAATTTTGGGGTACAACAGTTGCCCCTGTTCAATCTTCTTGAACCTGAAGAGTTAGATTGGCAAGTTTGCCTTTCGCGACTCGAAGGTAAAAGGAGATTGGACACTAAAGTGCCCAGAACATTTGCACTCGATGATGTGATGGTAGAGGTGAATGGGCTTACAGATGCCATTTGGTGATGGGCTTAACGATGCCATCTGGTGATGCGATAGAATCCTGTCGGGGGATGGGCTTAGAGATGCCATCTGAGAATGGGCTTAAAGATGCCATTTGGTGACTGCTGGTAGGAGGATGGGCTTATAGATGCCATCTGAAGGTGATTGTTGAACTATATGTTACTGGTGAGCGGACGAGTATCAGAAAGGTGTCCCTATTTTGGAACATCTCTGAACTGGGGGTCTGAACAAGCAATAGATTGACATCCGTGTTGGGAAGAATCCATAAACTGTTTTCAAAAGTTGAGAAGAAACTGAACAAGCGATAGATTAACATCCGGTGTTGGGAAGAGTCCATAAACTGTTTTCAGAAGTCTTGAATTGGAGAAGGAACCGGTGTAGGGTTTCCTGATGATGCGTCCGTGTAAAACTGCATCTGGATGAATCTGGAACAAGTATCAGAATGTCACCGTGTCTGGGTCACATCTGAATTGTTTCTGAGTGAATCTGGAATAAGTATCAGAATGTCTCCGTGTCTGGGTCACATCTGAACTATTTCTGGATGAATCTCGGAAGATGATGGTCTTCGTCTGTTGACTGACCTTTCCTGAAAAGGCAAAGGGGTTAGTTGTATGCAATGTCATGATGCGTGATGCAATGTATGTTATATCAATGTTCATGATATGAATGTGATGAACGCGCATGTAAGCTAATGAGCTATCTTGTTGAGGATAGATGAATCCTGGATGGCTGAAGATAAAGGAATCTTGACTTTCGTCGGGGAAAATAAATCCCTGGCTGCCGGGCAGGGCGAGAATCTTTTGATCGTTGAAGATGAGGAGTCCTGGGACTACAGCTGGGGGATCAGGAGCTTGGGTTGTATGCCAAGTTACTGGGGAATTCCTGTCTTGAGGAGATCTTCACCGGAGAATATTCGAATATTATGTGAGGAACTGAGAATGAGAGTCTTCAACTCTGCTTGGGGATTGATAGTTGGAAGTTTAGCTCCACTGGGGATATTGAAACTCGATTCTGAGGGGAATTAGATTCCGGAAGGTTCTCAGGCTGGGGATTGCAAGAATCTTCTGATTGCCGTAGGCACTTGATCTCGGGAATGGGCTTACAGATGCCATTTGGAGGTAGGATGGATAATTACTGGGGATGTGTTGAATTGTAAGTTGAAAGAAGGAACCTGTGTAGGGTTTCCTGATGATGAGTCCGTGTAAAACTGCATCTAAGGTTGAGAAGGAACCTGTGTAGGGTTGCTTCATGATGAGTCCGTGTAAAACTGCATCTGGGGTTGAGAAGGAACCTGTGTAGGGTTGCTTCATGATGAGTCTGTGTAAAACTGCATCTGGAGTTTGAGAAGGAACCTGTGTAGGGTTGCTTCATGATGAGTCCGTGTAAAACTGCATCTGGAGTTTGAGAAGGAACCTGTGTAGGGTTGCTTCACGATGAGTCCGTGTAAAACTGCATCTGGAGTTGAGAAGGAACCTGTGTAGGGTTGCTTCATGATGAGTCCGTGTAAAACTGCATCTGGAATTGATAAGGAAACCTGTGTAGGGTTTTCTTGATGACGAGTTAGTGTAAAACTATGTCTGGAGAGAGAGAACCTGTGTAGGGTTTCTTCGGGGCAAATTCGTGTAAAACTTCTGGATGAACCGGGGTAAGGTTACCTTGGGGTAAATCCGTGTAAGACTTTGGGAGGAACCGGTGTGGGGT
This sequence comes from Vicia faba, assembly GCA_948472305.1. Lineage (NCBI taxonomy): Eukaryota > Viridiplantae > Streptophyta > Magnoliopsida > Fabales > Fabaceae > Vicia > Vicia faba. The sequence continues at coordinate 103,959,547 of OX451737.1, forward strand.
TACCTTGAGGTAAGTCCGTGTAAGACTTTGGGAGGAACCGGTGTAGGGTTACCTTGAGGTAAGTCCGTGTAAGACTTCTGGGAGGAACCGGTGTAAGGTTACCTTGAGGTAAGTCCGTGTAAGACTTCTGGAAGGAACCGGTGTAAGGTTATCTTGAAATAGGTCCGTGTAGGACTTTTTTTTTCTGAAAGAAAAGGAACCGGTGTAGGGTTACTTGTGGAGGGTGAGTTTGTGTAAGACTTCATCTGGAAATTGAGAAGGAACTGGTGTAGGGTTGCTTGATGACGAGTTCGTGTAAAACTGCATCTTGGATTTGAGAAAGAATTGTTGGACACTTTTGACATTCGAATTCCCCAAGTGGTGGTGAGGGAATTGTTGAACACTTTTGACATTCGAATGCCCCAAGAGATGATGAAGGAGTCTTGAATCAGATTACCCTGCGGATCGAGAGATTTCTTGAAATCTTGACTGGACTGCCCCAGGTTAACTGAACTTTGAAAGATCTGTTGAAACCTTGACTGGACTGCCCCAGGTTAATTGGATGGTGACATGTCCTGCCCCTTGTTGATAGGAGATTTGTCGTTGGAAGTGTCATCCTTTTGAAGTGATTTTTGTTCACTGAGAGAGTTTTCGTTCCTCCGAACATTCGCTGTATGAATTTCTTCGCTGTCAAACAAAAAGCCAAATGCGAACAGTGATATTCAAACAATGAAAAGTTTATGTTTGTCTCGAAGTTTCGAAAAATGCATTTTTTAGCAGAAAACTTTTTATAAGACAAGTCAACACAAGATTTAGAGCAAAGCCTTACAGGAGTCAGGATACCTTTAGAACATTATGCTTTCGAACTAACCCATGCTTCAATTAGGACTTTTGAAGGGTTGTAACGTGGCCTGGTTCACGGTTTAAGAAACAAAGGATAAAGGCTCAAAGTATGTTTGTACCCACCCGCTCTTCGTGATGTTCTTCAAACCTAAGCTTAGTTAATTGTGTGTCGTACTCTGTTTGGAGTTTGGAACGACTTTTGGGCGATGGTTCACCCATTGAATTGGGGGAGACAGTCATCATCTCCTTTTTCTTTTTCAACATTTTTCATGTTGTTGAGGATTTGTAATGACCTCACTATTTTGATTTTGATTTGTTATCCCTAACTTTTGCCTGACTGTTCCCATTTTCGAGATTACAGTCAGCGGGATGCCCCAACTTTCTTAAGCCTCCTTTATAGATTTTGGCTTGGTGGGCTTTTCTCTTTTGAGAGATTTTCTGCCTATGTGATAGGGAACCACCCTTGTCTTTTGATTCCAAAGGAATGCTTTTCTTTTTTGACGTCGTTCGTTGTGTTACGAACTGAGAGTTTGCGACTTCAATGCACATTTTTTTGAATTAACTGAGGTACTACCCTGCCCCAGGTTTATATCAAAGGTTTCGATTGTTTAGAACAGAAAACTCCTACTTCTTTGGCTCGAAGGGGTTGACTAGGGATTAACTTCCTTATAACTCCAGTGTTTGGGAATTGAAGGAAATGCCTGTACATCATCAGCGAGGTCTGTTCAAAAGCATATTGTATGAGATTATGGTATTGTTTCGTCATCCTCCCTCTAAAGGCTTGCAGCTTTTTATCAAGAGTCAAATATCATAAAGAAAAGCATAAGAGTAGTGAAAACGAATGGATGAATTCAAGACAAACATATGCAATGCATTAATGAAACAGAGTTTAACATTAAAAGATAATTGTTTGAATAACAAAAGATTACAACTTTGAAAGCTCAAAATGAAACAAACACAATCTCAATGAGCTGGCATAGAAGCAGTGATCATGCTGGGGCCTCTGGAGGACCAAACTCAATTTCCTTGGCATCAATCAAATTCTGAATATTGTACTTCAAAGCCCAACAGCCGTCAGTGTCATGCCCGGGACTGTCAGAATGATAAGCACAAGTTGCATTAGGATTGTAGTTAGGAGATGAAGTCTTGGGGTTGGGATGAGGCCCTATCAATGCAATCAGATTCATCTTCAACAAGTGTTGCAGTGCTTGAGACAACGGCATGTTGATGTTGGTGAACTGTCTCTTAGGCTCGTCTGGTCGTGGTTGACTTCCCCTTGGCTGTTGTCGGCGTGACGTAGAACCAGAGATCAGGACTGCCCCTGCATGTTGATCATGACGACTCCTTTGACTGTTCCCAGCATTAGACTCTTTCTTTCCGTTGTAGGGAGTTATCTGAGTATCGGAGGTTGTAGCTCCCTGGATCTTTCCACTTTTGATGCCAGCTTCGACCCTTTCGCCGGTCAGTATTAGCTCGGTGAACCCAGCTGAGGAGCTTCCAATTAAGTGCTTGAAGAAAGGCCCTGTCAAAGTTCCCATGAAGATGTCAATCAGCTCTCTGTCAGTTAAAAGGGGTTGCACCCTACCAGCCAGATCTCTCCACTTTTGGGCATATCCCTTGAAGCTCTCGTCAGAACCCATGGTCATGCTCTGCAATTGCACTCGAGTTGGTGCGAGATCATCATTGTACTGATATTGTTCGTAAAAAGCCCTGGCTAGATCTTCCCAGGTGTGGATGTGAGAACTCTCCAATTGATAGAACCACTCGAGTTGAGCCCCTACTAGACTTTCTTGGAAGAAATGGATCCAAAGCCTCTTATCAGCTGTGTATGGTTGAATCTTGCGGACATAAGACTTTAGATGCATCTTAGGGCAAGAGACTCCGTCGTACAGAGCAAAGGTAGGAACTTTGAACTTTGAAGGGATGACCAATCCAGGAACTAGGCCCATGTCTCTTAGATCCAAGCCAGGTATTTGTTGGATCTCCATAGCACTGAGGCTATCCTCCAACTCTTTGTATTTGTCATCAACGAGAGGATATTGCCCCTCGGAGTAGTCAGCTTCTTCTTCAACAATCTCCACATTGTGGTCTTCTTCAAGACTACCTCCTGTGTTGGATGGAGTTGCAAGGTCTTGGGTCTTAGGTCTTCTCCTCAAGTTCAGGATGCGGACTGCCTTCTTGGACTTCTTCTTCTTGTCTTCGAGAATAAGAGCTGTCAGATCCTCTTGCCCTTTACCCATAGCCAGCAGCATTTGTTGGAATTGAGCGTTTTGAGCTTGAAGATCTTTCACTGTTTGTTCTATATCCATCTTACTGAAATAAACAGTAGGAAGGATAAGGAGACCTGTATGGGAGAAACCTTTTTATGCAATGATATGTGTGATAGATATGCAATGTTTTCAAGGATCTCTTGGGGTAAACACAATAGAATGTTAGAGGTTGAACTCTGATCTTTGATTGGAGAACTTTGCGATGGTGGATGTCTTTCCACGAGAATCAAGCTCACCATGTCGAGTGGGTCATAGCCACTGATTCAAGTTGTTGCACTTAATCTTTGACTGGAGAACTTTGTATCGGTGGATGTCTTTCCATGAGAATCAAGCTCACCATGTCGAGTGGGTCATAGCCACTGATTCAAGTTGTTGCACTTGATCTTTGACTGGAGAACTTTGTATCGGTGGATGTCTTTCCAAAGAATCAAGCTCACCATGTCAAGTGGGTCATAGCCACTGATTCAAGTTGTTGCACTTGATTTTTGACGGCATCGGTTAGAGGAGAAACCTCTTTCCCCTTAGTAGACGTCCGGTTCAACGTATCCCTACATCAACAGAACCCTCGAGATCCTTGAAATGGTTATTGAAAATGCTATGGTATGATGTCATGATGTTATGTACATGTATGCACAAGCAAGTAAGTGTATACACAGGTAATCATATTCACACAAAGCAAACAAGTCCTTAGGTTTAGGCTTGCATGGGGTTTAGGTAAGTACCCTCTTGAAGTTAGTTGGCTCATCCTGTCCTATAATAGAAACCGGGTTCTAAGGAGCTCAATATCATTGGATTGTTTTCTGTGTTCATCGTTTCGGTTTAGCCACTTAACTGGCGACCAAAATATTCCAAGAAAACAACCCTCAAATGAGTGTAGTATCTAGTATCTACCAACTTCGGACTGCACCAAAGTCGGTCATCTCACTACCCCTAAAAAAGGCTAAGATGGTCAATTAAGGTTCTAAGAGTTCGTTAGTGCTTCACGACATCACTCAGCGGCCCCGTACTCTCCTTGATTGAACTCAAGGGTTACCGGTACTCACAAATATGTCACACTAACATAGATTACTACTTCAACCATGTCGGTATACCCCGCACAGTTCCCTCACAGTTTTATTGCTATTTACCTAAAAAGGTGCCCCAAATCCGGGTGTAGGATTCACAACAAACCCAAAAAAGGACCCAAAAGATAAAGCAATCAAGTCAATCAAAGCAAGAAAGTAAAGGTGATCTAAACCCTAAGGTAACCCCACTTTTAAATTCAATTCCCCAGCAGAGTCGCCAGTTCTGTGATACGGTGGGAGAACTGACTTGAGTTTTGCGTTTGTATTCGCACTTGTTCGGTTGAGCAAGAGTCGCCACCGACTTTTTATTTTATCCTAAAGAAAAGGTTAAAAAGCACAGCAAAAACCTTTTGAGATATTTCGTGGGTTCGGGGGGTATATTATGAAAAGGGAAGGTATTAGCACCCTTTTCATCCATGGTTATCCATGGGCTCTTAGTTACTTGGTTTTTTAGATCACTTGCCTTGATTTTCGATTGCTTGAAATTGTGGTGTATGTGTGTGTGTTTTGAAAATGTTTTTGAAATAGACGCCTTTGTTTCAGCAACCCATGTAATTGACTCGTGTTTGAGTGTTTTACAAAAGTGTGTATCTTTTCGAAAAGATGTTTCAAATGTTTTTGAGAGTTTATTTTGAAAGTGTGTATGAAGTGTGATTTTTGAAAAGGAGGCAAGTGTTTTTGCAAGTTGATCTCAAGTAACTAAGAGTTTTGTCTACCCCTATTGTACTCAAAGGTTTTCTCTATGTTTTTAACCTCTTTTTAACAATTTGGTTCCACCATTGAATTTGGTGGGCAATCTTACGTTTAGGATGTGATCGGGACAGGCGCGAGTCATCGTATGAACCATGAATGCAATGGTGCCAAGTGTCTTTGGCAATTTTGCTTGAAGGGACTTGATCATTTTGATAGGCAACTTTTGAAAGCGTCATCGAGGGACTTATGATCATTTGAATTTGTTTTGCCAAAGAAACTCGACGTGCAAGCATGGCCCATTTTGGAAGGCAACATGTGGGATCACCCTAGGGGGTGCAAGTGTGATTGTGTATTGATTTCATGTATTTGTCTTGTATTAGGTTATCTAGCGTTTGATTTTATGTACATGCAAACCCTAGGTCTAACCATGGTATAATTCGAAAGCGGTAAATTGCAAGAGTTTAAAGTCTACGCTATTACAAAATGTATCCGAGAGTGGGGGTACAAATTCACAAATGGGGATGAGACCTTAGGAATGTAGTGTCCAATAATTTACAACCAAATTGAATTGCAATCAAATGTAATCAATGTATAGCAAAGTATAGCAAATGTATAATGCATCAAATGTAAAATGTATTGTGTAAGTGTACGTGTACATGTATTTTATTTACAAGTTGTAAGTATACGTGATCTTAACTGTATTATTAAGCATATGCTCTTGTTTTGTATTTTGGCTAAGTATGTACAAATGAAAGTTTTAATCTTAAGAAAAGAAAAGTATTAATTTTAAAGAAAAATTATGTAATTATGTACAAATTAATGTATTATTAGAAAAGAAAATGTTTTTTGTGTATTGTAATTAATGTATTATTAGAAAAGAAAATGTTTTTGGTGTATTGTAATTAATGTATTATATGCAAATAGGGAAAAGAAAAATATTTCAATTTTGAGAAAGAAATAATATTTTAAATTTGAGGAAAAAAATATTATGTTCAAGATTAGTATTATGCTATGTAAAAAAGGTATTATGTAGAAAATGTGTTAGTTTAATTTATTAACAAAAGAAAATAAAATCTGTTTTATATTCTAAAAAAAAAGGTTAAGTTGTGTATAGAAAGAGATGGGCCTTAAGGGGTCTTGTGGCCTAAACACAATTTATAGAGAAAGAAACAGAAAGGGGGGTGTACCCCAAATCCGGGTGGGCTTAGGCATTGTAATGGGCAAGGCCCACGTGCTTCACAAAACAAATTTGCAAAGGGGTTTGAGTGATTATTGTTCATTAGGGATGCGCTAGGGTTTGTGAGAGCAGCGGCGACGTCGTTCGTTCATCGTTCGTTCCTCTCTCTTTGCCATATGTCTCCGCCTCTGAGTTTCTCTTGCCCATGGCCACCGACGTCCTCAACCTTCCTCTTCCCTTCAATGAATCGCTAGGGCGACAGATTTCAAGGTAATAATCTTCGTCTTAATCTCATTAGGGTTTTGTTATTTCTTTGATTTTATGCTTTGATTGAATTCTGATTTACGTGTTTTTGATTTGTGTACTTGAGGTATGAAAGGGAAGGGCAGAAAATTGTACTACCTTTATCTTCTGGAGATGGAGGAGGAAGGGATCTGGGAGGCGCGTAGGAGGCTGGATGGCGAGGTGAGGCAGTGACGTGAACTTTGCTTGGAAACCCTGGTATTCTGTATATCTTTTGCCTTTTTGTTGCTTAATGATGCATGCTGAAAGCCTCTTTATCTTCTTCTTCTGCCTTTTTACCTCGCTTTGCTTGCTCGATGCTTGAGATGCCTGATGTTTCCGTTTGCTTCTTTATCTCCTTCTGGTTGCCTTGATGATGATTTGGTTGCCCGATGATGAGGAAACTCTGAGGGTTTGCATTGGTTGCCTTTGAATGCTTGCCCCTTCTGTGCTTGATTGAGACACTTCTTTTCTTCTTCTTCTGGCTATCTTGATGCCTTTTCTGTATGCCCTGTGATGACAATGTTCTGAGGGCCTTTGGGACGCTTTGCTTTGTATGTTTCTGAGTATGCTTCAGCTCTTCTTCTCTTTGCCTTGCTTACATGCTTCGTATGCTTTTTTTGTTTAAACTGGTAAGGCTTTTGCTGGTTATTGGGACAGGTGAGTTTTACTGGTTGTTCGTTGGTTGTTAAGGCTTGACAGGGTTGCTGTTTTGAGTAGGTTATGGCTTTTTCTTAGGCTTGATTCAGGATATAAGAGGTTTTGGCTGAGGCTTGCATTAGTTATGGCTTTGGCTTGTTAGGTCCTGGCCTTTTGGTAGTTCAGGTTGATGGTGTTTTATGAAGCTATGCTTCAGGCTTCAGGCTTATGCTGGTTTTGGGTGAACTGGTTTTAGGCTTGGATTTGCTGGTTATGGCTTATGCAGGTAAGGCTTTTGCTTATGCTTATGTTGAAAGCTATTTGAGGCTATGGCTCTTGGTTGAGTTTTACAGGTTGGAGGTTTTTGAACTGTAAGGCTTATATGCTTTTTGACAGGGGTTAAGGTTTGAATGTTTTGGCTTAGTGTGCTTCTGTCTTGCTTTAGCAGGGTGGAGGAAGTTTTTGAGTTATATTTTTTTCTTGTGATTTCTGCCCTCTTCTACTGTTCTATTGCAGTTAGTTTTATATCATTTGTTTCTTCAAGCCTAAGCCCTGTAAGCCTGCTTTCTTTCACTCTCTCTCCTCTCTCTCTAGTACAAAATAAAGCATTTAATATTGCTTAAGTGTACCATGTTCTGAAAAGGCACTGCTGGAAAAATGATGAAATGATTCTTTGCTTGCATTACATGTTTACTCTGCATACTTTATCTCTTTTCTTCCAGATTTTGTGCTGCACTTTTGTGATACTTTGATATCTTTGACAGCTTTTTTGGCAGCTTGTGGCAAGTTTGAATATGAACTCAGTTTGGGACTTTGTGGTTCAATTTGGATTTGGACTTTGTAGTGCTGTCTTGCTTTGAACTATGCAGTTTTTTGACAAACTTTGAACTTGTGCATTTTTTTTAATTCTGTGCATTCCAAGTTTAGCAAGCAAATATTCATCCCTCTTTGTGAACCGGGAGAAATCCCGTGATTTGCAGAGAGGGCTAACTGATTCCAGTCAGTTGCCCTTAATGATGAACCCAAACTTTAATTGTCTGCTTTTTAAATATTTATCTGCTTCTGACTTCTTTTTTCTTTTCTTTGCAGATAAAAATTAAATGGAGAGGGGTAGCACCAAATGAAGAATGAAGAATTGAAGATTTAGAAAAAATTAGGATAGTCTTAATTACTGTAAAATCATTATTGTAAACAATTTGTAAACAAAAAACAATTATACAGATAAATAAAAGCTTTTTTATCCAATTAATTCTTTTCTTCTTTTCAATTGTTTACTTTATTATTTATAATTATTTAAATTAAAATAATTGAAAATAAATTCCAACTATTTAATCTTAGAATAATAAATAATTAAATAAACATTGTTTCAGCATTGATCAATTAATAAACTTGGTGCTTCCAACATCCCAAGCAAAGCACAGTCAATCACAATAACTGTCCAGACGTATTTTCCTTTTACTGACTTTAATCAAACACTGCGAATTCAAACCCAATGCATCCTTTCACTGATTTAGTCACACAATGCGAATTCCATCCAAGTGTATCAGTCCATATCTCGGAATAACTTGAAAAGCACTGTAGAATTAAATCTTTCTGAGAAACTGCGTACAAACCCTAATTCCTGATCAAATGCCAAAGAAACGTTTGCCTGATCAAAGTTGAGCTAGAATCAACCAAAACCCTAAGCAAACTGATTGAATTATTCTAGAGCCATGAAAACCAATGAAAACCCTAATTCTGTCTGACTGACGAGAAAAGTCTGTTTGACCGACTCTTGAGCCAGTCTGAAAAATCAGGAAACATCCAAAGCTATGATTTCTTGAGGAAAAATGCGAGGGCAAATTTTGGGGTACAACAAAATGGCTCCCGAAGATATGGAGAAGACGAACTTTGTTACGCAGTGGGGTAACTTTTGCTACAAAGTCATGCCGTTCGGATTGAAAAATGATGGGGCAATGTATCAGTGCGCCATGGTCGCTTTGTTCTACGACATGATTCACCATGAGATTGAGGTGTACGTTGATGATATGATTGCAAGGTCCCAGACTGAGGAAGAACACCTTGACCATCTCCAGAAGTTGTTTGACAGGTTGAGGATGTACAAGCTAAGGTTAAACCCGAACAAGTGCACCTTTGGGGTAAGATCTGGTAAGCTGATGGGTTTCGTTGTTAGTGATAAAGGTATTCAAGTGGATCCTGCAAAGGTGAAAGCTATACAGGAAATGCCAGCTCCCCGAACAGAAAAAGAAGTCAGAGGCTTTTTGGGACGTCTGAACTACATTGCCCGATTCATTTCACACCTGACTGCTACTTGTGAACCCATCTTCAAGTTGCTGAAGAAAGATCAAGTGGTAAGATGGAATGATGAATGTTAGGACACTTTCAAAAGGATCAAGGAATATCTCCAAGAGCCACCTATTCTGTTGCCTCCAGTTGAAAGAAGACCTTTGATCCTATACTTGACAATACTCGACAATTCGATGGGGTGCGTGTTGGGGCAGCATGACGAGTCTGGCCGAAAAGAGCATGCTATTTACTACCTTAGCAAAAAGTTTACCGACTGTGAGACCCGATACTCACTGCTTGAGAAAACTTGATGCGCTTTGGCATGGGATGCTCACCGGCTGAGACAGTATATCCTGACTCACACTACTCTATTGATATCAAAGATGGATCCAATCAAGTATATCTTCGAAAATCCCGCCTTGTCCGGAAGAATAGCAAGATGGCAAATGATCTTAACTGAGTATGACATCCAATACACAACCCAAAAAGCAATCAAGGGGAGTGTATTGGAAGATCATTTGGCGCATCAGGCCGTGGATGATTACCAATCTATGAACTTCGAGTTTCCGGATGAGAACATCATGTTGGTGACTGACTGTGAAAAACCTTGACCGGATGAAGGACCTAAGGAAGGATCCTGATGGTCTATGTATTTTGACAGAGCTTCAAACGCGTTGGGTAATGGCATTGGCACCGTGATCATATCTCTTGAAGGTTGTCATACTCAATTCACCGTCTGATTGTGTTTTAATTGCACCAATAACATGGCGGAGTATGAAGCGTGCATCATGGGCCTTCGAGCTGCTATTGACCTAAGGATTAAGTTCTTAAGTGTGTTCGGAGATTTCACTCTAGTGATCAGTCAGATCAAAGGCGAGTGGGATACGAATCACCCAAATCTTATTCCTTACAAAGAGCATGTATTGACGTTGCTTCCACATTTTGAGGAGATAACCTTTGAACACTTCCCGAGAGAGGAGAATCAGTTAGCAGACGCGCTAGCTACCATGTCACCTATGTTCAAGGTCATGTGGGACAATAAAGCTCCCCAGATTACCATTGAGAGGTTGGACGAACCCGCACATTGCTGTGACATTGAGACTGAAGAGGTAGCGGATAAACCCTGGTTCCACGTGGTAAAGAAGTATCTTGAGGCTCAGGAGTACCCTGAGGGTGCATCTGTTAATGATAAAAAGTTTCTGAGGAGATTCGCTGCGAAGTTCTTCATAAGCAATGGCATTCTCTACAAGCGTAACTGTGATACGGTGGGAAAGAACTAATTGTTTTTGGAATGCTGGTTTTCATTTTGCGTTTGTTTTCGCATAATGTCGCGGTAAGAAAGAGTCGCCACCAACTTTTATTTTATCCAACAAGGAAAGGAAAAAAGCACAGAAAAATTCCTTTATCGAGATATTTCTTGGGTTCGGGGGGTAGATTATAGAAAGGGAGGGTGTTAGCACCCTTTCTATCCGCGGTTATCCACGGGCTCTTAGGTACTTGCTCATATTGTTTTCAAAATTTTTTTATTTGTGCTTGTGGGTTTGAAAAAGTTTTTTTTTTGAAAACTTCGATTTAACTCTTGCTTCTGTCCTCAAGAGTGTATGAAGTGTTTTTGAAAACTTTGTTCGAAAAGTGTAAGTGTGAAAAGTATTTTTGTTTTTGTAAGAGCAAGTACTTAAGAACCATCTACCTACTCAAAAAAGGAATCGTTCTATGCTATCTTCCTTTAGATAATGCTATCCCACTATGAATGAGTAGGTAGCACCATCGTTGGAGTTTAAGGGTCAATTCGATTTTAGGGACTTACGGTCACCAAAGCAATGTTAGGATGATTTAGCGGTAACCCTAATGTCCTAGATCATTTGTTTTGAGGCAACAATATCCGAGGCAACCATTTCGAGGCGACTATGATCTTTGGACAAGAGGGCGACCTCTAAAGTGACCTATACTCAATGACCGCGTACGAAGGCAACCAAGTGGGGTGTACCCTAAGAGTGCGTATGTGCGAGTGTGTCGTTTTCAGTTATTTTTGTCTTTTCACATGTTAAGGGTGATCTATGTTGATTTTAGGTTAAACATTCATTCTTGTCATGCATTCCTATTATCAAACATCTAACAGTTATGTTTTGTGGAAAATAAATTGCGAAAATTAAATTACAAGGCATCGGGTATTTACATCGCCAAAAGCAACCCTTTCAAATTTAAATGCGGAAAATAAATAAAGCGATAAAATAATTAAATGGTCCTAATTATCTATTATATTCCGGGAACAAATACAATATTGGAGAAAAGAAAGTAAATCGCGTGCGGATATTAAATCGGGTGCAAGTTTAGGATTTTGACCCTTTTTTGAAAGAAAGTATCTTTTTTGTTATTGTTTATTTAAGAGAGAAATAAATTCTAAGTTAATTACTAAATTGAATTAAATAAATAAATTAATTAATAAAAATAAATATTTGTTGGATTTTTGATATTTAAAGAAAGAAAATAAAACTAATCAATGTTAATAAAAACCTAATTATGTCTAAGTTAATTTTAATTATTTTACGAAAATGTGAAAGTTATTCTAATTAAAATTATAAATCAATTAATTAATGTTTATTAACAAAAATAAAAGTTATAATTTAATTTGATAAAGAAAATGTTTTGTTGTTTTTATTTTTTTTTCAAGAAAAGAAATTAAGTCCTAAAAATTAAATTCTAAATTAATTAGTAAATAAATTAATTAATGAAAAATATTAAATGACATATTTTTGGAGTTTTTTTAATTTAGGAAAGAAAATAAAATGATTAAATTAGTATTAAAAACCTATTGATTTCTAATTAATTTTAAATATTTGTAAAAATTATTTAAAGTTATCTAACATTAATATCCTAATTAAATTAATTAATATTTATTAATAAAAAATAAAATTCTGAAATTTAATTGGACAAAATACTTTTGTGATTTTTTTGATGAAAAGAAGATTAATTATTTGGTTAGTAAAATAAATAAGAAATAAATAAATTGAAAATAAAAAAAAAATAAAGAGTGAGAAATGGGCCTGAAACAACACTTTTGGGCGGTGTAAAGAGCATTCCTGAGCCCGGATCTTCGAAAGCTTCATGCTCTAACTATGATGTTTTTTGATTCTTGCGTGGAACCTATGATTCGACCATCCATAACTGTTCTATATAAACTCAAACAAACGTTAGCATTCCATAAAATGTGAATAAAATTAGAGATTCGAAATTTAAAATTTTACCAAACCGGTGGGCGTGGTATGCGTGTGATGGATTGCTCTTGGGCCTTGTAAGACTCATGAGGACTTCAACAGTATGGTTTGAGGCTTGATGTCAATTGCGAGAGGCCGGAACCTCGAGATATGACTTGCACCGATTCTTTGATTTCTAGAGAGCTTTTTGAAGAGCTTTTAGAGAACTTTTTGAAGAGCTTTTTGAGAACTTTTTAGAGAGGATTTTCGTCCCTTTCAAGCTTGTATGGCTCTATATTTATAGAGGGGAATTAGGAGACAAGAAAGCATGGAAAGAATCTCCCTCATAATGTTGTGTTTTAAGACCATGATCAAGATTTGAAAAAAATGCCATATTTGATGATTCTCCATTATTAAACCTTCCAAATTTGATTTGATTCAATCTTTTTGCACATGATTAGTCTTGATACGAATTTGATGGTGGTTCTAGCTGTAAACAAAGCCTAAAACAATCAAAAAAATCAAGAGTTATCAATTATTTGAATTTTCTATGATTTTTTTTTTTATTAAAAATGAATAAATTCAATTAAAAATCAAATTAAATAATAAAAATGAAATATGGTCTCATGGCTGAAGCTAGGACACGTGGGAAACTATTAAAGCTCAAATCAAGTGGAAAAGAATGGGCCCATTTGACAAAATTTAAAGTTTTGGGGATAGTTGACTTTTGGTAATTTTGCAAAAAAGTCCAACTTCAACAATGCATAACTTCTTCAATTTTGAACTTTTGGAGATTTACTTTGACTTTTTAGAAAGATTGAGATGTCCTATAACAAACCCTTTTGGTCTCATCTCATTATGATTTTCAATTCTTAAGTTATAAGCTTTGGAAACAAGGTGTTTTTGTTGACTTTCAAAAATGACCTATAATATCCAAATTTATAACTTCTTGTGAGTGCATTTTATGATCTTGGGGTATGAAGATGGATTGTATGAAATTGCATAATATTCAAAATTAGCTTTGGATGGGTCATTTCTTATAAAGTATGAGAAAGTTATGTTTGGTCAAAGTTGAGTTGACTTTTCCTGCAAAACCCTAATTTAGCAACTTTTGAATCTTGATGAATTTTGAGCAATCCTTGATGAATCATGATCAAACCTTGATAAAATGATGAAATATACTTCAAAATTATAATGTTGACAAAAAAACTTGAAGTTTGACTGTATTTGGGTCACAATTGACTTTTGCCCTAGCACAATCGATTTGTGGACCCCTTGAGCAATTGACTGAGCAAACTTCCTCTGCAAGGCTTGAAATTTGACATGGATAACCTTGAGGACATATTAGGACATTAGGGAGCATTTGAGGTTATTTGGACTCAAGGATATTGATGCAACACAAAACCCTAATTTGAGGTTGACTGCCTTAGGAGATGACTTGACTGTCCAACTCTTGAGCAAACTTGGGATACTTGGAGACTTTTCTTGCAATGTTTTGAGAAATATGAGAGGGAAAATTTTGGGGTGCAACAGCTGCCCCTGTTCAATTTTATTAAACCTGAGGAGGTAGACTGGCTTTCGTGCCTTTCGTGATCCGAAGGTGGAAGATGATTGAACACTAGAGTGCCCAGAAATTTGCACTCACATGAAGTGGTATCAGCCTTGTGATATCGGGAATGGGCTTACAGATGCCATTTGGAGACTGTTGATAGGTGGTCTGGACTTCGACTGGAATAGGAATCAGGGAGATCTTAGCGTCGACCTAACTGAACCAGAGAAGGTCTTGGATTAACTTTGCCTGGATAAGAATCAGAAAAATCTTCAAATCGATTTAACTGAACCAGACAAAAGTCCTAGAATATCTTCACTGGAATACGAGTCAGGGAGATCTTAGTGTTGATCTGACTGAACCAGAGAAGGTCTTGGATTAACTTTGACTGGATAAGAATCAGAAAAATCTTAGGGTCGATTTAACTGAACCAGACGGAAGTCTTGGAATATCTTCAACTGGAATATGAATCAGGGAGATCTTAGGGTCGATCTGACTGAACAAGAGAAGGTATTGGATTAACTTTGACTGGATAAGAATCAGAAAAATCTTAGGATCGATTTAACTGAACCAGATGAAAGTCTTGGAATATCTTCAACTGGAATACGAATCAGGGAGATCTTAGGGTCGATCTGACTGAACCAGTGGTAAGGTTCTCTAGCTTTTGGGTAAGAGCTTCCACTTTAGCATTGACTTGGTCCAGGATATTCACTTCAGACATTCCACCTTTGGTTTGGGATTTCTCCACATTAGCTCTTTCGCTTCCCCATTGATAGTGGTTCTGAGCCATACTTTCGATAAGTTGATTTGCTTCGGCATATGGTTTATCCATCAGTGCGCCACCAGCAGCGGCGTCTATAGTCATTCTTGTGTTATACAACAGACCGTTATAAAATGTATGAATGATTAGCCATTCTTCTAAACCATGATGAGGACAGAGTCTAATCATGTCCTTGTAACGTTCCCATGCTTCGAAAAGTGATTCGTTATCTTTTTGTCTAAAACCGTTGATGTTAGCTCTAAGCATAGCAGTTTTGCTTGGTGGGAAATATCTAGCCAAGAAGACTTTTTTCAATTCATCCCATGTGGTGATTGAATTTGAAGGAAGGGATTGGAGCCAGGCTCGGGCTCTGTCTCTTAAAGAAAAAGGAAATAGGCGCAATCGTATCGCCTTGGGGTTTACACCATTCGCTTTTACAGTGTCTGCGTACTGCACAAACACTGACAGATGTAGGTTAGGGTCGTCAGTAGGAGATCCAAAAAATTGGTTCTGGTGAATGGCAGATAGTAGCGAAGGTTTCAGCTCGAAATCGTTTCGAGCGATAGCAGGGGCGGCAATGCTGTTGTGAGGCTCCGCTTGCGAAGGAACTGCGTAGTCCTTAAGAGCGCGAGGCGGATTTGGTACGTCAGCCATTGTCGATTCTTCGATAGATTCCGATAACGGGATATCAGGAATTTTAGTTGGAGGAAGATTATTGAGAGATCAGTATTCTTGAATTCGGCGTCTTAATATTAAGTAACGCTTGATATCGTTAATTTGTAAATGCAAAGGCTCGTTTTGAGAACGAGTGTTTGGCATACACAGAAATATAAAAAGTTGCCTTAGTCTAGACAGCGTTGTTTTCAAATTACACTAGTGACTAAACTAAAGTCCCCAGCAACGGTGCCAAAAACTTGATGGGGTCTGCGATCGACTTAATGTCTGACGGTATCTTAACTGCAAGCGCACAGCCTATCGCGGTAGTAATAAAAGATTGTCGAATCCACAGGGACTTTGTAATCACGCTAGTGTTGTAAAACAGGTTGGTTTAGCTAAGGCGGAAATTGTCACGTTGGTTTTGGGAAAATTAAGGAAGGTAAATTAATTGATTTTAAAGTAATTATAAAATGAAATGGTCGGTATGCAATAGAGTCGACCTAAAGGATCTAATCGGACCTAGGCATATAAGGATGGTCAACTTGGTTTGTCTGTAGAATTAATCAGTTTAAAAACCCTCAACTCACACTTTCATGGTCTTATCTCAGATTATACGTCTAAAGCCCTATACCTGCTTTCGCTAGCCTATAAGTGTTTAGAAGTATTTTTGGAAACTTAATTAATTCTAATTTGGTTTAAAGCGCTTTCACTGTATTTAAATAAAATGCCTAACTTTAGCTATCTGGTTAAAAACCTCACACTTTCGTGGTCTCGATCTAACCTATTTACTCTTCTTACTTTCGTAACAAAGATTTTATTATTAAGCATAAAAAGTTATAACCAGAGTTAAGTTGATTAAAGTTTTAGCCTAAGTTTGATCAGATGCCTAATGTCTCTTACTATCCCATACCGACACTAAAGGTTTAGCTAGCCATGAAATTTATAATAAACATACTGTAAATAAAAGCAAACGAATATAAATTGGACATTATAAATAATAAATAATAAGCATGCATTAATTAATTAATTAAAATGAATTTAATACAATTGCAAAATAGAAACCTGACAGTAAAGCCAATACTTCAATCCTTCTTCCACAAATCGGAAACTCGGACTTGGTATCGGGAATATTGCAAATTCTGAAGCTTGAATGATAAATCCTAAACTATAATAATAATTCCCTAATGTTGGAAATTATTATTTGGACAGTGGAATTAAAAGAATTGAAATAAACAAATGCTGGAAAATAATAACTGAATATAATACTGGTTTTGATTTTGGCAGAGCTTCGGCACAAGTAAGCTGTAATAAAACTCTGTACTTCTAACGTTAAATGTTGAGGTATTTATAGAAGAATCAAATCTGGCAGTTGGCTTGAAAACTTGTAACTAAGCTTTCCTTCAAAATGTCCAAAAATGTAGGAATGTGAGTAGTTGAGGAAGAAATGGTGAACATGGAGTTTGACTGGAGAGAATTAAGGAGTTTGGAAACTCCTTCTGTTATGCTTGCCACGTTCTGCATTTTCCAAGTAAACTGATATACGCATTACGCTCGTTACATGAGCGTTACGAGCAGATTGGTCTTTCCCGTGTTACGGTCGTGGCCACTGTGTTACGGTCGTAACACTCTTCAAGATGGCTTACGGTCGTGGCAGCTACATTACGACCGTCACAGCTACAAAATTGTAGTTCTTTGACAGATTTATCTTTTTCTTCTGTTCTTTCGATGCTTTCTTGCATTGTTTCATGTTTTCTTCTGTTTTGAGCTGAGTTATGAATACCTGCAAAAAGTAATGACAAACTCGAAATATTCGGGAATTAATCGGGTCAAAATAATACAGAACGGGCGAATTTCATAGAAAATAAACGATATGATTTCGTGTTATCAAACTCCCCCATACTTAAACCTTTGCTTGTCCTCAAGCAAAATAATCAATTGAAAATATCGGATAAGTTTTTATAAACGCACATGACTAGTATACCTTTCGTTTTCAAACAATTTCAAGAAATCCTAAGTTAGTTCGGCCGAGAGAATCGAATGAAACAACAATGATACGTAAATGATACAAGCAACAAGCTAGTCGACGACTATCCGTTTTAAACGAAACGTCCAATTATACCGTTATAATTCAACTCAAGGTTTCTCGTTCATATTTCACCCGATTTCGTTCTTGCGCAATCACATTAAGCCCATTATCCTTGCACGCACGTAGTGGAATAGCCGGTTAGTGGTTCTGATCAAAACACGACGGTTTCTGGCACAATTATGTGGCAACCTCTTTTATCCAATTACAAGATGCGGGGGATCAAACCGTAGTCTGCCCTACCGAGTTCAGTACCAGATGCTTTCGAACCACCTAGACAATGGATTCTTATGTTACTTAGTGGAAGCTTTTGCATCCGTTGGATTAAACGATCGGGTGAGGATCGCCCAATTTAATTGGTGAAATATCTATTTCCTTAAAGCATGTAACATTCTATTTAAATCAATTTGCAAGATCATCCACTTATGTTCATCGACTTTCCACGTGGATTGTGTTAAGACTGGTGCTGACTGCTAATATAAACTACTAGGGGCTAATTTAAGATTCAAAACTCAAAGTATCGGTATAACGAAAATGGAGACGATTCACGTGAGTAGAAAGTCGAAGGTGTCATAATCGTATAGTTCTCGTTGGATCGCTCTCGGCCTTCTAACTAAGATTTCGGTTAAAGTAGGTAACTAACGGTTATGCGAATATAAAAGGCGAAAATTTTTGGTATGGCTAAATAAAACGGGGAGAAAATGAAATAACGAAATATAACTGAAATAGAAATGAAATTACTCGTTCTGGATTAAGAATGCAGTACTCCTCCCACACTATATCAAACATTGTCTCAATGTTATGATATAATGGCGAGGTAAAATGAAAAATACATCGGAAAAACAAGGAAAACAACAAGAAAAGGAAAAACTACTGGCGACCACGGCGGCTTCAGGTTCGTGACCGTCTGGAAGGAGTAGCTTCAGGGTCAGTGTCCTGGGGTCCAAGAGATGTAACATCCATCCTCAAAGCGTTAAGCTCGCATAGCACTTCATCAAGCCTTTCATTTGTCGAGCGTTGACCACTCAAGATTTGGACATTTTGCTGATGTAAGGCGTCGAAACGCTCTTGATTCTTCCTTTCAAGAGCTACAACCATCTGATTTTGCTGATGGAGGGCTCTAAGGACGTCCTCCATAGTAAAAGGAGGTGGTGCAGAAGAGGATGACTCAGGAATGTCAGGCGCGGGAGCAGCTCGATCCATTTCTTGCTGCATCTCATCAGTGGGGCCGACATGAGGTTCTTCTTGAGCAGCAGCAGGGCCTTCAGGGTTAAATAGCCAGTTGGCTCGGTTCTGAGGGTCGATTCGGTCCCTACAAGGCAAAACAATGTTAGTGTAAACTCGGTTATGTATCACTGGATGAAATCTTTCGTCGTCCCGCTCGTGGATGAGGTGGGCCGATTTGCAATGATCTAAAGTAAGCAGAACCGGTGGTCGGGATGGCAGATGAACAAGGGTGTCACCATGGTTTAGTGCTAAAGCAAGAGAAGTGACAAGCCCTCCGAAATAGAAAGGTTTGCCGCCTCTGGTGCAGATGGAATGAATATGAGCCAGGAGGAAAGGTGCGGCATTAATTTTCTGACCCGAGAATGCACAATGCATGAAAAATAGCTCCTTTGAGTTGAGCTTGTGGTTACTATCCCTTGTAAAGATTGTGTTGGATAAGATGCGGTGGAAGTAACGAATGGCGGGGTTGTGGATTTGGGTCGCATTTAGGTGATCGTATGAATCAACCCGATTATTGGTCAAGCTATGCCACAGGTTGAAAGATTCCTCATGAAAAGTGTCAGGCACACGTAGGTGAGCGCCTTCGTCGGTACAGAAATCTAGCAGGCGACCGAATGCATTCTGAGGGAATTCATATTCGGTGCTGAAAATTAGGAACCTTACCACACCGGTAAGTTGATTTCTTGCACCGTTTGGAGTAATGTAGCAAAATGAACTGAGAAACTCAAGGGTGAGAGTCTCGTACGTCGGTTGTGGCTGGCTACATAGCGTCCAAAGGTTGACACTTTGTAATAGGTGTTGGACACTTTCGAGCAACCCGAGGTTTCGGAGGCAGTCAGTGTCGACGAACCTCGTAGGGTGGATGCCTCGGCGTTGGAACTTTAGGAACCGTGTTGGCTGAGTTTCACCTGCTTCGCCATTTCGTAGGGTAATGCCAGGAATGAGATTGTTCGCCATTTGCATGCAAAGTGTTTGAGTGAAAATGGGTCTTGGTTGGTGAATGAGAGAATGAGAAGATGATACGGGTAATGGATGTATATATGGTGGAAGGGGATAGTGGAAGTTTGAAAATTTGATAGGGATTAATGGTGGGTTGAATGGGGTTAATGGGGAGTTATGGAAGAAGAAGAGAGAAAGGTTCAGGAAAAGGTAACGTTCTGCTAACAGGGTTACTGATGTAACCCGTGTTACGGTCGTAAGACTAGGCTGACGAGCGTAACGCTCTGAAAGGCGCGTTACGGTCGTGGGGGATGGATGACGATCGTGGCAGCTACAAGTTTTGGTTTTTCACAGAACACAATACAATTGCGCAGAGTATATTTTCTAGCAGAAGAACATCTCAGGCATTCCAATATAAACACAACATTAATTTTTTTCAACATATAATCCAACATATATAATTTGCAATAGAGTAGAAAACCATAAAACATTGTAAGCAGCATAATGATTGTAAGTTTAAAATTGAAAACAAACAATTGCATTAATTTAAATTGAGTAACTTGTTCTTTTTGACAGAAAATAAATGACGTGTAAATTGAAATGCAGTAATTTAATAGAAAATTAAAACTAACTAACTAAGCAGAATGGAAAAAAATCTAAAAACAAAGAATTGAAAAACTGAAAACTGAAAAACTAAGAAACTAAAAACTGCTTCATCCAATCTTTTCTTTTAATATTTCCAAAGCTTGGGTGATGTTATAGAATTGCTCCACCGAGATGTCAGTTAAACCAATAAGATCCAAACGCATAGTCTTCAATTCATTCTTTATTCCATCAATGTCAGTTTTATAAGCATCCAAAGTGGTCAGAATGGTGTTTAATTGTGTAGTATATTCTCCTTGGTTTGTATCAGGGGCTGCTTGTGCTTCAGCCATATTTGTAAAGTCATGATAACCAGGAGGGGTTTCAGGATCTGTTTCGTTTTCAGACATGAAATTATTATCAACAAAATATGATTCTGGTGTTTCTGGTGTCGAAGGGTGGTCGGGTGGATTCAATTCGTACAACCAATTTTCACGGTTGTGGACACTTATTCGGGCATGGTTCGGGAGGGTAAAAAGGGTAACAACTTCGTCTCTGATCAGGTAATCATAAGGTGCAGGCCTAAATTTCCTATTATCCGGTTGTTGAAACAGAAATTAATATTCATAGGTCTAATTGATCCAAATGATGCACAGTTATTAAGTTGGCAACGAGGTCCAAGAGCATGTGCAATCATTGTAACTAATCCTCCCACACTAACAGGAACATTAGGGTCCTCACTAATGCGGGTAAAGGTCTTCATCAGGAGTGGGACAGCATTGACAGGGCGTCCTAGGTTCATACAATAAAGCATAGATAATTCATCCTTGGATACATCATTTTGATTTTGTTCTTTTCCAAACAGAGTGTGGGCAAGAATCCTATGAAAATAACGGATGGCTGGGTTATGTATTTCATTGTTATCCATACTTTCTGGGTCAGGGTGATAGTTTCCGGTTAAAGTACCCCAGAAATAATCCAGCTCAAAATCCAATATATCGGCCTCAGGGGTGGTAAAAGCTAAGGGTCCGCTGGGGAATCCTAATAAAGCAGCTAAGTCCCTATGGTTATAGGTGAACTCAATACCAAAAAGTCTGAAGGTAATGATTCCTTTTCGGGCTCCAACACCGTGTTCAGGGATGTAAACTAGAGAACTCAAGAACTCAAGGGTAAGCTCTCGGTAAGTGACGAACCTATTTTTCAGGTGGGCTTTCTCCCATCCCAACTGGTTAAACATGTAGTAAACACTGTCAGTAATGCCTAAAGAGTCCATAGTGGGTACATCATGATACAGGGTTAAACTGATTGCTCGCTGAGACAAAGCCTCAAATCTTCTTTGTTGGTTTCTACCTCTAAAGGTGGTTCCCATAAAGTTCTGTGGAGGATCCATAGCAAAAACAAAGCGGGGAAACAGAGTAGAGGAGAAAGTAAAGAGAAAAAGATTATTCAGAAATCCTGTGTCAAGTAAAATTGATTTGAAATCAGCAGCAGTTTCATAAAAGTTTTTAAAAAATGAAAAATACTTATATAGCAAGCAAAAACAAATAATACAAACAAAATAGCAGGTAAAAACAAATAAAATGGGTTGCCTCCCATGAAGCGCTGTTTTTAACGTCATAAGCCTGACGAAATGCCTAGTGAAAGATTAGTCGGGAGAAATAGGTAGCAGTTCTACGAGTTTAAGCTTATTCGTATAATCTCTATTATCTATACAATGATATTGTTTTAACCGCTGCCCGTTTACAATAAACGGGGCGCTATTTCTATCCTTGATTTCTACCGCTCTGCTAGGAAAAACTCTTGTAATTTCGAAAGGACCGGACCATCTAGATTTAAGTTTTCCAGGGAAGAGTCTAAGTCTAGAATTAAATAAAAGTACGGCATCTCCCACATTAAATTCTTTCCGCGATAAACACTGATCGTGCCATTTTTTAGTTCGTTCTTTGTATATTTTAGCGTTTTCGTAAGCGTCTAGTCTTAATTCTTCCAGTTCATGTAAATCGAGGATTCGTTTCTCGCCAGTAGCAGTGTAATTAATATTGAGTGTCTTTATCGCCCAATAAGCTTTATGCTCTAATTCTACCGGGAGATGACATGATTTTCCGTAAACAAGTTTGAAAGGTGTAGTTCCGATAGGAGTCTTATAAGCCGTCCTATAAGCCCATAAAGCTTCGTTAAGCTTGGATGACCAATCTTTTCGAGATATTGCGACGGTTTTTTCTAATATTTGTTTAATCTCTCTATTCGAAACTTCGACTTTTCCGCTAGTTTGCGGATGAAAAGGTGTTGCTACGCGGTGGTTCACTCCATATTTAGATAGTAATTTATCAAATATCTTCGAAATAAAATGAGATCCACCATCACTGATAACAAGTCGGGGAACACCAAAATGCGGGAAAATTATATTCTTGAAAAGCTTTATCACTACTCGTGTGTCATTTGTAGGAGAAGCTATTGCCTCGATCCATTTTGAAACGTAGTCGACAGCGACGAGTATAAACTTATTTCCAAAAGAAGATGGGAAAGGTCCCATAAAATCTATTCCCCAAACGTCAAAGATTTCAACTTCAAGTATTCCTTTCTGAGGCATTTCGTCGCGTCTTGAGATATTACCGGTGCGTTGGCATCGGTCACAGTTTTTAACGGCGACGTGGACATCCTTCCACAGGTTAGGCCAGAAAAGGCCGGCTTGGAGAATTTTGGCACACGTTTTAGAGGTGCTAGTATGTCCGCCATAAGGAGATGAATGACAATGGGAAATGACGTTTTCTATTTCTTCGTCGGGTATACACCGGCGGCAAATTCCATCAGGTCCTTGTTTAAATAAAAGTGGTTCGTCCCAATAGTAACTCTTGAGATCATGGAAAAATTTCTTTTTCTGTTGGTAAGTTAAGTCAGGTGGAAACGCTCCGACAGCTAAATAATTAACGATGTCAGCATACCAAGGCAATCCTATGGTCATGTCGATGGCTTCCACGACTTCTTTAGCTTCTGGTTTATTTAAATTCAATTGATCTAGGTCGCTTATCATATGTGCTATCAGATGTTCATACGGAAAATTGTCGTTAATTGGCACTTGTTCGGGTTTTATACCTTCTAAACGGGATAAATGATCCGCTACGACGTTTTTGGTTCCTTTCTTATCTTTAATTTCCAAGTCGAATTCTTGTAAGAGTAAGATCCATCGGAGGAGTCTGGGTTTTGCATCTTTCTTGGCAAGTAAATATCGGATAGCAGCGTGGTCCGTGTAAATGATGATTTTTGCTCCTACAAGGTAAGAACGGAATTTGTCGAGTGCGAAGACCACGGCTAAGAGTTCTTTTTCAGTGGTGGCGTAGTTCATCTGAGCTGATTCTAGCGTTCTGCTGGCGTAGTAAATTGCGTGAAGTTTCTTATCTTTTCTTTGTCCAAGAACTGCGCCGACAGCGTAATCACTTGCATCACACATGATTTCGAAAGGTAACCTCCAAGCGGGCGGTTGCATGATTGGTGCAGAAATAAGTGCGGTTTTAAGGGTTTCAAAAGCTTGAAGACAATCGTCATCGAATATGAACTCAGCATCCTTCATTAATATACCAGTAAGTGGTTTTGTAATTTTCGAGAAATCTTTAATAAAACGTCGGTAAAAACCGGCGTGTCCTAGAAAACTTCGTATCTCTCGAATGGTCTTTGGTGGTTGGAGTTCTTTAATCACTTCTATCTTAGCTTTATCAACCAATCCCTTTATTAGAAATAACATGTCCAAGTACGATTCCTTCTCTGACCATGAAATGGCACTTTTCCCAGTTGAGCACAAGGTTTACTTTCACACATCGTTCTAAAATACTTTCTAAATTAGATAGACATCCTTCAAAGCTTTGTCCACACACAGAGAAGTCGTCCATAAACACTTCCATGATGTCGTCAATGAAATCTGCAAAGATGGCCATCATACATCGTTGGAAAGTTGCGGGGGCATTACATAATCCAAATGGAATTCGTCTGTACGCGAACGTTCCATAGGGACACGTGAATGTAGTCTTCTCTTGATCATCAGGGTGAATCGGAATTTGGAAAAATCCGGAATAACCGTCTAAATAGCAGAAATAGGAGTGTTTGGCTAATCGTTCTAACATTTGATCAATAAAGGGTAAAGGAAAATGGTCTTTCCGAGTATCTTTGTTCAGTTTTCGATAATCAATGCACACTCTGTGTCCACTAACTACTCTTTGTGTTATTGATTCGCCTTGTGCGTTTTTCACGACAGTGACACCTCCTTTCTTAGGTACGACATGCACTGGGCTAACCCATTTACTGTCGGAGATCGGGTATATAATTCCAGCTTCCATTAGCTTTTTGATTTCATCTCTGACTACAGTGCTTAGAATCGGATTGATTCTTCTTTGAGGTTCTCGAGAGGTTTTGCAATCCTCTTCTAATAGAATACTGTGCATACAGATTGAAGGACAAATTCCTTTTAAGTCTGATATGTTGTAACCTAACGCAGTAGGGTATTTCCTTAGAACGTCTAAAAGTTTTTTAGTTTCGAGCGTTCCTAAACTGGAATTCACTATTACAGGTCGAGTTTGTTCAGTATCAAGGAATTCGTATCGTAGATTTTTAGGTAGAACTTTCAATTCTAGTTTTGGTTTCTTGGAACATGGCATATGATCGGGTGTAAGTGCTAGACTTTCGCTTAGACTGTCATCTTTATATGGTTCTCGCCAATTGTCGTCTTCGAATATCAGAGGGGTTTCGATTTTCATTATTTCGGAATATGTGGTTTGTTCAACTTCCATTTCTCTCACGCACTCGTCTATAATATCGAGTAAATAACATGTGTCGTTCATGGCGGGTGCTTGTAGAAATTGAGTGAGGATGAATTCCACTTTTTCCTCTTCGACTTCGAATGTTAATCTGCCCTTCTTTACATCAATTATAGCTCCAGCTGTGGCTAGGAATGGTCTTCCCAATATGATAGGGGTAACTGAGTCCTCGGTTATGTCCATGATGATGAAATCGGTAGGGATATAGAATTGACCTATTCTAACTGGAACATTTTCCAGTATACCTACAGGATATTTAACCGATCGGTCGGCTAATTGGACGGACATTTTCGTGGGTCTGAGTTCTCCCATCTCTAGCTTTTTGCAGATAGATAAGGGCATGACACTAATGCTTGCTCCTAAGTCACATAGAGCTTTGTCTATGACAAATTTTCCAATATTACAAGGTATAGAGAAACTACCTGGGTCTTTTAGCTTAGGAGGCATATTTTTTTGAATGATCGCGCTACACTCGGCAGTGAGTGTAACTGTTTCGTTATCCTCTATCTTCTTCTTGTTGGATAGAATTTCCTTAAGAAATTTAGCGTACGAGGGCATCTAAGTAATGGCTTCTGTAAAAGGTATTGTTATATTGAGTTGTTTCAGAAGTTCAACGAATTTCTTGAACTGGCCCATCATTTTGGAATTTGTAAGTCTCTGAGGATACGGGATTGGTGGTTTATAAGGTGGTGGAGGTACATAAGGCTTCTCTTGCTCCACTGCCTCTTGCGTTTTGCTTTCCTTTTCTTTTTCTCTAGGTTCATTGGCTTGTTCAGGCTGCTCGTTCTGCTTTTGGTACATGGCTGGATTTTCTAGTCTCGGGTCAACAGGTCCGTCGAGTTCTTTTCCACTTCTCAGTACCACAACATTAGCATGTCCTTTCGGGTTGGGTTGTGGTTGACCAGGAAAAATTCCAGCTGGTGCCGCAGTAGATGCTTGTTGTTGAGCTACTTGTGAGATTTGCGTCTCAAGCATCTTGTTATGGGTGGCTAAAGCATAAACCTTGCTAGCTAATTGTTTTATCTGCTCATTAGTATGTAAATTTTGATTCATAACGTCTTTATTAGTCTGAGCTTGGGAAGCAACGAAGTGTTCAATCATGATTTCTAGGTTAGATTTCCTAGGAGCATTAGGTCCATTACCAGGATGATTTGGGATAGCTTTTGGATAACCGGGTGGTGTGGCAGGAGCTTGTACAGGCGCGTATAACGCGTTGTTACTTTTGTATGAAAAGTTCGGATGATTTTTCCAGCCAGGGTTATAGGTATTGCTATAAGGGTTCCCTTGTACATAGTTTGCTTGTTCAGCTGGAACTCCTGTTAGAAGTGGGCATTCTGGAGCAAGATGTGATTGAAGACCACATAGATCGCAAGTTTGGACAACTGCAGCCACGGTAGCTGCAGGAGCAGTGGTAAGGTTCTCTAGCTTTTGGGTAAGAGCTTCCACTTTAGCATTGACTTGGTCCAGGATATTCACTTCAGACATTCCACCTTTGGTTTGGGATTTCTCCACATTAGCTCTTTCGCTTCCCCATTGATAGTGGTTCTGGGCCATACTTTCGATAAGTTGATTTGCTTCGGCATATGGTTTATCCATCAGTGCGCCACCAGCAGCGGCGTCTATAGTCATTCTTGTGTTATACAGCAAACCGTTATAAAACGTATGAATGATTAGCCATTCTTCTAAACCATGATGAGGACAGAGTC
Organism: Vicia faba; assembly: GCA_948472305.1. Taxonomy (NCBI): domain Eukaryota; kingdom Viridiplantae; phylum Streptophyta; class Magnoliopsida; order Fabales; family Fabaceae; genus Vicia; species Vicia faba. The sequence goes on from OX451737.1 coordinate 103,986,282, forward strand.
TAATCATGTCCTTGTAACGTTCCCATGCTTCGAAAAGTGATTCGTTATCTTTTTGTCTAAAACCGTTGATGTTAGCTTTAAGCATAGCAGTTTTGCTTGGTGGGAAATATCTAGCCAAGAAGACTTTTTTCAATTCATCCCATGTGGTGATTGAATTTGAAGGAAGGGATTGGAGCCAGGATCGGGCTCTGTCTCTTAAAGAAAAAGGAAATAGGCGCAATCGTATCACCTCGGGGTTTACACCATTCGCTTTTACAGTGTCTGCGTACTGCACAAACACTGACAGATGTAGGTTAGGGTCGTCAGTAGGAGATCCAGAAAATTGGTTCTGCTGAACGGCAGATAGAAGCGAAGGTTTCAGCTCGAAATCGTTTCGAGCGATAGCAGGGGCGACAATGCTGTTGTGAGGCTCCGCTTGCGAAGGAACTGCGTAGTCCTTAAGAGCGCGAGACGGATTTGGTACGTCAGCCATTGTCGATTCTTCGATAGATTCCGATAACGGGATATCAGGAATTTTAGTTGGAGGAAGATTATTGAGAGATCGGTATTCTTGAATTCGGCGTCTTAATCTTAAGTAACGCTCGATATCGTTAATTTGTAAATGCAAAGGCTCGTTTTGAGAACGAGTGTTTGGCATACACAGAGGGAAATATAAAAAGTTGCCTTAGTCTAGACAGCGTTGTTTTCAAATTACACTAGTGACTAAACTAAAGTCCCCGGCAACGGCGCCAAAAACTTGATGGGGTCTGTGATCGACTTAACGTCTGACGGTATCTTAACTGCAAGCGCATAGCCTATCGCGGTAGTAATAAAATATTGTCGAATCCACAGGGACTTTGTAATCACGCTAGTGTTGTAAAACAGGTTGGTTTAGCTAAGGCGGAAATTGTCACGTTGGTTTTGGGAAAATTAATTGATTTTAAAGTAATTATAAAATGAAATGGTCGGTATGCAATAGAGTCGATCTAAAGGATCTAATCGGACCTAGGCATATAAGGATGGTCAACTTGGTTTGTCTGTAGAATTAATCAGTTTAAAAACCCTCAACTCACACTTTCATGGTCTTATCTCGGATTATACGTCTAAAGCCCTATACTTGCTTTCGCTAGCCTATAAGTGTTTAGAAGTATTTTTAGGAAACTTAATTAATTCTAATTTGGTTTAAAGCGCTTTCACTGTATTTAAATCAAATGCCTAACTTTAGCTATCCGGTTAAAAACCTCATACTTTCGTGGTCTCGATCTAACCTATTTACTCTTCTTACTTTCGTAACAAAGATTTTATTATTAAGCATAAAAAGTTATAACCAGAGTTAAGTTGATTAAAGTTTTAGCCTAAGTTTGATCAGATGCCTAATGTCTCTTACTATCCCAAACCGACACTAAAGGTTTAGCTAGCCATGGAAATTATAATAAACATACTGTAAATAAAAGCAAACGAATATAAATTGGACATTATAAATAATAAATAATAAGCATGCATTAATTAATTAATTAAAATGAATTTAATACAATTGCAAAATAGAAACCTGACAGTAAAGCCAATACTTCAATCCTTCTTCCACAAATCAGAAACTCGGACTTGGTATCGGGAATATTGCAAATTCTGAAGCTTGAATGATAAATCCTAAACTATAATAATAATTCCCTAATGTTGGAAATTATTATTTGGACAGTGGAATTAAAAGAATTGAAATAAACAAATGCTGGAAAATAATAACTGAATATAATACTGGTTTTGATTTTGGCAGAGCTTCGGCACAAGTAAGCTGTAATAAAACTCTGTACTTCTAACGTTAAATGTTGAGGTATTTATAGAAGAATCAAATCTGGCAGTTGGCTTGAAAACTTGTAACTAAGCTTTCCTTCAAAATCTCCAAAAATGTAGGAACGTGAGTAGTTGAGGAAGAAATGGTGAACGTGGAGTTTGACTGGAGAGAATTAAGGAGTTTGGAAACTCCTTCTGTTATGCTTGCCACGTTCTGCATTTTCCAAGTAACTTGATATACGCATTACGCTCGTTACATGAGCGTTAGGAGCAGATTGGTCTTTCCCGTGTTACGGTCGTGGCCACTGTGTTACGGTCGTAACACTCTTCAAGATGGCTTACGGTCGTGGCAGCTACATTACGACGGTCACAGCTACAAAATTGCAGTTCTTTGACAGATTTATCTTTTTCTTCTGTTCTTTCAATGCTTTCTTGCATTGTTTCATGTTTTCTTCTGTTTTGAGCTGAGTTATGAATACCTGCAAAAAGTAATGACAAACTCGAAATATTCTGGAATTAATCGGGTCAAAATAGTACAGAACGGGCGAATTTCATAGAAAATAAACGATACGATTTCGTGTTATCAATTAACTTTGACTGGATAAGAATCAGAAAAATCTTAGGATCGATTTAACTGAACCAGATGAAAGTCTTAGAATATATTCAACTGGAATACGAATCAGGGAGATCTTAGGGTCGATCTGACTGAACCAGAGAAGGTCTTGGATTAACTTTGACTGGATAAGAATCAGAAAAATCTTAGGGTCGATTTAATTGAACCATACGGAAGTCTTGGAATATCTTCAACTGGAATACGAATCAGGGAAATATTAGGGTCGATCTGACTGAACCAGAGAAGGTCTTGGATTAACTTTGACTGGATAAGAATCAAAAAAATCTTAGGGTCGATTTAACTGAACCAGACGGAAGTCTTGGAATATCTTCAACTGGAATAAGAATCAGGGAGATCTTAGCGTCAATCTGACTGAAGCAGAGAAGGTATTAGATTAACTTTGATTGGATAAGAATCAGAAAAATCTTAGGATCGATTTAACTGAACCAGACGAAAGTGTTGGAATATCTTCAACTGGAATACGAATCAGGGAGATCTTAGGGTCGATCTGACTGAACCAGAGAATGTCTTGGATTAACTTTGACTGGATAAGAATCAGATAAATCTTAGGATCGATTTAACTGAACCAGACGAAAGTCTTAGAATATCTTCAACTGGAATATGAATCAGGGAGATCTTAGGGTCGATCTGACTGAACCAGAGAAGCTCTTGGATTAACTTTGACTGGATAAGAATCAGAAAAATCTTAGGATCGACTTAACTAAACCAGACAAAAGTCTTGGAATATCTTCAACTGGAATACGAATCAGAGAGATCTTAGGGTCGATCTGACTGAACCAGAGAAGGTCTTGGATTAACTTTGACTGGATAAGAATCATAAAAATCTTAGTGTCGATTTAACTGAACCAGACGGAAGTCTTGGAATATCTTCAACTGGAATAAGAATCAGGGAGATCTTAGCATCGATCTGACTGAACCAGAGAAGGTCTTGGATTAACTTTGACTGGATAAGAATCAGAAAAATCTTAGGATCGATTTAACTGAGCCAGACGAAAGTCTTGGAATATCTTCAACTGGAATACGAATCAGGGAGATCTTAGGGTCGATCTGACTGAACCAGAGAAGGTCTTGGATTAACTTTGACTGGATAAGAATCAGAAAAATCTTAGGATCGATTTAACTGAACCAGATGAAAGTCTTGGAATATCTTCAACTGGAATACGAATCAGGGAGATCTTAGGGTCGATCTGACTAAACCAAAGAAGGTCTTGGATTAACTTTGACTGGATAAGAATCAGAAAAATTTTAGGATCGATTTAACTGAACCAGACAAAAGTCTTCCACAGATGTAGTTTTTCTTTTGAGGGGACTACCAGGTCATATAAGTAGTCAACGGTGTTTACTGGTTCGTCTTTCCCTGAAACAGTAAAGATTCAGTCATATGCAATGTCATGATGTATGAAATGCATGATATATATCAAGAAATGATGCTCTAAACATAAATGAGATTGTGTGGTATGATGCGTATATGCATGTATCATGATGTATGGAAATGTGATGTTTTAGATGGGGAAAATAAATCCCGGATAGCTGCTGAAGAATAGAGTTGGATTCTTCGTTTCCGCTGGGGATGGCGAACAAAGAGAATTAACCTGCAGGAGAGGATGACTCCGTTGGGGGAATAAACTGATGAGGAGATTACTCTGTGGGGAAGAGATGTTCTGCTGAAGATTCCACTGATAAATTCCGTCGGGATGAATTATCGTTGCTGGTGATATTGAATCTTATTGGGGAATTGAATTCCTGTTTGTGAAAGGAGAGAACTCCGCTGGTGACGATCTTCAGTTGCGACTTCACTGGGGATAACCTATTAGACTCTTGTGGAGATAATCCTTTGAGTTCTGCTGGAAATGATCCTTTGAACTCGGCTGGGGAGATTTATTTTTGTACTCCACTGGGGATAAACTTCCAGAGTCTACTGGGGATGATGCTTCAACTCCACTGGGGAAACTCTTTCAGACTGCGCTGGGCAAACTTTTAACTCCACTGGGGGTATCTTGTATTCTGCCGGGGAATACTCTTATACTCTGCCAGGGAATATTAAGATTGTCGGGGATATCAAGCCTTTTTAGTGCTGATGGTAGATAAACTCTGTGTGGGGAGAATATTGATTATTCGTTCATAGTTGCAAGTCTCAGCCGAGGAGAGTTAACATTACTGTCTTTTCCTACTCTGCGGGGAGTGAATGTTAGTGGGACGCATGCCGAGGATATCATGATGGCTTTGCATCGAGACTTTTCTGCCCCTGTATCTGCAGGAGAAGGTGCCTGCGGAGGCCTTATGGATCGAGTATTATCCCAACCTATGAGGTGTTTGGTATCTTTCGATTGAAATGACAAGTCTTCTTCTGGTAGGCAAGTGACGAGATGACGGGACATAGTCGTACGCTTTGATCCCTAATTTTTGCCTGGACCGCCCTTTCGGGTTTTTAGTCCACCGGGATACCTTTTTTTGCCCAAGTCTCCTTTTCAGGTTTTCGACTTGCCAGGTGTACAGGTTTTTTCCATTTTTATCCCTAATTTTTGCCTGAACCCTTTTGGTTCGCCGGGAAGCCCTTATTTTTGCCTAGGCTAGTCGACCTAGCGGGTCTTTGATTATGCGTAGTATTTTCTGATTATATCCACGCTCTCAGGGTGTAGGGAGTTGTCACTGTCTGTAGTGTCGTGTTGCCATACTACCAGAAGATGTTTGATTATGCAAGATTCATTGCTAGAATTCATGTCCAATGCCCCAATTGATTCAGATGGATATCTGCCCCTGGCTATTTGGCATTTTGAGAGATTACTTGAATCTTGACTTGACTGCCCCAAATGATGGACAATGATCATGTCGTGCCCCTTGATTGGAAGTGTTTTTCCACTTGAGGTGATCCTTTTTATTGATAAGGTTTTTTGTTTACTAGATATTCGTCGTGAGAATTTTTCTGTTGTTGAACAAATAGTCATATGCAAACAATGTTATTTTAAGAATGCAACGCTTATGTCTGTCTTGAAATTTTTGAAAATGCATTTTTTAGTAAAACAAGAAAATTTTGTAAAATGTGACGTCAACTCAGGATTTACAGCAAGCCCTACAGGAGTCAGGATACCTTTTGTAACAATATACTTTCGGACTAACCCATGCTTCAGCTAGGACTTTTTAAGGGTTATAACGTGGCATGGTTCACGGTTTAAGAACAAAGGATAAAGGCTCAAATTTTATTTGGACCCACCCGTTCTTCATGATGTTCTTCGATCCTAAACTCAGCTAATCATGCATTAGATCTTGTTTGAGTCTTTGCTATGATATACTAGTGATGGTTCGGATACTGACAGTTTATTTTGAACAGGCAGTCATTTTTGTTGAGAGTTTGTAGGATCCCTTTCTTTTTGATTTTATTATCCCTGTCTTTTGCCTGAACATTTTTTTTTTGTAATTATAGTCAGCGGGATGCCCCAGTTTTGTAATTCTCCTTCATAGGTTTTAACTTGATGGGCTTTTATTTCGAGAGATAATGACTGCTTGTCCTTACGATTATACGGAACCATCACCGTCTTTTGTTTCGGAAGGACTTCTTTGATGCCATTCATTGTGCACCTGGATTAACTGAGAAAACTACCCTACCCCAGGTTATAATTAAGGGTTTTAATTTGTGAAAAGAAAAACTCTAACTTCTTTGGCTCAAAGGGGTTGACTAGGGATTATCTTCCTTATAACTCCACTATTTAGGATTTGAAACAATGCATGTACCTCGTCAGCGGGGTCTGTTCAAAAGCATACTGTAGAGATTTTGATATCATTTTCGTCATCCTCCCTCTAAAGGCTTAGAATTTTTTAATCGAGAGTTGAACATCACAAAAATGAACGCAATTTGAATATAGTGAATACAAATGGACTAATTCAAAACAGACATATGCAATGCATTGATAAAGTAACAAAGTTTGACATGAATAAATGTTCGAACAATCAAAAGAAAATTAAAACTTGAAAATTCTAATGAACAAAAAGTCTTCTCGTCTCAGTACTTGTCACTTCAAATGGAGAACCTTGGGGGGATCGCAAAAGAATTCAATCTGACCGTCTTGTGTGAGTTCGAATGCTCCTTCATCAATCAGGTCTTGAATTTTGTTGCTCAACGCCCAACAGATGTTAGTATCATGCCCCGGGCTGTTGGAGTGATATGCACACCTTGCATCAGGATTGTACCTTGGGGAGGCTATGTTAGGATTCTTAGGAGGGTCCCTTAATGTCACCAGATTCAAACTCAACAGGTGTTGTAAATCCTGAGACAGCGACATGTTGAGCTTGGTAAATTGCCTCTTGGGCATATTTGGCTTACTCTAATCAACCCGTTGTTTATGGCAAGGTTGTTGTTGGACCTATGAGGTAGTAGCAACTTGGAGAGGTCTATTCTTCATCAAACCAAACCTTTGACTTCTCAGAAGTTGATTAATGACTTGGTCCCCGGCCTTGACTATTTGCTTCATGTTATTGTATCTGTCTCGATGAAGCTGGTTGATAATGGTTCTCAGCTCTTCTTGTTCCCAAGCTAAGCCTTGGATAAGAGCCATCTGCCCCAGCATCTGGGTTTTCATGGCACTGAACTCAGCTTGCAGTTGTTCCAGCCGTTCGTCCTTATTGTCTTCAGGACTTTTCTTGGCCAGGTTTATAGCGAGGAGTGCTTTCAACTCTTCCTGCCCCTTGGATATGTTTAGGAATACATCCCTGAACTGAGCTTCTCGAGTTTGAAGATCTTGGTTGTCTGGTTGGAAAGCCATTGCTGAAATAAACAGCGAGAACATGAGAGACCTGTACTGGGAGACCTGTTATGCAATGATATGTATGTATGCAATGTTTTCAAGGATCCCGCAGGGTAAATAAGAAACTTGTTAGAATTTGAATTTTGCAGCTTTGATTGAAGAAACTTCATGTTGTTAAGAGTCATTCTTCAAGAGTCAAGCTCACCATATCGAGTGGGTCATAGCCCCTGACTCAAGTTATCGTGTTTTGATTTCTAGACAACCTTGGCTAGAGGAAAATAAATCCCCTTTGCCCCTTGCTAGACATTTGATTTACCATAATCTGCATCACAAACCCTTGAGATCCCTGAAATGGTTAAGGAAATGTTAAGGCATGATGTTATGATGTGTATGCTATGCGTTTAAGCAAAAGTGCGAGGTGATGTAAGTGAACCCTGCAATAAATCCAGATTATTGGATAAGGACTGTAAACAAAACCTACAAGGAACTCATGTTGTCAGATAACAAGAATGTGCAAGTAGTTCAAGTTTGAAAGCACACAAGTCACACAATAGCCCTTAAATTTCAGGCTGGCATAGAGTTTAGGTATTACCCTCTTTCAGTTTAGTTGGTTCAACCTGTCCTAAAAATAGTAACCAGGTTCTAGAGGATCTCAATATCACTGACTACCCTCGATCGGTCATAATTCCAGTTTAGCAACCTTTTCTTGCGGCCGGAATAATCGCGAGAGTTTAGTCTCAATGAGTGTAGCATACTGCTACTGTTCTATGGCCAAGTTGGTCAATTTAAAGGTTCTAAGGCCAATCAGTGCTTAATGACCCCTTAGAAGACCCATATTCTCCTCGTTGCGCCACAAGGGATATCGGTACAAACTAAAGTGCCACACCAACGTAGCTACTTCTTCAACCGTATCGGTCTACGCCGTACAGTTCCCTCACAGTTTATTGCTACTTACCTAAAGGGTATCCCCCAGATTCGGGTTAGGATCTATAGTAACTCCGATACAGGCCCACAAATATAAAGCATACAAGTCAAGCAATTGAAAACAATATGAACTATTCCTAAGGTACACCCCACTTATAAGCGTCCCCAACAGAGTCGCCAGTTCTGTGATACGGTGGGAAAGAACTGATTGTTTTTGGAATGCTGGTTTGCGTTTTGCGTTTTGCGTTTGTTTTTGCAAAATGTCGCGGTAAGCAAGAGTCGCCACCGACTTTTATTTTATCCAACAAGGAAAGGAAAAAAGCACAGAAAAATTCCTTTTTTGAGATATTTCTCGGGTTCGGGGGGTAGATTATAGAAAGGGAAGGTGTTAGCACCCTTTCTATCCGTGGTTATCCACGGGATCTTAGGTACTTGCTCATATTGTTTTCAAAATTTTTTCTTTGTGCTTGTGGGTTTGAAAAAGTTTTTGTTTTGAAAACTTCGATTTAACTCTTGCTTCTGTCCTCAAGAGTGTACGAAGTGTTTTTGAAAACTTTGTTCGAAAAGTGTAAGTGTGAAAAGTATTTTTGTTTTTGTAAGAGCAAGTACTTAAGAACCATCTACCTACTCAAAAAAGGAATCGTTCTATGCTATCTTCCTTTAGACAATGCTATCCCACTATGAATGAGTAGGTAGCACCGTAGTTGGATTTTAAGGGTCAATTCGATTTTAGGGACTTACGGTCACCAAAGCAATGTTAGGACGCTTTAGCGGTAACCCTAATGTCCTAGATCATTTGTTTTGAGGCAACAATATCCGAGGCAACCATTTCGAGGCGACTATGATCTTTGGACAAGAGGGCGACCTCTAAAGGGACCTATACTCAATGACCGCGTACGAAGGAAACCAAGTGGGGTGTACCCTAAGAGTGCGCATGTGCGAGTGTGTCGTTTTCAATTATTTTTGTCTTTTCACATGTTAAGGGTGATCTATGTTGATTTTAGGTTAAACATTCATTCTTGTCATGCATTCCTATTATCAAACATCTAACAGTTATGTTTTGCGGAAAATAAATTGCGAAAATTAAATTACAAGGCGTCGGGTATTTACATCGCCAAAAGCAACCCTTTGAAATTTAAATGCGGAAAATAAATAAAGCGATAAAAATAATTAAATGGTCCTAATCATCAATTACATTCCGGGAACAAATACAATATTAGAGAAAAGAAAGTAAATCGCGTGCGGAAATTAAATCGGGTGCAAGTGTAGGGTTTTGACCCTTTTTTGAAAGAAAGTATCTTTTTTGTTATTGTTTATTTAAGAGAGAAATAAATTCTAAGTTAATTACTAAATTGAATTCAATTAATTAATTAATTAATGAAAATAAATATTTCTTGGATTTTTGATATTTAAAGAAAGAAAATAAAATTAATCAATGTTAATAAAAACCTAATTATGTCTAAGTTAATTTTAATTATTTTACGAAAATGTGAAAGTTATTCTAATTAAAATTATAAATCAATTAATTAATGTTTATTAACAAAAATAAAAGTTATAATTTAATTTGATAAAGAAAATGTTTTGTTGTTTTTTTTTTAAGAAAAGAAATTAAGTCCTAAAAATTAAATGCTAAATTAATTAGTAAATAAATTAATTAATGAAAAATATTAAATGACATATTTTTGGAGTTTTGTTAATTTAGGAAAGAAAATAAAATGATTAAATTAGTGTTAAAAACCTATTGATTTCTAATTAATTTTAAATATTTGTAAAAATCATTTAAAGTTATCTAACATTAATATCCTAATTAAATTAATTAATATTTATTAATAAAAAATAAAATTCTGAAATTTAATTGGACATAAAATACTTTTGTTATTTTTTTGATGAAAAGAAGATTAATTATTTGGTTAGTAAAATAAATAAGAAATAAATAAATTGAAAATATAAAAAAAAAATAAAGAGTGAGAAATGGGTCTGAAACAACACTTTTGGGCGGTGTAAAGAGCATTCCTGAGTCCGGATCTTCGAAAGCTTCATGCTCTAACTATGGTGTTTTTTGATTATTGCGTGGAACCTATGATTCAACCATCCATAATTGTTCTATATAAACTCAAACAAACGTTAGCATACCATAAAATGTGATTAAAATTAGAGATTCGAAATTTAAAATTTTACCAAACCGGTGGGCGTGCTAGGCGTGTGATGGAATGCTCTTGGGCCTTGTAAGACTCATGAGGACTTCAAGAGGATGGTTTGAGGCTTGATGTCAATTGCGAGAGGCCGAAACCTCGAGATATGACTTGCACCAATTCTTTGATTTCTGGAGAGCTTTTTGAAGAGCTTTTAGAGAACTTTTTGAAGAGCTTTTTGAGAACTTTTTAGAGAGGATTTTCGTCCCTTTCAAGCTTGTATGGCTCTATATTTATAGAGGGGAATGAGGAGACAAGAAAGCATGTAAATAATCTCCCTCATAATGTTATGTTTTAAGACCATGATCAAGATTTGAAAAAAATTCCATATTTGATGATTCTCCATTATTAAACCTTCCAAATTTGATTTGATTCAATCTTTTTGCGCATGATTACTTTTGATACGAATTTGATGGTGGTTCTAGCTGTAAACAAAGCCTAAAACAATCAAAAAAATCAAGAGTTATTAATTATTTGGATTTTCTATGATTTTATTTGATTAAAAATGAATAAATTCAATTAAAAATCAAATCAAATAATAAAAATGAACTATGGGCTTATGGATGAAGCTAGGACACTTGGGAAACTATGCAAGCTCAAATCAAGTGGAAAAGAATGGGCCCATTTGACAAAATTTGAAGTTTTGGGGATAGTTGACTTTTGTTAATTTTGCAAAAAAGTCTAACTTCAACAATGCATAACTTCTTCAATTTTGAACTTTTGGAGGTGTACTTGGATTTTTTAGAAAGCCTGAGATGTCCTCTAAGCAACCGTTTTGGTCTCATCTCATTTTGGTATTCCATTCTCAAGTATAAGCTTTGGAAAAAAAGGTGTTTTTGTTGACTTTCAAAAATGACCTATAATGTCCAAATTTATAACTTCTTGTGAGTGCATTTTCTGATCTTGGGGTATGAAGATGGATTGTAGGAAATTGCATCCTATTCAAAATGATCTTTGTATGGGTCATTTCTAATAAAGTATGAGAAAATTATGCTTGGTCAAAGTTGAGTTGACTTTTCCTACAAAACCCTAATTTAACAACTTTTGAGTCTTGATGAATTTTGAGCAATCCTTGATGAATCATGATCAAACCTTGATCAAATGATGAAATATACTTCAAAATGATAATGTTGACAAAAAAACTTGAAGTTTTATTGTATTTGGGTCACGGTTGACTTTTGCCCTAGCATAGTCGATTTTTGGACCCCTTGAGCAATTGACTGAGCAAACTTCCTCTACAAGGCTTGAAATTTGACATGGATGACCTTGAGGATGTATTAGGACATTAGGGATCATTTGAGGTCATTTGGACTCAAGGATATTGATGCAACACAAAACCCTAATTTGAGGTTGACTGCCTTAGGAGATGACTTGACTGTCCAACTCTTGAGCAAACTTGGGATACTTGGAGACTTTTCTTGCAATGTTTTGAGAAATATGAGAGGGACAATTTTGGGGTGCAACAGTAACCATGATTCAAACTTACTGCGATGTGTGGATAAAAGCGAGGCAGAAAGGATTATGGCAGATTTACATGAAGGTACCTTAGGAACTCATTCCAGTGGACATACCATGGCAAAGAAAATCCTACGGGCAGGATATTATTGGTCTACTATGGAAGCCGATTGTTATCATCATTCTAGGACTTGCCACAAGTGCCAAGTCTATGCTGATAAGGTGCATATACCTCCAGTTCCTCTGAACGTCTTGACAGCTTCTTGGCCTTTTGCAACATGGGGTATCGATATGATTGGCGAGATCAGACCTACTGCGTCCAACGGGCATCGTTTCATTCTGGTAGCTATTGATTACTTTACAAAGTGGGTGGAGGCAGCTTTCTTTGCTACAATAACCAAGAGCGCCGTGGCGCGGTTTATTCGGCACAATTTGATCTGTTGATATGGTGTACTAGAGAGGATCATTACAGACAATGGTACAAATCTCAACAATACAATGATCACCGAGCTCTGCAAGCAGTTCAAGATACAACATCACAACTCTTCTCCTTACCGGCCGAAGATGAATGGGGCTGTTGAAGCAGCTAATAAGAACATCAAGAAGATTGTGCAGAAGATGACAGTGACATACAAATATTGGCATGAGATGTTACCATTCGCTCTTCATGGGTACCGTACCTCAACACGGACATCAACAGGGGAAATACCCTACTCTTTGGTGTACGGCATGGAATTGGTCTTACCTATTGAGGTCCAGATACCCTCTCTTCGAATTATGAAGGATGCAGGTTTGAGCGAGGACGATTGGATCCAGACCTGGCTTGATCAGCTGAACTTAATCGACAAAAAGAGACTTACTTCTATTTGTCATGGTTAGACGTATCAAAAGTGGATGATCAAGGCATTTAAAAAGAAAGTCAGACGACAAGAGTATCAAGTTGGGGATCTGGTGATCAAGCGTATTATACTGCCACAAGGTGATCCCAGGGGCAAATGGACCCTTACTTACGAAGGGCCATTTGTGGTTAAGAACATTTTCTCAGGAGGAGATATGATTCTAACCACCATGGATGGTGACGACCTTCCTCACCCCATCAATGCAGACATAGTGAAAAAATACTACGCCTAATCAAAGACCCGCTAGGTTGACTGGCCTAGGCAAAAATAAGGGCTTCCCGGTAAACCAAAAGGATTCGGGCAAAAATAAGGGATGAAAATGAAAAAAAACTTACACCTGACAAGTAGAAAACTTGAAAAGGCGGCTTGGGTAAAAAAGGGTATCCCGGTGGACTGAAAACCCGAAAGGGCGGTCCAGGGAAAAATTAGGGATCAAAGCATAACACTATGTCTCATTGGATCATCTTGCAACCAGACTCCGGTATAGACTATCAAGCTCGGACGACACCAATCAATTTGATCTACCTTCAACCAAGTAGCGAAGTGATGAGATGCTCGAAGAAATAAAGGCAATAGCAGAGTTGGAACCCAGTGGGATTGTTCACATAGTTGTTTTTCTTTCTTTTTCATGAATTGTATAAATTCTATCTTTTGGCGGCGTTCTCTTACTAGGACGCCAGCCTCTTGTACAAAAACGCCTATTTGCAGGCCAACTTCAAAATTAATACAATTCATTTTCACAAAGAAATTTCAAATTGTTTTTCTTTTTCTGTTTTGTTTTGGAAGAACATCCAATGGTTCATTTTTAATATATGCATTTGACAATAATTGTTGCTCATAAATATTTACATGCGAAACAAAAGACGATTACTCGTAATATCAGGAACAGGGGCAAATAAGAAGTGTCCAAACTTTACAGTTGCTCTGTCCATCAGGTATAGGGATAGACCTAGTGGAGAATACGATTAGTGATACATTCACTCCCCGCAGAGCAAAAGGTATCTAGAAATGGTGATTCTCCACAAGCAGAGTTTATCTATCATCAACACTAAAAGATTATCCCCAGTGGAGTTTAGTTCTTCCACAAGCAGAAACTCAACCCCCAACATGTTTCATTATCGCCAGCAGCGGTAATTCATCCCCAGCCGAGGTTATTCCTCCAAGTCAACAGATCCTCTAGCAGAACATCTCTTCCCCACAGAGTCATTTTCTCGTCAGTTTATTCTCCAGCAAGATTATTCTCAAATCACATTCGGTCGTTATCCCCAGCGAGCGAAACCCTCTTTTCTCCAGCAGTAATCCGGGATCTATTTTCCCCAGCTAGAGATTATCATAAAAACATTGCATGTCCATACATCTTGACATGCGCATACGCATCATACAACACAATCTCATTTATTTTGAGAACATCATTTCTTGATACATGTCATGCATTACATACGACTAACCTTTACCTTTCAGGAAAGATACAATCAAATTCTCACCAAGTTCAAGCTATGAATCCCGGATTCGACCGGATAGCATCTTGATTTATACATCATATTATGAAGCCCAGAGAACGACCGAATACCAGTATCAAACACTGCGAAACCTGTATTCGACCAGATAGTGGTTTATTTGTAAGCTATGAAGCCCAGATTCTACCGGATAATAGTTGAATCCCCAGCAAGCCGTGAAGCCCGGATTACAACCGGATAACAGCTCAACAAGTTATTGTGAAGCCTGGATTACGACCAGATAGAAATACAAGTTTCTACGAAGCCTGGATTACGACCAGATAGCAACCAAAGACACCGCGAAGCCTGGATTACGACCAAATAGTGGTATATCTTTAATACAAGTTATGGAGCCCGGATTCGACCGAATAGTATCTTGATTTCTCCAAACACCATGAAGCCTGGATTCGACCAGATAATGGTATGAGACATTGCGAAGCCTGGATTACGACCAGATAGCAGTAAAAGACACTGAAGCCTGGATTACGACCAGATAATAGTGAAGGACTCTATGAAGCTTGGATTACGACCAAATAGCAATTTACCCAGCCAATTACTATGAAGTCCGGATTCGACCGGATATTAGTAGGCCTAAAAAATCAAATGGAAGCTCGGAGGCGACCGAATCACCACTTGATTTCTTCTGAAGCCTAGATTATGACCAGATAAGAATTAAGGTATTGTGATGCCTGGATTACGACCAAATAGCAGTACATGACACCATGAAGCCTGGATTCGACCAGATAATGGTATAAAGCATCGTGAAGCCTGGATTATGACCAGATAACGATAAAAGGACTGAAGCCTGGATTACGACCAGATAACAGTACAAGACACTGCAAAGCTTGGACTTCTACCAAATAGCAGTTTACCTGGACAAAAACTAAGAAGCTCGGAGTCGACCGGATATTAGTGTGCCCTAAATTCAAGTTGAAGCCCGAATGCAACCGAATAACAACTTAGTTCCTTCTGAAGCCTGGATTATGACCAGATAAGAATCGAGAAATTGCGAAGCCTGGATTACAACCGGATAGCAAGTTTAATCTCATCTCCCTAGTAAGTCACTATAAAGCCTGGATTACGACCAAATAGCAGTCAGTCTTATCACTATGAAGCCTGAATTATGACCAGATAGCAGTCGGTTTTACCACTATGAAGCCTGGATCACGACCAGATAGTAGTTCATTCTCACCTCCTCGACTAAGAGATGATTCCCCAAAAGAATAACGGACGACCGAAGCTCATAAAATTCTATTTCTCTCAAGACAGAGATCAGCATTCCCCAGCGTAGTCTTCCTCAACAACAGGTATACTGACTCTCGCTAAGGAATCTCTTAGGCGATCGACACTCCTTCAGATGGCACCTTTAAGACCATCTTCCATCATCAATTTCCAAATGGCATCTGTAAGCCCATTCCCAACATCACAAGACAAATACCACTTCATGCGAGTGCAAATTTCTGGGCACTCTAGTGTTCAATCATCTTCCACCTTCGGATCACGAAAGGCAGACAAGCCAATCTACAAGCCAATTTTTTCCCTCCCATATTTCTAAAAAAATTTCAAGAAATATCCTTAAGTTGCTCAAGGAAGTCCAAGGGTTGACCAGACAAGCTCTCTCCTAAGGCAGTCTACCTCAAATTAGGGTTTCATGTTGCATCAAGATACTTGAGTCCAAGGGATCCCAAATCCTCACCATTTTCCTAATATGTTCTCAAGATCATCCATGTCAAGTTTCAAGCCTTGCAGAGGAAGTTTGCTAAGTCAATTGCTCAAAGGCCTGAAAATCAACTGTGCTAGGGCAAAAGTCAACTGTGGCCTACATACAGTCAAACTTCAAGATTTTTGGTCAACATCCTCATTTTGAAGTATTATTCATCATTTTATCAAGGGTTGATCATGATTCATCAAGGGTTGCTCACAATTCATCAAAACCCAGAAGTTGCTAAATTAGGGTTTTGTAGGAAAAGTCAACTCAACTTTGACCAAGCATAACTTTCTCATACTTTATGAGAAATGACCCATCCAAAGCTCATTTTGAATATGATTCAATGCCCTACAATCCATCTTCATCTCCCAAGTTCAAAATACGCACTCACAAGAAGTTATGGATTTGAACATTATAGGTCATTTTGAAAAGTCAACAAAAACACCTTTTTGTCAAAGCTTCATACATGAACATGGAATACCAAATTGAGATGAGACCAAAAGGGTTGCTTATATGACATCTCGAGATTTCTAAAAAGTGCCTGAACACATTCAAAGAGTCAAAATTGAGGAAGTTATGAATTGGTGAAGTTGACCTTTTTTGCAAAATTGTCAAAAGTTAACTATGCCTCAAATTGCAATTTTTGCTAAATGCGCCCAATCTTTTGCACTTGTTTTGAGTTGGTAGCATGGTCCACGAGCCCTAGCTCTTCCCATTTGTCTTTATCTTATTTTTTCTATTTATTGTGATTTATATTTTAATTAAATAAATTTAAATCAAAACAAATCATGAAAAAATACAAAGCATTGAAACCTCAAGGTATGGTGCATATTTCAGGTCCTATATCCAGCTAGCAAGTGAACCAATTCGTGCAAGGCATAGGTGGGCACAAAAAGATTAATTTTGGCTTATTTTGGAAAGATTTTCAAGTGAATCAAATCAAGATTAAAAGCCATAATTGATAAAGATTGAGAACACTTTTGCAACCCTAATTCAATCAGTGGTATATAGGGTACAATTGCAGACCTAAAACACAAGGATTTGGAGGCGCACAAGGCAAAACCAAACTTGAAAAATTCAAAGAAAAGTGGTAAATCATTTTGCTACTTCCAGGCGTTTTCAAGACCCTCTAGCTATCTCATTCGCTTCCTGGGATCACAAGCAAGCTATACCAATCAAGAACAAGGATTTTCCTGCGCTAAAACCCAATGTAAGTGGTTCATGGCTTTGGCTTGTTCTTGAAATCGAATTGCATGATTTTGGCATCTATAGCATGAAATACTTATATATTATTGCTTCTTGAAACATTTGCAAGCTATCTATAACATTCAATTGCATTTTTGTGGACTATATCATAATTTACCATTGCTAGGTTTTGTTGGCTCGTTTTAGGATATTTTGATACAGGTAAAATTGGCCCTCAAGAAGGGCACCATCGTGCTCAGCTGGCCAAGACGAATCAATCCACAACCTTAGAATTCATTGATCATGCCTGCATATGATTTTGCAACGTGAAAGGTTTATAGTGATGGACGTATGTCCGTAGGTAAAAGTCTCTGACTTTTACCAACGGTGAGAGGAAGAAGATGATATGCGTGGCGCTCTCTCATTAGTCCATTTGAAAATTCGCGCGCAGGAATTTTACAAAGTTGTTTTTTTTATATATTATTTATTTGTCCCTTTGTATACAACAAACGCGTGTAGCTCAGCTGGCATTGGCGCAGGTGGAAAAGGCTTTTGGGCCTGGGTTCAAATCCCAGGTCCCCCATTATTTCATATTATTTTCTTTCAGATGATCAGGCGCGCATGCAGGAGTGAGGTCCGCCATGGATCATCATCATCCAACCAACCAGATGTCCACTAGCCAGATCTGATGGCTATCATGTGATGGTCCACCGAAGGCCTTGGTCAATGCAAAGCATGGGAGCATGGAAGTCAACGTGGATCAACCTGTTTTGGGCCCAGAATTGCTTTTAACACACCTCCAAATTGCTATCTCTCAGGCCCATATCTCTTTTCCTTTATTCTTTTTATTTTCTTAATTAATTTATTTAACTATTTTCTACTAACACCAAAATTAATTCTTTTTTCATAAAAAACCATAAAATCACAAAAATAATATTTTCATCCAATTAGATTTAGAATTTATTTTTTATACAAAAATTAATTTAATTAGTTTGTTTAATTTTAGGGTAACTTTAACTATTTTGTAAATAAATTAAATCAAGTTAGAAATTAGGGTTTGTTTAATTTAATTTCTATTTTCTTTTTCTTAAAAATAACAAAATACAAAAATAGGTCATGTAAATTATTTTCTTGAAATTAATTTAATTACTAATTAGATTTGTATTTAATTTAAAAACCTAATTGTTTTTCTTAAAAATAATTAAAAACAACAAAAAATAATTTCTCTTTCGATTAGGTTAGCCGGGGTCAAAACCCTAGTTCTCTCTCGTTCTCGATTCATCGCGTTTATTTATTTTTACCATATTAATGTAATTGCTCACAAGTTGTAATATATTAATTAGGATTTTTCTCCATTTCATTTATCGTCTTGACGAGTTTGTTTTTGGCTATGTAAATACCCGAAGCCTTGTAATAACGTAGCTTTACTTTCCGCCCTTTAATTTTCGCAAAATATTAAACTGATAGATGTATGATAATTAGGGTTGCATGACAAGAATGTATGATTAACTTTAAAACGGTTAGCAAACACTAAATGTGCAAAGATAATAATCTTAAATTGAATCACTCGCACATGCGCACTCCTAGGGTACACTCCCACTTCCGTTGCCTTCGGTAAACGGTCATTAAGTATAGGATGCTTTAGTGGTCGCTCTCTTGTCTAAACAAAAGATCAAAGTCTCGTTCGGAAAAGTTACCTCGGAAAGGTTGCCTCGGATATTTTTGCCTCGGATACGTTGCCTCGAATATTGATCTCAAGACATTAGGGTTATTACTAAGACGTCCTAGCATTGCTTTAGTGATCGTACGTCCCTTTCGAATTGACCCTTAAAACTCCAACGACGGTGCTACCTACTCACTAATAGTGGGATAGCACTGTCTAAAGGAAAAAAGAACAGACACATTCTTTTTTTTCGAGTAGGGAGATTAGTTCTTAAGTACTTGCTCACACAAACAAACTTTTTCACACTTACACTCTTTTTAAACAAAGTTTTCAAAACAACTTCGTAACACTCTTGAAGGCAGAAGCAAGGGTTAAATCAAAGTAAAAACTTTTTTAAATCAAACACGCACAAGCAATTTTGAAAATGATGAGCAAGTACCTAAGAGCCCGTGGAAAACCACAGATAGAAAGGGTGCTAATACCTTCCCTTTTTATAATCTACCCCCGTACTCAAAATCTCGAAAAAAAGGAATTTTTCTGTGCTTTTTTCCTTTCCAGTTGGATAAAATAAAAGTCGGTGGCGCCTCTTGCTTACCGCGACATTTTGCAAACACAAACGCAAAACACAAACCATCATTTTCCTAAAATAGTCCGGTTATGCCACCGTATCACACTTTTCAAGTTCCAGATTAACACCTGTAGCAAGCCAGGAAAACTATCTTTCTTTCTCAGGTCAGAGATTAATACCTGAAACCGGACAGGACAATTATCTCGTCGACCAACCTTTTCAAGTTCCAGATTCATACTTGTAACAAGCCAGGAAAACTATCTTTCTCAAGTCAAGGATTAATACCTAAAACCAGACAGGACAAATATCTACTCGACCAGCTCAAACAATCCAACCTTTCAGATACAGTTCAGATACGCTCCCGGCACGGATGCCATTCTGATACTCATTCAGATTCAGATACAGTACGGATACGCTTCAGACACGGATGCCATTCTGATACTCATTCAGATTCAAATACAGTACGGATACGCTACAGACACGGATGCCATTCTGATACTCATTCAGATTCAGATACAAAACAGATACGCTCCAGACATAGATGCCATTCTGTTACTCATTCAAATTCGGAATTTGAGATACAGTACGAATACGCTCCAAACACGGATGCCATTCTGATTCTCATTCAGACTTCAAGTCCGGGTACAGTTCAGATACGCTCCAGATATGGACGCTATTCTGACACCCATTCAGATACAGTATGGATACGCTCCAGACACGGATGCCATTCTGATACTCATTCTTTTAGATTACAATTTATAATTCAACAAACATTCTTGGACGGCATCTACAAGCCCATCTCCAATAAGATTCTATCACCTCTCCAAATGGCATCTTTAAGACCATTCCCTCTACCATCATATCATCGAGTACAAATTTTTGGGCACTCTAGTGTTCAATCATCTTTCACCTTCAAGTCACGAATGTTGGACTCACCAATCTAATTCTTCAGGTGTAAGAAGATTGAACAGGGGCAACTGTTGTACCCCAAAATTTTCCCTCTCAATTCTAAAGGCCTTTCTTACAAGGATTTTTAAGGTTCAAGCTTGAACAAGTGCATTGGGATTTTCCAATACCAAAATTAAAAGGAGACTATCAAAAAAGGAGAAAACAGATAAAAAAAATATTTTGACAAATTTGGAGGAAAACATGTCTCCTTCGATTCAGCACCCTTCGATTGACTCTTGGCCTCCTTCGATTGCTCAAAATGGCTACTAGCGTGCCTCTTTCGCCTGAGCCTGTAACTTCTTGTTGCAGGCTTTGTTTGTGAATTCTGCGTGCCTGCGTGCAAACTCCAATTGAGCAAGAAACTCCTTTGAATGCAACTTTGATTTCATCCTTCATTTTGAGCAAGAGCCTCCTTCGAATGCAACTTGGGTACATCCTTTGTTTGGACTTGAAACATCCTTCGATTCCACTTGCACCAAGGTCCTCTTGCATACTTTGCTTCATACAAGCTTCATTTGAGCCAATAGATATCTTCATACAAGATTTGACTAAGTTCTTGCTTCCCTTGAAAAAGAGCCCTTCAATTCAGAAGCCAGGAACTTCCCTCATGCTAAAAAGACACAAGGCAATGACTCCCTGTATGTTTGTCTCGATCCACATGTTTCGATTGGGCAATATGCTTCCTTCGAGCATGAGCTTTCGATTTGGCAATATGTTTTCTTCGATACAAGCTTCGACTAGGCATTAGCTTGTTTCGACCACAAGCTTCAACTGAGGGAAAGACTTCCTTCGAACAAGTGTGTTTCGATCTCATTCTTGCATTCGAATCAAGACCAAATCTCATTTTCAATGCTATGCAGCTTCCAAATCTCTACATAATCAGAGGCTTACACAAGTTTGTGATACATCTCCTAAGGGTTCGAAGGTTTATTCATTGGATAATACCATTCTTGGATAAATTAGAAAAAGACTATGTACCCTTTTTTTAATAAAAGGTACTTTAGTCACAAAATCATCTTTCAACCTGATTTTGGTCTGAGCACAAGCAAGGCCAGAAGCATAAGTCACATCTTCTGCACCCCAACTTCCAAGAGACCCCCCACATGTACTTTCACGTTACATTATTTTATCATTTCTTTACAAGGCTGGCTTTGGACAACATGTCCATTCTTTCTCTATAAATAGAGGAATTTTTTTTCAAAGGGGAGAGGATCTTGGGACCAGAGGAACGAATCCCCTAAATTTTCTCAAACACAATAAAACGCTCAAAGTTCATCAACACTTGAGAAATCACCAAAAACCCAGAATCACATTCATCTCCTTCGACTTTGAAGAACAACCACACTTCAGTCTCCTTCGAATCAAATAAGCATCACGCTTGCTTTTTCTCTTCCTTCGAATCCAGCGTTCCAAGTACAACTATTGACCCCCTCTTTCGAATCCAGCATCCTGGGCCTCCACTCAAGGTCCCACATCCATTCAAGTCCTGAAGCATGGTAAGTTATTCTTACCTTTGAACTTTTCATTTCATGGCATAGTAATTTTCCCTTTCGTTTGAAACATGTACATACCATTGTTCCTTTCGTTTCAACCCTTTTAACATATTTTTCAGAGCTAACCCTTTCGTTTTGCTTTCTGTTTACCTGAACTTGCTTTAACTATTAAATAGTTTACAAGACAAATACTAGCATGGCCTCAGGCCATGTTGCCATTTAATGCTTTAAATGAAAGAAACAGGAAACAGGAAATAGGAAATGAAACTTCTGGCTTCTACCCTCTTTCTCCAGGTCAAACGAAAGAGACAACCAGGAGGAAAACCATGTTGACTTCTAAGCTCAGTCGAAAGGCATTCCCTCACTGCTTTCAACCTCCAATCGAAGAAGGCAACTAGGAGGCAGAACCAGAAGGCTTCGCCATACACTGATGCCATCCCTCAGTCGAAAGGCATTCCCTCACTGCTTTCAACCTCCAGTCGAAGAAGGCAACTAGGAGGAAGAACCATAAGGCTTCGCCATACACTACTGCCAGCCCTCAGTCGAAAGGCATTCCCTCACTGCTTTCAACCTCCAGTCGAAGAAGGCAAAAAGGCAAAAAGGCAGAACCAGAAGGCTTCTCCATACACTGATGCCAACCCTCAGTCGAATGCCGTGACCTTACTGGTGCTAGCCTCAATCGAAGGAGGCCAACAAAATGCAAATCGAAGGGTGCTCCTGCCTAAATCGAAGGATTTTTTTTTTTACTTCTTTTTATCTTATTTTTTCCTTTACATTTTTATGCACTTCAATATGGTTGTAATAGTGTAGGATTTATTTTTTTGCTACTTTTGTACAAATGCTAGTAATTAGGTGTGTATGGTAAGATAAAACCCACAAATAGGCCACCCTAATCAAAGACTAAATGCATATAAATAAAACATGTTTGCACACTTACACCCCTAGGGTAATTACACTTGTTGCCTAATATAAAAATTGTCATGTTATGCATGTGAGATGTCTTAGCAAAAACAATCGAAATACAAGATCATAGTCCCTCGGTGACGCTACAAATGTTTCCTTACAAGTGATCTTAGTCCCTACAAGAGAATGCTAAGATATCTCACAACATTGCTATCACGACTATATGATGACCCACGCCCGTCCCTTCACATCCAACGATGGGGAATCTTACCAAATCAATGGTAAGATAGCAACATCTAAAGGAGGAGGAAAAGAACATCTAAGACCTTTTGAGTAGGTAGGTTCACTCTTAGTTACTCGCTTACTCACAACAAAAACATTTTCACACCAACACTCTCATTTGAAACATTTTCAAAAGACAACACTTTGTATACATTCTTATAGAAACGAGAATCATTACAAAGTTACATTTTCAAAATACTTTCAAAAACACATCTCACAAACACCTCTTTGGAATATTTTCGAAACAAACACTTTGTATGCGTTCTTATAGAAACGAGAACCATTACGAAGTTCCATTTTCAAAAATACTTTCAAAAAATCACACACAAAGCACAATTTCAAACAAAAGCAAGTGATCTAGCAAGTAACTAAGAGCCCATGGAAAATCATGGATGAAAAGGGTGCTAATACCTTCCCTTTTCATAATCTACCCCCCAAACTCAATAAAATATCTCAAAGATCTTTCCTGTGCTTTTTCACCTTTCCTTTTGGATAAAAGAAAAGTCGGTGGCGACTTTTTCTAACCGTAACATTTGCGATAAAATGCAAAAACCTCAAGTCAGTTCTCCCACCATATCAAAGAACTGGCGACTCTGTTGGGAAGTATGTAAGAAGTGGGGTTACCTTAGGGCTAGATCACCTTTATTTGCTTACATTGTTTGATTTGCATGTTTTACATTTTGGTTCCTTGTTTGGGTTTGTTTTAAATCCTACACCCGGATTTGGGGGCACCTTTTAGATAAGTAGCAATAGACTGTGAGGGAACTGTGTGGCGTATACCGACATGGTTGAAGCAGTAGCTACATTGATGTGGCACTTTGGTTGGTACCGGTAACCCTTGAGTCTAATCAAGGAGAGTAAAGGTCTGCCGCATGGTGTTGTAAAGCATCAACTAACCTTAGAACCTTACTTGACCAACTTGGCCATTAGGAAGTAGTGAGATAGCCGGTTTCGGTGTAGAGCTGAAAATTGGTTGATACTCGATGCTACACTCATTGAGACTTGACCCCTGAGTTTTGTTCGACTGCGAGTCAATTGCTCATTGAACGAAGCTTTTAGGAAAGGTCAATGATATTGAGATCCCTTTGAACCTGGTTACTATTAACTAGGACAGGTTGAGCCAACTAAACTTCAAGAGGGTACTTACCTACAAACTCCATGCAAGCCTAAAACTAAGGACTTGTCTGCTTTGTGTGAATATGATTATTTGTATATACACTTGCTTACCTCGCATATTTGTATATAACACCATAGCATTTTCAATAACCATTTCAAGGATCTCAAGGGACTTTGATGCAGGTTGTGATGAAGTAAACGTCTAGCAAGGGGCAGAGGGGATTTATTTTCCTCTAACCAAACGCCGTCAAAGATCAAGTACAACAAGCATGAGTCAAGGGCTATGACCCACTTGACATGGTAAGCTTAATTCTTTTGTAAGGACATTCATCGATACAAAGTTCTCCAATCAAAGATGTTGATCAAAATTCAATCTCTAACTTTTTCTTGTGTTTGCCCCGCGAGATCCTTGAAAACATTGCATCAATATATCATGCATGATATCATGACAGGTTTCTCCTATACAGGTCTCCTTATCTTTCTACTGTTTATTTCAGTAAGATGGAATAAACAGTGAAAGACATCCAGGCTCAAAATACTCAACTCCAAGAAATGTTCTTGAACCTATCCAAGGGGCAAGAAGAAGTGAAAGCTCTCCTCACCAGGGGCATCAACGTAAGGAGGTCGCGCTTAAAATACGATTCACTAAGATCAACATGTCACTGGCTCAAGCGCTACAACACATGTTGAAGGCAGAGCTGATTATGTTAAAGGCTCCTCATCCGAACCCTAAGACTTCTTCTCCTAACTACAACCCGGATCCAAGGTGTGCTTATCATTTTGGTAGCCCAGGGCATGACACAAACAACTGTTGGGCTCTAAAGAACAAGGTCCAAGACATGATTGATGCCAAGGAGATCGAGTTTGACCCTCCGGAGACTCCAAACATAATCACTGCTCTTATGACGAATCATTGAAAGCTTTTGTTCATTTGAATTTTCAAGTTGTAATATCTTTTATTATTCAAACAATTATCTATTAATGTCAAACTTTGTTTCATTAATGCATTGCATATGTTTGTCTTGAATTCATCCATTCGTTTTCACTATATTTAAACTATGATTTCTACTTTCTTTATGACATTTAACTCTTGCTAAAAGTTACAAGCCTTTAGAGGGAGGATGACGAAAACAATGCCATAATATTATACAGTATGCTTTTGGACAGACCTTGCTGACGATGTACAGGCGTTTTTTCAAATCCTAAACACTGGAGTTATAAGGAAGATAATCCCTAGTCAACCCCTTCGAGCCAAAGAAGTAGAAGTTTTTCTTTTTCACAAAAATTGAAACCTTTAATCAAAACTTGGGGCATGGTAGTCTCTAAGTTAATTCAAACGCGCGTTAAGCCGCAAACTCTCATCTCGTAATTCAATGAATGAAATAAAAACATTCCCCTAGAATCAAAAGACGGTGATGGTTCCGTATCACATAGGTAGTCATTATATCTCAAAACGAAAAGCCCACTAATTCAAAACCTACAAAGGAGACTTAAGAAAACTGGGGCATCCCACTGACTGTATTCTCAAAACAAGAACAATCAGGCAAAAATTAGGGATAACAAATCAAAATAAAGAGGTCACTATAAATCCTCAACAACATAACAAATGTTGCAAAAATGACTGCCTTTCGACAAACTTAACTTGTCTGAGCCATCACCAAAACGTCGTTCCAGACTCAATTGGAGTTCAAACATACAATTAACTGAGTTTAGGACTGAAGAACATCACGAAGAGCGGGTGGGTACAAATATACTTTGAGCCTTTATCCTTTGTTTCTTAAACCGTGAACCAAGCCACACTACAACCCTTCAAAAGTCCTAATTGAATCATGGGTTAGTTCGAAAGCATACTGTTACAAAAGGTATCCTGACTCCTGTAAGGCTTTGCTCTAAATCCTGAGTTTGAATTTTCTTAGCAAAATTTCTTTACTCGCTAAAACGCATTTTCAAAAAACTTCAAGACAAACATAAACTTTGCATTACTTGAATATCACTGTTTGCATATGGCTATTTGTTTGACAGCGGAGAAATTCACACAATGAATATCCAATGAACGAAAGCTCTCTCAGTGAACAAAATCAATTCAAGAAGGATGACACTTCCATTGACAAATCTCCTATCAATGGGGGGACATGACATGTCACTATCCAGCACACCTAGGGAAGTCCAGTCAAGATTCCAAGAAATCTCTCATAACCTTTTAAGAATTGAGTATTTGTGTGTTAATTCTCATAACCTTTTAAGCATTGAGTTTTGTGTGTTTTGGAAGTGTGACTTCCGATTTCGTTCCCTACTTGTTTTTAGAGTTGCTCCAATTGTTAAGTGTAATTGAAGAGGAATTTAAGGAGGGCTTCCTACCTAGGTGTGTCTTAGGTAGAAGTTAAGAAAAGGGTATTGATTAAGTGTGTAGGCTGTAAACTAGGACATTTGCTGTGAGGTCTACAAATTGATATTATCTAGTTAATTTCGTCCCTGGCTTGGTAGCCCCCATAGTAGGTGTTGTTGTCACCAAACAGGGTAAATATATCATGTGTTATTTACTTTCAACATTGTTTATTTTGTCTATACATCTTGTTGTTGCATGTGAAGTCAAATCCGGTGTCTCGACATCTCTTAGGACATCCAGAATCTGATAGCCAGAATTTCATATGCCTTTGTTATGATGTTCTTCCAGAACCCTGTTGCGATTCTCCGATGCTTTTCCGAATGTGTCTTGTTTATTCTAATACTTTTCCAGAACTTATTCCCGTACATTCAATACTTTTCTGGATGTTTCAGACGTATCTTTGAGTTGGATAATTTTCCTTTCATTCAATGTTTTTATGGATGTTCAGAAGTTTGTTTACCTTTCCATTAAATGCTTTTCAAGATGGCTACTCAAATTTCCAAATTGGTTTCCTTTCATATAAAGCTTTTTTGAATGGCTTTGTCGTATTTCCGGAGTTTAGGTCTCCTTTTGCATTCAATGCTTTCCTGAATGTCTTTATATGTTACTTTATCATCTAATTCTTTTCTATGTCTCCGACGTTTTCTAGAGTTTGGATTCCTTTCATCTAATGCTTTTCTGGATGTCTCTGTCATATTTATGGGTTATATGCATCCTCTGTATTTCATGAATTTCTGAATGTTTTGGATGTATCCGACATTTCTTTAGAGTTTAGACTCTTTTCCATCCAATGCTTTTTTGGATTTATTCCAGAGTTCATTCAATGCTTTTCTGAATGTCTCTGATGATTTGTTTCTCGTTCATCCAATGATTTACTGTATGTGCCTGATGTTTTTCCAAAGTTCATTCATTGCTTTTCTGAATGTCTTTAATGATTTTCCTTACTTTTTTCCATAGTTTCATTCAATGTTCTTCTGAATGTCTTTGATGATTGGTTATATTTTCCAGAGATTCATTCAACGCTATTCTGAATGTCTCTGATGTTTGCTCTCATTGTTTTCCAAAGTTCATGAAATGCTTTTCTGAATGTCTTTGGTGATTGTCTGATATCTTTTCAGAGTTTATTCAATGATTTTTTGAATACTTGTGATGATCATTTCCTTTTCCCCAGTGAAATTTCTATCACTTCTCTGGATGTTCCTAATATATTCTCCAGTAGAGTGTTTTTCAACTCATTCAATCTACCATAAATTTTCTTTTCAAGTCTTGTCCATATTTCTCACAGAGTATGTGTCTCATATTACATATTAGTCAAAAAATTATTATCTAAAAAAAGAGTCCATGCATTCATAACATATGCTATCATGTCATCGCACCAGGGACGAAATTTAAGTCTTTTTATATTTAACTACTTTCTGCCTATCTGGCTAAAAGATAATTAAATAGGGGCATTTCTCACGCCCCACATTTTGCCCATAATTTTTCAATTGCATTAGCATTGCATATTTTGTTCCATTTGATCACAATCTTCAATAAACACCTTCATTTATCACATTTACATCATTAGTCGCATTTTAGTTGACCAAAAGTCAAGTTAAATCGACATTTGCATCGTTTGAGTTGAAAAATACCTGATATTTCACTTCATGAATTTTTATCTCTTTACCTGATTCATGCATTGTATCAAGTTGTTTATACTTCGATAATATTGATATTTCAATTCTACAGACAGTCTGTTAAAAGCATTTGACACTGTGTGGAAAATTAGCGGGAAAATAATTCGAGTTTTCACCTTTATCTGATTGATTTATGAATCTGCGTTTCACGTAGATCATGTCGGTATGCTCTCTTTATTTTTTCGGTACAATTTGCAGTCTGTTTTTTAATTGTCAACGTCTTTTCAGTCGAGTATTCTTATTTTCATTTTTATTTCGATTTTGATTATTTGCAGTCTTTTTTATTAACTTTTGTGACCCGTAATTTATTTTAATGTGTGCATTTTTTTTCCGATTAATTAAGCATAATTTTTTTTATCATTTTTGATTATTTTGGATCTCCTTCTTTTATTCAAAAGAATTAAAACAAAAATAATTTTAAATGTGTTAATATTTATTCTTTTAGTGCTTAGGTTAATTTTATCCAAAAGGGTGTTTTGGACATTAAATAAAATAGAGAACCCTAATTTGAGTATAAGTGTTAAATGTTGTTAGTAGATCAAAGGAGGACGAAAAGAGGAAGATTAGTTGATAGAAGAGAACAAAACACAAAATCAGAAACTCTCCTGCCTCTAATTTCTGAACTTCCGCTGCTACTCCCACTTCCGCTTCAGCCCACATAACCCTTCCTCACAGACTCATGCACGCGATACCTTCCTATACCCCACCTCAACCTTCAAGGTAACCCAGCTTTGAAGACACAACTCACAACTTCTCCTTCAAAGTTTGACATGCCACTGTTTGGTAAACTTCTATATCACTACTTTTGTGTAGCTTAATTTGTGGTATTGTTTTGATGTCATCATGCTATTATGATGAAATTGATACCACCATGTGTTGTTGATGATTAATTTGAATGATAGAGCTTTGAGCTAATTGTGTTGAATTTGGATTATGGTTATTGGTTTTAAATAGAGGGATGAAGTTGCGATGTTAATAACATGTTGTTTGTGTCAAATTGATGATGAAATTGAGGTTGTTGTTATTTCTTGTGAATGATAACATGATTTTGTTGTTGATTATTCTTGAGAGTGATTAATTAGCATGATATGGCTTGTTATTGTTGTTTCTTGTGAATGATAACATGATTTTGTTTTATTTATTATTCTTGAGAGTATTTAACTAGCATGAGTTGGTTTCTTGTTGTTGTTCTTATGAATGATACCATGTTATTTGAGTTAATGGGAAAGTATTTTTGTTAATATTTTGGTTCATTTGTGTCAATTTTGAATGAATAAATTTAGTTTTGGTATCAACTTATTCTCTTTGGTTTCAAACATGTTTTAGATTGATCTTTTGGGCATGAATGTGTATTTGTAGTTGTTGTCCGGTTTTTTTTATTTAGGTGATTAAATCTTGTTTTGAAACTTGACTTTCATGCTTTGAAGTTAATTTGAGTATGTCATGAGCTATTGCTAACCGATTTTTGGTTTTAGTTGGTTTAGAATAACTTAATTAAAATTGTTAAGTGTTTGAACTTATTTTTTGAGACTCTATTGCTTTTACCATTTACCTTATTGATTCATAATTGATGCTAAGTGTGTTTTAATCCTTGATTCTTGCCTTGTGTTTTTCATTCAACATGTATGGTGATTTTGGTTGAAAAATTAGGTTACTAGTACATGTAAATTAATGCAAGTTTTCATTGTTTATTACACTTTCTCTTTTGTTGCTAACAAGTTTGTGGTTTGTCTAAGATTCCAAGATAGCTGAAGTGTTCCTCTTAGCACAATCTCATTTCCTTCTTTTTCTAAATCTATTAATTAATTATTATTTTAATTAATTAATTTTGTTAATTAAAATGAATTAGTTTACTAATTTATTTGTTCATAACCCGATTAATTAATTAGACCAATCTTTATTTAATCGATTCACATTTAATTTATTTATATTGTGTTGTAATAATTAATTTCTATTGTTTTCTTTCATTTTAATTTACATTATCGTCATTCCCATTCGATAAAAAGTGTATCCCACTCCCATTATGATGTAAATAATTTAATTGATTTCTTTTTGTTTTATACTTGAATGTTTATTACTTTAATAATATTCATCACATACACAAACCATTTTTCAAGGAACTAATACCCAATTGCGAGTCATTTTCATACTATAAGTCGATAAA
The DNA here is from genome assembly GCA_948472305.1 of Vicia faba. Classification (NCBI taxonomy): domain Eukaryota; kingdom Viridiplantae; phylum Streptophyta; class Magnoliopsida; order Fabales; family Fabaceae; genus Vicia; species Vicia faba. Next base: position 104,016,480 of record OX451737.1, read on the forward strand.
GCTTTTAAGAATCGCAAACAACCACACAATGCACACTTGCACGCTTGATCCTGAACATTCTTACAATATAACCTATCCGATAAATTGCTTCAATTGGTCATTTAGAAGGCCGGTCCACTATATTAAGCATCACTTAGACACTAGGATTCATATCTTTTCATTTCCACTTGTGTGAGCCACCTTGTATGGACTTATATGCTTTACTCACTTATCATTATCCCTATTTGAAAATGTGTACCCCCATTCCCATAGAGATGTAAAAATTTCACCGTTTTCTTTATCGATTTCTTTATCGCTTTCCTTTATCTTACTTATAACTTTTATTGTATGTCAAACATCCGCATCTCAGTCCATATACCGAATCACAACCAATTTGGTAAGTCAAGTTTTCTTTGTAATAACAATCGAACACCTCTGTATCTCGGCCCATATACTGAATCATAACCAATTTGATAAGTCGAGTTTGTTTTGCAATCGCAATCGACCTCCTCACATTCTATCTCACTGTGTTCAGAATAAAGTTTCAAACCTTGATCCAACGTTGAGTTTCTTTTTTTAATCAAATAGGATTGGATGAAAGAGGTAGGCTCCTGCCTTCCCTTTTCCTAGATTAATCTTAGACATGTTCCCTTACAATCTTTTATTGATTACAAGCCGACCAAAACACTTTAAATAAAACAAGTTCGAATAACGTGTCTCACTCTTTCATAAAGATGACTAAATGGATTAGTTAGGTACCTACCTAATATTTTCCTAAGTGTGTGAGGGCCAATTACCTACTTTGGACATTCAGACACTCATGTCCTAATAAAATCAATCTCAACTTATTCAAACTTTTTGCCACTTGGATTTTCCTTTTAAAACCTTTTCAAAAGAGTGATTTTAAGTCTGCTCTGTGACGATGAAGCAACATTCCTTACACATGTGAATGTTGAGCCTTTTCCACTCGAATGCGATAGCAGCCAGAACCCGTGCATATCCAGATTCAATTATCCTTTCTTGAAGTGAAGCAATTGTTCCATTATCTATGCTTCGGGTAGCAATGTTTCTGTTCGAATGTGATCGAGTATCTCTCACTAAAAAGAACCAATAAAAAAAGATTTTCTCCTTTCTTTCTTTCTCCTTTCTAACTTAGAAGATAGAAAACTTTCATACTAACACTTGAACACATGATAAAATAAATGGGTACCATCGAGTACGGTGGATGTAAGGGGTGCTAACATATTCCCCTTGTATAACTGACTCCTGAACCCTTTCTTTGGTCTCGTAAACCATTTTTTTCTCTTGTGAGTTTTATTTGATATTTTCCCTTTCCTTCTTGGAATAAAAAAATCTCAGTGGCGACTTTATTGATCAAATATTATTTTTGAGGCGCTACATATTGCAGAGTCATATCATCTTTGACAGTCCCACACGTCTTCCCGACCAGCACCACGACCAGCCCAAACATTCCATGCAATTATGAACTCTACAGTTGCTTCTCTCGGTGCTGGTGCATCTAATGATGGTGTTCTACAACCTAGCATGATTCAACATATGGTACTTTATGTTCTTTCTTCCTGGGGAATTCAGGGTAAGTCTTCTAATGTTTCTCAACCATGGTTTATTTATTCTGGTACGTCCAATCACATGACGAGTTCCTCTAAATACTTGCACAATTTGCATTCTTATAATGGTAATAAGCAAATTCAAATTGTTGATGGTAATAAACTTTCTATAACTGATGTTGGTGACATAAATTGTAACTTTTGTGACATTCTTGTATCACGCGGACTTGCTTCCAACTTATTGTCGATTGGTCAATTGGATGATAACAACTATAATGTTAATTTTTTTCGTGTTGGTTATCTTGTGCAGGAACATGTGTCAGGGAAGGTGATCACAAAGGGGCCAAAAGTGGGAAGATTGTTTCCGCTCCAATTTAGTTCTAGTCATTTATCTTTTGCCTCTAATATTGTTTTGAACTCGTATGAGGATTGGCATAGAAAATTATGCCATCCAAATTTTGTTGTTTTGTCTCATTTATTTAAAAGTAGTTTGTTGGGAAATAAACATGTTTGTACTACTTCTATTTCATGTTCTATTTGCAAATTGGCTAAAAGTAAATCACTTCCTTTTCTGTCAGGTGCTCATCATGCCTCTACTTGTTTTGAGATGATACATAGTAATATGTGGGGAATGTCTCCTGCAGCATCTTATGCTCACTATAAAGATTTTGTTACATTTATTGATGATTACAACCATTTTACTTGGATATATTTTATTAGATCAAAGTCTAAAGTGTTTTCTATGTTTCAGAAGTTTTTGACATATGTTGAAACTCAATTTCAAGGAAGTGTTAAAAAATTTAGATCTGACTCTGGAGGTGAGTATATATCTCATGGGTTTCAGGAGTACCTTCAACAAAAATGGTTCTTGTCTCAACGATATTGTCCCAATACTCCCTAACAAAATGGGATGGCATAGCAAAAGAATCGTTATTTTCCAGATGTAACGCAAACCTTACTCCTTCAAGCTTTTATGCCATTTGTGATACGGTGGCAGAACCGGACAGTTTTAGGAAAATGCTTTTTTGCGTTTTACGTTTGTGTTCGCAAAATGTCGTGGTAAGCAAGAGTTGCCACCGAATTTTATTTTATCCAACTGGAAAGGAAAAAAGCACAGAAAAATTCCTTTTTTGAGATTTTGAGTACGGGGGTAGATTATAGAAAGGGAAGGTATTAGCACCCTTTCTATCCGTAGTTTTCTACGGGCTCTTAGGTACTTGCTCATCATTTAAAAATTGCTTTTGTGTTTGTATGTTTTGAAAAGTTTTTGTTTTACTTTGTTTTAACCCTGGTATCAGTCCTCAAGAGTGTTACGAAATGTTTTTGAAAACTTTGTTTGAAAAGAGTGTAAGTGTGGAAAAGATTATTTTGAGCAAGTACCTATCAGCATCTACCTACTCGAAAAAAGAATGCTTCTGTTCTTGTTTACTTTGGAAAGCGCTATCCCACTATTAAAGAGTAGGTAGCACCATCGTTGGAGTTGTAAGGGTCAATTCAAAAGGGACGTACGATCACTAAAGCAATGTTAGGACGTCTTAGTAATAACCCTAGTGTCTTAAGATCATTTTCGAGGCAACATTTCTGAGGCAACCTTTTCGAGGCAACATTTCCGAGCGGGACATTTGATCTTTGTTTAGACAGAAGGGTGACCACTAAAACACCCTATACTTAATGATCGTTTACCGAAGGCAACCGAAGTGAGAGTATACCCTAGGAGTGCGCATTTGCGAGTGATTTGATTTCAGTTATTATCTTTGCACATTTAGGGTTTGCTACTGATTTAAAATTAACATACAATCTTGTCATGCAATCCTATTATCATACACCTAACAGTTAATATTTGCGATAATTAAAATGCGGAAAATAAAACTACGTTATTACAAGGCTTCGAGGAGGGGGATTAATTACATAGCCAAAAACACGTAAAATGATAAATAAACGAAAAGTGCTAATTAAACTATTACATCCCATGAGCAGTTACATTAATATTGTAAAAAGGATAAACGCGCGCAATGAGACGAGAACGAGAAAAATTAGGGTTTTGACCCCGTCTAAACCTAATTGAAAGAAAAATCATATTTTTGTGTTTTTGAATATTTTGAGAAAATAAGGTTTTAATTGGATAAATACAAACCTACTTACTAATTAATTTAAATCAAGAAAAATAATTAATTTGACCTATTTTTGTATTATGTTTTATTGAGAAAAGAACTAAAACTTAAATCAAGAACAAACCCTAATTTTCTAATTGATTTTAAATTATTCACAAAAAAGTTAGAATTACCCTAAAATTAAATTTAATTAATTATTAAATTAAATTTGATAAAAATAATACCTAAATCTAAATTTGTGAAATTGATTTTATGATTTTGTAAAAAAGAATTTAATTTTGTGTTAGAAAATAATTTAAACAAAATAAATAAATAAAAGAAATATAAGAAAAATAAAGAAAATGGGCCTAGTTTTGTAGCAAGAAGGGGGGTGTCAATTGCATTTTCTGAGCCCAAAACTACTTGGCCCACGTTGAATTTCCAGATCCCATGTTGCAAGCTTGACTAGGCCTATGGTAGACCTCCATGTGATAGGCGTTAGATTTGGCATGCTGGAGATCTGGTTGGCTGGACATTGAGGGTGTATAGTGGTCTCCTTGCATGCTTGAGTACCTGATGATGTAAAAGAAAATAATATTGACAAATATGGGGACCTGGGGATCGAACCCAGGCCCTTTGGCAATTTCCCTTGTACACTGACCATCTGAGCTAGCGCGCTTTGTTATATATGGAACAACAAATGATTATTATAATGGAAAAACAAAATAGCAATTATTAAAACGCGCGAATTTTGAATAGACAGATCAGGGAGTGCCACACCACCCTTCTTCTTCCTCCCTCCGTTGGTAAAAGTCCTGACTTTTACCTACAGTCATCTGGGCGTAGGTATAAGCCTGTGTTCCTCCAAAATCTTATGCAAGCATCATAAATCAATACCAGTGGTACCAATCAACTCATTGCAACCTCACGAGCATCATGGTACCACATTTCATGGCCAATTGTTCCTGCAAGCAAAATCCCTAAAAACGAAACTTAAACCCTAATCATGGCAACTTTCTGTATGGTTAACAAAAATGCAATTAAGTATTATCATTAGCTTGCAAATGTTTCAAGGATTCAGAATATATAAACAAATCATGTTAAGAGTTCCAGGATAATGATATGCGATTTCAAAAAAGCGTGGAGGTCGTGGGATACTTACAGCGCGTATTTGGGCACGAAAATGCTTGCTAATGGTTGGGATAGAGCCCTTGGATGCCCAGCAAACAAATGGTATGCTTGGAATGGCTTGAAGAAGCCTGGAACTGAGAAATCAGATAACAACTTTCCTTTGAAATTTTGAGATTTGTTCTTCTCTTTTCACGCCTCCAACTGCCTTGTTTTTGGTCTGCACATGCTCTATATGTACCCTAGAATGAATTAGGTTACAAACTTGCTTCAAATCTTTTTAAATTAAGGTGATTGAATCATGATTTGATCCTTATGCCAATCTTTCCAAATCAAGCAAAATCCAATCTTTTTGTGTCCAAATGAAGCTTGCACGATTTTATTCTCTTCCCAGCTGTATAAGAGACCTAAACATGCATAAAATCTCAAGCTTTGATTAGTTTTGATATTTTCATGATTTTATTTTGATTTAATTTAATTTAATTGAAATAAAAATCAAAATAAATGATAAAAATAAAACAAAGACAAGTGGGAAGGATCGTGGGTCGTGGATCATGTTACAAACTCAATGCAAGCACAAAAAGATGGGCCCATTTGACAAAAATTGCAATTTTGGGCACATTTGACTTTTGTCAATTTTTCAAAAAGGGTCAACTTCACCAATGCATAACTCCTTCAATTTTGACCCTAGAGATGTGTTATTGGATTTTTTAGAAAGATTAATATGTCCTTTAAGCAACCCTTTTGGCCTTATCTCAATTGAGTCTTCCATGTTCATGTATGAAGCTTTGAAAAAAAAGGTGTTTTTGTTGACTTTTTAAAATGACCTATAATGTCCAAATTTATATCTTCTTGTGAGTGCATATTTTTAACTTGGGAGATAAATATGAATTGTAGGGAATCACATCCTATTCAAAATGAGCTTTGGATGGGTCATTTTTTATAAAGTATGAGAAAATTATGCTTGGTCAAAGTTGAGTTGACTTTTCCTACAAAACCCTAATTTAGCAACTTTTGGGTTTTGATGAATTGTGAGCAATCCTTGAGGAATCATGATCAACCCTTGATCAAATGATGAATAATATTCCAAAATAAGGATGTTACCAAAAACCTTGAAGTTTGACTGTATGTAGGACACAATTGACTTTTGCCCTAGCACATTCGATTTTTAGGCCTTTGAGCAATTGATTGAGCAAACTTTCTCTGCAAGGCTTGAAACTTGACATGGATGATCTTGAAAACATATTAGGACAATGGTGAGAATTTAGGAGCCTTTTGGACTCACACATCTTGATGCAAACTGAAACCCTAATTTGGGGTTGACTACCTTAGGAGAGAGTTTGTCTGGTCAACCCTTGGACTTCCTTGAGCAATTTGAGGACCTCAGTTGAAATGTATTGAAAAATATGGAAGGGAAAGTTTTGGGGTACAATAGCTGCCCCTGTTCAATTTTCTTAAACCTGAGGATGTAGATTGGCTTGTCTTCCTTTCGTGATCCGAGGGTGGAAGATGATTGAACACTAGAGTGCCCAGAAATTTGCACTCGCATGAAGTGGTACTCGTCTTGCGATGTCGGGAATGGGCTTATAGATGCCATTTGGAGGTTGATGTTGGGAGATGGGCTTAAATATGCCATTAGAAGAAGTGTCTATCTTACAAGAGATACCTTTGCAAGAGTCTGTATACCTGTTGTTATGGAGGACTACGCTGAGGAGTGATAGCCTCTGTCTTAGTAAAAGTAGAATTTTAGGAGCTTCAGTCGTCCGTTATTCTACTAGGGAATCACCTCTTGGTCGAAGAGGTGCAAATGAACTGCTATCTGGTCGTGCTCTAGGCATCACAGTGATTTGTTGAGGAAAATGAGATCGATTGCTATCTGGTCATGCTCCAGGCTTCACAGCGACTTACTGGGGAGATGAGATTAAACTTTCTATCTGGTCGTAATCCAGGCTTCACAATTTCTCACTTCTTATCTGGTCATGCTCCAGGCTTCGGAAGGAACTAAGTTGTTATCCGGTCGTATCCGGGCTTCAACTTGAATTTAAGGCAATACCAATATCTGGTTGATTTCGGGCTTCTTAGTAATTTTCCGGGTAAACTGTTATTCGGTCGAATTCCGAGCTTCGCAGTACCCTATACTGTTATCTAGTCGTATCCCAGGCATCAATATCCTTTTCCGCTATCTGGTCGTAATCCAAGCTTCACGATGTCCTATACCATTATCTGGTCGAGTCCAGGCTTCATAGTATTTGGAGAAATCAAGATATTATCCGGTCGAATCCTGGCTTCATAACTTGCATTAAAGATATACCACTATCTGGTCGATTCTAGGCTTCGTAGTATTCTTTGCTGCTATCTGGTCGTAAGCCAGGTTTCACAATGTCTTATACCATTATCTGGTCGATTCCAGACTTCATGGTATCTTGCTGAGGGTTAAGCTGTTATCCGGTCGATTTCCGGGCTTCACGGCTTGTGTTTATGACATACCACTATTTGGTCGCTTCCAGGCTTCATGGTGTCTTGTACTGCTATCTGGTCGATTTCCAGGCTTTACAGTAATTTGCTGGGAATTCAACTATTTTTCGGTCGATTTTCAGGCTTCATAGCTTTGAATTTGGGATATACCACTATCTGGTTGATTCCAGGCTTCGTAGTATTTTTGGTACTATTATCTGGTCTTTATCCGGGCTTCACAGTATGATGGAGAAATCAATATATTATTCGGTCGAATCTGGGCTTCATAGCTTGAACTGGAACAGAAATCTTAGCACCTGATTTGACTGAACCAGAGACAACTTGTGAGAATTTGATTTTATCTTTCCCTGAAAGGTAAAGTGTTAGTCATATGTAATGTCATGATGTATGACATGTATTGAGTGATGATGCTCTCAAAATAAATGAGATTGTGCTGTATGATGCGTATGCGCATGCCATGATGTATGGATATGCAAAAGTTCTCGTGATGTTTTCTAGCTGGGGAAAATAAATCCCGGATTGCTGCTGGAGAATACAAAGAGTTGAGTTCCTCGTTCTCGCTGGGGGTAACGACCGAAGATGATTTGAGAATAAATTGGCGAGAGAATGACTCTGTGGGGAAGAGAGATGCTCTGCTAGAAGATTTGCTGATTTGGAGAAATAACCTCGGCTGGGGATGAAATACCGTCGCTGGTGATAATGAACCCTACCGGGGATTGAATTTCTGTCTGTGGAAGAAATAAACTCCACTGGGGATAATCTTCTATTGCTGGTGATAGACAAACTCTGCTTGGGGAGAATTAATACCACTGACTTTGGATACTTTCTACTCTGCGGGGAGTGTATGTGCCTTTAGTCATATTCTCCAGCTAGGTCTATCCCTGTACCTGGTGGATAGAGAAACTGTAAGGTTTGGACATTTCTTGTTTGCCCCTGTTCCTAGAATTATGAGTATTTGTCTTTTGTTTCGCATGTAAATATTTATGAGCAGCAATTATTGTCAAATGCATATATCAAAAATGGTTCATTGGACGTTCTTGCAAAACAAAACAGAAAAAGAAAAACAATTTGAAATTTCTTTCCGAAAATGAATTATATTTATTTTGAAATTGGCCTGTAATAGGCGTTTTGTACAAGAGGCTGACGTCCTAGTAAGAGAACGCCGCCGAACGAAAAACTTTTATACAATTTGTGTAAAAGAAAGAAAAACAGCTTTTTGAAACAATCCCACTGGGTTCCAACTCTGCTATTGCCTTTATATCTTCAAGCATCTCATAACTTGGCTACTTGGTTGAAGGTAGATCCAGATTGATTGGCGACGTCCGAGCTTGATAGTCGATACCGAAGTTTGGTTGCAAGATGATCCAATGAGACATAGTGTTACGCTTTGATCCCTAATTTTTGCCTGATGCCGAATCTTCTTAACCATCTTCCACCGTATTAACTTCCGGATTACTGATGTGCAGAGGAGGTCTTCCAATATGCGCGCGCCTAACAACCCTTTGAGCCTCTGCAGTAAAGCCCAAACCAAACTTGTCAGTCTTGTGTGCGAAATCAGGGAGCTGACCCTAATTTTCACACCCACCTTTTTCGATTACAACCCTGGCATCCTTGAGGGAAGCCATCTTCATCGGAGGTTTGTCAGTAGCCACTTCAATTGACGCCAAAGTATGGGGGACTTCTTCAAAGTTCTGACACGGGGTTTCGATGAACTCCCCATCCATCTCCATATAGCGAAAGGAATTAAGATGACTCACCATATACTCCTCTTCTCCTCGTACCGTGACAATCTTCCCTTTTACTGGATATTTGAACATTTTATGGAGCATAGAAGTCACTGCCCCAGTGTTGTACCCCAAAAATTTCCCTCTCCTTTTTATCAACATTTCTCATCACAAGGCCCTTGGAACTCAAGATCAAGCTAGGCTTTGCTCAGCTCAAGACACCTCCTTGCACTGTTGACCTAAATTAGGGTTTGAATTTTCTCAAGGATGTTTTGACCTACAATGCCCAAAGTGACTTTCATACTTCATGTTGGACTCACAAGTTTGTCCATACCAAGTTTCAAGCCTTGAATCAAATTTTTGCCCAGTCAATTGGACAATTGACCTAGAAATCAGTTGTATTGGGAAAAAGTCAACTGTGGCCAATTGACAGTCAAACCTCATGAGTTTTGACCCACAACAACATTATGAACTCATGTGAACCATTTGATCAAGTTTGGATCAAAATTCCACAAGTAATTTGATCAGATCACCAAAAGGGCAAAATGGTCATTTTTAGGGTTTTGACTGTGCAAAGGCAATTTTTGACTGTTTGACCTAGCCAGTGGCAAATCAAGCTCAACCATGGACTCAAGCACTCAATGACATCATCTTGACCCATTCAACAAGTTCAAAAGATCTCAAATGCATAGGATTGACAGATGAATTTTTCAGTCAACTGATCAAAATTTAACTGTATAATGAAAAGTCAAACTTTGACTTTTTGGTCAAAATCAAGTGCCAAGGGTCATTTTTCATCAAGACATGCCAAATTATGAAAATTGTTCATCAAGAAACCCAAAAATGCAAATTAGGGTTTAAAATGGAAAAATTTCATAACTTAGAAATTTTCTAAGTAATGAAATTTTCTTATTTTTTCCTAACTTTGTCCCACTTTTTCACCAAGATGCAAATGGATTCAAACAAAACTTGAAACATGAAAGTTATATTCCATCACAAAGTCTACAACTTTGATTAACAAAGTTTTCTCAAAAGAAGCTTGTATCTCAAGTTATGATTTTTGGAACAAGGGTATCTAAAACTTTTAACTTAGAGAAAATTTGCCCTAATCTAGGCAGGATTTGGACCCATCTTCTTGGCCACTTTTCACATAGTTACACTTGGAATTTCAAGTTGCATTGCAAATATGGATTATAGTACATGTTCCAAGCTTTCCAAATTGTCCAAGAACTCCTCAAACACCCTTGTCGTTAGAGAGAATCGAATGCTTGAAGTTGGAAAAAACTCATTTTTGTCCATGGCCAATACATGTTCATAACAACTTGCAATTTTGATCTAGCTAGCTTGGTTTGACATTACAGGCCTCAAAACCAATTTGTACTCCTTAATTTAATGCATATCCATTGAGTTAAGGTATTGCCTTGGTCATTAGGGCATTATACACTAGTTTAAGCCTTAAAAGGAAAAAGCAATAATGCCATTTTTGCCTAAACTTCACTTTATGTCAAAACCAAATCCTTGAGGCATGGGGCCAGATCTTTCAGGAAAGATCAAGTCCACTAATTCCAGTAACCAAGAGAAAAAGGTGCAGCATGATTTAGGGCTTGTGCAGGCCTGCATTGGGAGGACACATACTCTTGCTTGAAAAGGAAGAAAAGTGGCCAAACATAAACAATCTCTCATATCTGTTAACACAAGCTTAGACAAACATTTTAGACATGTTCCATACCTCCCAACAAGCCTAAAACATGACCCTTTCATCACTCAAACCTCCTCATACTCAGAACCACTGTTTTTCTGCAAAATAGGGTAGGTTCTGCATTTTGCAAGCCACAACAAAATTCCATCGTACGTTTTGTCCAAAGATAGTTCAAACAACTTCCAATCAACTCACCTGAACTATCTCAGGCCCCCATTGCAAGCTGTAACACCTCTAACACACTTTGCCATTTTCATTTCAAAGCTCTACAGATTGAGTTCTACAGCACGATTCAAATTGTTTCAAAGCAAGCCAAGCATTGGAGAAGCTTCCTTGGACCTCAGGCAAGCTCAAGAGAAGCTCAAACACCATTGAAGGTTGCTGCATTGTTCAGCTCGAAGTCAACTGAAACAGGTATTTCATGGACTTCTATCTCCCTATTTAGGAATGGTTACGCTTAGGTTTGTGAATGAAATATGTTGTACTCATATCCCTGAAGCCATACATATGCTTAGTTTTCATTTACATTAATCGTGCTGAGAGAATTTCACTCATGAACTTTCTGAAAAAACTAGGTTAGAAATTAGGGCCAGAGAAATTCTCTCTGGTCTTTGAGAGTTAATCCAAGTTTTTTATATGGTTGAATTCGTTGTTTAATTCTCTACAATGTTCATGTTATGAGTTTTGTCAAAAAATCAAAGAATCAGGAGTTAGCCATTGATGCACAGAAGCGCGTGTTTTGTGAACAAGAGGAAGAAGAAGAAGTCTGGATGGGCAGGGCCTGTTTGTTTTCACTTCTAACACCCCTATTTTCTGTTTACACCCCCCTGGCCCATTTATTTAAATATTTATCATTTTGACATTTTTATTTTTTATTCTGACTTTATTATTTTTTGTCTAAATATAAAAATTGCCAAAAATAATTTTCTATATTTTTTCATATTTATTTGATATTTATTTTATTTTATTAAGTATACATATGTAAATAAAATATTTTCTTTTTTAAACAAAACTAAAAAATAATACAAAAAATTTACTTATTTTCATTTATTATCTTTATTTATATTTGAAAACATTTTCTTGAAAATATTCATTTTTTTGTAAATAATTAATTTTTTTTTATGTTTAATATTCATTTTCTTGAATATATATAAATATCATTTTTTATAATATACTTTTATTTTTTGTATAAATTGGTTTATTTATTGTATATAACTAATAAATAATATTATTTATTAAGAATTAGGGTTTCTTGTCCTAAAATAGAAAAATAATTAAAATTGATCCCTTTTTTATTTTATTTACATTTCACATTGAAAAAATACTTTTTTGTATACATAAAAATCATTTTGTGCATAATACCTTTTATTTGACATTTATTTATTGTATTGTATTCAATTGTTGTACATTTAAATATTGCCTGCCTATACATTTGATATGGTTGTAATAATTTAGAATTTATTTTCTTGTCAAAAACTCCCAATTCAAATTTGTACCCCCTCCCTATATCATGTTGTAATAGTGTAGTATTTAAATTCTCGCACATTTAAAAGCTTTCAATTATGCCATGTTTAGACCTAGGGTTTGTATGCAATTAAAATCAACAATTATTTTGACCTAATCCAAGATAAATATGCATGAAAAACAAACACAATGCACACTTGCACCCCTAGGGTTACAATCCACTTGTTGCCTTCAAAAATGGGCCATGGTTGCATGTCAAGTACTTCGGCAAAACAAAAACAAAACAAAAGATCATAGTCCCTCGATGACGCTATCTAAGTTGCCTAAACAAAATGATCAAGTCCCTTAAGAAAATTGCCAAAGATACTTGACACTATTGCTATCATGGTCAATACGATGACCCGCGCCTGTCCCGTTAACATCCTAATACAAGGTTGTCCACCAAATACAATGGTGAAACAACACTATTAAAAGGATTAAAAACATAAGAAAGATCTTTGAGTAAAATAGGGTAGATAGTTCCTAGTTACTTGATTAAAAGCTTGCAAACACATCTTTGCTACTTTCAAAACACACTTCACAACACAATTTCAAAACCCTACTTTCAAACATTGAAAACTTTTCAAAAGATAAAAACATCTTTGTATACATTCAAACAAGAATCATTACAAAGGTTGCCACAACGATGGCCTCTTTTCAAAATATCTTTCAAAATCACACACAAAGTACCATTTCAAACAATTGAAAATGCAAAGCAAGTGATCTAAGCAGGTAACTAAGAGCCCATGGATAACCATGGATAGAAAGGGTGCTAATACCTTCCCTTTCTATAATCTACTCCCCGAACCCAAGAAAACATCTCAAAGGTCTTTCCTGTGCTTTTTGGCCTTTCCTTAGGATAAAATAAAAAGTCGGTGGCGACTCTTGCTAAACAGAAACATTCGCAAACACAAACGCAAAATCCCAAGTCAGTTCTCCCACCGTATCATAGAACTGGCGACTCTGTTGGGGAAGTATTTAAAAGTGGAGTAACCTTAGGGCTTAGATCACCCTTTACATGATTATGGTTTGCTTTGTTTGCTTTACATTTGGTTCTCTTGTTTGGGCTTGAAATCCTCTACCCGGATTTGGGAAACATTCATAGGTAAATAGCAATCCGTTGTGGAAACTGTGCGGGGTATACCGACACAGTTGAAGCAATAGCTATATTAGTGCAACATATTTGTGATTACCGGTAGCCTTTGAGTCAAACAAAGAGAATACGGGGCCGCTGAGTGATGTCATTAAGCACTAATAAACTAGAACCTTACTTGACCATCTTGGCCTTTTATTAGGGGTAGTGAGATGACCGGCTATGGTACAGTCCGAAGTTGGTAGATACTCGATACTACACTCATTGAGGGTTGTTTTCTTGGAATATTTTGGTCGCTAGTTAAGTGGCTAAACCAAAACAATGAACATAGAAAACAATCCAATGATATTGAGCTCCTTAGAACCCGTTACTATTTATAGGACATGTTTTGAGCCAACTAAACTCAAGAGGGTATTTACCTATGAAACCTCATGCAAGCGTGAAACTAGGGTTTTGTGTGACTTGCTTGTACATGTGCTTGTGCATACATCATGAACATCATAAATCATCATATGCATCCACTAACCATTTCAAGGGTTTGGATCTTCATCTTTGTTCTTGTTTTGTAGGTCATGGAATCTCTTCGCAGGAAAACTATCCAAATCAACCTTGTGAGGATCCCTCCTCAACTCAAGGAGCTTACTTTCAAGATTCCAGAGAATTCTCTCTTCAGTGAAAGACATGGTAGACTCCTCAACTTAGTCAACACCAACATTTAAGAAGACATGGTTAAAGTTCTATTCTAGTTCTTTGACCCCCTACACCACTGTTTCACATTCCCTGACTACCAATTGGTACCTACTTTGGAGGAATTTTCTCAACTCCTGAGAATTCCTATTCTTAATCAACTACCCTACAACGGTACGGAAAAAGAACCAAAGCCTGAAGATGTTGCTCAAGCATTACACTTGCAACCATCTGATATCAAGGGGCATTGGGAAACCAGAAGTGGTGTCAAGGGTTTCTTGGCAAATTTTCTATTGGAGAAGGCACAAGACTGCTGGAATTCTCTTGATCTACAAGCCTATGAAGAGATTGTGGCACTCCTCATCTATGGGTTGGTCTTGTTCCCAAACCCTGATCAGCTAATAGATGTGAATGCTGTCAAGATTTTCATATCCAGGAATCCTATACCTACATTGCTTGGGGACATCCTACACTCATTTTACACACGAACAATGAGGAAAAGAGGTGTTCTCATGTGTTGTACTCCTCTCCTAGCAAGGTGGTTTATTTCTCACCTTCCACAATCAGTTCTGAAGAATGAGCAGGGTTTAAGGTGGTCACAACGATTGATGACCCTCACACATTCTGATGTACATTGGTGTTCTCGGTCCAGAGAAAATGTCATCCTCATTGATCGTTGTGGGGAATTCCCTAATGTCCCACTACTTGGCATTAGGGGAGGCATCACCTACAACCCCTGTCTAGCTTTGAGACAATTTGGATAATGATCGGAGGGATGACCCTCATGACATGCTGATTCCTGACCTAGTTTTTGACTTCGACAACGATGCGCAAGGACTTCGACAAAGGTTTATCAGAGCTTGGAGGATGCCTAACAAGGTGGATAGCAAGACACTGGGGCACAAGAATTACATCCCCCTTGAGCCTTATCTCAAGTGGGTACGAACCCGCTCCCAGAATCTTATGATGCCATATCCTCACATTCTCCCCTTGATCAAAGAGCCTGTTATGGAAGGAGAGGTTCCATACACCATCCTACATCCTGACATGCCAACATCATGGGAAGAAATGCAAAAGAGTTGGATCCAACTCAAGGAAGAACGGGATACTTTTAAAGCCAACTTCTATGCTAGTGAGAAGAAGGTTTTGGAGCTCACCTGCCGACTTCACAAGGAGGAAACTCTCAACACTTACATCGCACCAAAAAGGATGCGCAATGTCTTTTTACATTAAGAATTTTGTAATGTTTTGCCCATGGGGCACTTATGTACTAACAAATTTCTTCTTAATATGACGTGCTTTCATTTTGTTTGCAACAAATTTGAAATTTTGAACCCTTGAATGCATTACATGAATAACATACTATTCATCATATGCATAAACAGGTCTTCAAGCCAGGTTTCTTTATCTTTCTGTTGTTTATTTCAGCAAGATGGATTTGAAGCAAACAGTAAAGGATCTACAGGCACAAAATTCACAATTTCAGCAACTCCTCATGACCTTGGCAAAGGGTCAAGAGGATCTCAAAGCTCTGTTAGAGAAGAATAAAGAGAAGTAAAAGAAAAAGAGACCGGGGGTAGCCACTTTCGGAAGAAGGTTTGAGAGTGATGCTAGAAGGACTCTTGAGTTCCCTTCGACGTTTGACGAAGGGGCTGGCAAGGGGAAAGGAGTTACTGTACCTTCTGAGTCTGAGGTAGAAGAGGAGGAAGAGGAAGAAGACGAAGACTATTCCGAACAACAGTATCCACCAGCGGATGACAAATATAAGAACCTTGAAGACAGATTGGCAGCTATGGAGTTGAAGAGGGTGCCCGGTTGGATTTCGAGGTATTAGGATTAGTAGCGGGGATTGTTATCCCTCCCAAGTTCAAGGTGCCAACATTCGCAAAGTACGATGGTCTGTCTTGCCCTAAGATGCACCTGAGGTCGTATGTTAGAAAGATCCAACCTCATTCATCCGATAAAGACCTCTGGGTATACTTTTTCCAAGACAGCTTGTCTGGCACTCAGTTAGATTGGTTTTATCAGCTCGAGAGATCAGAGGTTCACAATTGGGAAGACTTGGCAGCTTCTTTTTATCGTAAGTATCAATACAATGCTGATTTGGCACCCACTCGTACTCAGTTACAAAGTATGGGGATGGCTTCAAATGAATGGTTTAAGGAGTACGCCCAGAAGTGGCGTGATCTGGCAGGAAGGGTACAACCACCGATATCAGATAGGGAATTAGTTGACATGTTTTTGGGGACCCTATCTGGCCCTTTCTTCAACCATCTAATCGGGAGCTCTTTTGCGGGATTTACTGAACTGATTCTAACTGGCGAAACGGTGGAGGCCAGTATTAAAAGCAGAAAGATTCAAAAGGATGCTTCCACATCCACAGTTGTTAAAAAACCTTTCCCAGCTAAGAAAGAAGCATCTGCTGTGTATTCTCAGAAGGGATTGGGAAGGATTGAGCACTGTACGGCTGTAGGGGCCGTGATGATTCAAAATTCTTCAAATGATCAACCTCGTAACAATCAGTCGAGACCTAATCAACAACGGGTAGAACTGCCACAACGGTAGTTCACCTGTATCAACATGACGCCCGCTCAGGTCCTTCCCCATTTGTTGAAGCTGAATCTGACCAGTTTGAAGGAGGCGCCAAAAAACCCTAACACCTCCTCTCCGTACTACCACTCTAATGCTAAGTGTGCTTACCATTCCGACAGTGCTGGACACGATACCAATAATTGCTGGGCACTTAAGAACAAAATTCAGGACTTAATTGACGCCAAAGAGGTTGAGTTTGATGCTTCTGAGAAGCCCAATGTTATATCTTCTCTGATGCCCAAGCACGGCCACAATGTGCATGCCATTTTGGAAAACCTCCATGTTACTGATATTGCCAATCTGTTGACTCCATTGATTGTGATTAAAGAAAATTTGTTGAGAGTCGGGATCTTTCCTGGTTGTGGCAAAGACTGTTATTTTTGTTTGAACATTCAAGGTGATTGTCCAATGTTGAAGTCAGGTGTCCAACGCCTGATGGATACTCAAGAGATACTTTTCCAGAAAACCCCTGTTAACACTTTCAATCCGATTACTCCTGATACTTGTGATACTTCAACCAACGATATTGCTATCATAACCATTTCCGACAATCCTCCCAAGGCTTGCAAAAGGCCTGTCAGGATTACACCCAACTCTGAACGTGTACCTTTAAAGATCACCATGCCGGGACCTGTCCCGTACCAATCAAGCAAAATGATACCGTGGAACTATGGGGGAGAAATCTTCTACCACGGTATCAAACAAATCGAAACAGTCTAAGAGATTTCTGAAGAAGACCCTGATATAGGGAACATCGCGGGTACAAGCAAGATAACCCGCAGTGGCCGAATATTTTCTCCGGAGATTGCTCCCCCTCGAGTAGTTTTCGGACCCTTAAAAGCTTCTACACCTGTTGGGCCCTCTGTGCAAGGCCCAGTGATTGAAGAATTAGATACTCCTGGAGTAAGACCATCTGCTGATTGTACCGACAAGGGTAAGGGGATACTGGAAGGGCCTGTCAGGACGAAGGCTCATGTTGTGGTTATCCCCGAAACCACTCAGAAGGAAATGGATGAAATCCTAAAAATAATCAGAAAAAGTGACTACGAAGTTGTAGAACAACTGGGGCAGACCCCTTCTAAAATTTCAATGTTGGCTCTTCTTCTTTTTTCTGAGGCCCATGCCAAGGCCCTAATCAAATTCTTGAAGGCGGAACATGTACTCCAAGAGACTTCGGCTGATCAATTTCAGGAATGTGTGGCCAGTCTTACTGCTGACAATGGCCTGGGCTTTTCCGACGCTAACTTAACTCCTAAAGGAAGGAAGCACAATGATGCGTTACATGTTTTAGTTGAATGCCGGGGAACTACTCTCGCCCATGTCTTGGTTGATACTGGTTCTTCCCTAAATGTTCTGCCAAAGAAAGCCTTAGACCGTTTGGATTGCAAAGGTTTGACCCTCAAACCTAGTAACATCGTCGTTAGGGATTTCGATGGTTCCAAAAGAATGGTTCATGGAGAGGTTGATATTCATATCAAGGTAGGCACCGAAGTGTTCAACTCCACCTTCTACGTAATGGACATCCGTCCGTCATACTCGTGTTTGCTAGGAAGACCGTGGATCCATTATGCTGGGGTAGTTACCTCCTCTTTGCATCAGATGCTAAAATACCCTGTTAAGGGTAAAATCATAATTGTGCACGGCGAGGAAGAGTACATGATCAGTTATCTCAATTCCTTTTGATATATGGAGGTGGATGGCGAGTTCATTGAAATGCCTTTCCAACATTTTGAGGAAGTTTCTCCCGAGGTAGCAGCTGCGAAGACAACGGTTGAGGTGCCTATCGTTCCCAAGCATGTATCTAGGATGGCATCTCTCAAAGACGCAGAGGCTGTGATTAAAGAGGGTAAGAGCACAGTATGGGGACAGTTGCCTGACTTTCCCCATAAGACGGACAAGTTTGGTTTAGGGTTTACTGCTGCAGGACAGAGGGCTATGCGTCGCTCCAAGGCTGGAGGGCCACCCGTCAAGATCTCACACCATGGAATCAATGCTGTAGAAGATGAAGATGAGGAGAGCCACTTTGAAGATTGGATATTTCCGACTGTCGAAGGGGGTTTGACCAATTGGGAAGCAAAGGATTTTGTTCCTATCACCTTTATCAACCAGTAATTTTATCTTTGAACAATTTTCCATTTTTTATGGTCTGTAATAACTAAAACAATTCACACGCTATTTTCACCTCATGCCTTGCCCGGGGCATGTAGGTCCATTTGTAAGGGCTTGATTTTCTTCATAATCATATGCCATGTTTTAATGAATCATTGGACGTTTTTCATCTATAAACTTTGTGTTCATTTTCTTTCCTTTTGCATTTCTGTTTGTTTAAGGATGGCTATCCCTTACACACACCCACACTCACAAATGCAGGTACCCATCCACTCCGGATTCCATGGGTGACTATTCTGTTTTAGCCTTTGATAACTCTGAAGATTTGGTCAATCATGTTGAGTACGAAGTTGACGAAGATTGTAAAGTGCCGGGAGATTTAGCCAGACTTCTACAACAAGAAGAGAGGGCCATTTTGCCTCATGAAGAGTTGCTAGAAACCATCAACTTAGGGACAGAGGAAGACATGAAGGAAGTAAAAGTGGGTGCCAACCTGGAACCGAGTGTCAAGGAGCGCTTAGTGCAGCCGTTGAACGAGTATGTTGAAATCTTCTCCTGGTCTTATGAAGACATGCCGGGGTCAGACACAGATATCGTGGTTCACCATCTCCCTACAAGAGAAGACTGTCCACCGATCAAGCAAAAGGTTCGTCGAATGAGGCCTGACATGTCTGAAAAGATTAAGGCTGAAGTAATGAAGCAATTCAACGCTGGCTTTCTGGCTATTACAACCTATCCACAATGGGTTGCTAACATTGTGCCCGTACCCAAAAAGGACGGCAAGGTCAGAATGTGTGTGGACTATCGGGATTTAAACAAGGCCAGTCTTAAAGACGATTTTCCACTACCGCATATCGACATCTTGGTTGACAACACAGCTCAACACAAGGTTTTTTCCTTCATGGACGGATTCTCGGGCTACAACCAGATTAAAATGGCCCCCGAGGACATGGAGAAAACTACCTTTGTCACGCAATGGGGTACTTTCTGCTACAAGGTGATGCCGTTCGGACTGAAGAACGCATGGGCAACTTACCAACGCGCCATGGTAGCTTTGTTTCATGATATGATACATCATGAGATCGAAGTTTACGTGGACGACATGATAGCTCGATCACAGACAGAAGAAGAACACCTTAATCATTTACAAAAGATGTTTTCCAGGTTGAAGGAGTATAAGCTCAGACTGAATCCAAGCAAGTGCAATTTTGGAGTTAGATCTGGTAAACTTCTGGGATTTATTGTCAGCAACAAGGGCATTGCGGTTGATCCAGCTAAAGTAAAATCTATACAAGAAATGCCTGCCCCCCGTAGTGAAAAGGAGGTTAGAGGATTATTGGGACGCTTGAACTATATTGCGAGGTTCATCTCTCACCTGACATCTACCTACGAGCCAATTTTCAAACTGTTGAAGAAAGATCAGGTAGTTGAATGGAACGATGATTGTCAAGTTGCTTTTGATAAGATCAAGGAGTACTTACTAGAACCTCCTATTCTGATGCCACCCGTCAAAGGAAGGTCGTTGATCATGTATCTAACCGTTTTGGACAACTCAATGGGGTGCGTACTGGGCCAACATAACGAGTCTGGCCGAAAAGAGCATGCCATTTATTACCTTAGCAAAAAGTTTACCGACTGTGAGACTCGCTACTCACTGCTCGAGAAAACTTGCTGCGCTTTGGTATGGGTTGCTCGCTGGCTAAGGCAGTATATGTTGACTCATACCACTTTGCTGATTTCCAAGATGGATCCGATCAAGTATATCTTCGAGAAGCCGACTTTATCTGGAAGAATTGCTAGATGGCAGATGATCCTGACTGAGTATGACATCCAGTATACTACCCAAAAAGCTATAAAAGGGAGTGTACTAGCTGACCATCTAGCTCATCAAGCCGTCGAAGATTATCAATCTATGAGATTCGACTTCCCTGACGAGGACATCATGACTTTGGACAACATCGAAGGTAACAGACCATATGACAGACCTGAACAAGGATCCCGATGGACCCTGTACTTTGATGGTGCTTCAAATGCACTTGGAAATGGTATCGGTGCAGTACTCATTTCTCCAGAAGGTTTCCATACACCCTTCACTGCCCGACTTTGTTTCAGTTGTACCAACAACATGGCCGAATATGAAGCTTGCGTCTTTGGTCTCAAGGCTGCTATAGACCTGGGGATCAAATCTTTGGTCGTATTTGGGGACTCGACTTTGGTTATCATTCAAGTTAAAGGAGAGTGGGACACCAAACATCCTAATCTTATCCCATACAAAGAACATGTCCTGACATTGTTGCCTCATTTCGAGCAGATAACTTTCGAACATTTCCCGCGAGAAGAGAATCAGCTAGAAGATGCTCTGGCTACAATGTCTTCCATGTTTAAACTCAACTGGGATAACGAGGCTCCCCAAATTACCATCGAGCGAATGGACGAACCTGCGCACTATCAGGAGATTAATACCGGAGAAGTAGTGGAACAACCCTGGTTTCATGAAATCAAAAGGTATCTCCAGACTAGAGAATACCCCGAAGGAGCTTCCGTCAATGACAAAAAGTTCTTAAGGAGATTTGCTTCCAAGTTCTTCCTAAGCAATGACATCCTTTATAAACCCAGCCATGATTGTGTTTTACTCCGATGCATGGACAAAGCTGAAGCAGAGTTGATCATGACTGAGATACACAGTGGCACATTTTGCACCCACTTGAGCGGACATACAATGGCAAAGAAGATTCTAAGGGCAAGCTACTACTGGTCTACCATGGAAGCTGATTGTCATCAACATTCCCGTACCTGTCACAAATGCCAAGTCTACGCCGACAAGGTACATATTCCTCTTGTTCCTCTCAACGTTCTGACAGCTCCTTGGCCATTCGCAATGTGGGGCATTGACATGATTGGAGAGATCAAGCCCACGACATCCAATGGACATCGCTTCATCCTGGTGGCTATTGATTACTTCACCAAATGGGTCGAAGCAGCTTCCTATGCCTCAGTTACAAAGAATGTGGTTGCCCGCTTCATCAAGCAGAATCTCATATGCCGGTATGGTATCCCCGACAGGATTAACACAGACAACAGTACAAATTTGAACAATACTATGATCACCGCTCTATGCGAACAGTTCAAGATTTATCATCACAATTCATCTCCCTATCGATCGAAGATGAACGGTGATGTTGAAGCCGCGAACAAAAATATCAAGAAGATCATTCAAAAGATGACAGTCACCTATAAAGATTGGCATGAGATGTTACCGTTTGCTCTGCATGGATATCGTACCACGACACATACTTCAACAGGGGCAACCCAATTTTCTTTAGTATATGGCATGGAGGTTGTTTTGCCTATGGAAGTTCAGATTCCTTCTTTAAGGATTATGAAGGACGCCGGTTTGAGTGAAGATGATTGGATTCAGACCCGGCTTGATCAACTCAATTTGATCGACGAGAAACGACTTACTGCTGTTTGTCATGGTCAGGCGTATAAAAAACGCATGATCAAGGCTTTCAACAAGAAAGTAAGGCGCCAAGTATATCAAGTCGGAGATCTTGTAATCAAGCGGATCATACTACCGCAAAGTGATCCCAGGGGCAAGTTGAATCCTACTTACGAAGGACCATTTGTAATCAAGAGCATCTTTTCTGGTGGGGCAATGATTCTGACCACCATGGACGGCGATGACTTTCCACACCCTGCGAACGCAGACATAGTCAAAAGATACTACGCATAAAATGACCCGACAAGTTGAAAACCCGAAAGGGCGACTTGGGCAAAAATGGACATCCCGGTGAACCGAAAACCCGAAAGGGAGGTTCAGGAAAAAATTAGGGATAAAACAAAAAAATCTGTACACCCGGCAAGTTGAAAACCCGAAAGGGCGACTTGGGCAAAAAAGAGTTTCCCGGTGGATCGAAAACCCGAAAGGGCAGTCCAGGAAAAAGTTAGGGAATTAAAGCGTATGACTATGTCTCGTCGGATCACTTTAAGGACAATATCTTCACCAAACAAGCTCCAAGCTTCTGATCAATCCAGTCACCGACGGACGAAGCAGCGAATGGACAAGATATTCAGAGTTGTGAAAGCTATAGCAGAATGGGAATCCCATGGAATTGTTACACATAACTATCTTTCTTTTGTATAAATTTTTTTATTTTTTATTTTTACGACAACATTCTCTTACTAGGGTGTCTGTCTCCTTTGTACAAAGATACTCACGAAAGTTAAATACAAAGATACTTCAAAGTACAGAAATTTGCTTCCCTTTCTTTTCTTTTTACACTTATGTTTTATTTGAAAACGTCCAATGTTTCATTAAATAGGAATATGCATTCGAATATAATCACTGCTTACAAATAAAACGAAATTGAAAAAGGGTAATTACTGATAGGTTGAAGGTGTAGGAAGATATCTTTGTGCCATTCCAGAAGGAATCCCCTACGATACATCATTCAGATCCTCAACAAAGCTGAAACTTTGGAGTATTTCCCTAACGGAGTTAAACTTCAAGATCCCCAGTAAAGCCAGTTTAATCTAAACTGTATTCCCCAGTGGAGCCAGAGTATCTCCCCCACAATTTATATCCCAGCAAGATCGAAGATTCTTGGTCCCATTTCTCCAAGGCTTCAATTTCCCAGAAGAGATTTTCCGAGTTTCCCCAATATCCCAGGAAATTCAACAAGGATTTCTCATCTTAAACAATCAAAGTTTTTGGAATCCCCAGCTTCGGTCGAAGATTCATATTCCTCGGCAGCAGTCAAAGATGTCATTATCTCCAGCTATCCAGGATTTATCTTCCTTAGTAAGACAGCTATTCATATTACATGCATAACCATTACATCCATATATCATAAACATGGATTACAATTCATTGCATCATACATATCATGCAATATAACTTCGTGTTTTAGCTAACACTTTACCCTTTTCAGGATAAGATTAAAAGGCTATTGTTAACAATTATTCAGATAAAGTATGGATACACCCCAGACACGACGGCCATTCTATTACTCATTCAGAACTTCAAGTCAAAATACAGTATGGATACATCCCAAACGCGGTGGTCATTCTACTACTCATTCAGAATTCAGTAATCATATACAAACTAGATACGCTCCAGACACGGCAACCATTCTATCTCTCATTTAGATTCAACTATCAACTACAGGTTCAGATACGCTCCAGACACAGATTCCATTTTGGCTCTTACATCAGTAGTTTGACTCTCCCCAATGCAGTCGCCACAAAAATCATTATGTCACTTATTCAGATCCCTGATACAATACAGATACACCTGAGACACGGCGATCATTCTACTACTCATACAGGTCTTAACTTCATATACAGTCCAGATACGCTCCAGACATGGTTGCCATTCTGTCACTCATTCAGAGTTTAACCCCAGCACACAGTTGCTCCATACACAGATATTTTCCTGTTACCCAGATACAATACAAATACACTCCAGACACGGAAGTCATTCTGATGTTCATTCAAAGTTCAAATACAATTACAGCTCAGATACGCTCCAGACACGGATGCCATTCTTTTGTTCATACAGACCCAGTCTCCAGATACAGTTTAAATGCATTCCAGACGCGGATACCATTTTGATGCTCATTCTCCTGACCTACAACATTACAGTTCAACAAAACACTCTTGGATGGCATCTTTAATCCAATCTCCAGCAAGATTCTACCATCTCCAAATGGCATCTTTAAGCCCATTTCCTCAACAATATTTTGGCGAGTGCAAATTTACGGGCACTCTAGTGTCCAATCTTCTTTTACCTTCGAGTCGCGAAAGGCAAAGCTTGCCAATCTAACTCTTCAGGTTCAAGAAGATTGAACAGGGGCAACTGTTGTACCCCAAAATTTTCCCTCTCCTTTTTATCAACATTTCTCATCACAAGGCCCTTGGAAATCAAGATCAAGCTAGGGTTTGCTCAGCTCAAGACACATCCTTGCACTGTTGACCTAAATTAGGGTTTGAATTTGCACAGGGATGTTTTGACCTACAATGCCCAAATTGACTTTCATACTTCATTTTGGACTCACAAGTTTGTCCATAGCAAGTTTCAAGCCTTGAATCAAATTTTTGCCCAATCAATTGGGCAGTTGACCTAGAAATCAGTTGTATTGGGAAAAAGTCAACTGTGGCCAATTGACAGTCAAACCTCATGAATTTTGACCCACATCAACATTATGAACTCATGTGAACCATTTGATCAATTTTGGATCACAATTCCACAAGAAATTTGATCAGATCACCAAAAGGGCAAAATGGTCATTTTTAGGGTTTTGACTGTGCAAAGGCAATTTTTGACTGTTTGACCTAGAAAATGGCAAATCAAGCTCAAACATGGACTAAAGGACTCAATGACATCATCTTGACCCATTCAACAAGTTCAAAAGATCTCAAATGCATAGGATTGACAGATGAATTTTTCAGTCAACTGATCAAAATTTAACTGTATACTGAAAAGTCAAACTTTGACTTTTTGGTCAAAATCAAGTGCCAAGGGTAATTTTTCATCAAGACATGCCAAATTATGAAAATTTTTCATCAAGAAACCCAAAAATGCAAATTAGGGTTTAAAATGGAAAAATTTCATAACTTTGAAATTTTCTAAGTTATGAAATTTTCTTATTATTTCCTAACTTTGTCCCACTTTTTCACCAGGATGCAAATGGATTCAAACAAAACTTGCAACATGAAAGTTATAGTCCATCACAAATTCTACAACTTTGATTAACAAAGTTTTCTCAAAAGAATCTTTTATATCAAGTTATGATTTTTGGAACAAGGGTATCTAAAACTTTTAACTTAGAGAAAATTTGCCCTAATCTAGGCAGGATTTGGACCCATCTTCTTGGCCACTTTTCACATAGTTCCACTTGGAATTTCAAGTTGCATTGCAAAGATGGATTATAGTACATGTTCCAAACTTTCCAAATTGTCAAAGAACTCCTCAAACACCCTTGTGGTTAGAGAGAATCAAATGCTTGAAGTTGGCAAAAACTCACTTTTATCCATGGCCAATACATGTTCATAACAACTTGCAATTCTGATCTAGCTAGCTTGGTTTGACATTACAGGCCTCAAAACCAATTTGTACTCCTTAATTTAATGCATATCCATTGAGTTAAGGTATTGCCTTGGTCATTAGGGCATTATACACTAGTTTAAGCCTTAAAAGGAAAAAGCAATAATGCCATTTTTGCCTAAACTTCACTTTATGTCAAAACCAAATCCTTGAGGCATGGGGCCAGATCTTTCAGGCAAGATCAAGTCCACTAATTCCAGTAACCAAGAGAAAAAGGTGTAGCATGATTTAGGGCTTGTGCAGGCCTGCATTGGGAGGACACATACTCTTGCTTGAAAAAGAAGAAAAGTGGCCAAACATAAACAATATCTCATATCTGTTAGCACAAGCTTACACAAACATATTAGACAAGTTCCATACCTCCCAACAAGCCTAAAACACGACCCTTTCATCACTCAACCTCCTCATACTCAGAACCACTGTTTTTCTGCAAAACAGGGCAGGTTCTGCATTTTGCAAGCCACAATAAAATTCCATCGTGCGTTTTGTCCAAAGATAGTTCAAACACCTTCCAATCAACTCACCTGAACTATCCCAGGCCCCCATTGCAAGCTGTAACACCTCTAACACACTTTGCCATTTTTTCATTTCAAAGCTCCGCAGGTTAAGTTCTACAACACGATTCAAATTGTTTCAAAGCAAGCCAAGCATTGGAGAAAAGCTTCCTTGGACCTCAAGCAAGCTCAAGAGAAGCTCAAACACCATTGAAGGTTGCTGCATTGTCCAGCTCGAAGTCAACTGAAATAGGTATTTCATGGACTTCTATCTCCCTATTTAGGAATGATTAGGCTTAGGTTTGTGAATGAAATATGTTGTACTCATAGCCCTGAAGCCATACATATGCTTAGTTTTCATTTACATTAATCGTGCTGAGAGAATTTCACTCATGAACTTTCTGAAAAAACTAGGTTAGAAATTAGGGCCTGAGAAATTCTCTCTGGTCTTTGAGAGTTAATCCAAGTTTTTTATATGGTTGAATTCGTTGTTTAATTCTCTATAATGTTCATGTTATGAGTTTTGTCAAAAAATAAAAGAATCAGGAGTTAGCCATTGATGCACAGAAGCGCGTGTTTTGTGAACAAGATGAAGAAGAAGAAGTCTGGATGGGCTGGGCCTGTTTGTTTTCACTTCTAACACCCCTATTTTCTGTTTACATCCCCCTGACCCATTTATTTAAATATTTATCATTTTTACATTTTTATTTTTTATTCTGACTTTATTATTTTTTGTCTAAATATAAAAAATGCCAAAAATAATTTTCTATATTTTTTCATATTTATTTGATATTTATTTTATTTTATTAAGTATACATATGTAAATAAACTATTTTCTTTTTTAAACAAAACTAAAAAATAATACAAAAAATTTACTTATTTTCATTTATTATCTTTATTTATATTTGAAAACATTTTCTTGAAAATATTCATTTTTTTTGTAAATAATTAATTTTTATTTTTTATGTTTAATATATATATATATATATATATATATATATATATATATATATATATATATATATATATATATATATATATATATATATATATATATATATATATATATATATATATATATATATATATATATATATATATATATATATATATATATATATATATATATATATATATATATATATATATATATATATATATATATATATATATATATACATACATTTTTATTAGATAATTAGGTAAAAAATACAATAATACCACATTTTCATTTTTATTAATATTGTGTATTAAAAATATCATTTTTTATAATATACTTTTATTTTTTTATATAAATTGGTTTATTTATTGTATATAACTAATACATAATATTATTTATTAAGAATTAGGGTTTCTTGTCCTAAAATAGAAAAATAATTAAAATTGATCCCTTTTTTATTTTATTTACATTTCACATTGAAAAAAAAAAACTTTTTTGTAAACATAAAAATCATTTTGTGCATAATACCTTTTATTTGACATTTATTTATTGTATTGTATTCAATTGTTGTACATTTAAATATTGCCTATACATTCGATATGGTTGTAATAACTTAGAATTTATTTTCTTGTCAAAAACTCCAAATTCAAATTTGTACCCCCTCCCTATATCATGTTGTAATAGTGTAGTATTTAAATTCTCGCACATTTAAAAGCTTTCAATTATGCCATGTTTAGACCTAGGGTTTGTATGCAATTAAAATCAACAATTAGTTTGACCTAATCCAAGATAAATATGCATGAAAAACAAACACAATGCACACTTGCACGCCTAGGGTTACAATCCACTTGTTCCCTTCAAAAATGGGCCATGGTTGCATGTCAAGTACTTCGGCAAAACAAAAACAAAACAAAAGATCATAGTCCCTCGATGATGCTATCTAAGTTGCCTAAACAAAAAGATCAAGTCCCTCAAGAAAATTGCCAAAGATACTTGACACTATTGCTATCATGGTCTATACGATGACCCGCGCTTGTCCCGTTAACATCCTAATACAAGGTTGTCCACCAAATACAATGGTGAAACAACACTGTTAAAAGGGCTAAAAACATAAGAAAGATCTTTGAGTAAAATAGGGTAGATACCTCCTAGTTACTTGATCAAAAGCTTGCAAAAACATCCTTGCTACTTTCAAAACACACTTCACAACACAATTTCAAAACCCTACTTTCAAACATTGAAAATTTTTCAAAAGAAAAAAACACCTTTGTATACATTCAAACAAGAATCATTACAAAGGTTGCCACAACGATGGCCTCTTTTCAAAATATCTTTCAAAATCACACACAAAGCACCATTTCAAACAATTGAAAATGCAAAGCAAGTGATCTAAGAAAGTAACTAAGAGCCCATGGATAACCATGGATAGAAAGGGTACTAATACCTTCCCTTTCTATAATCTACTCCCCGAACCCAAGAAAACATCTCAAAGGTCTTTCCTGTGCTTTTTGGCCTTTCCTTAGGATAAAATAAAAAGTCGGTGGCGACTCTTGCTAAACCGAAACATTTGCGAACACAAATGCAAAATCCCAAGTCAGTTCTCCCACCGTATCACACCCAGCCTTATGAATCCAAGGGCGAGCCAGCATGAAAGAATATGATGGCCGGATATCCATCACATAGAAAGTAGATGCAAAAGTTTGAGAGCCAACTTTAACCGGGACGTCCACCTCTCCCCGTGCACCATCCTTTTTAACCCGTCGAAAGCCCTGACCACAATATTGCATGGCTTTAAAATCAAACCTTCACAATCCAGACGACCTAATGCTTTCTTTGGCAAAACATTCAAAGAGGAACCGGTGTCCACTAGTATATGGGCCATAGTAGTGCCCCTGCACTCGATCGAGACGTGCAAAGCGTCATCATGATTTCTTCCTTTAGCAGTCAGATCTGCATCTAAGAAACCCAACCCGTTGTCGGCAGTCAAACTAGCTACACAATCTTTGAATTAATCGCCAGAAGTTTCCTGCGGCACATGTGCAGTTTTGAGGAAAGTGATTAAAGCCTTTGCATGGGCTTCAGAACATAATAACAAGGACAACATAGATATTTTTGACGGAGTATTCCCCAGTTGCTCGACTACGTTGTAGTCACTCTTCTTAATTATCTTCAGAGTTTCCTCTATCTCCTGCTTAGAGGTTTCTACAATGATCTTTTTAGGTGCCTCCGTCCGGGCAGGCTCACCTATGATTTCTTTGCCCCGAGTGCCAGATGGCTCAGCGACATGGGTGATAACTGGAATAGGTACCGGGATAGTAGATGATGTACTAGCAGATGGAATAACAACAGGTTTGTGAACAGCCGAAGGGGAAATCTCGGGAGAAAAGAGTCTTCCACTTTTGGTGACCTTGCTAGCTCCGACAATATTGCTAATGTCAGCTTCCTCACTTTTAAAGTCTTGTTTAACCCCGTGGTAATACACATCAGCACCGTAGTGCCAGGGGACTGCCTTATGCGAAGTGTATGGGATAGGACCAGGGACAGTAATTATTAACGGAGCAACTTTTGAGATGGATGTAATCCTAACAGGATTTCTCGAGGAATACTTGGAAGGATTAGCGAATATGGTTATGATGGCAACATCTTGAATCAGAACCGACAGAATCATAATTTTCTCGAACAGGATCTCTTTGTTATCCATCAGGAGCTGAACACCTGACTTCAATAAATGGAAACCAGCAGGCAGAATTGAACACATGTGGCAACTTTCGCCATAGCCCATAAATAAACCGGCCAACAATAGATTCTTCTTAACTGTCATAAAAGGAGTAGAGATTTCTTCCATGGAGGTCACAAATAAATCATCGTCCACAGCATTCACTCCATGACCATGTTTGGGCATGGGGGCTGTTGTACCCCAAAATTTGCCCTCCTCTTTTTCCACCAAGAACTCACAGCCTCGGGCGTTTCCTGATTTTTCAGATTGGCGTAAGAATCAGTCAAACAGACTTTTCTTATCAGTTAGACAAAATTAGGGTTTTCATTGATTTTTAAAGCAGTTCAGGCAGATTGCTAAGGTTTGGTTGAGTTGGCTCAGGTTTTGATCAGACAGGCGATTCTCTGACATTTAATCAAGAATCAGGGTTTTTGTGCGCATATTTCTCAGAAAGAATTAATTTTACAGTTCTTTTCAGTTTACTCTGAGATTTGGATTGAGGCATTTGAATCAAGAACTTGCAGGTTGTTGTTTAATCAGTAAAGGCTAAGGCATTTGATTTGAGATGAGATAAAGGTCGAGGTACTTAAATTAAGAATCTGCAGTGATTGATTTGATCAGTAAAAGGATAAGTATCTGGATGTTGGTTTGATTAACTCTGCATTGTTTAATTGGAGCGCCGGGTTTATTTTTGATTAACCACAATGTTCATTAATTTTTTATTTATTCTAAGTTAGGATAATTGGGATTTATTTCCATTTTATTATAAGTTAAGAATTTATAAATAATTAAATAGACAGCAGAAAGAAGAATTAACTAACAAAAAGGATTTCATTCATCTTTAATTGTTTTGTTACAAGTTATTATTTGAACAAACTGTAAATTTATTTATATCTTTGATTACAATAATAATAGTACAAATAATTGAAATGAAATAAAACTATCCTAAATATTCCTAAGTCTTCAAATCTTCAGTTTCTACTGCTACTCCTCTCCATTTGATTTTTTATCTGCAAAAAGAAAAGAAGAAGTCAAAAGCAAATAAAATTAAAAGACAGACAGATAAAAATTAAAGTCATCATTAAAAGCAACTGGCCGGAATCAGTTTGCCCTCTCTACAAATCACGAGATTTCTCCCGGTTCACAAATAGGGATGAAAGATGCTTGCAAAAGAAAAAGACATGAAATGCACAAAAGTTGTAATTGCACAAATTCAAATTTGTCAAACATATTGCATTTTACCCATTTCAAAAATTCCTAACAGCATGTACAAGTCTAAATGCAAACTGAACTGAATTGCCTAACTACAAAGTTCCAATTTCAAACTTTCCACAAGCTGCCAAAGAGCTATCAAAAGGCTATTCAAAACAAGTACAAAATGCTGTCACAAAGAAGCAGAAAATATGGAAAAAGAGATAAGAGTTATGCAGAGGAAAGCAGCTATTGCAAGCAAAGATTCAATATCATCATTTTCGGGCCAGTGCTTTTTCAGTAAAAGGACAGATTTTAAACAATATTTTATGCTTTAATTTGTACTGGAGAGAGAGAAAAGAAAAAAAGAAAGGAGGCTTACAGGCTTAGGCTTGAAGAAAGAAATATATAAAATAAACTGTAATAACACAGTACAAAGAGAGGGCATGTTACATAACCAAAAAAAACACAAACTCAGAAAGAACATATAGAGCTGCCTCCAAAACCTCAAAAGGATTTCAAACAAAAGCTTTGAACCTGCTTCAACAGCAAGCCAAAGCCCAGATCTGTCCAGCCTAAAACCTGTGTCACAACCTCCATACAAACCTGCATAAACCAGTAAAGCTCTCAACCTTTTCAAAAACCTGCATTAACCTTCAAAGACCCAAATCATTCAAGACAAAAAACTTGCATAAGCCTTTCAGACCACAAGCCTTAAAGCAAAGCCCTGTTAAGCCTGTCAAGCCATCAAGCTGCTCAGACTTAGTAACAAAACCATGTCAAAAATTCAAAATCCCCAAGCTTAACCTGTGTCAAGTCTTAGACAGAAGCCTCTCCAAAAACCAACACAAGCCAAAACCTGTGGCCTATAACAAAGCCTTACCTGATTCAAACCCTCAACCTTTTCAAAACCTGCTAAAGCCTAAAGCTTCAAAGGCCTGTAACCATTCAAAGCTCCTAGCCTAAAAAGCCAAAAGCCCTTAAACAATACAAACTGTCAAGCCCCAAACTGAAGCAACGAAAGCCCTCAGAACTGTAATTCATCACTGGGAAGAAATCATCAAAGCATCTCAGCAAGCCCACAAGAAGAGGAGAAAAAGGAAACTCAAGCATACAAGGCCATAACCAACATCAACAAATATCTCAGCATATCAGCATACCAAATATCCAAGCATACGAGGAAACAGAAGCAATCAAAAGGGACGAGGAAAATAAGCAATCAAAGGCACCAAGCTAGCATACGAGGCAAAGAGACAGAAAAGGAAAAAGTGATTATACAAGGTTTTCAGAAGTTCATCATGAAACCCTAAAGAAGCAATACAAAAGTACCAAGAATTCCAAAGCGCACGTCATCACCAAGCCTCCGCCTTGGCCGCCTGAGCGCCTCCACGTCCACCATCCTCCTGCAACGAAGGTAGTATCTTTTCTCCTCTTTCCTTTAACGCTCCTCAAAAAGAATAAACAAACAACGACATAAACAAAATCAGAACATAAAAATCAAAACGTGCATGACAACCTCAAAAAATGCGCTGAGATAAAGTGTTACCTTGTGTAAACCATCGCTTGAGCGATCCGTGGATGGAGAAGGAGGTGACGATGGCGCTGGTGGCTAGGCAAGGAAGGACTTTGTTCTGGATGCTTGGCTCAAGAGATGAAGAAGAGGATAGAAACGAAGAAGAGCGCCGCGCCTCTGTATACACCAAACCCTAATCCTCTTTCTGAAACAAAAATCAATTAACCCTAAAACAATTGTTCAGAGCCTTGGGCCTTGCCCTTTTCATGCCTAAGCCCATTTCCAATTCCACGCATACCCCTCAAATTTGGAATGCACCCCCTTACTGATTACCACTTCAAACCTTGTTTGGGCCATGAATTTCCATTGAGCCCATTTTCCTTTTTTTAAACTAACATCCTTTTATTTATCATCCCTTTTTTATTTTAAACTAATATATACCATTTTTTGTTTATAAATAAATGATACACTAAACTTTTTTTTTCTCTTTTACCTTTATTAGCATAATTAAAAGCATATAATATTTTATCAATAAATACGTAGGAAAATAGATTTTCTTTTATTTTCTTTTAGATTAAACGTTTATTCATATGTAAATACATAAAACATTAATTTCTTAAAATCATTTTATTTTCTTTGATTAAATCCTTAGTTTTGTACATAAAAACACTAAATACAAATACACTAACATTAATACATAATACATAGAACTTAAAACATTTTCTTCTTCTTAATCTTAAAACTTTTTTTAAAAATGTTTGTACATAATTACATCAATACATAATTTTTCTTTAAGTTAAATACTTTTCTTTTCTTGAAATATTTTGTTTTGTACATATTAACAAAATACGAGAATACAAAATTGAATAAACAAAACACTTAATTTTTCATTAAGTTCACATCTCAACTTATAAATAAATCATACACTAACACATTTACAATACACATTTGATTATCTTTATACATTGACACATGTACATTTGCTTTATTCTTATACCTTGATATACATTAAATTTTTACATTTGATTGCAATTCGATTTGGTTGTAATTATTTGGACACTACTCTCCTTAAAGTCTCATCCCCATTTGTAAATTTGTACCCCCACTCCCGGATACTTATTTGTAATAGCGTAGACTTTAAATTCTCGCAATTTATCACTTTCAAATATACCATGGTTAGACCTAGGGTTTGCATGTACATAAAATCAAATGCTAGATAACCTAATACAAAGACAAAATGCATGAAATCAATACATAATCACACATACACCCCTAGGGTAATCCCGCTTGTTGCCTTCCAAAATGGGCCATGCTTGCACGTCGAGTTTCTTTGGCAAAACAAAACAATTCAAATGATCATAGTCCCTCGATGACGCTTTCGAAAGTTCCCTATCAAAATGATCATAGTCCCTTCAAGCAAATTGCCAAAGACACTTGGCACCATTGCATTCATGGTCCATACGATGACCCGCGCCTGTCCCGTTGAACATCCTAAACGCAAGATTGTCTACCAAATACAATGGTGGAACAAAATTGTTAAAAGGGTTAAAACATGAGAAAAACCTTTGAGTACAATAGGGGTAGACAACTCTTAGTTACTTGAACAAACTTGCAAAAACACTTGCCCACTTTTCAAACCATAAAGACTTTCAAAACAAACTTCCAGAAACATTTGAAACATCTTTTCGAAAAGATGCACACCTTCGTATATACTCAAACACGAGTCATTACAATGGTTGCCGAAACAAAGGCGTCTATTTCAAAACATTTTTCAAAACACACACACACACACACCATTTCAAAGCAAATTAAAAATCAAAGGCAAGTTGATCTAAAACCAAGTAACTAAGATCCCATGGATAACCATGGATGAAAAGGGTTCTAATACCTTCCCTTTTCATAATCTACCCCCCGAACCCACGAAACATCTCAAAAGGTTTTTCCTGTACTTTTTAACCTTTCCTTTAGGATAAAATAAAAAGTCGGTGGCGACTCTTGCTAAACCGAACAAGTGCGAATACAAACGCAAAACTCAAGTCAGTTCTCCCACCGTATCACCAGGGGCAGTTATGACATTGGGCTTCTCCGGAGCGTTAAACTCAATCTCTTTGGCTTCGATTAAATCTTGCACCTTATTCTTCAAAGCCTAACAATTGTTTGTATCATGACCTGGGCTATCGGAGTGATAGGCGCAGCAGGCGTTCGGGTTATATAGCGGAGATGTGGTGCTGGGATTCTTCGGGGCTTCCCTCAGAGTTACCAGGTTGGTCTTCAATAATTGTGGTAGAATTTGAGACAAGGTCATATTGAGCCGAGTGTACTGTCTCTGCGGTCTCTTTGGCTCCTCGAGCTGTAGACTACACTAGCTTCTTTCTTATCGGTGAAAGGCTTCTTTACTGCACTTTATGAAGTATCCTTCTGTATCTTACCACTTCGGATACCAGCTTCTACTCTCTCCCCAGTCAAAATCAATTCAGTAAACCCAGATGACAAACTGCTGATCAGATGATTGAAAAATGGACCCGATAGCTTCCCCAGAAACATGTCAACTAACTCCCTATCAAAGAAAGGAGGTTGGACTCTTCCATCCAAATCTCTCCACTTTTGAGGATAGTCCTTAAAACCTTCATTTGCACCCATAGACATACCCTGAAGCTGAGTACGAGTGGGAGCAAGGTTGGCGTTATATTGATACTGCTTGTAAAAAGTAGCAGCAAGGTCCTCCCAATTTCGGACATTGGCTCCTTCCAACTGATAAAACCATTCAAGCTGAGTCTCTGACAGACTATCTTGAAAGAAATGTACCCACAAATTTCTATCAGCAGTGTGGGGTTGAATTTTCCGGACATACGAGCGGAGATGGAGTTTAGGACAGGACACTTCATCGTACTTAGCAAAAACCAGAGCTTTGAACTTATGAGGGATAACCACTCCTGATACCAATCCCAGCTCTTCGAAATCCAGACCAGGGATCCTCTGAATCTCCATAGCACTCAGACGGTCTTCTAGTTGTTTGTACCTATAGTCAGCAGGAGGATATTGCTCCTCATCATAATCAGTGTCATTATCAGAAACGACAGGACTGGGGCCCTTTTCTTCTTCTTGGTTCTCCTCTTCCTTGGATAAAAGGGACAGATCAACTTGCTGTTTCAGCCTATCCCCAAACCTTTTACCCATACTCAGAAGAACGACCTTCTTCTTCTTCTTCTTCTTCTTCTCTTTCTCTTTTTCTTTCAGGATGAGAGCTTTCAAATCCTCTTGCCCTTTAGCCAAGCTTAAGAACATCTCTTGGAACTGGGCATTTTGTGCCTGAAGATCTTTGATAGCTTGATCAGAAGACATAACTGCTGAAATAAACAGCGAAGAAGATGAGAAACCTGTGATAGTACCTGTAATGGTGTGCATGATAATGGGATGCGTATGTAATGATTTCAAAGACTTTGGGAGATTTAAATTTGTAAAACAAAAATAAAACAAACTTTATTAGGTTAACTTGTAAAAATGTTTAACAATGCCTTTGAGGCGTTACAAAAGAAATAAGCGGAAAACAAATCTAAACTAGAAAAAGCAAAATCAGAAATCTTCATTCTCGAATTGCCTGGAAAGCTTCAGGATCTTCCTTTCTTGCTCATGGTACTTTTCCCGGTAGGTATCTCTCCTCCTTCAGCTGAATCCAAGATCTCATCAATGCCCCAAGATCAGTGGGCATGTAGGGATGAAGGACTGTATAAGGAATGCCATCTTCATTGGTAGGCTCCACAATCACTGGCAACACAGCTTCATAAGGCATTCCAAGCTTTTGGGCTCGAGCTCGGACCCACTAGAGGTAAGGCTGCATAGGGAGAGAAGTCCTTGGCCCTAGCTCTTAAGGGTCAGATTTGTTCACCATACCCTAGGCTCGTATAAACCTCTGGCGATGCTCGTCAACGTCCTCCTTGTAGTCAAAGGCAATATCTGTAAGAAGTAGCTCATCAGGACCGTCTCTCCGAGCACGACCAAACTGTCGTAAAGTTAGGCAGGGATTGTAGGTTATACCCCCTCTGATTCCAAGCAAAGGGACATTAGGGTATTCCCCATAACGATCAATGACGGCAATGCTTTCCATAGCCTTGGAACTCCAAAGAATGTCTGTATGGGCAAGGGACATTATCCTGTAAGACCATCCTAAACCTTCTTCATTCTTCAACACAGACTTGGGGAGGTGCGAAATAAACCACCTCGCCAGCAAAGGCGTATAACACATGAGAGTCCCTCTTCTTTGCACAGTACGAGTGTAGAGGGTATGTAAGACATCACCCAGAAGAGTAGGCACAGGATTGCGAGACATGAAGATCTTAACCGCATTCACATCCACAAAAGAATCCAGATTTAGGAAGAGAACCAAACCGTAGATAAGGAGAGCCAAGATGTCTTCGAAAGCCTGGAAATCCAAGCTGTCCCAGAATAGCTGAGCTCGATCCATCAGAAACTTGGCTAAGAAACCTTCAACCCCTCTTCGCGTCTCCTAATTAGATACTACATTAGCCCATTTCAGATGTAAAGTTAAAGCAATGTCTTCTGGTCTAGGAGTCTCTTCCAAACCTGTGAAGGGCATCTGCTCAAGGATTGATATGCCCAATAAGTGATAAAACTCCTCCGAAGTGGGAACTAACTGATAATCTGGGAAATGAAGCAATGATGCACATGATCGAAGAACGGGAAAAGCACACTCATCATCTGCTCATCAAACTTTGAGGTAACCAAGCTAAGAAGCGGACCATGTCTCTGAATGAAGGAAGAAGTCTCAGAAACTTTTGAGGCTAACTCTTTGAGTCGAGCAGGTATTTGTACAAAGTTAACTCGGATGGTATTTCTGCGCATGGAAGCCATAATCTTCAAAACAAGACAAAGATAAATCCCCTCGGTCTTTGAAATGGTTAGTGTAATGAAGTATGCATGCTATGTTATGATGCATGATGTCATGGTAAAACAAACAACAGGTATAGAAAATAACAGATATGGCAAAGGCAAACAAGTCACACAAAAGCCCTTAAGTTTAAGGCTTGGATGAGGTCTAAGTACTACTCTCTTGAAGTTCAGTTGGTTTCAATCTGTCCTAGCAATAGTAACCGGGTTCTAGAGGTTCTCAATATCACTGACCATCCTCCATCGGTCATGGTTTCAGCTCACGCAATATTTTCTTACGGCGGGAACTATCTCGAGAGTATGGTATCAATGAGTGTAGCATCGAGTATCAACCAGTTCCCAGCTTTACACCGAGACTGACTATCTCACTACTTCCTAGTGGCCAAGTTGGTCAATTACAGGTTCTAAGGTCAGTTGATGCTTAACGACACACATAGCAGCCCCGTATTCTCCACAAGGGATACCGGTACCAAACAATGTGCCACATCAAAGTAGCTACTGCTTCGACCGTATCGGTCTACGCTGTACAGTTCCCTCACAGTTTATTGCTACTTACCTAAAAGGTGTTCCCCAGATCCGGGTTAGAATCTATAGTAACTCCCAATACAAAACCTTTTAACATTAAAGCAACCAAAACAAACAAGAGAAGAAAATAAGATGAACTAATCCTAAGGTATACCCCACTTATTAATACCCAGCAGAGTCGTCAGTTCTGTGATACGGTGGCAGAACCCGATAGTTTTAGGAAAATGCTGGTTTGCGTTTTGCATTTGTGTTCACAAAATGTCGCGGTACGCAAGAGTCGCCACCGACTTTTATTTTATCCAACTGGAAAGGAAAAAAGCACAGAAAAATTCCTTTTTTGAGATTTTGAGTACGGGGGTAGATTATAGAAAGGGAAGGTATTGGCACCCTTTCTATCTGTAGTTTTCTATGGGCTCTTAGGTACTTGCTCATCATTTAAAAATTGCTTCTGTGTTTGTGTGTTTTGAAAAGTTTTTGTTTTACTTCGTTTTAAACCTGGTATCAGTCCTCAAGAGTGTTACAAAATTTTTTTGAAAACTTTGTTTGAAAAGAGTGTAAGTGTGGAAAAGATTATTTTGAGCAAGTACCTACTAGCATCTACCTACTCGAAAAAAGAATGCTTCTATTCTTGTTTCCTTTGGAAAGCGTTATCCCACTATTAAAGAGTGGGTAGCACCATCATTGGAGTTGTAAGGGTCAATTCGAAAGGGACGTACGATCACTAAAGCAATGTTAGGACGTCTTAGTAATAGCCCTAGTGTCTTAAGATCATTTTCGAGGCAACATTTTCGAGGAAACCTTTCCGAGGCATCATTTTTGAGCAGGACATTTGATCTTTGTTTAGACAGAAGGGCGACCACTAGAACACCCTATACTTAATGACCGTTTACCGAAGGCAACCGAAGTGAGAGTATACCCTAGGAGTGCGCATGTGCGAGTGATTTGATTTCAGTTATTATCTTTACACATTTAGGGTTTGTTACTATTTTAAAATTAACATACAGTGTTGTCATGCAATCCTATTATCATACATCTAACAGTTAATATTTACGAGAATTAAAATGCGGAAAATAAAACTACGCTATTACAAGGCTTCTGGGAGGGGGATTAATTACATAGCCAAAAACCCGTAAAACGATAAATAAACGAAAAGTCCTAATTAAACTATTATATCCCATGAGCAGTTACATTAATATTGTAAAAAGGATAAACGCGCGCAATGAGACGAGAACGAGAAAAATTAGGGTTTTGACCCCGTCTAAACCTAATTGAAAGAAAAATCATATTTTTGTGTTTTTGATTATTTTAAGAAAATAAGGTTTTAATTGGATAAATACAAACCTAATTACTAATTAATTTAAATCAAGAAAAATAATTAATTTGACCTATTTTTGTATTTTTTTATTGAGAAAAGAACTAAAAATTAAATCAAGAACAAACCCTAATTTTCTAATTGATTTTAAATTATTTACAAAAAAAGTTAGAATTACCCTAAAATTAAATTTAACTAATTATTAAATTAAATTTCATAAAAATAATACCTAAATCTAAATTTGTGAAATTGATTTTATGATTTTGTAAAAAAAGAATTTAATTTTGTGTTAGAAAATAATTTAAACAAAATAAATAAATAAAAGAAATATAAGAAAAATAAAGAAAATGGGCCTGGTTTTGTAGCAAGAAGGGGGGTGTCAATTGCATTTTCTGTGCCCAAAACTCCTTGGCCCATGTTGACTTTCTAGATCCCATGTTGCAAGCTTGACTAGGCCTATGGTAGACCTCCATGTGATAGGCGTTGGATTTGGCATGCTGGAGATCTGGTTGGCTGGACATTGAGGGTGTATAGTGGTCTCCTTGCATGCATATGCACCTGATGATGTAAAAGAAAATAATATTGACAAATATGGGGACCTGGGGATCGAACCCAGGCCCTTTGTCAATTTCCCTTGTACACTAACCATCCGAGCTAGCGCGCTTTATTGTATATGGAACAACAAATGATTATTATAATGGAAAAACAAAATAACAATTATCAAAACGCGCGAATTTTGAATAGACAAATCAGGGAGTGCCACACCACCCTTCTTTTTACTCTCGTCGTTGGTAAAAGTCCTGACTTTTACCTACAATCATCTGGGCGTAGGTATAAGCCTGTGTTCCTCCAAAATCTTATGCAAGCATCATAAATCAATACCAGTGGTACCAATCAACTCGTTGCAACCTCACGAGAATCATGGTACCACTTTTCATGGCCAATTGTTCCTGCAAGGAAAATCCCTAAAAACGAAACCTAAACCTTAATCATGGCAACTTTCTGTATGGTTAACAAAAATGCAATTAAGTATAATCATTAGCTTGCAAATGTTTCAAGGATTCAAAATATATAAACAAATCATGCTAAGAGTGCCAGGATTATGATATGCGATTCCAAAAAAAACATGGAGGTTGTGGGATACTTACAGCGTGTATCTGGGCACGAAAATGCTTGCTAATGGTTGGGGTAGAGTCCTTGGATGCCAACCAAACGAATGGTATGCTTGGAATGGCTTGAAGAAGCCTGGAATTAAGAAATCAGATTGCAACTTTCCATTGAAATTTTGAGATTTGTTCTTCTCTTTTCACGCCTCTAACTCCCTTGTTTTTGGTCTGCACATGCTCTATATGTACCCTAGAATGAATTAGGTTACAAACTTGCTTCAAATCTTTTTCAATTAAGGTGATTGAATCATGATTTGATCCTTATGCCAATCTTTCCAAATCAAGCCAAATCCAATCTTTTTGTGTCCAAATGAAGCTTGCACGATTTGATTCTCTTCCCAGCTGTATAAGAGACCGAAACATGCACAAAATCTCAAGCTTTGATTAGTTTTGATATTTTCATGATTTTATTTTGATTTAATTTAATTTAATTGAAATAAAAATCAAAATAAATGATAAAAAAAAAAAGACAAGTGGGAAGGATCATGGGTCGTGGATCATGTTACAAACTCAATGCAAGCACAAAAGGTTGGGCCCATTTGACAAAAATTGCAATTTTGGGCACATTTGACTTTTGGCAATTTTGCAAAAAGGGTCAACTTCACCAATGCATAACTCCTTCAATTTTGACCCTAGAGACGTGTTCTTGGATTTTTTAGAAAGCTTAAGATGTTTTCTAAGCAACCCTTTTCTTCTCATCTCAATTTAGTCTTCCATGTTCATGTATGAAGCTTTGACAAAAAAGGTGTTTTTGTTGACTTTTCAAAATGACCTATAATGTCCAAATTTATATCTTCTTGTGAGTGCATATTTTGAACTTGGGAGATGAAGATTAATTGTAGGGGATCACATCCTCTTAAAAATTAGCTTTGTATGGGTCATTTTTGATAAAGTATGAGAAAGTTATGCTTGGTCAAAGTTGAGTTGACTTTTCCTACAAAACCCTAATTTAGCAACTTTTGGGTTTTGATGAATTATGAGCAATCCTTGAGGAATCATGATCAACCCTTGATAAAATTATGAATAATACTTTAAAATGAGGATTTTTACCAAAAATATTGAAGTTTGATTGTATGTAGGACACAGTTGACTTTTGCCCTAGCACAGTCGATTTTCAGGCCTTTGAGCAATTGACTGAGCGAACTTTCTCTGCAAGGCTTGAAACTTGACATGGATGATCTTGAGAACATATTAGGACAATGGTGATAATTTGGGACCCTTTTTGACTCACACATATTGATGCAAATTGAAAACCTAATTTGGGGTTGACTACCTTAGGAGAGAGTTTGTTTGGTCAACCCTTGGACTTCCTTGAGCAATTTGAGGACCTCACTTGAAATGTATTGAGAAAAATGGGAGGGCAAATTTTGGGGTACAACAACATCCCGAGTTTGGTTAGAGGCTCTTTCCATTGTCGTATTCTTGATCAATTGTCTTCCTTCTATGGTTATTAATTTTTATTCTCCCTTGTTTCGTCTTTTTAAAACTCATCCTGATTATAGTGATTTACATACTTTTGGTTGTGTGTGTTTTGTTCACTTTCCTCTGTTTGAATGAAATAAACTTGGAGCATAGTCTGTTAAATGTGCATTTTTGAGGTATAAAAACTTTCATAAGGGTTTTGTGTGTTATGATGTCTCTAATCACCGCTTTCGAGTTTCTAGGATTGTTACATTTTTTATAATAAATATATGTTTCATTCTCTTTCTCCTGCCACAAATGATATTGCTATTCTTCCTAATTTTTATTTTATTCCTCAATCTATAGAATGTTACAAACCAGGAATCACATATGTCAGAAAACACTGAAAACAGGTTCCCACTGCCCCTCTCGACATTGATCCGCCACTTGATCCTGAACCGATCAAACCATGAAGTTCTGGTCGAATATCTAAAGAACCAAATAAATATTCACCAGACAGGTATGATTCCTCACATACATCTCTAACTTCCTAATTGTCTAGCATATTTATTCCAACTTGTTATGCACAAGCTATTAAATATGTGCGCTAGATAAAAGCAATGAAAGAGGAACCTTTAGGCTCTTCGAGAGAATTTTACATGGGATATTGTCTCTTGTCCCCCAGATCTCAAACCCATAGGCTGAAAATGGGTGTATTATGTAAAACTGAATTTTGATGGGTCTCTCAACTATTTCAAGACACAATTGGTTGCTGTAATAAACGGCCTAAAAATATAGAGCCGCCACCATTAATTTTTATCCTAGGGAAGGGAATATAACGGATAACCCTAATTTGATCAAAGATTCTAAGTTGTTGACTCATTTTTATACGAAGGGTG
Organism: Vicia faba; assembly: GCA_948472305.1. NCBI lineage: Eukaryota > Viridiplantae > Streptophyta > Magnoliopsida > Fabales > Fabaceae > Vicia > Vicia faba. Next base: position 104,059,294 of record OX451737.1, read on the forward strand.
GTGTTAGTGTAGCGGTAGAAATGTTGAGATTAAGCCATTGGATTTACTTAACTCGCACAAATCAAAATAAAAATCTCCACCGCGCTTTATTATTTCCAAAGGAATGAGAAAAGAGCGAATAACACAAAAATAGGGGAAGAGAATCTAAGTAAGGGGGTTGGTTATGCAAAGGGAAGGTATTAGCACACTAAACATCTACAGTACTCCACGTGAACCTCTTTGAAAATTTATGTATTTTGGCTATAAGTGTTGTATATGAAAATAGATGGTGTAGATGAGAAAATAAGTATTTTATTTTATTTTTTACAATTTTTGCACCAGCCGCGGTTGCGAACCTTTAGTGCCTACGTACCACCTTCCATGCAATAGGGGATCAGGGTACTCGTAGTTCACCTTTAAAAAATTTAAAACACAAGTGTGTTGGTAAATTTTAAGAGACGAGACGGCATCTTCTTATCCGAGTGGAAAACATACTTACTACCCACGATTATGAGAAAGGAGAATTTGCGTCATCTCAAAATGGAGGATATAGCTTGGATTTTAAAATCAACAAAGCCTCACTCAACACCCGAGTGTAAAATATCTCACTTCACTACATATCGTAGAAGTATAATAGTTCACATCACTACAAGAATTGGCAAGAGTCTAATCTTTTGAGAAAAAAAGTTTTAAAGTAAAAAGCCAAAGTGGCAAAAAGATTTGAATGAGATTGATTGACTTTTAGTATTCTCACAAAAATGTCAAAGTATTATTAAGCTGTTTAACATTTGATTAAGAAAACAATTTTGAAAAGGGCATGGACCTAAGTCCAAGTTTATTGTGAAAGTAGTTCAAGTTAGAAAACAGGAAGAGTTTTCAAAGGAGGGAGAAGATTTTTGAAATTAAAGAAGATGGGAGGAGATGAAGGGACTATACTAAAGCATAAGATAAAAGATAGAGAAAAGAACCTTCTAACCAACAAGAAGCCAACACTTGACATAATGAGTCAATGTAGAATTCCAATTCTTTGGATTGAAACCAAATAAGCAAGGACAATATAACCTCTTGAGAGAGCCAAACTTTAAATGCATTAAGTCTTCATAAAAATTGGATAGAGTAACAACTGTATGCAGATGAGTTCCCAATCACAGACAAAGCATATAATCAGAATAACATGCACACAAAGAAAACAAATAACCCAATGTCTTGGGGTAAACCCCAAATAACTCCAGACAATATTGCAATAGAAGTCACAAGGTCTCGAGGTAGATCAAGGTATCTAATACTAAGTCCAAGAAGTCCATCACTCCATAATGCCAAGGACAGTAACCAAATATTCCAAGTAACATTAAAGTTTTTTATGGTTCAAGTTGATTATTAGGTATCTTCAAAAATAAATGAAAAACTCAAGTGAGAAAAATAAAAATGACATAAAAGTAAATTCTCAATTGAGCAAAGAGGAAAAGAGAATAAAATGAAAATGCTAAAATAAAACGGTGCATAAAGTAAAGGCATAAAATAAAAGTATAAAATAAAGGGCATAAAGTAAAAGTCAAATGTTAATGAATTAATAATTAGAGGTTAGTTGAACGACCATCTTGAAACTTGCATTTGAAAACTCATTAGAATATTGATAAAATCAAAGCCTCTCAACAACAATTTTCATTTGCTTTTTGTCAAGTATATCATTCATTTCAAATTCTCAATGTAACAACATATGATCAATAATGTTTAAATGATCCACTTATACCAAAGTCTATGAAGATTCATTAGAGGATTGATAAGACCAAAGTCTCATAATAATGAATCTCAATGTTATTGGACCAAAGGTTTCAAATTAAACATCCCCGGGCTTGCAAAGTAGGGTTTGGGCCACAAATAATCATTTCTCGAATCGGAACAAAATTTAGCGCTATGTTAAGCAATCGTAAGTGGACTTATATAGCAGTCGCACCTATTTTGAGGCCGGTCAATAGAAATATATGTTCCATATGTTTGGAGAGATGATATGTATATCATCCTCTAACAACATGTAACATAATAAGAAGAGGATGAGATGAAGAGGGAAGGGATATATTTGAAATAAAAATTTAATCAAACTATCATTAAAATCATTCAGCCATTTTGGTGGAGTTAAACTCAACACCCAAGATCTAATGATGTTAATGAAGTCCATGATCAAAAGTCACAAGGTCAGAATATATACAAAAATAAAATTGCATTTAATGAATAAAATAAAAAAAGAAAATGATTTTTAAAATGTTTTTAAAATGAAAATAAAAGGGAAAATAGAAAACTATATTCAAAATATCAAAGAAAAATTAAAAGAGACCATAGAAAAATCAGAAATGACCTCAAATATTTTTACAAAATTTTTGGTAATTTTTTAAATCAGAAAATTATTTTTAAACTAATTAAAATTACTCAAATAAGTGAAAAAAGATCAAAAATAGTAGAATTCAGAATAAAATTCTAAAAAGAATTCAGAAGGTCAGGAATAAGGGAAATGATTTTGATGAATTTTTCTGAATTTAAAAATGCCAAAAAGTATTTTTAAGCAATTAAAACAAGCCAAAACAAAGAAAAAATTATAAAAAATACAGAATCTGAAAATAAAATTACAAAAAAATTAAAATCAGAAATAGAATATTTGAAAATATTTTTATGAATTTTTTCATAATGTTTGAGTCATAAATGAATTTTCTATGATTTTTTGAAGTTTAAAACAATTAAATATAAAAATCAGAAATAAAAAATAAAGTAAAAAAAATATAGACCATTGGATGAGAGTCAAAACACGTTAGTAAGCTAATACAATGGATCAGACGCACTTTGCATATCATGTTCTTTAATGAATAAAACATGTGATCCAATATTAAATCAGTTTTGAAAAAAATGCGTGGAAAATTCCCATTGGCTGAAGACGGACACGTAGGTCATCTTCAACCTCTGTCCACTCGATTTTCAAGTTCATGAAATGGAAAAATTAGAGGTCGAGACTGGTACCATTCGCTTCGTCTCTTCAAGACGATTCCAATGGTACCCTCGCAAAAAATTTATTTAAGACGTAGCTCTGTCGTTTTGTAAAAAACCAGAAGGAAAATTTTAAATTGGGATTTGAAAATTATGGTCAAAACTCACTTCCAATTGAAAACAATTGTTGCGACTAGTATCAGAATGATGGGAACTTCATTGCAGTACCAAAGTTTGACAGAATTGATGAAGGAATCTACCTATTGAAGTTCAAATTAAGAGCTCTGAAACTTGACTTGGCTAGCACGATTTCGGATGCCTTAGAGCTTGGTTCTTCTTCTGTTAGCTTCGGTGAAGTTCAAGGATGAAGAATTGACAAAGAAAATGGATTGAGGAAAGCTGTAAAACCAAATTCGAATTTGCAGAAAAGTGGGTTGAGGAGAGAGTTTGGTAGGGTGATTCTGGCTGTTCAAGCTTGAGAAAATGAGTGAGTATAAATCTCTATTTATAAGGAAGCAAATGGGATACTCAAGCGTGTGGAATGATGAAGTTTGGAGGGAATTCGTGTGAAATTGCAAGCATGAGAAGTGTGACTTCTATTTTGCTCAAAACTCAACCAAAACTTGTGTTTCAAAGTGCTAATCACTTCTAGAAGATTGCTAAACATGATTAGAAGTAAAATGCACAGAAATTTTGTGTTTAGAGGTAAAATCATGAATTTCAAATTCAGACTTTGGAGAAATCTTCAGTTTCAAGGTACCAACTTTGAATCAATGGTTGTCGTACCCAAATTTTCCATACCTGTTACTTTTGTCTGGATTGGACTTTGCATCCCATTTGCATCATTTTCACTAAGTTGTTTGCATATCATGCATCTCAGCGAATCAGGCAATTTGGTTTAAAGCATTAGGGTTGTGCCATCCTTATGCTTAATTCTGTTTTAAAGTTTCCTCATCAGGTTAAGGGTAGTTTAATTGGGTTCTTGAACTGTGGAATTAAGTTTTGGAATAGGGTTATCGTGGATTTCTTTCTCATCAAGTTACAAGGCTGTTTCTCACTCAAATTATTCAGATCCTGGATTAGGGTTTATTTCCCTATTGTTTGTCAAGATACTAGGGTTTTGGATCCCTGCTTTTTGTGAAATGTTTCTTTCACATGCCTTAAAGATAACTCAAAGTCAAGTTTACAAGTTACTTGTGGTTTGGATATTAAAGTTAAAGTTCTTATTGAGAATGAAAGCTTGATTTGAACACGATATGAAGATTGAGGATTGGAAGACAAGGCACATGGTTTACTTGAAATACAAGTTACAAAGGTCATATGTGATTTCTTGAAGTTCAAGTTACAAAAGCAAGGTGTATCATTCAAATCATTCAAGTAGGGGATTTCAAATTTCAAACAAGATTTAATACTTATCCAATTTCCATACAACAAATTCATCATTCATAAGGTTCAAAGAAATATCATTCAAGTTTCATATTTGTGGGAAGTTTATAAGGCCGGTTACAATTTAAAATGCAAATTACAATTTGAAATATAAGCTACAATTTTTTTTGTTTACAAAGAAAATGTTTGTTCTTCAAGTTTTCTTTGCTTCATCTTCAAGAAACTTGTCCACACTCCTTACTAGCCATGGCCTTTTCATCTTTCAACTCGCTTTGGCCGTCCAATCCTCATTGATCATGAAACAAGAAAGAGAAAAAGGCTAGAAAACATCAATATGTGAATAAGATTCCAAGCAAGAACCAATTGTTAAGAAATAAAATTTCCATTCCATCATTAGGGTTTGTATTTGGAATAAAAAACAAAAGCTCGGGTTTTGGTTCACAAAAGGAAAAGAAATTTGAAAACTTTTTCTTCACTATAAAAGAAACAAGCACAAAACTGCCAAATATACGAACAGTCGCTGCAACCAAAATAAACAAAACAACAAACAACAAAACTGCTAAGAAGATATACAAACTGAAAAGAAAAAATGTTAAGCAACAGAATAGCAGACCACTGCAATCACAAGCCCAAAACAACAAATATACAGGCAAGTATCATAAGCAAAGTAACAGCAGCTGCAAGCATTTATGATATGATGTGTATGGTATGCATATGCAATGTTTTCAAGGATCTCGCTGGATAGACAAAAGTGAAATGTTAGAAGTTGAGTTTGGCTACAAATTTTACTAGAGAATTTTGCGTCTTTGAACGTCCTTCTATGAGAATCCGGCTCACCATGTCGAATGGATCCTAGCCTTTGACTCAAGGGAACATATTTCGGTCTTTGACGATATTCGGTTAGAGGAAAATAAACCCCCTTTCCCCTTGCTAACTACCTGGTTTATGATAAACCTACATCACATGTCCCTGAGATCCTTGAAATGGTTAGTGAAAATGTGATTTTATGATATCATGATGTAATGTTTGAACAAATAGCAAACACAATCAAAGGTTTGCATGAGGTTCATAGGTAAGTACCCTTTCTATAGAAGTTAAGTTGGGTTAACCTGTCCTAAAAATAGTAGTCGGGTTCTAGGGATCTCATATCACAGATCTTTCTCGAAGGTTTTATTTTAGTACAACAACTGATTTGCCACCAAAACATCTCGCGAGTCGAATCTCAATGAGTGTAGCATCAAGTATCAACCAACTCTGGACTGCACCAAAGCCGACTATCTCACTACCTTCTAAGGGCAAAGATGGGTCAATAAAGGTTCTAAAATTCAGTTAGTTCTTATGACACCACGCGACAGCCCAATGTTATCCTTGACTGACTCAAGGAACATCGGTTCAAACTAAAGTGTCACACTAATATAGCCATCACTACAACCATATCGGTATACGCCGTACAATTTCCATGATCTATTGCGACTTACCTAGGGTAACCTAGATCCGAGTGTAGGATCTTTGCAATAAATTAAACCCAAGAAGCCCTCAATTTTAAAGCAAACAAGTCAAAACAAGTAAAAGTGATCTAAGACTCTAAGGTAACCCCTCTTTTTTTAAGTAAATCCACAGCAGAGTCGCCAGTTATGTGATACGGTGGGAGAACTGACTTGTTTTTGGTTTTATCCAAATATGTGGATAACAAGAGTTTCCACCAACTTTTCTTTTATCCAATAAGGAAAGGGTGAAAAGAACAGGAAATACCTTGATAGATTTTGAGTTCAGGGGGTAGGTTGTGAAAAGGGAAGGTGTTAGCACCTTTTTCATCCGTAGTTATCTATGGGCTCTTAATTGCTTAGCTCACATTGAAAACTTTCTTTGTGTGTGTGATTTGTTTGAAAATATTTTGAAAAGGCAAAGTACGGATGACTTTGTAATGATCCTTGTATAAGTCCTCAAGAATGCGTACAAAGTGTTTTGAAAATATTTGTTGTTTTGAAAAATTGTGTTTGTGAGAAATGTTTTGTGAGCAAGAGATTAAGAGTATCTACCCACTCAAGGTCGTTCTTGTACAATGCTATGGAGCAGATACATAATAGAGACGCGATAAAATAAAATGCAGAAATTAAAACCTACAACTATTACATCATGGAGAAGTTACATGATAATAAGAAAAAAGAAAGCAACAAATAAAGATTACAATTATGAAAGCTATACAATCGATCTAAAAATGTAAAATGAAAATAGAATCGAAGGAAAAAGAAGTGTTTTTGATGTTTTTTATGAAAAGAAATTTTGATGGTAATTAATTAATTAAACCTAGGAATCTAATTACTTTTAATTAAAAAGGTTAATCAAAAGAAATTTAATTAAAAATAAAGTTAATTAAAAAAACCTAGAAAAAATAATTAATTCTATTTAAGAAAAAAAGTTAATTAAAAAAGGTTAATTAAAAGGGTTAAAACCTAATTAGGGCTTCTAAAAAGGTTTTGTGGCTAGTGGTTAAAAAGGACTAGGGTTAAGGAAAAAATTAATGAATAAACACAAGTTAGAAGCAAAATCAAGTAAAATGTCATGGGTGGGTGTTGAACCCGCGCCCTTAGCTTTCTCAACCACACGCTTTTTCACTGTGCCAGACGCATGCTTGTGTTGATAGGATGGAATCAGCACGCTACATATTAAAACCTGCAAGATTTAAAAAGGATTGATCAAACCCACGCCCTTGTACATGAATGCCTTAACACGTGTTTCCTTGCCACTAGGGTGGTTGTTTCATCCGGACGTATAACAAAAACAAAAAAAAATATAAACCAAAATAGATGGACTGGAGTGTAGCAACTGGATTTTTAATCTGAGCCGCCACTATTAATTTTTATCCTAGGGAAGGGAATATAACAGAAAACCCTAATTCACAGACAAAGATTCTAGGTTTCAGACTTCTTTTGATGAAAGTAAGGTGTTAGGAACCTTTCATCTACCTTGTTCACAAGGATACTAGGTTTTAGGTTTGAGTTGGGGAAACATGATTTAAATTTTATTAGGGGAAAGGGTTTAAATTTTTTATAGGGGAACTCGCTACGATTTTTGATCGTATGCCTATGTATCCTCTTATGAGGAATCAAAGTCCCAATTCTTAGTTCTTAGGGTTGGTTTTTTTAGGGGTCGCAAACGTACTTTGAATCACCTCGCATTTTGGTCAGGAGTGGTGATTGCGGAGATTTGACTAAATGCGCGGTAAGTCAAAATCTGTTTGAAACCCTTTTGCAAAAACAGTTGATTAGATTAGTTGATTGCGAAAAATTGTTTGTTGTTTGTTAGTGTTTTTTAATTGTGTTAATTGCAAAAATATCTTGATGAATGCATTATTAAAAAAAGATTTAATGCAATATATAAGAAAATAATATATGCAATTTTGATATAAAAATAATTTATTTGTTAGTATATAAATAATAGTGTGTACATATAATAATTAAAATTAGTAACAACAATTATAAATAATAATGATAAGCAATTGAATAATTATAATAATAATAATATATAATAATAAAAATATAAAAATATAAAAATATAATAATTGTAAAAAAATAGTAAATAATATAAAGGGAGAAATAATAATAATAATAAAAAAACTAAAAAAAATAATTGATTAAATCAGGGGGTGTATTTCTTGTTATTAAGCAAAACTAGGGGGGGTGCTGAAAATAGTTTGGGTTAGGCCCAAATATGAGTCCAGACAGGGGGGGTGTGAATTAGTTTGAGATTTAGTAATACGCAGCTAAGGGGTGTGCGAATAGCATCTAGGCTCGGCCCAATATAAATTTTTTGAGGGCCTGAGCGTTCGCGTGTGTGAGGGCGTATCGTGCTTACGGTGGACTTGGCCTCATGGCCGTCCACTTATGATCACACATATGAGATTGAAGAAGCATGATAGTTACTATGTACACGCGTGTCTTGGAAGGAAACAAAATACTGATTGTTTTAATTCTTTTTCTTCATTTTCTTGCTTCAGTTACAGTTTCTCTATCTTCTACTCATCTTCACCTCACGTTTGTTCCTCTTCTTCACAAACCCTATCCTCATCGTTCCACAACCTAATCCCCCTTGTAACTACACCACGGCAGATACCAACCCTTAACCCCCATCATGAATCAAACACCAAAACCCACAACCCCAAAAAGAAAGACTAACCCTTTTTCTCTTCTCCGATCGCGGGTTACAATGAACAAAGGAAGACGATGGGGATGGTCGATTGAGAGCGGCAGAGAGGATAGCGGAGGAAGTTCACGGTTAGGGTTTCAAAAGTTAAAACCCCAATCGTCCTCTCTCAATCTTCGTGGCTTCAACGATGGTTCTTGATTCTTCTCCCGCGGTTCTGTGCTTCCCAGTATTAAGCTTTTTGTCTGTATTTTGATTCGTCCCTCTCTGTATTTTCCAGTCCTCCTTTTTGCTGTTAGTTTTTGTTAGCATTTATAGGCTTTTGATTTAGGGTTTTTGATTACAGTTACTTAGATTTAGGGATTGGGATTAATTATGTTATTATTGTAATGTTAGATTTCTTCTGTAATTTTTTTGGATTGTCATTTGTAAGATTTGATTTCTGAAATATATAAATTCTGGATTTGGTTATAGAAAGATTGGATTGAATTATGATTTTCTAGATTTGATATGTTTTTTCAATTTCTACAGTATACGTTAGTGCAAAAAAACAACTTGAATTTTGGTTGTGATTGGAACAGTGCGTGTTCTTGATTCAATTGGGCTCAGCGTCAACTTTGGATCTAGGCCTGCATTATTATTTCTTTTGTATTCAACCCATTTCATTTTTCCTTCATTACAGCAAAAAAACCAGTTTTTTTAATTCAATTGGGCTTTGTACTGATTTTGATCCAACACCATTTTTATTTTACAAAAAAAAACAGTTCTTTTTTATTTAACCGGCCCAATATGGATTTTTCCCAAAACAAACAAAATTAACAAACAATCCTACCGGAAAAAAACATTTAGTTTTTCTTCAAAAATATATATTATTTATTTATTCATAATAATAATAAACAGTTTTTATTTTTAAATAAAAATAAGATTTAATGGGTTTAGTTAACTTGATAAGCACACCCCTCTCTTAAAAACAACAAAAAACTATTATTGGGCCTTATATTAAAAAACAATCAAAGAAATGTTCCAATAAGAATGTCCAAGAACTTTGATGGACTTTTAATACCAATACCCCTGTTTTGCTATCAACGAAAAATAGAAATGGGCCAAACGCAATTGGCTCGCATATCGTAAATTCAACCTCTTGTCTTTATTACCAACAACAACTCTTAAATAGATTAACCAATTAAGGACTTAATAATTATTATTCTTTTGAAATAATTTTCCATTTTTGAATCGCATGGGCACTTGGCCAACATGCTTCGCGAATGGGTTTATGAGTCTTTCTGATTTAGAAAGCCCCATTTTCTTGAGTTAAAACACACCCCCGGTTGGCTTAAATTTTAAGATGGGCCATCAGATATTGTTGTACCATCTTTAATTAAATATTTCTTCTATCTTAATCTCGAAAAATAAAATCATCGAGGTAGGACAAATTTGGGGTACGACACAGAGAGACGCCAGAGCCCTAGCTCCGGTCGTCTTCTCCAGCGAGTTGTTTTCTGAAACCTGCAAAATAACACATTTTAATGCACAAAAGGACCCTTCCCCCCTAAATTGACCCTTGTGAATTCATTGATAGCCTTAGTTTGGGCTAAATCTGGCTGTATAGTGAGATACGGAGAAGATAACTCAAATTGGTATGAACATGGCAAACCCTTACCCGGTCGTTATAGGGGTCATGCTATAGTTTGATCCTGCATTGCCATACCTCAGAAGAACATTAATATCATTAGTATGCATTAAAACAACATGAAAACATACATATGAATTCGCAATAAATCAAGAAAACTAGCGTGGCATGTATGCTCGTTTCATGCTTTTTGGATCATCACAAATGATCCAATCTTACCTTATATTGCTTCAGGAAGTGAATGGAAAGGTTGGTTCGCTTTGAAAGTGGCAGCAACTAGGGTTCTTGATTTTCCCGAATTTTTCATAGTTCTTGTGAGATTTTGAGATGGTGTTTTGCAAGGGTTTTTTTGTGTCATGCTTGTCTGAATTGTATGGAATATATAATGATTAAATTAGGTAAAAAAGGTCAGGCTTGGACCTTTGTAAGAAAAGCCTTTGATTTTATCTTATTTAATTTTAAATTTAAATAAATAAAATAAAAAATAAGTAGTATAAAAAATAAAGACGTGTATGAATAAGTTATGAGGTTCATATTGAGGCCTAATGCACGTTTGGACCTTGAAACATCAGCCCATTAGCCCAAAAACTCAAGTTTGGTCACTTTAGGTTTCATTCATTTTCTCAAAATTTCTCAATTTGCATCCATCATAACTCTCTCAATTTTTATCATTTGAAAGTGATAATAGAGTTTTGGGAAATCTCAAGATGTTCTCTTCAGTCTATATGTTGATCATTTTTGCATTTGATGACTTTATCTTAATTTAAGTTTCTTTGACAAAAAGTGTCTTTTTGTTGACTTTTGAAATGACCTATAATGTTTTAGCCCATATCTCTCAAATGAAATATTTTTTGGACTTGAGCTTAGAGAGACAAAGTTGAAGAGATTTATATTTCCTTCAACATGAGATTTGGTTGAGCAAAATCTGATGAAGCGTGTAACGCCCGTAATTTAATTAATTATTTAATTAAATTATTTTTGGATTATTATTGAAGTTGTGTTTTGATGATAGATGTTGTGTTGTGATTATTTGAATTAATTTATCCGGTTAAGTTGTGGAATAATATTAGAATAATACTATTATTTGATGTGGGTTTATTTTTAAGGATTAGAAGTAGTAGAAAGGGGGTGTAGGAGTTAAAGCCCATTAAGGCATAATGATAACTATAGTGTTATGATATTAGTTATTTAGAAATAATAAGGAAAAAGAAGTAGTAGTAAGAAGAAAAGAAAATAAGGGTTGGAAGAGAGAAAGAGAACGTGAAAGTTGCAGAAAAGGAGGAAAAGAGGCAAAATGGAATTCAATCAGAAAAGTTATAGAGAAACCTTCAATCCAAAGTAAGGGTGGGGTTCTGACTCTATAATAAAGTTTATGATATGTAGTATATGGGATTGGATTTGGAAAAAAACTACTTTGTTTGTGATATATATATATATATATATATATATATATATATATATATATATATATATATATATATATATATATATATATATATATATATATATATATATGTATTGTTGTTTGATGAGAAATCAATGATTTAGAGATGAATAATGATGCCCTAATGATGTATAATTGATGTAGAAACATAGGATTATCATAAGTGATGATTACCTATGGTTAGATGATGTTTTTAGGACCTAGGGTAGGGAAATCACAGTGAAATCACAGAATAAATTCAGCACAGACTCACTATGAGTCGACCTCAAATGCCATGCGTCGACACATGCAGGATTTAAGACCCAGGATCAGTCGAAGCAAAGGATCATGCATCGACACATGCAGTGTTTCAGACTCAGTATGAGTCGACACAATAGGATTACGCGTCGACTCATGCAGGATTCCAGACCAGTATGCGTTTACTCAAGGAAGTACGCGTCGACTCATGTAGTCCAAATTTTGACAGATATGTTTCCAATGGCTGTAACTTGAGTTTCCGGACTCCGTTTGAGATGTCGTTTGAAGCGTTGGATAGCTAACACGGTGAACTACATTTATAAGAATTAAAATGAAGGATAATAAGAATAATCATAGTACCCAAATTAGTATAGAGTTAGCTTCTCGCGTTAAATCGCTATGATGATTTTGTGAAGTATGATGAGGAGGAGACGATCTTAGATTAATGCTTTGTCCATAATAGTAAGATTAATATTAATAGTGATGTAGTATTGCAGTATGATAGTATGTAGGGGTTTGGTAATTAGAGATAAGCATTAGTTGATTAATTATTTATGGGCATTATCAGGTTGTAGGCCTATGGCCAATGTTGAGGGATTGTTGATCCGTCGTTGTATTGTTGTTATGGATGAGTTGTTGTGGAATTACGTTGATGAATTTTGTTGATGAATTATGTTAATGAATTATGTTGATGAATTATGTTGATGAATGATGATGAGATGCTTCTAATTATTGTCAGCTATTGAGTTGTAGGCCTCTGGCCAACGATGATGTTGTGTTGAGATGTTGTTAGTTGTGGTTGTTGTTACTACATTCATGATTGTGTCACATAAATTGCATGTCAAGATGGAGCAGATGCTCGTTAAGATAACATGTATTGGCGAATATGAAGATGAAGGCTGATGCCTTATTGATGCCTCTATTTATTGGCAATTATTTTGAGATGAGATTTCTGCACCAATGGTACCACATGCATTTGCATAGTAATGAGTCGCATTATATGACTGCATAAGGAAGTTGTATATTGATGCCGTAAATGTTGTACATTGTTGATGTTCCCTTGCGATTATTGTTGTTTATAAGATGTGAAGTGGTGATATTATATGATATGTTCCATTATATTATTTATCATACATTTTATTATATTGTTAGATATCCTACGCCTTTCATTTTAATGTTACCCTTGTGTTGGTAACGTGCAGGTAATCCATAGTGAAGGTGGTTTACCTTCAGTAGTTCGAGTCAGTGACATTTCTCTGATACATAACACTTGGGGGGGGGTGAATGCTTGTTGCCTTTAGTTATTGTTATTCCAGTTGTTTAACTTTAATTTGATTGTTTCTAAGTATGTGTTATTTTGAAGTTGTTGTATTGTTGGACAAGGATGTTATTACAATTCCGCTGCGTAGTTGTTCAAGTTGTTGAATTAAGAGATTAAATTATTTTACTGTTGGTTCATCCAAAGTTTTAAAGTGTTATGTATCCATGTTGAATACAATGGTTTTTAAGTTGAATTTGTGGCATCCTGATTCAGTTGTATGAATTTTATAACTCTTATTTACATTTATAATTGTCAGGTAGAATTGGGGTGTTACAATGTTGGTATCAGAGCAAAGTTGGTTCGTCTGACCAAGTTGTTGAGTCATAGTTTATTTAACAATCGAGTATTGTTAATTTGAGTTCTAACCGTTGTTTATGCTATAGATATAATTTGAGATGGCGAGAAGGAATGACGTTGCACTTTCTGCTGCTTTAGAAGTAATAGCGCATGCGATGGAGAATCAGCCGAATGCTGATGGGAATGATGTATCTCGTAGTTTGGCGACTTTCCAGAGAGAGAATCCGCCTACCTTCAAGGGCAAGTATGATCCTGACGGAGTGTTGGATTGGTTGAAAGAGATTGAGAGAATCTTCCATGTGATGGACTGCACTCCAGTGCAAAAGGTTCGTTATGGTACTCATATGCTAGCAGTCGAAGCTGATGACTGGTGGCTAGAGACGTAGGGAATTCTTGAGGAAGTACTTTCCTGAAGACGTTTGTGGTAAGAAAGAGATTGATTTCCTTGAGCTGAAGCAAGGGAGTATGTCGGTTGTTGAGTATGCTGCAAAGTTTGCTGATTTGGCTAAGTTTTATCCGCACTACGGTGAGGCATATGCTGATTTTTCAAAGTGCATCATGTTTGATAACGGGTTGCACCCAGAGATCAAGAAGGCAGTTGGATAGCAGAAGATCCGTGTCTTTTCTGATTTGGTCGATAGTTGCATAATTTATGAAGAGGATAATAATGCTCATTACAAGATTATTAGTGAGAAGAGGGGTAAGCACCAACATAATAGTGGTAAGCCTTATGATACCCCAGCTGGTAAAGGTAAACAAAAAGATTCTCAAGGTCAGAGGACTAGTGGGGGAGATGCTCTTGCTGGTGTCATTTGTTTCAAATGTGGAAAACCTAGGCATAAGAGTAATGTGTGTACTGTTGAGTTAAAGAGCTGCTTCTGTTGTTGTAATACTGGACATGTTGTATCTGAGTGCAAGCATAAGAAGTTGATTTGTTTCAATTGTGGTGAGGAAGGGCATATTGGTAGTCAGTGTCAGAAACCAAAGAGGGCGCAAACAAGTGGTAAAGTGTTCGCTTTGGTTAATGATCAGGAGGCTGCTGAGGACAGACTTATCAGAGGCACATGTTTCATTAATAGTACTCTTTTAATTACTATTATTGATATAGGTGCTACTTATTGCTTTATTTCTGCTGATTGTGTTGAAAGTTTTGGTCTTATGTTGTCTTCTATGAATGGAGAGATGGTCGTCGACATTCCAGCTAAGGTGTCGGTGACTACTTCTTTTGTGTGTTTAAAGTGTCCTTTATCGATTTTCTATAGAGACTTTGCTGTTGATTTGGTTTGTCTACCTTTAAGAGGACTGGATGTGATTTTAGGTATGAACTGGTTAGAGCATAACTATGTTCATATTAACTGTTATGACAAGTCTGTGAGGTTTTCTACTCCTGAGGAAGAGGAAGATAGTTTATTGTCTACTAGACAGTTGAGGAAGTTGATGCAAGAAGAAGCACAAATGTTCTCATTGATGGCGTCGCTATCTGCCGAGACTCAAGCTATAATTGAGGAATTGCAGGTGGTGCGTGAATTTCCTGAAGTTTTCCCTGATGAAATTCATGATGTACCGCCAGAGAGAGAAGTTAAATTTGCTATTGATCTTGTATCTGGTACCAGACAGGTGTCTATGGCACCATACGTGATGTTTACATTTGAATTGTCAGAGTTAAAGAAGCAATTGGAAGAGTTACTTGAGAAGAAGTTTGTAAGACCAAGTGTATCACCGTGGGGAGCTCCAGTGTTGCTAGTAAAGAAGAAAGGTGGAAGTTTGCGGCTTTATATTGATTATAGACAGTTGAATAAAGTGAGGATTAATAACAAGTATCTGCTTCCCAGAATAGATGACTTAATGGATCAATTGGTGGATGCTCGTGTGTTCAGTAAGATTGATTTGAAGTCGGGTTACCATCAGATTAAAGTGAAGGATGAAGATATCCAGAAGACGACTTTCAGAATGTGTTATGGATATTATGAGTATTCAGTGATGCCTTTCGGTGTTACTAATGCGTCAGGAGTATTCATGGAATACATGAACCGTATCTTTCATACTTATTTGGATCGGTTTGTAGTGGTGTTCATTGATGACATTTTGATTTACTCATAGTCAAAAGAAGAACATGCAAAACACTTAAGAATAGTATTGAAAGTTTTGAAAGAGAAGAAGTTGTATGCAAAGTTGTCTAAGTGTGAATTTTGGTTAAAGGAGGTTAGTTTTCTTGGTCATATGATCTCAGGTAGTGACATTGCTGTAGATCCATCGAAAGTTAATGCTGTGTTGCAATGGGAAACTCTGAAGTCATCTACTGAGATTAGAAGCTTTATGGGATTAGGTGGTTACTATAGAAGGTTTATTGAAGGTTTTTCTAAGTTGGCACTTCCGTTGACTAAGTTGACTTGTAAAGGTGGAGCTTTTGTGTGGGATGTTCAGTGCGAAGAGAGTTTTGCAGAGTTGAAGAGGAGGTTGACGTCGACTCTAATTTTGACGTTACCTAATCCAAGAGAACCTTTTATGGTATATTGTGATGCTTCTAAGATGGGTTTAGGAGATGTGCTTATGCAGAATGATAAGGTAGTTGCTTATGCGTCAAGGCAGTTGAGGACTCAAGAGAAGAACTATCCTACACATGATTTAGAGCCTGCTGCTGTTTTTGTGTTGAAAATTTGGAGGCATTATCTTTATGGTTCTATATTTGAAGTTTTTAGTGACCATAAGAGATTAAAGTATTTATTCTATCAAAAGGAATTGAATATGAGACAACGAAGATGGTTAGAGTTGTTAAAGGATTATGATTTCGGTTTGAATTATCATCCAGGAAAAACGAATGTGGTAGCTGATGCATTGAGTCGAAAGACTTTACATATGTCAACAATGATGGTTAAAGAGTTGGAATTAATTGAACAGTTCAGGGATATGAGCTTAGTTTGCGAGGTGACACCGCAGAGTGTTATGTTGGGTATGTTGAAGATTAATGGTGAATTTCTAGAGAGTATTAGAGAAGCTCAGAAGTTGGATGTGAAGCTGGTAGATTCGATGGTTAGGATCGATCAGTCTGAGAATAGTGATTTTAAGTTATATGCGCAAGGTGTGCTGAGATTTCGTAATCAAATTTGTATTCCTGATGATGCAGAGATGAAGAGAGTAATCCTTGAAGAGAGTCATAGAAGTAAGCTATGTATTCATCCAGGAGCTAGAAAGATGTATCAGGACTTGAAGAATTTGTTTTGGTGGCCTGTGATGAAGAGTGATGTGGCTCGGTTTGTGTATACATGTTTGACTTGTCAGAAGTCAAAAGTTGAACATCAGAAGCCTGCAGGGTTGATGCAACTGTTACAAGTTCCAGAATGGAAATGGGATAGCATTTCGATGGAATTTGTTACGGGGCTACCTAATACTTTAAGAGGACATGATTCGATTTGGCTGATTGTTGACAGGCTTATAAAGTCGGCTCATTTTATTCCTATTAACATCAGTTTTCCAGTATCGAAGTTGGATGATATTTACACTAGTGTGATTGTGAAGCTGCATGGTGTTCCTTTATGCATTGTGTCAGATATAGATTCGAGGTTTAATTCTGATTTTTGGAAGAGTTTGCAATAAGAGTTGGGTTCTAAGTTGAGGTTGAGTTTGGCGTATCATCCTCAGACGGATGGTCAGACTGAACGGACTATTCAATCGTTGGAAGATTTGTATAGGGAATATGTTCTTGAGCAGGGAGGTTTGTGTGATACTTACCTTCCATTGATAGAGTTCACCTATAATAACAATTACCATTATAGTATTCGGATGGCACCTTTTGAAGCATTGTATGGTCGAAGATGTAGAACTCCTTTATGTTGGCATGAATCTGGAGAAAGTGTAGTACTTAGACCTGAACTTGTTCGTGAGACTACTGAGAAGTGAAGTTGATTCGAGAAAAGATGAAAGCTCCCCAAAGTAGACAAAAGAGTTAACATGACAAGCGAAGAAAGGACTTAGAATTTCAAGCAGGTGACCATGTGTTTTCGAGAGTTACACCTATGACTGGTGTTGGCCGAGCATTGAACTCTAAGAAGCTCACTTCTCGTTTTATTGGTCCATATCAGATTTCTGAGAGAGTTGGGAATGTTGTTTATAGAACGGCTTTACCGTCTAATCTTTCGAATTTGCATGATGTGTTTCATGCGTCGCAACTCCAGAAGTATGTTCCCGATCCATCTCATGTTATTCATATGGATGATTTTTGGTGACTTTTGAAACGACCTATAATGTTTTAGCCCATATCTCTCAAATGAAATACTTTTTGGACTTGAGCTTAGAGAGACAAAGTTGTAGAGATTTATATTTCATTCAACATGAGATTTGGTTAAGCAAAATATGATGAAGTGTGTAACGCCCGTAATTTAATTAATTATTTAATTAAATTATTTTTGGATAATTTGTGAAGTTGTGTTATGATGATAAATGTTGTGTTGTGATTATTTGAATTAATTTATTCGTTTAAGTTGTGGAATAATATTAGAATAATACTATTATTTGACGTGGGCTTATTTTTAAGGATTAAAAGTAGTAGAAAGGGGGTGTAGGAGTTAAAGCCTATTAAGGTATAATGAGAATTATAGTGTTATGATATTAGTTATTTAGAAATAATAAGGAAAAAGAAGTAGCGGTAAGAAGAAAAGAAAATAAGGGTTGGAAGAGAGAAAGAGAATGTGAAAGTTGAAAAAAAGGAGGAAAAGAGGCAAAATGGAATTCAATCAGAAAAGTTGTAGAGAAACCTTCAATCCAAGGTAAGGGTGGCGTTCTGACTCTATAATAGGGTTTATGATGTGTAGTATATGGGATTGGATTTGGAAGAAACTGTTTTGTTTGTGATTGATATATATGTATTGTTGTTTGATGAATCAATGATTTAGAGATGAATAATGATGCCCTAATGATGTATAATTGTTGTAGAAACATAGGATTATCATAAGTGATGATTACCTATAGTTAGATGATGTTTTGAGGACCTAGGGAAGGGAAATCACAGTGAAAACACAGTGAAATCGCAGAATAAATTCAGCACAGACTCAATATGAGTCGACCTCAAATGCCATGCGTCGACACATGCAGGATTTAAGACTCAGGATGAGTTGATGGAAAGGATCATGCGTCGACACATGCAGTGTTTCAGAATTAGTATGAGTCGACACAAGAGGATTACGTGTCGACTCATGCATGATTCTAGACCAGTACGCGTCGACTCAAGGAAGTACCCGTCGACTCATGTAGTCCAAATTTTGACTGTTTTGTTTCCAAAGGCTGTAACTTGAGTTTCTGGACTCCGTTTGAGGTGTCGTTTGAAGCGTTGGATAGATAACGCGATTAAATTCATTCATAAGGATTAAAATGAAGGATAATAAGAATAATCCTAGTACCTAAATTAGGATAGATTTAGCTTCTCGCATTAAATTGCTATGATGATTTCGTGAAGTGTGATGAGGAGGAGACGATCTTAGATTAATGCTTTGTCCATAATAGTAAGATTAATATTAATAATGATGTATTATTTTAGTATGATAATATGTAGAGGTTTGGTAATTATAAATAAGCGTTAGATGATTAATTAATTATGGGCATTATCATGTTGTAGGCCTATAGCCAACATTGAGGGATTACCGATCTGTCGTTGTATTGTTGTTACGGCTGAGTTTTTATAGAATTATGTTGATGAAATATGTTGATGAATGATAATGAGATGTCTCTAATTATTGGTAGCTATTGAGTTGTAGGCCTCTGGCCAACGATGATGTTGTGTTGAGATGTTGTTAGTTGTGGTTGTTGTTACTACATTCATGATTGTGTCACATACATTGTATATCAAGATGGAGCTAATGCTCGTTAAGATGGCCTATATTGGAGAATATGAAGATGAAGGCTTATGCCTTGTTGATGCCTCTATTTATTGACAATTATTTTGAGATGGGAGTTCTGTTCCAATGGTACCACATGCATTTGCATAGTATTGAGTCACATTATATGACTGCATAAGGAAGTTGCATATTGATGCGATAAATGTTGTACATTGTTGATGTTCCCTTGCGATTATTATTGTTTATAAGATGTGAAGTTGTGATATTATATGATATGTTCTATTATATTATTTATCATACGTTTTATTATATTGTTATATATCTCACCCATTCTGTTTGAATGTTACCCTTACATTGGTAACGTGCAGGTAATCCATAGTGAAGGTGGTTTACCTTCAGTAGTTCGAGTCAGTGTCATTTCTCTGATACGTAACACTTGGGGGGAGGGGTGAATGCTTGTTGCCTTTAGTTATTTTTATTCCAGTTGTTGAACTTTGATTTGATTGTTGCTAAGTATGTGTTATTTTGAAGTTGCTGTAATGTTGGACAAGGATGTTATTATGATTCCGCTGCATAGTTGTTCAAATTGTTGAATTAAGAGATTAAATTATTTTACTGTTCGTTCATCTGAAGTTTAAAAGTGTTATGTATCCATGTTGAATGCAGTGGATTTTATGTTTAATTTGTGGCATCCTGATTCAGTTGTATGAATTTTATAACTCTGATTTACATTTATAATTTCCAGGTAGAATTGGGGTGTTACAAAGCGCGTGAAAGTTATGCTCGGTCAATGTTCAGTTGACTTCTCCTTAAGAAAACCCTAACTTGGCAATTTATGACTTTTGATGAATTAAGAGTTTTCTTGATGAATCATGATCAACCCTTGATCAAGTGATGAATGTGACTTCAAAATCTTGATGTTGACCAAAAATCTTGAGGTTTGACGGTATGTTGACCACAATTGGCTTTTTGTCTAACATAATTGATTTTCAGTCATCTGAGCATTTGAATGAGCAAACTTGTTATGCAAGCCTTGAAACTTCATATGAATATTCTTTGAAGCATATGAGAAACCATGAAATCCAATTGGGGCACTTGAAGTCCAATTTCCTCTGAGAAAACCAAAACCTTAATTGTAGGCCATTGCTTAGGATGAGGATTTGTCTGATCAATCTTTGAGTAGCCTTGAGTAATTGGAAACCCTAGGAGCATGATGAGATATCTTGAAGAAAAATGGGAGAAAAATTTTGGGGTACAACAATATGTTTTTTAGTTGGATTAACTTTTAACTAACATTAAAATATGTATATATGTTTCCTTGAATGTTCATATTGTTGGTGATGACACAATTGCATCCATCTCACCATCTAACATAGGGTTAGAGAGTTAGTCCTCATTCAAATGTTTATTCAATGGATTGCAAGAGCTTAAGCTTCGAGACTATGTCTATGATATCAAATATTTTTGATTCAAAGAGCTCTCTCACTTTATTTAGGTCAAGTTTTCCTCAAGGTTAGTGGTGGTGTTCATCAAGAAGATTCATAGGTTTATGTGTATTTCTATGCCTTCTTCAACAAGTTTCATTGAGACTTAAGCTCCATATTTTAGTGTAATTCAATACAACATCATTTTAAGGTCTAATGTAATCCATTCTGCTCTATTTTGCAAAGAAAGTTCAAAAGATTCAAGGTTGATTCAATAAGTTTGACCTAATTGAGCAAGTGGTTGATTCAATGATCACAAGTTAATAAGTCTCTCAATTTTCAATATTTTGAGTTGGTTCTTTTTTCTATAGGTTATTATAATCATCTACAACGAATTCTCTTCATATGACAAGATCCAATTGTGCAAGAAAAATCATCAAAAGTTGAAAGGGGTTTCAAGTCATTTTGACACTCCCTGAGCTAGGGTTTGCTGACTTCCAAGGACAATATATTGCTCATTTTTTGAGATTTCTTATTGATTCCAAAGCCATGAATCTCTTTAAAGAGTCATTAACAAGTTCTCTTCAAGTATCTAAGACTAATTTTGAATGGAAGATCACTAATGGTTTAGAAAGATTACAAGTCCTTTAGGAAATCTATCAAATTGTCTTGTGTGATTTCAAAGGATTATAAATTGGTCAATTTTAATCTTCTTGAGATAATTATTTTTCTAAAGTAATCCTTGGTATGTCTATTATAACTTTTTTTCAATATGCAAGACTTGAAAATGCTTGGAATGTTGTTTAAGAATTGAAAAGATTATAGGTCTTTTGTGAATTCCCCCAAATTTGTTCATCATCTTCCAAAGACTACAACTCTTTCAATTTTTATAATTTTTAAGTGATCTCAATTCCAAAATTCAATTCAAGAGGTATACTTCATTTCATCTTCAAGGATCAAGATCAAATTTTGAGTGGAAGGGCATGTAATTTTGAATAACATTATAGGCCATTTTGAAGCTCAACACTTATAATTTTTCTAAGTACAAAGAACCCGTGTGTTTTTCCTGATTTCAAATTGAATAACTTTTTTGCTCAAGCATCCAAATACTACCTTTCTTTGCACATTGTGAAGTTTGTTATGAGATCTTTCAAATGCTTCAAGAATCATCCCATAAAGGTCCCTCAGTAGTAAGCCATGCGTTGTTGAAGTTGGCTCCATGGAATATGTTTTTGCCACGAGTTAGAATTTTTACCATGACTAAACTTGGATTACAGGTCAAATTACTCAAAGTTTAGTTGCTAAACATGTTTAACGAATTGCCAAGTTGTGTTTTGATAAGAATTTCACTTGGTATGAGGTCGTTTTGATGCATTTCAAGTCACGTGTTTGGCATGATCACATTGGCTTGGTTTGCACGATTTGCTCATAATTCCTCTCATTTCTCATCATCATTCACTTCCCTATAAACTGAGGATGATGTTTCATTAATTTCCCAAGCTTTATAGAGCCAGAAAACCTCTGTCAAACTTCCTCCATACCTCTCAATTCTGCAACATCAAATCCGATTCTAAAGCACTTCCAGTTCTAAATTCTTGAACTCTTCATCTTCACTTAACATCTATGAAGCTAACCCCATAAAAAAACCAAATCATCCATTGAATTGAGCTATCCAAATCCAGTTCCAGAGCAAATTTCTCTTACTTGTTTAGGTATTTTCTTAACCAAATTGATCCAACAAGTTACTAATTTGTTGTCCTTATTCTTATGATTCTCATGCTTCTTCTGGTTTGTGATTTCATCGAGAATTGAGCATTTAATTTACAAACTCATTTTCACTTTTTCTTCTGGTTTTTGGAAATCGACTGAGTTATAGTTTAAAGTAATTTTTCGAGAGGATGAGGTTAGGATCATCTTGAAGAGACGAATCCAATGATACTGGTTTGAACTTTAACCGATTCTATTTGAAAAATATCATAATAACCCAACACGCAGAGGTCTGGAGGTTGAAGACGACCTACGTGTCGTTCTTCAACCAATGATTGTGTGACATTTGTTTTAATCTCATTGGCTTGTCTCTTACTGATTCTGTGTGCTTTTCAATAAGGTCTATAACATGCACAGAGCGCGAAGTCCCTCAGATCTGCTTACTAACACGTTTAACAATGATCACATGGTCCATATTTTTTACTTTATTATTTTATTTTCTGATTTTTGTCTTAATTATTTTAAACTTCAAAAATTCATAAAAAATTCATTTTAACTTTTAAAATTCTGAAAAAATTACCAAAAATACTTTTGATTTTTCTCTTTCTGATATTTATTTTTTTTACAATTTTATTTTGTGATTTAGTATTTTTTTTAATGATTTTTCAATTTATTTGAATTTTTTTAATTGTTTAAAAATACTTTTGTTGATTTTTAAATTCTGGAAAAATTATGGAAGGATCCAATGACCTTCTGACAAATATTGGTGACCTCATTTTAGTTTTATTTTTATTTTAATGTTTTTTACTAATTTTGTTTTTTTTCTTATTTATTTATATTTAAAAAATAATATCTGACTTAAAAAAATTCTAAAAAAAATGTGTCAATACTTTTTTACTCATGTTTGACCTCTGATATTTTTTTAAAGATTTTTATTTTGTGTTTTAATACATGTTGTGTATTTTACCAATTATTTCCTTTTTAAATCATTTAATTTTTGTTTTATATTAAATATATTTAATTTTTTTATTGGTCCCGATTTGGAGAAACTTGGGTGTTATTTTGGGGCAAGTTCCTCAACCTCATTGGATCTTGGGGGTTGATAGGTTGAAAAACCAAATCCACCAAAATGGATGAATGATGTTGATGATATTTGAAACCCAAATTTTATCGGATAAATTGGTTACACTATCATTCCCCTCCCTCTTCATGTTATCCCTTTCTTGTTTTTACTTGTGTTACATGTTTTTGGAGAATGATTTACATATCATTTCTCTAACATGTTTGGTACATAGATTTCTATTGACCGACCTCAAAATAGGTGTGACTTCTACATAAGTCCACTTACGGTTGCTTAACATGGCGCTAAATTTGTCCTGATTCAAAAAAATGATCATTCGTGGCCCAAACCTATGTTTACAAGCCCAAGTATGTTTAATTTGAAACCTTGGATCCAATAACTTTGAAGTTCATTGTTAGGAGGCTTTGATTCTCAATCCTCTAATGAACTTCATGAATTTTGGTCTAAGTGAATCATTTGAACATCATTGATCATATGTGTTTGCTTTCAACACTTGAAATCAATGATATACTTGACAAAAAGCAAATGAAACTTGTTGTTAAGAAGCTTTGATTTCATCAATCCTCTAATGAGTTTTCAAAAGCAAGCTTCAAGATGGTCGTTCAACTAGCCTTTTGTTATACTTGACCTCTAAGTTCTAATTCACTAACAATTAACTTTACTTTATGCCTTTATTTTGTACCTTTATTTTTATGTACCATTTACTTTAGCATTTACGTTCCATGCCATTTTTTTCTTTTGCTCACTTGAGCATTTATCTTTATGTCATTTTATCTTTTCTCACTTGAGCTTTCTTTTCTTTTAAAGACACTTAATAATCAACTTGAACGTTAAAAGCTTCAAGGTTACTTGGACTATCTACTTACTATCCTTGGCATTGTGGAATTATCGATCTCTCGGACATTGGATTAGAAGCCTTGATACATGGGAACCTTGTTGCTCTATTGTTATTCTGTCTGAAGTTTATGGGGTTTACTCCAAGGCATGGGTTAATTTTCTTTGTGTGCAGGTCATTCTAATTTTATGCTTTTTCTGTGATTGAGAATTCTTCTGTATACAACTGTTACTTTGCCCATCTTTTGTGAAGACTTAATTCATCTGAAGTTCGTTATTCCTTAGAGGTTTAGTATTTTTGCTTGGTTCTAATCCAAAGGATGGGAATTCTACACTGACGTCTTATGTCTGGTGTTGGCTTCTTTTTGGTTAGATTGTTATTTTCCTTAGCTTTTACCTTTTGCTTTAGGATAGTCCCTTCATCTACTCCTATCTTCTTTAATTTCAAAAATATTCTCCCTCCTTTTTAAAACACTTCTTGTTTTCTAACTTGAATTGATTTCATAATAAACTTAGACTTAGGTCCATGCATTTTCAAAAAATCTTTTCTTAATCAAACCTTAACCAATATAATCATAATTTGACATATTTTTTTTAACACTTAAAGTCATTAACCTCATTCAAACCATTTTGCCACTTTGCCTTTTTATTTTAAAACTTTTCTCAAAAGATTAGACTTTTGTCGATTCTTGTTGTGATGTGAGCTGCTATACCTCTACGATATGTAGTGAAGTAAGATATTTTTCACTTGGGTGTTGCGTGAGACTTTGTTTATTTTAAAATCCAAGATATTTCCTCCACTTTGAGATGATTCAAATTCTCCTTTCTCATAATCGTGGGTAGTAAGTATGTTTTCCACTCGGATATGACGATGATGTCTCTTCTCTTAAATTTAACCAACACACTTGTGTTTTAAATTGTTTGACATGAACTACGAGTACCCTGATCCCCTATTGCAAGGAAGGTGGTACGTAGGTACTAAAGGTTCGAAACAACGGCGGGTGCAAAATTGTAAAAAATACTCATTTTCTCATCTCCACCATCTATTTTTGTATAAACCTTTTATAGCCAAAATACACTGGTTTTCAAAGAGGTTTCCACGGAGTACCGTGGTGTTTAGAGTGATAATACCTTTCCTTTTCATAACCAACCCCTGTACCTAGATTCTCTTCCCCTCTTTTTTTGGATTTATTCTCTCTTTTCCCATTTCCTTTGGAAACAATAAAGCGCGGCAGTGATTTTTATTTGATTTGTATGAGTTAAGTCAATCCAAAGGCTTAGTCTCAATATTCTACCGCTATAGAAAACTGGCGACTTCACTGGGGAATAATCTCTAAGTGAGTTGAGCCTATATTTGTTTATCTGTGTATATGCTATTATTTTTTGTATATTATAGTTGTATATATGTATGTCTGGATTTTTCTGATTTTTAGGGTGCTTGGTGATTTCTTATAAGTCCTATACCCGGACTTGGGAAAACTTAAGATAGGACGGGAAATATAGTCATGTGAACTTTGAGGGAGGAATCCTAAAAAAGGAGACATGTGATCCTCCACCCAGTGGAGGCCCCTTTGACTGTAATATTTGTTTATTGAGAAATCGGGAATACATTGTTGCTTTCGACTTGGGGCCCCGAGAAGTTGAGAGTCCATAAAACACTTTAACCCATCTTATCCTTTTAGGTGTAGTGCGGAGACTATGACCGAGAAATCCGGAAGTAATTGTCACGCGATTCTACACTCAGATGAGTTTTTCCTGAGAATATTGGTAATTACTAAGCTAATCGAGACATTGGTAATATCCGAAGGAAGAATGTAGACTCTAGGATCTCTTTAGAACCTTGTTCAGCAGATGATAAACCATTAGTCCTTAACTTGTGGGTAGTACCTTTGACTTCATGCTCGTCACATCGAACCTATGAACCCCCGTGTTTGTAATCTTGTGTGTGATTGTTGCATCATCATGCATTCATGCACTCGTGTGAATTCATTAAACCGTTTTTCAAGGAACTTAAAGTTGACTTTTGCAAATATCTCAGGTACTTTTTTGACCTTGGATTTTTGAAGGAGAAATACTTCGAAGTACAATTTCAAGAATCCTAAGATAGAGGAACTGATGAGTTTGAATCCTAAGATTGAGAGTTCTACAGATTTCTGTAAGAAGTAAGGAGCCATTGTGCCTCTTATGAAGCTCAATATGAAGGATGGTATTCTTTCTACATTGGTCCAGTTCTATGATTTGTTATACCGGTGTTTCACTTTTCCTAATTATCAGTTGATGCCCATATTAGAGGAGTATTCTTACTTACTTGGTTTACCTATTACTGATTGCGTTCCTTTCACCTGATTAGAAGGAGAGCCCTAGTCTCATGAGATTGCTACCATAACTCACTTGAGGAAGTTTGAGATTGAGGCTAACATGACTACCAAAGGAGGAATCAGGGGTTTACCTTCTCAATTTCTATTGGAGAAAGCTCGTTACTTCATCAAGACGAAGTGTACCGCTGCTTTTGAGGCTAGCTTTGCCTTGCTTGCTTATGGGTTGTTCTTGTTTCCAAAAATCGACAAATTTGTGGATGTTAATTCTATTGGGATCTTTCTGATTGGGAATTCAGTCCCTACACTGCTAGAAGATACTTATTATTCCATCCATCTTCAGAATTTCTATCAGGGAGGGATCATTATCTGTTGCATACAATTTTTATATTAGTGGTTTATTTCTCACTTACATAGGTATGTTGCTTTTTGAGATATCAAGAAGGAACCACATTGGGCCCTGAAGATTATGGCTCTCACTCATTCTGACATTGATTGGAATCATCAAGTTTATTATGATGTGGAAATTATTGATAGTTGTGGTAGTTTTCCCAATGTGCCTCTTCTTGGTACAAAGGGAGGAATTAACTACAATCTTGTTCCTGCACGTCACCAACTTGGGTATCCAATGAGAGACAAGCCAAACAACATTCATATGAGTGGTTTCTTTCTCAAAGAAGGAGAAGATCACAAGGCATCTAAGGAATAGATTGAAAAGGCTTGGCACCATATTCATAGGAAGGATAGAAAAGATTTGGGACCAAGATGAGTTGTTTCTTTAGAACCTCATCTCTGTTGGGTACAAGCAAAGGCAATTCAGTTGAAACTGTCTTCTTTTCGTGAGGAACCTATACCTGATATGTTTATGAGGACTACTCCTCCTCTTTTAGATGATGTGGAAGAACAACAACTTGCCTTAGCAAGATAAGGAAGCATGGAAGAACAAGTACTAGACTTTGGAGGTGTCCTACTCAACAGGATTGAAAGAGAAGGATGACTTTATTGAGATTCTTGAGAGTCATGTTGTGGAGATGATGGAGAAGCAAGATAATTTATTTTCCTCTAGAGCACATCCAGGTCCAGGTCACCTATTTTCTTATTTTGGTGGATGGAAATAAGTTTTCGACAAGTATGCAAAATAGAACGACCAGTTGAAGGCTCGGATTGTAAGACCCAAGGGAAAGCGTCAGTGTGTGGAGAGATCTTACTTAGCTTTAGCTCCTTAGGATTTTTTAAATTTTATCTCCTCTTTTACTTATGATTATTGAAACTCGTACTAAAAGTTGTAATCCATTCCAAAGTTATTATTAAAATGATATTTTTCAGTATTTCCAAATGTGTTAGTACTTCAATATTTGCAATTGTTTACAGTTCCTTGAATAAACAAAAATAAATCATGTGCATTACATATCATGCATCATTTCACACATATTTTTGCATTCTTATCTTTCACAAGTGTCTTACTTATTTCTCTACTTCGTTCAGTCAGCAAGATGTCCCATCGCTATAATACTCGATCTAATTCTAGATGGAAAATGTTGAACAAGAGAATCGTGAGTTGCACGAAGAAGTTACTGCTTTGAGAGCCAATATGGCTAATCTGACTGCTTTGGTAGAATCATCAGTGGTTTCTCAGAATCAGCCACGACCTCCTCCTCCTCCGTCTCCTTATGCTACTCAGCCACAATAGAGACTGTTATTTTAGAGGTTCTGTCAGTTCCTATCGTTGTTACTTCAATTTGTACTGCTCAATACCGTATGCCTCGCAGTTATCCATAGGGAATGCCTGAGAACTTTATGACAGCAGGTTACAATCTTGTTGCTCAAGTTTCTCCATTTTCTTAAACTAATGTTGCTTATGCACCTCTTGTGGTTCATGCTACCCATGTTGCTAATAAAGAGATTCATTATGTTGCACCTTCTGTAGTGAATGTTATGCCTGTTGCTAATGATAAATTTTATCATCCCGATCCTCCATCGAGTAAAAGTGTGGGTTTTTATGACCGAATGGATGACTTTCAGGATCAATTCAATGAAATGCAGAAATAAGTGAAGGCTCTCTGAGGGAAGGATATCCGGATAGAATGTTAGTGACCTTTGCTTAGTTCCTAATGTGAAAGTGCCAGCAAAGTTTAAAGTACCAAAATTTGAGAAGTACAAGGGCAATTCTTGTCCCAGTGACCACCTGGTGATGTATATCAGAAGGATGCCCACTCATACTGATGATCAACGCTTGATTATTCATTTCTTCCAGGATAGTTTAACTAGTGCTTCCTTGAAATGGTATATCGGATTGGGCAGTAGAAACATCCACACATTTAATGATTTGGGTGAAGCTTTCGTGAAGCAGTATAAGTACAACATGTTTATGGTACCTGACAGTGACCAATTGAGAGTGATGGCTCAAAAAGATAAATAATCATTTAAGGAGTATTCCCAACATTGGTGTGAAGTTGATGCCCAAGTGGTACCCTCGATGGGAGAGCAAGAAATGACTAAGGTCTTCCTAAAAGCCCTTGGTTCATTTTACGATGAAAGAATGGTTGCAAGTGCACTGAGTGATTTCATCGAGATGGTAAGTATGGAAGTCCGTGTAGAAGAAGCTTTCAGGGAAGGACGGTTGACAAATGATGAAGGTTCTAGTGGAACAAAGAAATCATCATATGGGTTTTCTAAAAAGAATGAGAGTGAAACAAATGATGTTGCTCAAGAAAGAATAGTTAGACCTCCAAGAAGACGTCATCTGCATCAACAACAGGTAGCTTTAGTAACACTGATTGTCAATATAGCTCCAATCGTTGTTTCCTATCAGAGAGAACTTCCAAAAGGTAATCAAGGGTAAGGTTAGAGGAGAGAAGCTTTTGATCCTATTCCGATGAGTTATGCAGAATTTTTTTCTGGCTTTGATTCATAAGAAGTTGGTACAGACTAGGCCTCCCCCTGCTATACCTTCAACTTTGCCATGGTACTATAAAGTTGATCAGACTTGTGCTTTTCATCAAGGAGTCCCTGGGTACAACATTGAAAAACATTGAAGTCTGAAGTTCAGAAGATGGTAAGACCTAGTCTCTTGTCTTTTAAATATGTTGGTCCTAATGTGAAGGATAACCCACTACCCAAACGTGGAGGTGGAAGTGTTGTAAACATGGTTGTTGGTTGTCCTGGGGACTTTAGGATTTTTGATATCAATCTGGTCAGATGTGATTAAGTGAAGATGCATGCTGATCTTTATGAATTCAACTATTATACACACTATCATGTGGGTTGTAGTATTTGTAGTTCAGATATCGATGGATGTTATAAAGTGAGATGTGATCTTCAAGAGATGATGGATGAAGGTCTTATCCATATAATCAAACCAAATGATGAATATAAAGAAGAGGTGGATATGGTTTATGGATGTCCCGGTTAATTTCGGATTTTTTTTATGTGAATTACATGAATGATGATCTGGTACAGTTGCACGCCACATTTTGTCACATGGATGGCCAAGAGGTACATCATTATGGGTCCTGTTAGATCTACTGTAGGGATTCTCGTGGTTGTTCTGTTGTAAGAAGAGGTGTTCAATTGATGTTAGATAAAGGTACTATCAGAGTCACAAGAAACATGGATGATTATAATGGAGTTAATATGATTGAAGATTACTCTGTTGAGGTCATGTGTGATGATGAGTATGTTTCTACTGATGAGGTCTTTTCTTCTGATGAAGGTATTATAATACAGTGGCAGAACTGACTGTTAATACTGGTTTGTGTTTTGTATTCGCAAATGTGTGGTAAGCAAGAGTCACCACCGACTTTTCTTTTATCCAACAAAGGAGAGGATGAAAAGAACAGAAAAGGACCTTTTTCGAGATTTTGAGTTAGGGGGTAGATTATGGAAAGGGAAGGTGTTAGCACCCTTTCCATCTGTGGTTTTCCACGGGCTCTTAGGTACTTTCTCATTTTGAAAATTGCTTTTGTGTTTGTGTGTTTTTGAAAAGTTTGTTTGCTTTATGCTAACTCTTGTATCATTCCTCAAGAGTGTTGATAAAGTGTTTTTTTGAAAATGTTTGAAAGTGTGGTGTGAAAAAGGTTGTTTTGAGCAAGTACTTAACAACTATCTACCTACTCGAAAAAAGGCTATTCTTTTCCTGCTTTCCTTTAGATAGTGCTATCCTACTATTAGTGAGTAGGTAGCCCTATCGTTGGATGTTGAGGGACTATCAAAGGGACGTTTACAGTCACTAAGGCAACTGGGCAAGAACTCTTAGTAATTGTCCTAAAGTTCTAAGATCGCTTTTTTAACCGAGGCAATAGTAGTAAGGGTCTTCGAGGGACTTGTAATCTCTTGAACTCAAGGACAGACACTAAAATTTCTCACGTTTCGAGAATTGTGACCATTTTCAAAGGCAACCGAAGTGGGAGATACCCTAGGGGTGAGAATGTGCAAGTGTATTGATTCGATTCATTTATCTTGTGCATTTAGGGTTATCTAATCGTTTTCTTTTCAATCATTTTCATGCATACCTATTAATTTAAACAGTTAATAATAGTGCAGAAAATAAATTGCAGAAAATAAAACTCCTAAGCTATTACAAGGCCTTGGGGTAATTACATAAATAGCAAAAATAAAAATGTGGAATTTTAAACCTAATTAAAAAACTATTACAAACCGGGAAACAGTTACATAATTGAAAAATAATAAAACAGAAAATAATAAGCGCGCAAAGATTAAAACAAGAATAAGTTAAAAGAAACCTAAAAATCTAATTGATTTAAAAAATATTTTTGTATTTTTATAGAAAAGTATTTGAAATTTTTACCTAATTCTATTTAATTTTAGTTTAAAGAAAAACAAGTTAAAGTAATTAAATTAAATTATTTTACAAAATCAATTTTAATTAAAAACAACTTCAATTTATTTATTTGATTTTTTTATGAAAATAATAAAAAAAATATGAATCTAAAAAGATAAAATACTTAAAACAAACTAAGAAAATTAAAAAAAAAACAATGGGATTGTGGTTGTGAAGTAATTTGGAGGGTGTGAGGCTGAATCTGCTGGGCACAGATAAACACAAGCCCAAAGACTGCGCCTGATCCAATGCTGCTTGCTCTTGAGGGTTCACCGTGGGCGCCTAGATCTGGATCATCTGAGCTGGATCTGATGAGCTCTCATGGTGTGGAGGTGACGTCGAATGGTGCACGCATTTGCCTTTGTGATACTGGATCTGCAAATAACTTGTTAGAAAAATCAAAACACACGACCTGGGTATTGAACCCAGGTCCTCCCCTTCATACGCATTCTCTCTTACCACTCATCCATCTTGTCCATTCGTGAATATAAATAAAACAAAGCAATATAATGTGAAAAGAAGGCACATGTTGAGTTGTTAACACGCGCCGTTCAGTGGGCCCCTGGAAATTTTAATGGACGAATCAACGATCAAGGCTTGGACATGTCAGCCCCTGCCAGAGTCAACTGAAGTTAAAGACGCCTGAGTTAACTCCGGTCGTCTTCTACGACGACCCCAAATTTTGATCTGCAAAAAACGCAAACATTAATGGGTGGTAGGGACCCCACCCCCCTAAATAGATGGCCCTGAGTTTAATGGTGGCCTTAGATTGGCCTGAAACGAGCTACAAGTGGAGTTATGGCACAAACATGAGGAACACGGTTAAAAATGGCAAGTGGTCATTCACACGTCCAAGTTAGCGTATAAGGTTCATTTTCATACCTAATCATCACCTTGATCACATCTAAACACAAAACATCAATAAAAATGCATGAATTTAAGGTTTCGAAAGTAAGAACTTTTACCAATCGGAGAGTGAGGGTTTGGCTCCTTTTTGGCACCACAGGGAGTGGAATTGGTATGGACCTGTTCCTGATAGGGTCAGGAAGGAGAATAGACGCATGGAACTTGTTGACAGTGGCTAGAGAACAAGTTTTCTGATTGCTCTAACTTTGAGAAAAATGGAGAATTTCTAAGGTTTATTTGAGGCAGCTGCGTCTATCTATAGTCTGGAATGCTTGTGCATATATATTAGGTCTTATTAGGTTAAAAAATGTGGAGGAAAATCCATGCTTTCATGAGGAAATATTTGTTTTTTGGAATATGAAATATTTCCAAAATTGGCCAAATCTTGCACAAATGAGCTCCACGCGTTCTTCCAGCCTATCTTGAGTTGTTTGGGCCTCCAATATGATGGAAATCGAAAGCTGACATGACCCTACAGATCCATTTCCCTTTCGAATTTTCTCTCTTCGAAGACTTTAAGCTCTAATTCGAATTATTCAAAGGGTTCCTCATCAGAACCTTATTTCCTTCGAAAGCTCTGAACTCTAACTCGAATTGCGCCAGTTTCAATATCATGGCTCCTTGGATTGAGCTCAAGTTTTGCTCTCTTCGATGGCTTTGAACTTGGTCCAATCGAAGCATTATCTTATTGACTGGTTGAAGTGTTGTTCTACTCTCTTCGATGGCTCTAAGTCCTGATTCTAATTACCCAGAACTTCCCTCATCAGAACATTTGTTTCCCTTTGAAGGCTCTGACTTCGAATTGCACCAACTTTGTTATCACGACTTCTTCGATGGCTCTGCATCCTGATTCTAATTGCTCATATTCTCAGCATCAGAGCTTCTTCGTTTGAACCATAGTCTGCAGAAATTCGAAAGGCTAAGAGTTGTCTTCTCCAATATGCATGAATTCGAATGGTTAGAGCTTCTAGAAACCTCTCGGTTCTTGCTCTTTTTGATCTGATTTTCTCTAACTTGGACAATCAGAATATCACCCTGTTGATATGCCAATCTAAGCATACTTAACCATCATTCAAAAAATTTCCTTTTCTTTAGGAAAATGTTTGTAACCACCTATGTAAGAGAAAATATTGGAAAAACATGAGAGGGAAAGTTTTGGGCTACAACTGTTGCCCCTGTTCAATCTTCTTAAACCTAAGGATGTAGATTGGCTTGTCTGCCTTTCATGATCTGAAGGTGAAAGATGATTGAACACTAGAGTGCCCAGAAATTAGCACTCGTATGAAGTAGCACTATTGATGGATAATATCGGGAATGGGCTTATAGTAGCACTATTGATCTATCATTGACTGGATAAGATCAAAAAATCTTAGTGTCGATTTAACTGAACCAGAGAAAGTATCTATTGGAAAAGAATCAGAATAAATCATTGGTCGATTTGAAACTGAACTAGTAGAGGTCTTGAATTATCTTTAATTGGATAGGAATCAGAAAATCTTAGTGTCAATTTAACTGAACTAGAGGAAGTGTCTACCAGAAACGAATCAAGATAAATTATTGATTGATTTAAATTGAACCAGTAGAGGTCTTGAATTGTCTTCAACTGGATAGGAATCATAAAAATCTTAGTGTCGATTTAACTAAACCAGAGGAAGTGTCTACCAGAAACGAATCAGGATAAATCATTGGTCGATTTAAACTGAACCAGTAGAGGTCTTGAATTTTATTCAACTAGATAGGAATCAGAAAAATCTTAGTGTCGATTTAACTGAACTAGAGGAAGTGTCTATCGAAAAAGAATCAGAATAAATCATTGGTCAATTTGAAACTGAACCAGTAGAGGTCTTGAATTGTCTTCAACTGGACAGGAATCAGAAAAATCTTAGTGTCGATTTAACTGAACCAGAGTAAGTGTATACCATAAACAAATAAGGATAAATCATTGGTCACTTTAAACTGAACAAATAGAGGTCTTGAATTTTCTTCAACTGGATAGGAATCAGAAAAATATTAGTGTCGATTTAACTGAACTAGAGGAAGTATCTATCGGAAAAGAACCAGAATATATCATTGGTCAATTTGAAACTGAACCAGTAGAAGTCTCGAATTATGATCTTTCTAAGGAAAAAGCTGAAATGGCCTTTCGTCAGACGTAGCCTTTGAGAAGCCTGTCAGGTCATATAAGTAGTTTGTGATGTTTGTTAATTTTATCTTTCCTGAAAAGGTAAAGAGTTAGTCGTATGCAATGTCATGATGTATAAAATTCATTGTGTAATGATGTTCTCAAAATGAGATTATGTTGTATGCAATATGTGTGTGCATGCCTTGATGTATGAATATGGAATACTGTTACGATATTTCCTTGCCTGGGAAAATGAATTCCTGGCTGCTGCTGAAGATTACCGGGAAGCTGAATCTTGGACTGCTATTTGGTAGATGAGGAAAGTGGTTCTTTCATTTCCGCTGGGGATGATGAATGGAAATGATTTGCTGGGGATTTCCTCTTTCCGTTTGAGGATATTTTGTCGGGGATCTTTGACTCCTGCTTGAGAATTACTTTGTGGGGAAAAAGATGCTCTGTTGGAAGATTTTACCCATGTAGAAAAATAAACTATGTTGGGGGATAAACTTCTGCAGCTAGAGAAATAAACTCTACAAGGGATAAGGCTTTATAAACTATTTGAGATTTTAAAAACTTAGCTAGGGAACATGGATTTCGGATCTCTGAGGGAACTTGGCTGGAGGAGGTAATTCCTGCTTAGGGAGGAAGAGGTCAAAACTTTGGTTGTTTTCACTTTACAGGGATATAGACATCACTAGGGCGCATGCTGAGGATGTAGTGGTGATTTTGCAGTAGGACGTTTCTGCCTTTGTACCTGGTGGAGAAAGTAACTATGGGGACAACAAATGGCCTTTTGGACTTTGCCCCGTTTCTTAAAATCATTAGCAACTGTATTTTTGTTTCTTATGCAAGTATTTGTAAACAGTAATCATATTCAATGCATATTTCAAAATAATCATTGAACATTTTTGCAAAATAAAACAGTAAAATAGAAAACAAAATAGTTTTGTACTTTCAAAGTTGATTTGTATTGACTTGAATAAATTTGCCTATAACAGGCGTTTTTTGTACAAAGG
This sequence comes from Vicia faba, assembly GCA_948472305.1. Taxonomy (NCBI): domain Eukaryota; kingdom Viridiplantae; phylum Streptophyta; class Magnoliopsida; order Fabales; family Fabaceae; genus Vicia; species Vicia faba. Next base: position 104,094,777 of record OX451737.1, read on the forward strand.
GACATACATTCTAGTAGGAGAATGCCGTCGTGAAAATGAAAACTATACAAAATAGTGTACAAAGAGAAAACAATTATGTGTATTGAGTTTCAATTCTGCTATTGCGCTTATGTCTTTGAGCGTCTCATCACTTTGCTACTTGTCTGAAGTTGACTGGATTGATTGGTATCATTTGAGCTTGATAGTTGATACTTAAGCCTGGTTGCAGGGTGATCTAAATGGATATAGTTGTATGCTTTAAATCCTTAACTTTTTCCTGGACCGCCTTTTCGGATTTTCAGTCCACCGGGATACCCTTTTTTGCCCAAGCCGCCTTTTTAGGTTTTCAACTTGCCGGATGTACAGATTATTTTTGTATTTATCCCTAATTTTTGCCTGAACCCTTTTGGTTCGTCGGGATACCCTTATTTTTTCCTAGGCTTGTCAACCTAGCGGGTCTTTATTCATGTGTAGTATCTTTTAACTATGTCCGCATTCGCAGGGTGAGAAGGTCGTCACCATCCATAGTAGTTAGAATCATGGCTCCACCAAAAAATATGTTCTTGATTACAAATGGCCCTTCCTATGTGGGAGTCCATTTGCCTCTGCGATCACCTTGTGTCAGGATGATGTGCTTGATTACTAGATCACCCACTTGATATACCTGATGTCTGACCTTTTTGTTGAAAGCCTTGATCATTCACTTTTGGTACATATGACCATGCCAGACATCAGCAAGCCTTTTCTCATTAATCAGATTCAGTTGGTCAAGTCGAGTCTGAATCCATTCATCTACGTTCAAACTCGCATCCTTCATAATTCTCAAAGAAGGGATCTGGACCTCAATAGGTAGGACAACCTCCACGCCATACACCAGAGATAAAGGTGTTGCCCCTGTTGACGTACGTGATGAGGTGCAGTAACCATGAAGAGAAAATGGTAACATCTCATGCCAGTCTTTGTATGTCACTGTCATCTTCTGTATGATTTTCTTAATGTTCTTGTTAGCAGCCTCCACAACACCATTCATCTTCGACCGGTAAGGAGAAGAGTTATGATGCTGGATCTTGAATTGTATACAGAGTTAAGTGATTATAGTATTGTTGAGATTTGTACCATTATCTGTGATGATTATTTCTTGAACACCATACCGACAGATAAGGTTATGCTTGATGAATCGCGCCACAACATTCTTGGTAACAATAGTAAAAGAGGCAGCCTTAACCCACTTCGTGAAGTAATCAATGGCGACTAGGATAAAGCGATTATCGTTTGAAGCGGTAGGTATGATTTCTCCGATCATATCAATTCCCCGCATTACAAAGGGCCAGGGAGCAGTCAAGACGTTCAAGGAAACCGAAGGTACATGTACTTTATCAGCCTAGATTTGACATTTGTGACAATTTCGGGAATGCTGATAATGGTCTGCTTCCATAATGGACCGGTAGTATCCTGCCCGTAGGATCTTTTTAGCCATGGTGTCTCCACTAGAATGGGTGCCAAAGGTACCTTCGTGTAAATATGTGTTGTACCCCAAAATTTACCCTCCCATATTCTTCAAGATTTGTCAAGAATAATCCTCAAACTGCTCAAGATTGCTCAAGGGTTGTACAGTCAAACCACCTCCTAAGACAACTAAAATTAGGGTTTTGGTTCTTTCAAGGAATTTGAGGTTTTCAATGGATCAATCAAGTCTCATAGGCCTATATACACTCTCAAGCATCTACATGCCAAGTTTCAAGACTCACAATACCAATTTGCACAATCAAAAGCTCCATTTGATCTACAGTCAACTATAGGGGTAAAATGGTCATTTTAAAGTCAAAAGTCAGAATTTTTGGTCAACATCTTATTTTGAGTTCACAATCATCATTTGATCAAGCCTTAATCATGATTCCACAAGAATGGCTAAAAAATCATCAAGATGCAAAAAGTTACTATTTTAGGACAGTAGAAAAGTCAACTGTATCTTGACCAGGGCATAACTTTTTCATGGTTCATCAGAAAAATTCCATCCAATGCTCATTTTAAAGAGGATGCCATTTCCTACAATCCATCTTCACATTCCAAGTCCAATAAATGCTCTCACAAAAAGTTATCAATTTCTACATTATAGGTCAAATTCAAAAGTCAACAAAAGTGCACTTTAAGTCAAAGACCATAACTTGAGATTGGTAAATCCAAATGACATGGGACCAAAGGCATTGGTTAGAGGACTTCAAGACCTTTCCTAAATATCCAAGAACATGGTCATATGATCAAAATTGAGCAAGATATGCATTGGAGAAGTTGGGAAATTTTTATGAATTTGCAAAAGTCAACTTTGCTCAAAACACCTTATTTTTGCTAATGGGCCTCAAATCTCTTCTTGAAACTTCATCCATGGCCTATGCACGACCCATCAAGGTTAATTGAATTTATTTTATTATTTTTATTAATTAATTGGATTTTTAATAGATATTAATTCATTTAATTTAAATTGTAGGAAAATACAAAGATTTGGTTTTTCAATCTTTTTGTGAAGCAAATATGACCTAAAAAGGCTGGCAATTTCGTGCACCAAGTCAAAGATGCAAAATCTCCAAAATTGGCAACTTTGTTCAATCATGAAAATGCAAAAAGATTTGATTTTCAATCAAATATTCAATCATCAATTCAATGGATTTTTGCTCAAGATTTTGACCTAATTCCATTCCTCTATATATATTCAAGTAAACCCTGATGCAAGACAAGTGAGAGAAGCTGCAGAAAGACCATAGCCATATTGAAAAATTTCCAAGAAAACTCAAAACTGATTTCTATATTCCAGGACGATTCAAGAACTTTTGTTGATTCTAATACACTGCAGGGGATCCCAGGAAGGTTTTGCAATCAAATTCAGGCCTTAAAGCTACAGGAATAGCCCTAGACAGTTTCACGATTTGCACATTTTATCCATAATCGTATTGCTCAAATCATATGCATTTAACAGATTTTCTTGGTTGTTTTGCATTGTTAGGAACCATATGAAGCTGATGGTATCACTTAATTGAACTATAATGCACTGAATCCAAAGATGCCATGGACGATTTTCTAGGGTTTTTGAGTTTCAAATTAGGGCTTTGCAATCCAGGAAAAATTAAGACTCATAAAACCCATGGTTGAATTCGTTAGGACAAGACGAAAACAAAGGAACCCTCGCGAAACATTTATGTGAACTACAGCGCTAATCGCTATTTTTCCTCATATCATATTGTGGGGGTTAAAAACTCCCGCTATCTGTTTGTGTTTTTACAGGTACCAGCGAGGAAGATGACTAGGTGTTGATACTCCATTGGCTTATTCAAAACACGCGCGTTATTTTTTCTTTTTCAGCATATGAATTGCTTTTTATATATTATATTTGCTTATTATTATAACAACAAAAGCGTGCAAGTGGTGTAGTGGTTGATGCGTTGGCTTGGAATCATTGGGACCTGGGTTCGAATCCCAGGTCCCCCAAAATACTTGTTATTATTTTCTTTCACATAATCCCATGCAGGTTTCAAAAGAGGTTCTACCATGCGCTTTAAATTTCCAGGCGCCAGGTGTCTCCAAGCCTGGATCCAGTGGCCAAAGATGATGACTACCATACACCTTAGTCAATGAGCATACAAGGAATTGCTAAAGTCAACGTGGCTGAACAACTTAATGGGCCTAGCAATTGACAATAACACCTCCTAATGGGCCAACACCCCCCCTGGTTTATTCTTCTTATTTTTTTTTTCTTTTATATTTTCCATTTAAGTATTTTACTAATTATTATTATTATTATTATTTAATTAACCAAATTAATTTTTTCATAATAAATTCAGAAAACTAAAATATAATATTTTTATTATTATTAAAATTGATTTCACACTTTTATTATTTTTGTAAATAAAAACTAACATCATTAATTTAGTTTAATTAGGGTTAATTTTAACTTGTTTCAATAAATAAAATCAACATAGAATTAGGGTTTTTACTAACTTTTAATCTTTTTTTTACTTATTTTATTTTCCTTGAGACATTAAAAAACCAAAAATATTTCTTTAATTAATTAATTAGTTTTAGGATTAATTTCATTAAGTGCAAAAAGGACAAAAACTTCTTTCTTTCTCAAAAAGGGTCAAAACCCTAAGGACTTCTCCGATTCAATTTTCTCTCTCGTACGATTATTCTTGATTAATTTTTGATCCATTATTATGTAATTGTTCCAAGGATGTAATAGCGTTAATTAGGACTTTTTATCGCTTTCTTTAATTTCCCGCAATTTACTTTTCTAAGGGTTTGTTTTTGGCGATGTAAATACCTGACGCCTTATAATAGCGTAGATTTATTTTCCGCAACATTTAACTGCTAGATGTATGTTAATTAGGCTATGCATGACAAGACTTATCTCTGAAATTAAAATCAACTCGTAGCTCACCATAACATGTGCAAAGATATGGGGCACCCTTGTTTAGGTAAGTAGCAATAAACTGTGAGGGACCTGTCCGGCGTAGACCGAAACGGGTGAAGCAGTAGCTATATTGGTGTGACACCTTGGTCTGTACCGATATCCCTTGTGTTGGAATGAGGAGAATATGGGTCTTCTGAGGAGTCATTAAGCACCAACTGACCTTAGAACCTTAAATTGACCAACTTGGCCATAGAACAGTAGCAGTATGCTACACTCATTGAGGCTAAACTCTCGCGATGGTTCTGGCCGCAAATAAAGGTTGCCAAACTAGAATTATGACCGATCGAGGGTAGTCAGTGATATTGAGATCCTCTAGAACCCGGTTACTATTTTTAGGACAGGTCTTAACCAACCAAAACTGAAAGAGGGTAGTACCTAAACTCCATGCCAGCCTGAACTCTAAGGGCTGTCTTTTGTGACTTGTGTGCCTTTACCATGTTTTCCTTTTGTGAATACTTGTGGTGTGCCTCTATCATAACATCATAACATCATAACATCATAAACATTGCATACATCCTACGTAAGGACTAACCCATTTCAAGGATCTCAAAGGTTTATGATGTAGGTCATGATGAACCGACTGTCTAGCACGGGGCAAAGGGGATTTATTTTCCTCTAGCCAAGGTTGTTGGAGATTAAAGCACGATAACTTGGGTCAGGGGCTATGACCCACTCGATATGGTGAGCCTTGGCTCTTGAAGAAGGACTCTCAACAACATGAAGTTCCTTCAATCAAGCTGCAAAATTCAAATTCTAACAAGTTTCTTTGTTTACCACGTGAGATCCTTGAAAACATTGCATACATATATCATACATATCATTGCATAACAGGTCATCCGATACAGGTCTTTCATGTTCTCGCTGTTTATTTCAGCAATGGCTTTCCAACCAGACAACCAGGATCTTCATACTCAAGAGACTCAGTTCAGGGAAATCTTCTTAAACCTATCCAAGGGGCAGGAAGAGTTGAGAACACTCCTCATGGGGAATTTGGTCAAGAAGAGTCCTGAAGACAAAAAGGACGAAAGGCTGAAACATCTGCAAGCTGAGGTAGATGCAATGAGAACCCAGATGTTGGGGCAGACGGCTCTTATTCAAGGCTTAGCTCGGGAACAAGAAGAGTTGAGAACCATGATCCACCAGCTTCATCAAGACAGGTGCAACAACATGGAGAAAACGGTCAAGGCTGGGGATCAAATCATTAATCAGCCTCCAAGAAGACAAGAGTTTGGTATGGTGAAGAATGGACCTCTCCAAGTTGCTACTACCTCTAGGGTCCAACAACAACCTCGCCAAGAACAACGGGTTGATCAGAGTAAGCCCAGAAGGCAATTTACCAAGCTCAACGTGTCGCCGTCTCAAGCTTTACAACACCTGTTGAGGTTGAATCTGGTGACGTTAAGGGACCCTCCTAAGAATCCCAACATAACCTCCCTAAAGTACAATCCTGATGAAAGGTGTGCCTACCATTCTGACAGTCCTGGACATGACACCGACGACTGTTGGAGTTTGAAGAACAAGATCCAAGACTTGATTGATTCCAAGGAAATTAAGTTTGATCACTGATCCTACATCAAATCATTGAGAATATCTTTTGTGCATTAGAATTTTCAATTTGTAATTTTATTTTGATTGTTCAAACATTTATTCATGTCAAACTCTGTTACTTTATCAATGCATTGCATGTGTCTGTTTTGAATCAATCCATTCGTATCCACTATATTCAAATTGCTTTCATTTTTTGTGATGTTCAACTCTCGATTAAAAATCCTAAGCCTCTTGAGGGAGGATGACGAAAACGATACCACGATCTTTACAGTATGCTTTTGAATAGACCCCGCTGATGAAGTACAGGCATTGTTTCAAATCCTAAACAGTGGAGCTATAAGGAAGATAATCCCTAGTCAACCCCTTTGAGCCAAAGAAGTCGGAGTTTTTCTTTTCCAAAAATTAAAACCCTTAATTATAACCTGGGGCAGGGTAGTTTTCTCATTTGATCCAGGTGCGCAATAAATGGTACCAAAAGAGTCCTTCCGAAACAAAAGACAATGATGGTTCCTTATAATCGTCAAGACAGGCAGTCATTATCTTTCAAAAACAAAAGCCCAATAAGTCAAAACCTATGAAGGAGACTTACAAAAAAACTGGGGCATCCCGCTGACTGTAATCACAAAAGAAACAGTTCAGGCAAAAAAACAGGGATAAAAAAAAGAAAGAGGTCCTACAAACCCTCAACAACAAGAAATGACTGCCTGTTCAAAATAAACTGTCAATATCCGAACCATCACCGAAATATCAGAGCAAAGACTCAAAAAAGATCTAATGCACGATTAGCTGAGTTTAGGTTCAAAGAACATCACGAAGAACGGGTGGGTACAAATAAAATTTGAGCCTTTATCCTTTGTTTCTTAAACCGTGAACCAGGCCACGTTATAACCCTTAAAAGTCCTAGCTGAAGCATGGGTTAGTTCGAAAGCATACTGTTACCAAAGGTATCCTGACTCCTGTAGGGCTTGCTGTAAAATCTTGAGTTGACATCACATTTACAAAAAATTCACTTGTTTTATTGAAAACTGCATTTTAAAAAAAAACTTCAAGACAAACATAAGCTTTGCATTTTTAAAATAACATTGTTTGCATATGACTATTTGTTCAAACAGCAGAGAAATTCGCACGACAAATATCTAGTGAACAAAAACCTTCTCAATAAAAAGGTCACCTCAAGTGGAAAAAAAAACGCGTCCAATCAAGGGGCACGACATGATCATCGTCCATCATCTGGGGCAGTCAAGTCAAGATTCAAGGAATCTCTCAAAATGCCAAATAGCCAGGGGTAGATCTTCGTCTGAATCACTTGGGGCATTGAACATGGATTCCCGCAACGAATCTTGCACGATCAAACATCTTCTGGTAGTATGGCAACATAACATTACCGACAGTGGCACCTCCCTACATCCTGAGAACGTGGACATAGTCAAAAAAATACTGCGCATAGTCAAAGACCCGCTAGGTCGACTGGCCTAGGCAAAAATAAGGGCTTCCCGGCGAACCAAAAGGGTTCGGGAAAAAATAAGGGATGAAAATGAAAAATTTGTACACCCGGCAAGTCGAAAACCTGAAAAGGCGGCTTGGGAAAAAATGGGTATCCCGATGGACTGAAAACCCAAAAGGGCGGTCCAGGCAAAAATTAGGGATCAAAGCGTACGACTATGTCCCGTCATCTCGTCACTTGTCTACCAGAAGAAGATTTGTCAACCGGCGGTTATCAAGCACCTCATAGGCCTTCTTCTCCCGCAGAAACTGGGGCAATAAGAATTGGCCGAACTGTACAAGCTGCTTTGTTCACCAGGTACCAAGGTATATATTCAGCTGAAGAATATGACCAAGATACATTCACTCCCACTGAGCCTCACAAATCAGCAATACTCTCCCCAAGCAGAGTTGGTCTCCCATCAGCCCTAAAAAAAGGCACAGTACCCCCGGCAAGTCAGCAATACTCTCCCCCAAGCAGAGTTGGTCTACCATCAGTCCTGGAAAAGTTGGGTATCACCAGAAGATCTTAATATTCCCTAGAAGAGTATACAGATATTCCTCAGCAAGCATCCCCGGCAGTCTTAATATTCCTCAACAGAGTATGAGATTGTTCCCCGGCGGAATACAAGATACCCCCAGTGGAGTCATTTCCTCAAAAGTTTCCCCAGGAGAGTTGAATCATCTTACCCAGTAGATTCTGGAAGCTTGTCCCCTGCAGAGTACGAATATCTCTCCCCAGCCATATTCAGAGATTATCCCCACCAGAGTCTAACTGGGTTATCCTCAGCAAGTTACAACGGGAAGATCATCCCCAGCAAGGTTCTTTCTATCCCTCAGCGGAGTTCATCATCAAAATCCCCAATAGAGCTTATTAATGGAATCCCCCAGCGGAGTTATCGTTAAAGCCTCCGCGAAGTACCTCTTCCCCACAGAGTAATTCCCCGTAGGGTAATCTCTTCATCAAGTTTATTCCCCAACGGAGTCATCTTCTCCTACAGGTTTATTCACACAATCATCTCCGTTCATCATCCCCGGCGGAAACGAAGAATTCAACCAGACTCTTCAATATCAGCCCAGGATTTAACAAACTCCCCGACATTTGTCAAAGATTTATTTTCCCAGACGAAAATACATTCATAAACATATCACATTTCACATCTCCTATTTACATACATCATAAAGTGCATACGACACGACCTCATTTATTCTGGAGAACATCATGACATCATGCATCATGACATCGCATACAACTAACTCTTTACCTTTTTCAGGAAAAGATCGATCAACAGATAAAAGTCATTACCTTTTGAAGTAGCAGTCGTCAAAGATTCCTTCATCATTCCTGCTGAGGTAGTAATCGCCCAAGATTCCTTCACCATTCCTGCTAAGGTAGTAATCGCCCAAGATTCCTTCACCATTCCTGCTGAGGTAGTAATCGTTCAAGATTCCTTCACCATTCCCGTTGAGGTAGAAGTCCAATATTCCTTCATCATCCTATTGAGGTAGAAGTCATCAAGATTCCTTCATTGTCCAGTTGAGGTAGAAGTCGTCCAAGATTCCTTCATCATCCTGTTGAGGTAGAAGTCATCAAGATTCCTTCATCATCCCGTTGAGGTAGAAGTCATCAAGATTCCTTCATCATCCCGTTGAGGTAGAAGTCATCCAAGATTCCTTCATCATCCCGTTGAGGTAGAAGTCATCAAGATTCCTTCATCATCCCGTTGAGGTAGAAGTCATCCAAGATTCCTTCATCATCCCGTTGAGGTAGAAGTCATCAAGATTCCTTCATCATCCCGTTGAGGTAGAAGTCATCAAGATTCCTTCATCATCCCGTTGAGGTAGAAGTCATCCAAGATTCCTTCATCATCCTGCTGAGGTAGCAATCGTCTCAGATTCCTTCATCACATCATTATCAAAAAACCTCCTCTGGTCCATTTAAATCGATTCCTAAAGATTTTTCTGACGCCAAACTCGTCAATGAAGACAACCTGTCAACGAAGACACAACTATCCATTACATCTCCAAGTGGCATCTGTAAGCCCATTCCCGACATCGCATTGCTGATATTATACCATGCGAGTGCAAATTTCTGGGCACTTTAGTGTTCAATCATCTTCCACCTTCGGATCACGAAAGGCACGCAAGCCAATCTACATCCTCAGGTTTAAGAAGATTGAACAGGGGCAACTGTTGTACCCCAAAATTTTCCCTCCCATATTCTTCAAGATTTGTCAAGAATAATCCTCAAACTGCTCAAGATTGCTCAAGGGGTGTACAGTCAAACCACCTCCTAAGACAGCTAAAATTAGGGTTTTGGTTCTTTCAAGGAATTTGAGGTTTTCAATGGATCAATCAAGTCTCATAGGCCTATATACACTCTCAAGCATCTACATGCCAAGTTTCAAGACTCACAGTACCAATTTGCACAATCAAAAGCTCCATTTGATCTACAGTCAACTGTAGGGGCAAAATGGTCATTTTACAGTCAAAAGTCTGAATTTTTGGTCAACATCTTATTTTGAGTTCACAATCATCATTTTATCAAGCCTTGATCATGATTCCACAAGAATGGCTCAAAAATCATTAAGATGCAAAAAGTTACTATTTTTGGACAGTAGAAAAGTCAACTGTATCTTGACCAAAGCATAACTTTTTCATGGCTCATCATAAAAATTTCATCCAATGCTCATTTTAAATAGGATGCCATTTCCTACAATCCATATTCACATTCCAAGTCCAAGAAATTCTCTCACAAAAAGTTATCAATTTCTACATTATAGGTCAAATTCAAAAGTCAACAAAAGTGCACTTTAAGTCAAAGACCATAACTTGAGATTGGTAAATCCAAATGACATGGGACCAAAGGCATTGGTTATAGGACTTCAAGACCTTTCCAAAATATCCAAGAACATGGTCATATGATCAAAATTAAGCAAGATATGCATTGGAGAAGTTGGGAAATTTTTATGAATTTGCAAAAGTCAACTTTGCTCAAAACTCCTTATTTTTGCTAATGGGCCTCAAATCTCTTCTTGAAACTTCATCCATGGCCTATGCACGACCCATCAAGCTTAATTGAATTTATTTTCTTATTTTTATTAATTAATTGGATTTTTAATTGATATTAATTCATTTAATTAATTTAAATTGTAGGAAAATACAAAGATTTGGTTTTTCAATCTTTTTGTGAAGCAAATATGACCTAAAAAGGATGGCAATTTCGTGCACCAAGTCAAAGATGCAAAATCTCCAAAATTGGCAACTTTGTTCAATCATGAAAATGCAAAAAGATTTGATTTTCAATCAAATATTCAATCATCAATTCAATGGATTTTTGCTCAAGATTTTGACCTAATTCCATTCCTCTATATATATTCAAGTAAACCCTGATGCAAGACAAGTGAGAGAAGCTGCAGAAAGACCATAGCCATATTGAAAAAATTCCAAGAAAACTCAAAACTGATTTCTATATTCCAGGATGATTCAAGAACTTTTGTTGATTCTAATACACTGCAGTGGATCCCAGGAAGGTTTTGCAATCAAATTCAGGCCTTAAAGCTACAGGAATCGCCCTAGACAGTTTCACGGTTTGCACATTTTATCCATAATCGTATTGCTCAAATCATATGCATTTAACAGATTTTCTTGGTTGTTTTGCATTGTTAGGAACCATATGAAGCTGATGGTATCACTTAATTGAAGTATAATGCACTGAATCCAAAGATGCCATGGACGATTTTCTAGGGTTTTTGAGTTTCAAATTAGGGCTTTGCAATCCAGGAAAAATTAAGACTCATAAAACCCATGGTTGAATTCGTTAGGACAAGACGAAAACAAAGGAACCCTCGCGAAACATTTATGTGAACTACAACGCTAATCGCTATTTTTCCTCATATCATATTGTAGTGGTTAAAAACCCCCGCTATCTGTTTGTGTTTTTATTGGTACCAGCGAGGAAGATGACTAGGTGTTGGTACTCCATTGGCTTATTCAAAACATGCGCGTTATTTTTTCTTTTTCAGCATATGAATTGCTTTTTATATATTATATTTGCTTATTATTATAACAACAAAAGCGTGCAAGTGGTTGTTGGCTCCTAAATTCGACACCCTTGTTTTTATTAATATCAGCCATTAAAGCTGAAGGATGTTTTCGACCAGCTGGGTCTGTCGAAATGCCCATCAGAAGATGGCAATGTACTTAGAGGATTTCTTCCAAGGGAGAATTTGGTTGCCTTCGACGTCGAAGGTGTGGCTCGTCGAAGATATCTCTCGACGAAGGTGTTCGATTGCTCAGAGTGGGGCGGTTTGAAATTCAAACGTTTGGAGGGAAAACGGTTCCCAGCGGTTACCAAGTGCAACGTGCAAAGATCTGGAGCGTCGAACGTTGAGAACGTGCCAAGTGGAGTCATCTCGAAGCAGTGTAACTGCCCGACGGTTACTTGGGATGTTTAGTATAAATATTAGTAGTTCACGCAGTTTTTCGCGTGTGTTCACAATCATATACAAGTCACTCATATAGATTCGAGTACCCAGCATGTGAGAAAGAATTGTTGAGAATGTATGTGTGAAACACCACTTTTATTAATCAAAGTCATTTATTTTCCAGAAACTTTACTTGCTTTCTCCTTTACTTTTCCTGTCGAAAACCTTTATTTCAAGCCTTCCTTTATTTTATCAAGTTCTCTTCTTCATGCAATTTACATAAAGCTTCTTTATTTTCTTGTCATTTAACCATTGTCAAACTTAATCAAAACCCCAAAATCAACCATGTCTTAGGATCAATCTGATCGATCCTGCGAGTAACCAAATAAGTAACCATTTGGAAGATCAGCGGTTGTTTACCAATTCCCACGGTAAACAAATTGGCACACCCGGTGGGACAGTGTGTTGATTTTGAAGTTTAATCTGTTTACACAAAATATCATCTTTTTCGAGGAGTATTGTATGTTATTGTGAAGTGGTAGAATATACACTAACAATACCCATACTGCCAGAAGAAGAGAAGAGATGGCGAATCCGCCAATCAATAACGAAATCCCACAAACTAATGTGGGAACAACGGTTATCCCGACCGTAAGTGAAGCGATAACCGCTGGTTCAACACCAGCAGTAACGGTCACAACGACGGGGCCATTACCTCCGTTCACTGGCCCCAGAGTGCCTTTGGGAACCCCCCCACCAAGGGGAAATTTAGGCACAAGGCCTAATGTTCCCCCAGGATTTATGACAGGCGGTCATAATCGAGAACCACTCTATGGCATGCCAACGTCTGATTTGGCTAGCCTAACGAACGCAGCGTCCACTTTTTCAGACCCTTTAGTGAGTGCCTCTTCGCCACTCCAAGGTTCTGGAGTAGGTATGGCGAACAGAAATAGGACCCAACTCTTAGGAGGAACGTCCCAAGTAGCACATGGCCTTACAAATGCCTCGACAGCAGTCTTGATGCAACAAATGGACGAAAGCAACCATGATATGGTTCAAATGTTGGCACAAACTTTAAGTACAGTGCTGAATCCTCTAATATAAAACACCACCCAATCGAATCAGCAGATGACAGCGCAAATGACGCGTTTGGCTGATTTCTTTGGAATATCCCAACCTATTCGACAGCCCCAAAGGGCGCCAATAAGGGGAAACCAAGGTATACTCTTAGAGGAAGAAACCACTATCAATCAAGGCCAGCAGCATGTCGAAGAAAACATTAGGGCACGATTGGAGCAGCCTGTCGAAGAACCTAGGGTAATAACCCCAGAGGTACGGTTAGTTAACAGACACCAAAATGCTGACGAAGTAGTTCAGCATATCCAATACCAAAATATGGGTTTGGAAAATAATCTGGCAACCACGATCGAAAGAATCATGACGCAAAATGGGATGAACATGGGCTTTCGTAGGCCCAACTTCACATCCCCACTGTCAGAATACGTGTTACAGACAGACTTACCTCCTAGATGTAAAGTCCCTAAGTTCACTAAATTCTCTGGGGACACGACAGAATCTACTGTCGAACATGTGGCAAGATGCTTGATCGAAGCAGGAGATATTTCAAACAACGAAAACCTGAGGATTAAGTACTTCCCAAGTTCTTTAACAAAGAACGCTTTTACTTGGTTTACAACTCTCCCCCCCAATTCGATCCATCATTGGACCCAGTTGGAGAGATTGTTCCATGAGTAATTCTACATGGGACAAACCAAGATAAGCCTGAAAGAATTGGCCAGTGTAAAGAGACGTTTCGCTGAACCCATAGACGAATATCTAAATAGGTTTAGGTTGTTCAAAGCAAGGTGTTTTACACAAGTGCCAGAACATGAGTTAGTCGAAATAGCCGCAGGCGGCTTAGATTATTCCATTAGGAAGAAGTTAGACACTCAATACCTGAGAGACATGGCCCAACTGGCCGATAGAGTTCGACAGGTCGAACGCCTTAAAGCTGAGAAAGCCAAGGCAACGAAAACTCATAAAAGAGAGAGGATAGCGTATGTTGAGATGGATGACGAAGATCCAGAAACCTTCGACGAAACTATAACTGTCGAAGAAGGCGAAGTCGATTTAGAGGAACTAAAACAAGGACCACCATATTCTTGCAAACTGTTAGTCCCCTCAAGTGGAAAAAATCCCACTGGTCCAGAAAGGACCAACGATAGGTTCCCCAAAAAGACTTATAGTTTTGATATTACAAAATGTGATGAAATCTTTGACTTGCTTGTAAAAGATGGCCAAATGATAATACCCCCAGGGGTAAAAGTGCCTCCTCTTGATCAAAGAAAGAAGAGAGGCTTTTGTAAATATCATAATTTTCTGGGCCATAAAACGTCTCAATGTTTTCTTTTCAGGAATCTTGTGCAAGACGCTATCGAAGAAGGGAGGTTGAAGTTTGCTGACAAGACCCCCATGACCGTGGACTCTAACCCATTGCAGGCTGAAGCCCATTATGCTGAACCTTCAGAGGTGAACGTGATCGAGGCATCCAGAAGCCAATCGAAGAGGCTAGGAATTGCAATGGTCGAAGTCTCAAAGGACCATGTCAACATGCCAATCTTTGGCAGTTTTTCTGGGAATCTATCCAGAAAGACAATTGAAGCGGTTAAGAAAGCGGTCGAAAGCCCAAAGCTGGAGACAGCTGGAGCCCAAAAATCTGGAACAAAACCCAGTTCTCACTTGGCTGCAGTTCAAGGCCAGACAGAGGACTTGGAGATTCAAATGAAGCAGTTGACTCTTGCCAACAAAGATACCATGAATGTCAACATGGTCGAAGTCTCTGAACCAAAAGCATCAGAGGAGGCCATGAGGCAAGAACAAGCCAACAAAACTGCTTTCCCTCGGGAAAATGAAAATCTGGCAGATTTTCTACAAAGATGCCAGAAAAAGAAGTCAGAAGTGATGCTGTGTCCCAGATGCAGTTCGATCTTCGACAAAAAAGCTGCTGAACACATTCAAGGTGTAAGAGCAGCAAATAAAAAAAGGGAAAGTGTTGATCTTCGACATGATCCCAGAAGAGCCTCCCAAAGAGGTTCAAACCAAGAAAAGAGGCCACTGACTTTCAGGCCTCCAACTAATGTGCCAGTAGATACATGGTACAAAACATCTGGTCGAAAGAGGCCAAGCGAGGAAAGATGGCACTCCTTCGACGTGCCAAGAGGTTCATCTTTAACACATAAGAAAGAGCCTCAGGTTGCTGCCCCTAAAGTGACACAGGTGTCAAGCAACTACAAAGGGAAAAATCCCATGTCTCGATCTCAATGGAGGAGATACCAGAGGCGACGAAAAGCTGAGAGGGAGGCTGCTAATGAACCAAAGGCAGAAACCAGTTCAAATGTTCCTCAAAGAAAGCAAAGGAAACCTCTGGAAAGAGAACCAGTAACCAATAGGCTAGTTTGGCCTAACCAAGGTGAAGTCGATAACGAAGATGGTTCTGAGTCTGATGACACTTTGGACATCATGGTGAACATAGTCTCAGTTCTGCCCAGAGAGTTCAACCGCCAGGTGGAGGTCGAAACAAGTGATTGGGAAGTGGAGCAAGAAATGGCCAAACATAGGCCAGTGTGCTATTTCGTCATGGATAATGGCACTACTGAGGAGCAGAATGGGTTCTTCGAACCACCTACAGAGGCGATGAAGAATCACCTCAAGCCTTTATTTATAAGGGCTAGACTCGAAGAAACCATAGTAAATAAAATCTTGGTGGGTTGTGGGGCAACCATCAACATTATTCCTCACTTTATGCTAAGAAAAATAGGCAAAAGTGATGAGAATATCAAGCCTCACAACATGGTCCTGTCGAATTATGAAGGCGGCATAGGGACCACAATGGGTGTGATCCAACTGGATATCAAGGTGGGATCTATCCTTCGACCAACTATGTTTATGGTCATATCGGCCAAACCTAACTATAATCTTTTGTTGGGCCGTGAATGGATTCATGGTGTTGGAACTGTACCATCATCAATGCACCAGAGGTTGCTGCTATGGCGTCCTGATGGGATAGTCGAAAACATAGAAGCAGACCAAAGCTATTACCTGGGCGAAGTGAATCACCTAGGGCTGGCAGACTTCGACAAGAACTTGGCTCACATTGGGCTATGCCCAACACCTGACTTCGACTTGGCGCCAGCGCCAAATACTTTTTGTTCCCTATACCTGCACCCTGAGCATGGTTTTCAATGGGACAGAGAAGACTTGTCCCACATAGACTTCAGTGGGTTAACTGACATCCAACCAACTGGTTGGGGAAGTGAATTCAGTGATAATGACTGAGTCACAATCATTGAAGCGAATTTCGGCTTACGTAGCCGAAACAAAGATGATAACGGCTCTCGAAGTCGAAGTAAAATACATGGCCACACAGGCCAATGATCAACAATTATCTTCTACAGGTCCTGGAAAGGACTTCGATCCAGAACCTCCTGATATCATGCCAGAAGGGATGCAGGAACAGAGGCTCGACGCCATCTATGACGATGAGCCTTTGGGCTTCGAAAAGGACCCCTTGGCGAACAACATCAAAATGTTAGCGCAGGATCCTTTAGAAGAAATCAACTTGGGCGAAGGGTCAGAGAAAAAGCCAACTTACATCAGCGCAAAAATTGACCCAGAACTCAGGTTAGAAGTAATCCATTTGTTGAAAGAGTTCAAGGACTGTTTTGCATGGGATTACGACGAAATGCCTGGTCTCGACAGAGGATTGGTGGAACTTCAGTTGCCAATCAAACCTGGGAAGAAGCCAATCAAGCAAAGTCTAAGACGCTTCGCTCCATAAATAATGTCGAAGATCAAAACGGAAGTCGAAAGACTGCTGAAGTGCAAATTCATACGCATTACGAGGTACGTCGAATGGATTGCAAACATTGTGCCAGTAATTAAGAAAAATGGTACATTGAAGGTGTGCATAGATTTCAGAGATTTGAATGTTGCTACACCCAAAGATGAATATCCTATGCCTGTGGCGGAAATGCTAATCGATTCTGCCGCTGGCTACGAGTACCTGAGTATACTCGATGGTTATTCAGGATATAATCAAATATTCATTACTGAAGAGGATGTGTCGAAAACAACTTTTCGATGCCCTGGAGCTTTAGGCACTTACGAATGGGTAGTGATGCCTTTTGGCCTAAAGAATGCTGGGGCAACATACCAGCGAGCAATGAATTCTATCTTCCATGATTTTATTAACACTTTTATGCAAGTATATATTGATGACATTGTTATAAAATCTGTTTCCAGGAAGAACCATATAGACCACCTTCGACAATCATTCGAAAGAATGAGAGAACATGGTCTCATGATGAACCCTTTGAAGTGTGCATTCTGTGTGAAAGCTGGAGATTTCTTGGGCTTCATTGTCCACAAGAAAGGAATCGAAATCAACCAGAACAAGACGAAGGCAATTTTGGAAGCGAAAGCGCCATCGAATAAAAAGGAACTGCAATCTCTGTTAGGCAAGATAAATTTCTTAAGGAGATTCATATCTAACCTAAGTGGAAAAGCTCAAGCCTTTTCACCCTTACTTCGACTGAACAAAGAGGGATTCGAATGGGGGCAAGAGCAACAAGAAGCCTTCGACAAAATCAAAGGGTACCTCACAAAGCCACCTATTTTGGTGCCTCCTTGTAGCAACAGGAGTATGAGATTGTACATAGCTGCGTCCGACAAAACTTTGGGAAGCATGTTAGCCCAAGAAGATGAAAGTGGAGTCGAAAGACCCATTTACTATCTTAGTAGAGTTTTGAACGATGCAGAAACTAGATATAGCGAAGTTGAAAAATTGTGTCTATGTCTGTATTTCTCTTGTACAAAGCTCAAGCAATATATAAAACCAGTTGATGTGTATGTTTCGTCTCATTTTGATGTTTTCAAGTACATGTTGTCGAAACCCATCTTGCACAGTCGAATTGGCAAGTGGGCACTAGCATTAACTGAATACTCCTTGACCTTTATGCCTCTTAAGGCAGTAAAAGGACAAGTGGTTGCAGACTTTATAGTCGACCACTCAATTCAAGTTGAGAGTATTAATTATGTGGAGATAGAACCTTGGAAGTTCTACTTCGATGGTTTCAGCCATAAAGATGGAACAGGAGTAGGAGTCTTGATTATTTCTCCAGAAAAAATTCCAACAACATTCAAGTACAAGATATCAGGTTCTTGTTCGAACAATGAGGCTGAGTATGAAGCTCTAATTACTGGCCTTGAGATATTGTTGAGATTGGGGGCAACTCGAGTCGAAATAATGGGAAACTCAGAGTTAGTCATTAAGCAGGTCACAAAAGAATATAAATGCATAAGAGAAAATCTCATTATGTACTTTGTGATAGCAAATCGTTTGTTGAAAAAATTTGAAATGGTCAATATTCGACACATACCCAGATTGGAAAATCAAATAGCCAACGATTTGGCACAAATTGCATCTGGGTACAAAATTTCAAAAACGAGATTACAAAGAGCAATCGAAGTTCGAGAAAAGATAAAAGCAACATGTTTGTCACCAACAGACTTGGAATCGACAAGACTAGGGTATGCTGATCAAACTAACTTCGAAATTTCGTTCATAGACAATTTGTCAGAGCAAGATTGGAGGAAACCCATTGTGGATTATCTTCAAAATCCAGTAGCTTCGACAGAACAAAAAACAAAGTAGAGGGCGTTGAGTTACGTACTCATGGGTAATGAGTTATTTAAAAAGACTCCTGAAGGGGTATTGCTAAAATGCTTAAGTGAAACTGAAGCATACATAGCCCTTTCGACTACGCACGCTGGAGCATGTGGGGCTCACCAAGTAGGCCATAAGATGAAATGGTTGTTGTTTCGACAAGGACTATACTGGCCCACCATGTTGAAAGATTGTGTCGAGTTCGCCAAGGGTTGTCAAGAATGTCAAGTCCATACAGGCATCCAACATGTACCAGCAAGCGAACTTCACTCGATAGTGAAACCTTGGCCCTTTAGAGGATGGGCGTTGGACCTTATTGGAGAGATTCGACCAGCATCATCAAAGAGCCAGAAGTATATATTGGTAGGCATTGATTATTTTACTAAGTGGATCAAAGATATTCCTTTAGTCAATGTAGACCAAGAAAATGTCATTGAATTTATTCAAAAGAACATTATCTTTAGATATAGAATCCCTGAGACTATAACTACTGATCAAGGATCAGTTTTCACCGGTCGAAAGATGCAGGAATTCGCTCAGGAAACAGGCTTTAAACTCCTAACATCAACGCCTTATTATGCACAGGCAAACGGTCAAGTCGAAGCAGCGAACAAAGTAGTGATTGGCTTGATAAAAAAGCATGTTGGGAAGAAGCCAAAAAATTGGCATAAGACGTTAGACCAGATTTTGTGGGCCTGTCGAACGTCCCCAAAAGAAGACATAGGTACAACACCATATAGGCTAACCTTTGGTCATGACGCAGTGTTGCCAGCAGAAATTTGTCTTCAATCTGCAAGGGTTCAGAGACACCATGATATTCCATCTGAAGTTTATTGGGATATGATGTTAGACGAACTAGTAGATTTAGACGAAGAAAGATTGCGCGCTCTCGACCTACTAAGGCTTCAGAAGAAAAGAGTGGAAGACTCTTACAATAAAAAAGTGAAACCTAAGGCATTCTCGCCTGGAGAATTAGTTTGGAAGGTGATTCTTCCCATGGATCGAAGGGATCGAAGCATAGGAAAATGGTCACCCAAATGGGAAGGACCATTCAGAATTATCCAGACTTTTTCTGGTGGAGCTTATGAAGTCGAAGAGTTAGGTGACGATAAAAGGCTCTTGAGAGTAAATGGCAAATATTTGAAAAAGTATAAACCTATGCTCCAAGAGATAAAAATAAATAACAAGTAACAACTAAATTAACCATAAATAAGCCAAAATGGAAAATTTTATAAATTAGCCAAAATGGCAATATTGTCAAATACACATTACAATACATGGTTAAAGAGCTGAGTCAATCAGAAGGGGATGGAATCCTTGAGTCGAAGGTATTTAGCTTGTTGTAACTCCAATCTTTTGTTGCACAAGGCATTCGCCTGGGCAAGCTTGGAAATTTGATCGTCGAAGGCTTGAGCTTTCTCAGCAAATTCTAGGCCTTGTGTGATTTCAGCTTGACTTTCGGTGTCTGGAACAGTTGAGAGAAGTTCCTCCTTGTGCTTAGTATTGGCATTCATCTTGGCCTCTAGCTCTTCGATTTGCACCTTTATGGAAGCATTCTCTCGATCGATGGCATTAATTTCTTCCTGCTTAGATGCCTTTTGCTTCGACAACTCCGCAATTCGAGAAGTCGTCTCTGCTACAGCAGTCCATGCAGAAGAGCTTTTGCCATATAACACTTCAAGCTGGCTATTGAAGCCCCTTTGTCGCCGATAGTCTGCTGAGACTTGATCAATAATGGAGTGTAACTCCATGATAAAGCCTGAAACCTCCGGAGTCACAGCTAGCAAGTCTACGACATTCAAAACAGCCCCCAAATATGATGGAGCAGTAGGGTCCCCCTCCAAAGCTTTCATCAAATCTTTCTTGAAGAACTGAGCCTTGACCTTCGTCAAAGCCTCATCGAGAGGAGAAGTTTCAGTGGACTTCCCCGACTGAGTAGAAGCCTCCTGACTAATATCAGACGAACTTCCCTTACTCTCGATAATGGCATTGAGATAGCCAACGGGATCAGTTTGCTTCAAGAGTGCCAAGTCTTCTTTCGATCTATGCTTTGTTGAGGTGGTAACCTTCGCAGCAGCATTGCCTTGGGGTTGAGGCTGTTGAGTAGCATTTGCCTCGACTTGACTTTCTTCGACTTGAAGATCAGCAGTACCAGCATCGACATGACCTCCTTCGTCATGTTGTCCCTCCGACATATCAACCACTTGAATCTCTTTTGGTTGTTGCTCTTCTGTTTGTGGATCTTCTGTTTGTTGTTCTTCTGTCTCAGCATTGGCTTCATCGTTCGCCAAGTCTTTTTCTTGCGGCCTACTGAGTTCAGCAGAATCTAACGTTTCAGAAGTCTTTGGCGCTGAGCTTTCAGTGGTTTCCTGGGAAAAGCAGAAGAAGAATCTTCTAAGTTAGGAAGGGACATAATCGAATGTGGGTATTGATACCTGAGTTAAAAAAGGGTCAAAGAAATTACCTGCAGAGGAACTTCAGCCCCAGGGCTGGAATTGTCGCTTTCGACAGGTTTATTGAGAAGAACATTTAGTTCCTCCTCCGTTGGCTCTTCAATAATTACTGGAGGTGGCCTGGGCTTTCTCCCAGCAACCTTTATTCTGATTGTTCGAGTCTCAGGAGAAGGAACGTCCATCTTTAGCTTTCGCCTTTTAAGAGGATCAGGGGGAGAATCGTCTTCTTCGTCACTCCCAGATTCGACCGTCAGTGCTGGTCGTTTCTTGGGTGAAGGTGCCTAAAAACCAATTGGAGTTCGATTTAGAAGCTACATCGAAAGTCAGAATGTTAAAGCCAGAAGAAAATAATAAAAGTCTGGTTACCGGTGCAGAAGGCTTTTTCGAAGGACCTTCCCCCTGATGGCCTGTTGTAGTCTTCGCCGGTGCTATAGTCTTCGCCGGTGGTGGAGGTTTTGTCAAGGGACCTCCTCCTTGATGGCCTTCTGCAGCTTTCTTGGCTGCAGGCTTTCGAACAACTGAAAGAAGATAAAATAATTAACAGGCTACCAGTCGAAAGGGAAGGACGAAATAATTTGGAAGGATGAACTTACATTTCTTTATTTTTTCCAAGACAAGAACAAAAGACTTCTGAAGTTCGTCCACGAAGTCCTTCTCGTCGAAGAACTCTTCAGCGTAGTAACTTTTCCACCACTCTTCAAAGGATGGTGAGCAGAGAAAGTTAAGCTGATAGTCGAACAACGAAAGAACTGTTCGACCAGCATACCTGCCGATATGCTTAGTGGCAGCGTCTTCAGTGTAGTCGTTGCAAAAGTATAACATAGACTTCTCCCTGGTAAAAATAGGAGAAGGAAGTGTTTGAATGATACCAAACTGGCGAGAGACCAAGTTTGGTTGATACGCGATCAGGCTCAAGTGAGTCTTTGAGCTCTTGAATCGCAGGGGCATTATTCTTGGTGTGAGAAATACTTCCTACACTGTTGTATGTTCTTCGACCTGAGGGCCACTTGACGACTTAGGATGGGGCCTCGTGAACCACTCTGGACCAACCTTTCGTCGAGAAAAGGGAGCCATGGTCGAAACAAATTCTTTCCTTTTTGAAAACATCAAGACGAAGTTTGTAAAAGTTTGTTGAAGCTCCAGCCCATCTTCAGTTGGGGTCAGCAGAGCCAATCTGGTGCCTTCGATGCACCTATTTCCTATCTCCGGAGCTTGCTCATTTATTTGAGTCTTCTGAGATAAGAAAGACTCGAAGGTGGCATTGAGCCACAGCTGAAGTAGCCAAAAAGGTCCTGCAAGCAGCAGACTGGCTCTGTTCTCGATGATCTTCAAAAGAGTCGCTCTGTTGCTAATCGACTCGTACAGATTCGCCAAGATCAATTCTGCCAAACAAATATTTTGGCCATGGTGGAGTTGAGTGGCGAGGGTGACCATCTTCTTTGTCACCTGTAAAGACTTTGTGCAAAACACAAAGCGTGACAGCCATAAGGCTAGAAACGCGATATGCTCTACATCCGACACAGTGGTCGTCGACTTATCGTGGTAATGGTTGATATAGGTGGTGTAGGTTGGTTTTGTGGCAGAGAATCCAATCTGATCCTCCGACATTTCCTCTGGGTCGAAATAGTCCCCAGTGGGTCGAAGGCCAGTGATGGCAGCCACGTCGAACAGCGTGGGTGTCAGCATTCCACAGGGAAGGTGGAAGGTGAAATGAGTGTAATCCCAGAAGAGTAAGGAAGCTATCAACATTTCTGGGGAATAGTTGAGACCCGTCTTCGACAACATAACTAGGTCGAATATCCCCAGGTCTTTCCAGATCGAAGCCTGGCTTTTCTCCATTTTTTCCAGCCAAGCACTGTAGTCAGGAGTGAGGCTAGGGCTAGACCTGAAAGCCCTAACACCCCTATTGAAGAAGCGAAGATCGATTTTCTCCTTAGCGGGATCTTCGTTATCCTCTGCATCTTTCTTAGAGCATCCAACAGGTTTGAGTTTTTCATGCACTGGAAAGTAGCTTTTGATCTTCATGGCTTCAACGATGCTTGGGTTGAGCGGGCCAGACATGGCGAAGATTTGGTTGGAGTATCCAACCGGAATCATGAGTTGGCGTGAATAAGCGTCACGTTCAGCAATGTCTAAGGGCTCAGGGACCCTTCGTTGGCCTGTAGGAGTAACTACGGGAGCAGTGGAGAAAATCTTGGGTTTAGCATTTCCGGAAGGGATGTTAGAACTAGGAGCGGTGGAAGAACCGGACGCCATTGTTGATGTTAAGGTTGAAGATGAAGTGAAGAACAGGTGGTTTGCAAAGTTTGCAGAGAGTTTGTATTCAATAAGGAAGTTTGAAGGCAAGGTAGCGTGAAAAAGTCCCACAATGGGTACTTGGCGCTATTTTCTAGTAGTTGGGAAATCCCCAAATTCGAGGCCATTTAATGCCATTTAATGTTGCAGAAGGTAGTGGGACACGTGGCGTCCCCCTATTGACATAGCCGTTCTGCAGAAATGAAAGGGTGCAGCGTGCACCCTCGTTTTTGGGAATTGTCATGATGACAATTTGTGAAAAGACATTTGGCACGCTGCACGCCGTACTGAGGTGACGTCTTAGGTACGGATGAAATGATGGCTTTTCCTCGGGATTGTCAGTAGTTGGTAGAAGACAAAAAGTGCACAATTTAATTTGTGACTAAGAATGAAAAGACAGGGGTCGAATGGAGTTTCAAAGAATGCCTTTTTCTTTTCAGAGTCGAAATAAGGCATTCTTGGGGGGCAATTTGTTGGCTCCTAAATTCGACACCCTTGTTTTTATTAATATCAGCCATTAAAGCTGAAGGATGTTTTCGACCAGCTGGGTCTGTCGAAATGCCCATCAGAAGATGGAAATGTACTTAGAGGATTTCTTCCAAGGGAGAATTTGGTTGCCTTCGACGTCGAAGGTGTGGCTCGTCGAAGATATCTCTCGACGAAGGTGTTCGATTGCTCAGAGTGGGGCGGTTTGAAATTCAAACGTTTGGAGGGAAAACGGTTCCCAGCGGTTACCAAGTGCAACGTGCAAAGATCTGGAGCGTCGAACGCTGAGAACGTGCCAAGTTGAGTCATCTCGAAGCAGTGTAACTGCCCGACGGTTACTTGGGATGTTTAGTATAAATATTAGTAGTTCACGCAGTTTTTCGCGTGTGTTCACAATCATATACAAGTCACTCATATAAATTCGAGTACCCAGCGTGTGAGAAAGAATTGTTGAGAATGTATGTGTGAAACACCACTTTTATTAATCAAAGTCATTTATTTTCCAGAAACTTTACTTGCTTTCTCCTTTACTTTTCCTGTCGAAAACCTTTATTTCAAGCCTTCCTTTATTTAACAAGTTCTCTTCTTCATGCAATTTACATAAAGCTTCTTTATTTTCTTGTCATTTAACCATTGTCAAACTTAATCAAAACCCCAAAATCAACCGTGTCTTAGGATCAATCTGATCGATCCTGCGAGTACCAAATAAGTAACCATTTGGAAGATCAGCGGTTGTTTACCAATTCCCACGGTTAACAGTGGTGTAGTGGTTGATGCGTTGGCTTGGAATCATTGGGACCTGGGTTCGAATCTCAGGTCCCCCAAAATACTTGTTATTATTTTCTTTCACATAATCCCATGCAGGTTTCAAAAGAGGTTCTACCATGCGCTTCAAATTTCCAGGCGCCAGGTGTCTCCAAGCCTGGATCCAGTGGCCAAAGATGATGACTACCATACACCTTAGTCAATGAGCATACAAGGAATTGCTAAAGTCAACGTGGCTGAACAACTTAATGGGCCTGGCAATTGACAATAACACCTCCTAATGGGCCAACACCCCCCCTGGTTTATTCTTCTTATTTTTTTTTCTTTTATATTTTCCATTTAACTATTTTACTAATTATTATTATTATTATTTAATTAACCAAATTAATTTTTTCATAATAAATTCAGAAAACTAAAATATAATATTTTTATTATTATTAAAATTGATTTCACACTTTTATTATTTTTGTAAATAAAAACTAACATCATTAATTTAGTTTAATTAGGGTTAATTTTAACTTGTTTCAATAAATAAAATCAACATATAATTAGGATTTTTACTAACTTTTAATCTTTTTTTTACTTATTTTATTTTCCTTGAGACATTAAAAAACCAAAAATATTTCTTTAATTAATTAATTAGTTTTAGGATTAATTTCATTAAGTGCAAAAAGGACAAAAACTTCTTTCTTTCTCAAAAAGGGTCAAAACCCTAAGGACTTCTCCGATTCAATTTTCTCTCTCGTACGATTATTCTTGATTATTTTTGATCCATTATTATGTAATTGTTCCGAGGATGTAATAGCGTTAATTAGGACTTTTTATCGCTTTCTTTAATTTCCCACAATTTACTTTTCCAAGGGTTTGTTTTTGGCGATGTAAATACTTGACGCCTTGTAATAGCGTAGATTTATTTTCCGCAACATTTAACTGCTAGATGTATGTTAATTAGGCTATGCATGACTAGACTTATCTCTGAAATTAAAATCAACCCGTAGCTCACCATAACATGTGCAAAGATAACTTAACTGAATCCTGACACACTCGCACATGCCACTCTTAGGGTACGCCTCACTTGGTTTTCTCGACGTGGTCATTGAGTATAGGGTGTTTTAGAGGTCGCCCTCCTGTCTAAAGATCAAGTTGCCTCGAAACGGTTGCCTCGGATAAAAATGATCTAAGACACTAGGGTTACCGCTAAGGCGTCCTACTATTGCTTTGGTGACCACATGTCCCTATAATCGAATTGACCCGAAAAACTCCAACGATGGTGCTACCTACTTCTCAATAGTGGGATGGTACTGTCTAAAGGACATTTACACAGCTTAATTTCTTTTGAGTAGGTAGAGGTTCTCAGGTACTTGCTCTTTCAAAACTAAATACTTTTCGCACCTACACTTTTTCTGACAAAAGTTTTCAAACAAACACTTCATACACTCTTGAGGACTGATACAAGAACGAAGTTTTCAAACAAAACTCTTTTCAAAACCCACAAACACAAGAAAAGCAAAAACTTTTTGAAAACATAGTGAGAAAGTACCTAAGAGCCCGTGGATAACCACGGATAGAAAGGGTGCTAACACCTTCCCTTTCTATAATCTACCTCCCGAACCCGAGAAACATCTCGAAAAGGAATTTTTCTGTGCTTTTGTCCTTTCCTTGTTGGAGAAAATAAAAGACGATGGCGACTCTTGCTTACCGCGACATTTCGCGAACCAACATTAAAAAACAGTCAGTTCTATTTCCACCGATCACAATATGCCATAATCTTCTCTGCTTCGCCCTTGTCTACACACCGAAGTAAACTAGAGTCGTGGTTACGCTTGTAGAGGATTCCATTACCGAGGAAGAACTTTGTAAAGAATCTTCTCAGAAACTTCTTATCATTGAAAGATTCCCTCTCAGGGTATTCTTGAGCTTTGAGATACCTTTTCACTTCATGGAACCAAGGTTTGTCCATTACTTCTTCAATATCAATCTCATAGCAGTAGGCTGGTTCATCCAATCTCTCAATAGTGATCTGAGGAGCTTAGTTGTCCCATCTGACCTTGAACATGGATGACATGGTAGCTAGCGCGTCCGCTAATTGATTCCCCTCTCGTGGAAATTGTTAAAAAGTGACTACTTCAAAGTGTGGAAGCAATGTCAGTACATGTTCTTTATAAGGGATAAGATTAGGGTGCTTCGTGTCCCAATCTCCTTTGATTTGACTTATTACCAAGGCCGAATCTCTAAAAACACTCAAGAACTTGATCCTCAAGTCAATAGCAGCTTTGAGACCCATGATGCATGCTTCATACTCAGCCATA
The DNA here is from genome assembly GCA_948472305.1 of Vicia faba. Classification (NCBI taxonomy): domain Eukaryota; kingdom Viridiplantae; phylum Streptophyta; class Magnoliopsida; order Fabales; family Fabaceae; genus Vicia; species Vicia faba. The sequence continues at coordinate 104,121,707 of OX451737.1, forward strand.
TTATTGGTACAGTTGAAACATAGTCTGGCAGTGAAAGGAGTGTGACAGACCTCGGGAGATATGATTACAGCACCGATGCCATTACCAAGTGCATTGGAAGCTCCATCAAAAACCATAGACCATCGGGATCCTTTCTCAGGTCCTTCATCTGATCCAGGTTCTTCACATCCAGTCACTAACATAATATTTTCATCCAGGAATTCAAAGTTCGTGGATTGGTATTCGTCCACAGCCTGATGAGCCAAATGATCAGCTAATACACTTCCTTTGATTGCTTTCTGGGTCGTGTATTAAATGTCATATTCGGTCAGGATCATTTTCCATCTTGCTATTCTTCCAGAGAGAGCGGGCTTCTCGAAGATGTACTTGATTGGGTCCATCTTAGATATCAATAAAGTAGTGGGGGTCAACATATACTGTCTCAGTGGGTGAATAGCCCATGCCAAAGCGCAACAAGTTTTCTCGAGCAGTGAGTATGTTGTTTCACAGTCGGTAAACTTTTTGCTAAGGTATTATATGGTGTGCTCTTTTTGACCGAACTCATCATGTTGCCCCAGCACACACCCAATTGAATTATCTAACACTGTTAAGTACATTAGCAAAGGTCTTCCTTCGATCGAAGGCATCAAAGTTGGAGGCTCTTGAAGGTATTCCTTGATTCTGTCAAAGGCAGTCTGGCAATCATCATTCCATTTCACTACTTGATCTTTCTTCAGGAGTTTGAAGATTGGCTCACAAGTAGCAGTTAGATGGGAGATGATCCTGGAAATGTAATTTAAATGTCCAAAGAAACCCCCAACTTCTTTCTCAGTGTGAGGGGCCGACATCTCTTGTATAGCTTTTACCTTTGCAGGGTCTACCTGAATACCCTTGTCACTGATAATGAAACCTACGAGTTTACCAGAACTTACCCTGAAGGTGCACTTGTTCGGATTTAAGCTCAGCTTGTACGTCTTCAACCTATCAAACAACTTTTGTAGATGATCAATGTGCTCTTTTCTGTTTGAGATCTGGCTATCATGTCGTCAACATAGACCTCTATCTCATGGTGAATAATATCATGGAACAAAGCTAGCATATCTTGCTGATAGGTTTCCCCAGCGTTCTTCAACCCAAATGGTATCACTTTGTAACAGAAAGTGTCCTATTGTGTGACGAAAGTGGTCTTCTCCTTGTCTTCAGGTGCCATCTTGATCTGATTGTAACCAAAGAAACCGTCCATGAAGGAAAAGATCTTATGTTATGCGGTGTTGTCAACCAGGACGTCAATGTGGGGAAGCGGAAAGTCATCCTTGGGGCTTGCCCTATTCAGGTCTCTGTAATCCACACACATATGTATCTTGCCATCCTTCTTAGGTACCGGAACAACGTTAGCAACCCATTATGGATAGGAGGTGACAACTAAGAACCCATCATTGAACTACTTCATAACTTCTTCCTTTATCTTCTCTGACATTTCAGGGAGCATACGACGGCCCTTCTGCTTTACTGGAGGGAAATCTTCTTTAGTTGGCAGACGATGAACCACAATATCAGTGTCCAGCCCTGGCATGTCTTCATATGACCAGGCAAAGATCTTGACATGATCATGCAACATCTGAATCAACCGCTGTTTGACACTAAGCTCCAAATTTGCACCTACCTTGACTTCTTTTTTGTCCTCTTCTGTACCCAGATTCACTGTCTCAACTGGCTCTTCATGAGACTGTATAGCCTTTTCTTCCTGTTGTAATAGTCTGGCAAGTTCTCCTGGTACCTCACAATTTTCCTCACCTCCGTCCTCGGCTTGGTTGACCAGATTCTCAAAGTCATAAACGACAATAGCAAAACCGTTATCAATGGGATCCAAAGTGGATATGGATCTGCAGTTTGATGTATGAGTGTGTGTAAGATGATAGTTGCATTGATAAAATAAAGCAAAAAAGAAAGACAGAGAGTGCAAAATTTGTATGCAAAAAACGTCTAATGCTTTATTAATGACATATGATATTGAAACATGATAACCCTCACAAATAAAACCATTGTGCCCCGGGTAAGGCACATGGCCATAGAGTTTATATTGTTCATTCGTTACATATCCAGAAAAACAAAATGACAATTACTCCTGAATAAAAGTAATCGCCACGAAGTCTTTAGTCGTCCACTTACTAGATCCACCGTTGGTAGTAGGGAAGATCCAGCTGTCCATGTCATAGTCACCATCACTGTCTTCTAAAGCGTTGATCCCATGATTGTTGATGCGTATGGGAGGTCCTCCGGCGCGAGCACGACGAACAACCCTTTGAGCCCCTAAAGAGAAACCCAAAACAAACTTATCATATTTGTATGGAATGTCAGGGAGTTGGCCCCAAATGGTAGACCTACCTTCTTCAATTACTGCCTTGGCATCCTTGAGAGAAGCCTTTTTCAAGGGAGGTCTGGTGATCTTCAGCATATTGGTAACAATCTCAATTGCAGCCATGGTCTGAGGCACCTCTTCAAAGTTCTGACAAGGGGTCTTGATGAATTCTCTATCCATTTCCATATACCTGAAAGAGTTCAGGTGGCTTACCTTGTATTCCTCCTCACCATGCACTGTGACAATCTTTCCTTTCACCGGGTACTTTAACATCTGATGCAAAGTGGATGTAATAGCTCCAGCCTCATGGATCCAAGGGCGTCCCAACAAACAGGAATAAGATGGTCAGATATCCATCACGTAGAAGGTGGAGTCAAATGTTTGATAACCAACTTTGAAATGGATGACCACCTCCCCGTGCATCATTCTTTTCTAACCATCGAAATCCCTCACCACAATGTTGATGGGCTTCAGAGTCAAGCCTTCGCAGTCTAACCTGTCAAGAGCCTTCTTGGGCAGAATATTCAGCGATGAACTGGTGTCCACTAGAACATGGGCCAAAGTGGTGCCCCTGCATTCGATGGAGACATGCAGCGCACCATTATGTTTTCTTCCTCTAGGTGTCAAAACAGCATAAGAAAAACCCAGTCCATTATCAGCAGTCAAACTAGCCACACAATCTTCGAATTGGTCAACGGAGGTTTCCTGCGGCACATGGGAAGTCTTGAGGAATTTAACCAAAGCCTTTGCATGAGCTTCAGAGCATAACAGTAGGGCCAGCATTCAAATATTAGAAGGGGTATGCCCCAGTTGTTCGACCACATTGTAGTCTCTCTTTTTAATTACCTTCATATTTCTTCCATTTCTTTGTTAGAGACCTCTAGAATGGATTCTGAATGCATCTTCGTCTAGACAGGCTCAACCAATATCTCTTTACCTCAAGTCTCGGCCGAATCGGTGACAAGGGTGGAAACAGGGGTGATCACATGAGTAGGAATGATCACAGGAATAGTAACGGCTTTAGGAGGAGAAATCTTGGGTGAGAACACTCTTCCACTTCTTGTTATTTTACTGGTCCCAATGATATTGCATACGTCGGGATCAGTATTTCTAGAAACTTTGTCTTCAGCAGCCAACAGGTCTTTCTTGACACCATGGTAATAGACGATAGCCCCATAATTCTAGGGAACAACTTTGTCCAAGGAATATGGTATTGGCCCTGGAAAAGTGATGATCAGGGGAGCTAACTTTGGAGCAGATGTAATCCTGACGGGTCTTTTGGTAGATACCCAAGGAGGATTGATGGAAATTGTTATAATCGAAACATCTTTACAGGAAACAGTCATGACAGGAGTCTTCTCGAATAAAATCTCTTTATCATCCATCAGGCACTAAATACCTGCTTTCAACAAATAACAACCAGTTGGTAGAGATAAACATAAGTGGCAATCTCACCACAACCCAAAAATAAACCGGCTTGCAACAAATTCCACTTAATAGTCATGAGAGGAGTAATAAGTTCCTCAACAAAAATAACAAATGTATCATCGTCAATAGCATTAACACCATGTGCGTGCTTGGGCATGGGAGCAGTTATAACATTAGGAATTTATGGAGCATCGGATTCAATCTCCTTTGCCTCAATCAGATCTTGCACCCTATTCTTTAAAGCCTAACTATCGTTTGTATCATGGCCTGGACTTTCTAAATGGTAGGTGCACCGAGCATTTGGATTGTAGTGAGGAGATACAGTGTTGGGATTCTTGGGAGCTTCCCTCAGGGTAACCAAATTGGATTTTATCAAGTGTGGCAAAACTTGAGAAAATGTCATATTTATACGGGTGAACTTTCTTATAGGTCTTTCTGCTCTAGTCTGATTGTTCTGTTGTTGAGTAGCTGCAGGCTTGGATATCATTACAACCCCTAATGTTGGACAACGCTTGGTTATGCCCTAATTTCTTTGACTGTAAACAACACTGACCTCTTTCTTTCCCACGAAAGTTCTCTTTCTTGCACTTGAAGAGGCATCTTTCTGTATCTTTCCACTTCTAATACCAGTTTCCACTCTTTCTCCAGTTAGGATCAGCTCAGTAAAACCAGCTGAGGAGCTTCCAATCAAATGGTTGAAAAATGGACCAGATAGGGTACCCAAAAACATATCCACCAACTCCCTATCAGATAGAGGGGGTTGGACTGTTCCTGCTAGGTCTCTCCATTTCTGAGAATAGTCTTTAAAACCCTCGCTAGAACCCATAGACATACTTTGGAGTTGTGTACGAGTATGAGCAAGGTCTGCATTATATTAGTACTGCTTATAGAAAGCAGCAGCCAGGTCTTCCCAGTTACGAATACTGGTTCCCTCCAGCTGATATAACCACTCTAGTTGAGTCCCGGATAGACTGTCTTGAAAGAAGTGGACCCACAAATCCTTGTCAGCAGTGTGAGGCTGAATCTTCCTCACATAAAATCAGAGATGCATCTTGGGACATAAGACCCCATCATATTTAGCGAACATCGGAACCTTGAACTTTTGTGGGATGACAACCCTAGAAACCAAACCCAACTCTTCAAAATCCATCCCAGGTACCCTATGGATTTCCATTGCATTTAGACGATCCTCCAGTTGTTTGTATTTATCATCGTCCGGAGGATACTGCTCCTCGTTATAGTCAGACTCATTATCAGATTCCCTTGGACTGAGGTCTTCCTCTCTTGTTTTCCCTTCTTGATTTTCTCCTTCTTTTAATGAATATGTTAGTTCTGCAACTCTCCTTAACGGTTCTCTGAACCTCCTTCCTAAATTCACCACACCAGCTAGCTTCTTTGGCTTCTTGGTCTTTTCTTTGATGATCAGAGCCTTCAACTCTTCTTTCCCCTTGGCCAGAGCCATGATCATTTGTCTAAATTGAGCATTTTGAGTTTGTAGATCCTTCACTGTTTGTTCGAGAGCCATTTCTTTACTGCTGAAATAAACAACAAAGAAGATGAGAAACATGCTTTGAAACATGTTTATGCAATGATATGTATGATATATGTATGCAATGTTTTCAAGGATTTCTAAGACTTAAATTTTCTTAAACAGAAAGAGAACAAACGTTAATTGCATTAAGAAGTTTTAATGGTTAAAATGATGCCTCTTGGGCTTACAAAATAAGTAACAAAGCAAAAATAAACTCCCAAAGCAAAGAAAGACTCAAGCTTTCCACAGGCGCATCCTCTTTGGGGAAATGTAATCATTTATACTCTTCTCTTAGTGAAGTAAGATGGTGAGCTCTAAAACCTTCTTCTCGCAGGCGTAGAATTGGGTTTCAAAGGTATCCCATTCTTCTTTGAGTTGGATCTAGGATTTATGTAGCTCCTCGAAATCAGTTGGCATGTCAGGATGAAGAACAATGTAAGGAGTGTCTCCCTCAGCATTTGGCTCCATAATCACAGGTAAGACGGAGGGGTAAGGCATCATAAGACATTGAGCACAAGCTCACACCCATTTGAGGTAAGGCTCAAGAGGGATGGAATTATTTTGCCCTAGTGTCTTGCTATCAACTCTATTTACCATTCCCCAAGCTCGAATCAACCTCTTACGATAACCCTGAACATCATTCTCATAGTCAAATATGATTCCTTGGACGAGTGCATTATGAGGACCATCCCTTCTAGGATAACCAACTATCACAACGCCAAACATGGATTTTAAGTGATTCCTCCCCTAATGCCTAAGAAAGGGACATTATGGAATTCACCACAATGATCAATGATGGTAACATTCTCCAAGGATCGAGAACACCAATGAATATCTGAATGTGTGAGGGACATCAACCTATGAGACCATCTCATACCTTGTTCATTCTTCAAAATAGACCGAGGTAGGTGCGAAATGAACCACCTAGCCAACAGAGGAGTGCAACACAGAAGGGTCCCTCTTCTCTTTAGAGTGTGAGTATGCAGAGAGTTTAGAATATCTCCAAGTAACGTATGCACCAGATTATGAGGCAGAAAAACCTTGATCGCATTCACATCTATGAGCTGGTCTGGATTAGGGAATAGTATCGTCACATAGATGAGAAGGGCCAATACTTATTCAAAAGCTTGTAAATCTAGGGTATCCCAAAAATGGTGAGCTTTCTCAAATAGAAACTTAGCTAGAAACCCTTTGACGCCTCTTCTAGTTTCCCAATTTGCCACTACATCAGACTGTTGTAAATACAAAGCTTGAGAAATTTCTTCAGATTTTGGGTCTCTTTCCATACCGTTTAATGTTAATTGGTTAAGGATAGGTACCCCCAATAACTGAGAAAAATCCTCCATAGTAGGCACTAACTGGTAATCAGGAAAAGTGAAGCAGTGATGTAAAGGGTCAAAGAACTGAAATAGCACCTTTACCATTTCTTCATTAGGGTTTGAGGTGACCAAATTGAGAAGTCGACATTGTCTTTCAGTGAAGGGAGAGCTTTCAGGAACCCTTGATGCTAATTCCTTGAGTTGAGGAGGTACCCTCACAAGGTTGACTTGGATAGTGTTCCTGCGAGCGGAATCCATGTCCTACAAAACAAAACAAAGATAAGCCCTAGAAAATCCTTGAAATGGTTAGTATAATATGCCATGTTATGATGTCATGATTATGCTAAGAAATTAAAGATATACAAGCACAAACAAATCACACAAAGACCTTAGGTTGACGGCTTGCATGGGTTTTAAGGTAATACCCTCTTGAAGTTTGATTGGTTCAACCTGTCCTATAAATAGTAACTGGGTTCTAAGGGATCTCAACATCACTGATCTTTCCCACAAATTTCGTTCCGATAGACAACTGACTTGCCACCAAACAAAACTCGGGAGTCAAATCTCAATGAGTGTAGTATCGAGTATCAACCGACTTTGGGGATACGCCAAAGACGACTATCTCACTACGTCCTAATGGCCAAGTTGTTCAATTAAGGTTCTAAGGTCAGTTGATGCTTCATGACACCACGCAGCGGCCCCATATTCTCCTTGATTAACTCAAGGGCTACCGATACCCACCAAAGTGTCACATCAACGTAGCTATCACTTCAACCGTGTCGGTATACCCCGCACAGTTTCCACGATTTATTGCTACTTACCTAAAAGGTTTCCCCAGATCTGGGTGTAGGATCTATAGTAACCCCAACAATACCCTTAAAAGTAAAGCAATCAAAACAAACAGAGAAAACAAATTAGAAATGAATTATACCCTAAGGTAAACCCCACTTTTATCTTAGTCCCCAATAGAGTCGCGAATTTTGTGATACAGTGGCAGAACCGACTGTTAATACTAGTTTGCATTTTGTATTCGCAAATGTGCGGTAAGCAAGAGTCGCCACCGATTTTTCTTTTATCCAACAAAGGAATGGGTGAAAAGAACAGAAAAAGACCTTTTTCGAGATTTTCTGAGTAAGGGGAGTAGATTATGGAAAGGGAAGGTGTTAGCACCCTTTCCATCCGTTGTTTTCCACGGGCTCTTGGGTACTTGCTCATTTTGAAAATTGCTTTCTTATTTATGTGTTTTTGAAAATTTTGTTTTCTTTATGCTAACTCTTGTATCAGTCCTCAAGAGTGTTGATAAAGCGTTTTTTTGAAAATGTTTGAAAGTGTGGTGTGAAAAAGGTTGTTTTGAGCAAGTACTTAACAACTATCTACCTACTCAAAAAAAGGTTGTTCTTTTCCTCCTTTCCTTTAGATAGTGCTATCCTACTATTAGTGAGTAGTTAGCCCTATCATTGGATGTTGAAGGACTATCGAAGGGACGTTTACGGTCACTAAGGCAACTGGGCAAGAACTATTAGTAATTGTCTTAAAGTTCTAAGATCACTTTTTTAACCGAGGCAACAGTCAAAAGGGTCATCAAGGGACTTGTGATCTCTTGAACTCAAGGACATTCACTAAAAATTATCACGTTTCGAGAATTGTGACCATTTTCAAAGGCAACCGAAGTGGGAGATACCCTAGGGGTGAGCATGTGCAAGTGTATTGATTCGATTCATTTATCTTGCGCATTTAGGGTTATCTAATCGTTTTCTTTTCAATCTTTTTCATGCACTCCTATTAATCTAAACAGTTAATAATAGTGCAGAAAGTAAAACTCCTAAGCTATTACAAGGCCTTGGGGTAATTACATAAATAGAAAAAATTAAAATGCGGAATTTTAAACCTAATTAAAAAACTATTACAAACTGGGAAACAATTACATAATTCGAAAATAATAAAACAGAAAATAATAAGCGCGCGAAGATTAAAACGAGAATAAGTTAAAAGAAACCTAAAAATCTAATTGATTTAAAAAATATTTTTTTTATTTTTATTGAAAAGTATTTGAAATTTTAACCTAATTCTATTTAATTTTAGTTTAAAGAAAAACAAGTTAAAGTAATTAAATTAAATTATTTTACAAAATTAATTTTAATTAAAAATAACATAAATTTTTTTTTTTGATTTTTTAATGAAAATAATAAAAAAAGATGAATCTAAAAAGATAAAATAATTAAAACAAACTAAGAAAATTAAAAAAAAAAAACAAAACAATGGGCCTGTGGTTGTGAAGTAATTTGGGGGTGTGAGGCTAAATCTGCTGGGCCCAGATCAACACAAGCCCAAAGACTGCGCCTGATCCAGTGATCTTGCTCCTGAGGGTTCATCTTGGGCGCCTAGATCTGGATCATCTCACCTGGATCTGATGAGATCTCATGGTGTGGAGGTGACGTCGCATGGTGCATGCATTTGCCTTTGTGATATTGGATCTGCAAATAACTTGTTAGAAAAATCAAAACACATGACCTGGGTATTGAACCCAGGTCCTCCCATTCATACGCATTCTCTCTTACCACTCATCCATCCTGTTCATTCGTGAATATAAATAAAACAAAGCAATATAATGTGAAAACAAGGCAAATGCTGAGTTGTCAACGAGCGCCCTTCAGTAGGCCCCAGGAAATTAGAATGGACGAATTAATGATCAATGCTTGGACATGTCAACCCCTTCCGGAGTCAGATGAAGTCAAAGACGTCAGAGTTAACTCCGGTCGTCATCTCCGACGACCCCAAATTTTGATCTGCAAAAAACCAAACATTAATGGGTGGTGGGGACCATACCCCCCTAAATGGATGTCCCTGAGTTCAATGGTGGCCTTAGATTGGCCTGAAATGAGCTACAAGTGGAGTTATGGCATAAACATGAGGAACACTGTTAAAAATGGCAAGTGGTCATGCATACGTCCAAGCTAGCGTATAAGGTTCCTTTTCAGACCTAATCATCACCTTGATCACATCTAAACACAAAACATCAATAAAAAATGCACAACTTTAAGGTTTTGAAAGTAAGAACTTTTACCAATCGGAGAGTGAGGGTTTGGCTCCTTCTGGGCACGACAAGGAGTGGAATTGGTATGGACATGTTCCTGAGAGGGCCAGGAAGGAGAATAGACGCCTGAAACTTGTTGAAAGTCGCTGGAGAACAAGTTTTCTGATTGCCCTAACTTAGAGAAAAATGGAGAATTTCTAGGGTTTATTTGAGGCAGTTGCGTCTATCTATAGTCTGGAATGCTTGTGCATATATATTGGGTCTTACTAGGTTAAAAAATGTGGAGGAAAATCCATGCTTTCATGAGGAAATATTTGTTTTTTGGAATAATATGAAATATTTCCAAAATTGGCCAAATCTTGCACAAATGAGCTCCACGCGTTCTTCCAGCCTATCTTGAGTTGTTTAGGCCTCCAATATGATGGAAATCGAAAGCTGACATGCCCCTACAGATCAATTTCCCTTCGAATTTGCTCTATTCGAAGAATTTAAGCTCCAATTCGAATTATTCAGAGCTTTCCTCATCAGAACCTTGTTTCCTTCGAAAGCCCTGAACTCTAACTCGAATTGGGCCAGCTTCAATATCATGGCTCCTTCGATTGAGCTCAAGTTTTTCTCTCTTCGATGTCTTTTAACTTGGTCCATTCAAAGAATTATCTTATTGACTGGTCGAAGTGTTGTTATACTCTCTTCGATGGCTCTAAGTCCTGATTCGAATTGCCGAGAACTTCCCTCACCAGAACATTTGTTTTCCTTCGAAGGCTCTGAATTCGAATTGCACCAACTTCGTTATCACGGCTCCTTCAATTAAATCTTAAGCCTTTCTCCCTTTGATGGCTCTGCATCCTGATTCGAATTTCTCATATTCTCAGTATCAGAGCTTCTTCGTTTGAACCATAGTCTGCAGAAATTTGAAAGGCTCAGAGTTGTCTTCTCCAATATGCATGAATTCGAATGGTCAGAGCTTCTGAAAACCTCTCAGTTCTTGCTTTTTTCGATCTCATTTTCTCTAACTTGGACAATCATAATATCACCCTGTTGATATGCCAATCGAAGCATCACTTGGTTAACATGCCTGTCGAAAGGCACTTTGTATGCCCTAACAAAAAACAACCTTATTTAAGATGTCCATCGAAGCTGCCTTGTTTGAGATGCCCATCAAAAAGGCCATATACCAACCGAAAGACCTTTTGTAGAGGCTAATCGAAGGGAACTTTATAGATGCCAATCGAAGGATACTTAACCATCATTCAAAAAATTCCTTTTCTTTAGGAAAATGTTTGTAACCACCCATGTAAGAGAAAATCTTGGAAAAACATGAGAGGGCAAATTTTGGGCTACAACAAGTATGTTTTATGATAATGATTCTACGATTCTTGAGTATTCTAAAGAAGCATGGGTGAATGTCATTGTGTGACATTTTTGTGTTCCCACTCCTATAGAGATTGTGTACTACAGCAAAAATGTTGTTACTCCCGTGGTTATTTATCTGCCTGGTCCAATCCCATATGAATCAGATGACGTTGTGCCTTATAAGTACAATGCAACTATCTGGAAGATGGTGTGGAAATTCCTATCCAACCTTTGTCCCATGTTGATAATATCGTTGAATCTAGTCAGGTAACTCGTAGTGGTCGTGTCTTCGCCCTACCTTTCGAGATGTTACTTAGGCTAAGAAGGTTGTTGAGAATGCTGAACCTAAGAAAGTGGTAGGAGAATTTAATGGTGTCGCCTTGGAAAAGGATCTTGATAATCTGTTGAAAATCATCAAGATGAATGATTACAAGATTATGGATCAGTTGTTGAAAAATCCATCTAAGATTTCCATTTTAGCCTTGATGATAAACTCTTCTGCTCATCAGGAATATCTGATGAGGGTGTTGGATCATAATTTTGTTGAAAGAGATGTGCCTCTGGATCAATTCATCTATGTTGTGGGGAATATTATGTCTTTAACAATTTGACTTTTTGTGATGAGGAGTTGCCTGATGAAGGGAGAAACCATAACCTGGCACTTCATATATCTATGAATGGTAAGAATGACTCTTTGTCCAATGTGCTGATAGACAATGGATATGCTTTGAATGTCATGCCAAGATGCACTCTAATGAAGCTTAAATACCAGGGAACTCCTATGTGCCCTAGTGGCATTATAGTAAATACTTTTGATGGCTTGAGAAAATATGTTATTGGAGAGGTGGATTTACCTATTCACATAGGTGTGCACTTATTTCAAATCACCTTCCAGGTTATTGATATTGTCCCAGCCTATAGCTATTTATTTGGACGATCGTGGATCCATGAAGCAAGATTTGCTACTTCAACCTTGCATCCAAAATTTAAATTTGTCCATAAAGGAAAGGTAGTTATTATGAACAGTGAGCAAGCTCTATTGATATATCATTTGATTCCTTTAGCATTGTAGAAGTTGATGAAGCTGATGTTAAAACTCAGTTCTAACCTTTGTCTATTGATAATATAAGGAAGAATAAAGATTTTATCACCTCATTTAAGGATGCGTAATAGGTAGTGAAAAAAGGACCTAGCAAGGTGGGGGGCATGTTATTAATCCACCTGTGAACATGAATGAGACTGGTTTAAGTTTCTCCATGAAGAATGAAGTTGTTAATATAAAGTCCTCTTTGAGTAAATATCAAGACATCTTTCACAGTGCAGGATATCTCCATCCGACTACTTCAAAGATCAATGATATTCTCGAAGATGAGTCAGAGTAAGAGATGTCAAACTTTGTGACACATGGAGTCAGAATCTAGAATTGGATCATTGTTGATATTCCTTCTTGCATTCAAATTTCAAAGTAATTTGTTTTTTGTTTGTCTTTTCAAAAGTCTTTCACTCTGCCAAAGGTTAAAGTGGTGATGTATGGGTGTGTCTGTTGTTTTGATTTTTAAGATCATTAATTAAATTTGTTTTTAATTTCTAAATTGTGTCTTTATTTTCGATTTTTTTCTTGGAAAATGGTAATCAGAAAAAAAAACCTTTCGAAAAAATAAATAATTGTAAATAAATCTGCATAATTACTTGTCACATGTGTCAGTTTCTAAAATCAGTCGTAAATCATATGTGCATATTAATTAAAAAAATCGTTGAGTGCAATAACCTTCCACCCTCTCCCAAATTTGAATACCATTTGTATGTTGCTGAAGAAGAATATGATAAAATCCCATAAGAGGTTTCACGGTTTCTTGAGCACGAGGAAAATACCATCCAACTGTATAAAGAGTCGTTAGAGACAATTAACTTCGGTTCAGAGGATGATTTGAAAGAAGTCAAGACTGGGGTGCTGCTTCATCCTGATGAGAAGAGCAGGTTGATTGAGTTTCTAAAAAATTATGTTGATATCTTTTCTTGGTCTTACCAAGACATGCCTGGTTTGGACACCGATATTGTAGAACATTATTTTCCGCTAAAGCCAGAATGTCCACAAATCAAGCAGAAGCTGTGAAGAACTCACCTGGCATGGTAGTAAAGATTAAGGAAGAGGTTTTAAAGCAGATTGATGCTAGTTTTCTTGTAACATCAGTGTACCCTCAGTGGATTTCCAATATTGTTCTTGTACCAAAGAAAGACGGAAAAATTTGCATGTGCGTTGATTATAGAGATTTAAATCAAGCAAGTCCGAAAGATGATTTCCCATTGCCACATATTGATATGTTGGTTGATAGCACAACAAAATTCAAAGTGTTCTCATTCATGGACGTATTTTCCAGATATAATAAAATTAGGATGGCTCTTAAGGACATGGAAAAAACAATGATCATCACACCCTGGGGAAAATTTAGTTACACAGTGATGCCCTTCGGGTTGAAGAACGCTGGTGTAATGTACCAGAGGGCTATGACAATCATATTCCATGATTGGATGTATAAGGAAATTGAAGTATATGTTGATGATATGATCGCCAAATCTCAGACTGAGGAAGGGCAAATAGAAGACTTGTTGAAATTGTTTCAGCGTTTGAGGAAGTGTTATCTTCGCTTGAATCCAAATAAGTGTACTTTTGATGTTCGTTCATAAAAACTGCTAGGTTTCATTGTCAGCCAAAAAGGAATTGAAGTTGATCCTGATAAAGTTAAGGTAGTTCAAGAAATGCCTGCACAAAGAACTAAAAAGAAAGTTAGAGGTTTCCTTGTACGTTTAAATTACATTTCTAGATTTATTTCCAATATGACTGCAACATGTAAACCAATCATCAAGATGTTAAAGAAAGATCAAGGTTGTGTGTGAATGGACGATTGCCAAAGGGAATTTGAAAGCATTAAAGAGTTTCTACTTGAGCCTTCTATCTTGATCCCTCGTGTAGAAGGAAGACCATTGATTATGTATCTGACTGTGTTGGATAACTCCATGGGATATATTTTGGGACAATAAGATGAAACAGGAAGGAAATAATATGCCATTTATTATTTGAGCAAGAAGTTCATTGAAAGTGAGTCACGGTATTATATGCTAGAAAAACATGTTGTGCTTTAGCCTGGGCGGCAAAGCGATTGTGAAAATATATGTTGAATCATACTACTTGGTTGATTTCCAAAATGGATCCAATTAAGTATATTTTTTAAAAGCATGCTCTTATTGGAAGAACTTCCCGTTGGCAGATGCTATTGTCTAAATATGATATTGAATACCGTACTCAGAAGGCTATTAAAGGCAGTGTGTTAGAAGAGTACCTAGCTCACCAACCAGTTGACGATTATCAGTATGTTAAGTTTGATTTCCCTAATGTGGATGTGATGTATTTGAAAGTAAAAGATTGTGATGAACCTTTGCCTGAGGAAGGTCCTGATCCTGAATCCTGGTGGTGTATGGTGTTTGATGGAGCTGTGAATGGTTATGGAAAAGGAATTGGTGTTGTGATTATCACTCCCGATGGGTCACATACCCCTTTTACTACAAGGTTGACATTTTATTGTACTAGTAAAATGGAGGAGTATGAAGCTTGTATCATGGGTCTTGAAAAGGCTATAGATCTCAGAATCAAAATTCTTGATGTATATGGTGATTCAGCTTTGGTAATAAATCAGATCAAAGGAGAATGGGAGACTCTTCACATTGGCTCGACTCCCTATAAAGATTATGCAAGAATATTATTATCTTTCTTAGATAAAGTTGAATTCCATCATATTCCCCGAGATGAGAATCAGATGACAGGTACTTTAGCCACTTTGGCTTCCATGTATCAAGTGAATGCTTCAAACGATGTACCTCATATTACAGTTTTACATCTTGATAGAACAACTCATGTGTTTGCTACAGAGGGGACGTCAGATGAAAAATCTTAGTATTATGATATCAAGCACTTCCTCCAGACTCAGAAATATCTGGTTGCTATGGCGAACAAAGATAGAAAGACATTGAGAAGCGGGTAGATTTTTCCTCAATGAAGATGTGTTATACAAAAGAAATTACGACATGGTCTTGCTTAGATGCATGGATAGACATGAAGCAGACATGTTGATGCATGAGATCTATGAAGGTTACTTTGGTACCCATGCCAATGGATATTCGATGGCAAAGAAGATGCTTAGGGTAGGTTACTATTGGCTGACAATGGAATCTGACTATTACAAATTTTCAATGAAGTGCCATAAATATCAGATTTATGCTGGCAAGATTCACGTGTCTCTGTAATACGTTGGGAGAACTGACTTGTTTTGCGTTTTATCACAAATGTTGCAGATAGCAAGAGTCGCCACCGACTTTTCTTTTATCCATTAAGGAAAGGGTGAAGAGTCCACTGGGACATAATTTGTTTCACGTTAATTACATAACCTTCAAAGAATACATGATAAACATGTAGGAGTCAAACTACCACCTCCGGTAGTCAACTTTGTCTTTTCCGGCGAGGGTATTTTGTAAACCTACGAAATTAAGGCAAAGTGAGGAAGAAAGGTATCCCTATCCACTAATTGAGGCCTCATGAATCTGATGGTGATGTTAGTTTTAATTGAAATAGCTTGTAGATAGGGTTTCGAAGATTTAAAAGCTCGGTGCTCTAACGATGGCATATCTTTATTCCTGCATTAAAACTTGCAAACGATGAGTCTAAGCAAGTCTACACATCATTATAAACAGGAATATATGTATAAAATCAATTAATAATGCGTGAAATATGAGTTTGGATTCAAGGGAGTTCAATTAACTGACGATGCTTGGATGTGACGATCTGGGGTGCTACGACCTTCAAGGATAATTTGGAACGACTCCAGGAGGTATCAAGAAGCTGGTGGAGTGCTCAAAATCAATCAAAGCTTGCTGGATAGGAAGGTTTAATTGTGACATAATTTTGGAAATTTTGTGAGTTTTTAGGGTTGCTTGAGGAGGCTTGCATGAATCTGTTTTTAATCTGAATGTGCTGAATACATATAGAGGAATGTATTAGGCTAACAATTATGGGATCAATCTTGGTGCATTATGGTGAAAATATTTGCTTTCAATCTCGCAAGAAAAGTTTCCTTTTTAGGCCAATCATATCTTTATGCTCTCACATGACTTTGCTAGCTATTCATGAGCTCTTTGGGCCTCAAATCTAATCCAACATCAAAGCCACGCGCCTAAATCCATTTAGTTTAGCATTTTATTTGATTTATTTTAAATTTAAATGAATAAAATAAAAATAAAAATAAATAAAAATCACAAAAATTCATGAATGGATTTAGAGGTCCCTAAACATGTCACAAGCAAGTTTGAACCTCAAAAGCTAGGCCCATTAATCCAAAAATTCAAGTTTTCTCAATTTGAACTTCATGCATTTGCTCAAAATTTCCCAACTTTCACTAGTAATAACTCTCTCAATTTTCATAATTTAAAGGTGATGTTTGAATTTTTGGAAAGCTCAAGATGTCCTCTACAATATCTATGTTGATCATTTTTTCAGTTGAAGAATTTATCATGATGTAAGATGCCTTGACAAAAAGTGTCTTTTTGTTGGCCCATGTCTCTCAAATGAAGCATTTTTTGGACTTGAGCTTAGAGAGACAAAGTTGTAGAGAATTGAATTTCATTCAAAATGAGCTTTGGTTGAGGAAAATCTGATTATGCATGGGAAATTTATGCTTGGTCAAAGTTCAGTTGACTTCTCCTTAAGAAAACCCTAATTTGGCAACTTTTGACTTTTGATGATTTGGGAGTTTTCTTGATGAATCGTGATCAACTCTTAATCAAATGATTAATATGACTTAAAAATATTGATTTTGACCTAAAATCTTGAATTTTGACTGTATGTTGAACACAATTGAATTTTTGTCCAATACAATTGATCTTCGGTCATCTGAGCCACTGACTGAGCAAACGTGTGATGCAATGATTGATACTTGGTATGGTCATTCTTTGGCAAGAAACCATGAAGTCCAATTGAGGCCTTAGAAACCCAAACTCTCTTGAGAAAATTAAAACCTTAGTTGTGGATCGCTTGCTTAGGGGGAGAATTTGTCTGATCAATTCTTGAGCAACCTTGAGCAAATGAAAATCCTAGGAGAATATTCTTGAATAGTGGGAGGGAAAATTTTGGGGTACAACAGTCTCCAATGCTTCTTAATGTCATTTCTTCCCTATGGCTTTTTTCTATGTGGGGTATTAATATAATTGGAATGATTAAACCCAGGGCGTCGAATGGACACTGTTTCATCTTAGTGGCAATTGACTACTTCACTAAGTGGGTGGAAGCAGCTTCTAATGATAATGTCACCAAGCAGGTGATAGTACGCTTTATCAAGATCAATCGTATATGTCGGTATGGTGTGCCAAGTAGGATTATCATTGATAATGACTTAAATTTGAATAATAATATGATGACAGAACTTTGTGAAGAATTCAAGATTGTCCATCACAACCCGTCTCCTTACAGGACTAAGATGAATGGGGTTGTTGATGTTCCTAATAAAAACATTAAGAATATTATCCAGAAGATGGTTTTTACCTATAAGCATGGGCATAAGATGCTCGCTTTTTCTTTGCATGGGTATCGTACATTCGCCTGCACTTCAATAGGGGAAACTCTATTCTCTCTTGTGTATGATATAGAATCGATGTTCCCCTGTTGAGGTTGAGATTCCATCTTTGCGTGTAATAATGGAAACCAAGTTGTCAGAGGTTGAATGGATCCAAAACAGGATTGATCAGTTGAATTTAATTGAAGAAAATAGAATGACAACCTTGTGTCATGGTCACTTATAGATCAAAAAAGAATGAAGAAAGCTTTTGCTAAGAAGGTCAAGTCTTGTGAATTCAGAAAAGGCGATCTCGTCGTTAGAAAGATCATGTCTTTTAACGCTGATTCTAGGAGCAAGTGGACTCCAACTTATGAAGGCCCATATGTTGTCAGGAAATCCTTCTTTGGTGGTGCATTGATTCTTGAAACTATGGATGCTGAGATGTTCCTACATCCCATGAATGTTGACGCAATCAAGAAATACTTTGCCCAAAGAAATAAAAGAACACCTCGCTAAGTTGAAAACTCGAAAGGACGACTTAGGAGAAAAAGAGCATCTCGGTAGGCTGAAAACCCGAAAGGGTGGTCTAGGAAAAAGTTAGAGACATAAACAAAATAAACTTTCCCGATAGGTTGAAAACTCGCAAGGGAAACCTAGGAAAAAGTTAGGGATTTCCTGGCAAGTAACTGCGTCAGACAAGGCTTGATCATTGGAGCAACAATCTTGTCTAATTCTCATCACACTTCAACTGAAGCCTATGCTCAAGAGTTCAAAGTTGTTATGGAGAATAGTGGTTATTGTATTCCAATGTATCTTTTACATGTATTTACCATTTTCCATAACTTTGTAATCATCCATGGAGTCACGCCATTTGTGGACTACAATTATATTAATAAAGTTTGAGCCTTTAACTAATTCTTTGTAGTTCTTATTTTATTCTGTTTACAAAATTTTCATTTATTATTGATAGTAATTTTCAATACAAAAAGACTTAATAATAAAAACATGTTTTTGAAAAGAATTTGCAAATTACTTTTTACCTTAATTCTGTGATTTAAGTGGGACAACAGTAGTGCTTCCAAGTGTTGTACCCAAAAAATTTACCTCCCATTTTAAAGACAAATTAATTCAAGACACATCCTCATGCTCATGAAGGTCACAATTGCTCAAGACTTATCAAAGATTGGTCAGACAAGCCCTCCTCCTAAGAAACTGACCTACAACTAGGTTTTTGCTTCTCTCAAAGGAAATTGAGTTTATAATGCCTCAAATGGACTTCATGGTCTCTCAGTATCCTCATGTAAAATTTCAAGCCTTACATCACCAGTTTTCTCAGTTAATTAGTCAGATGATTGAAAATTCGCTGTATTGAACAAAAAGTCAACTTTGACCAATTGACAGTCAAATTTCAATATTTTTTTGTCAAAGTCAAGATTTTTAAGTCACGTTCATCATTTGATCAAGGGTTGATCATGATTCATCAAGAAAACTCAAGATTCAACAAAAGTCAAAAGTTACTAAATTAGGGTTTTCTTAAGGAGAAGTCAACTAAACTTTGACCAAGCATAAATTACACATACTTCATCATAAATTTCTCAACCAAAGCTCATGTTGAAGGAAATTCAATTCTCTACAACTTTGTCTCTCTAAGATCAAAGCCAAAAATGTTTCATTTGAGAGGTATGAGCAAAAACTTTACAGGTCATTTAAAAGTCAACAAAAGACAGCTTTTTTAAAAACAATTAACATCAAGTTAAAGACCTCAAATGAAAAAATGACCAACATGAAAGTTGTAGGAGACATCTTGAGGTTTCCAAAAAGTCTAAGATCATCTTCATATGACAAGTATTGAGAGAGTTATGATTGGTGCAAGTTGAGCAATTTTGAGAAAATGCATGAAGTCCACTTTGAGCAAAGTTGAATTTTTGGGCTAATGGCCCTAAGTTTTTAGGTTCAAACGTGTTCATAACCTTATAAAGGACCCCTAAATCCATTATAATATTTTTATGATTTTGATTTATTTTATTTGGATTTTATTCATTTAAATTCAAATTAAATCAAATAAAATATAAAACTAATGGATTAAGGCACAAGGCTTTTGTTTTAGATCAGATTTGAAGCCCGAAAATCTCATGACAACTTGCCAAAATATTGTGAGGCTTATTGGCACAAGATTGAGCTTAAAAAAGAACCTTTTCATGCAAGTGCAAATCAAATAGCTTCACCATGAAATACAAAGATTCATCTCACAAATAATGACCTAAACTTTCTCCTATAAATACATAACACATCCAGACTAAGAAAAACATGCATGCTACATCATAGAAGCAACCCTAAAATCTCAAATTTTCAAGAAACTAGGGAAAACTCAAACCCTCGTATGTATCCTTTATCAATCCATTTCAGGAATTCTATCACACTCCTGAGGTTCCCAGGAGTTTATCCCAATCCTTACTCAAGCTTGAAGCACGTCAGAATAACACATCTCAACTACACCAGTTTCGTAAACTTCTTTAATTTTAAACACTTAATATACGCATTTTTGAATGATTTGATGCATACATTCATGTTCATATTGATGTTTGGGACAGTTTTGATGCATTATTTGTGAGGTATGACGCATGAATGGAGATCTGCCATTTTTAGGGCAGTTTGAAATATTTTCTTCAAAACTCACTCTACAAGCATTTTCAGGGCAAGCCAATGCTACCATTGGATTCACAAGGGTCAAATTAGGGGGGATAGGGTTCATTTTGTGTCTCGATTTTACGCGATTTCTAGGTTTGAGGTTGAAGCTCACCGAAGAAGATTACGGGAGCTAGGGTTCCGATGCTTCTCTAATCTAGTTGTTTTATTATATAATATTTGATTTGTGCTTGAATAATACAAAGCCAGCGTAGCTCAGATGGTTGGAGACAGAGACCTGTAACATGAGAGGTGTGGGTTTGATCCCGCCGTTTTGCAATTGTTTTTTTTTTACTTTTTCAGGATAACACGCAAGTTTATAATAGATTGATTGGTTCTCATTCTTAAACACAAACTATAGCATGGTGCAGTGGGTAGAAGGTTATACCTGTGAGGCTGGGGGAGTGGGTTCAAGTCCCACCCCATTCATATATTTTTCTTGTTCTTACTAACCCTAATTTGCACTCTATTTTACTAATTATTCTCTAAAAAACCTTAAACTTTTTTTCAAAACCATAACAAATTAGGATTAGGGTTTTTTAGTTAGTAATTAAATTTTTGACATATTTTTATTTATTAATTAAGTTAATTGGCCTTTTCTTAATATTAAATTTAATTAGAGTAATTAGGTTTTTATTAATTATTAACTCAAATTATTTTCTACAAAAAAACACCAAAAACATCTTTTTTTAACATATAGAATTTTTAGGGCATTTAACATTTTTCTAACATTCTTTTTCTCATATTTTGCTATTTAAATTCATAGAACAAATGTATAGGTCGCACTCTCCGATGTAATAGCGTAGATTTATTTTCTCGCATCTTTTTCCTATTATGTATCTTCCCCAAAGCCATGTAATAGCGTAGGAATTTACATTCTGCACTTTAATTTTCTGTACATATTTAATTGTTAGTAATTAGAGGTTGTATGGCAAGACTGGTAATGGGACATAGATAACCCTGACTTTTAAGATAAGATAACTGAAAATACACACTTTGCTCACTTTGCACCTCTCTTGGTGCTTTATGATACTTTGGTCATACCCCTCGAAAGTAGTGATACTTTAGCAAAAGACCCTCGGTAATAAATCATCATGGTCCATTCGAATAAAGATCATAATCCGTCAATGACCCTTCGAGTTGCCTACAAAATGATCTAGTCCCTCGATGACCCTACGAGAAAAATGATGATAGTCCCTTCAATACAAGGGACTATCGAAGGGACTATCATCATATTCCACTTTAGGAACGAAGATATTATTGACCGCTGTGGGGAATTCCCTAATGTTCCACTCCTTGGCACAAGGGGAGGTATTACTTACAACCCCTCTCTAACTCTACGTCAATTTGGTTATGATCGAAGAAATGGTCCTCATGATATTCTTATCCAGGGTATTGTATTCGATTACGAGAATGATCCTCAAGGTTACCGTCAAAAGTTTATACGTTCTTGGGGCATGGTGAATAAGACTGATATCAAGACTTTGGGAAAGAAAAACTCCATCCCTTTGGAGCCCTACCTAAGATGGGTGCGATCACGTGCTCAAAATCTTACAATGCCATATCATGCTATCCTACCAGTAATTGTGGAGCCTGTTGTTAAAGGAGATATTCCTCATACAATTTTTCATCCAGATATGCCTACTGACCTTGAAGATCTACAAAAGTCTTGGATTCAATTGAAAGAAGAAAGGGACACCTTTAAGACTCAATTTTATGCTAGTGAGAAGAAAGTGTTGGAGCTGACAAAATGACTTCACAAAGAGCAGAGCCTTAATTCATATGTCAACACAAAGAGGAAGCGTCCATGGGAGAATTGAGTCTTAGGTCTTAGGAATTCATAATCTGTTTCCTTGTAACCCTTTTTCTTTTTATTGTAAGCCTAAGAGGTTGTTATAATTTTAACTTACTAAAAAGGTCTTTGTTTTTGTTCCCTTTGATTAACAGATTTAAATCCAAGAGGTCCTTGAAAACATGGCATATGCATCTACATGCCATACATATTATTACATAACAAGTTTCTAATACATTTTTCTCATCTTCTTGCTGTTTATTTCAGCAAAAATGGCTCTCGAACAGACAGTCAAAGATCTCTAGGCTTAGAATGCTTAGTTCCAAGAGATGTTCCTAAGCTTATCCAAAGGCAAGAAGAACTGAAGGCGCTCATCACCAACGAGAAGAAGAAGAAGAAGACAAATAAACCAACTAACATCCTTAACATGAGAAAGTTCCGAGGTCTAGTCAAGCAAGCTCAAGATCTTGATATCCCATTGGATGAAGATGACGAACATGATGAAGATGGTAAGAGTGTTAAAATTGAAAAAAGCAATCATGGTTCTAACAAATGTTCTAATGAAGAGGAAGAGGATTATTTGGATAAACAATATCCCCCTGCTGGCGAGAAGTATAAGTTGTTAGAAGAGTGTATGAAATCTATGGAGATCCAGAAGGTGCCTGGCTTGAACTTTGAAGAATTGGGTTTAGTCTCATGAGTCATCATTCCTCCTAAGTTCAAAACTCCTACCTTTGCTAAGTATGATGGAATTTATTTCCCGAAGCTGCATTTGAGATCATATGTTCAGAAAATTCAACCACACACTACTGACAAGAAATTATGGTTTCATTTCTTTAAAGAGAGTCTATCTGGAACACAATTGGAATGGTATTATCAATTCGAAGGTACTAATATCCATACCTGGGAAGATTTGGCTGCAGCATTCTATAGATAGTATCAATATAATTCTGATTTGGAACAAACCCACATGCAACTACAGAGTATGTCCATGGGTTCTGAGGAAGGCTTTAAAGAGTACACACAGAAATGGAGAGATCTTACAGGCAGGGTTCAACATCCTTTGGATGATAGGGAATTGGTTGACATGTTCATGAGTACGCTAACAGGTCCTTTCTATAATCACCTACTTGGAAGTTCTTCATCTGGTTTCGCTGAATTGATATTAATAGTGGAACATGTTGAGAATGGTATCAGAAGTGGTAAAATTCAGGTGGCTACATCTTCGAATACTGAAAAGAAGTAATACAATGGTAAGAAAGAATCCAATGATGTGTATGACCAGAAGGGTCATAATAAGAGTGACCGTAACACATCTATAGGGGAAGTTCTGATCTCTAATCCTACGCTAGTGCAACAACAACAACAGAATAATCAGCGTAGGCAGGATGCACCCGAAAGATATTTCACCAAAATCAACATGTCATTGTCTCAAGCATTGCAACACATGTTGAAGGCAGAGATGATTACATTGAAAGATCCTCCTTAGAACCCCAATACTTCCTCTCCCTGTTATAATCCCAATGCAAGGTGTGCCTATCACTCCAACAGTCCTCGACATGACACTAATGGCTGTTGGGCTCTGAAAGATTTGATTGACTCTAAGGATATTGAATTTGATCCTCCTGAGACTCCTAATGTGATCACTGCACCTATTCCTAATCATGACAATGGTGTTAATGCTATTGATGATCTTTATTATATTTCTGTTGTGAGTGAGTTGACTACACCTCTAATGATTGTTAAGAAGAAGCTATTTCAAGCCGGTTTATTTTGGGTTGCATTGAAAACCACTACTACTGTACGTCCCAATCCAATGGTTGTGTACTGCTGTAAGAAGGTATTCAGCGTTTGATGGATGACCGTGTAATTCTATTGGAGAAGACTCCTTCTGAGGAGTGATTATATAAAAGTATGTCTCAAGGGCCTGAAGCTTGAAGACGTGTCTGTGATTTCAATTTCTGGAACTCCTATAAGGATCACTTCTAAGGGTCCTGGGAAGATTACTGTCGAGCGTAGGGTTTCTCCTCTGATCACTACCGCACCCGGGATAATTCCATATTCCTCTGACAAGGCTACCCCTTGGAAATATGGAGCTAATGTCTACTACCATGGTGTCAAGCAAGAACCATTGGTTGTCGAAAATTAAAATATTGAAGTTATTGATCTCAATGTTGGCAATATTGTTGGGACTAGTAAGGTTACCAGAAGTGGAAGAGTTTTCTCTCCATAGATCTCTCCAAAGGCTGTGACTACACCAGTTTGTATCACTACTACTAAATCAAATACTGAGACTCGAGGCAAAGAACAGATGACGGAGCCTTCCTTGACCGAGGAACCGAAATAGGTTACTATCGAAGATACCTCCAAGCAAGAGATGGAGGAGGTACTGAAAATTATTTGAAAGAGTAACTATAAGATTATTGAACAATTGGGGAAAACCCCCTCCAAAATATCTATGATATCTCTACTATTGTGCTCCATAACCCATGCTCAGGCTTTGGTAAAGTTTCTGAAATTTCCAATGTACCGCAGGAAATCTCTGTTGATCAGTTTGAAAATTGTGTTACTAGTCTGACAATTGATAATGGGCTAGGCTTTTCTAACATTGACTTAACTCCCACAGGAAGGAACCATAATAAGGCAATGCATGTCTCTATTGAGTGTATGGGAACTACCTTATCTTATGTGTTAGTGGACACAGGTTCCTCATTAAATATATTGCCAAAAGTTATTTTAGACAAACTTTACTATGAAGCGGTTGTGCTTAAACCCATTGACATTGTGGTAAGATCTTTTGATGGTTCAAATATAATGGTACATGGAGAGATTGATCTTCCATGTGATGGATGTTCGTCCATCCTATTCCTGTTTGCCAAAATCGTGTGAGGCTTATTGGCACAAGATTGAGTTTAAAAAAGAAACTTTTCATGCAAGTGCAAATCAAATCTCTTCACAATGAAATACAAAGATTCATCTCACAAATGTTTACCTAAACTTTCTCCTATAAATACATAAAACATTCAGACCAAGAAAAACACGCATGCTACATCATAAAAGCAACCCTAAAATCTCAAATTTTCAAGAAATGAGGGCAAACTCAAACCCTCGTATGTAGCCTTTATCAATCCATTCCAGGCATTCTATCACACTCCTGAGGTTCCAAGGAGTTCACCCCAATCCTTACTCAAGCTTGAAGCTCTCCAAAACATAACATCTCAACTGCACCATTTTGGTAACCTTCTTTAATTTCAAACTCTTAATATATGCATTTTTGAATGATTTGATGCATACATTCATGTTCATATTGATGTTTGGACCGATTTTGATGCATTATTTGTGAGGTATGACGCAAGAATGGAGATCTGCCATTGTTAGGATAGTTTGAAATATTTTTCTTTGAAACTCACTCTACAAGAATTTTCATGGAAATTCAATGCTACCATTGGATTCAAAAGGGTCAAATTAGGGGGATAGGGTTCATCTTGTGTCTCGATTTTACGTGATATGCAGGTTTGAGGTTGAAGCTCACTGGAGTAGATGACTGGAGCTAGGGTTCCGACGCTTCTCTAATCCAGTTGTTTTATTATATAATGTTTGATTTATGTTTGAATAACACAAAAACAGCGTAGCTCAGATGGTTGGAGATGGAGACATGTGACATGAGAGGTGTGGGTTCGATCCCTATGTTTTGCAATTGTTTTTTTTACTTTTTCTGGATAACATGCAGGTTTATAATAGATTGATTGGTTCTCATTCTTAAACATAAATGATAGCATGACGCAGTGGATAGAAGGTCATACCTATGAGGCTGAGGACGTGGGTTCAAGCCCCACCCCATGCATATATTTTTTTTATTCTTACTAACCATAATTATCACTCTATTTTACTAATTATTTTCAAGTTAACCATTAACAAACCTTAAACTTTTTTTCAAAACCATAACAAATTAGGATTAGGGTTTTTTAGTTAGTAATTAAATTTTTGACATATTTTTATTAATTAATTAATTAATTAATTTAATTTGCCTTTTCTTAATATTAAAATTAATTAGAATAATTAGGTTTTTATTAATTATTAACTCAAGTTATTTTCTACACAAAAACACCAAAAATATCTTTTTCTAACATATAGAATTTTTAGGGCATTTAACATTTTTCTAACATTCTTTTTCTCATATTTTTCTATTTAAATTCATAGAACAAATGTATAGGTCGCACTCTCCGATGTAATAGCATAAATTTATTTGCTCGCATCATTTTCCTATTATGTATCTGCCCCAAAGTCATGTAATAGCGTAGGACTTTACATTCCGTACTTTAATTTTTTGTACATATTTAATTGTGAGTAATTAGGTTTTGTATGGAAAGATTAATAATTGGACATAGATAACCCTAATTTTTAAGATAAGATAATTGAAAATACACACTTTGCACACTTTGCGCCTCTAGGGTAACATCTCCTGTTGCCTTACGATACTTTGATCATGTCTCTCGATAGTAGGGATAATTTAGAAAAAGACCCTCGGTAATAAATCATCACGGTCCCTTCGAATAAACATCATAATCCCTCGATGACTCTTCGAGTAACCTACAAATTGATTTAGTCCCTCGATGACCCTACAAGCAAAATGATGATAGTCCCTTCGATACAATTGCTAAAGTATCCTTACATGTTGTCTTCAATGACCATACCATGACCATACGCTTGTCCCTTCATATCCAATAGATAGGATTATCTACCAACTAATGGTATGGATAATACTATCTCCAAAGGTGAAGGAAAATGACAAGAAAGACTTTAGTGGGTAAGAACTCTTGAATGCTTGCTCACAACCTTTTTTAACAACAAATACATTTATACACACCACTTTCAAAACAAATATTTTCCAAAACACTTTGTATACATTCTTGAGGACTGACACAAGGATTATTATAACGTTAGTCTTACATTGGCATTTCAAAATATTTTCAAGCAAATCACACACACACACACAAAAGGTTTTTTTAAAAGTAAGCAAGCAATTAAGATCCTGTAGATAACTACATATGAAAAGGGTGCTAACACCTTTCCTTTTCATAACTTACCACCCGAACTCAAAATCTATCAAAGGTCTTTCATGGTCTTTTCATCTTTCCTAAATATTGGATAAAATAAAAGTCGATGGAGACTCTTGCTTACCGCAATATTTGCGATAAAACCAAAAAAGTCAGTTCTTCCACCGTATTACACCAAGGATGGACGAAATTAGAAGTATTGAAAAGATTCCCTAAGAGGTATCCCGAGTTAATCTCGATGATATGCGCATAGTCCACTTGTGTTTGTTAGATTTCATGCAAGTTCAGACGTGGTGTGGTGTTGGGTTTGTGATCCCATTTTTCCCCAGTTAAGTCTTAATTCAGATTTTCTACAAGTTGTTATATGGTGTTGGTTTGGGTGGTTTGATACCTCTATCCCATGTTCCCCAATTAGGTCTTGATGCGGATTTCTCTAGGTGAGTGTGATTCTTTCCTCAGTTGGGTTGTGATCAAGCAGAGATTGTAAAGTTATGGGGCCTTTGCTCATTTTTTGGAGTCGTTCTCCCTTTATGTTGAGAATTAATGTAGAATCTCTTACAGAGCATTGCTCTCTCCAGTTATGACATTGTTGGTGTTGTGTGATCCCTAATTAGTTGGACAAGGGTAGTATCTTTTCTAAGAAGTGTTGATACAATCATCAATTTTTTGGGTTTTTTCTCGCTAAGTGTTAAGTTTGATTTAAAATCCCCCATTATTTTGACTTCTTGCTCTGATTTTAACTTCTTAATTCCCCATATGAATTGAAGATGATGCTTCCCGCTAGAGTTGTTATCCCCATGAAGTTTCATAGATTTTCCCTAGAGAAGTTTGTGTAACCACTACTCTTGATATTGAAGAATGTATTGGAACTTCCCTCGGCGTGCCTGGTTTCATCTTCCCTAGTGAAGTCAGTACGGAATCCCCAATTGAAGTCTAGACAATGTGGCATTGTCTTCCCTAGTGAAGTTTGTATGATATTCCCTGTTGAAGCCTGGAGAAGGGTGTTATAACCCTGCAACTGTATTGTTTTATTGCTCTCATAATTTGATTTGATTATTTTTCAAGCCATGTTTCTTCCCAGTGAAGTTAATCCATGAAGTAGGACTTTGTTTCCTCAGTTGGTGCTTACTATCCTATCGAATCTTCATCCTGGATGTGATTTAGTCGAGTGTTGTCTTTACCCGAGTTGATTTTGTCTGGTTATATCCAGTGCAGTATATCTGTTTTGTCAGCATATATATGATAACATTCATACACTCATACATACATCATGTATAGACAAATTAAAACTCATGGTTCATTTGCACTCATTAATTTTTTTTTGGCATATTATCCTCTTTGCAGAGTTATGTTATCCTCTCTTCAATATAGTGTCAACCTTAAGCAGAAATTGTATATCCTTTCAATTTCCCCATCGAGTTATCCCTTTTGGAAGAATTTTGCTTTATCCTTCCTACCCAAGTTATCATCTGGAAGGAATTTGATCCCCATTTGAGATTACTGCTCATTGGGTGGTGTCTTAGTTGACTGTTTCACTCCGGTCTATTCCCCTGGTTTGAATTGTTGGTATAGACAACAATTTTATTTTGATCCCTGTAGGTTGTGAGCCTTGGATTGAGAATGTACATTTATTTTGCACGAGAAAAATTTTTCCCTCAGCATGAATATGTTGGTATATCCCCCACGAAATCAGAGATTCATTTTTCAGCAGTGTTATCGCAATCCTTTTTGTAACAGCAAGTGGCGGTCTCTTTATTTGAGCAACATGTGCTTCCCCAATAAGTTTGTTAATGCCAGAGAAGATGATTTACTCCGATGGATGGTATTCTCTTTGTTATGGGAGATAGTTCGTTGTTGAGGTTTAATTTACTCTGATGGATGGTAGTCTCTTCATTATGAGAGATAGTTTGTTATTGAGGTTTGATTTACTCTAATGAATGGTAGTCTCTACATTATGCGATATAGTTTTTTGTTGAGGTTTAATTTACTCTGATGGATGATAGTCTCTTTGTTATTGGAGATAGTTTGTTGTTGAGGTTTGATTTACTCTATTGAATGGTAGTCTCTACATTTTAGGAGATAGTTCATTGTTGAGGTTTGATTTACTCCGATGGATGGTAGTCTCTTCATTATGGGAGATAGTTTGTTATTGAGGTTTGATTTACTCCTATGAATGATAGTCTCTACATTATGGAAGATAGTTCATTGTCGAGGTTTAATTTACTCTGATGGATGGTGGTCTCTTTGTTATGGGAGATAGTCTATTGATGAGGTTTAATTTACTCCAATGGATGGTAGTCTGTTCATTATGAGAGATAATTTGTTGTTGATGTTTGATTTACTTCATTGAATGTTAGTCTCTACATTATGGCAGTTAGTTCATTGTTAAAGTTAGATGTACTTCGATGGATGGTAGTCTCTTCGTTATGGGAGATAGTTCATTGTCGAGGTTTGATTTACTCTGATGGATGGTAATCTCTTTGTTATAGGAGATAGTTTGTTGTTGAGGTTTGATGCACTCTAATGGATGGTAGTCTCTTTGTTATGGGAGATAGTTAGTTGTTGAGGTTTGATGTACTCCAATGGATTTTAGTCTCTTCGTTATGAGAGATAGTTCATTGTTGAGGTTTGATCTATACTCCGATGGATGGTAGTCTCTTTGTTATGAGAGATAGTTTATTATTGAGGTTTGATCTTTACTCCGATGGATGGTACTCTCTTTTTTATTGGAGATAGTTCATTATTGAGGTTTGATTTACTCCAATGGATGGTAGTTTCTTTTCTATGGGAGATAGTTCGTTGTTGAGGTTTGATTTACTATGATGAATGTTAGTCTCTTCATTGTGGGAGATAGTTCATTGTTAAGGTTGAGTTTACTGCGATGAATTGTAGTCTCTACATTATGGAAGTTAGTTCGTTGTTGAGTATGCCTTTACTCCTATGATAAAGACAGTTAGTTGAAAGATTCTTATAGTATTTATTACCCTTTTCAAGTAACATCTTGATTAAAGAAGAAATTTTTACTGTTCTCGGTGAAATACAGAAGTTGGTAAAATTTGTTACCCTTTCCAGGAGGAATGCCTCGGTTAAAGAAGAAGTTGAGACCCGTTCTAGGTGGAATTCTAGAATTTTTGGAAACTTGTCATTGATCTATGTTTTTTCTAATTTCATCCCTGAGTTGGTAGTTTACCTTCATTCGTTAGTCATCATTTATCTCTCTCTCTCCTAATTGGACTTTACCCTAATAGATTTGAGTTATTCCCAGCCATGAGTGCTGATGTCAACCAATTATTCCCAGGAATAAGTGTTGATGCCAATCATTTGTTTCCACTCATAAGTAATGATGTTAATCATTCATTTACTAGTACCAGGGTTGATATTTTCTGTCATCTCGGAACCGATATTATCTTACCATTTCTATCGCATCCTTCGGGTTGGTAGTTTATGATCCCCTGTGAGTCGATGTTACTCTCTTTTTGCTATCTCCTCTATGAGTGAGTAGTTCATGGTTATTTATCAGTCATTGTTACCCTTTTCTTTTCCCTCATTTATTGAGTTGATGATACTTTGTCTCCTCTTTGGGATTTATCCCAATAGAGTTATGTTTTCTTTTTCCCAACGGAGTTGACTTCACTCTAATGGAGTTGAGTTTCTTTCCCCAGTCGAGTTGGTAATTCTTTCTTAATGGTTACCTCCTTGATAATTTGTTGATTGCATTTTTAATATTTCCCGTTGTTGAAATATTACAATGCATTTGGTTCCTTTGATCGTGATTTTGGCTTTACCTATTTATATCCATCCCCAGAGTCACGTTGTTCCCCATCAATTTATTTTCCTGGTCGAACTCTCTTTTTGGTCTGTTGGTTTTAATTTTCTACTTCCCCACTGGTGTTCTGTGTGACCTATGGAGTTGATCATTTGCATTCAGAATCAAAATCATTGCATGGTATCTTAGGGCCAAAAATAGGGTTTGTTTTGTATTTAAGTATCTTCAATTGCTTCGAGACAAAGATTTTAACCTTTGTATCTAAGGATAAAAGATGCTTAAATAAGGGCAGTTGGTATACCCTAATTTTTGCCCCTAAGATCTCTCATCATCTCATATTATCAATACATCAAGATCACACATTAGAGTTGGTTCTCCCTTTCTACTTCATCCTATCTTTAACTTTTCTCTTGAGGGATCCCCAAGAACCTTGAGTTGTGTATCTTATACATGTGTTTTTTAGTTGGATTAACTCTTAATTAACATAAAAATATGTATATATATTTCCTTGAATGTTCATATTTTAGGTGATGACACAATTGCATCCATCTAACCTAGGGTTTGAGAGTTATTCCTTAATTAAATGATTCTTCAATGGATTGCAAGAGATTAAGCTTCAAGGCTATGTCTACCATATCAAAGTTTTTTGGTTCAAAGAGCTCTTACACTTTATGTAGGTCAAGTTTTCCTCAAGGTTGGTGGTGGTGTTCATCAATAAGATTCATAGGTTCATGTGTTTATTTCCATGCCTTTTTCAACAAGTTTCATTTATACTTAAGCTCCATCTTTGAGTTTGCTTCAATACAACATCATTTCAAGGTCTAATGTGATCCATCATGCTCTATTTTGCAAATAAAGTTTAAAAGATTCAAGGTTGATTCAACAAGTTAGACCTAATTGAGCAAGTGCTTGATTCAGTGATCACAAGGCATAACTCTCTCAATTTTCAATATTTTGAGTTGGTTATTTTTTCTATGGGTTCTTATCATCATCTATAACAACTTCTCGTCACATGACAAGATCCAATTGTGCAAGAAAAATCATCAAAAGTTAAAAGGGATTTCAAGTCATTTTGACACTCTATGAACTAGGGTTTGCTGACTTCCAAGGACCATATCTTGCTCATTTTTTGAGATTTTTTTATTGATTCCAAAGCCATGATTCTCTTTTAATGGTCCTTAACAAGTTCTCTTCAAGTATCTAAGGCTAATTTTGAATGGAAGATCACTAATGGTTGAGAAAGGTTACCAGTCCTTTGGGAAAGCTATCAAATTATCTTGTGTGACTTTAAATTAAGAATTGAAAAGATTATAGGTCTTTTGTGAATCTCCCCAAATTTTTTCATCATCTTCCAAATACTATAACTTTTCAATTTTTATGATTTTTGAGTGATCTTAATTTTACAATTCAATTCAAGAGATCTAGTTCATTTCATCTTCAATGATAAAGATCAAATTTTGAGTGGAAGGGCATGTAATTTTGAAGAACATTATAGGTCATTTTGAAGCTCAACACTTAGAATTTTTCTAAGTATAAAGAACCCGTGTGTTTTTCCTGATTTCAAACTTGAATAACTTTTTGCTCAAGCATCCAAATGTTACCTTTATTGGAACATTGTGAAGTTTGTTGTGATATCTTTCAAATGCTTCAAGAATCATCCCATAAAAGTCCATGAGTAGTGAGCCATGCATTGTTGAAGGTCTAATTACTAAAAGTTTAGTTGCTAAACATGTTTAACTAATTTCCCAGATGTGTTTTGATAAGAATTGCACTTGGTATGAGGTTGCTTTGATGCATTTCAAGTCACACATTTGGCATAATCACAACTGGCTTGGTTTCAAGATTTACTCATAATTCCTCTCATTTCCCATCATGATTCACTTCCTTATAAATAAAGGATAATATTTAATTCATTTCCCAAGCTTTAGAGAGCCAGAAAACCTCTGTCAAACTTCCTCCATACCTCTCAGTTCTAGAACTTCGAATGTGATTCTAAAGCACTTCAAGTTCTAAATTATTGAGCTCTTCACCTTCACTGAACCTTTATGAAGCTAACCACATCAAAAACAAGCCAAATTATCCATTGAATCGAGCTGTCCAAATCCAGTTTCAGAGAAAATTTCTCTTACTTCATTGAGGTAGTTTTCTTAACCAAATTGATCCAAACAAGTTACTAATCTGTTGTCCTCCTTCTTCTGATTTCTCACGCTTCTTCTGTTTTGTGATTTCATGGAGAACTGAGAATTTAATTTACAAACTCATTTTCACTTTTTCTTCTGGTTTTTTGCAAATTGACTAAGCTATGGTTTAAAGAAAATTTTCGCGAGGGTGAGGTTAGAATCGTCTAGAAGAGACAAATCCAATGATACTGGTTTGAGCTTCAAACAATTTTGTTCGAAGATCTCATAAGAACCCAACACGCAGAAGTTTGGAGGTTAAAAACGACCTACATGTCGTTCTTAAACCAATGATTGTGTGACATTTGTTTTAATCTCATTGGCTTGTCTCTTACTGATTTTGTGTGCTTTTCAATAAGGTCCATAACATCCACAGTGCACCAAGTCCCTCAGATCAGCTTACCAGCATGTTTGACAATGATCACATGGTCCAAAATTTTTTGTTTATTGTTTTATTTTCTGATTTTTGTTTTAATTGTTTTAAACTTCAAAAAGTTATAAAAAATTCATTTCAACTGCTAAAATTGTGAAAATATTATCAAAAGTACTTTTGATTTTTCTATTTCTGATTTTTATTTTTATTTTTTAATTTTATTTTATGATTTGGCATTTTTTATGATTTTTCAATTTATTTGACTTATTTTAATTGTTTAAAAAATACTTTTCTTGATTTTTAAATTCTAGAAAAATTATGGAGGGACCCAATGACCTTTTGACAAATATTGGTGACCTCATTTTATTTTTATTTTTTATTTTACTATTTTTTACAAACTTTGGTTTATTTTGCTTATTTCTTTATATTTAAAAAATAGTTTCTGACTTTAAAAAATTCTTAAAAAAATTGTCAATACTTTTTGACTCATGTTTGACCTCTGTTTTTTTTAGGATTTTTATTTGGTGTTTTAATACATATTGTGTATTTTACCAATTATTTCCTTTTTAAATGATTTAAATTTTGTTTTATATTAAATATATTTTATTTTATTTTATTGGTCCTGAATTGGAAACCCTTGAGTGTTATTTTGGGAAAAGTTCCTCAGCCTCATTGGATCTTGGGGGTTGATAGGTTGAAAAACAAAAACCACCAAAATGGATGAATGATGTTTTTGATATTTAAAACCCAGATTTTATCTGATACATTGGTTACACTATCATTCCCTTCCCTCTTCATCTTATCCCTTTCTTGTTTTTACTTGTGCTACATGTTTTTGGAGAATGATCTACATATCATTTCTCTAACATGTTTGGTACATAGATTGCTATTGACCGGACTCAAAATAGGTGTGGCTTCTACATAACTCCACTTACGATTGCTTAACATAGCACTAAATTTGTCCCGATTTGAAAAATGATCATTCGTGGTCCAAATCTATGTTTGCAAGCCCATGTATGTTTAATTTAAAACTTTGGATCCAATAACTGTGAAGTTGATTGTTAAGAGGCTTTGATTCTATCAATCCTCTAATGAACTTCATGAATTTTGGTCTAAGTGAATCATTTGAACATCGTTGATCATATGTGTTTGCTTTGAGCACTTGAAATGAATGATATACTTGACAAAAATCAAATGAAACTTGTTGTTGAGAGGCTTTGATTTTATAAATTCTCTAATGAGTTTTCAAAAGCAAGCTTCAAGATGGTCACTCAACTAACCATTTGTTATACTTGACTTCTAACTTCTAATTCACTAACAATTAACTTTACTTTATGCCTTTATTTTGTGCCTTTATTTTTATGTACCATTTACTTTTGCATTTACATTCCATGTCATTTTTTCTTTTGCTCACTTGAGAATTTATCTTTATGTCATTTCATCTTTGCTCATTTGAGCTTTATTTTCTTTTAAAGACACTTAATAATCAACTTAACATTAAAAGCTTTAAGGTTACTTGAACTATTTGGTTACTATCCTTGGCATTGTGGAGTTATAGATCTCTCGGACTTAGGATTAGAAGCCTTGATACATGGGAACCTTGTTACTCTGTTGTTATTCTGTCTGAAGTTCTTGGGGTTTACTCCAAGGCATTCAGTTGATTTTCTTTGTGTGCAGGTTATTCTGATTTTATGTTTTGTCTTTGATTAATAATTCTTCTGTATACAGTTGTTACTCTGCCCAATTTTTGTGAAGACTTAATTCATCTGAAGCTTGGTATTCCTCAATGGTTTAATATTTTTGCTTACTTGGTTATAATCTAAAGGATGGGAATTCTACATTGACTTCTTATGTCAAGTGTTGACTTCTTTTTGGTCAGATTGTTATTTTCCTTAGCTTTTACCTTATGCTTTAGGGTAGTCTAATCATTTGCTCCTATCTTCTTTAATTTAAAAAAATCTTCTCCCTCCTTTTCAAAATCTTCTTGTTTTCTAACTTGAACCGCTTTCATAATAAACTTGGACTTAGGTCCATGCATTTTCAAAAAATATTTTCTTAATCAAACCTTAACCAATTTAATCATACATTGACATCTTTTTTTAAGACTAAAAGTCATTACCTCATTCAAACCATTTGGCCACTTTGGTTTTTTAATTTAAAACTTTTCTTAAAAGATTAGACTCTTGTCGATTCTTATAGTGATGTGAGCTACTATACTTATACAATATATAGTGAAGTGAGATATTTTCCACTTGGGTGTTGAGCGAGGCTTTGTTGATTTTAAAATCCAAGCTATATCCTCCATTTTGAGATGATGCAAATTCTCCTTTCTCATTATCATGGGTAGTAAGTATGTTTTCCACTCGAATATGACGATGATGTCTCTACGAGTACCCTGATTCCCTATTGCACGGAAAGTGGTACGTAAGAACTAAAGGTTTGCAACCGCAGCGGGTGAAAAATTGTAAAAAATACTCATTTTCTCATCTCCAACATCTATTTTTGTATACACATTTTACAGCCAAAATACATAGATTTTCAAAGAGGTTCCCGCGGATTACTGTAGATGTTTAGGGTGCTAATACCTTTAATTTGCATAACCTCCCCATCTTTTTTTGGGTTTATTCGATATTTTCCCATTTTCTTTGGAAACAATAAAGCACGTTGGCGATTACTATTTGATTTGTACAAGTTAAGTCAATCCAATGGCTTAGTCTCAACATTTCTACTGCTACACATACGATTTCCAGGCCGACACATGTAGAAAAACACTTTTTCCCTACATAGGACAACCCATCCGCCTTTTTCGGCCGA
The DNA here is from genome assembly GCA_948472305.1 of Vicia faba. Taxonomy (NCBI): domain Eukaryota; kingdom Viridiplantae; phylum Streptophyta; class Magnoliopsida; order Fabales; family Fabaceae; genus Vicia; species Vicia faba. Next base: position 104,157,973 of record OX451737.1, read on the forward strand.
CACATACAGTTCATTTTTGACTTATGTGTCGGCACATATGTATTTCAGGTCGGCACATATGTATTTCAGGTCGGCACATACTGTTTGATTGGGTCAATTTTTCAATTCTTTTTAATTCTGAAATTTACCTCTTTATATCTGAACTTCAACAACTATAAATACATCATTCGTGTATCATTCCAACTTGATGAAACTATAAACACTTACTGCATTTTCTCTTCACCTTTAACCTCCAACCTATTCATACACACTGATAAATCACATAAAATAAAATTTTGTCGGGGTGCCATCTAGGCAAGGTTTGATAACCTTCAATTAGGTTCTTGTGTAGCTGAGAATATTGGGTTGATATTTGCATGGGGTTTCATTCGGAAAAACCAAAGGTTTTTCCTCCAATATCTTTGGTACATTTTGAGGGTTTTCATGCAATTATTTCAAGATAGGATTGCGGCCTAGTGAAAAGCCTTCAGAGTTTGGTACCCAAGGAAGTAGTGCCAGAACGGCGAATCAAATTGAAGAGTATTATGTGCAATAGGTACAGTTAATCGTGTGTGAAATAGATTTGGATTTTGGTACCCAAAAGAGTAGCAAGATTCAATAAATCAAATGGTATGCTATTGTATCTTGATATTGCTCAAGATTAAAAGAAGAGGAGGGGTTTAATCAACAACAAACGGTTAGGGTTTGTAGGATTTCTCTTGGAACACTTATCTTGTAACGACTTTTTGCATAGTAAGAAATTATCCTAATTCCAAAATTGGAATTGGGGAGAGACGTATCCATAGAGAGTACAATTGGTAAACTTCCTAAACAAATCCTCGTGTCTCTTTTTCTTGTCGCTTTACTTGATTGATTTTTCATTAAGCAATTTGTCAAATAACATTAATTAAATGATTGACTCGTAAGAATTTTTTCGTGGTTGTTTTTGTTTTGAATTGGGTGTTGATTTTATTATAATCACTTTTGATTATAAGTGCTTTTTTATATTAACATAACTCAAAAGAAAATTTAGAAAATTCGGTCGCACACCAAGTGTTCGACTAATTGATTAGTTTTTTATTTTTGCTAGTTACCATTGGAAATAGTATAGCTAGTAACTTGCTATAAACCAATAATATTGTGTTACTTGACTGAAGTTTATAAATTCATTATTGTGTTGTTAATTCCATAAAGCATTTTATTTTTCATATCTGAGTTCCAATAATTAGGTTCGTATACACGACGTTTTTGATTTATATCAAAACTTCCACGTGCACTCTTTTCAATTACTTTTAAAAACAAAAATTTGAATTTGAATTTTTGGCTTGGTGATCTATTCACCCCCCTCTAGATAAGGCGCCATCGTCTAATAGTTGATAGACTTCCGAAATCGGCACATTTTATTCTGATTAATATCAGTTTTTTATGCAGAAGTTTTCAGAGATATACATTTGAGTAATTGTAAAGCTGCATGGAGTTTTGTCGAGTATTATTTATGATAGAGACCCTAGGTTTACATCCATATTTTGGGAGAGTTTGCATGAGGATTTAGGATCTAAGTTGAGGTTGAGTTCTTCCTATCATCCACTGACAGATGGTCATACAGAGAGAACTATTTAGTCCTTGGAGGATTTATTGAGAGCTTGTGCCCTTGAGAAAGGGGATGCATGGGATAGTCATCTTTCATTGATAGAGTTCACTTACAACAATAGTTTCTATTCCAGCATTGAAATAACACCCTTTGAGGGATTATATGGTCGGAGGTGTAGGACACTTTTGTGTTAGTATGAATATGGTGAGAATATGGTGCTTGGGGCTGAGATTGTCCAGTAGACTACTGAAAAGGTGAAGATAATTCAAGAAAAAATGAAAGCTTCGCAAAGTAAGTATAAGAGTTACCATGATAAGAGAAGGAAGGATATTGAGTTTCAAGAGGGAGACCATGTATTTTTTAGAGTCACCCTGGTGACCGGTGTCAGGCGTGCTCTAAAATAGAAAAATCTTCCACCTAATCTTTTGAATGTTTATGATGTATTCTATTTATCTCAATTTCAGAAGTATGTTCCAGATTCGTCTTATGTGATTTTGAGGGATGATGTACAAGTAAAGGATAACCTTACCATTGAATCCTTACTTGTAAGGATCGAAGACCGTGAATTGAAGAAGATGATAGGCAAAGATATTTCTCTCGTGAAGGTATTTTGGGGAGGCATTGCTGGTGGGAACATGAAGTGGGAGTTGGAGGGTTGGATGCGAGAAGCGTATCCAAAGTTGTTCGCGTCAAGTAAATTTTCTAGGACAGAAATATTCTAAGTGGGGTAGAGTTGTAACGCCCCGATTTATTTAATGAATTTTCATAAATAAATTATGTGATTGTGTGTGTTGGTTTATGATTTGATGTGTTACAGAAACCCTTGGATGTAGGGTGGTAGCCTTAGAAATGTAGGATTTAAGGTGTTTGGAGTGTTTGAGTAAAAATATAGAGATTTTGGGGTGGTAGAAGTGGAACTAATTTGATTAGAATTATTTTATTTGTTCAGATAATATTAGGAAAATATTATTTAAAGTAAATATTGAGTTCATTTATTTTATTTAGTTGAAATAAATTTTTAATTATGAATTATAATATAATAAAATAAGAAAAGAAGGGAATAGGAAGTGAGAATTGTAAGAACATGGAATTGAGGAGAAAGGAAGAGAAAGAGAAAAGATAGCTAGGACATAGAAGAAAAAGAACTTCCATTAGAAAAGCTTCAGATTCATCATCTAAGGTAAGGGTAAGATTTCCTCTTGTATAAGGGATTGTATGATAACATGTGGGTGGGTGTTTTAGTCTTTTATGAATTCCTTTTTCTCTTCTCTATGTTCTAAATAATTTGATGTGTGATGATTCTATTGTGTTGTATGTTTGGATGAATTGTGTATTTGGTGCAGGATTGGGATGTTGTGTGTCGTTGGGAATCAGAATGTGGAAGTTCGATAAATAATTTTTCCATAATAATTGGGGTTTTGGGAAATTTTTGGAATTGATTTTTGTAAAACAAATTATAGAAAATTTCCATTGTCTCAGTGGTAATCAATTACATGAATTGATGTAATCAGTTACATCTGAGATAATTTTTTAGAAAACTCAAAATTTTGTGCATGTAATCGGTTGCCTGTTTTGCTGTAACCGGTTACAATGTCAATAGAATGTGAAAACTGGTCATTTTTTGGGGGATGTAACCGGTTACATCTTTTGATGTAACCGATTACCACTGGGCAAAACTTTGTAATCTCTGTTTCTTGAAGTTAGCAAGAGTCGCCACTGACTTTTCTTTTATCCAACAAAGAAAAGGGTGAAAAGAACATGAAAGACCATTCGAGATTTTTCTGAGTAAGGGGTAGGTTATGGAAAGGGAAGGTGTTAACACCCTTTCCATCCGTAGTTATCTACAGGCTCTTAGTTGCTAGCTCCTTTTGAAAATGCTTTTTTTTGTGTAAGTGTGTTTTTAAAGATATTTTGAAAAGACGCCTTAGTATGGCAAAGTTTTTAATGTTCCTCGTTTCAGCGAGAACGTATACAAAATGTTTTCATGTCTTTGAAAATGTTTAGAGAAAAGTTTGTGTGTGTATAAAAATTATTTTTGTTTGAGCAACTAGGAGCTATCTACTTACTCGAAAGGTTTGTTCTTTTCCTCTTTTCCTTTAGACAGTGTTATCCTACTATTAGTGAGTAGGTAGCCTTATCGTCGGATGTTTCGAAGGACTAGCGAGGATCATCGTACGGTCACAAAGGCAACTAGTAAGATATCTTAGTAATTACCTCATGAATTAAAAATTATTTTACCAAGGCAACGTCGAAAAGGTCATCGAGGGAATTATGATCTTTTAAACCAAAGGGTAGCCACTAAAATCTCTTACATTCTAGAATCGTGACCGTTTATTCCAAAGGCAACAAGTGGGGAAACCTTAGAGGTGTGCGTGTGTGAGTGTGTTTGTTGCAGTTATGTTATCTTGAAAATTAGGGTTACCTACCGTTTTGTTTTTAATTCTTATCATGCAATTCTATTAGGCATATATCTAACAGTTCAATATCAGTGCGGGAAATTAAAGTGCGGAAATTAAACCCAACTATTACATGGCTTCGGGGAGGGGGAAATTACAAGTCCAAAATTGGGGATAAAGACAGTAAATAAAATCCTAGTTTTTAACTATTACAAACCCGGGGCAGATACAATAATAATAGGAAAAGTAACAAATGCGCAAGGATAAAAAAAGGAACGTCTAAAAACCCTAAAAAAGTTCTAAGGACATTAAGACAATTTATGTTGTTTTTGTTTATTTTAAAAGAAATGTTTAAACTAAAATTAATTCTAATATATTTTTGTATTTTTATTATTGAGAAAAGATTTGAAATTAGTTAATCTTAAGTCTATTGGTTTTAAATTAAATAAAAAAGGGTTAAGATAATTATATATTAATTTAGAAAAATTAGATTTAATTAAAGAAAAAAAAAACTAAACCTAATATTTTTTTATGATTTTATGATTAAATAATTAAAAAATATTAAAAGAAAAAATTAATTAAAACAAATAAAAAAGAAATAGGAAAATGGGCCTGTTGAGAAGCAATATGAGAGGGGGTACGAATTGGAATTGTTAGGCCCAGGTTTGAGAGAGCCCCGAAGCTGCGTTGGATCTGGTGAGGGAAAGTCTTTGGAAGTTCATGGTGAGGCACGCATCTGAGGCGCTGGATCTAACTCCATTGAGATCTGATGTCCAGGATAGTAGCATGTACAAAGCACATGTTGGACCCCCTTGTATTGGATCTGCAAACTGAAAATATGAGAAAATAAATCCAAAACCTAGGGATGGAACCCAGGTTCTTCACTCTTGCAAACACACGCTTCACCAACCAGCCAACCTGTTCATTCGTTATTCAAAATAAACTAATAATTTTATATGTGAAAATTAGTTAAATTTCAAAATTCTAAACGCGCGCTAGGTTGATTCGAATGGGCCAATGATATAACGATGCTTGGGCCACCAGAGTCAACACGCCGGAGTCACCTTTCTTGTTGTCTTCTTCGGTTGGCATGAAAATCAAACCTGCAAAAAACATAATGATTGAAACATAAGAAATATCCTATCCCCCTTAAAATCTCATCGTGAGTCTAAATCTTGCATCAGTTTGGACTGAAGGTGTCTGCATCAACGAAACTGAAGCTCACACGTTCTAAAACCCTAATAATGGTAGCCTGTAACTCCAGCACTTACATTCGCATGTAAGACGTCAGTTTTCTTCTAATCATTTCTATAAACATGAATGTATGCATTAAAATGATTAAAAAGGCATAAATTAACAGATTGAGTCACTGGGAATCATACCAAACCGTTGATGATCGTGGGGATCGTTCTAGGGTATTACAAACATGGAGAAGGGTTGGGATGAACCTTGGGAGTCTCAGGAGCACAAATTCGTGATTGGTTTTGATGGAGGAAGGCTGGAAATTCATATATGAATTTTGACAATTTTGGAGATTTTTGTGAAATTTAGTATGGCTTGCTTAGGTAACTTGTGCCTATCATTCAGGCTTGCAAAATGTTGCTTATATAGAGGAGTGAGAGGAGAGCACAATCATGGAAAGAAATCAAGACTTTAATACATGGCTTTAATCATGAGAAACAACATTTGAAAAACTTCCAAAATTACATTATTCTTGCCACTTTGATCGTTGCATGAACCTAGACATTATTCTAACCCAAACCATCAACCCATATGTCATAATCCATCACTTATTATTTTATGCAATTTATTTTGTATTTATTTGAATAAAAACAAAATAAATATGAATAAAATAGATAGAAATTGCAAGGAAAGGTAAAAATTAGTTTAGAGGTCTTCCATAAGGTCATGAATATGTTTGAAGCTCAAAAGGTTAGGCCACTAACTTAAAATTTCAATTTTGCATGCTTTGCATTTCAAAAATTTCACCAACATTTCCCAACTTGTACTACTCATAACTTGCTCAATTTTTATCCTTTGAAGATGATCTTAGACTTTTTGGAAAGCCCAATATGTCTTTTTCAATATCTCTTTTGATCAATTATGCCTTTGGAGACTTTAACTTGATGTAAATTATCTTGGAAAAAAGTTCCTTTTGTTGACTTTTTGGAAATGACTTGTAATGTCTGAGCTCATATCTTCCAAATGATGCATTTCTTGGGCTTGAGGATAGAAGAAAAGTTGTAGAGAATTGAATTTTATTCACAATGATATTTTTTTAGGGAAAATTTGATGAAGCATGTGAAAGTTATGCCTGGTCAAAGTTCAGTTGACTTCTTCTAAGAAAACCCTAATTTGGCAATTCTTGACTTTTGATGATCTGAGGGCTTTCCTTGGGGAATCATGATCAACCCTTGATCAAATTATGGATATCACTTCAAAATTTTGATTTTGACCAAAAATCTTGATGTTTGACTGTATATTGACCACAATTGACTTTTGACCTAATACAGTTGATTTTCAGTCATCTGAGCAATTGACTGACAAACTTGTAATGCAAGGCATGAAAATTGGCATGAGCATTCTTCAGGAAAATTTAGGAACCATGGAAATCACTTGAGGCCTTTGAAACCCAAGCTTCTTTGTGAAAAATGAAACCCTAGTTGGAAATCCATTGCTTAGGAGGAGAGTTTGTCTGGTCAATTCTCAGCCAACCTTGAGTACTTAGGGACCTCTAGGAGCATGTTCTAAATAAAAATGAGAGGGAAAATTGTAAGGTGCAATAGCTTCCCCTATTCAATCGTCTTAAAGTTGAGGATTTTAGATTGGCTTGTTTTCCTTTCGTGATCTGAAGGTGGGAGATGATTGAACACTAAAGCGCCCCGAAATTTGTGCTCGCCAGTGCATGGAGTAACGTTGTCAGTTGATAGTATGCTTGAATGGGCTTATAAGATGCCATTCGGTGATATGATTGAGAGTTATCAGAGATGGGATTATAGATGCCATCCAAAGTAAATATTAACTTCAAACTGGAAGGAGTATCAGAATAAATCATTGGTCGATTTTATCTGAGCCAGAAAATGTCTACGACCGAAAGAAGTATCAGAATAAATCATTGATCGATTTAATCTGAGCCAGAAGATGATCTAACGAAAGAAGTATCAGAATAAATCATTGGTCGATTTACCCTGAGCCAGAAGATATTTAGGTCCGACTTCAACTGGAAGAAGTATCAGAGTAAATCATTGGTCGATTTAATGTGAGCCAGAAAAGGTCTCTGTTGTCTTTTACTAGAGGAAGTATCAGAATAAATCATTGGTCAATTTAAACTGAGCCAGAAAAAGATCTACCAGAAGATGTATAAGAATAAATTATTGGTTGATTTAATCTGAGCCAGCATATATTTATGCTTATTTTTTATCTGGAAGGAGTATCAAACTAAATCTTTGGTTGATTTATTTAAGCCTGAACATGTCTATGACTGGAAGAAGTATCAGAATAAATCATTGGTCGATTTAATCTGAGCCAGAAGAGGTCTTTGTTGTCTTTAACTGGAGGAAGTATCAGAATAAATCATTGGTCGAATTAAACTGAGACATAAAAAGATCTACTGGAAGAAGTATCATAATAAATCAATGGTCAATTTAATCTGAGCCAACGATTATGTACGACTGTCTTCAACTGGAAGAAGTATCATAATAAATCATTTTTCGATTTAACCTGAGCCAGAAGATGTCTCTATATCTTTAACTGGAAGAAGTATCATAATAAATCAATGGTCGATTTAATCTGAGCCAGCAACTATGTACGATTGTATTCAACTGGAAGAAGTATCAGAATAAATCATTGGTCGATTTAATCTAAGCCAGAAGAGGTCTCTATATCTTTAACTGGAAGAAGTATCAGAATAAATCATTGGTTGATTTAAAACTGAGCCAAAAAAAGATCTACTGGAAGATGTATCATAATAAATCATTGGTCGATTTAATCTGATCCAGTAGATATTTATGTTTATTTTTATCTGGAAGGAGTATCGAAATAAATCTTTGGTTGATTTATATGATCTAGAAAATGTTTACGACCGTCTTCAATTGGAAGAAGTATCAGAACAAATCATTGGTAGATTTATTCTGAGCTAGAAGAGGTCTTTGTTGTCTTTTACTGGAGGAATTATCAGAATAAATCATTGGTCAATTTAAACTGAGCAAGAAAATGTCTACGACCGTCTTCAAATGGAAGAAGTATCATAATAAATCATTGGTCGATTTAATCTGAGCCAGAAGAGGTCTCTGTTGTCTTTTATTGGAGGAAGTATTAGAATAAATCATTGGTCGATTTAAACTAATCCAAAAAAAGATCTACTGGAAGATGTATCTGAATAAATCAATGGTCAATTTAATCTAAGCCAACAGATATTTATTCTTATTTTTATCTGGAAGAAGTATCAGAATAAATCTTAGGTTGATTTATCTGAGCCAGAAAACATCTACGATCGTCTTCAACTGGAATAAGTATCAGAATAAATCATTGGTCGATTTAATTTGAGCTAGAAGAGGTCTCTGTTGTCTTTTACTGGAGGAAGTATCAGAATAAATCATTGGTCAATTTAAACTGAGCCAGAAAAATATCTACTAGAAGATGTATCAGAATAAATCAATGGTCGATTTAATCTGAGCCAACAGATATTTATGCTTATTTTTATTTGGAAGAAGTATCAGAATAAATCTTTGGTTGATTTATTATAAGCAATAAAATGTTGTTCCTGATAAGATTGCTTGGTCCTACCAATAATTGATAATGCTAGTCTGTTGATATATCTTTTCCTAAAAAGGTAATGGGTTAGCCATATGTAATGTCATGATGTATGAAATGCATTGCGTAATGATGTTCTCAAAATAAATGAGATTATGTTATATGTATATCCTATGACGTTTGTAAATGATGTATGGATGTGAGCGTATCAGTTTCTCTTTGTAGTGTCGTTGAACTGGGGACAATAAATCCTTGACTGCTGTCGGAGATGAAGAATCATATTCCTCACTATTTTTTTAGGTTAAATGGCGAGGGATTCCTGCCTTCTGTCTAAGGATATTCCACAGGAGATTTTGATTTGTGCTTGAGGATAGAAATCTTCAAGGGAATTTGATAGCCTGTCATGGGTTACCTGCACTCTGACTGGGGATGGAAGAATGAATAACTCTCTGATGTGAGTGGAAAATCCTCTGGAGGTAGTTATCTTGATCAAAATGATTATTACCGGAATATTTTAACAATTCGGAGAAATAAACTTTGTGGGGGATAGACTTCCATAGAGAAATAAACTCTAATGGGGAAAGAATTTTCATAAACTGCTTGGGGATTTTATGCAAATCTATTGGGGAAATCTCCAAGATGCTAGAGAAATGATGTATGAATTTTGTGAAGATATCCCCCTAGGGGTGATTTCTCTGTGGAGATTTACATATGACTCTTCGACATTGACCCAACTCTTAAAGCCCTTAGTAATTGTCTTTCCATTTTTATGCATATATTTGTACACGGTAATCATATTCAAATGCATATGTTCATTTAACATAATCAATGGACGTTTTTGCAAACAAAACAAAAAAATAAAAAACAAATAGTTTTGAACTTTGAAAGAGGTAATCTTGTATTAATTTGAGAAAGTCTGCCTATAATAGGAGTTTTTGTACAAGGAAATGGACCTCCTAATAAGAGGAATGTCGTCTTAAAAAATGAGAAATATACAACGTGGTACACAAAAGGGAAAAAAGTTATGTGAAATAATCCCATTTAATTATGCTATTGCCTTTATATCTTTAAGCGTCTAATCACTTTGCTGCTTGGCAGAAGCTAATTAGATTGATCCGTACCATTCGAACTTGTCAATTTGATAATGAAGTTTGGTTGTAAGGTGATCCAGTTGGACATAGTCATACGCTTTTAATCCCTATTTTTTGCCTGGATCGCCCTTTCAGGTTTTCAGTCCACCGAGATACCCTTTTTTGCCCAAGTTGCCTTTTCAGGTTTTCGACTTGCGGGGTGTACAGATTTTTCATATATATATATATATATATATATATATATATATATATATATATATATATATATATATATATATATATATATATATATATATATCCATAATTTTATCCCAAACCCTTTTGGTTCGCCGGGATGCCCTTATTTCTGCCTAGGTCAGTCAACCTATCGGGTTTCTTTTCATGCGTAGTATCTTTTAACTATGTCCGCATTTACAGGGTGTGGAAGGTCGTCACCGTCCATAGTGGTTAATATCATGGCTCCACCAGACAATATACTCTTGATCACAAATGGTCCTTCATATGTTGGAGTCCACTTGCCCCTGGGATCACCCTGGGGAAGGATGATGCGCTTGATTACTAGTTTACAGACCTGATATACATGATGTATGACCTTCATGTTAAAAGCTTTGATCATACGTTTTTGGTACATCTGACCATGACAAACAACCGCGAGTCTCTTCTCGTCAATCAAGTTCAATTGATCAAGTCGAGTCTGAATCCATTCGTCTTCATTTAAACCTGTATCCTTCATGATTCTCAAGGAAGGGATCTGGACTTCGACGGGTAAAACAGCTTCCATACCGTATACGAGAGAAAAAGGGGTTGCCCTTGTTGACGTGTGCACTGAGGTACGGTAACCATGAAGAGAAAAGGGTAACATCTCATACCAGTCTTTATATGTTACCATCATTTTCTGTATGATCTTCTTTATATCTTATTGGCGGCTTCCATATTGCCACTCATCTTCGGCCGGTAAGAAGAGCTCGGTGATCATAGTATTATTGAGGTTGGTACCATTATCTATGATAATTCTTTTTGGGATACCATACTGACAAATAAGATTATGTCTGATGAACCGAGTCACTATGTTCTTAGTAACAGAAGCAAACAAGGCTGCCTCTACCCACTTCGTGAAGTAATCAATGGCGACAAGGATGAAATGGTGTCCATTGGAAGCGGTAGGTATAATATCTCCAATCATATCAATACCCCACATTGTGAATGGCCAAGGCGAAGTCAAGAAATTTAATGGAACCTGAGGGACATGTACTTTGTCAGCATAGATTTGGCATTTGTGACAAGTTCGGGAAAGATGATAACAATTTGTTTCCATGGTGGACCAGTAGTAACCTGCTCGCAGAATATTTTTAGCCATTATATGCCCGCTATAATGGGTTCCAAAGGTACCTTCGTGCATATCCTCCATAATGTTCTCCGCTTCTCTCTTATCCACACACCGCAGTATGGTAGAATCATGGTTGCGCTTGTAAAGAATTATGTTACTCAAGAAGAACTTGGCAGAGAACCTTCTTAGAAACTTCTTCTCATTTACGGACGCCCCCTCAGGATATTTTTGGGCTTCAATATACCTTTTTACCTCATGGAACCAAGGCTTTTCCTCTACTCCCTCAGTATCAACCCTATAATAGTGTGTCGGTTCGTCTAATCTTTCGATAGTGATATGAGGGGCTTAGTTATCCCATATGACCTTAAACATGGATGACATGGTAGCTAGCGCGTCCGCTAACTTATTTTCTTCTCGTGGAATATGTTCAAAGGTAATCTCTTTAAAATATGGGATCAATGTCAATACATGCTCTCGGTACGGGATGAGATTAGGATGCTTCGTGTCCCATTCTCCCTTAATTTGACTGATCACCAAGGCTGAGTCTCCATATACTTGTAAGAACTTGATCCTCATATCGATAGCAGCCTTGATACCCAAAACACATGCCTCATATTCGGCCATGTTGTTGGTACAATTAAAGCATAGTCTGGCGGTGAAGGGTGTATGGAAGTCTTCTGGAGAGATAATCACAACACCAATGCCATTGTCGACTGCGTTGGAAGCTCCGTCAAAGACCATAGTCCATCGGGATCCTTTTTCAGGTCCCTCATACGGTCCAGGTTCTTCACAGTCAGTTACTAGCATAATGTTCTCGTCCGAGAACTCAAAATTCATTGACTGGTAGTCGTCTACAACCTGGTGAGCCAAATGATCAGCTAGTACACTCCCTTTGATTGCTTTTTAGGTAGTGTATTGAATGTTGTATTCGGTCATGACCATTTGCCATCTTTCTATTCTTCCGGAGAGAGCGGGCTTCTCGAATATGTATTTAATATGATTCATTTTAGATATCAATAAGGTAGTGTGAGTCAACATATATTGTCTTAGTCGGCGAGCAGCCCATGCCAAAGCACAACAAGTTTTCTCAATCAGTGAGTATCTTGTTTCACAGTCGGTAAACGTTTTGATAAGGTAGTATATTGCATGATCTTTTCGACCAAACTCGTCATGCTACCCCAACAAATAACCCATTGAATTCTCTAATACTGTTAAGTACATGATCAGAGGTTTTCCTTCAACTTGTGGCATCAAAATTGGAGGTTCTTGAAGATACTCCTTGATTCTGTCAAAGGCTGTCTGGAAATCGTTGTTCCACTTTACTACTTGATTTTCTTCAGTAATTTGAAGATTGGTTCACAAGTAGCGATTAGGTGGGAAACGAATCTGGCAATGTAGTTTAGACGTTCCAAGAAATCTCTAACCTCTTTCTCGGTGCGGGGAGTTGGAATCTCTTGAATAGCTTTAACCTTTGCAGGATCCACCTCAATACCTTTACCACTGACAATGAAATGTAGGAGCTTTCTAGATCTTACTCCAAAGGTGCATTTGTTTGGATTCGGTCTTAGCTTGTACTTCTTCTGCCTTTCAAACATTTTTTGCAAATGGTTCAGGTGCTCTTCTTCAGTTTAAGATATGGCTATCATGTCGTCTACATAGACCTCTATCTCGTGATGGATAATATCATGAAACAAAGCTACCATAGCACGGTGATAGGTTGCCTCGACGTTCTTTAACCCGAATGGCATAACCTTGTAGAAGAAAGTGCCCCACCGTGTGATGAAAGTTGTTTTCTCCATGTCTTCGGGTGCCATTTTGATCTGATTATAACCGAAGAAACCGTCCATGAAAGAGAAAATCTTGTGTTGTACAGTGTTTTCAACCAGAACATCAACATGGGACAGCGGAAAGTCGTCCTTGGGGCTTGACCTATTCAAATCTCTGTAATCCACACACATACGCACCTTACCGTCCTTCTTAGGCACTGGTACCACGTTTGCAACCCATTATAGATAAGAAGTAACAACTAAGAATCCATCATTGAACTGTTTCATGACTTCAACCTTGATCTTTCTTGATATCTCAGGACGCATACGACGAACCTTTTGCTTTACTGGAGGGCAATCTTCTTTCGTTGGCAGATGATGAACCATGATATCAATATCTAGCCCCAGCATGTCTTCGTATGACCAGGCAAACATCTCAACATAGTCACATAACATCTGAATTAACCGTTCTTCAACACCATTCTCCAATTTGCACCTATCTTGACTTCCTTTTTATTCTCTTGAGTACCCATGTTAACTATCTCGACCGGCTCTTCGTGAGGCTGTATTTCTCTTTCCTATTGCTGTAATAGTCTAGCAAGTTCTCCTGGTACTTGACAATATTCTTCACCTTCGTCCTCCGCTTGGTAGATCGTATTTCCAAAGTCATAATTGGCAATAGCAGAACTGTTATCAATGGGATCCAGGGTGGATGTGGATCTGCAACTCGATATGTGTGTGTGTGTTTAAGAGCGCATAGCTATTTTGACAAAGTAAAGTAAAAATAAAGATAGAGAGCGCAAAATTTGAATGCAAAACGTCCAATGATTTATTAATGACATATGAAAAAGAAGTGTGATAACCCTCACAAATAGACTGTTGTTCCTCGGGTAAGACACAAGGTTTAGAGTGTAACTTGTTCAAAAATTACATATCCTTAAAAACAGAAAAACAATTACTCCTGGATAAAAGAGATAGGCATAAAGTCCCTAGCCGTCGAATTATTGAGTCCATCATTGATATTATGCAAGATCCAATTGTCCAGGTCACAATCGCTGTCATCATCCTCCACAACATTGACTCCATGGTTGCTGATGCGTAGTGGTGGTCCTCTAGCACGAGCACAACAAACAACTTTTTGGGCTCCTGAAGTGAAACCCAAACTAAATTTGACTTATATGGGATGTCATGGAGTTGGCCCAAATAGTACACCACCTTCTTCAACCACAAACTTGGGGTCCTTCATAGAAGCCATCTTTAGTGGAGGTCTGGTAATCTTCTAAATAACAGTAGCAATTTTGGTAACAATGATCATTTGAGGAACCTCTTCGAAATTTTGACAGGGGGTTTTAATGAACTCACCGTCCATCTCGACATACCTGAAAGAATTCGGGTGGCTTACCATATACTCTTCTTCGCCACAGACTGTAACAATATTTCCATTAACCGAATATTTTAACATCTGATGCAAAGTGGAAGTGACGGTGCCAGCCCCATGAATCCAAGGGCGTCCTAGTAAGCAAGAGTAAGATAGGAGAATGTCCATCATGTAGAAAGTGGATTCTAAAGTTTATGAAACAACTTTAATCGGGATGTCTACCTCCCCATGTACCATCCTTTTAGAACCATCAAAAGCCCTCACCACAATATTAGTGGGCTTCAATGTAAGTCCTTCATAGTCCAATCTGTCTAAGGCACCCTTGGGTAGAACATTCAAAGATGAACCAGTGTCCACCAACACATGAGCTAGAGTAGTGCCCCTGCATTCAATAGAGACATGTAGGGCATCATTATGTTTACTTCCCTTAGGAGTCAGATCAGCATCGGAGAAACCTAGTCCATTATCGGCAGTCAGACTGGCAACACAGTTCTCAAATTGGTCAGCAGAAGTCTCTTGTGGCACATGAGCAGATTTTAGAAACTTCACCAAGGCTTTAGCATGGGCCTCAGAGCACAATAATAAATCTAGCACTGAAGTCTTGGAAGGGGTTTTCCCCAGTTGTTCTACAACATTGTAGTCACTTTTCCGTATGATTTTAAAAATTTCCTCTATTTCTTGCTTGGAGGCTTCAAGAATGGCTTTTTTAGGTGCCTCCGTCCGGGCAGGCTCAACCGATATTTCTTTGCCCGAGTCTCAACTGACTCAGTAGCAGGAATAATAATAGGAGTAACAATAGGAGTATCAGCAGGAGTAACAATAGGAGTATTAGCAGGAGTAACAAAAGGAGTGGCAACGGTCTTTGGAGAGATTTCAAGAGAGAAAATCCTTTTGCTTCTGGTAACTTTACTGGTCCCAAAAATGTTGCCAATGTTAGGATCAATATCTTCAGTAACTTCATTCTTGATGGCCAATAGGTCTTTCTTTACGTCATGATAATAAATGTCAGCTTCATAATTCCAAGGAACGACTTTGTCGAAGGAATATGGTATGGGCCCTGAAGAGGTAATGATCAGGGGAGAAATTTTAGGGCTATTAGTAATCCTTATAGGCCCTCTGGAGAAGACCCTTGTAGGATTATTAGTGATGGTAATAATTGACACATCTTCAGATCTTACATATTCACATAGGTTTTTCATAAAGGGAGTCTTCTCAAACAGAATTTCCATGTCGTTCATTAGGCGTTGGACACCTATCTTCAGCAAAATACAACCATTGGGCAAGGATGCACAAAGGTGACAATCTTCATTACATCCCGGAAATAAACCGGCTCGTACAAGGTTCTTCTTAACAATTGGGATAGGAGTAGTCAAATCATTCACAGAAGAAACAAAAAGGACACCCTCAAAAACATTGATACCTTTGTCATGTTTGGGCATCAGTGCAGTTATTACACTGGGAGTCTCGGGAGTGTCAAATTCAATCTCCTTTGCATCAATACGGTCTTGAACTTTATTATTTAGATCCCAATAGTCATTTGTATCATGCCCAGGACTATTGGAGTGGTAAACACACCGTGCATTCGGATTGTAACGCGGAGAGGAAGTGTTTGTGTTTTGGGGAGGATCCTTCAGAATGACCAGGTCAGCCTTCAACAGATGTTGCAACACTTGAGACAAAGGCATGTTAATTCTGGTGAATTGTCTTCTAGGTGCATCTTGCCTGCATTGACTATTTTGTCATTAAGTTGATGCAGGATTGGAGATCATTACAGCTCCTACCGTTGGACGGCGTTCAACTTTATCATGATTTCTTTGACCATAGGAAGCACTAACTTCCTTCTTTCCATAGAACAGATTCCACGCAGTACTTGAAGAAGCAGTCCCTTGGATTTTACCACTGTTGATACCAGCTTCCACTCGTTCTCCTGTCAGTATCAGCTCGGTGAATCCAGATGAAGAGCTTCCAATCAAATGGTTGAAAAATGGACCTATCAGAGTACCCAAGAACATGTCCACCAACTTCCTATGAGACAAGGGAGGCTGGAATATACCGACGAGATCTCTCCACTTTTGGGCATAATCTTTGAAACCCTCACTAGAACCCATAGACATGATTTGTAGTTATGTACGGCCTGGAGTGAGGTCAACATTGTATTGATACTTCTTGTAAAAAGTAGCGGTCAAATCTTCCCAATTATGGATGTTGGTCCCTTCCAATTGATAGAACCACTCTAATTGTGTCCCCGACAAACTCTCTTGAAAGAAGTGGACCTATAATTTCCTATCAGTTGTATGGGGTTGGATCTTCCTGACGTAAGATCTCAGATGAAGCTTGGGACATGAAATACCGTCATATTTTGCAAAAATGGGAACTTTGCATTTTTGTGGGATGATCACTCCTGATACCAACCCTAGCTCTTCAAAGTCCAAGCCAGGTATCCTCTAAATCTCCATAGTATTTAGACAATCCTCCAGCTGTTTATACTTGTCGTCAACAGGAGGATATTGTTCTTCATCATAGTTTGCTTCCTCTTCATCAGCCCTGGGATGTTATATTCTTCTTTTGTCTTCTTGTAATCCTCTTCTTGATTATCCCCCTCATTTGATGGAGTTGCAAATTCTAGAGCTCGCTTGGCTGGTCCTCTAAATCTTCTTCCCATGTTCAGGACGCTAACCAATTTCTTTTCCTTATTTTCCTTCTCTTTAGTGATGAGAGCTTTCAGATCTTCTTGTCCATTAGCCAGAGCCAGGAACATCTGTTGGAATTGAGCGTTATGTTCTCGAAGATCCTTAATGTTTTTTTCAAGATCCATTTCTTTTTGCTGAAATAAACAGCAAAAAGATAAGAAACCTGTCTTGAAATACCTGCTTATGTAATGATATGCATGACATGCTTATGAGATGTTTTCAAGGACTTCGTGAAATTTAAATTTGTGAACCAGAATGAAACAAAGATTTTATTAGTAAAATTAAAATTACAATTGCCTTTTAGGCTTACAATTTAAAATTAAAAACTCTTAAAATCTAAGAATCAAGTCTCCCATGGCCACTTCCTCTTCGTGCCGAGGTAGACATTAAGACTTTTTTCCTCGTGAAGTTGCTTCATGAGCTCCAAAACTTTATTCTCACTAGTGTAGAATTAATCTCTAAAGGTATCTCGTTCTTCCTTCAACTGAACCCAGGACCTCTGCAACTCTTCAAGATCAGTGGGCATGTCAGGCTAGAGAACTATATAAGGAACATCTCATTCAGCGATAGGCTCCACAATCACTGGCAAGGTGGCTGTATATGGAATCATAAGGTCTTGGGAGCGAGCTCGTACCCATTTGAGATAAGGCTCCATAGGAATGGAATTCTTATGCCCCAAAGTCTTGCTATCAACCTTTTTTACCATGCCCTAATCTCATACAAACCTTTGATGATACCCTTGAACATCATCCTCGTAGTTGAACATAATGCCTTGGATAAGAATATCATGGGGACCATCCCTTCGAGCATAACTGGATTGTTGTAGAGCCAGAGAAGGATTATAAGTGATACCTCCCCTAATTCCAACGAGTGGGAGATTAGAGAATTCCCCACAGTGGTCATTGATAGAGACATCTCCCATAGACCGGGAGTACCAAAGAATATCCAAGTGAGGAAGTGACATTATCCTTTGCAACCAACCCAAACCTTGTTTGTTCTTAAATACTGATTGAGGTAGGTGAGAAATAAACCACCTAGACAACAATGGTATACAACACATAAGAACCCCTCTTCTCTTCATGATACGAATGTGAAGGGAATGTAAGATATCTCTGAGCAAGGTAGGCACAGGGATACGAGAGAAGAAAACCTTGACAACATTCATATGTATGAGTAAGTTCGGATTAGGGAACGGTACTAACCCATAGATTAGAAAATCCAGGACTTCTTCGAAACTTAGAAGTCCAAATCATCCCAAAACAATTGATCTTTTTTCTAATAGGAACTTAATTAGGAAACCCTTGACTCCACTTCTTGTTTCCTAGTTGAATATAATGTCGGACCATTTCAGATGCAAGGTTGCTGCAATGACCTCTGGCATTGGAGCCTCTTCTAAACCGGTGAAAGGCATCTGATCAAGAATAGGTACACCCAATAATTGAGAGAGCTCTTCCATGGTGGGTACCAACTAATAATCGTGAAATTTGAAGCAATGGTGTTTGGGGTCAAAGAACTGAAAGAGTACACCCATCATCTTCTCATCAACGCTTGAGGTTACCAGGTTGAGAAGTCGATCATATTTCTTGGTGAACAAGGAAGTCTCAGGAACCCTTGATACTAGCTATTTAAGTTGGAGAGGTATTTTCACAAAGCTGATCTGGACGGTATTTCTATGAAAGAAAGGCATGATCTGCAAAACAGAACAAAGATAAATTCCCTTGGTCCTTGAAATGGTTAGTGAAATGAATATGGATGTTATGATGCATGATGTTATGTTTGAACAATTTAATCACACACAAGAAAAACACACAAGACCTTAGGTTTAGGCTTGCATGGGGTTTATAGGTGAGTACCCTCTTGAAGTTTATTTGGTTCAACCTGTTCTAGAAAAGTAACCGAGTTCTAAGGAGTCTCAATATCACTGATCTTTCTTTATCGGACATTGTTTCAGCTCATGCGATCTTTTCTCGCGGCCGAAATATCCCGAAAATCCAATCTCAATGAGTGTAGTATCGATTATCAACCAATGCTCAACTTTATACCGAAGCCGGCTATCTCACTACTTTTCTAATGGCCAAGTTTGTTCAACTAAGCTTCTAAGGTCAATTAGTGCCTTATGACACCACACAGCGGCCCCGTATTCTCCTCGATTTAACACAAGGGATATCGGTACCAAAAAATGTGTCACACTAAAACAACCATCGCTTTAACCATATCGGTCTATGTCATACAATCTCCATGATCTATTGCTGCTTACCTAAAAGTGCCCCAGATCCGTGTATAGGATCTTTAACAATAACCCAAACATAAACCTGAAAAGTAAAGCACACAAATCAAACAAGGAACGCATTATAAATATGATCTAGCTCTAAGGTAACCCCATATTTAAGTGTTTCCCCAACTGAGTCTCCAGTTCTGTAATATAGTGGGAGATTTGACTTTTACTGGTTTTGCATTTTTATTCGCAAATGTTTCGGTTAGCAAGAGTCGCCACCAACTTTTCTTTTATCTAACAAAGGAAAGGGTGAAAAGAACAGGAAATACCTTTAGAGATTTTTTATGAGTAAGGGGGTAGCTTATGGGAAGGGAAGGTGTTAGCACCCTTTCCATCTGTAGTTATATACGGGATCTTAGTTGCTAGCTCATTTTGAAAATGCGTTTTTGTGTAAGTGTGTTTTTGAAGATATTTTAAAAAGACGCCTTAGTATGGAAAACTTTGTAATATTCCTTGTTTCAGCGAGAACGTATACAAAATATTTTCATGTCTTTGAAAATGTTTAGAGAAGAGTTTGTGTGTGTATAAAAATTGTTTTTGTTTGAGCAACTAGGAACTATCTACTTACTCGAAAGGTTTGTTCTTTCCTCTTTTCCTTTAGACAATACTATCCTACTATTAGTGAGTAGGTAGCCCTATCGTCAGATGTTTTGAGGGACTAGCGAGGGTCATCATACAGTCACAAAGGCAACTAGTAAGATATCTTAGTAATTACCCTAGGGTTTTAAAATTATTTTACCGAGGCAACATCGAAAGGGTCATCGAGGAACTTATGATCTTTTAAACCAAATGATATCCACTAAAATCTCTTAAATTCGAGAATCGTGACCGTTTATTCCGAAGGCCACAAGTGGGGAAACCTTAGAGGTGCGCGTGTGTGAGTGTGTTTGTTGCAGTTATGTTATCTTGAAAATTAGGGTTAGTTATTGTTTTGTTTTTAATTCTTGTCATGCAATCCTATTAGGCATATATCAAACAGTTCAATATCAGTGCGGGAAATTAAAGTGTGGAAATTAAACCTAACTATTACATGGCTTCGGAGAGGGGGAAATTACAAGTCCGAAATTGGGGATAAAGACGGTAAATAAAATCCTAATTTTTAACTATTACAAATCAAGGGGCAGATACAATAATAATATGAAAAGTAACAAATGCGGAAGGATAAAAAAAGGAACGTCTAAAAACCCAAAAAAGTTCTAAGGACATTAAGACAATTTTTGTTGTTTTTGTTTATTTTAAAAGAAATGTTTAAACTAAAATTAATTCTAATATATTTTTGTATTTTTATTATTGATAAAATATTTGAAATTAATTAGTCCCTAGTCTATTGGTTTTAAATTAAATAAAAAAGGGTTAAGATAATTATAAATTAATTTAGAAAAATTAGATTTAATTAAAGAAAAAAAACTAAACCTAATATTTTTTATGATTTTATGATTAAATAATAATAAAAAATTAAAATAAAAAATAAATTAAAACATATAAAAATAGAATTAGGAAAATGGGCCTGTTGAGAAGCAATATGGAAGGGGGTACGAATTGGAATTGTTAGGCCCAGGTTTGAGAGAGCCTAGAAGCTGTGTTGGATCTGGTGAGAGAAAATCTTTGAAAGTTCATGGTGAGGCACACATTTGAGGCACTGGATCTAACTCCATTGAGATCTGATGGCCAGGATAGTGGGATGTACAAAGCGTGTGCTGGACCCCCTTGTATTGGATATGCAAACAGAAAATGTGAGAAAATAAATCCAAAACCTAGGGATCGAACCCAGGTTCTTCACTCTTGCAAACACATGCTTCACCAACCAGCCAACCTGTTCATTTGTTATTCAAAATAAACTAATAATATTATATGTGGAAAATAGTCAAATTTCAAATTTCCAGAAGCGCGCCAGGTTGGATTCGAATGGGCCAGTGATATAACGACGCTTGGGCCACCAGAGTCGACGCGCCGGAGTCAGCTTTCTGGTCGTCTTCTCTGGTTGGCATGAAAATCAAACCTACAAAAAATGCAACGATTGAAACATAAAAGATATCCTATCCCCCTTAAAATTTCCCCTCGAGTCCAAATTTGGCATCAGTTTAGACTGAAGGTGCATGCAACAACGAAACTGAAGCTCACACGTTCTAAAACCCTAATAATGGTAACCTACAATTCCAGTACTTACATTCGCATGTAAAACGTTAGATTTCTTCTAATCATTGCTATAAACATGAATGTATGTGTTAAAATGATTAACAAGGCGTAAATTAATAGATTGAGTCACAGGAAATCATACCAAACTGTTGATGATCATGGGGATTATTCTAGGGTATTGCAAACATGGAGAAGGGTTGGGATGAAGATTGGGAGTCTCAGGAGCACAAATTCGTGATTGGTATTGATGGAGGAAGGCTGGAAATGCATATACGAATTTTGATAATTTTGGAGATTTTTGTGAAATTTGGTATGGCTTGCTTAGGAAACTTGTGCTTGTCATTCAGGCTTGCAAAATGTTGCTTATATAGAGGAGTGAGAGGAGAGCACAAGCATGGAAATAAATCAAGCCTTTAAGACATGACTTTAATCATAAGAATTAACATTTGAAAAACTTCCAAAATTACATTATTCTTGCCACTTTGTATGTTGCGATGTGATAAATATGTATGGACGGTATGTTGTTACCTAATGTGTGACTATAATGCTAATGTTAAATGTTTGTAGTATATATATGATGTTTGGTGGCTTATATTGGTGTAGTATATTGGTTAAGGTGAATATCATTATACATGTTTGTTGTTGTAGCATGTCATTTATAATTTATGCATGATGGTCTTTGAACGGCGGTCCGCTTTTGGTGAACTTTAATCCTATAGTGGGGATTTGGTGCGAGTAGCTGGTTCCAGGTGGGAATCGGTTAAACATTACCTATGGTGATGGTAATATTTGTTGTGCACTACTATAAAACATGGATAAAACAACACCCAAGTCACCACGGTTCTTCCAAAAACACCTGGTGACATCTCAAAACTCACGCGCTAAATTTTTTTTAATAAAAAATTATTAGTATATAATAATGGTTGATAATGTAACTGTGGTGATACAATCAACCTTTCATGGGTTCAACCCTCAGTTCCCTCAAATATATTATTCATTTAACGTTAAGGTGCGCCTTTTCTATTTTTTTTATTTTTGAATATAAAATAAAGGGTTATGGCTTCAATTATTTTGTTCAACAGTTGTGACACATATATATATATATATATATATATATATATATATATATATATATATATATATATATATATATATATATATATATATATATATATATATATATATGTCACCACGGTTGGTAATGTAAACAGTTATAAAAATATTTATATATAAGCGAATTAACTCACTATTTTACTGTAGCATTGTATCTTTCAGAGCAAAATCCTAAAACACATTTTTCCTCTTCTTATTCCTCATTAGTATTCCAATTCTACAATATAGTCATCAATCTTGTTCTTCTTACATAAATGTATTCTTTTTTTGCCTTATTCTCTCATTTTCGTGTATGTTGTTGTTAAGTTTTACATGATTTTCCTATTATTTTCTTCTTTGTTTCACCCAATTTTCCTATTATTTTATTCTTTGTTATGTTTCCAAGCATTTTGTTGTTGTATGTTGTTCTATGTTGTTGTTGCATGTTGTGTTGTTGACAAATAAGTTTGCGATTTTACATGTTGATAATTTTCATGGTGTTTGTAGAACTAAAGAAAAGTGAATGAAGAAACAACAACATCAACAAACTTCATCTAGTTTGAGATAATATGAGAATAAATATAAGAAGTATGAAGCTAACTTCATCCACATTATATTTATTTTTTCATGGCTTCGCAAACTAGATGAACCCCATATGGTGATGATGGTGGTGGTAGAAAGAGTATAGTGTGAGTTGATAAGGTACATATAGTTTTTGTAGCAATGGAAAAAATACAAGAACTATGAAGTCATTGTGGAAACTTCATTCACCTTGTATTTCCTTTCATTGCTTCACAAACTATATAAACTTCATAGTTCCATGATTACTTTCAATAAAAGGTGCGTTCTATAAATAATTTAATATTTATTATGATTTTGTTGCTAAAATGTATGTTTTTTTATTGTGTTGCATGTATTTATTGTGTTGTTGTATGATGTTTTTGTTGACAAATGTTCTCAAAACAAGAACAAAACATTGCTAAGTCATTAGAAAAAGGCTTCTTGTGACTTAGCAATGTTTTGTTCTTTAAATTTGTATACATGCAGGTTGACAGTAGATGAAGTTTAGTTTATTATATACTATGTATATTGTTTGTTTCACTAACCTTTTAGTGAAAATGCAATATTTTAAATTGATATAGAAACTTATAATCTGAAAATTAAGATGTATTTGAAAACCAACATATATCAATCAATGTTTTCTGAATTGCATGCTTCTCATTCTGCATATTTTATATTCTTTAACACATAATATATGGTTCAATGGTCGGATTCCTTCAATACATTGATATCTATAACTTTGTTTTACCTCGCCATCATCGCTTATCATCGTGATTGTTAAGATTATGATTGTTATGATGATAAGTCACCATAAAAATGATGATAATAAGCGACGATGATGAGGTAAACTATAATAAAAGATATTGATGCATTGAACAAATCCAACCACTGAACCCTATGTGTTAAAGAACATAAAATAAGCACAATGAGACGCATGCAATTCGGAATACGATGGTGTATTTAAGTAGATTTTCAAGAATAGTTTAATTTTCAGATTATATACTTATTTACCAATTTCAATGTTTGTATTTCTTTAACGATGTTTATGGTAAAATAAGCAATATACATTAGTATATAATAAACTATGGGTATGTTCCACAACAGTTTTCTATTATAACCGTGAACTAATATAATTTATTTGCTATTGGGTTTCGAACCCAATATAGTATATATCATAATAGTTGTTAAGCATAACTGTTATGATATCATACGCGCTTTACAATATACTACAACGGTTTTAGGACCGTGATTATTAGTAGCGAATTTACAACAATAATCTACACAATAACGCCTGGACCTGCATGATTATATGTATGTTCCAATAGTTGTTAAATGGGTTTTTCGTAGTAGTGGTGCTCTAATCCTATGGTGTGGATCGGGAGCAAAATGAAACTGAGAGTTCATAATTGATACCACATGTATTGAGTCATTAATTTGAGTCTCATTGTATGGCACACATGCTGTATTAGAGTGACTGGATTGTGTGGAGTGTGAATTGTTGAATGGGTGATCATGTACATGCTAATTATGGGCTTACATACTTTTATGAAGTTTCTTTATATGATTTGATTTCTCACTCTTTATTTTTCAATGTTGCATTTTCATGGGCATCGTGTAGATAATCCGCAGTATAGGCGTGAAAGTGAGTGGAAGAGATTATTCGTCTTTATGTTTTTGTTGAGTCAGCGTCTGCTCTGATATGTAACATTGGGGGATAACACTTGCTCTTTATTTTATGTTAGGAGAAGACTATTATTTGAACCTCTGATGTTAGATAATTCATAATGGTTACATTTTGTTATAATTCATGTTTATGAATTTAAAACTATTCAATTTGTTGATGTTTTTCCGCTGCTAATAAAATATTGGAATTCAGACTTACATTATGATTACTATTATTTTTAAATTTCATATGTGTTACATATCCTATTATTTAGTTGGTTGAAGTTGAATGTCGTATTCTAATTGTCTAATTATTTTAATTTACTCTAATTTTTATTTATAAATTACGTCGAGAAATTAAAGTGTTATATAGTACTATCAGAGCCAGACCTCTCCCCAGTTCAATGTTATCCAATTTATTTTCATCATTTAGGTTTGTTATCCAATTTATTTTCATCTTTTTTTTTTAATTAAAGTAAAAACCCAAAATATATTATTTGTTTACTAATGTTATTTTTAGTTTTTTATAGTTTTTTATAGTTTTTTAATTTGAATTAGAAAAAGTCAAGAGTCAAAGATTCCACTCTTCCTTTTTGAAGCAAAATTTTCCTTTTCCTTTCTCTTTGCCTCTTTTGGAACTAATACCATTTCCATATAAATTCACTACAAAACAACAAAGGCCATTGCTGCATTTTTTTCCAGAAATTAGAGAGGTCTCTTTCACCTCTTAATGCACAAAAAACCCTAATTTGTTCATATATGAAACCTTAATATTCTCATGAGCAAAGGAGGAGGCCAATGCACAAATAAAAAATGCATTTGTTTTTAAATATCATCACCATTTTACCTTCAACACGTGATTTCACCTTTAACTTACAACAAACATAACCTTGATAATTTTGATTCATCACTATACCAAAGCTTCCATCAACCTTCTTTCTGCAACATCATTCACACCTTTTAACATCAGCATTAACATACTCCCCTCACCTTCATTTGCTTCAACAAACTCCACACCCTCGTAACATTCAACATTCATCATCTTTTTACAATAATGATCTTCCTAAGAAATTCAAACAAACACATTCACAACTATAACAATAATAACAACAAAAATCTAGGAAAAACAAAAAATAGTGGAAAGAGCAACAACAACATAGCAGCAAAACATAAAAGAAGAATAAGGAGAAACACAAAATATAACCTCCAGAAACGTTAGCAACCGCCTCCATCGCGAAAGCACCATGTAGTTTCCTTTAAAACCAAATCCGGCTAACTGCACCACACCCCATAATGAATGCGAAATTAACTTCTCACCAATCGCCCTCTCAGTTGCGATCTCCACCAAGCTCCACCACAAAATCCACCATGCAAAATCACTAAACCACCACACATTTTTTCGACCACCCCCCAAACCGGCCACCATACAACACTTGTCGCTAGAAGATTACACAACAAAAACCCTCTACTCGTCCAGCATCCAATCAGCGACAAACGCGAAAACCATTGCTTTCTTTTTCTCACTGTATATGTTCCATTCTATGAAGCACGGAATACCGAAAACTAATCTGACACTAACACAGCGACACCGATAATAATTTGAAAAAATAAAAAAAATTAAACGTAATTAAAAGTAATTAAAAGTGATAGTAATCTGACACTAACACAGCGACACCGATAATAATTTGAAAAAATAAAAAAATTAAACGTAATTAAAAGTAATTAAAAGTGATAGTGCAGACACAGACACACCTTTTTTTAGAGGTGTATTATTATTATTATTATTATTATTATTATTATTATTATTATTATTATTATTATTATTATTATTATTATTCTAAAATTTGACTTTGTGTTAATTTTGACTTTACTAAGGTTTCTCTTGGTACATCAATGCAATTCCTATGTTTGACTTTTTTTTAATATCTTAATGCACCCTATATGGTGCAAAAGAACACTATGCAAAACCGAAAATGCCTCTCCGGATTTGGAAATACATTTTCGGATGCACCTTTTTCATCACACACAAACGATAAAAAATGGATTCATCCTACTAGCAAACTTTATTTTATTCCAGAAATACATCTTCGGAAGTTTGATAAAATAAATTTCCAATTTACCATTACAAGGATTTATCCGGAGATGTACCTCCGAAAAGTTGAAGCGGGAATTTAGAAATTTGTCACATTTGCATGTAAGATTATTTTGGAGATGCATCTCTGGAAAAATCAAATGTGAGATTGCTAAAAATAGCCATCTGCATGATCATAGTTCATTTCCATTTTTTCCATAAACCCTCTCCAAAAACCCACTCATTCTCAATCAAGTTTTTCACTCCAAAACTCCATTATTATGTTTCTTCAAATCAAAAGGAGTTGGAATTTAAGGTAAATTTAATTCATTCCAACCCTCATTTGTCACATAAATCTTGTTTTGAAGCGGAAAAAGGTTACGCTGTAGCAAAAGTGTATCTCCAAATTCTTTATGAACTTATTCAGAAATGCATTTGTGGAAATTGTTTGTGCTGATTTCTTAGTATTTTTTGTTTTTGTTTTCATTAGGTATGGTGCATCCCGATTTTATCCCCAAATCTATTGTGTCTCAGAATGTTTCACCTGTAGTAGTGAAAGAGGTAGATATTGGCAACCATTTTTAAAATGAACAAGAGTTTGAATTTTGTGATCACATGTTGCAATGGATTCATATAGGCATCCAAACTGGGGTTTGATGTTGTAATTAGAAGGTCTGATAATGTTTTAGATAGAAGAAATGAATTTGTGGCATTGACATGCGAAAGAAGTGGAAAATATAGACGTCGTCTACGAAATTTCAAAGGAGAAGATAATTGTTCAAAAAAATGTGATTGTCCATTTAAGTTGCATGGATAAGGGTTGGAAAATAATAAATGGATATTTAATGTGCTATGGGGTTTACATAACCATGATTTAAGTGAAAAGTTTATGGGCCATCCAATTGCAAGTCGTCTCTTGCTGGAAGAGAAGAAATGTATTTCTGACATGACATTGAATTTGGTGCAACCCAAAAACATACTTGCAACCTTGAAGCATAAAAGACTATGGAATATCACAAATATCAGGAAAGTATACAATAGGCGCTATCAAATTAAATTAGTGTGCTCATAATTGATTCAACGTATAATACCAACAAGTATAGGCTTCCATTATTGGAAATTTTTGGTGTTACATCTACTGAGGAGACTTATTCTGACGGGTTTGCATTTCTAGAGTGCGAAAAAATGACAACTTTGCTTGGCATTTAGAAGTTTGTCGGGAAATGTTGAAGGACCAAGAAGAAATGTAGAAATTCATTGTTACCGACTATGATATAGCTTTAATGAATTTGGTTGAAAAGTTATTTCCTACTTCTTATGAATTACTTTGTAGATATCACATTACAAAGAATGTGAGAAGTCGAGTTAAACCCGTGGTAGGGACAAAACAAATAGAGGTCGAAGATGGAAAAATGGTCAAGGCGGACGTTATTATGGAAAAAATTATGGATGCATTAAATGTTATAATAAATGCTTATACAAAAGAACTATATGCAGATGTTGTTATACATTTCAGGAAGGTGTGTCAGAAATATTCCGCTTTATTGAAATATGTTGAAAGTACAATTTTGGACCAGATTAAGGAGAAAATTATTTGTGCTTGAACCTATCAGGTTAGACACCTTAGAAATAATAAAACAAATTGAATTGAGTCTTCTCATGCTTCTTTGAAGAATTGGTTGGGAAATAGTAAGGTGATTTGTATACGGGTTGGTATTCTATGAACCATATGATACAAAAACATGCATAATGAGATAAAAACACCATTTGATCGTAGTTTCAGTGTTTGAGTTTGCATTAAAAAACCACCTCCTTAACCACCTCCATAAAATATCACATTCATTAAGGAGATGCAAATTTGTATGCACAAATACATTGAACGAATCTCCATGTCAAGGGTCACGGTAACTACAGTTTTTGAGTTGTTTCTGCCTTACTCGGTAAAGGAGAAGGGGATAACACACTTGTCTGCCATACTCTTATCCAAGAGCTGAGGAGAAATAAAGAATTATACACACGGATATTCAGGAATAAAGAAAAATTTGAAGCTAAAGAAAGGAAAAACACAAGAAGGGGTGTTTGAATTGGGGTTTTTAAAACTTAAAAACAAAAGACACGTTGGTTATCCTAGTTCTATTGAACTCAAACTACTCCAGTCCACCCGCCAAGGTGATTTCGCCTCTCTCAATGAGGTCTTAATCCACTAATCAATCTTGATTACAAAGGTACAATGACAACTGCCAAAGTCTTCTTGAGTTTAAACCACAACCCGATTTTCTCAAGGTAATTCATAGGACTATATTTGAAAGCGTGTACAAGATATATTTTCTAACAAAAAATGGTATCACAAAAGTGATTTATTACACAAATGAAAATCAATGGATTGAAGGTAGTGATATTTCTCATTTGTAGTGCACACCAAAATTGTAAACGATTTCTCCTTCAAGTCTTGTTTATATAGGCAACGCATGAGAGGTCCTTTTGGAATGTTGATAAATAGTAGTTAATGAACTTTCCAGTCATAGAGATTTTTGTCCTCTTTCAGCCGTTACTTTTGAATAACCATGAATGAAATGTAACGCTTCAGAACATGCTTTCTAAATATTACATCAGAAGATGAATGTTACCGGTGGGATTCCTTTACTTCTTTCTAGAACTGTACGAAATATATTAATGGAGTTCTTGTTTGCAGCGTTTAGTTCACTCAGAAGTTATAGCTTTAGAACTTCATTATATAAGCGTGTTACGCAGATTTTTCTTTCTACGTAAGATTTGTTGAATCAGAGTTTAAACAACAATCTAACTCATCTTTTGTGCTTCTTACATTAGAATTTTCCTGGAAAACAAAATACTTATTTAGGGAGCATAATTGTTCTTTGAGTGTTTGTTATCTGTAGTGATAAAAAATGTAGCGGGGTAAATCAGAGATCGAACTATTAATTAATTCGTCTCACAAAAAACAAGAGTCGCCACCGCGCTTTATTATTTCCAAGGGAAAAGGGAAAAGAGCGAAATAAAACCTTAAAATATGCAATGTAAAATAATACTTTAAAAGTAATGAAAATACAAGGCGTTTTTGAAAAGAGGTCTAGAGTTCGGGGGTTGGTTATACAATGGGAAGATATTAGCACCCAATGTATCTATAGTATTCTATAGGAACCTTTTGAAATATTTGTTTATTAAAATGTTTGTTTGATTAAAAATAAATTGTTTTGGCTAAAAATGGGTATGGACGGGTTTTTGAAGATACGACGACCTAATGTCGAAGTTTTGACTTAAAAGGTGTGAGTTTTGAAAATTTGAATATTTGGGAAAATTATCTTAAGTTTTTAAAATAATAAACGGAGGATGAATGAGGGTATTCGCACGATGATTTTTGATGACATGAAGTCGACAAAAATTAAACAATTCCCTTGGATTTTGCAAGCAACATGAAGATTAAAACTAAAAGTATAAACACTCCAAGATTTTAAAAGAAAACCAAAAGAGAAGCCATGGAATTAAATCGAAATTATCACAAACTCAACCAACATGTATCATGGGAGGAACATCATAAGGGGCAATGAATTCAAAGAGATAACTTACAAACTTATCAATAAAAGACTAGTTAAAAAAACTAACAAAATTAACTAACATACTGACCAAACGAAATATCAAGATTTAAATAAATTATAAAACTAAACTAATTCATTGGGTTATAAACTGAAAACGAAATAAAGGTCCAGCATGGGACTGAAATCGAAATCGAACAATGCTCCTTTCGAACTCTCTCTTTTTTCTCTTCGAACTCCCTCTTTCGAACTCTCTCTTTTCTTTCTTCGAACTCCCTCTTTCGAACTCTCTCTTTTCTTTCTTCGAACTCCCTCTTTCGAACTCTCTCTTTTCTCTCTTCGAACTCCCTCTTTCGAACTCTGCTTTTCTTTCTTCGAACTCCCATTTTCGAACTCTCTCTTTTCTTTCTTCGAACTCCCTCTTTCGAACTCTCTTTTCTCTCTCTTCGAACTCCCTCTTTTGAACTCTGCTTTTCTTTCTTCGAACTCCCTCTTTCGAACTCTCTCTTTTCTCTCTTCGAACTCTCTCTTTTGAACTCTTCTTAAAACGAAATCGAACAATACCAACAATGAATCCTGCTCCATCAATTCAAACTCTTCTCACTCTCTAAATCAAAAATGAACAACAACACTGCTACTGGTTTCGAACTCTTCCTAAATCAAAACGAACAACACCATTGTTTCTACTTTCAAACTCTTCCTAAATCGAAACGAACAACACCACTGCTACTGGTTTCGAACTCTTCCTAAATCGAAACGAACAACACCACTGCTATTGGTTTCGAACTCTTCCTAAATCGAAACGAACAACACCACTGCTACTGGTTTCGAACTCTTCCTAAATCGAAACGAATAACACCACTGCTACTGGTTTCGAACTCTTCCTAAATCGAAACGAACAACACCACTGCTACTGGTTTCGAACTCTTCCTAAATCAAAACGAACAACACCACTGTTTCTGGTTTCGAACTCTTCCTAAATCGAAACGAACAACACCACTGTTTCTAGTTTTTTCATGCAGTTAAACATCAAATCAACAAGGTAACAAACATTCATGGCAAGAGAAACAACAATAACAATCTCAGGGGTTCTGATTTATTGAAACATCAACAACAAAAAATGCAGCAACAACATCTAGTTCACAGCATACATCATTATGACAAGCATGGCAACATATTTTTTTGAGAAAAAAAGTAGGGAGACTTACAAGATCAAAGCAAGTCTGATGGTTTCGATTTTTGATAATGAAATAATAGAGAAATCCAGAGATGAGGTAATATGCTTTTTAATTCCTCATGCTCTTCTGAAAATCTGTTTGTGCTTATTGATGATGTGTGGAACAGAAATTAACCAGAGAGTGAAAAACAAGGTATGGTGGCTATTGTGTTGTTGAACAGAGCGTGTGAGCCATGGAGGTTTGAAGGGAAACTGATGTAGATGATGGTGGAATGAGGAAGACGGTGATATTGTTTGTGGTTTCTTTCCTTTGTGAACTTTTTGTGAATTCTTTGTTTTTTTCTTTTCTTTGTGAACTGCCTTTCTTTTTTCTCACCCTCTCTATCAAAAACGAACAACAACACTGCAAGTTTTTGTGTTTTTCTCTTTTTGTTCCCCCTTTATTTCGATTGCTTCTGCCTATTTTTATAGTGAATAAGAATGGGGTTTTGGGAGGGAACTTTGGTGAGTTTGAACAAATGGAATAATCTGATTTAATGCTTTTCTGATACAGTTTTGGTATGTGCCATTTGAGGCAATTCCTGGACTGATGTGCACAGGTTTTTGGACTGGTGTTCAACAGTTTTTTGGTTGTGGAGGCAGGAGAGATTTGGACCGTTAATGGGCAGCAATAACACAGAATTTGTACTGATTTGCAGCATAAGGACAAACTTATATGGACATATTTATAATAATCATAATATTAATAATAACAGCAATGACAATAATAATAAAATAACTGTTAGTAAAACTAAACTGAAAATATAAAAGTGAAATAAAAAGATATTAAAATTTTTTGAGTTTTTTTCAAATAAAGTGATGCAAAATGTAAATTATATGTAACTAAGATTTTTTTGATAATTTTAAATTAACATAAAGAACTTGCAAAAATAAAAATAAAAGAATGTGAAATTACTATTTTTTTGAGATTTTTTACTAAATTAAATCTAAAAGACTATAATTTTAACTTAAATGATACAAGAACAAAAAAAACTAAATGAGACTTAAGGAAACTAATTTTTTATATTTTGAATATTTTGAATAAACGTAAATAAAATGAAGATAGCATGAACTAAATATTTTTATAGATTTTCTTTTTTTATGAAAATAAGAATAAAAGAAAGATGATAAAAAAATGAAAAAAACATGATTTAATAAAGTCAGACAAAAACCAGTTAAATTTCACTAAATTCACAACAATTTCTAACGTTCTATTTTTTTGTGGATTTTCAAAGTATAATCATCTCTTGACTTGTAAAGAAAAGTTGTAGTTGTTGCAGAGGAGAATCATATGTAAAAGAACCACCAAAAAATGTCGAAATTTGAAGAAGTTATGAACTTTTGAAATCTGACTCGAGAATTGGCAAAAATAGGTTGAATCGCTTGTGAATGCTTGCTATGTAATAATGCAGATGGGAGGTGGTATCTTAGGTCAAAATTTGGGGTATGACAGCTGTCCCTATTTAAGTTTCTTCTATCCGGAGATATGAAGATTAAAATCTTCGTCTCGACGAGATTGAAGGTACTTAAATACATAATACACAAATTTTGCCCTAAGATTCTGCCATTATGTTTGTGATATGAATGTAATATTTAAATTCACAGAGAAAGATATTGTATGAGACAAGATAATGCTGGAGAAACCAAACACCAACAAAACACAGGAGCATAGGTTATACACTACTGGGGAAATGAGCCATCGACTTTGAATGATAGACTCTTGATGGCGAATAAAAATTTGAGAGAATACGACCTCTGACCCTAACAAAGAAGGCATCTTGCATAGGCCACCAAAACAGATTATTGACCCAAAATAACAGTGAGTTCACAACTCAATGTCAAAGATAGACAAAAGATGTACCAAGTTTGCTGATAATGGATTACCGACTTCTGAAGGTAAAGATTCATAACAAACTTCTCTGCGAAATTTCCGGAGAGATACCAATTAATGCTGAAACAATAATATGGTTGTAGATACACAAGCTGCTCAAATAAAGAAGTTGCCAATTGTTGTCGTTCAAAGATGTCAATAACATACAAGCTGCTCAAATAAAGAAGCTGCCACTTGCTGTCGTTCAAAGATGTCAATAACATACAAGCTGCTCAAATAAAGAAGCTGCCACTTGCTGTCCTCCAAAAACTATGACATACAAGCTGCTCAAATAAAGAAGCTGCCACTTGTTGTCTTTAACAAACTATGACATACAAGCTGCTCAAATAAAGAAGCTGCCACTTGCTGTCTTCCAAAAAGTAATAACGTACAAGTTGCTCAAATAAAGAAGATGCCACTTGCCATTTTCCGAAGAATAATAACGTACAAGTTGCTCATGAAGAGCTGCCACTTGTCGTTTTCCGAAGAAAAATAACGTACAAGTTGCTCATGAAGAGCTGCCACTTGTCGTTTTCCGAAGAAAAATAACGTACAAGTTTCTCATGAAGAGCTGCCACTTGTCGTTTTCCAAAGAAAAAATAACGTACATGTTGCTCATGAAGAGCTGCCACTTGTCGTTTTCCAAAAGAAAAATAACGTACAAGTTGCTCATGAAGAGCTGCCACTTGTCGTTTTCCAAAAGTTAATTCAGAAGAAAATTGCGATAACATTGTCAGAGAATAAAATCTTCGTCAAAGGGAACCATGAATAGATCCTTCCCGAGGAGATCAAATACTTAAATACGCAAAATAAATGCACCATTCGTCCAGGTTGCCTAGCTTGGAGAAAATCAAGAGATAGCCTATGCAAGAGGCAACAACTCCCTCCAGGAATAAACCAGAGAGAAAACAGTCAAACAAGACTCCACCCAATGAGAAAATAACTTAATTGGGGATTCATCCTATCCAGAAATGGACAAGGAAGGCTAAATCAAAAAATCATCCACGAGGATTAGCTCAGTTGGGGAATTTAGAAAGGAAGCACATTTTCTGCCTAAGCTGACATTCTACTTGGAAAGAACATGTACATTGTCTGAATAAACATAAACAAGGTATACGGCCCAAAATCAACGACAAATGTGAATATGCATGCGTGATATAAGTGTAAATGAATGAATGAATGTTATGCTGACGAAACAGGCAGACGGAATATCTTAAAGATGATAAGATATCCCAAAATAATAGATACTCGGCCAATCTTAAAGAGACGGAAAATAACTGGAACTGGAACCAAAAAGCAACGTCAGAGCGTATCGCGCTACAAGGCTCAAATCTTCTGGGAGAAAAGTATTCGAATCCAATCTTCTAATCTCCAATAGACCACTGGCATGAGACAAAGCGTACCACACTTCAGAAATCTGCTCAAATAAAGATAACTGAAACAAAGCTTAACTGGAAAAGCTGGGGAGTCACCAAACTTAGTACCACTAGAAACAAAAGTTTACACAACCAACACCTCGTGACGATTTTGAAAGGAAACATGTTCATCATGCAAGGATAAATTATTGTATTGTTTTGCATTTCATGGCTTGACCATCCTCGGAACAACTGTTAATATTCCTTTCATTATTCACGACACATTTTTTAAAATAAGAATACTTTAAATAACTTTGTTTCAAATATTGCCGTAAAAATTAAAATTTTGCCCACAAAAGGTAAATGCTCAAATTTCATTAATAAGATGGTAGTCCGCTAACAACACGACTCCAACGGTTTACAAAAGTCTGGGAAATAGTACATGAAAGAAAGGGTTACACAAAAACAATGATCACTATTCTCCCTAACAACTTCGAATTCCGAAATGTGCTCAAATGCCACAGCCGGTCTGACCAAAAGCCTGCCTAAGCCGCCCCTTCGGGTTTTCAACTTAGCGAACTGTCAACTCAAAGCTAGGCGAAATACTTCTTGACTGTGTCGGCGTTCACGGAGCGCAGGAGCTCTTCACCGTCCATATTTGTGAGAATCATGGCACCTCCAGAGAAAACTTTCTTAACGACATACGGTCCTTCATACTTCGGAGCCCACTTGCCCTTAGAATCAGGTTGGAAAGATAATATCTTCTTGAGCACAAGGTCACCTTCTCTGAACTCGCGTGGTCGAACCTTCTTATCAAAAGCCTTCTTCATTCTCTGATGATATAATTGACCGTGACACAACACTGTCAATCTCTTTTCTTCAATTAAATTCAACTGATCATATCTACTTTGACACCATTCAGCCTCAGAAAGTTTAGCTTCCATCAACACTCTCATAGACGGAATCTCAACCTCCACGGGGAGTACTGCTTCCATACCATAAACTAGGGTAAATGGGGTTGCACCTGTTGAAGTTCGAATTGAAGTACGGTATCCATGTAAAGCAAACGGAAGCATTTCATGCCAATCTTTATAAGTTACCACCATCTTCTGGACAATCTTTGTGATGTTCTTGTTAGCAGCTTCAACTGACCCATTCATCTTCGGCCTGTAGGGAGAAGAATTATGATGTTCAATCTTGAACTCTTCACAAAGCTCTCTCATCATCTTGTTATTCAAATTCGAACCATTATCAGTGGTGATCTTGCTCGGGATGCCGTATCGACAAATGATCTGATTCTTGATAAATCTGACTACCACCTGTCTGGTTACATTAGCATAAGATGCCGCTTCCACCCATTTAGTAAAATAATCGATCGCTACCAAGATGAAACGATGACCATTTGAAGCCTTGGGTTCAATCATTCCAATCATATCAATGCCCCACATAGAGAATGGCCAAGGTGAAGAGATAACATTGAGGAGGGTCGGTGGCACATGTATCTTATCCGCATAAATCTGGCATTTATGACATTTCTTCACATATTTGCAGCAATCAGATTCCATTGTCATCTAATAGTAACCAGCTCTCAACATCTTCTTAGCCATTGCATGTCTGTTGGCATGGGTGCCAAAGGATCCTTCATGTACTTCTTGCATCAGCATGTCTGCTTCATGTCTGTCTACACATCTGAGCAAGACCATGTCGTAATTCCTCTTATACAATACTTCTTCATTGAGGAAGAAACTGCTTGCTAATCTCCTCAACATCTTCCTATCTTTATTGGATGCCCCAGGCGGGTACTCTTGAGTTTGAAGAACACGTTTAATGTCATAGAACCATGGTTTGTCGTCGGTGACCTCTTCTACTGAGAACACATGACCAGGTCTATCGAGGCGCATAACTCTGATTATAGGCACATCGTTCAAACCATTCACTTGAAACATTAAAGACAAAGTAGCTAAAGCATCAGCCATTTGGTTTTCATCTCTAGGGATATGATGTAACTCCACTTTGTTGAAGAAGGTTAACAATCTTCTAGCATAATCTCTGTAAGGGATCAAACCAGGATGACGAGTCTCCCATTCTCCTTTGATTTGATTAATTACCAACACCGAGTCTCCTTAAATATCAAGAATCTTAATCCTTAGATCGACTGCCTCCTCGAGACCCATAATACATGCCTCATATTCAGCCATGTTATTCGTACAGTCGAACTTCAATCTCGCCGTGAACGGGATATGAGTACCTCGGGGAGTGACGATGATTTCCCCAATTCCATTTCCATAAGAATTCACAGCTCTGTCAAATATCAAACCCCAACGGGATTCGGGATCAGGTCCTTCTTCAGGTAACGGCTCTTCACAGTCTTTAGCTTTCAAGTACATAACATCTTCATCTGGGAAGTCAAACTTGATGGATTGATAATCTTCAATTGGTTGGTGAGCCAAATGGTCGGCTAAAACACTCCCTTTGATTGCTTTCTGAGTGTGATACTCAATGTCATATTCAGATAACAACATCTGCCAACGGGCTATTCTTCCAGATAAGGCGGGCTTCTCAAAGAGATACTTGATCAGATCCATTTTGGAGATCAACCAAGTGGTGTGGTTAATCATATACTAGCGCAGACGGCGAGCAGCCCAAGCTAAAGCACAACAGGTTTTCTCAAGCATTGAGTATCGAGACTCACAGTCTGTGAATTTCTTACTCAGATAATATATGGCATGTTCCTTTCTTCCAGTCTCATCTTGTTGACCAAGCACACATCCCATGGAATCTTCCAATATAGTCAGGTACATAATCAAAGGTCTTCCTTCCACTGGAGGAATCAAAATAGGAGGTTCAAGTAAATATTCTTTGATGCTATCAAAAGCTCTCTGACAATATTTTGTCCACACACATCCTTGGTTCTTTCGGAGAAGCTTGAAAATCGGCCCACAGGTAGCAGTCATATGAGATATAAATCTAGAAATATAGTTCAGCCTCCCAAGGAATCCTCTTACTTGTTTTTCCGTCTTGGGTGCGGGCATTTCCCGAATAGCTTTGACTTTATCAGGATCTACCTCAATACCTTTCTGACTGACAATGAAACCCATAAGTCTTCCAGAACGAACACCAAAAGTGCATTTGTTGGGATTCAGATGGAGTTTATACTTTCTCAAACGCTGGAATAACTTCAATAAATGTTCCAAATGATCTTCTTCAGTTTGCGATTTAGCAACCATGTCATCTACATACACTTCTATCTCTTTATGCATTATATCATGGAACAAAGCAGTCATGGCCCTTTGGTATGTTGCACCAGCATTCTTCAAACCAAACGGCATTACCCGATAACAAAATGTTCCCCAAGGTGTAATGAAAGTTGTCTTCTCCATATCTTCTAGCGCCATCTTGATTTGATTATAACCAGAGAAACCATCCATGAAATAAAAGACTTTGAACTTTGCGGTACTGTCGACCAATACATCAATGTGTGGTAAAGGAAAATCATCCTTTGGGCTAGCTCTATTCAGATCTTTATAATCTACACACATCCGAACTTTGCCATCTTTCTTAGCAACATGCACTATATTGGCTAACCATTGAGGATAGACCGATGTAATAAGGAAACCTGCATTAATTTGCTTTTGAACTTCTTCTTTGATCTTGTCAGCCATATCGGGACGAGTCCTTCTCAACTTCTGCTTAATCGGCGGACATTCAGGTCTCAACGGTAAACGATACTCCACAATATTGTTGTCCAAACCTGGCATATCTTGGTAGGACCAAGCAAACACGTCAACATACTCTCTGAGAAGCTCCAACATTTTCTATTTGACCTCTGGGATAAGCAATGCTCCGACCTTAACTTCCTTTTTATCTTCTTCATCGCCCAAATTGATTATCTATATAGGCTCTTCAAATGGCTGAATAATCTTTTCATCATGCTCAAGTAAACGGTAAATTTCATCAGGAACCTCTTCACTATTGTTGTACCCCAAAATTTGCCCTCCCATATTCTTCAAGATTTGCAAAGAGCATGCTTCAAAATCTCCTCAAAGGTTGCACAGTTCAAGGGCCTCCTAACAGTCAAAAACTAGGGTTTTGGTTTTGGCAAATAAATTGAAGTTTCCAAGGGTCCAATCAAGTCCCACATGCCTATAAACATGGTCTAGCATCCTCATACCAAGTTTCAAGACTTACAGCACAAAATTGCACAGTCAAAAACCCTAATTGCCCTACAGTCAACTGCAGGGGCAAAATGGTCATTTGACAGTCAAAAGTCCAAATTTTTGGTCAACATCTTATTTTGAAGCCACAAACATCATTTGATCAATTCTTGATCATGATTGTCAAGGCATGGCTCAAAAAGTCTCAAGATGCAAAAGTTTCCATATTTGGACAGTTGAAAAAGTCAACTATAACTTGACCAAGGCATAACTTCCACATGGTTTATCAGAAAAATTCCATCCAAAGCTCATTTTGAAGAGAAAGACATTTCCCACAACTCCTCTTCACACTTAAAGTCCAAGAAATGCTCTCACAAAAAGTTATCAATTTCAACATTATAGGTCATTTTCAAAAGTCAACAAAAAGGGACTTTAAGTCAAAGAACATAACTTGAGATTGGTAAATCAAAATGACATGGGACCAAAGGCATTGGTTATAGGACTTCAAGACCTTTCCAAAATGTCCAAGAACATGATCAAAGCTTAAAAATTGAGCAAGATATGCCTTGTGGAAGTTGGGAAATATTTGGGAATTTTGAAAAGTCAACTTTGCTTCAAATGCCTTAAAATTGCTAATGGGCCACATTTTCTTCCAAGATTCATCATCCAAAGGCTATGCACGACCATTTGTCCCAAAGGGGATTTATTTCATCATTTTTATTATTTATTTGAATTTTTAATCACAATTAATTCATTTAATTAAATAAAATATGGAAACAAATACTAAACCAATACATTTGAATCTTTTTATGCAGTGTAATCATTCATTGGATACTCAAGATTTCGTGCATACCAAAATTGGAAAGATTGGCCATGATTGGAACCAAAATCACATGAAAAGATTTGAAAAAATATGCATGGAAAATCAAATATTTCTTCCATCAATGCAAAAGGTTTTGGACATATTTTTCAACCCTAATCCATCCCATACATATACTGATCAAAACCTAATGCACAAAGACCTCTAAGTTGCGCCTCATCTCAAGAACAAAGTTTGCATTTTTTGTCCAAATTTTCAAAACTGAAAACACCATTACAAGGCGTTTCAAGGCCAAAGAACCATCCCAAAAGCTTCCTAAGGCATCACTGAACCTGACTGAATACTTTTCCACGCCCATAGCATCAAGAATTGGTATACAGAACTCAAAATTTCTCACACTTTATGCATAGTCGTGTTTCAATTTCTGGGCATTTTTCATACCATTTAATTGTTGTTTTACACTAATCTAATCATGCTGAAGCTAACCATATATTTTAATTGAGTTTTCGTGCATCATATGAGAATCCACCATTGGAGTATTCTAGGTTTTCAGAGGTCACGAATTAGGGGTTTCCTCTTCAGGAAAAATTGAGACATGAGACTTAGGCCATTAGAATCAGGAGCTTCAGACGAATTCAATGCATAGGTCGCGCCTAATTTCTGATCAACGACGGCCTATTCGCTATTTTTCCATATATCATATAGTGGGGGTTTAAAACCCCTGCAATCTTGTTTTATGTTTTTCAGGCAAACGCAGGACACTTGGAGAAGAAGGTGAGGTGTAAGCTGGGGATTGGCGCGTTTGAATTTCGCGCGGAAAAACATCACTAACCATCGTTTTGACTGATGTTGTTTATTTGTTATATTATATACAAAGCGCGTAGGTGGATCAAGTGGCAAGGCGTTGAGTTGGTAACCTCTGGGACCTGGGTTCGATTCTCAGGTCCCCTCCCTTTCTCATATTATTTTCTTTTCCATCTTCCTATGCAGTGCATACTCCAGGGGTTCATTATACACCCATAATTCAAGCTTGCCACGCGCCCAATGATCCTAATCCAAAGGTCATGATTTGAAGGACACCATGGGCACCAGTCAGCGCATACGCACGTGGCCAGAAAAGTCAACTGAAGGCCTTAAATCATTGGGCCTGATTGCTACCAGCATACCTCCAAATGGGCCTACAAACCCCCCATGTTTGCCTTCTTTTCTCTATTTCTTTTATTTTTTTAGTTATTTTAATTCTTTTCTCTATTTTTTTTAATTCCATAAAATTGATCTTTTAAATATAAATAAAAAAAAAATCAGAAAGACAAAATAAAAATATATTTTATTTAATATTATTTTTGTAAATAAATGTTATCAATTAATTTAGTTTTTATTCTAGGATTAATTTTAACATTTTCTTAATAAACTTAAAAAATTTGTAGAATTAGGTTTTAATCACTTTTATCTTTTTTTCTTTTCTTTTACCATATTAATTATTAATTATTTATTTTTGTAAATAAAATTGTATTAAATAATTAGGTTAATTTTAGGTTCAACTTTAACATATTTCTTAATAAATAAAAATAGTTAGAATTAGGGTTAATTAACTTTTTAATTTCATTTAATTCTCTCATTAAAATCAATAAATACGAAAAACTCAAAAATAATTCCTTTTCTCATTTAACTTAATTTAATTTGTTAATTATAATTTAATTTCCTAAAAAGGGTCCAACGCCCTCGCATTCCCGATTTTACTTATTCTCGCATTTTTATTTTATTTCCTTTTTCATGTAATTCTCCCAAAGCCATGTAATAGAATAATTAGGATATTTATTCTTCGCACTTTATTTTATTTCAAATCGGGTCCTGGATTAAATTTGGCGATGTGGACTCGCGCCTTTGTAATAGCGTAGGATTTTTATGTTCCCACAACTTTTAACTGTTAACTATCGCATGAAAGAATGAATGTCAAAATAAAAGCAATGCGTAGATCACCAATACATGACAAGACAAAAATATCTGAAAACGACACACAAATCACACACCACCCCTAGGGTACGCCTCATTGTTGCCTTGCCCATCGAAAGGTGATCGTCAAGTAGAGGACGTTTTAGTAAGTCCTCATGTCCATGAACATGGCATGAGGGTAGCTTCTAAGGTGTCTTCCTATTGCTCCGGTGATCACCATGTCCCGAACCTTCGAATTGACCCGAACACCTCCAATGGTGGTGCTACCTACCCCTCAATGGTGGGATGGCACTACTTTAAGGACATTTACACAGACGAATTCCTTAGGGTAGGTAGACGACTCTAGATACTTGCTCTAATTTCAAATC
Organism: Vicia faba; assembly: GCA_948472305.1. Lineage (NCBI taxonomy): Eukaryota > Viridiplantae > Streptophyta > Magnoliopsida > Fabales > Fabaceae > Vicia > Vicia faba. The sequence goes on from OX451737.1 coordinate 104,200,027, forward strand.
AAAATCAAAAACTCTTTTCACACCGACACCTTTTCAAAAAGCTTTCGAAAGCAACTTTTCAAACACTCTTGAGGACCGATACAAGAGTCGAACTGAAATCTTCAAACAAACTTTTTAAAACCCACAGTTGAAAAGCAAACAAACCATTTTTGAAAACACAAATGAGCAAGTATCTAAGAGCCCATGGATAACCATGGATAGAAAGGGTGCTGACACCTTCCCTTTCTATAATCTACCTCCCGAACCGAGAGCAATCTCTATAAGGAATTTTTATGTGCTTTTGTCCTTTCCATTTGGAGAAAATAAAAGACGGTGGCGACTCTTGCTTCCGCGACATTTCGCGAACCAGTGTTAAACAGTCAGTTCCAGATCCACCGATCACAGAACTGGCGACTCTACTGGGGATTAATAGTATAAAGTGAGGTGTACCTTAGGGTTAGTTCATAACTGTGTTTTCAATTGTATTGATTTGCTTGCTTTAAATTGTGGGACTGTCTTGGGAGTTCTATAGATCCTAACTCGGATCTGGGGATACCTTCTTAGAAAGTAGCAACAAGGCTGTGAGGGAACTGTGCGGGGTATACCGACATGGTTGAAACAGTCTGCTACGTTGATGTGGCACTTTGCTGTGTACCGGTAACCCTTGAGTTCAGTCAAGGAGAGTACGGGGCCTCCGCGTGGTGTCGTGAAGCATCAACAGACCTTAGGAACTTTAATTGAACTATCTTGGCCTCTTTAGGGTAGTGAGATAACTGACTTTGGTGCAGTCCGAGGTTGGTTGATACTCGATACTACACTCAATTGAGGGTTGCTTTCCTGGAATATTTCGGATGCCAGTTCAGTGGCTAAATCGAAACGATGAACAATGAAAGCAATCCAGTGATATTGGGACCCTTAGAACCCGGTTACTTCTAATAGGACAGGTTGAGCCCACCAACTTCAAGAGGGTAATACCCAGGCCCCATGCTGGCCTAAACTCTAAGGGCTTGTCTTGTGTGACTTGTGTGCCTTACATGTTTGCCTTTGTAAATATCTGTGGTGTGTTTAATCATAGCATCATGACATCATCCAGCATCATATGCATTGGCTAACCATTTCAGGGGTTCGAATCTTCATCTTTGTTCTTGTTTTGTAGGACATGGAAACTATTCGCAGAAAGACAATTCAAATCAGCCTTGTAAGGATCCCTCCTCAGCTTAAAGAGCTTATATCCAGGATTCCCGAGAGCTCTTCATTCAGTGAAATACATGGAAGACTCATCAGCTTGGTCAATACCAACATTGAGGAAGATATGATAAAGGTCATGTTCCAGTTCTTTGACCCTCTGCATCACTGTTTCACTTTCTTGGATTATCAGCTGGTACCTACATTGGAGGAGTTCTCCCGGCTCCTGAAGATCCCTATCCTTGATCAACTACCCTACAATGGTACGGAAAAGGAACCCAAGCTGGAAGAGATTGCTAAAGCCTTACACCTACAATCATCTGACCTCAAGGGACATTGGGAAGTTAGAAGTGGTATCAAAGGGTTCTTAGCCAGGTTTCTGTTTGAAAAGGCCCACGAATGTTGGAATTCCCTTGACTTACAAGCTTTTGAAGAAGTTGTGGCCCTCCTTGTCTATGGTTTGGTGTTGTTCCCTAACCCAGATCAGCTTATAGACATCAGTGCTGTCCAGATCTTCATGTCCAGGAATCCTATACCTACGTTGCTGGGGGACATCCTTCACTCATGTTACACTCGAACCATGAGAAAAAGAGGTGTCCTTATGTGTTGCACTCCTCTCCTAGGAAGGTGGTTTATTTCGCACCTTCCACAATCAGTTCTGAAGAACGAGCGGGGTTTGAGATGGTCACAACGGCTGATGACTCTTACACATGCAGATATACATTGGTGCCCTCGGGCCAGAGAGGATGTCACTATCATTGATCGTTGCGGGGAGTACCCTAATGTTCCTTTACTTGGAATCAGAGGAGGTATTACTTACAACCCATGCCTGGCTTGGAGACAGTTTGGTTATGCTCGGAGGGATAGCCCTCATGACATGTTAATTCCTGACATAGTTTTTGACTTCGACAACGATGCACAAGGACTTCGCCAGAGATTTATCAGAGCTTGGAGGATGCCAAGTAGGATAGACAGTAAGACACTGGGGCACGGGAATTCCATCCCATTGGAACCTTATCTCAAGTGGGTACGAGCCTGCTCCCAGAAGTTAGTGATGCCATATCCTCATATGCTCCCTGTGATCAAAGAGCCAGTCTTGGAAGGAGAGGTGTCCTACACCATTCAGCATCCTGACATGCCCACGTCCTGGGAAGAGATACAGAAGAGCTGGATCCAGCTTAAGGAAGAACGGAATTCTCTTGAGACCAGTCTACATGCTAGTGAAAGGAAGGTCTTGGAGCTCACCCGCCTATTGCACGAGGAGAGGAATCTCAACACCTACATAGCTCCAAAGAGGATGCGTAGTGTCTTTTGGGATTGATTTGCTTTGTAATATGTGCCCATGAGGCTTTGATGTACTGAACAATTATTTCCTTAACGATAACGTGTGTTCCTTTTTGTCTACAACAAATTTGAACTTTCGAACCCTTGAATGCATTGCATAAACACATATCATTCATCATGTGCATAGCAGGTTTTCTTCTTTTCAGGTTGCTTACCGTTCTTCGCTGTTTATTTCAGCATCATGAATCCTGACTCATCATCAACCGAGATGTCTATCAAGGCTCTTCAGGCGCAGAATGCGCAATTTCAAGAACTAATCATGGGTTTGGCTCAGGGCCAAGAAGAGCTGAAGGCTTTGCTCTTGAAGAAGGAGAAGAAGAAGAAGAAGAGAACTGTTCTTTTCAACTCGGGCCGAATGTTTGGCAATACCCTGCAGAATGAAGAGGCTGGTTCTTCTATAGGCAAGAGCAGTCCCCAAGAGGGAAAAGGTCCTAGTCCAGTAGTCTCTGACAACGAGACTGACTTCAATGAGGAACAGTATCCTCCGACTGAAGACAGATACAAGTAGTTGGAGGACAGACTGAATGCAATGGAGATCCAACAAGTGCCTGGGCTGGATTTCGGAGACTTGGGCTTATCTACTAGTGTGATCATTCCTCATAAGTTCAAAGCACCATCTTTTACCAAGTATGACGGGGCGTCTTGTCCCAAGCTACACCTCAGATCTTATGTGCGGAAGATTCAACCGTACTCAGTGGATAAGAATTTGTGGTTCCACTTCTTCCAGGAGAGTCTTTCAGGGACTCATCTCGAATGGTTCTATCAGCTGGATGAGACCAAGGTTCGTAACTGGGAGGAGTTGGCTACTGCTTTTTACAAGCAGTATCAATATAATGCCGACCTTGCTCCTACACGTACCCAACTCCAGGGTATGTCGCTAGGATCAAGCGAAGGTTTCAAGGAGTATGCACAGAAGTGGAGGGATCTGGCTGGCAGGGTGCAACCTCCGTTAACAGATCGTGAGTTGGTAGACATGTTCTTGGGGACCCTATCTGGGCCATTTTTCAACCATCTTATCGGTAACTCATCTGCAGGGTTTACTGATCTTATTCTGACTGGAGAGAGAATAGAGGCTGGGATGAAGTCTGGTAAAATTCAGAAGGGTGGGTCGTCAAGTTCCGAGAAGAAGCCCTTTAAGAAGGAGGCCAGTGCTGTATATGGGTCTAGAAGACAAGAGAAACCTGAGCGCCGCCAGTCTGTCAACGCGGTGATGATCGCTAAGCCTGCTGCCGCTCCTCGGCAAACCAATCCTCAAAGGGCTGAGAGACCCAGGAGAGAGTTTACCCGTTTGAGTATGACTCTATCACAAATCTTGCCGCAGTTGCTGTCCACCAACCTAGTGACTGTCAGGGAGGCCCCGAAAGTTGTGAATACTGCCTCTCCAAAATACAATCCAAATGCCCGCTGTGCTTATCACTCTGATAGCCCGGGGCATTCCACTGATGACTGATGGGCCTTAAGGAACAAAGTGCAGGACCTTATTGATGCCAAGGAGGTACAATTTGAGGCACCTGAGAAGCCCAATTTGGTGACTGCTCCCATGCCTAACCATGGAGTGAATGCTATCAGGGAGGATGATGAAGTGGATGAAGCTGAGTTCGACAGCTGGATTTACCCGGCAACCGACAGTGGACCTAGCAATTGGATTGTAAAGGACAACCTACTTGTTTCTCTTGTTACTGAGTAATGAATTCTTTTTGTTATTTGTAATAAACAATTAAAACTCTATGGCCCGGTGTCTTACCCGAGGCACTGTTGGCTTCATTTGTGAGGGCATATAAATTGTCATTTCATATATCATGAATAAAGATCTTGGACGTTTTCTCGCATTTCAAATCTTATGCTCCTTTTCTTTCTTTCCTTTCTTTATATATTGCAAAACAGCTGTATTTACACACACTCACTCATACAGGTTATAATCCACTCTGGATCTCACTGGTAACAACTCTGCTACTGCCAGTTATGACTTCGAAAATCCGATCAACTTAGCCGAAGACGAAGGTGAAGATAATTGCGAAGTGCCTGGCGAGCTTGCAAGACTGTTACTCCAGGAAGAGAGGGCAATTCAACCACATGAAGAGCCGGTGGAAACAATAAATCTGGGTACTGATACGGACAGGAAGGAGGTAAAGATTGGTGCCAACCTAGAGCTCAGCGTGAAGCAACGGTTGACTCAGATGCTACATGACTATGTGGAGATCTTTGCCTGGTCCTACGAAGACATGCCTGGGTTGGATACCGACATTGTGGTCCATCACTTGCCTACCAAGGAAGACTGCCCTCCGGTTAAGCAAAAGGTCTATCGTATGCGTCCAGAGATGTCTGAGAAGATCAAAGCTGAGGTTATGAAACAGTTTGACGCTGGTTTTCTTGCAGTGACTTCTTACCCTCAGTGGGTTTCTAACGTGGTGCCGGTACCTAAGAAAGATGGAAAGGTCAGAATGTGTGTCGACTACAGGGATCTGAACAGGGCCAGCCCCAAGGATGACTTCCCTCTACCTCACATTGATGTCCTGGTTGACAATACTGCTCAACATAAGGTGTTCTCTTTCATGGATGGTTTTTCAGGGTATAATCAGATCAAGATGGCTCCTGAAGACATGGAAAAGACTACATTTGTTACTCAGTGGGGCACCTTCTGCTACAAGGTCATGCCTTTTGGACTGAAGAACGCTGGGGCAACCTACCAACGTGCCATGGTTGCTTTATTTCATGACATGATCCATCATGAGATAGAATTTTATGTTGACGACATGATCGCAAGGTCCCAGACTGAGGAAGAGCACCTTGACCATCTGCAGAAATTGTTTGACCGTCTGAAACTGTACAAGTTGAGGTTGAACCCGAACAAGTGCACCTTTGGGGTAAGATCTGGAAAGTTGCTAGGCTTCGTTGTAAGTGATAAGGGTATTCAAGTGGACCCTGCCAAGGTCAAAGCTATCCAAGAGATGCCAGTTCCTAAGACAGAGAAAGAGGTCAGAGGCTTTCTAGGACGCCTGAATTACATTGCTCGATTCATCTCACACCTGACCGCTACCTGTGAACCAATCTTCAAGCTGCTGAAGAAAGATCAGGTAGTACGTTGGAATGATGAATGTCAGGCCGCTTTTGACAAAATCAAGGAGTATCTCCAAGAACCACCCATCCTTATGCCACCGGTTGAAGGGAGACCTCTGATACTATACCTAACAGTGCTTGACAACTCAATGGGGTGTGTGCTGGGGCAGCATGACGAGTCTGGCCGAAAAGAGCATGCCATTTATTACCTTAGCAAAAATTTTACCGACTGTGAGACCCGATACTCATTGCTCGAGAAAACTTGCTGCGCTTTGGTATGGGCTGCTCGCCGGCTGAGACAGTATATGCTGACTCACACTACCTTGTTGATCTCAAAGATGGATCCTATAAAGTACATATTTGAAAAGCCTGCTCTATCCGGGAGAATAGCAAGATGGAAAATGATCTTGACGGAATACGACATTCAGTACACAACCCAGAAAGCCATCAAGGGAAGTGTATTGGCAGATCACTTGGCACATCAGGCAGTAGACGACTATCAGTCAATGAACTTCGAGTTTCCAGACGAGAGCATCATGATAGTGACTGATTGTGACCTGGACCGGATGAAGGACCTGAGGAAGGATCCCGATGGTCTATGCACTTCGACGGAGCCTCCAATGCTTTGGGTAACGGTATCGGCGCTATAATCATATCCCCTAAAGGCACTCATACTCCACTCACTGCCCGACTATGTTTCAACTGTACCAACAACATGGCGGAGTATGAGGCGTGCATCATGGGTCTCCAAGCTGCGATCGATCTAAGGATCAAGTTTCTGAGTGTCTTCGGAGATTCCGCTCTCGTAATCAATCAGATCAAAGGAGAGTGGGATACAAAACATCTGAATCTTATTCCTTACAGAGAATGTGTACTGACATTGATCCCCCATTTCACAGAGATCACCTTTGAACATTTCCCAAGAGAGGAGAATCAGTTAGCAGACGCGTTAGCTACGATGTCTTCCATGTTCAAAGTCAAATGGGATAATGAGGCTCCCCGGATCATTATCTGGAAACTGGACGAACCGGCATACTGTTGTGATCTTGAGACTGAATTGGTAACTGAGAAGCCTTGGTACCATGAGGTGAAGAGATATTTGGAAGCTCAGGAATACCCTGAAGGTGCATCTGTCAATGACAAGAAGTTTCTGAGAAGGTTCGCAGCGAAGTTCTTCCTTAGCAACGACATCTTGTATAAGCGAAACCATGATTCGACCTTACTGCGTTGTGTGGATAAGACAGAAGCAGAAAGGATCATGGAAGAGTTACATGAAGGGACCTTCAGTACACATTCCAGTGGACACACTATGGCAAAGAAAATCCTTCGGGCAGGGTATTTCTGGTCCACAATGGAAGCTGACTGCTACCAACATTCTCGGACATGCCACAGATGCCAGATCTATGCAGACAAGGTGCATGTTTCTCCAGTTCCTCTAAACGTCCTGACTGCACCTTGGCCTTTTGCAATGTGGGGCATAGATATGATCGGCGAGATTAAACCTACGGCATCCAATGGGCATCGCTTCATCCTAGTGGCGATTGATTACTTCACGAAGTGGGTTGAAGCAGCTTCCTACGCTACGGTAACCAAGACTGTTGTAGCACGGTTCATTCGGCATAATTTGATCTGTCGATACGGTGTCCCGGAAAGAATCATTACAGACAACGGTACCAATCTTAATAACAAGATGATCATTGAGCTCTGCGAGCAATTCAAGATACAGCACCACAACTCTTCTCCTTACAGACCGAAGATGAATGGGGCTGTAGAAGCAGCAAATAAGAACATTAAGAAAATTGTGCAGAAGATGACAGTGACCTATAAGGATTGGCACGAGATGTTACCGTTCGCTCTACATGGGTACCGTACCTCAGCCAGGACGTCAACCGGGGCAACTCCTTTCTCCTTGGTCTACGGTATGGAGGCAGTCTTACCGATCGAAGTGCAAATACCCTCTCTCCGGATAATGAAGGATGCAGATCTGAACGAAGATGATTGGATCCAGACACGACTTGATCAGCTAAACCTTATTGACGAAAAGAGACTTGCTGCTATCTGTCACGGTCAGACGTACCAAAAACGGATGATCAGGGCATTTAACAAAAAGGTCAGACCACAAGAATATCAAGTTGGGGATCTGGTAATCAAGCGAATCATCCTTCCTCAGAGTGATCCAAGGGGCAAATGGACCCCTATGTACGAAGGGTCATTTATGGTTAAACATGTGTTCTCAGGAGGAGCCATGATTCTAACCACCATGGATGGTGACGACCTTCCTCACCCCGCCAATGCAGACATAGTAAAAAGATACTACGCATAAAAAAAGGACCCGCTAGGTTGACATACCTAGGCAAAAATTAGGGCTTCCCGGCGAACCAAAAGGGTTCGGGCAAAATGAAGGGATGAAATAAAAAAAATCTATACACCCGGCAAGTTGAAAACCTGAAAAGGCGGCTTGGGCAAAAATGGGTATCCCGGTGGACCGAAAACCCGAAAGGGAGGTCCAGGCAAAAGTTAGGGATAAAGCGTAATACTATGTCTCATTGGATCACCTTGCATCCAGAATCCGGTATCAACATCAAGTTCAGACGGCATTGATCAGTCAGCTTCATCTTCAACTAAGGTCATCAAGTGATGAGACGCTCGGAGATATAAAGGCAATAGCAGAGTTGAAACCCAGTGGATCATTCATTTCACACAACTGTTTTATTTTGTACAAACTTGTATAAACTCTTTTGTTCGCCGGCGTTCTCTTACTAGGACGTCAGCCTCTTGTACATAAACGCCTATTTTACAGGCAAATTCAAAAATCAATACAAAAATCACTTTTCAGTTAAAATTGCCAATTGTTTTCCCTTATCTGTTTTGTTTTGCGAAGAACGTCCAAGGTTCAATTTGTAATATATGCATTGACAATAATTTGCTAACTCATGAATATTTGCATACGAAACAAAGGATTAATTACAGGTAACATTAGAAACAGGGGCAATGAAGAGTTGTCTAAGCGATCTAATTGTTCCATCCACCAAGGTACCAAGGTGAGTTCAGCTGAAGAACATAACCAGCAGATCTCAATTCCCCAGAGAGTGAGCCAGCAAGTCAGTGCGCTCTCCCCAAGCTATATTATCAAACCTTAAGGAAGTTGGATATCCTCCAGCAGATCTCAACATTCCCCAGTACGATATATGGACATTCTTAACAAGCATCCCCGGCAGTCTGGACCTAAAGATTGTTCCCCGGCGGTATATCAAACATTCAACGAAGTCACTTCCCCGTACAATTCAAAATTTCCCCAGGAGAGTCTAGTTCCAAAGTCTCCCCAAGAGAGTTGGATCCATCTCCCCAGCAGGAAGCTTATCCCCAGTAGATTCTGGAAGCTTATCCTCGCAGAGTACGAACGCATCTCCCGGCTTTATTCAAAGAGTTATTTCCCTACCAGGATATAACTGGGTTATCCTCAGCCAAAAGCCATGAGAAGACCGTCCTCGACGAAGTTCTTCCTATCCCCAGCGAAGTTACCATGAAATCTCAGCAAAGTATCTCTCCCCATAGAGTATTGCTCCCCAGCAAGATCGCTAGAGTAATGTTCTCCCCGCAGAGTAATCCATTCGCCAAGTTTATTCCCCAACGGAGTTATCTTCTCCTACCGGTATTCTTGCAACTATTATCCCCAGCAGAAGCAAAGCATTGTTCTCCAACATCAGCCCAGGATATGACTTCCCGGCATCCGTCAAGGATTTATTTTCCTAGAGAAAAAGATACACTCATAAACATCACATTTTCATACATTATAACATGCATATACGCATCATATCTTACAAATCTCATTTATATTGAGAACATCATTGCTTGATTCACATCATGCATTGCATATGACTGACCTTTACCTTTCAGGAAAGATCCAGTTAAGTTCTCAAGCTGTAGTGCAAGACCTAGACCAGTTCAGTTAAATCGACCCTAAGATTTTCCTGATTCTTATCCAGTCAAAGGCCTTCTCTGGTTCAGTCAGATCGACCCTAAGATCTCCCTGTTTCTTATCCAGTTGAAGATATTCCAAGACCTAGCCTGGTTCAGTTAAATCAACCCTAAGATTTTTCTGTTTCTTATCCAGTCAAAGGCCTTCTCTGGTTCAGTCAGATCGACCCTAAGATCTCCCTGTTTCTTATCCAGTTGAAGATATTCCAAGACCTATCCTGGTTCAGTTAAATCGACCCTAAGATTTTTCTGTTTCTTATCCAGTCAAAGGCCTTCTCTGGTTCAGTCAGATCGACCCTAAGATCTCCCTGTTTCTTATCCAGTTGAAGATTTCAAGACCTTGACCGGTTCAGTTAAATCGACCCTAAGATTTTTCTGTTTCTTATCCAGTCAAAGGCCTTCTCTGGTTCAGTCAGATCGACCCTAAGATCCCCCTGTTTCTTATCCAGTTGAAGATTTCAAGACCTTGTCCGGTTCAGTTAAATCGACCCTAAGATTTTCCTATTTCTTATCCAGTCAAAGGCCTTCTCTAGTCCCGTTAAATCGATCCCTAAAAGATTTTCCTGATGAAGACTCAGCAGAAGACATCCAAGATTCTCTCAGCGTTACTGTTGAGGTAGTAGTCGTCCCCAGATTCTCTCAGCGTTACTGTTGAGGTTGAAGTCGCCCAAGATTCTCTCAGCGTTACTGTTGAGGTTGAAGTCGCCTATGATTCTCTCAGCGTTACTGTTGAGGTAGTAATCATCCCCAGATTCTCTCAGCGTTCCTGTTGAGGTAGTAATCGTCCAAGATTCTCTCAGCATCCCTGTTGAGGTAGTAATCATCCAAGGTTCTCTCACCGTCCCGTTGAGGTAGAAACCATCCCTGGTTCATTCATCACCATTTGAAGCTCCAGATTCAACTCCTGTAACCAGTCAGGACGCATCTGCATAAGAGTTTGAAGACCAGCTACTGTAACAGGCCAGGTAATCATTTTCCTTTTCAGGTACGCAAGCTCTCGCTAAGGAATCTCTTACGCGATCGACATCCAGATGGCATCTATAAGCCCATCACCCTACCCATCATCTCTTAGCATGGCATCTATAAGCCCATCATCCTATTCATCAATCTCCAAATGGCATCTATAAGCCCATTCCCACCATCACACTACTATGTGAGCGCAAATTTCTGGACACTCTAGTGTTCAATCATCTTCCACTTTCGGATTACGAAAGGCACGTCAGCCAATCTGCATCCTCAGGTCTAAGAAGATTGAACAGGGGAAACTGTTGTACCCCAAAATTTTCCCTCCCATATTCTTCAAGATTTGCAAAGAGCATGCTTCAAAATCTCCTCAAAGGTTGCACAGTTCAAGGGCCTCCTAACAGTCAAAAACTAGGGTTTTGGTTTTGGCAAAGAAATTGAAGTTTCCAAGGGTCCAATCAAGTCCCACATGCCTATAAACATGGTCAAGCATCCTCATACCAAGTTTCAAGACTTACAGCACAAAATTGCACAGTCAAAAACCCTAACTGCCCTACAGTCAACTGCAGGGGCAAAATGGTCATTTGACAGTCAAAAGTCCAAATTTTTGGTCAACATCTTATTTTGAAGCCACAAACATCATTTGATCAATTCTTGATCATGATTTTCAAGGCATGGCTCAAAAAGTCTCAAGATGCAAAAGTTTCCATATTTGGACAGTTGAAAAAGTCAACTGTAACTTGACTAAGGCATAACTTCCACATGGTTTATCAGAAAAAATTCCATCCAAAGCTCATTTTGAAGAGAAATACATTTCCCACAACTCCTCTTCACACTTCAAGTCCAAGAAATGCTCTCACAAAAAGTTATCAATTTCAACATTATAGGTCATTTTCAAAAGTCAACAAAAAGGGACTTTAAGTCAAAGACCATAACTTGAGATTGGTAAATCAAAATGACATGGGACCAAAGGCATTGGTTATAGGACTTCAAGACCTTTCCAAAATGTCCAAGAACATGATCAAAGCTTAAAAATTGAGCAAGATATGCCTTGTGGAAGTTGGGAAATATTTGGGAATTTTGAAAAGTCAACTTTGCTTCAAATGCCTTAAAATTGCTAATGGGCCACATTTTCTTCCAAGATTCATCATCCAAAGGCTATGCACGACCATTTGGCCCAAAGGGGATTTATTTCATCATTTTTATTATTTATTTGAATTTTTAATCACAATTAATTCATTTAATTAAATAAAATATGGAAACAAATACTAAACCAATACATTTGAATCTTTTTATGCAGTGTAATCATTCATTGGATACTCAAGATTTCGTGCATACCAAAATTGGAAAGATTGGCCATGATTGGAACCAAAATCACATGAAAAGATTTGAAAAAATATGCATGGAAAATCAAATATTTCTTCCATCAATGCAAAAGGTTTTGGACATATTTTTCAACCCTAATCCATCCCATACATATACTGATCAAAACCTAATGCACAAAGACCTCTAAGCTGCTCCTCATCTCAAGAACAAAGTTTGCATTTTTTGTCCAAATTTTCAAAACTGAAAACACCATTCCAAGGCGTTTCAAGGCCAAAGAACCATCCCAAAAGCTTCCTAAGGCATCATTGAACCTGACTGAATACTTTTCCACGCCCATAGCATCAAGAATTGGTATACATAACTCAAAATTACTCACACTTTATGCATAGTCGTGTTTTAATTTCTGGGCATTTTTCATACCATTTAATTGTTGTTTTACACTAATCTAATCATGCTGAAGCTAACCATATATTTTAATTGAGTTTTCGTGCATCATATAAGAATCCACCATTGGAGTATTCTAGGTTTTCAGAGGTCACGAATTAGGGGTTTCCTCTTCAGGAAAAATTGAGACATGAGACTTAGGCCATTAGAATCAGGAGCTTCAGACGAATTCAATGCATAGGTCGCGCCTAATTTCTGATCAACGACGGCCTATTCGCTATTTTTCCATATATCATATAGTGGGGGTTTAAAACCCCCGCAATCTTGTTTTATGTTTTTCAGGCAAACGTAGGACACTTGGAGAAGAAGGTGAGGTGTAAGCTGGGGATTGGCACGTATGAATTTCGCGCGGAAAAACATCACTAACCATCGTTTTGACTGATATTGTTTATTTGTTATATTATATACAAAGCGCGTAGGTGGATCAAGTGGCAAGGCGTTGAGTTGGTAACCTTTGGGACCTGGGTTCGATTCCCAGGTCCCCTCCCTTTCTCATATTATTTTCTTTTCCATCTTCCTATGCAGTGCATACTCCAGGGGTTCATTATACACCCATAATTCAAGCTTGCCACGCGCCCAATGATCCTAATCCAAAGGTCATGATTTGAAGGACACCATGGGCACCAGTCAGCGCATACGCACGTGGCCAGAAAAGTCAACTGAAGGCCTTAAATCATTGGGCCTGATTGCTACCAGCATACCTCCAAATGGGCCTACAAACCCCCCATGTTTGCCTTCTTTTCTCTATTTCTTTTATTTTTTTAGTTATTTTAATTCTTTTCTCTATTTTTTTTTAATTCCATAAAATTGATCTTTTAAATATAAATAAAAAAAAAATCAGAAAGACAAAATAAAAATATATTTTATTTAATATTATTTTTGTAAATAAATGTTATCAATTAATTTAGTTTTTATTCTAGGATTAATTTTAACATTTTCTTAATAAACTTAAAAAAATTGTAGAATTAGGTTTTAATCACTTTTATCTTTTTTTCTTTTCTTTTACCATATTAATTATTAATTATTTATTTTTGTAAATAAAATTGTATTAAATAATTAGGTTAATTTTAGGTTCAACTTTAACATATTTCTTAATAAATAAAAATAGTTAGAATTAGGGTTAATTAACTTTTTAATTTCATTTAATTCTCTCATTAAAATCAATAAATACGAAAAACTCAAAAATAATTCCTTTTCTCATTTAACTTAATTTAATTTGTTAATTATAATTTAATTTCCTAAAAAGGGTCCAACGCTCTCGCATTCCCGATTTTACTTATTCTCGCATTTTTATTTTATTTCCTTTTTCATGTAATTCTCCCAAAACCATGTAATAGAATAATTAGGATATTTATTCTTCGCACTTTATTTTATTTCAAATCGGGTCCTGGATTAAATTTGGCGATGTGGACTCGCGCCTTTGTAATAGCGTAGGATTTTTATGTTCCCACAACTTTTAACTGTTAACTATCGCATGAAAGAATGAATGTCAAAATAAAAGCAATGCGTAGATCACCAATACATGACAAGACAAAAATATCTGAAAACGACACACAAATCACACACCACCCCTAGGGTACGCCTCATTGTTGCCTTGCCCATCGAAAGGTGATCGTCGAGTAGAGGACGTTTTAGTAAGTCCTCATGTCCATGAACATGGCATGAGGGTAGCTTCTAAGGTGTCTTCCTATTGCTCCGGTGATCACCATGTCCCGAACCTTCGAATTGACCCGAACACCTCCAATGGTGGTGCTACCTACCCCTCAATGGTGGGATGGCACTACTTTAAGGACATTTACACAGAAGAATTCCTTAGGGTAGGTAGACGACTCTAGATACTTGCTCTAATTTCAAAACAAAATCAAAAACTATTTTCACACCGACACCTTTTCAAAAAGCTTTCGAAAGCAACTTTTCAAACACTCTTGAGGACCGATACAAGAGTCGAACTGAAATCTTCAAACAAACTTTTTAAAACCCACAGTTGAAAAGCAAACAAACCATTTTTGAAAACACAAATGAGCAAGTATCTAAGAGCCCATGGATAACCATGGATAGAAAGGGTGCTGACACCTTCCCTTTCTATAATCTACCTCCCGAACCGAGAGCAATCTCTATAAGGAATTTTTCTGTGCTTTTGTCCTTTCCATTTGGAGAAAATAAAAGACGGTGGCGACTCTTGCTTCCGCGACATTTCGCGAACCAGCGTTAAACAGTCAGTTCCAGATCCACCGATCACAACTATCTTCTTCCTCGGCTCTGAACACAGGGAATTCAAAGTTGGGAGGGGGCATAGGATCATTGTTTTCAATGGTTAAGTCATGGATTAATCTGCACATATGATTATGCTTTATTTTAGAAATCGATTAATATGAATGTTGTACAAATGAAACAAAAGATTATTATATTTTCCTGTTACTACCAATTAATTTTCATTACTATTTCCCAGAAAAAGCGAAAAAAATAAAACAGTAGTGGACAAAATAACGTTTTTATTCATGATTGGCAATACTTGTGATCGGGACTTTATGAGTCTGTCGGGATACTAACTGTAAGTATACAGTTCAGTCGTTCTAGTTTTAAAAGATTATCGAACCCACAGAGACTGAGGATCAATCGCATACGATCTAATGCTACAGTTTGTCTAACTAAGTGATAAATATTCGATTTTTGGGGGAAACAGTTTAATTAAATATAATAGTACTAGTTATACCGGTATGTGATAATCGAACTTCGGGAATTTGGTGAATCGCTTGGCCTATAAAGTATTTCGGTAAAAGCTAATTGTTTAAACACCTAAGACATACACTCTCGTGTTCATGAAATAGGTTATGCTACTAAACCTAGTGGATGCACTTTAAATTTAATAACACTTTTTGAAAACAATTTGAATTTAATTAATTTATTAAAACACTCTCGTGTATTTAAAAATCAATGCTTCGTTACCACTATCTGGGTTGAACCCCAGCTCTCGCATGCAGGTTCTTGCCTTAATTAATTTCCCACTCTCGTGGCAAAATCGTGTTAATTAACCTCTCACTCTCGTGACAAGGATAGTTAAATTAATCTTGGAAATTGGAAACCAGAAATTGTTTTATAAATATTTTTGGCCAAGGTATCACTGAATTCTTTCAGTTCTTACGGTCACATACCGGTATTAATAATTTAGACGGACATAATTAACTTGAAAGCAATCCAATTCAAAATATAATTCATAACAACAATTAGCATAATATAAAAACTGAATAAATATTAATTGCAATAAAAACCTGGAATCAAAGTTGCTATGGTAATCTTGAAGTATTACAATAATCCTTGAGCTTGATTGCAGTAAATAATTCGTGTTAATTCTTGAAGGAAGAATTAACACTTAAAACTAAAAACTAAAACTTGAAATGAAAATTACAGGAACGTGAAAACAATATTCCAAAACAAGGAAATGGAAAATAATTGCAAAAGAATATAAATTTGGTCTGTAGAAAATTCTTCGACCCTTGAACTGTGCCTTGGTACTCATATATATAGCAGGGAAAATCAGCAGTTTAATTTGAATTCTTGATGAAGTCTTCGTGGAGAAAATGTAGGAGCAGTAATAGTGGTGGCAAGAAAATAGGAGATTCAGTAGAAAAAGGGAGAACGAGTCTGCCCTTCACGCCCACGTCTTCAATCCATGCATAACGTCCACCTTCACGCGCGTGACGGTCGTCACAGGTGGGTGACGGTCGTCACACGCTGAAGTGGTGCCTTACGCTCGTCAGTGGTGTGTGACGAGCGTTTCCTTATGTTGTGGGGTGTTACGCCCGTCACAGGGAGGTGACGACCGTCACAGATCCAGAAGTCCAAACTTTGTATTTTTTTATTCTTTTTCTCTTTGTTTTTCGTCTAGCCTTCTTCATGTTGTCCTTTTTCATCGGTTTGAGTCGACAAGTGTTATACCTGCAAAAAGACAAATAATCTTGGAATAATCGGGGGTTAGACGACTTAATGAAATATAAAATCGGTAAAAATCATAGTAATTATACGATACATTTTCTCGTTATCAACTTGAAACAAAGAGCCCATACATTTTCTCTTTTGCCTTGGGCAGAGCAAAAGGATTTATTTTCAACATAGCCCGACACAAATACTCTTCGCCTTGGGCAGAGCAAATTTTTTTTTCAAAAACAAAACATTACTCAGAAATGTGCATCACAACAGGAACATCAACAGCAATCCAGTTCTGGCAAACCACTCCATGCGTTACAAAATCCAGTTCTAGAAAACATGTAAAATGGAATGTTGGATGATGCATGATATGTGATGCAAATGATTGTTTGTTTCGATAGTTTTTCAAGGAACTTCGATAATTTTACACACATCAATGGTAAAGGAATTTGGAACAACAAAAACTCATTCATTAATCAAAAGCGGTAAATTACAACTTACAACTTTGAAAAAACAAAATAATAAATTACAACCTTGGGACGACAACCCAATAATAAAAGCAGTAAATTACAACTTTGGAACATGAAGCCCATAATAAAGCAGTAAGTTACAACTTTGGAACATGAAGCCCTTTTACAGAGTTTTACAAAATAACAACAGTAAAAATAAAACTAAGAACTGAAGATCATTTAGAATTAACTTCAAGTGTTTCCTCTTCCAAACTCCATAATAATAGTACCTGAGATATCTTCAAAAATCATTCTTAAGTTCCTTGAAAAACAAGTTTTTTTACAAAAAAATGTTGATGGATGCATGGATGAATGATAATGCAACAATTACATACAAGTTCACAAACATGGGGTTCAAAGGTTCAACGTTTCGTGCATGGAGTCAAAGGGTAGAGCCCCCCCAAAGGTATGTACTAACAGTTTAATCACACCTGCAAGACAAGGTTCTAAGAGTTCCCGGAGTCTACATTCCTCCTTCGGATATTGCCAACGTCTTGATTACTCAATAATTAGCAATATTCTCAAGAGAAACTCATCCGAGCGTAGCATCGCATAACAATTACTTCCGGATTACTCCGTTATAATCTCCGCGCTACACCTAAAAGGCCAAGATGGGTTAGGTTTCTACAGTTCTCAAATTCTCTGGCTCCCAGGTCGAAAATAATAATGTCTTCCCGATTACTCGATAAACAAATATTACATTCAAAAGGGCCTTCCACTGAGTGGGGGATTTCATGCCTCCTTCTTCGGGATTACTCCCTCAAAGTTAACATGACTATACCGCCTGTCCTATTCCTAAGTGTAACTTAATCCGGGTATAGGATTCGTCCTTTGCAAAAAACCCAAACAACCCCAATACAAACATATAATCAAACAAATCAAATAATAATAAAACAGATAAAACAAACTAGGCTTAACCAACTTAGGGATGGACCAGCAAGAGGTCAATCTATCCCCAGTAGAGTCACCAATTCTGTAGCGATAAAAAATGTAGCGGGGTAAATCGGAGATCGAACTATTAATTAATTCGTCTCACAAAGAGCAAGAGTCGCCACCGCGTTTTATTATTTCCAAGGGAAAAGGGAAAAGAGCGAAATAAAACCCTAAAATATGCAATGTAAAATAATACTTTAAAAGTAATGAAAATACAAGGCATTTTTGAAAAGAGGTCTAGAGTTCGGGGGTTGGTTATACAATGGGAAGGTATTAGCACCCAATGTATCTATAGTATTCTATAGGAACCTTTTGAAATATCTGTTTATTAAAATGTTTGTTTGATTAAAAATAAATTGTTTTGGCCAAAAATGGGTATGGACGGGTTTTTGAAGATACGACGACCTAATGTCGAAGTTTTGACTTAAAAGGTGTGAGTTTTGAAAAATTGAATATTTGGGAAAATTATCTTAAGTTTTTAAAATAATAAACGGAGGATGAATGAGGGTATTCGCACGATTTTTTTGATGACATGAAGTCGACAAAAATTAAACAATTCCCTTGGATTTTGCAAGCAACATGAAGATTAAAACTAAAAGTATAAACACTCTAAGATTTTAAAAGAAAACCAAAAGAGAAGCCATGGAATTAAATCGAAATTATCACAAACTCAACCAACATGTATCATGGGAGGAACATCATAAGGGGCAATGAATTCAAAGAGATAACTTACAAACTTATCAATAAAAGACTAGTTAAAAAAACTAACAAAATTAACTAACATACTGACCAAACGAAATATCAAGATTTAAATAAATTATAAAACTAAACTAATTCATTGGGTTATAAACTAAAAACGAAATAAAGGTCCAGCATGGGACTGAAATCGAAATCGAACAATGCTCCTTTCGAACTCTCTTTTTTTTCTCTTCGAACTCCCTCTTTCGAACTCTCTCTTTTCTTTCTTCGAACTCCCTCTTTCGAACTCTCTCTTTTCTTTCTTCGAACTCCCTCTTTCGAACTCTCTCTTTTCTCTCTTCGAACTCCCTCTTTCGACTCTGCTTTTCTTTCTTTGAACTCCCTCTTTCGAACTCTCTCTTTTCTTTCTTCGAACTCCCTCTTTCGAACTCTCTTTTCTCTCTCTTCGAACTCCCTCTTTTGAACTCTGCTTTTCTTTCTTCGAACTCCCTCTTTCGAACTCTCTCTTTTCTCTCTTCGAACTCTCTCTTTTGAACTCTGCTTAAAACGAAATCGAACAATACCAACAATGAATCCTGCTCCATCAATTCAAACTCTTCTCACTCTCTAAATCAAAAACGAACAACAACACTGCTACTGGTTTCGAACTCTTCCTAAATCAAAACGAACAACACCATTGTTTCTGCTTTCAAACTCTTCCTAAATCGAAACGAACAACACCACTGCTACTGGTTTCGAACTCTTCCTAAATCGAAACGAACAACACCACTGCTATTGGTTTCGAACTCTTCCTAAATCGAAACGAACAACACCACTGCTACTGGTTTCGAACTCTTCCTAAATCGAAACGAACAACACCACTGCTACTGGTTTCGAACTCTTCCTAAATCGAAACGAACAACACCACTGCTACTGGTTTCGAACTCTTCCTAAATTAAAACGAACAACACCACTGTTTATGGTTTCGAACTCTTCCTAAATCGAAACGAACAACACCACTGTTTCTAGTTTTTTCATGCAGTTAAACATCAAATCAACAAGGTAACAAACATTCATGGCAAGAGAAACAACAATAACAATCTCAGGGGTTCTGATTTATTGAAACATCAACAACAAAAAATGCAGCAACAACATCTAGTTCACAGCATACATCATTATGACAAGCATGGCAACAGATTTTTTTGAGAAAAAAAGTAGGGAGACTTACAAGATCAGAGCAAGTCTGATGGTTTCGATTTTTGACAATGAAATAATAGAGAAATCCAGAGATGAGGTAATATGCTTTTTAATTCCTCCTGCTCTTCTGAAAATCTGTTTGTGCTTATTGATGATGTGTGGAACGGAAATTAAACAGAGAATGAAAAACAAGGTATGGTGGCTATTGTGTTGTTGAACAGAGCGTGTGAGACATGGAGGTTTGAAGGGAAACTGATGTAGATGATAGTGGAATGAGGAAGACGGTGATATTGTTTGTGGTTTCTTTCCTTTGTGAACTCTTTGTTTTTTTCTTTTCTTTGTGAACTGCCTTTCTTTTTTCTCACCCTCTCTATCAAAAACGAACAACAACACTGCAAGCTTTTGTGTTTTTTCTCTTTTTGTTCCCCCTTTATTTCGATTGCTTCTGCCTATTTTTATAGTGAATAAGAATGGGGTTTTGGGAGGGAACTTTGGTGAGTTTGAACAAATGGAATAATCTGATTTAATGCTTTTATGATACAATTTTGGTATGTGCCATTTGAGGCAATTCCTGGACTGATGTGCACAGGTTTTTGGACTGGTGTTCAACAGTTTTTTGGTTGTGGAGGCAGCAGAGATTTGGACCGTTAATGGGCAGCAGTAACACAGAATTTGTACTGATTTGCAGCATAAGGACAAACTTATATGGACATATTTATAATAATCATAATATTAATAATAACAGCAATGACAATAATAATAAAATAACAGTTAGTAAAACTAAACTGAAAATATAAAAGTGAAATAAAAAGATATTAAAATTTTTTGAGTTTTTTTCAAATAAAGTGATGCAAAATGTAAATTATATGTAACTAAGATTTTTTTGATAATTCTAAATTAACATAAAGAACTTGCAAAAATAAAAATAAAAGAATGTGAAATTACTATTTTTTTGAGATTTTTTACTAAATTAAATCTAAAAGACTATAATTTTAACTTAAATGATACAAGAACAAAAAAAACTAAATGAGACTTAAGGAAACTAATTTTTTATATTTTGAATATTTTGAATAAACGCAAATAAAATGAAGATAGCATGAACTAAATATTTTTATGGATTTTCTTTTTTTATGAAAATAAGAATAAAAGAAAGATGATAAAAAATGAAAAAAACATGATTTAATAAAGTCAGACAAAAACCAGTTAAATTTCACTAAATTCACAACAATTTCTAACGTTCTATTTTTTGGTGGATTTTCAAAGTATAATCATCTCTTGACTTGTAAAGAAAATTTGTAGTTGTTGCAGAGGAGAATCATATGTAAAAGAACCACTAAAAAATGTCGAAATTTGAAGAAGTTATGAATTTTTGAAATCTGACTCGAGAATTGGCAAAAATAGGTTGAATCGCTTGTGAATGCTTGCTATGTAATAATGCAGATGGGAGTTGGTATCTTAGGTCAAAATTTGGGGTATGACATTATCATCAAAACTCTTACAAGGGTTGTAGAATCTTATTATGTTCTAACAAAAGCAATTTAATTGAAGATGTAAAAAACACAAGAAGGTGGGGTTGAATTGAAAACTTGAAACCAAAAGCACTATGACACAGTATTTTTATCCTGGTTCGTTTGATCTCAAACTACTCCAGTCCACCCGTCAAGGTGATTTCTCCTCTCTCCAACGTGGTCTTAATTCACTAATCACAAAAGAGTTACAATCACTACTTTAACAATTGTTAAAGTCTTCTTGAGTACAACCACAATTCGGTTAATCTCAAGGAACACTGTTTCAAAACAATTATACAAGAATGTGTGTTTTTGTTTTTCATAACAAAAACTGTTATCACAACTGTGATAATTTACAAAAAATTATTGCTTGAAAGATGATGAAATTTGCTTGCAGCTTTTTGAATATGCGTAAGTGGTATGTAGAGAATCATTAACGATTTGAACACTGAGCTTGTTTATATAGGCAATGGATTTACGTTGATCATCAAGCGTGTTAAATGACATTAACTCAGTTTCCATTTGGAGAAGATCTTGTCTGAAAGAAGCTGTTAGAATTGATGATGTCTTGAATGATCAGTAACGCTTCAGAATCTTACATCCTTGCCTGCTGCTGACGCTTCAGAATATTGATGACTTGGATTAACATGTTCTTGTTCAGAATCAGAGTTTACTTTGCTTAAGCGCAGGTTCTGGTCATCAATCTTCAGCGCATGTTCTGATTGCTTCAGCGTGTAGCTCTTATGGCTTATCTTTTGATGTTGCTTTGGTCAGAACTTTTGCATACACAAAACATAATTTTTAGGTGCATATTTGTTCTTTGTATTTGTTATCATCAAAACTATAACTAAGGGTTGTAGAATCAAACTATGTTCTAACAATCTCCCCCTTTTTGATGATGACAAAAACTAGAATTTTCAATTAAAAATAAAGAACAAAAGGTTTAAGAGAAACTCCCCCTGAGTTGATTACTTCCCTTAAGTTCCTTCTCATCAGAGTTTAGCTGCATCTCTTATCAGAATTTGTACCTGTTCAAACTTTTCAGAAAGTAGAGGTTAAGTAATTTAGAATGTTTGAGACTTCTGTCTCGGTAAACCATTATTGAAAATATCTTACTTTCTCCCCCTTTTTGTCAGTTATCAAAAAGGCAATATAATCAGAACCAAAATAGTTGAATTATATTTAAAAACATGATGCAATGACAAGTTCCAGAACATAAGAGTTAAAAATTAAGAGTTACAGATAAAAAATTTTCAAAAAGAAATCTAAGAAGGAGGGGGAAGACGTGTGAACAACGCTTCCAGCAAGCTCTTGATCTGAGTATTTGACTCTTATTGCTTGCCCAAAATGCCTCTGATTTCCTTTGTGGCGTCTTCTTATTTACCCAGAATACTTTTAATCTCTTTATTCATGTCCTCCTGCTTATCCAACCTTGCATGGATTAGAGAATTTTATTTCTTCAACTCTTCCAGAGTTTGCATGACTAAGGAAGGTGCTAGAGTGTCTTCAGGAGTTGGACGTTGCTCAGAGCATTCTGCAGCTTGTTTAGAGTGAATCATTTATTCTGTTGTAATCATGTCTTCTTGAGCAGT
The DNA here is from genome assembly GCA_948472305.1 of Vicia faba. Lineage (NCBI taxonomy): Eukaryota > Viridiplantae > Streptophyta > Magnoliopsida > Fabales > Fabaceae > Vicia > Vicia faba. Next base: position 104,222,644 of record OX451737.1, read on the forward strand.
AGTCAGAGTGAGACTTTATGCTTCTGGTTCATCTACATCTAAAGGATGATGCTCTTTCCATGGAGCATTATCCAGCGAGAGGATATCTTTCTTGAGCAGTTGGCTCAGAACTTGGTCTTGAAAAGCCTTCAGCTTAGCACTAAAGTTCTGCTGAACATGTTCATAACTCTGTTCCTTCAGCTTCAACATTTCAGAACTAAGCCAATTTCTGAATCTTGTCCATATATAATCAGAAGAAGCAGGATTAGTCATCTCTTGACTAGCATGCTTCAAAGAATTTATCCATTCCTTCATTCCTGTTTCAAAAATCAATAAACTTGTACCAACATCTGATGTGGTTTCAGTTGGTTTAGGTATGGGAATGGCAGTTTTGTGTGAGATGGAAGCTAGTCTTTCTAGTACAATTGGATCAATGACAAGTCTTACGTTGCCAGCTGGACTGTTAGTGGGTGAAGGAGTGGGAGAATTAGGAATGATGATTGGTCTAGTGGGGGTGTTTGGAGGAGTGGATTCTAGAGATGAAGGGATTTCTGGAATGTCATGAATGGTGAGAGGCATGCGAACTGCAAGAGGTTCTGTGATTCTATGTATTGGGATTGTATCAGAATCTGAAGGAGATTCTTCAGATTGGTTTGTTGTAACATGTTGGGGTTCTGGTTCATGGATGGCAGGAGATTGATTTTCAGAAGGTTGAGCTTCTGGTTGTGGTGAGTTGGAGTTCAGATCTTCTGGTTGTGGTATTTATGGTTGAGGAATTTCTGTTTGTGGAGAGTGTGGTTGCAGAATTTCTGGTGTGGTATCAGAGTTTGGATTTTCTGGGAGTTAAGAATTTGGATTTTATGGTAAGGGAGAGGAAGAGTCTTGGTCAAATAAATCAAAATCAGACAAAACTTTGGCAAGTTCTGGTTGGTCATGTTCAGGATTTGGATTTTGAGAAAGGGAGTGAGGTTCATTCAGACCTAGAGTTTCTGATGGATCAAACCCTATGTCAAAGTCTTCAAATGTTTGGGGTGATGGGTTTGCTGGTTGAGAAGGCATGGCTTCATATGTTGATACATTTATTGATTCTATAACAGAAACAGAGGAGGGATTACCTTTATTTTTGGCAGCTTTTGGTGTCCTCTGAGAGGGTCCTTCTCCTGCTGCTTTCCTCTTCTTGGTCTTCTTTAAATAAACTTCTGGAGAAGCCTTGTGTAAGTCCTGGATATTGATTTCTAGTGCAGTACCATCTTCCTTGCAAGCGTCCAGATATCTGACTATTATTTCTGTTTTGGAGTCAATCTCAGAAAATAGAGGAAAATCATCTAGAGGTATCCTTCTTGAAGTGATGGTATCATGAGAAGTAACAGTAGGTTCCTTCTTGATATTCTCAATGATTTTCATCTTCTTCAAATTTTTAGTGTTCAGGGGCTTCCCAGCGGTTGCTTCCAATATGCTGATTTCCTGGGCCTCCGTCAGGTGTTCTATCAGCCTATTCTCTGTCAGAATATCTGTTATGAGCCTTCCTAAGGGAATCCAATCCCTCTTAGTCCTTTCGTCTTTTCTAGTTTCCTTCACACTAGTTCTGGGATGATTAAACAACAAGTGTGGAAGATTTACCTTTGTCCTCTTAGCAATGAAATAGATCAAAAATTGTTGATCAATGTTAATATAATCAGGAGAGCTTGTTGGCTTCCTGTGGTTGATACACCCTAGAATGATTCTGGCCCAAATTCTGTGGTGATCCTTCAAATCTCTGATTTTACTGGAGGCTAGACCATGAGTAAAAATTTCTTTTACAATAGAACTTACGTCAGAGCATCTCTTAGCCATATCAATGCATCTGACACCTCCACCATTGTATCCAAGAAGCTTTGCAATTAGGTCTTCTGTAATAACAATTTTCTTCCCCATGACATAAGAAGTAACCTGATGATTTTAAGAGGAAGCATGTATCCAGAATTCTTTGACAAGAATGGGAAAGGTTGGCCCCAATAGACGGTCAAAGTACTTGTTCCATCCTTAAGCAGTAACGTCTTCATACAGATTGAAGCCATTTTCTTGCAAGCTTTCAAAATCAATAATCAGTTTTAAGAGAACTTCCAGATTATCAATAGGTGTGAGAAGCATTTTGTAGGGTTCTTCATACTGTTCCATTGAAGCAGATTCATGAGCACTGACATTTTTGACACTTGAAGAAGCCATTGTTCACACGGGATTTTGAGGAAGATGAAAGGGGTTTTTGAAATCAAGAACTTGAAACGAGAGAAAATGTTGATGAGAGTAAAAAGAAGTGAATGTAAAAAGTAAAATTTGAGTTTAAATAGGTTTCTTGAAAACGTAAACAGTAAGAAAAAAGAAATAATTAGTCATGATTATAAGCATTAATGACACCTGAAATTAGGGGATTCAGAAAGATACTTGAACGGTTACCCTTGACAAGTGTCTCAATGCACCCAATCAGCGCCTTTGACCTTTCAGAAAATTGAACGCGTGTTCAACCTCAGAAAGTAGCTGATGAATGAATGACAACTGTTTGATTATGTGAACTGCATGCTTCTATCCTTGAAATGAAACGTTCATATCTTCATGGATAAATTCTGATGCAATCTGTACTTCTAAACTCTGAAGACAGGTTGATCAGTAGTTCACAGAAAATAAAAACATTCTGAAGGTTAAGATATACAAATAAAATATTTTATTCTGGGCATAGCTTCATGCTGAGATGTTTCGGAATGAAGTTAAACCTATCTTCAGAAAGAGGTTTTGTAAAGACATCAACCCATTGATGGTCTGTGTCAATAAATTTTAAGCTAAGAATCCCTTTCTGAATATAGTCCCTAATAAAATGATGTTTTATTTCTATATGTTTAACCCTAGAATGCAAAGTTGGATTCTTACTGAGACAAATAGCAGAAGTATTGTCACAGAGGATGGGAATGTTACTCCCAAATATGTTGAAGTCTTCAAGTTTACTTTTCATCTAGAGCATTTGCATGCTACATCCAGCAGCTGCTATGTATTCAGCTTCTGCTGTTGATAGTGCAATTGTGGACTGTCTCTTGCTGGTCCATAAGATCATATTTTCTCCCAGAAACTGGCAGCTTCCATAAGTGCTTTTACGCTCTACTCTGTCTCCAGCAAAGTCAGCGTCACAATATCCTACTAAGCTGTAATCATTTGATTTTCTATAAAACAAACCCAGATAAGTAGTACCTTTCAGATACTTGAAAATTTGCTTAACTGCTGTTAAGTGAGATTCTCTAGGATCTGATTGGAATCTAGCACATAAGCAAACACTAAATAAAATGTCAGGCCTTAAAGCCGTCAGATAGAGAAGAGAACCAATCATACTTCTGTAGACCTTCTGTTCTACCTTTTTACTTACCTCTTTCTTTTCCAGAATGCACGTGGGGTGCATTGTAATCTTTGAGGACTTACATTCTGAGAGATCAAATTTCTTCAAAAGTTATCTAACGTATTTGCTCTGATGAATGTAAGTTCCTTCTGGAGTTTGGTTTATCTAAATGCCCAGAAAGAATTTGAGTTCCCCCATTAAGCTCATCTCAAACTCTGCCTGCATACATTTAGCAAAATCTCTTCCCAGAGAGGGTTTAGTAGATCCAAAGATGATGTCATCAAAATAAATCTGACATACTAACATGTCATTCTTAACTATCTTACAGAATAAGGTTGTGTCCACTTTCCCTCTGGTGAATTCCTTTTCTAATAGGAAGTTACTTAGTCTTTCATACCAAGCTCTGGGAGCTTGTTTCAGACCATCGAGTGACTTCTTTAGTTTGAAAACATATTCTGGATTTTTGGAATTCTCAAACCCAGGGGGTTGGTGCACATATACCTCCTCATCTATATAGCCATTTAAGAATTCACTTTTGACATCCATATGATACAGAGTGATGCCATTGTTTACAGCAAATGATATTAAAAGTCTGATAGATTCTAACCTGGCAACTGGAGTAAAGGTTTCTGTATAGTCTATCCCCTCTTTCTAACTATAACCTTGTGCTACCAGTCGTGCTTTGTTTCTGATGACTTCTCCTTGCTCGTTCAGTTTGTTTCTGAACACTCACTTTGTTCCAATGACGTTGAATCCTTTTGGTTTGGGAACCAGATCCCATACGTCATTTTTGGTGAATTGGTTCAGTTCCTCCTGCATTGCCAGAATGCAGTCATTGTCCAGAAGCGCTTCATCAATAGTTGTTGGTTCAATCAGAGAGACCAGTCCCATAAGGGATTCTTCAGAGTTTCTGAATGTTGATCTTGTTCTGATTGGATAATCCTTCTTTCCCAGTATTGTATCTTCTGGGTGAGCAATGCTGCTTCTGGATAGCCTTTTCTGAAGTTGATCAACTGAAGGTGCTAGATTGCTTGTAGTAACTCTTTCTGATGTTGAGGGAGCGTCTCTATTGAGAACTTCTGACGAGTTGTCTTCAGTACCTATGAGTTCAACTTCCATACCTGCAAGGAATTCATTCTGCTTTGACTTTTGAGAGTCAAGCTTATCATCAAACCTAACACTGATTGACTCTTCAACAATCTGTATTTCTGTATTGTATACTCTGTACCCTCTTGAGCGTTCAGAGTATCCTAACATAATACACTTTTGTGCTTTAGAGTCAAACTTGTTCAGATAATTTTTTGTATTCAGAATAAAGCAATTTCATCCAAATGGATGAAAATAAGAAATGTTGGGCTTTCTGTTCTTCCATAATTCATATGGAGTCTTTTCTAGAATAGGTCTTATGGAGATTCTATTCTGAATGTAACACGCTGTGTTGATTGCCTCTGCCCACAAGATCTTAGCAATGTTAGTCTCATTGATCATGGTTCTGGCCATTTCTTGCAATGTTCTGTTCTTTCGTTCTACAACTCCATTTTGTTGGGGAGTTCTAGGACAAGAGAAGTCATGCAAGATGCTTTTTTCATTAAAAAATAATTCAATGTTTTTATTTTCAAATTCCCCACCATGATCACTTCTGACTTTGACAATTCTAAGATCCTTTTCATTCTGAACTTGGTTGCATAAGGTAACAAACACAGAGTGTGACTCGTCCTTGTGTCTTAAGAACTTTACCCATGTCCATCTGCTATAGTCATCTACGATTACTAACCCATACTTCTTGCCGCTGACTGACACAGTTCTTAGTGGTCCAAATAAGTCAATGTGTATAAGTTCTAATGGCTTAGAGGTGGAAACAACATTTTTTGATTTGAAAGCAGGTTTTGCAAATTTGCCTTTCTGACATGCTTCACACAGAGCATCTGAGCTGAACTTCAGATTAGGAAGTCCTCTGACCAGATTGAGTTTGTTAATATGAGATATTCTTCTCATACTAACATGCCTCAATCTTCTGTGCCAGACCCATTGCTCGTTGTTAACAGAAAGTAGGCATTTTACATTCTGACTCTTTAGTTCATAAAGTTTTATTTTATAAATGTTGTTTTTCCTCTTTCCATTAAATAGGATAGTCCCATCTTTCTGACTAACAACTTTGCATGAATTTTGATTAAAGATTATATCATAACCGTTATCACTTAATTGACTTATGGATAACGGGTTATGCATTAATCCATCAACTAATAATACATTATTTATAGAGGGAAGATTCCCATTACCTACTGTTCCAGAGCCAATGATCTTTCCTCTCTGATTGCCTCTAAAGCCTATGTAGCCTCCAGGCTTAAGTTCCATGCTTTGGAACATATTTCTTCTTCCCGTCATGTGTCACGAGCAGCCAGAGTCCAGCTACCATGACTGGTGTCTTAGCCTTGTTGCTAAAGATATCTGCTACATGTATAATTTTATCCTTAGGTACCCACATTTTCTTGGGTCCTGATTTGTTAGTTTTACCAAAATTCTGATTGAATTTTGGTTTGACAGAATAATCACTACTTGTGTATTTTATGTCATGTGTGTGCCCATATATAAAATGTGAATTGAGTGGTGTGCGTTTTATGACTAAGTCCATGGTCTGTTTAGGTGTAGATACCTTTCCTTGATATCCTATCCCTTTTCTGCCATTTCTGCGAACTCCATAGATCATTGAAGCCATCTTGCTTCTATCTATGTTTCTAGCTAGAAACTTCTGAAAGCTGTGATCATACTCTTTGATGATCTCATCAGCATTACTGGGAGTCTCTAAGATAGTTTCTTTTTGAGAATTTTGCAAATCATTTTCTAATTTTGAAATTTTTCTTTTAACTCAGAATTCTCTAATCTGAGACTCTCAGACTTTTCAGAGTCAGAGGCAAGATCCCTTTTCAGGTTCTTGAATTTGACTCTGATATGCTGATACCTTTCCAGAATTTCATTTAGGCTTTCTGCAAGTTCAGCCTTAGTAAAATTTATGGTAAAATCAAGAAATACCTCTTCAATGTCTGATTCTGAGTCTAAACCAGAAGCTTCACTGTCTTCTGATACGTTTGCCATGAGAGCTATGTTTGCTCTTTCATCATTTGATTCTAAGTCAGCTTCAGAGGTGTCAGAATCATCCCATGTAGCCATGAGGCTTTTCTTCTTTTCCTTGAAGAACTTATTTTTGGGCTTCTCCTTCTGAAGCCTTGGGCAGTCACTTTTGTAGTGCCCTTGCTCGTTACACTCATAGTAGATGATGTCCTTGTTGTTAGGCTTTCTGTATCCTGATCAACCTTCAGATCTTGTGTCTAGACGAAGACTCAGACTTTCTATATCTGGAGGAGGATTCATTCTGATTCTCTGATCTTCTAGGATTTCTGAATTTCCTTTGTCTCTGCTTCCACAGTTGGTTCACCCTTTTGGAGAGGAGAGACAGTTCATCTTCTTCTGATGAGGATCCATCAGAAGTTTCTTCCACAGCCTGCAAAACTTTAGAGTCAGATTTTCTGTTAGATTTTAAAGCTAGTGGCTTACCTTGCTTTTGAGGCTCATCTTCTTCTAGCTCTATCTCGTGACTTCTGAGGGAGCTGACAAGTTCCTCCAGAGATATTTTGTTGAGATCTTTGGCTAGCTTAAGTGTTGTGACCATTGGCCTCCATTGCTTGGGCAAGCTTTTGATGATCTTCTTAACGTGATCAGTAGTAGAATACCATTTGTCAAGAACCTTCAGTCCAGCAACAAGGATTTGGAATCTTGAAAACATAGTTTTTATTGATTCACTATCTTCCATCTTGAATTCCTCATACTTCTGAATGAGCGCAAGGGCCTTGGTTTCTTTGACTTGAATGTTGCCTTCACGCGTCATTCTCAGAGAGTCAAACATGTTCTTGGCAGTCTCTCTGTTTGATATTTTCTCATTTTCTGAGTATGAGATGGCGCTGAGGAGTATTGTTCTGGCCTTGTGGTGGTTTCTGAATTCACACTTTTGCTGGTCAGACATCAATTTTCTGTCTATCCTCTGACCACGTCAATCCACTGGGTGCGTGTATCCATCAGTCACCATGTCCCACAGATCAGCATCATGGGCCAGAAAGAAACTCTCAATTCTGTCTTTCCAGCAGTCAAAGTTTTCTCCATCAAAGACTGGAGGTTTGCCACTGAATTTGTCCTTGTCTTCATGGTAGTCATTGCTGATGTTTTGGCTTGGTCCCACCATAGTGTTTTTCTGAAGCTTGGATATTGTACTGACACGGTTAAGTGTTTAAGCTCAGAACCAGGCGCTCTGATGCCAATTGAAGATGTAAAAAACACAAGAAGTGGGGGGGGGGGGGGGGGGGGGGGGGGGGGTTGAATTGAAAACTTGAAATCAAAAGCGCAATGACACAGTATTTTTATCCTGGTTCGTTTGATCTAAAATTACTCCAGTCCACCCGTCAAGGTGATTTCTCCTCTCTCCAATGAGGTCTTAATTCACTAATCACAAAAGAGTTACAATCACTACTTTAACAACTGTTAAAGTCTTCTTGAGTACAACCACAATCCGGTTAATCTCAAGGAACACTGTTTCAAAAAAATTATACAAGAATGTGTATTGTTGTTTTTCGTAACAAAAATTGTTATCACAACTGTGATAATTTACACAAAATTATAGCTTGAAAGATGATGAAATTTTCTTGCATCTTTTTGAATATGCGTAAGTGGTATGTAGCGAATCGTTAATGATTTGAACACTGAGCTTGTTTATATAGGCAATGGATTTACGCTGATCATCAAGTGTGTTAAATGACATTAACTCAGTTTCCATTTGGAGAAGATCCTGTCTGAAAGAAGCCGTTGGAATTGATGTTATCTTGAATGATCAGTAACGCTTCAGAATCTTACATCCTTGTCTACTGCTGACACTTTAGAATATTGATGACTTGGATTAACATGTTCTTGTTCAGAATCGGAGTTTACTTTGCTTAAGCGCAGGTTCTGGTCATCAATCTTTAGCGCATGTTCTGATTGCTTCAGTGTGTAGAATTTGGTCAGAACTTCTGATGCTGCTTTGGTCAGAACTTCTGCATACACAAAACATAATTTTTAGGTGCATATTTGTTCTTTGTATTTTTTATCATCAAAACTCTAACTAAGGGTTGTAGAATCAAACTATGTTCTAACATTTATCACTCTCTTGTTCCTTGCATTAGAGGACCTGTAGCCGAGGATAAATGGATGAGCTTCTCTAAAAGGGGTCATCTTATAGCAAGTGTGTATGAGTGTGTGTGTGTATTGATCTTATAAGATATGGTTTCTCAGAAACTTTTTTCCATTGCGCATTGTTCCACCTCCAAGTCCAAATGATCGTGTTATCTGTGTTGGGTGGGTTTCTAATTTGCAACATTTTATTCAAGTCTATTTAAAGCCACGATGACCTACACCACTTACATCACCGAAGTGGAAAAATAATTATACAACCAAAGCCAAGACTTGGCAGGACTAATTTGTTGAAAGTATGCAAGATTTCACCGAATTGAGCAAGATTAAAAGAGAAATAAATAAACAAAAGCCTAAGGGGGTACCACCAATATCTGTAGTATAATTCCTCTCATAAGTCTTGAGTTGTCTCGAAGCATGCGCTACAAATTTCCCATTATGCATAAGCAAACCACCTAAACTCATCTTAGATGCATCACAATACACGGAAAAAATATTCCTCCTGGTGAGATCAAAATTGGCAGCGATGTTAACCTTTTCTTCAGCCATTGGAAACTTTCTTCACACTAAACATTCCTGCAGAAGCTTGTCCCTTCTGGGTTAACTGACTCAAAGGTAAAGCCAATTTGTAAAATCCTTCTATAAAAATTCTATAGTAACCATCTAAACTCATAAAACTTATGATCTTAGTAACTAACTTAGGAGTTTCCCATTGTAACACTGCATCCATTTTAGATGAATTAACTGATATTCCACCACTAGAGATAACATGACCAAAGAAATTCACTTCTCGTAACCAGAACTCATATTTGTACTACTTGGAAAACAACTTCTTCTCTTGAAAAGTATGAAATACAATTTGTAGATGTTTTTCATGCTCTTCGTCTGACTTGTAATACACAAAAATATAGTATATTAACACTACAACAAATTAATCAAAGTAAGGATGAAATATTTTATTCATGTACTCCATGAATACTATTGGTGCATTAGACACACCGAAAGGAATCACTGAATACTCATAATGACCATAACGAGTTTTAAACACAGTCTTCGGAATATCTTTTAACTTTACTCAAATCTGATGATAACCCGATCACATATCAATCTTACTAAACACACAAGCTCCAACCAAATGATTCATAAGGCCATCAATCCTAAGAAGAGAATACTTGTTCTTGATGGTAACTTTATTCAATTATTGATAATCCATACATAAGCTCATGCTTCCATCTTTCTTCTTAACCAACAATTCTAGCGCTCCCCACGCTGATACATTAGGTCTGTCAAACTTCTTCTTTACCAGATCTTCCAACTACTTCTTTAGCCCACTTAACTCTGATGCAAACATTTTATATGGTTACATCGACATAGGCCTAATACCAGGTATTAAATATATGGAGAATTTAACTTCTCGCTCTGGAGGCAAGTCACTAATGTCATCTAGGAACACATCTGGGAACACATCTGGAAACTCACACACAACAAGTAGATCGGCAATCACAACTTCGCCTTCCATTCTCAAGGAAGAGAACATAATGAATACTTGAGCACTCTCCCTCAAGGACATCTCTACCTTCCTTTCAGACATGATTATTAAATTCGTATTCTCTTCAGGTTGAGGAAACAACACAGTATTATTGAAACAGTTAATATGAACACGGTTAAACTTTAACCAGTTCATTCCCAGGATAACATCAAGTTTACTCAAACTTAAACATACCAAGTCAAATCCAAAGTATTTACCATATATGTTCAAATGGAAATTCAAACAAACTAATGAAGTAGTCACTGAGCCATTATTTGGGGTATCAGTGATCATACCTCCAATCATAGAAAACACTTCTAGATTCAACTTAGTAACACAGTCGTCAGATATGAACGAATATGACGCACTCGTATCAATAATAGCAATAAAAGAAACACCATTAATGAAACACGTACTTCGAATCAAATTATGTGATCTTAATATATCCAAACCAATAAAAGCAAACAGATCTCCACTAGATTGCACTGCATCTGGAACCTTCCTCGGGTTATAATATTGGGTACTGATATGACCTGGTTCTCCACAGTTGTAACAAGTCAGAATTGTACTCTTACATTCAGCAATATGATGTCCTTGTTCCCCACACATAAAACAATTTAGACCCGTGCTTTTTCACTCAAAAGCACGATGACCCGACTTTCTGAACTTGAAACATCTCAGAGAAGCAGAAGTGCCTCCCCCAATTGTTTCTTTCCCACATGCGGCCTTCTGCTAAGACTTATGTTTTCCTTGTCAAATGGAGTCACATAAGGCTTACCATGATTCTGATTCTCACTCTTCTTCTTGAAGGCAGAGAAAACACAAGAAAGGGGGGGTTTGAATTGTGTTTATAGAAAATATTCCTCTTTAGAAATTATGATCACTCAAATGATGAAAGCAATAAAGACAATGAAGAGTAAAGGACACATTCAGTTCTCCAGGTTCACCATTAACTAGGCTACTCCTGTCCACCCTCCTTAGGTGATTTCTCCTTCAATAAGGACTTAATCCATTATAACCAAACTGATTACAAGTGCACGGGAAACCGTCGGTGACTAACAAACAATGACACATTTAGTGATCTGATTTAACGAATATAAAAATCATTGACCCAACATAATCTGATCACTTAAGATCTTCTGTTAGGATTTCCTATAATGAACGCAACCGTTATCTTCTTAAGATCATACATTCACAAGGTTACTTAATGAATCAATCAACAATAGTTGATATGGTTCTTATGTTTACATGATTTCTTCTTCTAAGTATATTACACAAGTGTTTTAGGCACATATTATTTAACACATTTTCGAGCAACGACTCTAGTGTTAAAATAATTTACATGAAGAGATCATAACTAAAACACAATATGAGCAACATCTCTTGTGTACATTACAATGTTCTACAGAGATGTATATGATTATAGGTTGTGTAGCATCTTGTAGTGTTCTTCTTCTACATCTTCTTGTTGATCAAGTTCCAAGAAATAACTCCTTGCTTCTTCTGATTTATACCAAGATGTATATGATAATAGTTGATTAGAATCTTGTAGAATATTCTTCTACATTGAGCAAGCTACGAGCAACAACTCCTTGCTTCTTCATGTTTCATCCAAGATGCATATGATTAATATTTGAACAACATCTTGTTGAAATCTTATTTCTTCTTTCTTTTCTCTCTTTTGTGTGTAGTGGTCTTCAGTATGTTTCGCATTGCAGCTTTGAAATCTTTAGAATCCATGAATTTTTAGCTTGATGTCCAAGGGCGACTTTCTTCAAATATTTGATCTTGTTTTATAGCCTTGAGAGAGAGTTATTATGAGGATAGAAAAGTCTTTACCTGCGCCAACAATTAGTTTTTAATGGATAGAAAAAGGTGTAAGAGTTTAGACAATATAAAATAATATTTTCCATCGCATGTCCTTTTTCAATGCTAGCTTTCCACGTTTTCTCCAAATAATGTTTTTCTAATAAGCTTGTAAATAGAGATTCGTTAGTGAAAGAAGGTAATTATAAATCCAGTTGTTTGTTCTCAATGGTCACAATGAGAGTTGTCACAATATAGTAAAAAAGGATTGTCCTTGCGCTACTCTAGAAGAGTAGAAGTCACAAACACTTTATGTACCTTTTGTACACCATCACACGTTAACCATTTTGAAATTCTTCTTATCTTCAGAGGCTTCAAATAATTTGAATGTTGAAGATTGTGTAAAATATTTTCTATTAATTCTTGGAACCTAAGTCTTGGAGTCATCAGAACATGTCCCTTGAGAACCTTGTCTTTAGAGTCTTCAGCACTTGGTTGTAAGAACTTTCTTTTCTTCGGATCATCATAACTTGTTCAGTAGAATCTTGTCTTCATAATCTTCAGAACTTGTAACACACAGAAGTAAAGTTTTAGAAGGCCTCCAAATCATTAACCACCAAGTCACGATTAGAACCTCTTGTACTAAAGTTTCTTATACACGTTACATAAGACGTATTTAGAATCTTGACTTCAACTGTAACATGTAACCACATTTTTTCTTTTAGAAGTGTTTATGTTCAGAACCTGATGATGTCACACACCTTGTACCAGAGTTAGAACATAATAGCAGCAGCTACACAATAGAACGAAACCATTAGAGTATACAATTGTTCTCAATGGTATCATGTAAAGTTATCATCAAAATCTTAAGGAAATATGTAGAAACACTTCTTGTTCTTACAATCAGACCCTTTTTGATGATGCCAAAACCTTGTATTTTGATAGAACAATTTATACAGGGTAATCACTGTAATCGACAAATTCAGCGTTAAGCTCACAGCTCCCCCTGAATCTGTTAATCCCAAAATTCCATTTATTCTTGTTCAGAGTCTCCTCCTGAGCCCAAGACTCACAAAATAAATTTTTTGTTTTCATAACATAGACAATAGAGAAGGAACACTTCCCTACAATAACTCATCAGAGTCTGACTAGAACACCTGGTCTTCATCTCAGAACCTGGTTACTATCATAACTTGATGAAACATATGTATAAAAGCACATCTTCTGAGTGGTAAATCTGTATTAGATAATGCATCAGAATGTTGACTTGACTTCCTTTTAGGAGAGCACAACTTCTGAAGCTTTAAGTCTGAATTTCATATTTTCAGAAAATTCACAAATTCTGAACACTATGATACCAAGAAAGATTACCTTACATTTAGTAAGTTTATAAATTCTGAATTATGTTTGGTACATCTATTTGAATATTCATATATTCACAAAGTGTACAACTTCTTATATATGAAATCAGAGTTGATTTCATCCATAAGGTTCTCAACCTTAGCACCGGGATCTTCAGGATCTTCATATTCAACCTGTCTTTAGAATACCCAATGAACTTATTTAAAGCTTCTGGAATGAAACATCAAACAAAAAGTTAGTATAAACAACATTTTATATGTTTGAGTTAAAGATTCTGAGAATCAATATTATCAAAATCATTTTACTTTCTCACCCTTTGTCAGAAATAAAAAAGGTAATAAAGAGACAAAAAAGTAAACAAGTTTCATTGATTGAAAATGAAGAAGTACAGACTCAATATAACAACTAGATTAAACAAACATGAAGAAACCTAGACAATAACCATACATCATTTAACCCTCAAAGACTTCATATTTTTTCTTCACTAGACCATTTGCAGAACCAGTTCTTCGGATGCATTCAATAATTCCTTCTTTAAAGAAGATCTCTGAAATAACTCTTCCAAAAGGTATGAAGGACTTAACTTCATTTCTGAAGAGAGTGATGGATATTTTCATGAAATTAAAGATATGTTGTGGCAAATTTATTCGGATATCATTGACCAGAAAAAATAGAAAAAGACGATCTTTATAAGACATCAAATTTCAGTGAACACTTCTAGGACGAAAATTGGTTAAAAGAAACTTGAACCAACTTTTTGAGATGGGAAGAAGAGACTCGGGATTATTAGACTTGTAACTGGATGTTGATTTATGGAGAGTAACGAGCTTCTCATCAAGATGATATCGAATTTTAACACGTTCAATAGTAAAGCCAATATTCTCACAACTAGTTACAAGGACAATTGAAAACAGGGTGATGGTTATGGGAATACCGAAGACACAGAAAGAAATGGAACAATGTTCACAAACAACATAGGCATGTTTCCATAAGTTCTTGACAAGGTTTGTCTAAACAGGTTTTGAAAGTAAATGACTGAGGAGATACTGCAAGCAATTTGACTATCACTAAGATGAGAGAGCTTGATTTGTTCTTCAGTTATGGCTTCAAGAAGACTTTCATCTCCATGGAAGGTAACTAGAGACATGATGAGAGAAGCATGAGAGAATTTGAGAAATGGAAGAGATTAATATATTTAAGGAATTAGAAAAGAGATGAATATATAGATAGAAGATGGAAGACATGATTAACTGGTCAGATGACATAGGTTGGAAGATAAATTACGCAAGAGATTTTCTAGGGACATTAAGACAGAACAATTTTAGGCTTGGTTCAGAAAAAGTACGACACTAAGAGAAACAAGAAAATTGTCATCTATTTCCAAGAAAATTATGTCTTTCAGGATATCACATCAAGTAAGAAGATTCGAAAGTGACAATGGATAAAACATATCATTTGAAGATTTGTTATTTATACTTAATATCAGAAGGATTTTAATTTATATATTTTTCTTGGTTTTCAACTATATTTAGTTATTTTGGCTTGATTTTCTTGACGACATATTTCTAAGATTAATTGACACCAACATAATTTTTCATTCATTTGTAGGAAAAATACAGACAATATTCAAACAAACAAATAACCACACACCAGAGAAATCCTACTTCTGATAAACACAAACTAAACATAGACTAGACTTCAAGAAATTCACACCTATCTTCCTCAATAGCATTATTAGGTCCATTATGAGAGACTTTTTCAACAATTATGGCCATAACGAAGAGAGCAAAGAGGACTCTTCCAAATGGAACAAAGGATTGATGAAGATTTTTGGAGGCAGTAATCGAGTTCTTGAGATGTTGAAGATGGTTTGGGGGAGATTTATCCTAACGTGATGCATGAGACAATAAATCAGAATTCTATTTTCATGAGATAAAATATGCAGATTTATTCCTCTAGGACAAAGATTGGTCAAGAGAAGTTGAAACCATAGGGTGGCGGTAGGAAGGAGATTTCCAAGATTGTTTGGTTCATACATCTCAGAGGGATCATGAATGGATATGAGATTTTCTTGAAGAACGAGGGCGTTTGGAATAACTTCAACACTGGAGCCAGCTTAAGTACATCCTATTGCAGCAGCAATTGATGTCGAAGTGATAATGATGGGTTTGCCGAAAATAGTTGAAGATATGGAAACATCATCAACATAAGAATACAACAAAAACTCAAGGATCAGATGAGGATAGATGGGTCCATGCAACATAGAGATGTAGCGATACCATCCTTGAAGGCTAGAGCTTTCAGCTAGACATGGATCCTCACTACTAGATCTAGGATGAAGTTCACAAATAACTTCCAGAAGTTCCTCGAAACCTTGAAAGATTCTTACAACCATTGGAAGAATTTTTGAAAGAGAGAGAGATTGAGATTAAAGTATAAGGGATGGATTTATTTCGACAATAAATAGGTGAGAAGGAAACATAACTGATTGATTAAAAGATATGAGAAGACGACAGAGGATATTGTAATAGTTATTCTACTAAATGAGGGAAAGAGTGGAGATAGAGATTTAAGAAGCGAGTTTTCTAGACACGTGATGAAGAGAGAATAACCAACGAATTTTATGAAGATGATTTAACTAGACGGAAGGAAGATGAGACCGAAAGTTTCAAGAAAAAGAACAGGTAGATAATGACACTGAACTGAATACTCAATAAATGAAAACTTGTGAGGAAGGATATATTAATAAGTTCTCGTACCAGTGACAAACGATGTAGAGACACTTATTATGAGTCTAGATATAGGTGCTAATCTTTTTAACTTTTGGGAGGAGTTGAACAACTTTTACAAGAGATTTAAGGATATACCACATACAACTTATATTAATTAATTTGAATGAATCTTTTTAGTTTTTCAAAACATATAAATAACTTTTATAAGAACAATTTTGACTAATCAAATAAATAGGATATTAGATTAAGAGATGCGCTTAGTCAAGGGAATTCTAATCATCCTAAGAATACGTACTATCAAACCATCTTAGATTATATTTTAAGGGGAAAATAAGATTGATTAAGACTGAAGGAAGATTTATGTAAACTAGGAAAATTTGAAAATAAATCATAAATCAAAGGAAATTGCAGAAAAGCTTTGGATTTAAAAAGACTGAAGGAATTGACCTTTCCTGGACAAGATAGCTTCTCACTGGTAGAAGTATCTAGTAGTACTTTGTCAGAGTGAGTACAAACCTGTTATCTGAGGATAGATGCTTCTTCATCCATAATATGGTTTTCTAATCATCCATCAATATAAGCAAATTTCTTAGTAAATGCTTCATCTGAGTCATCCTTTATGGAGATCTGATTTAGCTTCATTCATTTTATACTTCAGCAGCAACTCCATTACCATCTAGAAAAGGTGTTAACTTAATCCAATACAGCTTGCAGTGATTATCATTTGGATGACATGCCTCAAATGATTATCTATAGCAATGATCTTTGATCATTGCTTCTGATGGAGTACTTCTGATGATGAGCAGATGAATTAATTTTCCATCAGGTACTTGAGCCTTCAGAATCCTAAGAACTTGTTTCCATAGATTTTGTCTTCATATTTATGATTCTTACCCATAGTTTTGATTCCTCTAAAGGCCGCCTTTTGAATCAGAAAGCCTTTACAATCATTTGAGTAAAAACACTCGAAGAATTTTCTCTTGATGGATCTCTCTACACGGTTAAGTGTTTGAATCTAAAATCAATAACAGAGTCGAGCTCTGATACCAATTGAAGGTGGAGAAAACACAAGAAAGGGGGTTTTTAATTGTATTTATAGAAAACATTCCCCTTTATAAATTTTGATCACTCAAATGATGAAAGCAATAAAGACATTGAAGAGTAAAGGACACATTCGATTATCCAAGTTCACCATTAACTAGGCTACTCCTGTCCACCCTCCTTATGTGATTTCTCCTTCAACAAGGACTTAGTCCACTATAACCAAACTGATTACAAGTGCACGGGCAACTGTCCGTGACTAATAAACAATGACACGCACAGTGATACGATTTAACGAATATGACATTCATTGACCTAATAGAATCTGATCAAGTAAGATCTCCTATCAGGGTTTCCCATAATGAGCGCAACCACAGTCTTCTTGAGATCTGACCTTCACAAAGCGACTCAAGGAATCTTTCAATGATATGCTCAGTGATCCGATTTAACAGATATAACAATTATTGACCCAACAAAATCTAATCACTTAAGATCTACTGTTAGGATTTCCTATAATGACCGCATACATTATCTTCTTGAGATCAGACCTTCACAAGGTCACTCAAGGAATCAATCAACAACAGTTGATAAGGTTCTTGTGATTACATGATTGCTTCTTCTAAGCAGATTACACAAGTATTTTAAGCACATATTGTTTAACACATTTTCGAGCAACAACTCTAGTGTTAAAACAATTTACATGAAGAGATCAGAACTAAGAAACAATATGAGCAACAGCTCTTGTGTACATTATAATGTTCTACAAAGATGTATATGATCAAAAGTTGGGTAACATCTTGTAGTGTTCTTCTTCGTCATCTTCTTGTTGAGCAAGTTTTGAGTAACAACTCCTTGCTTCTTCTAATTTTTACCAAGATGTATATGATAATAGTTGATTAGAATCTTGTAGAATCTTCTTCTTGATTGAGCATACGAGCAACAACTCATTACTTCTTCATGTTTCATCCAATATGCATATGATGAATAGTTCAATAACATATTGTTGAAATCTTCTTCCTTCTTTCTTTCTTTTCTCTCTTTTGTGTGTAGTGGTCTTCAGTATGTTTTGCATTGCAGCTTTGACATCTTCAGAATCCACGGCTTTTTAGTTTGATGGCCAAGGGCGACTTTCTTCAGAGAGAGAGACGTTGTGAGGATAAAAAAATCTTTATCTGCACCAACAGTTAGTTCTTAACGGATAAAAAAACGTATAAGAGTTTAGACAATATAAAATAATATTTTACATCTCCTGCCTTTTTTCAATGCTAGCATTCCACCTTTTCTCTAAATAATATTTTTCTAATAAACTTGTAAATAGAGATCCGTTAGTGAAAGAAGGTAATTTACCGATGATTGTCACCACTTCCTTGCAAGCAATGATTGAGATAAATAATAAACTCAAAACATAACTCTTTAATTGTTAAAATAAAAATATTATAAATATTTTATAATATCTTTTATATTAATTTAAAATATAATAAATATTTTTTATATTAAAAGATATTATAAATATTTTTTATATTAAAAAAACATTATAAATTTTTTTATATTAAAAAAATATTGTAAATATTTTATACAATATTTTATATTAATTAAAAATATCTAAGAGTATCTCTACATTTTTATAAAATATTATATTAATGAATGGATCTACAAACCAAACTGAATTGATCAGACGGATTTTTGACATTTTGATTTCTAAAAGTCTTGCGGTATATTTTTTTTCTCTTCATCACTCAAAGATTTTAAGATATACTCTTACAAACCTATCTTTAAAAAACTAATTGAACAAAAGTAAAACATCCGAGTAAAAAGTTTAAAAAGTCAAATTTTGTATTTAGAATAAAAAACTATAAAAAAAAAAACTTATTGTATTAGAACGCGGTGCTTTTGGTTTATTAGTAGATGATGCTGCAGTAGTATAAGTTGCTTATGGTTTAGTAGTAGATGATGATGCATTAGTATAAGTTCACTCTTTTAGAAGTACACTGCTTCAGAGATCTTATGAGACTCAACTCTCTATCTTTCACTTCCTTGAATATTAATGTGTTTCATTTATATTAATCTCTTTGGTGGGTGATTTTTAAATACATTTATAAACGCTCTATGAGTCTTGAGGTCAACCCTGATTCTGATTCTTGTATTTCTAAATACATTTATAAGCGTTCTATGAGCCTTGAATCCATCGAGTATTTCTCTTCTCTTCATATATCATAATACAATAAAATTACAAAGAACTAATATAATTATATATCAAATCAAAAGAGATAAATCAAACATCAAGGCCGTCTCTGAGAACGTGTAACGTTAAATAGAGTCTCGGTAAAATATTTGTCACGGTTAAGACGGCCTTGTCAAGCATCATAAACTTATTTTAGTTTCTGCAAATTAGACACAAAACTTGATGCAGCAAAACCAGCAGAACCACCAACAACACTGATCAAAGCAACCACAACCTGTAATCCAATCTCACCAAAGTTATCTTCAGGAACAAGGTAAACAAACAAAGGTCCCAAAACAAGTAAAACAAAGCTGAGTGTGAAGAGAGATCCTGGTGTTGTTGGATCAGTAGCAGCAGATAAAACACCGAGTTCTTCTGCTTTTGAAAGGAGGCCAAGCTTCTCTATTGTTGAAAGAGATAGCCCGAATTTCTCGGCGGCCGATAATAGCCCCGCTTTCTCGGCTTTTGTTAACAGTCTCAGTTGTTCCATTCTTGTGAGAAGTTTTATTGATGGTGATGCTGTTACAGCACTCCTAGGTTTTTCACCAAGTGGAAATACAGTTGAATTCTGCAATTGTGTCAATGACTTACAAACCGTTAAAAATCAAAATTCGGCAGGACCGTCTCAGAGAGCGTGCAAGGTGGATTACAGCACAGAGTCTTAAAAATTTTATACTAGTCTTTTTCTTACTGATATTGCATTAAATAAATCACAATATAAATGCTAGAAAATCATATTAACAAAAAAAATATATTAATCATGTAGTGATTGGTTTGCACTGACCTTTTTAGGAGCTACAGTTCTAGAGACAGATGATGGAGGAGGTTTGGGAGTAGCCATGGATTTGACAAGAAAAGGTGAGAAAGTGTGAGAGTTTTGACTTGAGGGAGAAGAACAGAAGATGAAGCTGTTACTACAAATGGATGGTGAGGTTTTCATTGTCATCATCATAAGTTTCTTTGTTTCTTTCTTTTTTTGGTTTCTCTTATCTCTTGTTGTTGAGATGAACAAGAGAATCCTAAGAGATTGTAGTGAGTGGATGAAGATAATGATGATGAGGCAGAACCCAGTCCATGGATTGGTTTTTATTTATTTGCTTTATAAAGTTGCATTCAAAATATTTAAGAAAATTATATTTTAATGAATCATAATATATTAAATATGAGTCTAAAATATTTAAAATTATATTTTCATCATATTTTGTTAATATAAATTTTTTTATGAAATTTAAATATGAATATTTTATTTTGAAACTTAGGGTCTGTTTTGTTTTTTTAAATGTTATATTAATACATTTTTATAAAAAAAAATTAAAAGATAATTTTTTTTTAAAAATAGTTATAGTAAAAATTAAATTTTAAACAGTTTCTTATAAAAATTATTATAAATATATAATTATTTTTCTATAATTTTTTTATATTAAGATATTAAAAAAATCATTAAAATTAAAAACTATGTTGAAATAGTTTTTTTTTTTATGAAAAATAACTTTGATATAGTATTTATTTTTTTGAAAACAATTATGTGAATTTTATTATATTAAAATCTTTAATAATGAGCATTTAAGTTACAAGAAGTCAACTTATTTTTTTAATTAAAAAAATTAAATAATTTTTATTATTTTTGAACATGTTTTCTAAAAATCATATTTTAAAATATAAAGAAAATCACTTTTTAAAATTTATAAGAAATTGTTTTGGAGTTGTCAAAATGTCAGATACAAAAGTCCAGTCAAAATTTTCATATGCTTGAACTGACGTACTGGTGTACCCTAGCTAAAGGGTCGCATTAAAGTCAGCTACGATGTTCATCTCAACCATTGTAATACATCCAATCGATCTCCCGTATAAGGTGCTACGTTCATCAGGGATGTTTTTAATCGCCTTTTATATATAAGTGTGACTCTGTGTTACACTAAGGCACGATTCATTATACACCTTCAGGTTCCATCTCTCTGACTTCACTGACTTGTGCATTGGAGTGTTAACCTTGCAAGTATACCCCTTCTCCATCCACCAGATACTTCTACTGCCATATCAGACATCTTCTACTGCGGATTCCGCTAACTCATCACCAATTTCAAGTTGCACGCCAGAATAGTGACATCATTTATGGAAATCTTACTTGATTCTCATGAAATTCTACTTTAAGCATCTAATAATTCATGTTGCATCTTCACAACCATTTTTGTTAACCAATCTGATCACCATTAACATTCATAACTGGAGGACGGTTCCATCAATTCGTGGAGAAAACTGTGCGATGAGTTCACAATGCAATTCACAGTGCGAAAACGTCTCCCAAAATTTATGGCTATTCTTGGTGGATCCACCAAAAGAAAAAAGAAAAGCTTTGAAAATATATTGAAATGTTCATTAAAGTACAAGTGGAAGTAGGGGGATCCAACGATGATTTAAAATTATGAGCAACCCCTTCATAATTGGTTTTGAATGATTGCAAATATATGTGAAATAATAAATACATGTGTGCATTATAAAAATATAGTATAACATGTTTAAAATGAGTTAAAAATGTGTTTTACACATAAAGTATCATTATGAGTCGACACAACCAGTTTTGCATCGACACATACTCAAGCAAAGAATCATAAAAACAATTCAGCTTCAGTATGAGTCGACACATCCATGTTATGCATAGACTCATAACATGTTGAAGCCCCTGGAATGCTAACTTCAACTATTATGCATCGATACAAAATCTTATGCATCAACGCATAACATTTTGATGCCCCTGTAATGCAAACTTAAACTTGTATGCATCGACACAAAACCTCATGCATCGACACATGACATTCTGATGCTCCTGGAAAAACACTTTTGAACTTGTATGCATCGATACATAGTATCATGCATCGACTCATACCACGTTTTATGTTCAAAAATTAAAAATTCAATCAGTATGCATCAACACATACGTGTTACGCATCGACTCATTTAAAATAGTTGGCTTTGTAATATGTTATGATGTATTCTTGCATCGACTCATAACAACATGTATCGACTCATCCTGTATTTCATAACTAACATGAGTCGACTCATGACCAACATGCATCGACTCATAATATGTTTTTCTGCCTAACCGTTTTCTGTTACATATATAAGCAAGTATTTTTCAGCAGTAACAATACATGTCACATATTAGAATTGTGAGCATCAAATTGTGAGCAGCAAGAAGCCTGAAAGAAACTTTATCTTAATCATCTTCTCAATCATCTTCATTCAACAACAACAACGAAAATCAAACATCTTTGTTGAATTAGATCAAGAGGTCAGAGATAATGTTCAGCTGTGCATTAAAAGGATCTCAGTTGGGTTGAAGATTTTGAAGGGGGCTTCAAGGAAAAACCAAGGGGTTTGTCCTTCAATAACGGGTGTGTTCTTGAGGGTTTGTTAATCATCGTCGCACCTGTAGGATTCAGCCGTAGCGAGGGGTTTGGAAATCAGAGGGATTTTTGCAAACAGATCATGGAAGCGGAGGATTGATTGTGGATCTTGCAGGGAATCTTAATACCTCTCATATCAAGTGGAGGTTCTTACAAGAAGAAGAAGATCATAGGGATTTCTTTCTGTATGTGTAGTGTAACCTTGTATTCAAACATTCAACATATTGTTATAAGAGTTCTCAGTTTCAATTCTGAAATTGAGAGGGAGACGTACCCACACGTGAGGACGAGAGTGGGGAACTTCCTTACCAAACTGCCTGCGTATTGTTCTTTCTTTCTCTTTATCTCTTTACATTTTCCATAATTTTTTGATTCAATTGGCTTGCTGAGTTTTTCCGTTTAATGATAAAATAGTGGTTCAAATACTTTCATGAAATCACCATTATTAAATCATCAAACAAGCATATGCCAAGTGTTTGACAAAATTTCTGACAAGTTTTTTTTTTGTTTAATTCATTGGAAATACTGATTTAGTGATAAGTGCATTAAAATGTTAAGAAATCTGTGTTGTATATTCATCCATTTCATCTAATAAAATCCAGCAAGTTTTTCACATGTCTGGTTTTTCTAGTAGTCGGTTCAAAATAGATAGAAATTGATTCAGGACATTAATTTTCCGCTGCTTTCAACAAGCTTTAATAAAATATTTTTAAATCCTTGAATAATTAGGAGGTGATCTATTCAACCCCCCCCCCCCCTCTCGATCACTTTCCACACCATCTAACAAGTGGTATTAGAGCACCGGTTAGCTGGTGCTTTGTGTCTACTAGTAATGTTATGGCCTTTGAACCAAAGGGGCGTATAATAGAGCTCATATGTTCAATGGTGAAAACTATGACTACTGGAAAGACTGCATGCGAGTACACTTAAATTCCATTGACAGAAATGTATGGACTGCCATTCAGAATGGTCCCTTTCAAATTACCATGAGGAATGATGCATGTGCAATAGTACCTAAACCTGAGGATCAATGGAACGAAATGGATGAAAAGAAATGGTCGTGCGATTGGAGAGGCAGAAATATGATAATATCAGCACTTGGTGTTGATGAGTATTATAGGGTGTCTCATTGCACGTCCGCTAAAGAAATATGGGATGCTTTAGAAATTTCCCATGAGGGCACTACTGAAGTTAAACAGTCCCGCATCAACACACTCAATCAAGAGTTCGTGCTCTTTCGCATGAAATAAGGAGAATCTGTCTCCGACATGCAAAAGAGATTTGTTCATCTTGTGAGCCGTTTAAATGCACTTGGAAAACCTGTTTCCAATGAAATTGCTACTAATAAAATTCTGAGATGTCTTAGCAGGGAATGGCAACCTAAAGTAACAACTATCAAGGAAGCCAATGAACTCACTATGCTTACCATTACAACTCTGTTTGGAAAGCTGGAAGAACATCAACAAGAATTGCAAAGTCTTGAAAAATATGAAAACACGAGTAAGAAGGAGAAGAACAAAGATAGGGAGGGTGAGAAGAAATCAATAGCTCTAATGGCTTCTAGCTCTAAGTCCTCAACCAAAGAGCAAGATGATAATGATTCAACTAGTGATGAAAATTCTGATGATGAAGAAATGAGACTCTTTGTTCGGAGATATAATAGGTTTATTCAAAAGAATGGAATCAATACCTCCGATAAGAATCTCATAAGCTTTCGAAAACAATCCAAAGAGCCAAGGCAAGAAGAAAATAAAAAGCAAAGAGGTAAAAGACCTTGCTACAATTGTGGTAAATTTGGTCACTAATAACTGGACTGTCCAAAGATGAAAAAGGATAAAGGAAAAGCTCCACCAAAGAAGTTCAACAAACAAAGAAGAGCTTACATTGCGTGGGAAAGCGATAGTGATTCATCAAACGATGACAACTTAAGTGATAGTGATGAGACTGCAAATTTATGTCTCATGGCACATACAAAAAATAAGTCCTACCACAAGAAAGACAACCACAACAAGCAAGTAAGACAAGCATATCCTAACAACTTTTCTTCTATGTCTTTTTCTGAACTAAAAATAGCTTTTGAAAAACTGCAATACAAATCTGAAGATGCATTTAAGATATTATTCTCCGATAAACAAATATTTACATTTTTGGAGAGTAAAGTCTATAAAGCTAAAAAAGACTTAAAAAGTCTAAAAGCTAGTATTTCAGAAAGTTCAAAGGATAAGGATGTTAGAGGATGTATTCCTAGAATGGAATGCGAAGTTTGTCATATTTGGCAACAAGAGGTTAGAACTCTTAATGACAAATTGAAAAAAGGTTTACAACCCAAGGTTACTTTTACCGTCGATCCTAGAGTTTTTAAGAAAACGTTGAATCCACCATATGCAAAATATTCTTTTGTTGAAAAGATACCAAAGGATTCAATGAGAAGAAGTAAGAAAATACATCATCATCATCATGGTTTGTGTCATTATTGTTGTCGTTTTGGTCATACCATTTAAAAATGTAAGTTTAGGAGGTTTCTTGTTCCTAAAGGCATTTACCAATGGAGGCCTAAAGGAAACCATGTTACCACTTACCCACATGGACCCAATAAAAATTGGGTACCTACCTCTCTCTTTTGATATTATAGGAAAAGTGTCTTACATCCATGGATAGAAGATGGTTTCTAGACAGCGGGTGTTCAAGGCACATGACTGGTGACATATCACTCTTCATTTACTTCAAAGCAAAGAAGAAGAGATTTTTCACTTATGGAGACAATAATAAAGGAGCTATACTCGGTAAAGGTAGTGTAGGTAATCCCTCTACCATACTATTTATGATGTCCATCTAGTAGAGGGGCTTAAACATAATTTATTGAGTATTAGTCAATTGCGTGACAAGGGGTATAAAGTTACTTTCACAAATACTTGCTGCATAATTAAAAATACTGAATAAGATATTGTGTTTATGGGTATTAGGGTAAACAACGTCTATATGCTTAACCTTTTTTATGTATCTTTAACAAGCAATAAGTGTCTAGTCACCTTGAATGATGATTCTTGGCTTTGGCATAGACGTCTAGCGCATGTTAACTTTGACTTGCTTAATATGGTTCTATCCAAGGATCTAGTAGTAGGCCTTCCAAAGATAAAATTTACAAAGGATCACCTATGTGATGCTGCCAAATGGGAAAGCAAATGAGGGTCTCTTTCAAATATAAAAAAATGATTTCTACTTCACGACCCCTTGAGCTTCTCCATATGGACCTCTTTGGACCTTATAGAACAAAAAGTCTAGGAGGAAATTATTATGGTTTTGTGATTGTTGACTACTACTCTAGATTTACTTGGACTATATTCCTTCATAGAAAAGATGAAACATTTTCTGCTTTTAAGAGTTTTGCAAAACTATCTCAAAACAGAACGGAATTGAAAATATTGCAATTCGAAGCGATCATGGAGGTGAATTTCAAAACCATCTCTTTGATAAGTATTGTGAAAAGCATGGTATTGAGTATAACTTTTCAGCACCTCAAACTCCACAGCAGAATGGAGTTGTGGAGCGCAAAAATCGCGTTTTAGAGGAGTTATCGAGAATAATGCTAAATGAAGGTAGATTACCAAAATATTTTTGGGCTGATGCAATTAGCATAACTTGTTATGTTTTAAATAGAATATTAATCCGTCCCATTTTGGATAAAACACCTTATGAAATTTTAAAAGGAAGAAAGCCAAACTTGTCACATCTTCATGCATTCTGTTGCAAATGTTTTGTTTTGAATAATAGAAAAGAAAATATTGGAAAATTTGATGCAAAACCAGATGAAGGTATCTTTCTTGGATACTCACAATCAAGCAAAGCATATAGGGTATATAATAAACGTTTACTTACTGTTGAGGAGTCAGTTCATGTCTCTTTTGATGAATGTTATCTGAAACATGTCGGATAAGGTATTTCTCTTGATGGTGCAGGTGTATCTACTGAAGACATACTCAAAGAAATTGTTGAGGAAATTGATCAGTCCAAAACAGTTGACGATTAGGAGGAAAAAGATACAAGCCTTTCAAAAGATGAGGAAGAAGAGCCAATGGAAGTTAATGATCTTCCACCAGCTTGGAAGTCCTCTAAAGACCATCCCATTGACAACATATTGGGAGATATCTCAAAAGGAGTAATGACTCGCTCCAAGATAAGTAACTTTTGTTATCACTTTGCTTTCATTTCACAAGTAGAACCTAAAAATTCTAAAGAGGCCTTGATTGATGAATTTTGGCTAATGGACATGCAAGAAGAGCTAAATAAGTTTAAAATAAATGATGTTTGGGAACTTATCCCTCGTCCGCAAGACCATCATATCATAGGCACCAAGTGGGTTTTTAGAAATAAACTTGATGAAAACAGAGTGATAACCCACAATAAAGCACGCTTAGTAGCATAAGGGTATAACCAAGAGAAGGGAATTGATTATGAGGAGACTTATGCTCCAGTTGCTCGCCTTGAGGCTATACGTCTCTTGCTCGCTTATGCGTGTGCAAAATATTTTAAGCTTTATCAAATGGACGTAAAGATTGCTTTTCTTAACGGAGTCATAAATGAAGAGGTGTATGTCTCACAACCTCCTGGTTTTGAGAATAATGAATATCCAGATCATGTTTTCAAATTAAAATGAGCTTTATACGGTCTTAAACAAGCCCCTCGAGTCTGGTATGAAAGACTTAGTAAATTTCTACTTGATCATGGTTATTCAAGAGGTAAAGTGGATACTACTCTTTTCATTAAACGTAAAGGAAAGCACATCCTTTTAGTTCAAATATATGTAGATGATATTATTTTTGGTTCAACTAATCTACACTTGGTCGAAGAATTTTCCAAAGTTATGCAGGGTGAATTTGAGATGAGTCTCATGGGGGAGCTAAACTACTTCCCCGGTCTTCAAATAAAACAGCTCATGTAAGTAGGAAGTGCGCCTAAGAGGGGGGGGGGGGGGGGGTGAATTAGGTACTTTAAAAATTCTGGTTTTTAGTGATGATGGTTCTTATTTTTCTGGTTATAAGTGAGTTTAGGAAAGCTTAAAAATGCAGAAAAATAAAGAGACACTGGCGATATATCCTGGTTCCCCTCACAGTCCGAGAGTACTCCAGTCCCTTTCAACATGAAAGAGATTTCCTTATTGTGGCAAACTTAAACAAGAACTACCAACCAAACCAGGAACAATCCTCTTGGACCAAGAACAATCCTCTTGGATTTTCACTAACTTACCTATGAGAAAAATCCTCTCAATGTAACTACACTTGTATCCAACAACTTGGAAAGACAAGATTTTAACAAAAACACTTAAACTTAATTCCAACAATTCTGGAAAATAAGTATTGAAATTCTGGCTGCAGATACTCAATGTCACGTTCAATGTTATGACACCGTATCTGACTTACTATATGACAGTAAATACAAAAGCAATAAAGAACACAGTCAATTGTTTACCCAGTTCAGTGTGCAACAACACCTACTCTGGGGGCTACCAAGCCAGGGAGGAAATCCACTATAAGAGATGTTAATTCAGGAATAAACCAACCAGTTTATCTCCTTCACTTAAGACCTACCCAATGCAATTCCAATCTAAGTACAACTTAAACCTGAGTTCCTACTCACTCCCCCTCAATCACAGCAGTGATACATAAACCAATTTGACTTAAAAATTGATGAAGACACTCTTCAAAAACAAATACTTGATTAAGCTTCACAGCTTTTTAATCAAGCAACACAATCACTCGTGCTTCACAGCTTTGAGTGATGCACACAACTAACTTGACTCTGCTTCACAGCTTTAGTCAAGGAACATTCAAACACTCTTGCTTCAAAGCTTTGAGTGCTACACAGCCCTTACAATTAGAAACCTATTCCAAGGCACTTATCACAATGATAATTGCTTGGAGTACAATAATCAAATCTATACAGATTACAAATGATCTTCTGATCAATGAAAAGGGATGCCTTGAAAAATAGCAGCTCTGTTGAATATATAGCAGCTGCAACTTCAGTTAGGGTTTCCACAAAAACCTAGGGTTAATTCCGTTTGACCTAAAGACCAGGTCACAGGGCTTTATTAACCAGGTTAGGGTTGAGCTAGGTTACCCCTCAGAAAACGCAGGATTCTGTTCAGGAAAGACTGAGTTATTTTCCTGAAAAAACTCAGACTTATCCAACCTGCAAACCTGTTAGTTCAGAACAGGATGTCATAACATCTGTTATGACATCTGAGAAAACCTGTCTACTGATTTAGCAAAATGTGATTGTGATCGGTGGATCTGGAACTGACTGTTTAACGCTGGATCGCGTATGTCGCGGTAAGCAAGAGTCGCCACCGTCTTTTATTTTCTCCAAATGGAAAGGACAAAAGCACAGAAAAATTCCTTAAAGAGATTGCTCTCGGTTCGGGAGGTAGGTTATAGAAAGGGAAGGTGTTCGCACCCTTTCTATCCATGGTTATCCATGGGCTCTTAGATACTTTCTCACTTGTGTTTTCAAAATTGTTTGTTTGCTTTTCAACTGTGGGTTTTAAAAAGTTTCTTTGAAAATTCCAGTTCGACTCTTGTATCAGTCCTCAAGAGTGTTTTGAAAAATTGCTTTCGAAAGCTTTTTTGAAAAGGTGTCGGTGTGAAAAGTATTTTTGAATTTGTTTTGAGATTAGAGCAAGTATCTACGAGAACCTACCTACCATAAGGAATTCGTCTGTGTAAATGTCCTTTAAAGTAGTGCCATCCCACCATTGAGAGGTAGGTAGCACCACCGTTGGAGGTGTTCGGGTCAATTCGAGGTTCGGGACATGGTGATCACCAGAGCAATGGGAAGACACCTTAGAAGCTACCCTCATGCCAGGTTCCCGGATCATGAGGACTTACTAAGACATCCTCTACTCGACGATCACCTTTCGAGGCAAGGCAACAGTGAGGCGTACCCTAGGGGTGGTGTGTGCGATTCGTGTGTCGTTTTCAGTTATTTTTGTCTTTTGTCATGTCATTGGTGTTCTACGCTGGTTTTTATTTTTGTCCATACATTCTTTCATGCCATTTGTTAACAGTTAAAAATATTGCGGGAAAGTAAAAATTCTAAGCTATTACAAAAGGCGCGGGTCCACATCGCCAAAATTTCTCGAACCCGATTTGACAGAAAAGTAAAGAATTAATGAAAATAAAGAGTTAAAAGTGCGAGAAATTAATTACATGGCTTTTGGAGAGATACATAAATATTTACACGAAATAATATGCGAATAAATAAGAAATTAAGAACGAGGGCGTTGGACCCTTTTGCAAAATTAAATTAACATGGGATTAATTAAAATTAAAAGAAAGAAAGAACTTGTTTTTTGGTATTTTTTAGTATTTTGGGATTTAATATGAAAAAGAATTAATTAAAATAAATACTAACCCTAATTCTAATGGCTTTTAATTTGTTTAAGGAAACATTGAATTTTAACCTAAATTAACCCTAATTTTTATATACAAATTTAATTATAAAAAATAAATATTTAATTATTTAATTATTATGGAATAAAAATAAAAAGGATGAAAAATTAATTAAACCTAATTCTATGTTTTTTTAGATTTTTAAAAGAATTAAAATTACAACCTAATTTAAAACTAAATAATTATATACAATTTATTTATGGAAAATATTAAAACAAAAATATTTATTATATTTTCCTCTTTTCTGATTTTTTTGATTTTTAGGTGTTTTTTATATTTTGTGAAAATAATAAATTAATTAAACAAGCAATTTATAAAAAATAAATAAAAAAAATAAAGAAAGTTAAAAGAATTTGCAAACCAAGGGGGGTTGTAGTCCCCAACATGGAGGTTAAGTCCAAGAATTCTGGCCCATTTAGCATGGTCCGTTTGACTTTTCCAGGCAACGTGCTGGCATGTTGACTCATGTTTATGGTGTTCCTCCAATCTATGCCTTTGGATTGACCCTGATATGCACGTGGATGGTTTGATCTGGAGGGCGTATGGTACGCTTTGATGTTGAACCTGCATGGAATCAATGAATACAAAATAATATGAAGAGGGTGAAGACCTGGGGTTCGAACCCAGGTCATGTGCTTTGCCAACAACTACGCTTGCCACTGGATCACCTCACGCGTGTTTAATATATAACAATCAACAAATATTATAAAAAGAACAATTGCATTAGTGGACTTTGCGCGCGAACTTTCAAACCAGCCACCCACCGCTTGCCACGAGTTCATCTTCTTTGTTGGATTTCCTGAAACAAATTGACAAACATTTAACGGGGGTTTTAAACCCCCTCAAAATATGCTGATTTCAATAATAGCGATTAGGCCATGTGGCCTCAGAAATTTGGCGCGATGGTCCCAATCTTTTCGTCTCAACCTGCTGATTTCGTTCATGGCATTGTTATGTCTTAATTTTATAGGAATGGAAAACGCCCAAATTAAAAACCTTGGAACCCTAGGTATCTCTAATGGCGAATCCTCATATAGGGCATGAAACTTCAATCAAACTGTGCAGTTAGTTTGTAAACATCATCCTAAACACGAAAACAACAACAAAATATGTTAAAAATGCATGGATAATGGAAAACGATTTTGGGATTTTCTCTACCAATTTCAGTGATGACTTCGCGTTTTCTTGAGTATGGGGCTTAGCTTTTGATTGGAATATGTCCTATGATCCTTAAGGAAGCTAATGGAATAGGTTTTGAGACTTGAATCGCCTTGCAAAGGTGTTTTCAGAATTGAGATTTTTTGAGAAAAAGTGAGTTTGTGCAAGGGTTTTCTGAGCAGCTGCGTGGGTTCTTTTGATTAGGTTTGTGTTTAGGCTTATGTATTGAGTGAATTAGGTTAACAATTCTGATCAAAATCTCTTTCATTCATGGATTTTGAGATTTGGTTTTCAAGATCTTTTTTCAAATATTTTCCATGTGTTTTTGCTCTCAATCATATCAATTCTCTCCAAATCTTTCCATATTGGATCATGCACGAGTTATTGAGTGGATTTTATGCAAAAAAGGATTGTAAAACTTAGGTTAAATATTTTCCATGTATTTAATTTGATTTAAATGAATTATTATAAATAAAAATTCAAATAAATAAATAAAAAATGAAGAAATACTTCCCTTTGGGCCAAGTGGTCGTGCACATGCCATGGATGATGAATTGTGGAAGAAAAATGGGCCCATTAGCAATTTTAGGTCATTTGAATCAATGTTGACTTTTCAAAATATCCAAAAATTTCCCAAATTCCACAAGGCATAACTTGCTCAATTTTTAATCTTTGCTCATGTTCTTGGACATTTTGAAAAGGTATTTGAGTCCTCTAACCAATTCCTTTGGTCCCATGTCATTTTTATTTACCAATCTCAAGATATGGCCTTTGACTTAAAGTCCCTTTTTGTTGACTTTTGAAAATGACCTATAATGTTGAAATTGATAACTTTTTGTGAGAGCATTTCTTGGACTTGAAGTATGAAGATGAGTTGTAGGAAATGTCCTTATCTTCAAAATGAGCTTTGGATGGAATTTTTCTGATAATCCATGTGAAAGTTATGCCCTGGTCAATTTACAGTTGACTTTTTCAACTGTCCAAATAAGGAAACTTTTGCATCTTGATGATTTTTGAGCCAAGCTTTGAGAATCATGATCAAGCATTGATCAAATGATGTTTGTGGCTTCAAAATGATATGTTGACCAAAAATTTGAACTTTTGACTGCCAAATGACCATTTTGCACCTGCAGTTGACTATAGTGCAACTTAGGGTTTTGACTGTGCAATTTTGTGCTGAAAGTCTTGAAACTTGATATGAGGATGCTTGACCATATTTGTAGGCATGTGAGACTTGATTGGACCTTTGGAAACTTCATTTTCTTGATCAAAACAAAAACCCTAATCTTGACTGTATAGGAGACCTTTGCACTGTGCAACCCTTGGGGAACTTTGAAGCTTGACTTGGCATTTTCTTGAAGAATATGGGAGGGCAAATTTTGGGGTACAACAGTGATCATTTTGCAAAATGCTCAGATACACACTTATAAACATCAGTACTTGAATTACAATATTTTTCTGCAAAGGTACCTAATGAGTCAGTACAAACTGAACTAGAATGTTATGACATCAGTCATGACATTCACACATACACTTGGGATTTACCAAAAAAGCAAGCCAATACCTAAACACCTACAAACTCCCCCTTTGGCAGATTTTTGGCTAAAGACCCTAAGCAATCAGAGATAGATAGCAGTAGAAATAAGTGACAGCAGAAAAATAGAATGTCAAGTACTAATTAAGTAAGTACCAAAATATTCTCCCCCTCTTTAGCCACAAATGGGCCAAAGATACATGTTCATAATGATTATACAGTTATCCAAGAACAATTAATAAGAGCAGCAGCAGAAAAAAAAACTGAACACACTTCCAAACTCTACCAGATATCAGCACCAACCAGCAACACCACCAAACAGCAACCAACCTTCAAGCACTGTCATCAGATCCAGAGGATTCGGGCTTCTTTCTTTTCTTGTGAGCAATGTCAGCATTCTTCTCTTTGTTTGATGTCTCAACATTCTTAGAGACATCTGGATTTGTTTCAGCATTTGAGCTTTCTTGGTTCAGAGGAACAGAAATGTCAGGAACTGAGTGGTTCTCGTTCAGAATTCTTGAAACAATTTTTGCTATTGCTTGATTAACATAGGCTGTCCCTTCCCTATTTGCAATTTCAGGGGGAACTGAAGAAGAAGGATGAGATGGATTACCAGAGGCAGAAGCTTGGGGCTTTCCTGCATGTCTTGTTCTCAACTCTTTGACCTTGGTGGGGTTAGTTCCCACTTTTCTTCGAGAAGAGATCTCCAGAACGTCAGAGTCCAGACAAGAAGAGATTGTCCTAGAATCTTGATCAGAGGAAGAGGTTGAAATAGTCGTATTGGATGATGATGGTGTTTGAGACATTTTGACAGTCTTAGAGGACCAACAGCAACTGAGGAGAAATTTCTGATTGAGAGACTGGGTTTTGATGAGGAGACGAGAGGGGAAGGAAGCAAGGGAGTGTCTATTCAACTTCTTAAAAGAATTGTAGGAAATGAGAAAATACAATTTTAAACCAATCAGAACAGGCATAACTCCTTTGATCCTTGTTTTAAGCAAAATTAATTGCTACAATTCCTCATGTTGGCAAATACCCAGCTTACCCCTTAAGTTTTCAAATTGATTTGCATCCAGAGCCTTGGTAAAAATGTCAGCCAGCTGTAGCTCAGTGGCAACATGTTCCAATTTGATTGTCTTCTCTTCTACAAGGTCTCTGATAAAGTGATGTCGTATGTCAATATGTTTGGTCCTGCTATGCTGAATGGGATTCTTGGATATGTTGATTGTACTCAGATTGTCACAGTACAATGTCATAACATCTTGTGTGACATTATACTCAGTGAGCATCTGTTTCATCCATATCATTTGAGAGCAGCTACTACCAGCTGCAATGTATTCAGCTTCAGCAGTGGAAAGAGACACACAATTCTGTTTCTTGCTGAACCAGGAAACCAGATTACTTCCCAAGAAGAAACATCCTCCAGAGGTACTTTTTCTATCATCAGCACTACCAGCCCAATCAGCATCACAGTAGCCAGTCAGAGCTGGTTCACAGCCATGAGTATACATCAATCCATAGTTGTAAGTACCACTTACATACTTCAAAATTCTCTTCACTTGATTGATATGACTGACTTTGGGATCAGCTTGGTATCTAGCACAAACTCCAACCGCAAAGGCAATATCAGGTCTGCTGGCAGTTAAGTACAACAAGCTTCCTATCATGCTTCTGTACAGACTTTGATCCACCTTAACCCCACTTGAATCTTTGGAAAGCTTTAGATGAGTAGGAGCAGGAGTCCTTTTGTGACTTGCATTCTCCATACCAAACTTCTTTACAATATTCTTAGCATACTTGCTTTGAGATAAGAAGATTGAGTCCTCCATCTGTGAGACTTGTAGTCCAAGAAAATAAGTTAGTTCTCCCATGAGACTCATTTCAAATTCAGCCTGCATCTGGTCAGCAAAGTGTTTAACCATATGTTCTGACATTCCTCCAAACACTATGTCATCAACATATATTTGGGCAACCATCAACTTCCCTCCTTCAGTTTTGACAAAGAGAGTTTTGTCCAAACCTCCTTTTCTGTAGCCTTTGTCTGAGAGAAACTTTGTTAACCTGTCATACCATGCTCTAGGAGCTTGTTTCAGGCCATATAGAGCTTTTCTCAATTTGTAGACATGATCAGGGTGGGTTGGATCCACAAAACCTTTAGGTTGTTCCACATAAGCTTCCTCATTTAAGTACCCATTTAGAAAGGCACTTTTCACATCCATCTGAAATAACTTGAACTTCAGAAGACAAGCAATTGATAACAAGAGTCTGATTGATTCCAGCCTGGCTACAGGTGCAAAGGTTTCATCAAAATCAACCCCTTCAACCTGGGTGTATCCTTGAGCAACAAGTCTTGCCTTATTTCTAGTGACAACTCCTTCAGCATCTGACTTGTTCTTGAATATCCATTTTGTCCCAATGATGTTAGTTCCTTCAGGTCTAGGAACCAGTTCCCAAACTTCATGTTGCTTGAATTGGTTCAGTTCATCTTGCATTGCACCAATCCAATATTCATCAGTTAAGGCTTCCTTGACATTTCTTGGTTCCATTTTGGACACAAAACAAGAGTTTGAGATGTGTGATCGATGGATCTGGAACTGACTGTTTTAAAGCTGGTTTCGCGAAATGTCGCGGTAAGCAAGAGTCGCCACCGTCTTTTATTTTCTCCAAATGGAAAGGACAAAAGCACAGAAAAATTCCTTATAGAGATTGCTCTCAGTTCGGGAGGTAGATTATAGAAAGGGAAGGTGTTAGCACCCTTTCTATCCATGGTTATCCATGGGCTCTTAGATACTTGCTCATTGTGTTTTCAAAAATGGTTTGTTTGCTTTTCAAAGTGCGATTGGGTTTGAAAAAGTTTCGTTTAAAAATTTCAGAATGACTCTTGTATCAGTCCTCAAGAGTGTTTGAAAAATTGTTTTGAAAGCTTTTTGAAAGTGTCGGTGTGAAAAGAGTTTTGATTTGTTTTTGAATAGAGCAAGTACCCACGAGTCATCTACCTACCCTAAGGAATTAAGCTGTGTAATTGTCCTTTAGGTAGTGCTATCCCACCATTGAGAGATAGGTAGCACCACCGTTGGAGGTGTTCGGGTCAATTCGAGGGTTAGGGACAGTGTGGACACTGAGCAATAATAAGATACCTTAGAAGCTACCCTTATGCCATTGATCTTTTTATTCCGAGGCGACCGTTCCGAGGCAACTTATTCGAGGCAACTGGATCAATGGAACATAAGGACTTACTAAGACGTCCTGTACTCAACGACCACGTTTCGAGGGGCAAGGCAACATGGTGATCACCAGAGCAACAATAGGATACCTTAGAAGCTACCCTTATGCCATTGATCTTTTTATTCCGAGGCGACCGTTCCGAGGCAACTTATTTGAGGCAACTGGATCAATGGAACATAAGGACTTACTAAGACGTCCTGTACTCAACGACCACGTTTCGAGGGGCAAGGCAACAGGGTGATCACCAGAGCAACAATAGGATACCTTAGAAGCTACCCTTATGCCATTGATCTTTTTATTCCGAGGCAACCGTTTCGGGGCAACTTATTCGAGGCAACTAGATCAATGGAACATAAGGACTTACTAAGACGTCCTGTACTTGATGACCACCTTTCGAGGTAAGGCAACAGTGAGGCGTACCCTAGGGGTGGTGTGTGAATTGTGTGTCATTTTCAGTTTATTGTTTGTCTTGTCATGCATTGGTGATCTACGTTTCGATTTTATTTTTGGGCATTCATTCTTTCATGTTATTGTTTAACAGTTAAAGGTGCGGGAATTTAAAGTGCGGAAAATAAAAGTCCTACGCTATTACAAGGCGCGGGTCTACATCGCCAAATTAAATAAAGACCCGATTTGAATAAGTAAAATGCGGAAGGTAAATATCCTAATTATCTATTACAAGGCTTTGGGGCAAATACATTATATCTACAAAAGAAATAAAAATAAATGTGCGAAAAGAAATAAGAATCGAGTGCGAGGGCGTTGGACCCTTTAAGGAATTAAATTGAAATTATTAAATTAATTAATTATTAAAGAAAAGAAGTTATTTTATTTTTTTATTTTTTTGATGTTTTTGTTTTTTTATGTTTTTTTTATGAAATAAAATAGAAAAAGAAATTAAAATGTCAAAAGAAAAGCCTAAGTCTAAATTTATTTTAATTATTAAAAAGAATGTTAAAATGACCTAATTAAAAAAACTAATTCAATTATGGTTTATTTACAAAATAAAGATAATAATAATAAAAGTGTTAATTATATTCTTTTTTTTGGGTTTTTTATGAAAATGTTAGTTAAATTAATTTAATGATAGAGTAATTATTTTTTGGTGTTTTTTTGGATCAATTTTGATAACTAAAAGCAAATAAAAGTCAAATTAATGATTATCTAACAATTAATTAAATATGCATGCAAAAATATTATTTTTAATGTCAAAAATTAAATAAACATTTTTCTGATTAAAATGCAAAAAGGAAAATATTTTTTGTGAGTTTTTAAATGCATGAGAAAATTATTTGAATATAAATTAAATTAGGATTAAAAATATAAAAAAGGGTGAAAAACAAAGGAAACATGTTAATTATGGAAAAGGTGAAAAAAAAATGCCTGAACCAGGACTCGAACTCGTGCCTTCTGGGAATATCCACTAACGCGTTGCCATCTGAGCCAGCTTGTGATCGGTGGATCTGGAACTGACTGTTTAACGCTGGTTCGCGAAATGTCGCGGAAGCAAGAGTCGCCACCGTCTTTTATTTTCTCCAAATGGAAAGGACAAAAGCACAGAAAAATTCCTTAAAAGAGATTGCTCTCGGTTCGGGAGGTAGGTTATAGAAAGGGAAGGTGTTAGCACCCTTTCTATCCATGGTTATCCATGGGCTCTTAGATACTTGCTCAATGTGTTTTCAAAATGTTTGCTTGCTTTTCAATGTGGGTTTCAAAAATATTCTTTGAAAAGTTTCAGTTCAACTCATACGTCAGAGTGTTTGAAAGGTTTGTTTTGAAAGTTTTTGAAAGTGTGTCAGTGTGAAAAGTATTATTTGTTTTGTTTTTGAAGAGAGCAAGTATCTATGAGAACCTACCTACCCTAAGGAATTCGTCTGTGTAAATGTCCTTTAAAGTAGTGCCATCCCACCATTGAGAGGTAGGTAGCACCACCGTTGGAGGTGTTCGGGTCAATTCGAGTTTTAGGGACGTGGTGATCACCGGAGCAATAGGAAGACACCTTAGAAGCTACCCTTATGCCATTGATCTTTTATTCCGAGGCAACTTTGTTTTAGGCAACTTGATCAATGGACACAAGGACTTACTAAAATATCCTCTACTCGATGATCACCTTTCGAAAGGCAACAGTGAGGCGTACCCTAGGGGTGGTGTGTGCGAATTGTGTGTCATTTTCAGTTTATTGTTTGTCTTGTCATGCATTGGTGATCTATCGATTCGATTTTATTTTTGGGCATTCATTCTTTCATGTTATTGTTTATTAACAGTTATACTTGCAAGAAAATAAATCTAGACTATTACAACTGGCGCGGGTCCACATCGCCAAAATTAAACCGGACCCGATTTAGCGGAAAGTAAATAAATCAGTAAAGTAAAAGTGCGAGAAATTTAAATTACAATGCTTTGGGAGAATTACATAATTATAATAAGCGACAAAATAAAATGCGCGAAATTAATAATTAAAAGTAATGGACATTGGACCCTTTTGTCAAAAATTGAAGTTTCAAGGATAGTTGACTTTTGCCATTTCACAAAAATTTCCCAACTTCTACAAGGCATAACTTGCTCAATTTTTAAGCTTTTCACATGTTCTTGGACATTTTGGAAAGGTCTTTGAGTCCTCTAACCAATGCCTTTGGTCCCATGTCATTTTGATTTACCAATCTCAAGTTATGGTCTTTGACTTAAAGTCCCTTTTTGTTGACTTTTGGAAATGACCTATAATGTTGAAATTGATAACTTTTTGTGAGAGCATTTTTTGGACTTGAAGTATGAAGATGAGTTGTAGGAAATGTCTTTCTCTTCAAAATGAGATTTGGATGGAATTTTTCTGATAATCCATGTGAAAGTTATGCCCTGGTCAATTTCAGTTGACTTTTTCAGCTGTCCAAATATAGCAACTTTTGCATCTTTGATGATTTCTGAGCCAAATTTTGAGAATCATGATCAAGCATTGATCAAATGATGTTTGTGGCTTCAAAATGATATGTTGACCAAAAATTTGAACTTTTGACTGCCAAATGACCATTTTGCCCCTACAGTTGACTGTAGTGCAACTTAGGGTTTTGACTGTGCAATCTTGAGCTGAATGCCTTGAAATTTGATATGAGGATGCTTGACCATGTTTGTAAGCATATGAGACTTGATTGAGCCTTTGAACACTCCATTTTCTTGATCAGCACACAAACCCTAGTTTTGACTGTATAGGAGACAGTTGACCTGCACAACCCTTGGGGAATTTTGTGGCTTGGCTTGGCAATTTCTTGAGGAATATGGGAGGGCAAATTTTGGGGTATAACAGTTGCCCCTGTTCAATCTTCTTAGACCTGAGGATGCAGATTGGCTGACGTGCCTTTCGTAATCCGATGGTAGAAGATGATTGGACACTAGAGTGCCCGGAAATTTGCGCTCACATGTTAGCAATGATGGGAATGGGCTTATAGATGCCATCTGGATGTTTGATTGCGTAAGAGATTCCTTGGCGAG
Source organism: Vicia faba (assembly GCA_948472305.1). NCBI lineage: Eukaryota > Viridiplantae > Streptophyta > Magnoliopsida > Fabales > Fabaceae > Vicia > Vicia faba. The sequence goes on from OX451737.1 coordinate 104,262,137, forward strand.
AACCTGCATACCTGCAAAAGAAAAATGAGTACCTGACACGTTGCAGGAGCTGATTTTTGAGAAAAACCTTGGTGATTTTAACTTCAACGACGCTCGTTGAGAAAAGATCTGGGGGATTTTAACTTCAACAACGCTCGTTGAGAAAAATCTGGGGTGTCTTCTACTGGGATAAGAATCAGGGAGATCTTAGGGTCGATCTGACTGAACCAGAGAGGCCTTTGACTGGGTAAGAATCAGGAAAATCTTAGGGTCGATTTAACTGAACCGGTCTAGGTCTTGAAATGTCTTCAACTGGATAAGCATCAGGGAGATCTTAGGGTCGATCTGACTGAACCAGAGAGGCCTTTGACTGGATAAGCATCAAGAAAATCTTGGGACGATTTAACTGAACCGGTCTAGGTCTTGAAATGTCTTCAACTGGATAAGCATCAGGGAGATCTTAGGGTCGATCTGACTGAACCAGAGAAGGCCTTTGACTGGATAGGCATCAGGAAAATCTTAGGACGATTTAACTGAACCGGTCTAGGTCTTGAAATGTCTTCAACTGGATAAGCATCAGGGAGATCTTATGGTCGATCTAACTGAACCAGAGAAGGCCTTTGACTGGATAAGCATCAGGAAAATCTTAGGACGATTTAACTGAACCGGTCTAGGTCTTGAAATGTCTTCAAGTGGATAAGCATCAGGGAGATCTTAGGGTCGATCTAACTGAACCAGAGAAGGCCTTTGACTGGATAAGCATCAGGAAAATCTTGGGACGATTTAACTGAACCGGTCTAGGTCTTGAAATGTCTTCAACTGGATAAGCATCAGGGAGATCTTAGGGTCGATCTAACTGAACCAGAGAAGGCCTTTGACTGGATAAGCATCAGGAAAATCTTAGGACGATTTAACTGAACCGGTCTAGGTCTTGAAATGTAGCTTGAGAACTTAACTGGATCTTTCCTGAAAGGTAAAAGTCAGTCATATGCAATGCATGATATGGATCAAGCAATGATGTTCTCAACATAAATGAAATTTGTAAGATATGATGTGTACATGCATGCTATAATGATGTATGTGATGTTTCATGTATATTTTTGTCTAGGAAAGTGAATCCTTGACGGGTGCCGGGAAGTCGTATCCTGGGCTGATGTCGAAGAATAGATTTTGCTTCCGCTGGGGATGATAACTGCAAGGATACCGGTAGGAGAAGATGACTCCGTTGCGGAATAAACTTGGCGAATGGAAGATTCTGCGGGGAGAAAAGATATTCTAGCGATCATGCTGGGAAGCAATACTCTGTGGGGATAGAGATGCTTTGCTGAGTGTTGATAGCAGTAATTTGCTGAGGATGTCTTTGTTGTTGGAAGTGTTAATGGACTTCGCTGGGGATAGGAAAGAACTATGTTGACGATGACCTTTCCGTGGCTTTTGGCTGAGGATAACCCAGTTATATCCTGTTAAGGAAATAACTCTTTGAATAAAGCCGGACGACGCGTTCGTGCTCTGCGAGGGGATAAGCTTCCAGAATCTACTGGGGATAAGCTTACTGCTTGGAGAGATGAATTCCAATTTTCCTGGGGAAACTGGATTGGACTCTTCTGGGGAGTTTTGGAATGTAATTTTATAAGTTGAAAGGGGGAACCTATGTAGGGTTGCATGCTGATGAGTTTGTGTAAAACTATATCTGAAATGGAGAAGGAACCTGGGTAGGGTTACTTTGATGATGAGTTCGTGTAAAACTTCGTTTTTTTGGAAAGGGAGAACCTGTGTAGGGTTTCTGGGTGACGAGTCCATGTAAAACTGCATCTTGAAGAGAGGGAACCGATGTAGGGTTGCTTGGTGAGGTAAGTTCATGTAAAACTTCTTGATGAACCGGGGTGAGGTTATCTTGAGCTAAATCCATGTAAGACTTCTGGGGGGAACCAGGGTTAGGTTGCCGCAGGATAAGTTCGTGTAAAACTTCTTGACGAACCGAGGTAAGGTCATCTTGAGATAGGTCCATGTGAGACTCTTGGAGGAACCGGGGTTAGGTTACGGCAGGATAAGTTTGTGTAAAACTTCTTGATGAACCGGGGTTAGGTCATCTTGAGATAGGTCCATGTGAGACTCTTGGAGGAACCGGGGTTAGGTTACGGCAGGATAAGTTTGTGTAAAACTTCTTGATGAACCGGGGTTAGGTCATCTTGAGATAGGTCCATGTGAGACTCTTGGAGGAACCGGGGTTAGGTTACGGCAGGATAAGTTTGTGTAAAACTTCTTGATGAACCGGGGTTAGGTCATCTTGAGATAGGTCCATGTAAGACTTCTGGAGGAACCGGGGTTAGGTCACTTCGGGATAAGTTCGTGTAAAACTTCTTGACGAACCGGGGTAAGGTTACTTGTGATAAATCCATGTAAGATTTCTGGAGGAACCGGGGTAAGGTTACTTGGATAAGTTTGTGTAAAAACTTCTGGAGGAACCGGGGTAAGGTTATTTGGTTGAGTTTGTGTAAAAATCTCTGGAGGAACCGGGGTAAGGTTACTTGGATAAGTTTGTGTAAAAACTTCTGGAGGAACCGGGGTAAGGTTGCTTCGGGATAAGTTTGTGTAAAACTTCTTGATGAACCGGGGTTAGGTCATCTTATGGAGGAGGAGTCTGTGTATGACTTTGTCTGAAGGTTGAGCAGAAACCGGTGTTGGGTTGCATGATTTTGATTAAGTGGATAATTGTCTTGTTTGGTCTCGGACGTTAGCCCACGATCTGGAATTTGTAAAGGTAGATGGTAATCATTTTTATGTTGATCTGTCCTTTGTAATTTGGTTGACAGAGCAATTGGATCGCCTGGATAACTCATTATTGCCCCTGCTTCGGAGGTGAGGGAAGAGGATACCTGTGTGGGTAGTTGACAAATCTTCGGGTAGACAAGTGACGAGATACCGGAACATAGTCGTACGCTTCGATCCCTAACTTTTGCCTGGACCGCCCTTTCGGGTTTTCAGTCCACCGGGATACCCATTTTTGCCCAAGCCGCCTTTTCAGGTTTTCGACTTGCCGGGTGTACATGTTTTTCGTTTCATCCCTTCATTTTGCCCGAACCCTTTTAGTTTGACGGGAAGCCCTTATTTTTGCTTAGGTATGTCAACCTAGCGGGTCTTTGATTATGCGCAGTATTTTTTTTCCGACTATGTCCACGCTCTCAGAATGTAGGGAGTTGCCCCTGTTGGAAGTATTTTGCCATGCCCCAGATAATGAGCAATGTGCCCCTTGATTGGAGGTTCTTCTGTTCACAAGGTGTTCATCGTGCGAATTTCCCTGCTTGTTCAAACAAGTAGTCATATGCAAACAAGGTTATTTTAAGAATGCAAAAGTCTATGTCTGTCTTGAATTTTGAAAATGCATTTTGTAATACAGTGCGATGTCAACTCAATATTTTACAGCAAACCTTCAGGAGTCAGGATACCTTCGTAACAGTATGCTTTCGAACTAACCCATGCTTCAGCTAGGACTTTTAAGAGTTATATCGTGGCCTGGTTTACGGTTTAAGAAACAAAGGATAAAGGCTCAAATTATTTGTACCCACCCGATCTTCGTGATGTTCTCCAAACCTAAACTCAGCTGATCGTGCGTTAGACCTTGTTTGAGTCTTTGCTCTGATTTTCCGGTGATGATTCGGATATTGAACGTTTATTTGAATAGGCAATCATCCCCTTTTTTGCTGAGGGTTTGTGAGACCTCTTTTTTTTTTTTTTGATTTAGTTATCCCTTTCTTTTTTTTTGCCTGAACTGTTTCCTTTTTGGGATTACAGTCAGCGGGATGCCCCAGTTTGGTAAGTCTTCTTTATTGGTTTTGACTTTTTGGGCTTTTCATTCATGAATTTTTTTTGATAATGACTGCCTGTCCTTATGATTGTTCGGAACCATCACTGTCTTTTGTTTTTGAAAAAACTCATTTAGTGACATTCATTGTGCACTTGGATCGACTGAGAGAACTACCCTGCCCCAGGTTATGATTAAGGGTTTTGATTTTCGAAAATACAAACTCCTACTTCTTTGGCTCTGATGGGTTGACGAGGGATTATCATCCTTATAACTCCAGTGTTTAGGAATTGAAACAATGCCTGTACCTCATCAGCGGGGTCTGTTCAAAAGCATATTGTAAATTGTGGTATTGTTTTCGTCATCCTCCCTCAAGAGGTTTAGAATTTTCAATTAAGAATTGACCATCGCAAAAAATATGAAAGCAGTTTTAAGCATAGTAAACATAATTAATTCAAGACAGACATGTGTAATGCATTCATGAAATAAAAGAGTTTAACACAATAATTGTTTATCTGAACAAGAAAAGGAAAAATACAACTTGAAATCAAATGAACAAAAATTTAGCCATGCTTTGGCAATGGAGCGGTGATCACGTTGGGAGTCTCCGCAGGCTCGAACTCGATCTCTTTGGCATCGATCATGTTCTGAATTTTGTACTTCAGTGCCCAACAGTCCTCAGTATCGTGCCCCGGGCTATCAGAATGATAGGCACACCTTGCTTCTGGATTGTAGCTAGGAGAGGAGGTCTTAGGATTGGCAGGAGGGTTGATTACTGCAATCAGGTTCATCTTCACCATATGCTGCAATGCTTGTGACCAAGGCATGTTAATGTTGGTGAATTGCCTTTTAGGCCCTTCCGGCCTTTGCTGGTTTCCCCTTTGTGGTTGACGGCGTGGTGCAGAACCAGAGATCATGACTGCCCCTGCATGTTGATCACGGCGACTCTTTTGACTGTATACAGCATTGGATTCCTTCTTTCCCGTGTAAGGTTTTTTATGAATATCAGAAGGTGTGGCCTCTTGAATCTTCCCCGACTTGATACCAGCTTCAATTCTTTCGCCAGTCAGGATGAGGTCGGTAAATCCAGCAGATGAGTTACCAATGAGGTGATTGAAGAATGGCCCGGATAGGGTCCCCAAGAACATATCAATGAGTTCCCGGTCAGTTAACGGAGGTTGCACCCTTCCAGCAAGGTCTCTCCATCTTTGTGCGTACTCCTTGAAACCTTCACTTGACCCCAACGACATACCCTGGAGTTGGGTACGTGTGGGAGCAAGGTCGGCATTGTACTGGTACTGCTTATAGAAAGCAGTCGCCAACTCCTCCCAGTTACGAACTTTGGTCCCATCCAGTTGATAGAACCATTCGAGGTGAGTCCCTGAAAGACTTTCCTGGAAGAAGTGGATCCACAAGTTCTTGTCTGCTGAGTATGGTTGGATTTTCCGAACATAAGACCTGAGATGCAACTTGGGACAAGACGCCCCGTCATACTTGGTAAAGGATGGTTCCTTGAACTTCCGAGGAATAATCACACCAGTTGACAAACCCAGATCTCCAAAATCCAGCCCAGGTACCTGTTGGATCTCCATAGCATTCAGCCTATCCTCCAACTGTTTGTACTTGTCCTCAGCCGGAGGGTACTGTTCGTCGTTGAAATCTGTCTCGCTGTCGGAGACCACTGGACTAGGCACCTCTCTCTCATGGTGACTGCTTTCCCTCACAGATGGGGTTGTCCCCTCAGTTTCCTCCTGCGGTGTATTCCCAGATCTGCGTCTAGGGCTGAACAGAACAATCCTCTTCTTCTTCTTGTCCTTCTTCAAAAACAAAGCCTTCAGATCTTGTTGACCCTGAGCCAAGCCTTTGATCAGCTCCTGAAATTGGGCGTTCTGCGCCTGAAATTGGGCGTTCTGCGCCTGAAGAGCCTTGATAGATGCCTCGGTTGATGATTCAGGATTCATGACGAGACTGCTGAAATAAACAGCGAAGAAGGTAAGCAACCTGCAGAGGAAGGGTACCTGTTATGTAATTATATGTATGATATGCATGCAATGATTTCAAGGACCTCGTGGGGTAAACAGAGAAACTTGTTAGAGTTGGAAACTGGCAACTTGATTGAAAGTACTTCATGTTGTTGAGAGTCCTTCGTCACGGGTCAAAGGCTCACCATATCCAGTGGGTCATAGCCCCTGACTTTAGTCATCATGTCTGGTTTTGATTCCCAAACAACCTTGGTTAGGGAACCTTCTTCAGGAGTCAGAGCTCACCATATCAAGTGGGTCATAGCCTCTGACAACATTGGCTAGAGGAAAATAAATCCTCTTTGCCCCTTGCTAGATGTTTGATTTATATGACCTGTATCACAAGCCCTTGAGATCCTTGAAATGGGTTAGGATGTATGCAATGGTATGATGTCATGATATGCATGGGGTAATGTGAGTAACCCTGTTATGAGTCCCAATTAAGGACTATAAACAGACCCTGCAAGAAATTCAGTATACTTTGTTATGAGTCCCAATTAAGGACTATAAACAAAACCTGCAAGAACTCAAGGGTTAGATAACGAGCATGCAATAGTCAAGTACGAAGGCACACAAGTCACACAAAAGAGCCCTTAGAGTTTAGGCCAGCATGGGGTCTGGGTAGTACCCTCTTGAAGTTGGTGGGTTCAACCTGTCCTAATCAAAGTAACCGGGTTCTAAGGTTCCCAATATCACAGGATTGCTTTCATTGTTCATCGTTTCGATTTAGCCACTGAACTGGCGACCGAAATATTCCAGGAAAGCAACCCTCAATTGAGTGTAGTATCGAGTATCAACCAACCTCGGACTGCACCAAAGTCAGTTATCTCACTACCCTAAAGAGGCCAAGGTGGTTCAATTAAGGTTCCTAAGGTCTGTTGATGCTTCATGACACCACATGGAGGCCCCGTACTCTCCTTGACTGAACTCAAGGGTTACCGGTACACACCAAAGTGCCACATCAACGTAGCAGACTGTTTCAACCATGTCGGTATACCCCGCACAGTTCCCTCACAGCCTTGTTGCTACTTTCTAAGAAGGTATCCCCCAGATCCGGATTAGGACCTATAGAACTCCCAAGACAGTCCCACAATTTAAAGCAAGCAAAGAAAGCAATTGAAAACACAGTGATCTTAATCCTAAGGTACACCCCACTTTAAGTTTATTCCCCAGCAGAGTCGCCAGTTCTGTGATCGGTGGATCTGGAACTGACTGTTTAACGCTGGTTCGCGAAATGTCGCGGAAGCAAGAGTCGCCACCGTCTTTTATTTTCTCCAAATGGAAAGGACAAAAGCACAGAAAAATTCCTTAAAAGAGATTGCTCTCGGTTCGGGAGGTAGGTTATAGAAAGGGAAGGTGTTAGCACCCTTTCTATCCATGGTTATCCATGGGCTCTTAGATACTTGCTCAATGTGTTTTCAAAATGTTTGCTTGCTTTTCAATGTGGGTTTCAAAAATATTCTTTGAAAAGTTTCAGTTCAACTCATACGTCAGAGTGTTTGAAAGGTTTGTTTTGAAAGTTTTTGAAAGTGTGTCGGTGTGAAAAGTATTATTTGTTTTGTTTTTGAAGAGAGCAAGTATCTATGAGAACCTACCTACCCTAAGGAATTCGTCTGTGTAAATGTCCTTTAAAGTAGTGCCATCCCACCATTGAGAGGTAGGTAGCACCACCGTTGGAGGTGTTCGGGTCAATTCGAGTTTTAGGGACGTGGTGATCACCGGAGCAATAGGAAGACACCTTAGAAGCTACCCTTATGCCGTTGATCTTTTATTCCGAGGCAACTTTGTTTTAGGCAACTTGATCAATGGACACAAGGACTTACTAAAATATCCTCTACTCGATGATCACCTTTCGAAAGGCAACAGTGAGGCGTACCCTAGGGGTGGTGTGTGCGAATTGTGTGTCATTTTCAGTTTATTGTTTGTCTTGTCATGCATTGGTGATCTATCGATTCGATTTTATTTTTGGGCATTCATTCTTTCATGTTATTGTTTATTAACAGTTATACTTGCAAGAAAATAAATCTAGACTATTACAACTGGCGCGGGTCCACATCGCCAAAATTAAACCGGACCCGATTTAGCGGAAAGTAAATAAATCAGTAAAGTAAAAGTGCGAGAAATTTAAATTACAATGCTTTGGGAGAATTACATAATTATAATAAGCGACAAAATAAAATGCGCGAAATTAATAATTAAAAGTAATGGACATTGGACCCTTTTGTCAAAAATTGAAGTTTCAAGGATAGTTGACTTTTGCCATTTCACAAAAATTTCCCAACTTCTACAAGGCATAACTTGCTCAATTTTTAAGCTTTTCACATGTTCTTGGACATTTTGGAAAGGTCTTTGAGTCCTCTAACCAATGCCTTTGGTCCCATGTCATTTTGATTTACCAATCTCAAGTTATGGTCTTTGACTTAAAGTCCCTTTTTGTTGACTTTTGGAAATGACCTATAATGTTGAAATTGATAACTTTTTGTGAGAGCATTTTTTGGACTTGAAGTATGAAGATGAGTTGTAGGAAATGTCTTTCTCTTCAAAATGAGATTTGGATGGAATTTTTCTGATAATCCATGTGAAAGTTATGCCCTGGTCAATTTCAGTTGACTTTTTCAACTGTCCAAATATAGCAACTTTTGCATCTTTGATGATTTCTGAGCCAAATTTTGAGAATCATGATCAAGCATTGATCAAATGATGTTTGTGGCTTCAAAATGATATGTTGACCAAAAATTTGAACTTTTGACTGCCAAATGACCATTTTGCCCCTACAGTTGACTGTAGTGCAACTTAGGGTTTTGACTGTGCAATCTTGAGCTGAATGCCTTGAAATTTGATATGAGGATGCTTGACCATGTTTGTAAGCATATGAGACTTGATTGAGCCTTTGAACACTCCATTTTCTTGATCAGCACACAAACCCTAGTTTTGACTGTATAGGAGACAGTTGACCTGCACAACCCTTGGGGAATTTTGTGGCTTGGCTTGGCAATTTCTTGAGGAATATGGGAGGGCAAATTTTGGGGTATAACACAGCTGTTTCAATTGACATAACAATAAACACTTAATATTATATTGATAAGCAAATAAATCCTGGGAATTAAAAAAAAACGCGCGCGGAATTTTGAATGGTCTAATGCCCGGTTGCCACGCCATCGTCTTCTACCTTTTCTGCAAAATAACAAACATGTAGCGGGGGTTTTAAACCCCCCCAAAACACAAGCCTGCAAATAAAAGCGATTAGCTCCTCGTTAGACATAAATTAGGCGCGAGGGGTCCATTGGATTCGTCTCATCTTCCTCAATTCAACCATGGCAGTTTGAGGTTCCAATTTTTGCGTATGTGAGAAACCCCAAATTGAAAGCTTCGGAAAACCTAGATGTCTCTCATGGTGATTTGCATTTTGTGGCCTTACAGTCAAATTAAAGCATACAGGAAGCTTGGTAATAACATCAGCAATGCATAGCAATATTTAAAATGAATTAAAAAGGCATGGAAATGGAGTTTTGATTTTCAAATTTTGGACAAACCGTGGGGTGTCGTGGGGATGCTTCTTTGCGCGTTTGGGCTTGATTTTGATTGCTGGAGATTCCTGGCAATGCAAGGAATGTGTTTTTGATTGGAATAGAGGCTTAAAACGTGCTGCAAGTAGGTTTACAGTTTTGCTTTTTTTTCTTGAAAAGTTCAAATGTGTTTTTTTGTTTTTGGGGACTTTTTAGGTTGTGATTTTCTTGTGTTCTGGTGCAGCCTCTTCTCAATTTCGTTTTTGATCCCTTGTATAGGCATTAGGTAATGTGAATCAAAAGGAATTATGGTCTCTTAATGTATAGCATTCAAGTCCAAAATCCTCCATAAACCTCCATAACAAAACTTCCTTTTTTGACTCATTTTTGAATTCTTGCCTTGTTTACTCCCTTGCACGAATTTTGGTAGGCACATAATGATGTTTCAAGGCTAGTTAAGGCCAAATATTCCCTTTTAAATTAATTTTTGAATTTCTTTTGATTTTAAAAGATTTAAAATTAATTAAATCCAATAAAATCAATAAAAATGAAAAAATTAATAAAAAAATCTGAAATAAAAGGTGGGACACGTGGGAAGCATGGCCAAGTTAATTCAAGTGGAAAAAGTGGGCCCCTTTTGTCAAAAATGAGATTTCAAGGATAAATGATTTTGGCCATTTCACAAAAATTTCCCAACTTCTCCAATGCATAACTTGCTCAATTTTTAAGCTTTGCTCATGTTCTTGGACATTTTAGAAAGGCCTTTAAGTCCTCTAAACAATGTCTTTGGTCCCATGTCATTTTGATTTACCAATCTCAAGTTATGGCCTTTGACTTAAAGTCCCTTTTTGTTGACTTTTGAAAATGACCTATAATGTTGAAATTGATAACTTTTTGTGAGAGCATTTCTTGGACTTGAAGTATGAAGATGAGTTGTAGGAAATGTCTTTCTCTTCAAAATGAGCTTTGGATGGAATTTTTCTGATAATCCATGTGAAAGTTATGCCCTGGTCAATTTCAGTTGACTTTTTCAGCTGTCCAAAAATAGAAATTTTTGCATCTTGATGATTTTTGAGCCAAGTTTTGAGAATCATGATCAAGCATTGATCAAATGATGTTTGTGGCTTCAAAATGATATGTTGACCAAAAATTTGAACTTTTGACTGTCAAATGACCATTTTGCCCCTACAGTTGACTGTAGTGCAATTAGGGTTTTTGACTGTGCAATTTTGTGCTGAAAGTCTTGAAACTTGATATGAGGATGCTTGACCATATTTGTAGGCTTGTGAGACTTGATTGGACCTTTGAAAACTTCATTTTCTTGACCAGAACACAAACCCTAATTTTGACTGTATAGGAGATCTTTGACTGTGCAACCCTTGGGGAATTTTGCAGCTTGGCTTGGCAATTTCTTGAAGAATATGGGAGGGCAAATTTTGGGGTACAACAGTTGCCCCTGTTCAATCTTCTTAGACCTGAGGATGTAGATTGGCTGACGTGCCTTTCGTAATCCGAGGGTAGAAGATGATTGAACACTAGAGTGCCCAGAAATTTGCGCTCTCATAACAGCAGTGTGATGATGGAAATGGGCTTACAGATGCCATTTAGAGGTTGACGAATAGGATGATGGGCTTATAGATGCCATCTGGATGTTGATCGCGTAAGAGATTCTTTAGCGAGAACCTGCATGCCTGCAAAAGAAAAAAATGAGTACCTGACACATTGCAGGAGCTGATTTTCAGATGCTTGGTATAGATGTGTCCTGACTGGTTACAAGAGTTGGATCTTTGAATTCTTCAGACGTGCCCTGGCGAGATACAGGAATCGAGTCTGGTACTATAGTCGTCAACAGATACTCCCTGGCAAGATTCAGGTATCGGATCCTCGAACTCTTCAGACGTGCCCTGTCTAGATACAGGAATCGAGTCTGGTACTGTAGTCATCAACAGATACTCCCTGGCAAGATTCAGGAATCAGATCTTCGAACTCTTCAGACGTGCCCTGTCTAGATACAGGAATCGAGTCTGGCACTGTAGTCGTCAACAGATACTCCCTGGCAAGATTCAGGAATCGGATCTTCGAACTCTTCAGACGTGCCCTGTCTAGATACAGGAATCGAGTCTGGTACTATAGTCGTCAACAGATACTCCCTGGCAAGATTCAGGAATCGGATCTTCGAACTCTTCAGACGTGCCCTGTCTAGATACAGGAATCGAGTCTGGTACTGTAGTCGTCAACAGATACTCCCTGGCAAGATACAGGAATCGGATCTTCAAACTCTTCAGACGTGCCCTGTCTAGATACAGGAATCGAGTCTGGTACTGTAGTCGTCAACAGATACTCCCTGGCAAGATACAGGAATCGGATCTTCGAACTCTTCAGACGTGCCCTGTCAAGATACAGGAATCGAGTCTGGTACTGTAGTCGTCAACAGATACTCCCTGGAAAGATACAGGAATCAGATCTTCGAACTCTTCAGACGTGCCCTGTCAAGATACAGGAATCGAGTCTGGTACTGTAGTCGTCAACAGATACTCCCTGGCAAGATACAGGAATCGGATCTTTGAACTCTTCAGACGTGCCCTGTCAAGATACAGGAATCGAGTCTGGTACTGTAGTCGTCAACAGATACTCCCTGGCAAGATACAGGAATCGGATCTTCGAACTCTTCAGACGTGCCCTGTCAAGATACAGGAATCGAGTCTGGTACTGTAGTCGTCAACAGATACTCCCTGGCAAGATACAGGAATCGGATCTGGAATCACGACAGTTGATAGCAATTATCCTTGTATTAACTTTTGTCCTGAAAAGACAAAACGTTAGTTGTATGCGATGCCGTGATATATGACATGCGAGATGTTCTCAGAATGAATGAGATTGTACGTTCATGATGCGTATATGCATGCTATAATGTATGAAGATGTGTTGTTTATGAATGTATGTTTTTGTCTTAGGAAAATAAATCCTAGACGGATGCCGGGAAGTCAAATCCTGGGATGATATGAATAGCATTCTTTGTTTCCACTGGAGAGTGATGGTTGCAAGAATAAACCGGTAGGAGAAGATGACTCCGTTGGGGGAATAAACTTGTTGGAGAGATTACTCTGCGGGGAGAAAATTAATCTGGCGATCTGGCTGGGGAACAATACTCTGTGGGGAGAGAGGTACTATGTTGGGGAAGCAATTCCTTTGAATGTTGGTCCGCCGCCAGGGAACAATCCTTAGACCAAGACTGTCGGGGATGTTTGTCAAGAATGTGTGCTGCTGGGGAAGGTCGAGATCTGCTGGAGGATACCCAACTTCCTTAAGGTTGATAACTGCTTTGCTTGAGGAGAGTATACTGCTTGCTGGCTCACTCTCTGGGGAATTAAAATACCTGGTTGTGTTCTTCAGCTGAACCTACCTTGATACCTTGGAGGACAGAACCATTAGATTGCTTAGACAACCTATCATTGCCCCTGTTTCTGAGGCGGGAGGGGAAGACTTGTGGAGGTGCTTGAGGACTGCCGATTTGACCAATCTTCTTCTGGTAGGCAGGTGACAAGATGATAGGACATAGTCGTACGCTTTTATCCCTAACTTTTGCCTGGACCGCCCTTTCGGGTTTTCAGTCCACCGGGATACCCATTTTTGCCCAAGCCACCTTTTTAGGTTTTCGACTCGCCGGGTGTACAGATTTTTTCATTTCATCCCTTATTTTTGCCCGAACCCTTTTGGTTCGCCGGGAAGCCCTAATTTTTGCCTAGGTATGTCAACCTAGCGGGTCTTTGATTATGCGTAGTATTCTTTCGACTATGTCCATGTTCTTAGAATGCAGGGAGGTGCCCCTGGCTGTTTATGTTGCCATGTTACCAGAAGATGTCTGATCGCGCAAGATTCGTTGTTGAAATGCCCCAAGTGACTTAGGCGGAGATTTGCCCCAGGCTATTTGGCCTTTGAGAGATTCTCCGAATCTTGATTGGACTGCCCCAGATGATTGGACCATGATCATGTTGTGCCCCTTGATTGGAGGTACTTCTGTTCATTAGGCATTCGTCGTGCGAACTTCTATGCTGTTCAAACAAAAAGTCATATGCAAACAAAGTTATGTTAAAAATGCAAAGCTTATGTCTGTTTTGAAGATTTTGAAAATGCATTCTCTTTCATAAAACAAATGAATGTTTGTAAAACGTGATGTCAACTCCATATTTACCGTAAGCTTTAAGGAGTCAGGATACCTTTCGTAACATTATGCTTTCGAACTAACCCATGCTTCAGCTAGGACTTTTAAGGGTCATAACGTGGCTTGGTTCACGGTTCAAGAAACAAAGGATAAAGGATCAAATTTATTTGTACCCACCCGCTCTTCGTGATGTTCTTCAAACCTAAACTCAGCTGATCGTGCGTTAGACCTTGTTTGAGTCTTTGCTTTGATATACCAATGATGGTTCAGATAATGATGATTTATTCTGAATGGGCAGTCATTTCTTTTTGTTGAGGGTTTGTGTGACCTCTTTTTTTTTATTTTATTATCCCTATTTTTTTTGCCTGAACTGTTTCTTTTGTGATTACAGTCAGCGGGATGCCCCAGTTTTGTAAGTCTCCTTCATAGGTTTTGACTTAATGGGTTTTTATTTTTTTGAGATATAATGACTGCCTATTTGTATGATTGTTCGGAACCATCACTGTCTTTTGTTTTGTAAGGACCTCTTTGGTGCCATTCGTTATGCACTTGGATCAACTGAGAGACTACCCTGCCCCAGGTTATGATTAAGGGTTTTAAATTTCGAAAAGAAAAACTCCTACTTCTTTGGCTCAGAGGGGTTGACGAGGGATTATCTTCCTTATAACTCCAGTGTTTAGGAATTGAAACAATGCCTGTACCTCATCAGCGGGGTCTATTCAAAAGCATACTGTAAAAATCGTGGTATCGTTTTTGTCATCCTCCCTCAAGAGGCTTAGAATTATTAACCGAGAATTGATCATCACAGAAAAATGAAAACAGTTTGCATATAGTGAATACGAAATAATTACTTCAAAACAGACATGTGTAATGCATTAATGAAATAACAATGTTTAACATGAATAAGTGTTTGAACAATCAAAAGAAAATTACAACTTGAAAATTCTAATAAACACAAGTCTTCTAGTCTCAGGGCTTGTTACTTCAAATGGTGAACCTCGCAGGGATAGTAGAAGAACTCGACCTGACCATCTGGGGTGAATTCCACAGCTCCTTCATCAATCAGGCTTTGGATTTTGTACCTCAACTTCCAACAGTCATCAGTATCATGCCTCGGGCTGTTAGAATGGTATGCGCACCTGGCCCCAGGATTATAGTTGGGTGAAGAAGTCTTAGGATTAGGGTGAGGTCCTATCAACGTCACCAGATTCAACTTCAACAGGTGTTGCAAAGCTTGGGACAGCGACGTGTTGAGCTGGGTGAATTGCCTTCTGGGCTTGCTCTGATCAACCCGTTGCTCTGGGCGAGGTTGTGGTTGGAGCTGTGAAGTAGTAGCAGCTTGGAGAGGTCTATTCATTGAACCAAGCCTTTGACTTCTTGGAGGCTGATTACCAGTTCGGTCTCCAGCCTTGGCTACTTGCTTCATACTGTCTTGCTGAAGCTGGTTGATCACAGTTCTCAACTCTTCTTGTTCCCGAGCTAAGCCTTGGATAAGGGCCATTTGCCCCAGCATCTGAGTCCTCATTATGTCTATCTCAGCTTGCATATGTTTCAGCCGTTCATCTTTACCGTCTTCTGGACTGTTCTTGACCAAATTCCCCATGAGGAGCGTTCTCAACTCTTCCTGCCCCTTGGATAGGCTTAGGAAGATCTCCCTGAACTGAGTCTCTTGAGTAGGGAACTCCTGGGTGTTTGATTGGAAAGCCATTGCTGAAATAAACAGCGAAGAGGGTAAGTAGCCTGTAACAAGGGTACCTGTTATGCAATGATGTGTATGATATGCATGCAATGTTTTCAAGGATCTCGCGGGATAAACAGGAAATTTTGTTAGCATTTGGATCCGGTAGCTTGATTGAAAGAGCTTCATGTTTGTTGGGAATCTTTCTTCCAAGGGTCAAAGGCTCACCATATCCAGTGGGTCATAGCCTCTGACTTTAGTCATCATGTCTGGTTTTGATTTCCAAACAACCTTGGTTAAGGGAACCTTCTTCAAGAGTCAAAGCTCACCATATCAAGTGGGTCATAGCCTCTGACAACCTTGGCTAGAGGAAAATAAATCCTCTTTGCCCCTTGCTAGATGTTTGATTCATCATGACCTGCATCACAGACCCTTGAGATCCTTGAAATGGGTTAGTCCTTATGCAGGATGTATGCAATGGTATGATGTCATGCTATGCATGGGGGTAATGTAAGTAACCCTATTATGAGTCCCAATTAAGGACTGCAAACCAAAACCTGCAAGAAACTCAGTAAACTTTGTTATGAGTCCCAATTAAGGACTGTAAACAAAACCTACAAGAAATTCAAGGGTCAGATAATAAGCACGCAAGTAGTTCAAGTACGAAGGCACACAAGTCACGCAAGAGAAACCCTTAGAGTTTAGGCCAGCATGGGGTCTAGGTATTACCCTCTTGAAGTTGGTGGGCTCAAACCTGTCCTATCAAAGTAACCGGGTTCTAAGGATCTCAATATCATTGGATTGCTTTCATTGTTCATCGTTTCGATTTAGCCACTGACTGGCGATCAAAATATCCCAAGAAAACAACCCTCAATTGAGTGTAGTATCGAGTATCAACCGACTTCGGAGTACACCAAAGTAGTCATCTCACTACCCTAAAGAGGCCAAGATGGTTCAATTAAGGTTCCTAAGGTCTGTTGATGCTTCACGACACCACGCGGAGGCCCCGTACTCTCCTTGATTGACTCAAGGGTTACCGGTACACACCAAAGTGCCACATCAACGTAGCAGACTGCTTCAACCATGTCGGTATACCCCGCACAGTTCCCTCACAGCCTTGTTGCTACTTTCTAAGAAGGTATCCCCCAGATCCGGGTTAGGATCTATAGAACTCCCAAGACAGTCCCACAATTTAAAGCAAACAAATCAAAGCAATTGAAAACACAGTGTGATCGGTGGATCTGGAACTGACTGTTTAACGCTGGTTCGCGAAATGTCGCGGAAGCAAGAGTCGCCACCGTCTTTTATTTTCTCCAAATGGAAAGGACAAAAGCACAGAAAAATTCCTTAAAGAGATTGCTCTCGGTTCGGGAGGTAGGTTATAGAAAGGGAAGGTGTTAGCACCCTTTCTATCCATGGTTATCCATGGGCTCTTAGATACTTGCTCAATATGTTTTCAAAATTGTTTGCTTGCTTTTCAATGTGGGTTTAAAAAAAGTTTCTTTGAAAAAATTCAGATCGACTCATACGTCAGAGTGTTTGAAAGATTTGCTTTGAAAGCTTTTGAAAAGTGTTGGTGAAAAGATGTTTTGATTTGTTTGAAATTAGAGCAAGTATCCTTGAGAACCTACCTACCCTAAGGAATTCGTCTGTGTAAATGTCCTTAGAAGTAGTGCCATCCCACCATTGAGAGGTAGGTAGCACCACCGTTGGAGGTGTTCGGGTCAATTCGAGGTTCGGGACATGATGATCACCAGAGCAATGGGAAGACACCTTAGAAGCTACCCTCATGCCAGGTTCCCGGATCATGAGGACTTACTAAGACGTCCTCTACTCGACGATCACCTTTCGAAAGGCAACAGTGAGGCGTACCCTAGGGGTGGTGTGTACGAATTGTGTGTCATGTTTCAGTTATTTGTCTTGTCATGTTTGTTGTGATCTACGCTTGATTTTATTAAGACATTCATTCTTTCATGCTTGGTTAACAGTTATAAAGTTTGCGGGAAAATAAATCTAAGACTATTACAAATGGCGCGGGTCCACATCGCCAAAATTAAACCGGACCCGATTTGACTGAAAAATAAATAAAGCGAATAAATAAAAGTGCGAGAAGTAAAGTTACATGGCTTTGGGAGATTTACATAATTATAATGAACGACATAAAGTAAATGTGCGCAATTAAATTAAAACAATGGGCGTTGGACCCTTTTGCAAACAATTAAAATTAATAAGGAATTTAAAATTAAAATTAAATGAAAATGGTATTTTTGTATTTTTTAGATTTAATGAGAAAAAGGAGTTAATTGAAATTAAATTAAACGGCAAACCCTAATTCTAGTATTGTTTATTTATTATGAAAGAATTAAAATATAATCTACATTAAACCCTAATTTATTTATGTGCAATTTAATTTATGAAAATAAATAACTAATATTATTATTCTGAAAAAAAAGGGAAAAATTAAAAAGAAAATAAAAGTTATTAAACCTAAATTCTATTTTGGATTTTAGTTATTAAAAAGAATTGAATTTGTAACCTAGTTAAAACTAACTAATTACAAGCATTTTTTATGAAAATAATTATAATATAAAAATTATATTTTTGATGTTTTTCTGATTTTTAATGAAATTAAATAAACAATGATTAATATAATTATAACAATTAAAATAATAATTAAAAGATATAAGAAAATAAATAAAATGGGCAAACCAGGGTGGGGTGTAGCCCCTGTTCAGGAGGTATAGGCCTGGGAATTCTGGCCCAATTAGTTGTGAATCGTTGACTTTTCCAATCAGGTGTAATGCATTGACTGGCGTATGGTATGTTCTTTACACTGGAGCCATTGATCTGCATTCATTAGGCACGTGGACTTTTGGATCTTGAAACGTATGGTGCGCCTCAATGCTTATGCTGCATGGGAAAGTGATGGGAAAAATAATATGAAGAATACACAGACCTGGGGCTCGAACCCAGGTCTTGGACTTTGCAAAGTGAGATGCCTGCCAACTGCGCTGCTTGGATTAATTGACATATTATGGAAAACAAATAATAAAAAGCAAAATCAACGCATAGTAATTAAAACGCGCGCAAATTTGAATTGGCCTGTCCCCGTGTGACACGACACCATCGTCTTCGTCCTCCTGAAACATAAAACGCATTGGCCACGGTTTTCATTGTGTTTTCTTAGGCTAGCTACAGAAAAATAGCGATTAGCCTATTTCCAAATATAAATTAGGCGCGAGTATATGGATCTTTTCGTCCAGATGCGTTGAGTGCGATGGTGTTGCTCTGAAATTCTAATTTTACCTGGGGTAGAAAACCCCAATTTTTGCAGACCTGTAACCCTAAAATTTGATCATGGTAGATTCGCGTAGGGTCAATGAAAATGTAATCAAACACAATGGTTAGCTCAGAAACATCATGGTGAATATGAATACATAAATAAAAATGCAAAAATATGCTTGAATCATGCTATACGATTTCAGAAATTTTGAGGTACGGTTTGACTTAGGGGTACCAATTCAGGGCGTTCTGGTTGATGTTAATGATTGAGAAACGTTCAATGATGTCTCAGGATGCTAATGGGATGAAAATTGAAGCTTGAATCGACCTTGAAACTGGTTTTCAGTGTTTGAGTTTTAAGGAGAATTTTCAATGTGTAATAGCTTTTTTGGGCGCAGCTTGCAGTCTTCTTTGATTAGGTTTACATTCCTGTATATGTAAGGAAGCAATTAGGTTGGAAAAATTGATCCAAATCCAAGGCATTCATTGTTTTCAATATTTGATTTCCTTAATATCTTTTTGAATCTTTTTTCATGTTTTTTGTGTCAATTAGGTTTCAATCAAGCCAAAACCTTCTATATTAGCATGTGCACGAAATATTAAGTTCAAATCATGCATAAAAAGATTTGTTTAGGTCAAATTTATATTTTTCACATATTTAAATAATTTAATTGAATTAATATTGATATAAATTCAAATAAATAATTAAAAAATGAGAAAATACTTCCCTTTGGGCCTAATGGTCGTGCATAGGCTTGGCATGAAGAAACTTGGAAGAAAAATGGGCCCATTTGCATTTTTGGATCATTTGCATCAATGTTGACTTTTCAAAATTCCCAAAAATTTCCCAACTTCCACAAGGCATATCTTGCTCAATTTTTGAGCTTTTCACATGTTCTTGGACATTTTGGAAAGGTCTTTGAGTCCTCTAACCAATGCCTTTGGTCCCATGTCATTTTGATTTACCAATCTCAAGTTATGGCCTTTGACTTAAAGTCACTTTTTGTTGACTTTTGAAAATGACCTATAATGTTGAAATTGATAACTTTTTGTGAGAACATTTCTTGGATTTGGAACATGAAGATGAATTGTAGGAAACGTCTTTCTCTTCAAAATGAGCTTTGGATGGAATTTTTCTGATAATCCATGTGAAAGTTATGCCCTGGTCAATTTCAGTTGACTTTTTCAGCTGTCCAAATATAGCAACTTTTGCATCTTTGATGATTTCTGAGCCAAATTTTAAGAATCATGATCAAGCATTGATCAAATGATGTTTGTGGCTTCAAAATGATAGGTTGACCAAAAATTTGAACTTTTGACTGTCAAATGACCATTTTGCCCCTACAGTTGACTGTAGTGCAATTAGGGTTTTGACTGTGCAATTTTGAGCTGAATGCCTTGAAATTTGATATGAGGACACTTGACCATCTTTTTAAGCATGTGAGACTTGATTGGACCTTTGAAAAGTTCAATTTCCTGATCAGAACACAAACCCTAGTTTTGACTGTATAGGAGACAGTTGAGCTGCACAACCCTTGGGGAATTTTGTGGCCTTGGCTTGACAAATCTTGGAGAATATGGGAGGGCAAATTTTGGGGTACAACAGTTGCCCCTGTTCAATCTTCTTAGACCTAAGGATGCAGATTGGCTGACGTGCCTTTCGTAATCCGAGGGTAGAAGATGATTGAACACTAAAGTGCCCAGAAATTTGCGCTCACATAGTATGGTAGGGGAATGGGCTTATAGATGCCATTTGGAGATTGCTGGATAGGATGATGGGCTTATAGATGCCATCTGGATGTTGATCGCGTAGGAGATTCCTTAGCGAGAACCTGCATACCTGCAAAAGAGAAAATGAGTACCTGACACGTTGCAGGAGCTGATTTTAGATGCTTGGTATAGATGTGTCCTGACTGGTTACAGGAGCTGAATCTGGAGCTTCAAACGCTGATGAATGAACCAGGGATGGTTGCTACCTTAGCATGAATGGTAAGAGAACCTTGGGCGATTTTAACTTCAACAACGCTCGTTGAGAAAAATCTTGGGTGTCTTCTACTGGAATAAGAATCAGGGAGATCTTGGGGTCGATCTGACTGAACCAGAGAAGGCCTTTGACTGGGTAAGAATCAGGAAAATCTTAGAGTCGATTTAACTGAACCGGTCTAGGTCTTGAACTATCTTCAACTGGATAAGCATCAGGGAGATCTTAGGGTCGATCTGACTGAACCAAGAGAAGGCCTTTGACTGGATAAGAATCAGGAAAATCTTAGGGTCGATTTAACTGAACCGGACAAGGTCTTGGAATATCTTCAACTGGATAAGCATCAGGGAGATCTTAGGGTCGATCTGACTGAACCAAGAGAAGGCCTTTGACTGGATAAGCATCAGGAAAATCTTAGGGTCGATTTAACTGAACCGGACAAGGTCTTGGAATCTTCAACTGGATAAGCATCAGGGAGATCTTAGGGTCGATCTGACTGAACCAGAGAAGGCCTTTGACTGGATAAGCATCAGGAAAATCTTAGGGTCGATTTAACTGAACCGGACAAGGTCTTGGAATATCTTCAACTGGATAAGCATCAGGGAGATCTTAGGGTCGATCTGACTGAACCAGAGAAGGCCTTTGACTGGATAAGCATCAGGAAAATCTTAGGGTCGATTTAACTGAACCGGTCTAGGACTTGAAATATGATTGAGACTTTAAACTGCATCTTTCCTGAAAGGTAAAAGTCAGTCATATGCAATGCATGATATGTATCAAGCAATGATGTTCTCAACATAAAGGAGACTTGTATGATGCAGTGCGTTGTGCATGCTATGATGATGTATGTGAAGTTTTATGTATGTTTTTGTCTAGGAAAGTGAATCCTTGACGGGTGCCGGGAAGTCGTATCCTGGGCTGATGTTGAAGAATAGATTTTGCTTTCGCTGGGGATGATAACTGCAAGAATACCGATAGGAGAAGATAACTCCGTTGAGGAATAAACTTGGCAAATGAAGAGTCTGCGGGGAGAAAGGATACTCTAGCGACTATGCTGGGAAGCGGTACTCTGTGGGGATAGAGATGCTTTGCTGAATGTTGACAGTAGTTTGCTGAGGATACCCTTGTTGAGCTCTGTTGGAAGTTTTGATGAACTCCGCTGGGGAATAAGAAGAACTTTGCCGAGGACGATCTTTCCGTGGCTTTTGGCTGAGGATAACCCAGTTATATCCTGTTAAGGAAATAACTCTTTAAATAAAGTCGGATGACGCGTTCGTGCTCTACGAGGGATAAGCTTCCAGAATCTACTGAGGATAAGCTTACTGCTTGAGGAGATAGACTCCAACTTTCCTGGGGAAACTGGATTGGACTCTCCTGGGGAGATTTTGAACTGTAATTTTGTAAGTTGAAAGAGGGAACCTATGTAAGGTTGCCTGCTGATGAGCTTGTGTAAAACCGCATCTGAAATGGAGAAGGAACCTGTGTAGGGTTACTTTGATGAGTTCGTGTAAAACTACGTTCTTGGAAAGGGAGAACCTGTGTAGGGTGTCCGGGTGACGAGTCCATGTAAAACTGCATCTTGAATAGGGGGACCCGGTGTAGGGTTGCTTGGTGAGGTAATTTCATGTAAAACTTCTGGAGGAACCGGGGTTAGGTTACCTTGGGGTAAATCCATGTGAGATTTCTTGACGAACCGGGGTAAGGTTACTGGAGACGAGTCCATGTGAGACTTCTGGGGGAACCGGGGTTAGGTTACCTTGAGATAGATCCGTGTGAGATTTCTTGACGAACCGGGGTAAGGTTACTTCGGGATAAGTTTGCGTAAAACTTCTTGGATGAACCGGGGTAAGGTTGCTTGAGATAAACCCATGTAAGATTTCTAGAGGAACCGGGGTAAGGTTACTTGACGAGTTTGTGTAAAAACTTTTTGATGGACCGGGGTTAGGTCATCTTGAACTAAATCCATGTAAGACTTCTGGAGGAACCGGGGTTAGGTTACCTGGATAAGTTTGTGTAAAAACTTCTGGATGAACCGGGGTAAGGTTGCTTATGGAGGGTGAGTCGGTGTATGACTTTGTCTGAAGGTTGAGAAGAAACCGGTGTTGGGTTGTATGATTTTGATTAAGTGGATGATTGTCCTATTTGATCTCGGACGTTAGCCCACGATTTGGAATTTGTAACAGTAGATGGTAATCATTCTTATGTTGATCTGTCCTTTGTACTTTGGTTGACAGAGCAATTGGATCGCCTGGATAACTCATTATTGCCCCTGCTTCAGTGGTGAGGGAAGAGGATACCTGTGTGGGTGATTGACAAATCTTCAGGTAGGCAAGTGACGAGATACCGGAACATAGTCGTACGCTTTGATCCCTAACTTTTGCCTGGACCGCCCTTTTCAGGTTTTCGACTTGCCGGGTGTACAGATTTTTCGTTTCATCCCTTATTTTTGCCCGAACCCTTTTGGTTCGCCGGGAAGCCCTTATTTTTGCCTAGGTATGTCAACCTAGCGGGTCTTTGATTATGCGCAGTATTTTTTTTCGACTATGTCCACGCTCTCAGAATGTAGGGAGTTGCCCCTGTTGGAAGTATTTTGCCATGCCCCAGATAATGAGCAATGCTCCTACTGTGCCCCTTGATTGGAGGTACTTCTGTTCACCAGGTGTTCATCGTGCGAATTTCCCTGCTGTTCAAACAAATAGTCATATGCAAACAAGGTTATTTTAAGAATGCAAAAGCCTATGTCTGTCTTGAATTTTGAAAATGCATTTTTTGTAATACAGTGCGGTGTCAACTCAAGATTTTACAGCAAACCTTCGGGAGTCAGGATACCTTCGTAACAGTATGCTTTCGAACTAACCCATGCTTCAGCTAGGACTTTTAAGGGTTATATCGTGGCCTGGTTCACGGTTTAAGGAACAAAGGATAAAGGCTCAAATTATTTGTACCCACCCGCTCTTCGTGATGTTCTTCAAACCTACACTCAGTTGATCGTGCGTTAGACCTTGCTTGAGTCTTTGCTTTGACTTTCTGATGATGATTCGGATGTTGAACGTTTATTTGAATAGGCAGTCATCTCCTTTTTTGCTGAGAGTTTGTAGGACCTCTTTTTTATTTTTATTATCCCTTTCTTTTTTTGCCTGAACTGTTTCCTTTTTTGGATTTACAGTCAGCGGGATGCCCCAGTTTTGTAAGTCCCCTTTGTAGGTTTAGACTTTTTGGGCTTTTCATTTGTGAAAATTTGCTGATGACTGCCTGTCCTTTTGATTGTTCTGAACCATTACTGTCTTTGCTCGTTTTGTAAAGATGCCTTTGGCTCAACTGAGAGAACTACCCTGCCCCAGGTTATGATTAAGGGTTTTGATTTTCGAAAATAAAAACTCCTACTTCTTTGGCTCTGATGGGTTGACGAGGGATTATCATCCTTATAACTCCAGTGTTTAGGGATTTGAAACAATGCCTGTACTTCATCAGCGGGGTCTGTTCAAAAGCATACGGTAAATGTCATGGTACCGTTTTCGTCATCCTCCCTCAAGAGGTTTAGGATTTTCAATTAAGAGTTGACCATTGCAAAAATATGAAAGCAGTTTTAAGCATAGTAAACATAATTAATCAAGACAGACATGTGTAATGCGTTCATGAAATAAAAGAGTTTAACATAATAATTGTTTATCTGAACAAGAAAGGAAAAATACAACTTGAATTCAAATGAACAAACAATTTCTCAATCCTAGCCATGTTTTGGCAATGGAGCATTGATCACGTTGGGAGTCTCAGCAGGCTCGAACTCGATCTCTTTGGCATCGATCATGTTCTGGATTTTGTACTTTAGTGCCCAACAGTCTTCAGTATCGTGCCCCGGGCTATCGGAGTGATAAGCGCATCTGGCTTCTGGATTGTAGCTAGGAGAGGAGGTCTTAGGATTGGCAGGAGGGTTGATCACTGCAATCAGATTCATCTTCAACATGTGTTGAAGTGCTTGCGACCATGGCATGTTAATGTTGGTGAACTGCCTTTTAGGCCCGTCCGGCCTTTGCTGGTTTCCCCTCTGTGGTTGACGGCGCGGTGCAGAACCAGAGATCATGACTGCCCCTGCATGTTGATCACGGCGACCCTTTTGACCGTATGCAGCATTAGATTCCTTCTTTCCCGTGTAAGGCTTTTTATGAATATCCGAAGGTGTGGCTTCTTGAATTTTCCCGCTCTTGATACCAGCTTCAATTCTTTCGCCGGTCAGGATGAGGTCGGTAAATCCAGCAGATGAGTTACCAATGAGGTGGTTGAAGAATGGACCAGACAGGGTCCCCAAGAACATGTCCACAAGTTCACGGTCAGTCAGAGGTGGTTGTACCCTTCCAGCAAGATCCCTCCATTTCTGCGCATATTCTTTAAAACCTTCACTTGATCCTAACGACATACCCTGGAGTTGGGTACGCGTAGGAGCAAGGTCGACATTATACTGATACTGCTTGTAGAAAGCAGTAGCCAACTCCTCCCAGTTACGAACCTTGGTCCCATCTAGCTGATAGAACCATTCGAGATGAGTCCCTGAAAGACTCTCCTGGAAGAAGTGGATCCACAAGTTTTTGTCCACCGTATATGGCTGAATCTTCCGAACATAGGACCTCAGATGCAGCTTGGGGCAAGATGCCCCGTCATACTTAGTAAAGGATGGTGCTTTGAACTTCCGGGGAATAACCACACCAGTTGACAGACCCAAATCTCCAAGATCCAGCCCAGGTGCCTGTTGCACCTCCATAGCCTTCATCCTATCCTCCAACTGTTTGTACTTGTCCTCCGCCGGAGGGTACTGTTCGTCGTCGAAATCTGTCTCATTGTCGGAGACCACTGGGCTAGGCACCTCTCTCTCATGGTGACTGCTTTCCCTCACAGATGGAGTTGTCCTCTCAGTTTCGACTTGCGGTATATTCCCAGATCTGCGTCTGGGGCTGAACAAGACAGTCCTCTTCTTCTTCTTTTCCTTCTTCAAGAGCAGAGCCTTCAGATCTTGCTGCCCCTGGGTCAAGTTCATGATTAGCCCTTGGAATTGGGCATTCTGAGCCTGGAGGGCCTTGATAGACTGCTCAGCTGATGATTCAGGATTCATGACGATCGGCTGAAATAAACAGCGAAGAAGGTAAGTAACCTGCAGAGAAAGGGTACCTGTTATGCAATGATATGTATGACATGCATGCAATGATTTCAAGGACCTCGCGGGGTAAACAGAGAAACTTGTTAGAGTTGCAAGCCGGTAACTTGATTGAAGGCACTTCATGTTGTTGAGAGTCCTTCTTCAAGGGTCAAAGGCTCACCATATCCAGTGGGTCATAGCCCCTGACGACCTTGGCTAGAGGAAAATAGATCCTCTCTGCCCCTTGCTGGGATAATTGTTCATCATGACCTGCATCACAAGCCCTTGAGATCCTTGAAATGGGTTAGGATGTATGCAATGGTATGATGTTATGCTATGCATGGGGTAATGTGAGTGAACCCTGTTATGAGTCCTAATTAAGGACTATAAACAACCCTGCAAGAAATTTAGTACCCTGTTATGAGTCCCAGTTAAGGACTATAAACAACCCTGCAAGAAATTTAGTACTCTGTTATGAGTCCCAATTAAGGACTATAAACAACCCTGCAAGAAATTTAGTACTCTGTTATGAGTCCCAATTAAGGACTATAAACAACCCTGCAAGAAATTTAGTACCCTGTTATGAGTCCCAATTAAGGACTATAAACAAGACCTGCAAGAAACAAGTGTCAGGTAACAAGCACGCAGATAGTCAAGTACGAAGGCACACAAGTCACACAAGAGAGAGCCCTTAGGTTTAGGCCAGCATGGGGTCTGGGTATTACCCTCTTGAAGTTGGTGGGCTCAACCTGTCCTAATCAAAGTAACCGGGTTCTAAGGTTCCCAATATCACGGGATTGCTTTCATTGTTCATCGTTTCGATTTAGCCACTGAACTGGCGACCGAAATATTCCAGGAAAGCAACCCTCAATTGAGTGTAGTATCGAGTATCAACCAACCTCGGACTGCACCAAAGTCAGTTATCTCACTACCCTAAAGAGGCCAAGATAGTTCAATTAAGGTTCCTAAGGTCTGTTGATGCTTCACGACACCACGCGGAGGCCCCGTACTCTCCTTGACTGAACTCAAGGGTTACCGGTACACACCAAAGTGCCACATCAACGTAGCAGACTGTTTCAACCATGTCGGTATACCCCGCACAGTTCCCTCACAGTCTTGTTGCTACTTTCTAAGAAGGTATCCCCAGATCCGGGTTAGGATCTATAGAACTCCCAAGACAGTCCCACAATTTAAAGCAAACAAGGAAAGCAATTGAAAACACAGTTATGAACTAGCCCTAAGGTACACCTCACTTTAAAAGGGTCCCCAGCAGAGTCGCCAGTTCTGTGATCGGTGGATCTGGAACTGACTGTTTAACGCTGGTTCGCGAAATGTCGCGGAAGCAAGAGTCGCCACCGTCTTTTATTTTCTCCAAATGGAAAGGACAAAAGCACAGAAAAATTCCTTAAAGAGATTGCTCTCGGTTCGGGAGGTAGGTTATAGAAAGGGAAGGTGTTAGCACCCTTTCTATCCATGGTTATCCATGGGCTCTTAGATACTTGCTCAATATGTTTTCAAAATTGTTTGCTTGCTTTTCAATGTGGGTTTAAAAAAAGTTTCTTTGAAAAAATTCAGATCGACTCATACGTCAGAGTGTTTGAAAGATTTGCTTTGAAAGCTTTTGAAAAGTGTTGGTGAAAAGATGTTTTGATTTGTTTGAAATTAGAGCAAGTATCCTTGAGAACCTACCTACCCTAAGGAATTCGTCTGTGTAAATGTCCTTAGAAGTAGTGCCATCCCACCATTGAGAGGTAGGTAGCACCACCGTTGGAGGTGTTCGGGTCAATTCGAGGTTCGGGACATGATGATCACCAGAGCAATGGGAAGACACCTTAGAAGCTACCCTCATGCCAGGTTCCCGGATCATGAGGACTTACTAAGACGTCCTCTACTCGACGATCACCTTTCGAAAGGCAACAGTGAGGCGTACCCTAGGGGTGGTGTGTACGAATTGTGTGTCATGTTTCAGTTATTTGTCTTGTCATGTTTGTTGTGATCTACGCTTGATTTTATTAAGACATTCATTCTTTCATGCTTGGTTAACAGTTATAAAGTTTGCGGGAAAATAAATCTAAGACTATTACAAATGGCGCGGGTCCACATCGCCAAAATTAAACCGGACCCGATTTGACTGAAAAATAAATAAAGCGAATAAATAAAAGTGCGAGAAGTAAAGTTACATGGCTTTGGGAGATTTACATAATTATAATGAACGACATAAAGTAAATGTGCGCAATTAAATTAAAACAATGGGCGTTGGACCCTTTTGCAAACAATTAAAATTAATAAGGAATTTAAAATTAAAATTAAATGAAAATGGTATTTTTGTATTTTTTAGATTTAATGAGAAAAAGGAGTTAATTGAAATTAAATTAAACGGCAAACCCTAATTCTAGTATTGTTTATTTATTATGAAAGAATTAAAATATAATCTACATTAAACCCTAATTTATTTATGTGCAATTTAATTTATGAAAATAAATAACTAATATTATTATTCTGAAAAAAAAGGGAAAAATTAAAAAGAAAATAAAAGTTATTAAACCTAAATTCTATTTTGGATTTTAGTTATTAAAAAGAATTGAATTTGTAACCTAGTTAAAACTAACTAATTACAAGCATTTTTTATGAAAATAATTATAATATAAAAATTATATTTTTGATGTTTTTCTGATTTTTAATGAAATTAAATAAACAATGATTAATATAATTATAACAATTAAAATAATAATTAAAAGATATAAGAAAATAAATAAAATGGGCAAACCAGGGTGGGGTGTAGCCCCTGTTCAGGAGGTATAGGCCTGGGAATTCTGGCCCAATTAGTTGTGAATCGTTGACTTTTCCAATCAGGTGTAATGCATTGACTGGCGTATGGTATGTTCTTTACACTGGAGCCATTGATCTGCATTCATTAGGCACGTGGACTTTTGGATCTTGAAACGTATGGTGCGCCTCAATGCTTATGCTGCATGGGAAAGTGATGGGAAAAATAATATGAAGAATACACAGACCTGGGGCTCGAACCCAGGTCTTGGACTTTGCAAAGTGAGATGCCTGCCAACTGCGCTGCTTGGATTAATTGACATATTATGGAAAACAAATAATAAAAAGCAAAATCAACGCATAGTAATTAAAACGCGCGCAAATTTGAATTGGCCTGTCCCCGTGTGACACGACACCATCGTCTTCGTCCTCCTGAAACATAAAACGCATTGGCCACGGTTTTCATTGTGTTTTCTTAGGCTAGCTACAGAAAAATAGCGATTAGCCTATTTCCAAATATAAATTAGGCGCGAGTATATGGATCTTTTCGTCCAGATGCGTTGAGTGCGATGGTGTTGCTCTGAAATTCTAATTTTACCTGGGGTAGAAAACCCCAATTTTTGCAGACCTGTAACCCTAAAATTTGATCATGGTAGATTCGCGTAGGGTCAATGAAAATGTAATCAAACACAATGGTTAGCTCAGAAACATCATGGTGAATATGAATACATAAATAAAAATGCAAAAATATGCTTGAATCATGCTATACGATTTCAGAAATTTTGAGGTACGGTTTGACTTAGGGGTACCAATTCAGGGCGTTCTGGTTGATGTTAATGATTGAGAAACGTTCAATGATGTCTCAGGATGCTAATGGGATGAAAATTGAAGCTTGAATCGACCTTGAAACTGGTTTTCAGTGTTTGAGTTTTAAGGAGAATTTTCAATGTGTAATAGCTTTTTTGGGCGCAGCTTGCAGTCTTCTTTGATTAGGTTTACATTCCTGTATATGTAAGGAAGCAATTAGGTTGGAAAAATTGATCCAAATCCAAGGCATTCATTGTTTTCAATATTTGATTTCCTTAATATCTTTTTGAATCTTTTTTCATGTTTTTTGTGTCAATTAGGTTTCAATCAAGCCAAAACCTTCTATATTAGCATGTGCACGAAATATTAAGTTCAAATCATGCATAAAAAGATTTGTTTAGGTCAAATTTATATTTTTCACATATTTAAATAATTTAATTGAATTAATATTGATATAAATTCAAATAAATAATTAAAAAATGAGAAAATACTTCCCTTTGGGCCTAATGGTCGTGCATAGGCTTGGCATGAAGAAACTTGGAAGAAAAATGGGCCCATTTGCATTTTTGGATCATTTGCATCAATGTTGACTTTTCAAAATTCCCAAAAATTTCCCAACTTCCACAAGGCATATCTTGCTCAATTTTTGAGCTTTTCACATGTTCTTGGACATTTTGGAAAGGTCTTTGAGTCCTCTAACCAATGCCTTTGGTCCCATGTCATTTTGATTTACCAATCTCAAGTTATGGCCTTTGACTTAAAGTCACTTTTTGTTGACTTTTGAAAATGACCTATAATGTTGAAATTGATAACTTTTTGTGAGAACATTTCTTGGATTTGGAACATGAAGATGAATTGTAGGAAACGTCTTTCTCTTCAAAATGAGCTTTGGATGGAATTTTTCTGATAATCCATGTGAAAGTTATGCCCTGGTCAATTTCAGTTGACTTTTTCAACTGTCCAAATATAGCAACTTTTGCATCTTTGATGATTTCTGAGCCAAATTTTAAGAATCATGATCAAGCATTGATCAAATGATGTTTGTGGCTTCAAAATGATAGGTTGACCAAAAATTTGAACTTTTGACTGTCAAATGATCATTTTGCCCCTACAGTTGACTGTAGTGCAATTAGGGTTTTGACTGTGCAATTTTGAGCTGAATGCCTTGAAATTTGATATGAGGACACTTGACCATCTTTTTAAGCATGTGAGACTTGATTGGACCTTTGAAAAGTTCAATTTCCTGATCAGAACACAAACCCTAGTTTTGACTGTATAGGAGACAGTTGAGCTGCACAACCCTTGGGGAATTTTGTGGCCTTGGCTTGACAAATCTTGGAGAATATGGGAGGGCAAATTTTGGGGTACAACACACAGTGATCTTAGTCCTAAGGTACACCTCACTTTATAATTCTCCCCAGCAGAGTCGCCAGTTCTGTGATCGGTGGATCTGGAACTGACTGTTTTAAAGCTGGTTTCGCGAAATGTCGCGGTAAGCAAGAGTCGCCACCGTCTTTTATTTTCTCCAAATGGAAAGGACAAAAGCACAGAAAAATTCCTTATAGAGATTGCTCTCGGTTCGGGAGGTAGATTATAGAAAGGGAAGGTGTTAGCACCCTTTCTATCCATGGTTATCCATGGGCTCTTAGATACTTGCTCATTGTGTTTTCAAAAATGGTTTGTTTGCTTTTCAAAGTGCGATTGGGTTTGAAAAAGTTTCGTTTAAAAATTTCAGAATGACTCTTGTATCAGTCCTCAAGAGTGTTTGAAAAATTGTTTTGAAAGCTTTTTGAAAGTGTCGGTGTGAAAAGAGTTTTGATTTGTTTTTGAATAGAGCAAGTACCCACGAGTCATCTACCTACCCTAAGGAATTAAGCTGTGTAATTGTCCTTTAGGTAGTGCTATCCCACCATTGAGAGATAGGTAGCACCACCGTTGGAGGTGTTCGGGTCAATTCGAGGGTTAGGGACAGTGTGGACACTGAGCAATAATAAGATACCTTAGAAGCTACCCTTATGCCATTGATCTTTTTATTCCGAGGCGACCGTTCCGAGGCAACTTATTCGAGGCAACTGGATCAATGGAACATAAGGACTTACTAAGACGTCCTGTACTCAACGACCACGTTTCGAGGGGCAAGGCAACATGGTGATCACCAGAGCAACAATAGGATACCTTAGAAGCTACCCTTATGCCATTGATCTTTTTATTCCGAGGCGACCGTTCCGAGGTAACTTATTCGAGGCAACTGGATCAATGGAACATAAGGACTTACTAAGACGTCCTGTACTCAACGACCACGTTTCGAGGGGCAAGGCAACAGGGTGATCACCAGAGCAACAATATGATACCTTAGAAGCTACCCTTATGCCATTGATCTTTTTATTCCGAGGCAACCGTTCCGGGGCAACTTATTCGAGGAAACTAGATCAATGGAACATAAGGACTTACTAAGACGTCCTGTACTTGATGACCACCTTTCGAGGTAAGGCAACAGTGAGGCGTACCCTAGGGGTGGTGTGTGAATTGTGTGTCATTTTCAGTTTATTGTTTGTCTTGTCATGCATTGGTGATCTACGTTTCGATTTTATTTTTGGGCATTCATTCTTTCATGTTATTGTTTAACAGTTAAAGGTGCGGGAATTTAAAGTGCGGAAAATAAAAGTCCTACGCTATTACAAGGCGCGGGTCTACATCGCCAAATTAAATAAAGACCCGATTTGAATAAGTAAAATGCGGAAGGTAAATATCCTAATTATCTATTACAAGGCTTTGGGGCAAATACATTATATCTACAAAAGAAATAAAAATAAATGTGCGAAAAGAAATAAGAATCGAGTGCGAGGGCGTTGGACCCTTTAAGGAATTGAATTGAAATTATTAAATTAATTAATGATTAAAGAAAAGAAGTTATTTTATTTTTTTATTTTTTTGATGTTTTTGTTTTTTTATGTTTTTTTTATGAAATAAAATAGAAAAAGAAATTAAAATGTCAAAAGAAAAGCCTAAGTCTAAATTTATTTTAATTATTAAAAAGAATGTTAAAATGACCTAATTAAAAAAACTAATTCAATTATGGTTTATTTACAAAATAAAGATAATAATAATAAAAGTGTTAATTATATTCTTTTTTTTGGGTTTTTTATGAAAATGTTAGTTAAATTAATTTAATGATAGAGTAATTATTTTTTGGTGTTTTTTTGGATCAATTTTGATAACTAAAAGCAAATAAAAGTCAAATTAATGATTATCTAACAATTAATTAAATATGCATGCAAAAATATTATTTTTAATGTCAAAAATTAAATAAACATTTTTCTGATTAAAATGCAAAAAGGAAAATATTTTTTGTGAGTTTTTAAATGCATGAGAAAATTATTTGAATATAAATTAAATTAGGATTAAAAATATAAAAAAGGGTGAAAAACAAAGGAAACATGTTAATTATGGAAAAGGTGAAAAAAAAATGCCTGAACCAGGACTCGAACTCGTGCCTTCTGGGAATATCCACTAACGCGTTGCCATCTGAGCCAGCTGTTTCAATTGACATAACAATAAACACTTAATATTATATTGATAAGCAAATAAATCCTGGGAATTAAAAAAAAACGCGCGCGGAATTTTGAATGGTCTAATGCCCGGTTGCCACGCCATCGTCTTCTACCTTTTCTGCAAAATAACAAACATGTAGCGGGGGTTTTAAACCCCCCCAAAACACAAGCCTGCAAATAAAAGCGATTAGCTCCTCGTTAGACATAAATTAGGCGCGAGGGGTCCATTGGATTCATCTCATCTTCCTCAATTCAACCATGGCAGTTTGAGGTTCCAATTTTTGCGTATGTGAGAAACCCCAAATTGAAAGCTTCGGAAAACCTAGATGTCTCCCATGGTGATTTGCATTTTGTGGCCTTACAGTCAAATTAAAGCATACAGGAAGCTTGGTAATAACATCAACAATGCATAGCAATATTTAAAATGAATTAAAAAGGCATGGAAATGGAGTTTTGATTTTCAAATTTTGGACAAACCGTGGGGTGTCGTGGGGATGCTTCTTTGCGCGTTTGGGCTTGATTTTGATTGCTGGAGATTCCTGGCAATGCAAGGAATGTGTTTTTGATTGGAATAGAAGCTTAAAACATGCTGCAAGTAGGTTTACAGTTTTGCTTTTTTTTCTTGAAAAGTTCAAATGTGTTTTTTTGTTTTTGGGGACTTTTTAGGTTGTGATTTTCTTGTGTTCTGGTGCAGCCTCTTCTCAATTTCGTTTTTGATCCCTTGTATAGGCATTAGGTAATGTGAATCAAAAGGAATTATGGTCTCTTAATGTATAGCATTCAAGTCCAAAATCCTCCATAAACCTCCATAACAAAACTTCCTTTTTTGACTCATTTTTGAATTCTTGCCTTGTTTACTCCCTTGCACGAATTTTGGTAGGCACATAATGATGTTTCAAGGCTAGTTAAGGCCAAATATTCCCTTTTAAATTAATTTTTGAATTTCTTTTGATTTTAAAAGATTTAAAATTAATTAAATCCAATAAAATCAATAAAAATGAAAAAATTAATAAAAAAATCTGAAATAAAAGGTGGGACACGTGGGAAGCATGGCCAAGTTAATTCAAGTGGAAAAAGTGGGCCCCTTTTGTCAAAAATGAGATTTCAAGGATAAATGATTTTGGCCATTTCACAAAAATTTCCCAACTTCTCCAATGCATAACTTGCTCAATTTTTAAGCTTTGCTCATGTTCTTGGACATTTTAGAAAGGCCTTTAAGTCCTCTAAACAATGTCTTTGGTCCCATGTCATTTTGATTTACCAATCTCAAGTTATGGCCTTTGACTTAAAGTCCCTTTTTGTTGACTTTTGAAAATGACCTATAATGTTGAAATTGATAACATTTTGTGAGAGCATTTCTTGGACTTGAAGTATGAAGATGAGTTGTAGGAAATGTCTTTCTCTTCAAAATGAGCTTTGGATGGAATTTTTCTGATAATCCATGTGAAAGTTATGCCCTGGTCAATTTCAGTTGACTTTTTCAGCTGTCCAAAAATAGAAATTTTTGCATCTTGATGATTTTTGAGCCAAGTTTTGAGAATCATGATCAAGCATTGATCAAATGATGTTTGTGGCTTCAAAATGATATGTTGACCAAAAATTTGAACTTTTGACTGTCAAATGACCATTTTGCCCCTACAGTTGACTGTAGTGCAATTAGGGTTTTTGACTGTGCAATTTTGTGCTGAAAGTCTTGAAACTTGATATGAGGATGCTTGACCATATTTGTAGGCTTGTGAGACTTGATTGGACCTTTGAAAACTTCATTTTCTTGACCAGAACACAAACCCTAATTTTGACTGTATAGGAGATCTTTGACTGTGCAACCCTTGGGGAATTTTGCAGCTTGGCTTGGCAATTTCTTGAAGAATATGGGAGGGCAAATTTTGGGGTACAACAGTTGCCCCTGTTCAATCTTCTTAGACCTGAGGATGTAGATTGGCTGACGTGCCTTTCGTAATCCGAGGGTAGAAGATGATTGAACACTAGAGTGCCCAGAAATTTGCGCTCTCATAGCAGCAGTGTGATGATGGAAATGGGCTTACAGATGCCATTTAGAGGTTGACGAATAGGATGATGGGTTTATAGATGCCATCTGGATGTTGATCGCGTAAGCGATTCTTTAGCGAGAACCTGCATGCCTGCAAAAGAAAAAAATGAGTACCTGACACATTGCAGGAGCTGATTTTCAGATGCTTGGTATAGATGTGTACTGACTGGTTACAGGAGTTGGATCTTTGGATTCTTCAGACGTGCCCTGGCGAGATACAGGAATCGAGTCTGGTACTATAGTCGTCAACAGATACTCCCTGGCAAGATTCAGGTATCGGATCCTCGAACTCTTCAGACGTGCCCTGTCTAGATACAGGAATCGAGTCTGGTACTGTAGTCATCAACAGATACTCCCTGGCAAGATTCAGGAATCAGATCTTCGAACTCTTCAGACGTGCCCTGTCTAGATACAGGAATCGAGTCTGGCACTGTAGTCGTCAACAGATACTCCCTGGCAAGATTCAGGAATCGGATCTTCGAACTCTTCAGACGTGCCCTGTCTAGATACAGGAATCGAGTCTGGTACTGTAGTCGTCAACAGATACTCCCTGGCAAGATTCAGGAATCGGATCTTCGAACTCTTCAGACGTGCCCTGTCTAGATACAGGAATCGAGTCTGGTACTGTAGTCGTCAACAGATACTCCCTGGCAAGATACAGGAATCGGATCTTCAAACTCTTCAGACGTGCCCTGTCTAGATACAGGAATCGAGTCTGGTACTGTAGTCGTCAACAGATACTCCCTGGCAAGATACAGGAATCGGATCTTCGAACTCTTCAGACGTGCCCTGTCAAGATACAGGAATCGAGTCTGGTACTGTAGTCGTCAACAGATACTCCCTGGAAAGATACAGGAATCAGATCTTCGAACTCTTCAGACGTGCCCTGTCAAGATACAGGAATCGAGTCTGGTACTGTAGTCGTCAACAGATACTCCCTGGCAAGATACAGGAATCGGATCTTCGAACTCTTCAGACGTGCCCTGTCAAGATACAGGAATCGAGTCTGGTACTGTAGTCGTCAACAGATACTCCCTGGCAAGATACAGGAATCGGATCTTCGAACTCTTCAGACGTGCCCTGTCAAGATACAGGAATCGAGTCTGGTACTGTAGTCGTCAACAGATACTCCCTGGCAAGATACAGGAATCGGATCTGGAATCACGACAGTTGATAGCAATTATCCTTGTATTAACTTTTGTCCTGAAAAGACAAAACGTTAGTTGTATGCGATGCCGTGATATATGACATGCGAGATGTTCTCAGAATGAATGAGATTGTACGTTCATGATGCGTATATGCATGCTATAATGTATGAAGATGTGTTGTTTATGAATGTATGTTTTTGTCTTAGGAAAATAAATCCTAGACGGATGCCGGGAAGTCAAATCCTGGGCTGATATGAATAGCATTCTTTGTTTCCACTGGAGAGTGATGGTTGCAAGAATAAACCGGTAGGAGAAGATGACTCCGTTGGGGGAATAAACTTGTTGGAGAGATTACTCTGCGGGGAGAAAATTAATCTGGCGATCTGGCTGGGGAACAATACTCTGTGGGGAGAGAGGTACTATGTTGGGGAAGCAATTCCTTTGAATGTTGGTCCGCCGCCGGGGAACAATCCTTAGACCAAGACTGCCGGGGATGTTTGTCAAGAATGTGTGCTGCTGGGGAAGGTCGAGATCTGCGGGAGGATACCCAACTTCCTTAAGGTTGATAACTGCTTTGCTTGAGGAGAGTATACTGCTTGCTGGCTCACTCTCTGGGGAATTAAAATACCTGGTTGTGTTCTTCAGCTGAACCTACCTTGATACCTTGGAGGACAGAACCATTAGATTGCTTAGACAACCTATCATTGCCCCTGTTTCTGAGGCGGGAGGGGAAGACTTGTGGAGGTGCTTGAGGACTGCCGATTTGACCAATCTTCTTCTGGTAGGCAGGTGACAAGATGATAGGACATAGTCGTACGCTTTGATCCCTAACTTTTGCCTGGACCGCCCTTTCGGGTTTTCAGTCCACCGGGATACCCATTTTTGCCCAAGCCACCTTTTCAGGTTTTCGACTCGCCGGGTGTACAGATTTTTTCATTTCATCCCTTATTTTTGCCCGAACCCTTTTGGTTCGCCGGGAAGCCCTAATTTTTGCCTAGGTATGTCAACCTAGCGGGTCTTTGATTATGCGTAGTATTCTTTCGACTATGTCCATGTTCTTAGAATGCAGGGAGGTGCCCCTGGCTGTTTATGTTGCCATGTTACCAGAAGATGTCTGATCGCGCAAGATTCGTTGTTGAAATGCCCCAAGTGACTTAGGCGGAGATTTGCCCCAGGCTATTTGGCCTTTGAGAGATTCTCCGAATCTTGATTGGACTGCCCCAGATGATTGGACCATGATCATGTTGTGCCCCTTGATTGGAGGTACTTCTGTTCATTAGGCATTCGTCGTGCGAACTTCTATGCTGTTCAAACAAAAAGTCATATGCAAACAAAGTTATGTTAAAAATGCAAAGCTTATGTCTGTTTTGAAGATTTTGAAAATGCATTCTCTTTCATAAAACAAATGAATGTTTGTAAAACGTGATGTCAACTCCATATTTACCGTAAGCTTTAAGGAGTCAGGATACCTTTCGTAACATTATGCTTTCGAACTAACCCATGCTTCAGCTAGGACTTTTAAGGGTCATAACGTGGCTTGGTTCATGGTTCAAGAAACAAAGGATAAAGGATCAAATTTATTTGTACCCACCCGCTCTTCGTGATGTTCTTCAAACCTAAACTCAGCTGATCGTGCGTTAGACCTTGTTTGAGTCTTTGCTTTGATATACCAATGATGGTTCAGATAATGATGATTTATTCTGAATGGGCAGTCATTTCTTTTTGTTGAGGGTTTGTGTGACCTCTTTTTTTTGATTTTATTATCCCTATTTTTTTTGCCTGAACTGTTTCTTTTGTGATTACAGTCAGCGGGATGCCCCAGTTTTGTAAGTCTCCTTCATAGGTTTTGACTTAATGGGTTTTTATTTTTTTGAGATATAATGACTGCCTATTTGTATGATTGTTCGGAACCATCACTGTCTTTTGTTTTGTAAGGACCTCTTTGGTGCCATTCGTTATGCACTTGGATCAACTGAGAGACTACCCTGCCCCAGGTTATGATTAAGGGTTTTAAATTTCGAAAAGAAAAACTCCTACTTCTTTGGCTCAGAGGGGTTGACGAGGGATTATCTTCCTTATAACTCCAGTGTTTAGGAATTGAAACAATGCCTGTACCTCATCAGCGGGGTCTATTCAAAAGCATACTGTAAAAATCGTGGTATCGTTTTTGTCATCCTCCCTCAAGAGGCTTAGAATTATTAATCGAGAATTGATCATCACAGAAAAATGAAAACAGTTTGCATATAGTGAATACGAAATAATTACTTCAAAACAGACATGTGTAATGCATTAATGAAATAACAATGTTTAACATGAATAAGTGTTTGAACAATCAAAAGAAAATTACAACTTGAAAATTCTAATAAACACAAGTCTTCTAGTCTCAGGGCTTGTTACTTCAAATGGTGAACCTCGCAGGGATAGTAGAAGAACTCGACCTGACCATCTGGGGTGAATTCCACAGCTCCTTCATCAATCAGGCTTTGGATTTTGTACCTCAACTTCCAACAGTCATCAGTATCATGCCTCGGGCTGTTAGAATGGTATGCGCACCTGGCCCCAGGATTATAGTTGGGTGAAGAAGTCTTAGGATTAGGGTGAGGTCCTATCAACATCACCAGATTCAACTTCAACAGGTGTTGCAAAGCTTGGGACAGCGACGTGTTGAGCTGGGTGAATTGCCTTCTGGGCTTGCTCTGATCAACCCGTTGCTCTGGGCGAGGTTGTGGTTGGAGCTGTGAAGTAGTAGCAGCTTGGAGAGGTCTATTCATTGAACCAAGCCTTTGACTTCTTGGAGGCTGATTACCAGTTCGGTCTCCAGCCTTGGCTACTTGCTTCATACTGTCTTGCTGAAGCTGGTTGATCACAGTTCTCAACTCTTCTTGTTCCCGAGCTAAGCCTTGGATAAGGGCCATTTGCCCCAGCATCTGAGTCCTCATTATGTCTATCTCAGCTTGCATATGTTTCAGCCGTTCATCTTTACCGTCTTCTGGACTGTTCTTGACCAAATTCCCCATGAGGAGCGTTCTCAACTCTTCCTGCCCCTTGGATAGGCTTAGGAAGATCTCCCTGAACTGATTCTCTTGAGTAGGGAACTCCTGGGTGTTTGATTGGAAAGCCATTGCTGAAATAAACAGCGAAGAGGGTAAGTAGCCTGTAACAAGGGTACCTGTTATGCAATGATGTGTATGATATGCATGCAATGTTTTCAAGGATCTCGCGGGATAAACAGGAAATTTTGTTAGCATTTGGATCCGGTAGCTTGATTGAAAGAGCTTCATGTTTGTTGGGAATCTTTCTTCCAAGGGTCAAAGGCTCACCATATCCAGTGGGCCATAGCCTCTGACTTTAGTCATCATGTCTGATTTTGATTTCCAAACAACCTTGGTTAAGGGAACCTTCTTCAAGAGTCAAAGCTCACCATATCAAGTGGGTCATAGCCTCTGACAACCTTGGCTAGAGGAAAATAAATCCTCTTTTCCCCTTGCTAGATGTTTGATTCATCATGACCTGCATCACAGACCCTTGAGATCCTTGAAATGGGTTAGTCCTTATGCAGGATGTATGCAATGGTATGATGTCATGCTATGCATGGGGGTAATGTAAGTAACCCTGTTATGAGTCCCAATTAAGGACTGCAAACCAAAACCTGCAAGAAACTCAGTAAACTTTGTTATGAGTCCCAATTAAGGACTGTAAACAAAACCTGCAAGAAATTCAAGGGTCGGATAATAAGCACGCAAGTAGTTCAAGTACGAAGGCACACAAGTCACGCAAGAGAAACCCTTAGAGTTTAGGCCAGCATGGGGTCTAGGTATTACCCTCTTGAAGTTGGTGGGCTCAAACCTGTCCTATCAAAGTAACTGGGTTCTAAGGATCTCAATATCATTGAATTGCTTTCATTGTTCATCGTTTCGATTTAGCCACTGACTGGCGATCAAAATATCCCAAGAAAACAACCCTCAATTGAGTGTAGTATCGAGTATCAACCGACTTCGGAGTACACCAAAGTAGTCATCTCACTACCCTAAAGAGGCCAAGATGGTTCAATTAAGGTTCCTAAGGTCTGTTGATGCTTCACGACACCACGCGGAGGCCCCGTACTCTCCTTGATTGACTCAAGGGTTACCGGTACACACCAAAGTGCCACATCAACGTAGCAGACTGCTTCAACCATGTCGGTATACCCCGCACAGTTCCCTCACAGCCTTGTTGCTACTTTCTAAGAAGGTATCCCCCAGATCCGGGTTAGGATCTATAGAACTCCCAAGACAGTCCCACAATTTAAAGCAAACAAATCAAAGCAATTGAAAACACAGTGATCTTAGTCCTAAGGTACACCTCACTTTATAATTCTCCCCAGCAGAGTCGCCAGTTCTGTGATCGGTGGATCTGGAACTGACTGTTTTAAAGCTGGTTTCGCGAAATGTCGCGGTAAGCAAGAGTCGCCACCGTCTTTTATTTTCTCCAAATGGAAAGGACAAAAGCACAGAAAAATTCCTTATAGAGATTGCTCTCGGTTCGGGAGGTAGATTATAGAAAGGGAAGGTGTTAGCACCCTTTCTATCCATGGTTATCCATGGGCTCTTAGATACTTGCTCATTGTGTTTTCAAAAATGGTTTGTTTGCTTTTCAAAGTGCGATTGGGTTTGAAAAAGTTTCGTTTAAAAATTTCAGAATGACTCTTGTATCAGTCCTCAAGAGTGTTTGAAAAATTGTTTTGAAAGCTTTTTGAAAGTGTCGGTGTGAAAAGAGTTTTGATTTGTTTTTGAATAGAGCAAGTACCCACGAGTCATCTACCTACCCTAAGGAATTAAGCTGTGTAATTGTCCTTTAGGTAATGCTATCCCACCATTGAGAGATAGGTAGCACCACCGTTGGAGGTGTTCGGGTCAATTCGAGGGTTAGGGACAGTGTGGACACTGAGCAATAATAAGATACCTTAGAAGCTACCCTTATGCCATTGATCTTTTTATTCCGAGGCGACCGTTCTGAGGCAACTTATTCGAGGCAACTGGATCAATGGAACATAAGGACTTACTAAGACGTCCTGTACTCAACGACCACGTTTCGAGGGGCAAGGCAACATGGTGATCACCAGAGCAACAATAGGATACCTTAGAAGCTACCCTTATGCCATTGATCTTTTTATTCCGAGGCGACCGTTCCGAGGCAACTTATTCGAGGCAACTGGATCAATGGAACATAAGGACTTACTAAGACGTCCTGTACTCAACGACCACGTTTCGAGGGGCAAGGCAACAGGGTGATCACCAGAGCAACAATAGGATACCTTAGAAGCTACCCTTATGCCATTGATCTTTTTATTCCGAGGCAACCGTTCCGGGGCAACTTATTCGAGGCAACTAGATCAATGGAACATAAGGACTTACTAAGACGTCTTGTACTTGATGACCATCTTTCGAGGTAAGGCAACAGTGAGGCGTACCCTAGGGGTGGTGTGTGAATTGTGTGTCATTTTCAGTTTATTGTTTGTCTTGTCATGCATTGGTGATCTACGTTTCGATTTTATTTTTGGGCATTCATTCTTTCATGTTATTGTTTAACAGTTAAAGGTGCGGGAATTTAAAGTGCGGAAAATAAAAGTCCTACGCTATTACAAGGCGCGGGTCTACATCGCCAAATTAAATAAAGACCCGATTTGAATAAGTAAAATGCGGAAGGTAAATATCCTAATTATCTATTACAAGGCTTTGGGGCAAATACATTATATCTACAAAAGAAATAAAAATAAATGTGCGAAAAGAAATAAGAATCGAGTGCGAGGGCGTTGGACCCTTTAAGGAATTGAATTGAAATTATTAAATTAATTAATGATTAAAGAAAAGAAGTTATTTTATTTTTTTATTTTTTTGATGTTTTTGTTTTTTTATGTTTTTTTTATGAAATAAAATAGAAAAAGAAATTAAAATGTCAAAAGAAAAGCCTAAGTCTAAATTTATTTTAATTATTAAAAAGAATGTTAAAATGACCTAATTAAAAAAACTAATTCAATTATGGTTTATTTACAAAATAAAGATAATAATAATAAAAGTGTTAATTATATTCTTTTTTTTGGGTTTTTTATGAAAATGTTAGTTAAATTAATTTAATGATAGAGTAATTATTTTTTGGTGTTTTTTTGGATCAATTTTGATAACTAAAAGCAAATAAAAGTCAAATTAATGATTATCTAACAATTAATTAAATATGCATGCAAAAATATTATTTTTAATGTCAAAAATTAAATAAACATTTTTCTGATTAAAATGCAAAAAGGAAAATATTTTTTGTGA
Source organism: Vicia faba (assembly GCA_948472305.1). Classification (NCBI taxonomy): domain Eukaryota; kingdom Viridiplantae; phylum Streptophyta; class Magnoliopsida; order Fabales; family Fabaceae; genus Vicia; species Vicia faba. The sequence goes on from OX451737.1 coordinate 104,304,294, forward strand.
GTTTTTAAATGCATGAGAAAATTATTTGAATATAAATTAAATTAGGATTAAAAATATAAAAAAGGGTGAAAAACAAAGGAAACATGTTAATTATGGAAAAGGTGAAAAAAAAAATGCCTGAACCAGGACTCGAACTCGTGCCTTCTGGGAATATCCACTAACGCGTTGCCATCTGAGCCAGCTGTTTCAATTGACATAACAATAAACACTTAATATTATATTGATAAGCAAATAAATCCTGGGAATTAAAAAAAACGCGCGCGGAATTTTGAATGGTCTAATGCCCGGTTGCCACGCCATCGTCTTCTACCTTTTCTGCAAAATAACAAACATGTAGCGGGGGTTTTAAACCCCCCCAAAACACAAGCCTGCAAATAAAAGCGATTAGCTCCTCGTTAGACATAAATTAGGCGCGAGGGGTCCATTGGATTCGTCTCATCTTCCTCAATTCAACCATGGCAGTTTGAGGTTCCAGTTTTTGCGTATGTGAGAAACCCCAAATTGAAAGCTTCGGAAAACCTAGATGTCTCCCATGGTGATTTGCATTTTGTGGCCTTACAGTCAAATTAAAGCATACAGGAAGCTTGGTAATAACATCAGCAATGCATAGCAATATTTAAAATGAATTAAAAAGGCATGGAAATGGAGTTTTGATTTTCAAATTTTGGACAAACCGTGGGGTGTCGTGGGGATGCTTCTTTGCGCGTTTGGGCTTGATTTTGATTGCTGGAGATTCCTGGCAATGCAAGGAATGTGTTTTTGATTGGAATAGAGGCTTAAAACGTGCTGCAAGTAGGTTTACAGTTTTGCTTTTTTTTCTTGAAAAGTTCAAATGTGTTTTTTTGTTTTTGGGGACTTTTTAGGTTGTGATTTTCTTGTGTTCTGGTGCAGCCTCTTCTCAATTTCATTTTTGATCCCTTGTATAGGCATTAGGTAATGTGAGTCAAAAGGAATTATGGTCTCTTAATGTATAGCATTCAAGTCCAAAATCCTCCATAAACCTCCATAACAAAACTTCCTTTTTTGACTCATTTTTGAATTCTTGCCTTGTTTACTCCCTTGCACGAATTTTGGTAGGCACATAATGATGTTTCAAGGCTAGTTAAGGCCAAATATTCCCTTTTAAATTAATTTTTGAATTTCTTTTGATTTTAAAAGATTTAAAATTAATTAAATCCAATAAAATCAATAAAAATGAAAAAATTAATAAAAAAATCTGAAATAAAAGGTGGGACACGTGGGAAGCATGGCCAAGTTAATTCAAGTGGAAAAAGTGGGCCCCTTTTGTCAAAAATGAGATTTCAAGGATAAATGATTTTGGCCATTTCACAAAAATTTCCCAACTTCTCCAATGCATAACTTGCTCAATTTTTAAGCTTTGCTCATGTTCTTGGACATTTTAGAAAGGCCTTGAAGTCCTCTAAACAATGTCTTTGGTCCCATGTCATTTTGATTTACCAATCTCAAGTTATGGCCTTTGACTTAAAGTCCCTTTTTGTTGACTTTTGAAAATGACCTATAATGTTGAAATTGATAACTTTTTGTGAGAGCATTTCTTGGACTTGAAGTATGAAGATGAGTTTTAGGAAATGTCTTTCTCTTCAAAATGAGCTTTGGATGGAATTTTTCTGATAATGCATGTGAAAGTTATGCCCTGGTCAATTTCAGTTGACTTTTTCAGCTGTCCAAAAATAGAAATTTTTGCATCTTGATGATTTTTGAGCCAAGTTTTGAGAATCATGATCAAGCATTGATCAAATGATGTTTGTGGCTTCAAAATGATATGTTGACCAAAAATTTGAACTTTTGACTGTCAAATGACCATTTTGCCCCTACAGTTGACTGTAGTGCAATTAGGGTTTTTGACTGTGCAATTTTGTGCTGAAAGTCTTGAAACTTGATATGAGGATGCTTGACCATATTTGTAGGCTTGTGAGACTTGATTGGACCTTTGAAAACTTCATTTTCTTGACCAGAACACAAACCCTAATTTTGACTGTATAGGAGATCTTTGACTGTGCAACCCTTGGGGAATTTTGCAGCTTGGCTTGGCAATTTCTTGAAGAATATGGGAGGGCAAATTTTGGGGTACAACAAGATGATTTCTCTAGATCTTGTGATGACTCCACTATTGGGATCTCCTATGATGAGCTCTTTTGGATGATCCTTCTGAATTCTGATGGAAGGGATCTTGCTAGCTTCCTTTGATTCAGATTCTGTTGTGGTGGAGTTGGGCAGGTCATTCTGTTGGGTTGAAGTCTCAAAGAATGTCTCAACAGTACAAGGAACATCTATTTCTTCATGGTAGTCATCAATTATAACATTTATTGATTCCATCATGGTTTTGGTTCTGGAGTTGAATACTCTATAAGCTCTGCTGTTTGAGGAGTATCCTAGAAATATGCCTTCATCACTTTTGGGGTCCAGTTTTCTTCTTTGTTCACGATCAGACAGAATATAGCATTTGCTGCCAAACACATGAAAGTACTTCACAGTTGGTTTTCTTCCTTTCCAGAGTTCATATATGGTGGATGAGGTTCCCTTTCTCAAGGTGACCCTGTTATGAACATAGCAAGCTGTATTCATAGCTTTAGCCCAAAAAGACATAGGAAGTCTTTTGGCATGTAACATTGCTCTGGCAGATTCTTGTATGGTCCTGTTTTTTCTTTCCACAACTCCATTTTGCTGAGGTGTTATAGGAGAAGAAAACTCATGACTGATTCCTTCTGAAGAACAGAAGTCATCAAACTTGCTGTTTTCAAATTCCTTGCCATGATCACTTCTGATTCTGACAATACATCCTTCCTTCTCTCTTTGAATTCTCTTGCACAGTTCTCTAAAAACTTCAAATGCATCTGATTTTTCCCTAATGAAATTAATCCAGGTGAATCTGGAAAAATCATCCACAACCACATAGGCATATCTTTTACCACCAAGACTCTCTACTTGCATTGGTCCCATCAGATCCATATGGAGGAGTTCTAGAACCTTAGAGGTGGTCAGATGTCTTGACTTTGGATGTGACATCCTAGTCTGCTTACCAACCTGACATTCACCACAAACTCTTCCTTCATCAATTTGTAGTTTTGGAATCCCTCTGACTGCCTCCAAGGAGATAATCCTCTTCATACCCCTTAGATGAAGATGGCCAAGTTTTTGGTGCCACAGTTTCACCTCTTTTTCTTCTTGTGCAATGGAACACACAGATGAGAAATTAGTGTTCTCAGGCTCCCACAAGTAACAGTTGTCTTTGGATCTGACTCCTTTCATTACTATCTCTTGTTTGTCATTGATTACAAGGCATTCAGATTTTGAGAAATTGACCTTGAATCCTAGATCACACAGTTGACTGATACTAATGAGATTAGCGGTCAACCCTTTCACCAGCAGTACTTCATTCAGACTTGGAACTCTAGGGCAGTCCAAATCACCAACTCCTTTGATTTCACCTTTAGCCCCATCTCCAAAGGTCACAAAACTGGTGGTGTGAGGCTTAACATTATTGAGGAGGTTCTTGATTCCAGTCATGTGTCTGGAACATCCACTGTCAAAGTACCAGTCTTCCTTTGCAGAGACCCTCAGGGAAGTGTGAGCTATCAGTGCAGTAGCCTTTTTCTTCCATTGAGGAGCATGTGGTACTTTTTTTTACTTAGGTTTGACACCTGAGTTCTGATTAGGGTATCCATGTAATCTGAAGCAGAAGGGCTTTATGTGGCCATATCTCCCACAATGATGACATTTCCATCTTTGGTACCTTTTCCTCATATGTCTCTGTTCCTGATGTCGAGAGTTGTGTTGAGACATCTGTTTTGACATTTGCTTACCAGAACCAGATTTCGTTGCTTCCATAAATCCTAGTCCAAATGTATTTCCCACATTTTGTCCAACCTGAAGGATCTCTTCCAATTTTTCTGTTCCATTTGTCAACATCTTGACAGATTTGGTCATTTGATTCAGTTGTGAGTTCAGCAATTGAACTTCTCCTTCTAGATGACTTATAGTTTCAAGGTTTGCCCTTTTTTCAGCCTCCAGCTTTATGATGAGTTTTGATTGTTTCTCATTCTGCACACAGACTTCAGTACTTCTGATACACAATTCCTTGTAAGTATCAGCCAGTTCTTCAAAAGTCACCTCTTCATCACTGATGTCACTTTCAGAGGTACAAACACCAGTTAAAGCAGTAACTCGTTTGGCAGTCTCTTCTTCAGAATTACTTTCTGAATCACAGTCAGACCAAGTAACTCTCATTCCTTTTTGTTTCTTAAGAAAGGTAGGACATTCAGCTCGAATATGCCCATATCCTTCACAACCATGGCATTGAATTCTTCTGCCTTGAATTCCCTTCTCTTCTGACCTTGGTCTTCTGCTGGAACTGTCAATGTTAGAGGGAATGTTATGAACATTAGACCTTGACTTTGGATCTATTCTTTTGATGAGTTTGTTGAACTGTCTTCCAAGCATGGCTACAGCTTCTGAAATGTTTTCTTCAACATCAGTGTTGGACATAAGTGCTATGCTCTTGTTCTTCTTGACACCATTATCAGTGATTCCCATCTCAAAAGTCTGAAGAGACCCAATAAGTTCATCCACTTTCAACTTGCTAATGTCCTGGGCTTCCTCTATGGCAGTTACCTTCATTGCAAATCTTTTAGGCAAGGATCTGAGAATCTTCCTCACCAGTTTTTCTTCTGACATCTTTTCTCCCAGTGCTCCTGAGGTGTTGGCAATCTCCAAGATGTTCATGTGAAACTCATGAATGGTTTCATCTTCCATCATTTTTAGATTCTCAAACTTGGTGGTCAACATCTGAAGCCTTGACATTTTTACTTTGGAAGTGCCCTCATGAGTAGTTTTGAGAGTGTCCCAAACTTCCTTGGCCAGTTCATATTGATGTACTAGTCTGAAAATGTTTCTATCAATTCCATTGAACAAGGCATTTAAAGCTTTTGAATTTCCCAGAGCTAACTCATCTTCTTCTTTACTCCAATCTTCCTCAGGCTTCAGACTGATTGTCCCATCTTTCTCAGTTATGGTGGGATGAATCCATCCTTTGTCAGCAGCTCTCCAAGCCTTTTTGTCCAGAGATTTTAGGAAGGCAATCATACGAGGTTTCCAGTAGTCATAATTAGTTCCATCCAGAATGGGTGGTCTATTTCCAAAAACTCCTTCTTTGTCCATAGTGCCAGAAAGTGATATCCCTAGATCTCACCCAGTAATACAGGCAGGGTGCCTGCTCTGATGCCAATTGAAATTCTGGCTGCAGATACTCAATGTCACGTTCATTGTTATGACACCGTATCTGACTTACTATATGACGGTAAATACAAAAGCAATAAAGAACACAATCAATTGTTTACCCAGTTCAGTGTGCAACAACACCTACTCTGGGGGCTACCAAGCCAGGGAGGAAATCCACTATAAGAGATGTTAATTCAGGAATAAACCAACCAGTTTATCTCCTTCACTTAAGACCTACCCAATGCAATTCCAATCTAAGTACAACTTAAACCTGAGTTCCTACTCACTCCCCCTCAATCACAGCAGTGATACATAAACCAATTTGACTTAAAAATTGATGAAGACACTCTTCAAAAACAAACACTTGATTAAGCTTCACAGCTTTTTAATCAAGCAACACAATCACTCGTGCTTCACAGCTTTGAGTGATGCACACAACTAACTTGACTCTGCTTCACAGCTTTAGTCAAGGAACATTCAAACACTCTTGCTTCAAAGCTTTGAGTGCTACACAGCCCTTACAATTAGAAACCTATTCCAAGGCACTTATCACAATGATAATTGCTTGGAGTACAATAATCAAATCTATACAGATTACAAATGATCTTCTGATCAATGAAAAGGGATGCCTTGAAAAACAGCAGCTCTGTTGAATATATAGCAGCTGCAACTTCAGTTAGGGTTTCCACAAAAACCTAGGGTTAATTCCGTTTGACCTAAAGACCAGGTCACAGGGCTTTATTAACCAGGTTAGGGTTGAGCTAGGTTACCCCTCAGAAAACGCAGGATTCTGTTCAGGAAAGACTGAGTTATTTTCCTGAAAAAACTCAGACTTATCCAACCTGCAAACTTGTTAGTTCAGAACAGGATGTCATAACATCTGTTATGACATCTGAGAAAACCTGTCTACTGATTTAGCAAAATGTGATCATTTTGCAAAATGCTCAGATACACACTTATAAACATCAGTACTTGAATTACAATATTTTTATGCAAAGGTACCTAATGAGTCAGTACAAACTGAACTAGAATGTTATGACATCAGTCATGACATTCACACATACACTTGGGATTTACCAAAAAAGCAAGTCAATACCTAAACACCTACAAGTAAGTAAATATCAATTTGTGAGTTTGAGTGAGTAGAGTAATATTGATCACTTAGAGTGATTTGAAAATGTATAATCTTCTTCTTTAAATAATAATATTGTACAAAGACTCAAGATATATTTGCTCAAAGTTTTCTGTTTGTTAATGTAAGAAAATGTGTAGAAAACTTATGCATGAAAAATGAAGAATGCTTGAGTTTGTATTTTGAAATTTCAGAAAAAGTTTATGAAAGAAGGTGTTAGATCTGGATTTGAAATTGAATATTTATATGTTCATAACATCCTTTTGAAACATCATGAATATCTGGAAATGTATCATGAACAAATGCCAAGTTTGAGTGAAAAGATGTAATGAAAAGGCATAAACAAAGCTGCTATTTTTCAAATTCGTGCAGTATGCAATCGATTGCACCCTTGGTGTAAATCGATTGCACAAGGTTTTTAACATCTATTTTTTCAAAAACTTGAAGAGTGCAATCGATTGCACTAACAATGTAATCGATTGCATGCAAAGTCACTAGCAAAATATAACTGAGTGCAATCAATTGAACTTGCAATGTAAATCGATTGCATGAGAAACAAAAGCAAACGTTTTGAAAAATTTAAGTATGCAATCGATTGCATAGGTATTGTAAATCGATTGCATATAGAAACAGAAGCAAAAGATCTGAAATTTTGAAGTGTGCAATCGATTGCACTAAGATGTAAATCGATTGCATGCAGAAGAAAAATGAAATTTTATCTTTGAAAAGCTTGAGTAATGATTCTTAAAGATTTCTTTTTCATTTTTGAGCATCTATATCCTAAGATCAAAGTAGATAATATTATTATACCTTTAAAGTTGTTGAGATCTTTGAATGAAGATATTATCCTTAGATGCTTAGATGCTTGATCAAAATCTTTGCCTTCTTTGTTTAGCCATGGTTTGTCTTCATCAAAACAAAAGCTTATTTGTGAAGCTTGATTTTACATTCTCCCCCTTTTTGATGATGACAAACAATCTTGCTTTATGCGGTGTACTTTCCGGAAGAGCTTCTCCCCCTAAGATGCAAAACTCCCCCTATGTAGGAGAGGGTTGGAATCCTTTGCAATTCTTCATCTTGATTGGAGAGTACCTTGAAAGTTAAGACACAGGAAATACAAGCATAAAGTACCATACATCTTTCTCCCCCTTTGACATTATCAAAAAGAAGGGAAATATGCCTAAAGCAAAAAAATAATAGAGCAACATCTTGACAAAAATTGCATCAACAAAAATTATCCAAAATCAAATTTTTCTTGAAAATTTAAATATCACATAACATAGATTCATATGTAGCATGTATAAATCATATATAAAAGATATATCAAGGATAAAATGCACCTTATAAGTCGCGTCATCAAGTATGCCGAGCTCTCGAAGAATTTTGTAGAAAGGTTCTTTTGTCAAAGGTTTGGTGAAGATATCGGCAAGCTGATTATGACTATCTACAAAGGTTACCTCGACATCTCCTTGAAGAACATGATCACAGAGAAAATGATGTCGAATGTCTACATGTTTAGTCCTTGAATGCATGACAGGATTCTTTGAAATGTTAATTGCACTGGTGTTGTCGCATCTTAGAGGAATGCACCCTAGATCGAGTCTGTAGTCACAAAGTTGTTGTTTTAGCCACAAAATATGAGCGCAACTACTACCGGATGCAATATATTCAGCTTCGACCGTGCTTAGAGAAACACATGCTTGTTTCTTGCAGGCCCATGATACTAATGCATTACCAATAATGTGACAAGTGCCACTTGTGCTCTTTCTATCTGTTTTACATCCTGCATAATCCGCGTCAGAATAACCAATTAAGTTGCAGACACTAACTTTAGGATACCACAATCCAACATTTGTTGTTCCTTTGAGATACTTCATGATCCTATTTATCATCGTGAGATGAGATTCCTTTGGGTTAGCTTGAAAGCGGGCACAAAGACAAACACTAAACATAATGTCAGGACGGCTTGCCATCAAATATAATAAGGAGCCAATCATACCTCGATATTTAGTAATGTCAATGGAAACACCTGATTCATCTTGATTAACATAAGAACCAGAACCCATTGGTGTAGACATTTCCTTACAGGTATCCATGTCAAACCTTTTCAAGAGTTCCTTGCAATATTTGGATTTGTTGATGAAGATGCCATCTTTTAGTTGTTTGATTTGAAGTCCAAGAAAATAGTTCATTTTACCCATCATGGACATTTCAAATTCTCCTTGCATCATTGATGAGAATTCTTCATACATTTCTTGATTTGAAGAACCGAAGATGATGTCATCAACATAGACTTGTGCTAGCAAAGTGTCGTCTTTGATTTTCTTGATAAATAGAGTCTTGTCAACTTTGCCTTTTTTGAAACCTTTTTCGCATAAGAAGTTGCCTAAACGATCATACCACGCCCTTGGTGCTTGTTTCAGTCCATAGAGAGCTTTTCTTAATTTAAATACATGAGATGGATTCTTGAAGTCTTCGAAACCCGGGGGTTGCTTAACGTATACTTCTTCAGTGATATATCCATTCAAGAATGTGCTTTTGACATCCATTTGGAAAAGCTGAAAATTTAATGAACAAGCATAGGCAAGTAAGAGACGAATAGCTTCTAACCTTGCAACTGGAGCGAGAGTTTCTTCAAAGTCTATTCCTTCTTCTTGATTATAGCCTTGTGCTACCAATCTTGCTTTGTTGCGAACAATTATTCCATTCTCGTCAAGTTTGTTTTTGAACACCCATCTTGTTCCAATAATGTGTTTGTTGCTTGGCCTAGGAACGAGTTCCCAAACTTGATTCCTTTCAAATTGATTCAATTCCTCTTGCATAGCTATGATCCATTGGTCATCGCCTAAAGCTTCATCAACTTTAGAAGGTTCAATTTGAGAGACAAATGCCATGTTTAGGAAAGCATCCTTGAGATTTAATCTTGTAGACACGCCTTGACTTATATCACCAATCACTTTATCAATAGGATGATCTCTATGAGTTCTCCATTCTTTTGGTAGATCATTGAGATTCGATTCTTGTTGAGGTGATTCTTCAAGTTGAATGGGTTGATCCTTGGAAGAATTTTCTTGAGGACCTTCTAAAATTTCATCATCATTATCACAAACAATATTATCCTCCTTGGAGGGGTTAGTTTCATCAAAAGAAACATGCATAGATTCTTCAATAGTCAAAGTTCTTTTGTTGTATATTCTATATGCTTTACTAGAGAGTGAGTAACCAAGAAATATACCTTCATCGGATTTCTCATCAAACTTACCCAAATTATCTTTGTCATTGTTTAGGACAAAGCATTTGCACCCAAAGATATGAAAGAAAGCAATGTTTGGTTTTCTCCCTTTGAAAAGTTCATATGGAGTCTTCTTTAAGATTGGTCTAATGTTAACTCTATTGCTAACAAAACATGTTGTGCTCACCGCATCCGCCCAAAAGTATTTTGGAAGGTTTGAGTCGCTAAGCATTGTTCTAGCAAGTTCCACAAGAGACCTATTATTTCTTTCAACCACTCCATTTTTTTGTGGAGTCCTTGGTGCCGAGAAGTTGTGAGATATTCCATGTTCTCCACAGAATTCTTCAAATAGAGCATTTTGGAATTCTCCGCCATGGTCACTTCTTATTGAGGCAATTGTTAGAGACTTCTCATTTTGAATTTGTTTAGCATACTTCTTGAACGCCTTGAATGCATCACTTTTCTGAACTAAAAAGAATGTCCAAGTATATCTAGAGAAATCGTCAACAATAACCAAAGCATATACATTACCTCTGAAACCCCTTGTTCTTGATGGACCAAAAAGATCCATGTGTAACAATTGTAGTGGCCTTGTAGTGGACACCACATTCTTAGATTTGAAAGTTGATCTAATTTGTTTCCCTTTTTGACAAGCATCGCATAGTCTATCTTTGACAAAATTTCTCTTAGGCAATCCAATGACAAGATCATGCTTGATTAATTTATTCAAGTGTTCCATATGAATATGAGCAATTCTTTTGTGCCAAAGCCATGAATCATCATTGTTCGCTATGAGACATTTAACCTTCAAAGATGGATCATCAAGGGAAATCATGAATATATTATTGATTCTTTTACCTTTAAGTATAACCTCATGAGTGACTTCGTCTTCTATCAAACATTCATCCTTGGTGAACTTGATTTTGAAGCCTTTGTCACAAAGTTGGCTAATACTTAGAAGATTGTGCTTTAGTCCTTCAACATAAGGAACATCTTCAATGGATGTGAAAGGTGGAGCACCAACTTTGCCTTTGCCTAGGATTCTTCCCTTATTATCGTCTCCATAAGTGACAAAAACCTTGGCCTTTAGCGCTAGATATGAAAATTGGTTTATGTATCATGTCATATGCTTTGAACAACCACTATCAAGATACCAAAGATTGCATGTGGTCTTCAAGCATACCTACAAAACAAATTAGGTTTTGTTAGGTACCCAAGTTGCTTTGGGTCCTTCATAATTAGTGCCTTTCTTTACCCATACATAATGCCCACTTGCCACACTGAAGTTTCTAACATAGCAAGCATTAGGTGTATGGCTTTTAATACCACAATAAAAACAAGTAGGTTCAAAGTTACTTCTATATCTAGAAGGATAAGATTTCTTCTTAGAGAATGTTTTCTTTTTCGGATAGTGTTGTACCCCAAAATTTTCCCTCTCAATTCTCAAGGCTTTTCTTACAAGGATTTCAAGGTTCAAGCTTAAACAAGTGTTGGGATTTTGCAATACCAAAAGGAAATTGTCAAAAAGGGGAAAACAGATAAAATTAATATTTTGACAAATTTGGATAAAAACAAGTGTCCTTCGATTCTACATCCTTCGATTGACTCTTGGCCTCCTTCGATTTCTCAAAGTGGCTGCTAGCGTGCCTCTTTCGCCTGGGCATGTGACTTCTTGTTGCAGATTTCGTTTGTGTCTTTTGTTGCCTGCATGCTTGCAATCGAAGGCCATGACCTACTGGTCACATGCCCCCTGCAAGGAAACCCTTTTCGATTCACCAAACGTGCTGCCTACAAGCCTGCTTCGACTGGACAAGTTTGTTGCCTGCATGCTTGCTTTGTTTGGACAAGTTTCGATGGGACAAGGAACACCATTCGATTCAGAAGCCAGGAACTTCCCTCACGCTAAAAGGCAATGACTCCCTTTATGTTTGTTTCGATCCACATGCTTCGATTGGACAACATTGCTTCCTTCGAACATGGGCTTTCGATTGGGCAACATATTTGTTTCGATCCAAGATTAGACTGGGCATTAGCTTGTTTCAACCACAAGCTTCGCCTGAGGGAAAGGATTCCTTTTGGTTTTCTTCAACTCAAAAGTCAATAATCTTCTAAAAGCTTCTTTCGATTCAGAAGTTAATAACCTTCTGAAAAGGGCCATTCGAAGAACACATAGTTGGTCCATTTGAAGGACACACAGCTGGTGAAAACGAATTCCGTGTTGTCCTAGTCTGGTCGAAAGGTGTAGAAAGATGGAGGATTCGACTCAAAAGATCAAGTTGAACATTTAGACCCATAGGCTAGGCCACGTGTCTTCCCTTTTTAGGCCTGTACCCACTTGTTGTCTAAGACCACTTGCACTTAATAGCACAGTACTACCTTTTAGGAAAGTCTGTCTTGAGCCTTGCGCCTATTTTCCTTCAGAAGGAAGCAACCCCATCTGAGCCATTCATCTTGCTTTTGTGGAACAAGTGGACATTTACTTTCCAGCTCAGACTTATTTTATTATTTTCTGCACCCCAACTGCCAAGGGGCCCCCACATGTACTTTCACGTTACATTATTTTATCATTTATTTGCAAGGCTGGCTTTGGACAACATGTCCATTATTTCTCTATAAATAAAGGAACATTTACAAAGCTAGAAGAGGATCTTTGGACCAGAGGAATGAATCCCCCAAATTTTCTCAAACACAACAAAAACTCTCAAGCTCATCAACACTTGAGAAATAAAAAAAACCCAGAATCCCAAACACTCACCTCTTTGATTCTGAAGAACACCCCACACATAGAAGTTTGTTCAAACTCAAAGACAACCTTCTGTGACAACTCTTAGATCCAAAAGCAAACCCCCTGTGACTACTCTTCGAATTCCAGAAACGTCCAAGTAGCAGTTCAAGTTCGAATCCCACATCCATTCAAGGCCTGAAGTAAGGTAAGTCACTCTTACCCCTGAACCTTTCGTTTCATGGCATAGTATGTAAATAATCTTCCCTTTCATTTCAAAACATGTACATAACACTTTGGTTCTTTTCGTTTCCACCTACTTAATATGTTTTCAGAGCTAACCCCTTTTGTTTTGCTGCTTGTTTACTTAAATATGCATTAAGTATTAACTGATTGTAAGGCAATACTAGCATGGCCTTATGCCATGTTGCTGTTCAAAAAGTTCAAACGAAAGAAACATGAGACAGGAGTATGAAACGAAGCCTTTGGTTTCCACACTGACTTCCAGGCCCAGCCAGAGACACGCTCACACTGATTTCACTGGCCCAATCGAAGAAGGCAACAAGGAAGAAAGGCCCAGCCAGAGGCACACTTGCACTAAGTCCAGGCTCAGACGAAAGGCACTCCCATGCTGGTGCCAGCCTCCAATCGAAGTACATGACCTGACTGGTGCCAAAGCCCAATCGAAGTACATGACCTAACTGGTGCCAAAGCCCAATCGAAGTCCATGACCTGACTGGTGCCAAATCCCAATTGAAGTCCATGACCTCACTGGTGCGAACTCCCAATCGAAGGCTGCTCCTGCCCAAATCGAAGGAGCTCATTTTTTCTTCTTTTTATCTTATTTTTTCCTTTATATTTTTCTGCACTTCAATATGGTTGTAATAGCGTAGGATATTTATTTGCTACATTTTTATTGCTTTATACAAATGCTAGTAAATAGGTGTGTATGGAAAGATAAAACCAACAAGTAGGAAACCCCTAATCAAGACAAAATGCATGCAATAAAACACACTTTGCACACATGCACCCTTAGGGTAATTCCACTTGTTGCCTTCAAAAATGGGCCATGGTATGCATGTCAAGTACTTTGGCAAAACAAAAAGATCATAGTCCCTCAATGACGCTGTCTTGGTTGCCTAAACAAAATGATCAAGTCCCTCAAGAAAATTGCCAAAGATACTTGACACTATTGTTATCATGGTCTATACGATGACCCACGCCTGTCCTGTTAACATCCTAACACAAGGTTGTTCACCAAATACAATGGTGAAGCAACACTGTTAAAAGGGTTAAAAACATAAGATCTTTGAGTAAAATAGGGTAGACAACTCTTAGTTACTTGATCAAAAATCTTGCAAAACATCCTTGCCATTTTTCAAAACACACTTCACAACACAACTTCAAAAATAATTTCCAAACAACTTTCAAAACATTGAATTATCTTTTCAAAAAGACATACATCTTTGTATATACTCAAACAAGAGTCATTACAAAGGTTTCCTAGACAAGGCATCTTTTTCAAAACATTTTCAAAACCACACACACAAAACACCATTTCAAGCAATTGAAAAGCAAAAGCAAGTGATCTAAAACAAGTAACTAAGAGCCCATGGATAACCATGGATGAAAAGGGTGCTAGCACCTTACCTTTTCATAATCTACCCCCCGAACCCACGAAAACATCTCAAAGGTCTTTCCTGTGCTTTTTGACCTTTCCTTAGGATAAAATAAAAAGTCGGTGGCGACTCTTGCTAAACCGAACAAGTGCGAAAACAAACGCAAATCCCAAGTCATTTCTCCCACCTTATCACAGAACCGGTGACTCTGCTGGGGAGTATTTCTAAAAGTGGGGTTACCTTAGGGTTTTAGATCACCTATACATGCTTACTTTGATTGCTTTTATTGCTTTACTTCTTGGGTTCCTTGTTTGGGTTTGTTGTAAATCCTACACCCGGATTTGAGGGCACCTTTTTAGGTAAGTAGCAATAAACTGTGAGGGAACTGTGCGGGGTATACCGACATGGTTGAAGCAGTAGCTACGTTAGTGTGACATATTTGTGGGTACCGATAGCCCTTGAGTAGTCAAGGAGAATACGGGGCCGCTGAGTGATGTCATGAAGCACTAACGAACTCTTAGAATCTTACTTGACCATCTTGGCCTTTTTAGGGGTAGTGAGATGACCGACTTTGGTGCAGTCCGAAGTTGGTAGATACTCGATACTACACTCATTGAGGATTGTTGTCTTGGAATATTTTGGTCTCCAGTTAAGTGGCTAAACCAAAACAATGAACATAGAAAATAATCCAGTGATATTGAGCTCCTTAGAACCCGGTTTCTATTTTAGGACAGGTTGAGCCAACTAACTTCAAGAGGGTACTTACCTACAAACCCCATGCAAGCCTAAAACCTAAGGACTTGTTTGCTTTGTGTGAATGTGATTACCTGTATATACACTTGCTTACTTTTGCATACATGTACATGTCATCATAACATCATACCATAACATTTTCAATAACCATTTCAAGGATCTCGAGGGTCTTTCGATGCAGGGTCGCGTTGAACCAGATGTCTACCAAGGGGTAAGAGGGTTCTCCTCTAAACAAACGCCGTCAAAGATCAAGTGCAACAACTTGAATCGGGGGCTATGACCCACTTGACACGGTGAGCTTGATTCTCGTGGAAAGACATCCGCCGATACGAAGCTCTCCAATCAAAGATGTTGATCGAAGTTCAACCTCTAACATTTTTTGTGTTTATCCCGCGAGATCCTTGAAAACATGCGTCCACATATCATGCATCACATCATGACAGGTTTCTCTCATACAGGTCTCCTTATCTTCCTACTGTTTATTTCAGTAAGGTGGATATGGAACAAACATTAAGAGATCTCCAAGCTCAAAACGCTCAATTCCAACAAATGCTTCTGGCTATGGGTAAAGGGCAAGAGGCTCTGAAAGCTCTCCTTCTCAAAGACAAGAAGAAGAAGTCCAAGAAGGCAGCGGGCATCCTGAAAAGAAGACCTAAAGCCCTAGATCTTTCAACTCCATCCAACATAGGGGATAGTCTTGAAGAAGACCACAATTTGGAGATTGATGATATTGATGATGTTGAAGTTGACCACTCCGAGGAACAATATCCTCACGCTGATGACAAGTACAAACAGTTGGAGGATCGCCTCAGTGCTATGGAGATTCAACAGATACCTAGCTTGGATTTAGGAGACATGGGTTTAGTTTCTGGATTAGTCATCCCTCCAAAGTTCAAAGTCCCTACCTTTACCCTATATGATGGAGTCTCTTGCCCTAAGATGCACCTAAAGTCTTATGTCTGCAAGATTTAACCATACACGACTGATCCAAAGCTTTGGATCCATTTCTTCCAAGAAAGCATGGTAGGGACTCAACTCGAGTGGTTTTATCAATTGGAGATTTCTCGCATCCACACCTGTGAGGATTTAGCTGCTGCTTTCTATAAGCAGTATCAGTAAAATGCTGATCTTGCACCAACTCGTGTGCAATTGCAGAACATGACCATGGGTTCCAACGAGAGCTTCAAAGGATACGCCCAAAAGTGGAGAGATCTGGCTGGTAGGGTGCAACCCCCTTTAACTGACAGGGAGCTGATTGACATCTTCATGGGAACATTGACAGGGCCTTTCTTCAAACACTTGATCGGAAGCTCTTCAGCCGGGTTCACCGAGCTAATACTGACCGGCGAAAGGGTCGAAGCTGGCATCAAAAGTGGGAAGATTCAAGAAGCTACACCTTCTGATGCTCAGAAAAAGCCCTACAATGGGAAGAAAGAGTCCAATGTTGTGTATGGTCAAAAGAGTCGTCATGACCAACACGTAGGAGAAATCTTGATCTCTAATCCTACGTCTGCTCAACAAAGACAAGGGCATCAGCGTAAGGAGGTCGCGCCAAAAAGACATTTCACTAAGATCAACATGTCACTGACTCAAGCACTACAACGCATGTTGAAGGCAAAGCTGATTACATTAAAGGCTCCTCTCCGGAACCCAAATACTTCCGCTCCTACCTATCATCCCAATGAAAGGTGTGAATACCACTCTGACAGTACGGGACATGACACAAACAACTGTTGGGCTCTGAAGAACAAGGTACAAGACATTATTGATGCCAAGGAGATCGAGTTTGACCCTCCGGAGACTCCAAACATAATCACTGCTCCTATGACGAATCATTAAAAGCTTTTGTTCATTTGAATTTTCAAGTTGTAATCTCTTTGTTATTCAAACAATTATCTATTAATGTCAAACTTTGTTTCATTAATGCATTGCATATGTTTGTCTTGATTTGATCCACTCATTTTCATTACATTTAAACTATGTTTTTTTACTCACTTTATGACATTCAACTCTTGCTAAAAGTTACAAGCCTTTAGAGGGAGGATGACAAAACATAGCCATAATCTCATAACAATATGCTATTGAACAGACCTTGCTGACGATGTACATGCGTTTCTTTCAAATCCTAAACACTGGAGTTATAAGGAAGATAATCCCTAGTCAACCCCTTCGAGCCAAAGAAGTAGAAGTTTTCTGTTTTAAACACAAATTGAAACCTTTAAACCTGGGGCAGGGTAGTCACTCAGTTAATTCAAAAGATGCGCATTGAAGTCGCAAACTCTCAGTTTGTAATACAACGAACGACATCAAAAGAATTCCTCTGGAATCAAAAGACATTGGTGGTTCCTTATCTCATAGGCATTCATTATCTCTCAAAAAAAGGAAAAGCCCACTAAGCCAAAACCTACAAAGGAGGCTTAAGAAATTTGGGGCATCCCGCTGACTGTAATCTCGAAAACAGGAACAGTCAGGCAAAAGTTAGGGATAACAAATCAAAAGAACGAGGTCGCCACAAATCCTCAACAACATGAAAAATGTTGCAAAAATGACTGCCTTCCAACAAATTCAACTTGTGTGAACCATCACCAAAAATGTTGTTCCAAATTCGAATAGAGTTTGACGCACAATTAACTGAGTTTAGGATTGAAGAACATCACGAAGAGCGGGTGGGTACAAATATACTTTGAGCCTTTATCCTTTGTTTCTTAAACCGTGAACCAAGCCACGTTACAACCCTTCAAAAGTCCTAATTGAAGCATGGGTTAGTTCGAAAGCATACTGTTACAAAAGGTATCCTGACTCCTGTAAGGCTTTGCTCTAAATCCTGAGTTTGAATTTTCTTACAAAATTCCTTTACTCGCTAAAACACATTTTCAAAAAAAAACACTTCAAGACAAACATAAATTTTGCATTACTTGAATATCATTGTTTGCATATGGCTATTTGTTTAACAGCGGAGAAATTCACACAATGAATATCCAGTGAACGAAAGCCCTCTCAGTGAACAAAATCACTTCAAGAAGGATGACACTTCCATTGACAAATCTCCTATCAACAGGGGGACATGACATGTCACTATCCAGCACACCTGGGACAGTCCAGTCAAGATTTCCAGAAATCTCTGAAGAAGTGCAGAGTAACCAGGGGCAAGTCTCCATCTCCGTCACTTGGGGCATTGAACGTCAACCCCAACAAAGGGTTACATACAGTCAAACGTTTCCAGGCAGTGCCACAAACACTCGCTGCTAGGGGCAGTGACAAATCTCCCCCAAAATCCTTCTCATAGGATGATTCCCCAGCAAGAGTATAATCTCTGACCCCCTTTTCCCAGCTGAATCAACCTCAATAATCCTCGAGGACTTCCCCCAACGAATATGTCACCTCTCTAGCGGACTGACGACAGGGTTTATTTCTCCAACAGACACCAGGATTCCCCAGCTTGAGTTTGCCTCTCCGACTACTACAAATCAAAGGACCACAACTCCTCTTCCCCAGTAGACTACTCTACAATCCCTAGCAAGTTACTGCAAAACCTGGACCTGACCAGATATCAGTTCAACTTCGACTCCCCAATAGAGCAACAGACGACTAAGACTCCTAAACTCTTTTCCTAAGCAGAAATAAACATGCTCCCTACAGAGTTTTCAATATCCCCCAGCGGAGTTCTCCTCAAACAACAAAGCAGGGATCCCCGGTGGAAACATTTTGAGCAAAGTCCAAGACAAAATTACACTTCAACAACATTCATAACATATGCATACAAAATACATATGACACAAATCTCATTTTATTTTGAGAACATCATTACACAATGCATACATCATGACATTGCATACAACTAACTCTTTACCTTTTCAGGAAAGATCAATCAACAGGCAAAGATCATCATATTCCAAATTCCTTCTAGAGACAGTTCAGATGCGATCCAGATATGGCTGACATTCTGATACTTATTCTAATTTCCTTCTAGAGACAGTTCAGATGTGATCCATATATGGCTGACATTCTGATACTTATTCCGGATTCATTCAAAATACAGTCCAGATACGATCCAGATTCGGATGTCATTATGTCACTCATTCAAAATATAGTTCAGATACGATCCAGATTTGGATGTCATTCTGTCACTCTTTCAAAATACATTCCAGATACGATCAAGATTCGGATGTCATTCTGTCACTCATTCAAAATACAGTCCAGATACGATCCAGATTCAGATGTCATTCTGTCACTCATTCAAAATACAGTCCAGATACGATCCAGATTCGCATGTCATTCTGCCACTCATTCAAAATACAGTCCAGATACGATCCATATTCGGATGTCATTCTGTCACTCATTCAAAATACAGTCCAGATACGATCCAGATTCGGATGTCATTCTGTCACTCATTTAAAATACAGTCCAGATATGATCCAGATTTGGATGTCATTCTGTCACTCATTCAAAATACAGTCCAGATACGATCCAGATTCAAATGTCATTCTGTCACTCATTCAAAATACAGTCCAGATACGATCCAGATTCGGATGTCATTCTGTCACTCATTCAAAATACAGTCCAGATACGATCCAGATTCAGATGTCATTCTGTCACTCATTCAAAATACAGTCCAGATACGATCCAGATTCGGATGTCATTCTATCACTCATTCAAAATACAGTCCAGATACAATCCAGATTCGGATGTCATTTCAGATACGCTCCAGACACGAACACCATTCTTTGGCTCATATAGACTCAGTCTCCAGATACAGTTCAAATGCATTCCAGACATGGATACCATTTTGATGCTCATTCTTCTGACCTACAACATTGCACTTACAACAAACATTCTTGGATGGCATCTTTAAGCCCATCTCCGACAAGATTCTGTCACATCTCCAAATGGCATCTTTAAGCCCATTCCCTTAAACTATGCTTTGACGAGTGCAAATTTTTTGGGCACTCTAGTGTCCAATCATCTTTTACCTTTGAACCGCGAACGAAAAAACTGCCAATCTAACTCTTTAGGTTCAAGAAGATTGAACAGAGGCAACTGTTGTACCCCAAAATTTGCCCTCTCAATTCTCAAGGCTTTTCTTACAAGGATTTCAAGGTTCAAGCTTAAACAAGTGCATTGGGATTTTCCAATACCAAAAGGAAATTGTCAAAAAGGGGAAAACAGATAAAATTAATATTTTGACAAATTTGGATAAAAACAAGTGTCCTTCGATTCTACATCCTTCGATTGACTCTTGGCCTCCTTCGATTTCTCAAAGTGGCTGCTAGCGTGCCTCTTTCGCCTGGGCATGTGACTTCTTGTTGCAGGTTTCGTTTGTGTCTTTTTCTACCTGCATGCTTGCAATCGAAGGCCATGACCTACTGGTCACATGCCCCCTGCAAGGAAACCCTTTTCGATTCACCAAACATGATGCCTACAAGCCTGCTTCGACTGGACAAGTTTGCTGCCTGCATGCTTGCTTTGTTTGGACAAGTTTCGATGGGATAAGGAACACCATTCGATTCAGAAGCCAGGAACTTCCCTCACGCTAAAAGGCAATGACTCCCTTTATGTTTGTTTCGATCCACATGCTTCGATTGGACAACATTGCTTCCTTCGAACACGGGCTTTCGATTGGGCAACATATTTGTTTCGATCCAAGATTCGACTGGGCATTAGCTTGTTTCAACCACAAGCTTCGACTGAGGGAAAGGATTCCTTTTGGTTTTCTTCAATTCAAAAGTCAATAATCTTCTAAAAGCTTCTTTCGATTTAGAAGTTAATAACCTTCTAAAAAGGGCCATTCGAAGAACACACAGTTGGTCCATTCGAAGGACACACAGCTGGTGAAAACGAATGTCGTGTTGTCCTAGTCTGGTCGAAAGGTGTAGAAAGATGGAGGATTCGACTCAAAAGATCAAGTTGAACATTTAGACCCATAGGCTAGGCCACGTGTCTTCCCTTTTTAGGCCTGTACCCACTTGTTGTCTAAGACCACTTGCACTTAATAGCACAATACTACCTTTTAGGAAAGTTTGTCTTGAGCCTTGCGCCTATTTTCCTTCAGAAGGAAGCAACCCCATCTGAGCCATTCATCTTGCTTTTGTGGCACAAGTGGACATTTACTTTCTAGCTGGGCCTTATTTTATTATTTTCTGCACCCCAACTGCCAAGGGGCCCCCACATGTACTTTCACGTTACATTATTTTATCATTTATTTGCAAGGCTGGCTTTGGACAACATGTCCATTCTTTCTCTATAAATAAAGGAACATTTACAAAGCTAGAAGAGGATCTTTGGACCAGAGGAACGAATCCCCCAAATTTTCTCAAACACAACAAAAACTCTCAAGTTCATCAACACTTGAGAAATAACAAAAACCCAGAATCCCAAACACTCACTTCTTTGATTCTGAAGAACACCCCACACATAGAAGTTTGTTCAAACTCAAAGACAACCTTCTGTGACAACTCTTCGAACTAAAAGAAAACCCCCTGTGACTACTCTTCGAATTCCAGAAACGTCCAGGTAGCAGTTCAAGTTTGAATCCCACATTCGTTCAAGGCCTGAAGCAAGGTAAGTCACTCTTACCCCTGAACCTTTCGTTTCATGGCATAGTATGTAAATAATCTTCCCTTTCATTTCAAAAGATGTACATAACACTTTGGTTATTTTCGTTTCCACCTACTTAATATGTTTTCATAGCTAACCCCTTTCGTTTTGATGCTTGTTTACTTAAATATGCATTAAGTATTAACTGATTGTAAGGCAATACTAGCATGGCCTTATGCCATGTTGCTGTTCAAAAAGTTCAAACGAAAGAAACAGGAGACAGGAGTATGAAACGAAGCCTTTGGTTTCCATACTGACTTCCAGGCCCAGCCAGAGACACGCTCACACTGATTTCACTGGCCCAATCGAAGAAGGCAACAAGGCAGAAAGGCCCAGCCAGAGGTACACTTGCACTAAGTCCAGGCTCAGACGAAAGGCACTCCCATGCTGGTGCCAGCCTCTAATCGAAGTACATGACCTGACTGGTGCCAAAGCCCAATCGAAGTACATGACCTGACTGGTGCCAAAGCCCAATCGAAGTCCATGACCTGACTGGTGCCAAAGCCCAATCGAAGTCCATGACCTCACTAGTGCGAACTCCCAATCGAAGGCTGCTCCTGCCCAAATCGAAGGAGCTCATTTTTTCTTATTTTTTCCTTTATATTTTTCTGCACTTCAATATGGTTGTAATAGTGTAGGATATTTATTTTCTACATTTTTATTGCTTTATACAAATGCTAGTAAATAGGTGTGTATGGAAAGATAAAACTAACAAGTAGGAAACCCCTAATCAAGACAAAATGCATGCAATAAAACACACTTTGCACACATGCACCCTGTGATCGGTGGATCTGGAACTGACTGTTTAACGCTGGTTCGCGAAATGTCGCGGAAGCAAGAGTCGCCACCGTCTTTTATTTTCTCCAAATGGAAAGGACAAAAGCACAGAAAAATTCCTTAAAGAGATTGCTCTCGGTTCGGGAGGTAGGTTATAGAAAGGGAAGGTGTTAGCACCCTTTCTATCCATGGTTATCCATGGGCTCTTAGATACTTGCTCACTTGTGTTTTCAAAAATGGTTTGTTTGCTTTTCAACTGTGGGTTTTAAAAAGTTTCCTTGAAAAATTTCAGTTCGACTCGTACGTCAGAGTGTTTGAAAAATTTGCTTTGAAAGCTTTTTGAAAAGGTGTCGGTGTGAAAAGTACTTTTGAATTTGTTTTGAAATTAGAGCAAGTATCCTTGAGAACCTACCTACCCTAAGGAATTCGTCTGTGTAGATGTCCTTTGAAGTAGTGCCATCCCACCATTGAGAGGTAGGTAGCACCACCGTTGGAGGTATTCGGGTCAATTCGAGTTTAGGGACATGGTGATCACCAGAGCAATGGGAAGACACCTTAGAAGCTACCCTCATGCCAGGTTCCCGGATCATGAGGACTTACTAAGACGTCCTCTACTCGACAATCACCTTTCGAAAGGCAACAGTGAGGCGTACCCTAGGGGTGGTGTGTGCGAATTGTGTGTCATGTTTCAGTTATTTGTCTTGTCATGTTTATTTGTGATCTACGCTTGGTTTTAATTAAGACATTCATTCTTGCATGCATATTTGTTAACAGTTATAAAGTTTGCAGAAAATAAATCTAAGGTTATTACAAATGGCGCGGGTCCACATCGCCAAAATTAAACCGGACCCGATTTAGCGGAAAATAAATAATGCGAAGTAATAAACGTGCGAAAAGTAAAGTTACATGGCTTTGGGAGATTTACATAATTATAATGAACGACATAAAGTAAATGTGCGCAATTAAATTAAAACAATGGGCGTTGGACCCTTTTGCAAAATATTAAAAGTTAATGAGAATTAAAAATTGAATGATTAAATGTTTTTTTGGTATTTTGTGTTTTTTAGATTTAATGGGAAAAAAGGAGTTAATTGAAATTAAATTAAACGGCAAACCCTAATTCTAGTATTGTTTATTTATTATGAAAGAATTAAAATATAATCTAAATTAAACCCTAATTTATTTATGTACAACTTTTAATTTATGAAAATAAATAAATAATATTATTATTCTGAAAAAAGGGAAAAATATTAAAAGGAATAAAAAATATCAATTAACCTAATTCTATTTTTTTGGATTTTTTTGTTATGGAAAAAATATAAATTAAACCTAATTTGAAATTAGTTTATTTACATGCTAATAAAATAATTATAATAAAATAAATATTATTTTTTGGTCTTTTTCTGATTTTTATATTTTTGTAAAAATAATTACTGAATTAAAATAACAAAAATAAATAAAATAATAATCAAAAGGATATAAGGAAAATAATGAAATTAGCAAACCAGGGTGGGGTGTAGTCCCAAAATTGGAGGTCAAAATTAGTGGAATCTGGCCCAATAAGCATGGCCCTCGTTGACTTTGCCAGTTGTGTGCTAACGCGTTGACTTGCCTTATAGTGGACCTTCAATATCAGCCCTTGATCTATATCCATTAGGCATGTGCACACTTGGATGAGGGGACATATGGTGATCCACGAAGGTGTGCCTGCATATGATTAATAAAGGAAAAATAATATTGGAAAGGAAGAAGACCTGGGATCGAACCCAGGTCATTCATGTTGCAAACCATCACGTGCACCACTGAACCACTTGAATCATGTTTAATACATTATAACAAACAAACAATAAAAGGAAAAAGCAAATGCATTAGTGGAGGGCGCGCAAAAGTTTGAATCAGCGAACCACGTCTTGCCACCTAGTCTTCTTCTTCATTCTCTTTTTTTATTTTCTGAAACATAAAAGCAATAAGCAACGGTTTTAACCCGTTGCTATAGAAGGCATGTCAGAAAATAGCAAATAGGATCCTGTTGGACATAAATTCATCGCGAGCAATGTTTCTTGTTCATTGGAGCACGCTGATTGCAATGGTGGTGATCTTGAGTCCCAATTTTTCCTTGGGTGAGAAACCCCAATTCAAGAACTCTGAAAACCTAAATTTTAGCAATGGCAAAATCGCGTATGGTCAACAAAAATGCAATCAAACACCATGGTTAGCTTAGAAACATCATTGTGATCATGAATACATAAATAAAAATGAAAAATAATGCTTGAATTATGCTATGCGATTTCAAGAACTTTGCTTCACAGTTTGACTCATGGATACCAATTCAGGGCGTTTTGGTTGATGTTAATGATTGAGAAACGTTCAGTGATGCTTCAGGATGCTAATGGAATGAAAGTTGAAGCTTGAATCGACCTTGAAACTGGTTTTCAGTTTTTATATTTTATGGAAAAATTTCAATTTGCAAAGGGTTCTTGGGGCGCAGCTTGCAGTCTCCAGGCATTAGGGTTCTGATCTAGTACTTGTATGGAACGATTTAGGTCAAGAAAACTAGACAAAATCCATTGCTTTGATGATTTTTGAATATTTGATTTCAAGGATCTTTTCCAATCTTTTTCTCATGTATTTTGTATCAAATCTGATCAATTAGCACCAAATCTTTCCCTATTAACATGTGCACGAATTATAGAAGCCAAATCATGCATAAAAAGATTTTTTTAGGTTAGGTTTATATTTTTCATGTATTAAAATAATTTAAATGAATTAATATTAATATAAATTCAAATAAATAATTAAAAAATATGAAAATACTTCCCTTTGGGCCTAATGGTCGTGCATAGGCTTGGCATGAAGAAACTTGGAAGAAAAATGGGCCCATTTGCATTTTTAGGTCATTTGAACCATTGTTGACTTTTCAAAATTCCTAAACATTTCCCAACTTCCACAAGGCATAACTTGGTCAATTTTTAAGCTTTTCACATGTTCTTGGACATTTTGGAAAGGTCTTTGAGTCCTTTAATCAATGCCTTTGGTCCCATGTCATTTTGATTTACAAATCTCAAGTTATGGCCTTTGACTTAAAGTCCCTTTTTGTTGACTTTTGAAAATGACCTATAATGTTGAAATTGATAACTTTTTGTGAGAGCATTTCTTGGACTTGTAACATGAAGATGAATTGTAGGAAATGTCTTTCTCTTCAAAATGAGCTTTGGATGGAATTTTTCTGATAATCCATGTGAAAGTTATGCCCTGGTCAATTTCAGTTGACTTTTTCAACTGTCCAAATATAGTAACTTTTGCATCTTGATGATTTTCTGAGCCAAATTTTGAGAATCATGATCAAGCATTGATCAAATGATGTTTGTGGCTTCAAAATGATATATTGACCAAAAATTTGAACTTTTGACTGTCAAATGACCATTTTGCCCCTACAGTTGACTGTAGTGCAATTTAGGGTTTTGACTGTGCAATTCTGAGCTGAATGCCTTGAAACTTGACATGAGGGTACTTGACCATCTTTGTAGGCATATGAGACTTGATTGGGTCCTTGAAAACTTCCTTTCTTTGATCAGAACTCAAACCCTAGTTTTGATTGTATAGGAGACAGTTGAGCTGCACAACCCTTGGGGAATTTTGTGACCTTGACTTGACAATTTCTTGAAGAATATGGGAGGGCAAATTTTGGGGTACAACAGTTGCCCCTGTTCAATCTTCTTAGACCTGAGGATGCAGATTGGCTGACGTGCCTTTCGTAATCCGAGGGTAGAAGATGATTGAACACTAGAGTGCCCAGAAATTTGCGCTCACATAGTAGCAGTGTGGTGGGAATGGGCTTATAGATGCCATTTGGAGATTGCCGGATAGGATGATGGGCTTATAGATGCCATCTGGATGTTGATCGCGTAGGAGATTCCTTAGCGAGAACCTGCATACCTGCAAAAGAACAAATGAGTACCTGACACGTTGCAGGAGCTGGTTTTCAGATGCTTGATATAGGCGTGTCCTGACTGGTTACAGGAGCTGAGTCTGGAGCTTCAAACGGCGATGAATGAACCAGGGATGGTTACTGCCTTAGCATGGATGGTAAGAGAACCTTGGGCGATTTTAACTTCAACAACGCTCGTTGAGAAAAATCTTGGGTGTCTTCTACTGGAATAAGAATCAGGGAGATCTTAGGGTCGATCTGACTGAACCAGAGAGGCCTTTGACTGGGTAAGCATCAGGAAAATCTTAGGGTCGTTTTAACTGAACCGGTCTAGGTCTTGAAACATCTTCAACTGGATAAGCATCAGGGAGATCTTAGGGTCGATCTGACTGAACCAGAGAAGGCCTCGGACTGGGTAAGAATCAGGAAAATCTTAGGGTCGATTTAACTGAACCGGTCTAGGTCTTGAAACATCTTCAACTGGATAAGCATCAGGGAGATCTTAGGGTCGATCTGACTGAACCAGAGAAGGCCTCGGACTGGGTAAGAATCAGGAAAATCTTAGGGTCGATTTAACTGAACCGGTCTAGGTCTTGAAACATCTTCAACTGGATAAGTATCAGGGAGATCTTAGGGTTGATCTGACTGAACCAGAGAAGGCCTTGGACTGGGTAAGAATCAGGAAAATCTTAGGGTCGATTTAACTGAACCGGTCTAGGTCTTGAAACATCTTCAACTGGATAAGTATCAGGGAGATCTTAGGGTCGATCTGACTGAACCAGAGAAGGCCTTGGACTGGGTAAGAATCAGGAAAATCTTAGGGTCGATTTAACTGAACCGGTCTAGGTCTTGAAACATCTTCAACTGGATAAGTATCAGGGAGATCTTAGGGTCGATCTGACTGAACCAGAGAAGGCCTTGGACTGGGTAAGAATCAGGAAAATCTTAGGGTCGATTTAACTGAACCGGTCTAGGTCTTGAAACATCTTCAACTGGATAAGTATCAGGGAGATCTTAGGGTCGATCTGACTGAACCAGAGAAGGCCTTAGACTGGGTAAGAATCAGGAAAATCTTAGGGTCGATTTAACTGAACCGGTCTAGGTCTTGGACTGTGATTGAGACTTTAAACTGCATCTTTCCTGAAAGGTAAAAGTCAGTCATATGCAATGCATGATATGGGTCAAGCAATGATGTTCTCAACACAAAGGAGACTTGTATGATGCAGTGCGTTATGCATGCTATGATGATGTATGTGAAGTTTTATGTATGTTTTCGTCTAGGAAAGTGAATCCTTGACGGGTGTCGGGAAGTTATATCCTGGGCTGACGTTGAAGAATAGATTTTGCTTCCGCGAGGGATGATAACTGCAAGAATACCGGTAGGAGAGGATAACTCCGTTGAGGAATAAACTTGGCAAATGAAGAGTCTGTGGGGAGAAAAGATACTCTAGCGACTATGCTGGGAAGCGGTACTCTGTGGGGATAGAGATGCTTTGCTTGAATTATTGAGAATGACTTGCTGAGGATACCGTTGTTGTATGAAGTGTTGACGGACTTCGCTGGGGTAAGAAGACTTTGTCGACGACGCTCTTTCCATGGCTTTTGGCTGAGGATAACCCAGTTATATCCTATTAAGGAAATAACTCTTTAAATAAAGCCGGACGACGCGTTCGTGCTCTGCGAGAATAAGCTTCCAGAATCTACTGGAGATAAGCTTACTGTTTGGGGAAGATGGATTCCAACTTTCCTGGGGAAGCTGGATTGGATTCTTCTGGGGAAGTTTTGATATGCTGGGGAAGTGATCCTTTTGAATGTTGAGATACCGCCGGGGAACGATCTTTAGACCAAGACTGCCGGGGATGCTTGTTAAGAATATATGTGCTGCTGTTGGGGGAGTGTTGAGATCTACGGGGGATACCCAACTTCCTTGAGATTTGTAACTTTGCTTGGAGAAGAACGCATTGTTTAATCACTCTCTGGGGAATTCAGGTATACTGGTCATGTTCTTTAGCTGAACCTACCTTGGTACCTCGGAGGACAGAACCATTAGGTTGCTTAGACAACTCTTCATTGCCCCTGTTTCAGAGATGGGAGAGGAAGACCTGTGAGGTGCTTATAGTTGTTGATGGACAAACCTTCTTCTGGTGGGCAGGTGACAAGATGACAGGACGTAGTCGTACGCTTTGATCCCTAACTTTTGCCTGGACCGCCCTTTCGGGTTTTCAGTCCACCGGGATGCCCATTTTTGCCCAAGCCGCCCTTTCAGGTTTTCGACTTGCCGGGTGTACAGATTTTCATTTCATCCCTTCATTTTGCCCGAACCCTTTTGGTTCGCCGGGAGCCCTAATTTTTGCCTAGGTATGTCAACCTAGCGGGCCTTTGATCGTGCGTAGTATTTTTTCGACTATGTCCATGCTCTTAGAATGTGGGGAGTTGCCCCTGTTGGAAGTATTTTGTCATGCCACCAGAAGATGTTTGATCAGGCAAGATTTGTCGTTGGAATGCCCCAAGTGACTCAGGTGGAGATTTGTCCCAGGCTATTTGGCCTTTTGAGAGATTCTCCGAATCTTGACTGAATTGCCCCAGATAATAGACAATAGTCATGCCATGCCCCTTGATTGGAGGTACTTCTGTTCATTAGACTTTCATCGTGCAAATTTTTATGCTGTTTAAACAAAAAGTCATATGCACACAAAGTTATGTTAAAAACGCAAAGCTTATGTCTGTCTCGAAGATTTTTGAAAATGCATTTTTTCATAAAACAAGTGAATGTTTGTAAAACGTGATGTCAACTCCGTATTTACTGTAGGCCTTAAGGAGTCAGGATACCTTTCGTAACAGTATGCTTTCAAACTAACCCGTGCTTCAGTTAGGACTTTTAAGGGTTATAACGTGGCCTGGTTCACGGTTTAAGAAACAAAGGATAAAGGCTCAAATTATTTGTACCCACCCGCTCTTCGTGATGTTCTCCAAACCTAAACTCAGTTGATCATGCGTTAGACCTTGCTTGAGTCTTTGCTTTGATGTTCCAATAATGGTTCAGATGTTGATAGCTTATTTTGAATAGGCAGTCCTTCTTTGTTTTTGTTGAGGGTTTGTGAGACCTCTTTCTTGATTTTGTTATCCCTTTCTTTTTTGCCTGAACTGTTTCCCTTTTTTGGAATTACAGTCAGCGGGATGTCCCAGTTTCATAAGTCCTCTTTGTAGGTTTAGACTTTTTGGGCTTTTCATTTATGAATTTTGATGATGACTGCCTGTCCTTTTGGTTGTTCTGAACCATCACTGTCTTTGTTCGTTTTGTGAAGATGCACTTGGATCAACTGAGAGAAACTACCCTGCCCCAGGTTATGATTATGGGTTTTGATTTTCGAAAATAAAAACTCCTACTTCTTTGGCCCTGATGGGTTGACGAGGGATTATCATCCTTATAACTCCAGTGTTTAGGGGTTGAAACAATGCCTGTACCTCATCAGCGGGGTCTTGTTCAAAAGCGTACTGTAGATCATGGTATCGTTTTCGTCATCCTCCCTCAAGAGGCTTAGAATTTTTAGATCAAGAGTTGACATCAGAAAAAAATATGAAGACAATTTGCATATGGCGAATGCGAATATATTGATTCAAAATAGACATAAGCGATGTATTAATGGAATAACAATGTTTTAACATGAATAAATGTTTGAACGGTCAAAAGAAAGAAACACAACTTGAACATTCGAATGAACAAAAAGTTTCCTAGTCTCGGAGTTTGTCACTTCAACTGATGAGCCTTGGAGGAATGGTAGAAAAATTCAACCTGTCCATCTTGTGTGAACTCCACTGTCCCTTCCTCGATCAGGTCCTGGATTTTGTTCCTCAGCTCCCAACATTCATTGGTATCATGTCCTGGGCTAGCAGAGTGGTAGGCACACCTCTTATTGGGATCATAGGCAGGAGATGCTGTGTTGGGGTTCCGGGGATGAGCCTTTAATGTGATCAGATTCAACCTCAATAGGCGTTGCAAAGCTTGAAACAGCGACATGTTGAGCTGGGTGAATTGCCTCCTGGGCTTGTCTGGCTGAACTTGGCGAGGTTGGCGCTGAATTTGTGGCACGGGAGTCATTTGAGGAGCTTTCCCTTTATCCTCTTGTCTCGAGGATGATTGGATGATGAATGGCTTTTTACCCTCAGATGTTTGCCCCAGTAGGTTACCCTGAAGCAGTTGGTTGAAGAGAAACCAGAGCTCCTCTTGTCTTTGAACTAGGCAGTGAATGACATTCCTCTGTCCCAGCATCTGGGCTTTCATAGCATCCATCTCAGCTTGTAGGTGTTCCAACTTTCCATCCTCAGCATTGCCCCTGACGGAGGTCTCCGTGAGAAGTGTCCTTAGCTCCTCCTGCCCCTTGGATAGATTCAGGAGGATTTCCCCGAACCGAGTCTCTTGATCAAGAAAGTTCTGGTTGTCTTGTGGGCAAGCCATTGCTGAAATAAACAGCGAGAAGGGTGAGTGACCTGCAAAGAACGGGTATCTGTAATGCAATGATATGTATGATGCAATGTTTTCAAGGACCTCGCGGGGTAAACAAAGAAACTTGTTAGAATTGAAAACGGGTAGCTTGATTGAAGATACTTCATGTTGTTGAGAGTCCTTCGTCAAGGGTCAAAGGCTCACCATATCCAGTGGGTCATAGCCTCTGACAGCCTTGGCTAGAGGGAAATAAATCCTCTTTGCCCCTTGCTGGGATATTTGATTCATCATGACCTGCATCACAGACCCTTGAGGTCCTTGAAATGGGTTAGGATGTATGCAATGGTATGCAATGGTATGATGTCATGCTATGCATGGGGTAATGTGGGTAACCCTGTTATGAGTCCCAATTAAGGACTATAAACAGACCCCGCAAGAAATTCAGTATACTTTGTTATGAGTCCCAATTAAGGGCTATAAACAAAACCTGCAAGAGATCTAGTAAACCCTGTTATGAGTCCCAGTTAAGGACTATAAACAACACCTGCAAGAAATTTGGTAAACCCTGTCATGAGTCCTAGTTAAGGACTATAAACAAGACCTGCAAGAAATTTGGTAAACCCTGTCATGAGTCCTAGTTAAGGACTATAAACAAGACCTGCAAGAAATTTGGTAAACCCTGTCATGAGTCCTAGTTAAGGACTATAAACAAGACCTGCAAGGAACAAGTGTCAAGTAACAAGCACATAAGTAGGCAAGTACAAAGGCACACAAGTCACACAAGAGAAGCCCTTAGAGTTTAAGGCCAGCATGAGGTCTGGGTAGTACCCTCTTGAAGTTGGTGGGTTCAACCTGTCCTAATCAAAGTAACCGGGTTCTAAGGTTCCCAATATCACTGGATTGCTTTCATTGTTCATCGTTTCGATTTAGCCACTGAACTGGCGACCGAAATATTCCAGGAAAGCAACCCTCAATTGAGTGTAGTATCGAGTATCAACCAACCTCGGACTGCACCAAAGTCAGTTATCTCACTACCCTAAAGAGGCCAAGATAGTTCAATTAAGGTTCCTAAGGTCTGTTGATGCTTCATGACACCACGCGGAGGCCCCGTACTCTCCTTGACTGAACTCAAGGGTTACCGGTACACACCAAAGTGCCACATCAACGTAGCAGACTGTTTCAACCATGTCGGTATACCCCGCACAGTTCCCTCACAGCCTTGTTGCTACTTTCTAAGAAAGGTATCCCCAGATCCGGGTTAGGATCTATAGAACTCCCAAGCAACCCACAATTTAAAGCAAGCAAAGAAAACAATTGAAAACACAGTGATCTTAGCCCTAAGGTACACCTCACTTTAATTAGTGTCCCCAGCAGAGTCGCCAGTTCTGTGATCGGTGGATCTGGAACTGACTGTTTAACGCTGGTTCGCGAAATGTCGCGGAAGCAAGAGTCGCCACCGTCTTTTATTTTCTCCAAATGGAAAGGACAAAAGCACAGAAAAATTCCTTAAAGAGATTGCTCTCGGTTCGGGAGGTAGGTTATAGAAAGGGAAGGTGTTAGCACCCTTTCTATCCATGGTTATCCATGGGCTCTTAGATACTTGCTCACTTGTGTTTTCAAAAATGGTTTGTTTGCTTTTCAACTGTGGGTTTTAAAAAGTTTCCTTGAAAAATTTCAGTTCGACTCGTACGTCAGAGTGTTTGAAAAATTTGCTTTGAAAGCTTTTTGAAAAGGTGTCGGTGTGAAAAGTACTTTTGAATTTGTTTTGAAATTAGAGCAAGTATCCTTGAGAACCTACCTACCCTAAGGAATTCGTCTGTGTAGATGTCCTTTGAAGTAGTGCCATCCCACCATTGAGAGGTAGGTAGCACCACCGTTGGAGGTATTCGGGTCAATTCGAGTTTAGGGACATGGTGATCACCAGAGCAATGGGAAGACACCTTAGAAGCTACCCTCATGCCAGGTTCCCGGATCATGAGGACTTACTAAGACGTCCTCTACTCGACGATCACCTTTCGAAAGGCAACAGTGAGGCGTACCCTAGGGGTGGTGTGTGCGAATTGTGTGTCATGTTTCAGTTATTTGTCTTGTCATGTTTATTTGTGATCTACGCTTGGTTTTAATTAAGACATTCATTCTTGCATGCATATTTGTTAACAGTTATAAAGTTTGCGGAAAATAAATCTAAGGTTATTACAAATGGCGCGGGTCCACATCGCCAAAATTAAACCGGACCCGATTTAGCGGAAAATAAATAATGCGAAGTAATAAACGTGCGAAAAGTAAAGTTACATGGCTTTGGGAGATTTACATAATTATAATGAACGACATAAAGTAAATGTGCGCAATTAAATTAAAACAATGGGCGTTGGACCCTTTTGCAAAATATTAAAAGTTAATGAGAATTAAAAATTGAATGATTAAATGTTTTTTTGGTATTTTGTGTTTTTTAGATTTAATGGGAAAAAAGGAGTTAATTGAAATTAAATTAAACGGCAAACCCTAATTCTAGTATTGTTTATTTATTATGAAAGAATTAAAATATAATCTAAATTAAACCCTAATTTATTTATGTACAACTTTTAATTTATGAAAATAAATAAATAATATTATTATTCTGAAAAAAGGGAAAAATATTAAAAGGAATAAAAAATATCAATTAACCTAATTCTATTTTTTTGGATTTTTTTGTTATGGAAAAAATATAAATTAAACCTAATTTGAAATTAGTTTATTTACATGCTAATAAAATAATTATAATAAAATAAATATTATTTTTTGGTCTTTTTCTGATTTTTATATTTTTGTAAAAATAATTACTGAATTAAAATAACAAAAATAAATAAAATAATAATCAAAAGGATATAAGGAAAATAATGAAATTAGCAAACCAGGGTGGGGTGTAGTCCCAAAATTGGAGGTCAAAATTAGTGGAATCTGGCCCAATAAGCATGGCCCTCGTTGACTTTGCCAGTTGTGTGCTAACGCGTTGACTTGCCTTATAGTGGACCTTCAATATCAGCCCTTGATCTATATCCATTAGGCATGTGCACGCTTGGATGAGGGGACATATGGTGATCCACGAAGGTGTGCCTGCATATGATTAATAAAGGAAAAATAATATTGGAAAGGAAGAAGACCTGGGATCGAACCCAGGTCATTCATGTTGCAAACCATCACATGCACCACTGAACCACTTGAATCATGTTTAATACATTATAACAAACAAACAATAAAAGGAAAAAGCAAATGCATTAGTGGAGGGCGCGCAAAAGTTTGAATCAGCGAACCACGTCTTGCCACCTAGTCTTCTTCTTCATTCTCTTTTTTTATTTTCTGAAACATAAAAGCAATAAGCAACGGTTTTAACCCGTTGCTATAGAAGGCATGTCAGAAAATAGCGAATAGGATCCTGTTGGACATAAATTCATCGCGAGCAATGTTTCTTGTTCATTGGAGCACGCTGATTGCAATGGTGGTGATCTTGAGTCCTAATTTTTCCTTGGGTGAGAAACCCCAATTCAAGAACTCTGAAAACCTAAATTTTAGCAATGGCAAAATCGCGTATGGTCAACAAAAATGCAATCAAACACCATGGTTAGCTTAGAAACATCATTGTGATCATGAATACATAAATAAAAATGAAAAATAATGCTTGAATTATGCTATGCGATTTCAAGAACTTTGCTTCACAGTTTGACTCATGGATACCAATTCAGGGCGTTTTGGTTGATGTTAATGATTGAGAAACGTTCAGTGATGCTTCAGGATGCTAATGGAATGAAAGTTGAAGCTTGAATCGACCTTGAAACTGGTTTTCAGTTTTTGTATTTTATGGAAAAATTTCAATTTGCAAAGGGTTCTTGGGGCGCAGCTTGCAGTCTCCAGGCATTAGGGTTCTGATCTAGTACTTGTATGGAACGATTTAGGTCAAGAAAACTAGACAAAATCCATTGCTTTGATGATTTTTGAATATTTGATTTCAAGGATCTTTTCCAATCTTTTTCTCATGTATTTTGTATCAAATCTGATCAATTAGCACCAAATCTTTCCCTATTAACATGTGCACGAATTATAGAAGCCAAATCATGCATAAAAAGATTTTTTTAGGTTAGGTTTATATTTTTCATGTATTAAAATAATTTAAATGAATTAATATTAATATAAATTCAAATAAATAATTAAAAAATATGAAAATACTTCCCTTTGGGCCTAATGGTCGTGCATAGGCTTGGCATGAAGAAACTTGGAAGAAAAATGGGCCCATTTGCATTTTTAGGTCATTTGAACCATTGTTGACTTTTCAAAATTCCTAAAAATTTCCCAACTTCCACAAGGCATAACTTGGTCAATTTTTAAGCTTTTCACATGTTCTTGGACATTTTGGAAAGGTCTTTGAGTCCTTTAATCAATGCCTTTGGTCCCATGTCATTTTGATTTACCAATCTCAAGTTATGGCCTTTGACTTAAAGTCCCTTTTTGTTGACTTTTGAAAATGACCTATAATGTTGAAATTGATAACTTTTTGTGAGAGCATTTCTTGGACTTGGAACATGAAGTTGAATTGTAGGAAATGTCTTTATCTTCAAAATGAGCTTTGGATGGAATTTTTCTGATAATCCATGTGAAAGTTATGCCCTGGTCAATTTCAGTTGACTTTTTCAGCTGTCCAAATATAGTAACTTTTGCATCTTGATGATTTTCTGAGCCAAATTTTGAGAATCATGATCAAGCATTGATCAAATTATGTTTGTGGCTTCAAAATGATATATTGACCAAAAATTTGAACTTTTGACTGTCAAATGACCATTTTGCCCCTACAGTTGACTGTAGTGCAATTTAGGGTTTTGACTGTGCAATTCTGAGCTGAATGCCTTGAAACTTGACATGAGAGTACTTGACCATCTTTGTAGGCATATGAGACTTGATTGGGTCCTTGAAAACTTCCTTTCTTTGATCAGAACTCAAACCCTAGTTTTGATTGTATAGGAGACAGTTGAGCTGCACAACCCTTGGGGAATTTTGTGACCTTGACTTGACAATTTCTTGAAGAATATGGGAGGGCAAATTTTGGGGTACAACACACCCTTAGGGTAATTCCACTTGTTGCCTTCAAAAATGGGCCATGGTATGCATATCAAGTACTTTGGCAAAACAAAAAGATCATAGTCCCTCGATGATGCTGTCTTGGTTGCCTAAACAAAATGATCAAGTCCCTCAAGAAAATTGCCAAAGATACTTGACACTATTGCTATCATGGTCTATACGATGACCCACGCTTGTCCCGTTAACATCCTAACACAAGGTTGTTCACCAAATACAATGGTGAAGCAACGCTGTTAAAAGGGTTAAAAACATAAGAAAGATCTTTGAGTAAAATAGGGTAAACAACTCTTAGTTACTTGATCAAAAATCTTGCAAAATATCCTTGCCATTTTTCAAAACACACTTCACAACACAACTTCAAAAACAATTTCCAAACAACTTTCAAAACATTGAATTATCTTTTCAAAAAGACATACATCTTTGTATATACTCAAACAAGAGTCATTACAAAGGTTGCCTAGACAAAGCATCTTTTTCAAAACATTTTCAAAACCACACACACAAAACACCATTTCAAGCAATTGAAAAGCAAAGGAAAGTGAGCTAAAACAAGTAACTAAGAGCCCATGGATAACCATGGATGAAAAGGGTGCTAGCACCTTCCCTTTTCATAATCTACCCCCCGAACCCACGAAAACATCTCAAAGGTCTTTCCTTTGCTTTTTGACCTTTTCTTAGGATAAAATAAAAAGTCGGTGGCGACTCTTGCTAAACCGAACAAGTGTGAAAACAAACGCAAATCCCAAGTCAGTTCTCCCACCGTATCATAAATAGTGATAAACTATTTTAGGCTTGTTCACTTTCTCTTTGGAGGGTTGATCACTTGCCTTAACAAAGATAGTTTTGTTAGAACTTGGTTTTGAAAACTTTGAATATCCAAGTACACTTTTATTATTGGAGTATCTTTGTTGGCTAAGAACACCTTCCAATCCAGTTTTCCATTTTTCATATCTTTCAATAACTCTTTTTAGTTGGACAATTTGGAAAGAGAGTGAATCACAATTTTTGCATACAAAATTCTGTGTTTGTTCATCACTTGATTTTTGTTTTTCTTCTTTGAGATCTTTTTCCATTGAAACATATTTTTCTTCTAAGGATGAAATTTGTTTCTTTTGTGATGAAATGGTTTTATACACAATTTTGCATTCATTCAATAGTTTATCTATAACACCTTGTGCATCACTATCAAAAAGAGAAAATTCATTACTAACCTCATTGTCTTCATCATCAGAACGGTGTGAGGCCATCAATGCTAGATTTGCTCTTTCATCACTATCGGAATCGGATGAGGAACTTATTTCATTGTCCTTCCATGCGACATAAGCCTTTTTGTTCTTGAATCCCTTCTTGCTTTTGAATCCACCTTTCTTGGAGAATTTTGGACAATCCGGCTTGATATGGCCTTGCTTACCATATTCATAACATGTGATTTCTTGTGTTGATATGGAGCCTTCCTTTTTCTGAAAATGTTTCTTTCCTTTTGAATGAGAAAAAGGTTTGTCATTTCTACCGAAGAACTTACCAAGCCTTTTAACAAGAAGCATGGAGTTTTCATCTTCTTCTGGATTGTTTTCCTTTTTAACTTCCTCGGAGTCTATCTTCAAAGCAATATTCTTGGATTTCTTCTCTTGATTTTCATGCTTTTCGAGTCTTCCGAGTTCCGTTTCGTATTCTTGAAGTTTTCCAAATAATGTTGCGGATGTCATGTTGGATAGACTTTTCTTTTCTGATATTGCCGTTACCTTTGGTTGACATTCCCTCGTTAAGGACCTAAGTACTTTCAGATTCAATTCATCATTTGTCAAAGTTTTACCAAGAGCACTTAGATGATTTGTCAAGTGCACAAATCTCTTTTGTAAGTCAAGAATGGTTTCTCCGGGCTGCATTCGAAATAATTCATATTCTTGACTTAGGGTATTTAGTCTTGATCTTTTTACTTCAACCGTTCCTTCATGAGTTTGTACCAAGGTATGCTATATTTCTTTTGCTGTTTTGCTTGCTGGGACATGGAAGAATTCGTCCATGCTAAGTGCACCTTGAAGAAGGTTTATTGCCTTTTTGTCATAGAGAACTTTCTACTTATCATCATCGTCCCATGCAGTTTTAGGCTTTGATGAGCCGACACCATTGATTACCGTTATGGGGATAAATGGACCATTTTCGATGGCATCCCATATTTCTTCTCCTTGTGATTCTAGATGCGCCTTCATGCATATTTTCCAGAAGTCAAAATATTCACCACAAAATAGAGGAGGCTTGTTATTACTACCACCATCTCTGAAAACGGGATTTTGATTTGCGGAAGCCATTCTGGATCTTTTAGGAGCATGTTACATATAACCTGCTCTGATACCAATTGTAAGTAGGAAGTGCGCCTAAGAGGGGGGGGGGGGTGAATTAGGTACTTTAAAAATTCTGGTTTTTAGTGATGATGATTCTTATTTTTCTGGTTATAAGTGAGTTTAGGAAAGATTAAAAATGCAGAAAAATAAAGAGACACAGGCGATATATCCTGGTTCCCCTCACAGTCCGAGAGTACTCCAGTCCCCTTTCAACATGAAAGATATTTCCTTATTGTGGCAAACTTAAACAAGAACTACCAACCAAACCAAGAACAATCCTCTTGGACCAAGAACAATCCTCTTGGATTTTCACTAAGTTACCTATGAGAACAATCCTCTCAATGTAACTACACTTGTATCCAACAACTTGGAAAGACAAGATTTTAACAAAAACACTTAAACTTAATTCCAACAATCCTGGAAAATAAGTAAGTAAATATCAATTTGTGAGTTTGACTGAGTAGAGTAATATTGATCACTTAGAGTGATTTGACAATGTATAATCTTCTTCTTTCAATAATAATATTGTACAAAGACTCAAGATATATTTGCTCAAAGTTTTCTGTTTGTTAATGTATGAAAATGTGTAGAAAACTTATGCATGAAAAATGAAGAATGCTTGAGTTTGTATTTTGAAATTTCAGAAAAAAGTTTATGAAAGAAGGTGTTAGATCTGGATTTGAAATTGAATATTTATATTTTCATAGCATCCTTTTGAAACATCATGAAGATCTGGAAATGTATCATGAACAAATGTCAAGTTTGAGTGAAAAGATGTAATGAAAAGGCATGATGAAAAGACTTGAACAAAGCTGCTATTTTTCAAATTCGTGCAGTATGCAATCGATTGCACCCTTGGTGTAAATCGATTGCACAAGGTTTTTAACAACTATTTTTTCAAAAACTTGAAGAGTGCAATCGATTGCACTAACAATGTAATCGATTGCATGCAAAGTCAGTAGCAAAAAATAACTGAGTGCAATCGATTGCACTTGCAATGTAAATCGATTGCATGAGAAACAGAAGCAAACGTTTTGAAAATTTTAAGTATGCAATCAATTGCATAGGTAATGTAAATCGATTGCACATAGAAACATAAGCAAAAGATCTTAAATTTTGAAGTGTGCAATCGATTGCACTAAGATGTAAATCGATTGCATGCAGAAGAAAAATGAAATTTTATCTTTGAAAAGCTTGAGTAATGATTCTTAAACATTTCTTTTTCATTTTTGAGCATCTATATCTTAAGATCAAAGTAGATAATATTATTACACCTTTAAAGTTGTTGAGAGCTTTGAATGAAGATATTACCTTAGATGCTTGATCAAAATCTTTGCCTTCTTTGTTTAGCCATGGTTTGTCTTCATCAAAACAAAAGCTTATTTGTGAAGCTTGATTTTACAGCTCAATGAAGGCACAATTGTATGTCAAACAAAATATTGCAAAGAGTTGCTTAAAAGATTTGGAATGGACAACTCAAAATCAATTGACACCCTTATGCCTACCAACAGGAATTTAGACAAGGATGAACATGGTAAGAGTGTTGATGTCAAGAAATATAGAGGTATGATCGGATCCCTTTTGTATCTTACAACATCTCGGCCTGGCATCATGTTTAGTGTTTGCATGTGTGCATGATATCAATCGGATCCTAAGGAATCCCACATGAAAGCTGTCAAGTGTATACTTAGGTATCTTAATAATACATCTAAGTATGGGCTATGGTATTCCAAGGGAAGCGATTGCAGTTTAGTAGGTTACTCCGATCATGATTTTGTTGGCTTCAAATCAGATAGGAAAAGCACTGGTGGAACATGTCATTTGTTTTCAAACTCTCTAGTGAGTTAGCATAGCAAAAAGCAAGTTTCTGTTGATTTGCCAACTGCTGAGGCTGAATACGTTGCAGCGATAGTTGTTGTGCTCAGATCTTATGGCTGAAGCAATAATTACAAGACAATGATATTCAATTAAAATTCATTCCAATAAAATGTGACAACACAAGTGCTATAAATCTCACTAAGAATCCTATCTTACACCCACGCACTAAACACATAGAGATTAGGCATCACTTTCTTCGCGATCATGTTGGAAAGGAAAATGTTACGTTTGAGCACGTTGATACTAAAAATCAACTTGCTGACATTTTTACAAAACCACTAGCAACGGAACCCTTCTTCAACATTCGGCGTGAGCTAGGGATTTTAGATCTCTTTTACTTAATGTCTTAAGCATACATGTATTTGAAATATATCTATGTCTCACCATACTATTGAGATGTGTTTTTATCTTTCGTACATGTATCTTAACATCTCATCAAATGAGGTAATATCCTTCCTATCTAGTTTCTCTATAAGAATTCTCGATTACTTATAAGTTGACCGTAATTGTTCCATTGATAATGTATATATGTATATCTCTTTTACAAAAATTGTTTGAACTTGACATATGAAAATTGCGTTACATCATTATGCATGCATAATACTCTTTAGATGATTCATTTTCATAATCATTTAATTGGAATTGGGTACCATATCCATCTGTTAACAAGAACTTGTAGAAAACTGCATTTCTGTCAAAATTCGTGTTATGAGTCGATACATATAGTTATGAGTCGACTTATACTGAAGAAAAATATAAAAAAAAAGAAATTAAGAATTGGTTTCAGGTTGACACATCAAGATTTGCATCGACACATGTTACTTCCAGTCGACTCATAGGATTCTTGAGTCGATGAAAAACATTAAAAACAGTTCTTCAATACAGGATGTGTCGACACATACGAGTTTCGTGTCGACACATAAAGATAATAAATATCATTAATTTGAGTTGGGCCAACCCATCTACCCAATTATATGTTTTTAATACCCTCTGTACATATTTATGAAGATGAGGATCCTGTTGATGCAGACATGCCAGATATAAATGAGAATGCCCAACCTGAAGCAAATCAGGCTGGAACTGGTTGGGGTGACTGGGTGCCAAACCAGTGGTCTCCAACAGACTATCAATTTGATCAAACTGTACAACCTCATGCTGGTCCCACTGCTGCTACAGGCTCTTCCTCAAAAGCTCCTACTTATCTCACTTCCATGTTTCAACAAATGGAGGTTAGCAATGATTCTCGATATGAAGAAGCGAGACGTTGGCATAAGCAGCAAAGTGAATGGCACAAGGAGCATGAACAATGGCATGATGAGCATACACAAATGTACCAAAATTAGCATTCGTGGCACTTAGATTTGGTCAAATGGAACCAAGTATTATACAATGAAATGACAAGCTTCATGGATGACTGTCGTGAGAATCCTGGAATCATGGAAAATTTCAGAAACATCGATATCCAAAACAGATTTCAATGATATCGATTCATGACCCAGAATCCTGGCATCAATCCACCTCCACCGCCTCCTCCATCCTACAACTATGAAGAATCCTATGATGGGCACAATCCTTAGCATATGTCTCCATGTCATACATTTATACCATTAGTTTTATGCCTCTTTTTTCTAATGTTTGTATTAATGTCCCCTTTAAACAATCTACTTTTCTTAGGTAAACTGCATATTATCTGCATTAATTAATTTCACCCAAATTACTTCCTATTTAATCAATTATTTACTCAATTATTACTATGATTATGCCAAGACTCATTCTGTGTGAATGACATTGGTTCCTCTTTTAATTACAATGATTGCTGAAATTGCATATCAATTTTCTTATGTGCTGAGATTGCTGGAAATATTTCTTATTCTCTTTTTGATATTGTCAAAGGGGGATAAGAAGATTGTGTTAGTGTTAGAAAATAAGATTCACAAACTCATGGGAAGCAAAATTGCTCATCCACACTATAACATCACACATCATCAATTATTTGCCATCATCAAAAAAGGGGAGTTTGTGAGCAACCCCTTCATAATTGGTTTTGAATGATTGCAAATATATGTGAAATAATAAATACATGTGCGAATTATAAAAATATAGTATAACATGTTTAAAATGAGTTAAAAATGTGTTTTACACATAAAGCATCATTATGAGTCGACACAACCGGTTTTGCATCGACAAATACTCAAGCAAAGAATCATAAAAATGATTCAGCTTCAGTATGAGTCGACACATCCATGTTATGCATCAACACATAACATGCTGAAGCCCCTGGAATGCTATCTTCAACTATTATGCATCGATACAAAATCTTATGCACTGGCACATAACATTTTGATGCCCCTGTAATGCAAACTTAAACTTGTATGCATCGACACAAAACCTCATGCATCGACACATGACATTCTGATGCTCATGGAAAAACACTTTTGAACTTGTATGCATCGATACGTAATATCATGCATCGAGTCATACCATGTTTTATGTTCAAAAATTAAAAATTCAATCAGTATGCATCGACACATACGTGTTACGTATCGACTCATGTAAAATAGTTGGTTTTGTAATATGTTATAATATGTTCTTGCATCGAATCATAACAACATGTGTCGACTCATCCTATATTTCATAACTAACATGAGTCGACTCATGACCAACATGCATCGACTCATAATATGTTTTTCTTCCTAACCATTTTCTGTTACATATATAAGCAAGAATTTTTCAACAGTAACAATACATGTCACATATTAGAATTGTGAGCATCAAATTGTGAGCAACAAGAAGCCTGAAAGAAACTTCATCTTCATCATCTTCTCAATCATCTTCATTCAACAACAACAACGAAAATCAAACATCATTGTTGAATTGGATCAAGAGGTCAGAGATAACGTTCAGCTGTGCATTGAAAGGATCTCAGCTGGGTTGAAGATTGTGAAGGGGGCTTCAAGGAAAAACCAAGGGGTTTGTCCTTCAAGAACGAGTGTGTTCTTGAGGGTTTGTTAGTCACGGTCACACATGTCGGATTCAGCCGTAGCGAGGGGTTTGGAAATCAGAGGGATTTTTGCAAATAGGTCGTGGAAGCGGACGATCGATTGTGGATCTTGCAGGGAATCTTGATACAACTCATATCAAGTGGAGGTTCTTACAAGAAGAAGAAGATCATAGGGATTTCTTTCTGTCTGTGTACTGTAACCTTATATTCAAACATTCAACATATTGTTATAAGAGTTCTCAGTTTCAATTCTGAAATTGAGAGGGAGACGTACCCACACGCGAGGACTACAGTGGGGAACTTCCTTACCAAAC
The DNA here is from genome assembly GCA_948472305.1 of Vicia faba. Lineage (NCBI taxonomy): Eukaryota > Viridiplantae > Streptophyta > Magnoliopsida > Fabales > Fabaceae > Vicia > Vicia faba. The sequence goes on from OX451737.1 coordinate 104,347,374, forward strand.
TGCTTATGTATTGTTCTTTCTTTATCTTTATCTCTTTACATTTTCCATAATTTTGTGATTCAATTGGCTTGTTGAGTTTTTCTGTTTAATGATAAAATAGTGGTTCAAATACTTTCATCAAATCACCATTATTAAATCATCAAACAAGCATATGCCAAGTGTTTGACAAAATTCCTAACAAGTGTTTTTGTTTAATTCATTGGAAATACCGCTTTAGTGATAAGTGCATTAAAATGTTAAGAAATATGTGTTGTATATTCATCCATTTCATCTAATAAAATGCAGCAAGTTTTTCACATGTCTGGTTTTTCTAGTAGATAGACGAAAATTGATTCAGGACATTAATTTTCCACTGCTTTCAACAAGCTTTGATAAAATATTTTCAAATCCTTGAATAATTAGGAGGTGATCTATTCACGCCTCCCCTTCTCAATCACTTGCCACACCGTCTAACAAAAATGTTGGATCTTCAAGAAAGGATTGATGACAAACTGAATGATTAGAGAAAATTTGGAGTAAAAGAATATGGGGGAGCATGAGCGGCCTCTTTATTCAAGCCCAACAATATTTTAACTATGAAGAGAAACTATTAACTGAGGACATTTAAATAAATAAAGGATCGGGGAACCTAATGAGTAGTAGGCCAAGAGACAATAGACGAAAGGAAAACATAGACAAGGATAAACATAAAGGGCCACATTCTAGATTCTCGTCATACACACCACCTAATACCTCAAGAGAAAAGAACTTACAGGAATGTGGTAACACTGAATTCAAATAAGTCAGGGTGAGGTACCACCACCTCGTGAATAAATATATACAAACAAACATGTAGCAATTATCACTACTACAAAAAGCGTAAACAACAACATCATGGTCACCACAATTATTTCCTACCACGTGGTGACAACTCTAAACTAAGGCGCTCCCATCTTATTTTTATTTTTTGATTTAAAATTAATTGTATATAACAATGGTTGACAAGCCAACCGTGGTGAAATCGTCAAGCTTTCATTGGTTCGAACCTCAGCACCATCATATATATTATTCCATTAATATTAAGGCGTGCCTTTTCTTTTTTATTTATTTTTAAATAAAAAACTTAAAAGGTTCTGACTACGGTTGGTATGTTCCACCGTTGTGATATAGTTTGTTTTTTATTTAAATTTTTTAATTTTAACTATAAATTAAACTCTTGCGTTTCTTTATGAAATTTCACTATGAAAGTAATATATCATAACAGTTTCTGGTTTTGACCATGGTGGTATCTTTATAATATTATATACTCCTAGTTAGCTTGTCTCTTCAGTATCCTTTTCTCTATTGAAAAAAGAAACTAGATGAAACAATATATGTTTTCAATCCTAAACCCTAACGTTCAATACTATGAAACAATACACGATTTTAACCAAAACACCACCGTTCACCCTAACTTATCTCTTCAGTATCCATTCTTCATTGTGTATTTGTCATTTTCGTCATCATCGTTAAGGTTGACAAGACCATCACGATCGTGACATCGAGAAGGAAGAGCACACCAACCAAGTTTTCACCGTCAAGAAGGAAGACAACAATAACATTATCTCTTCCGTAAGGAAGAAAGACAACACCAACACCAACACCAACATCATTTACTTAGTCATCATGTTTGGGGTACGTAAATATTTTTCCCATGCATCCACAGTAAACTTCATTTGCCATTGTTGCGGTTATTGTTTTTTATGTTGTGGTTGTTGTTTATGTTGTGGTTGTTATTATTTATGTTGTGGTTGTTATTTTTGAACATAGATGTCGACCTTGTCGAGTTCTTCATCAGATACTAGCGAAGAAACTCAAACAAATGAGAGTTGTGTGAATAAAACTCAAAAAAATGATACTACATAAAAAAGCACAAAGAGGTGTCACAATGATGGCCCAATTCACATCAGTCCGCAACTCATCAGGTGAAAACCTCTGATCGAGTTTGATTCGTACTATAGAGTAGTTAATTGTGAACACTACTCTACTTTTAAGAGTTATGTTGTGTTCCTTAGACATAACAAAGTAAGTATATTGATAGATGATTGGAAACAAGTGGATGAGAAAGTCAAAGAAAGCATATGGATAGACGTTAAGGTATTACATATTATAATTTTCATATATTCGATATCACTACCTATAATTTCTAATACATTGATTTAAATGTAGTTAAACTTTGAGTTTACTGGTGACTCAAAGTTGAAAAAAGTGGATCTTCTATGTCGGTACTCGTTGGAGGGGATTTAAGTCACAACTCACGGTTGACTACATTAAGAAGCCTAAGAGCGGTCTTGATCCTCCATGGAAAAGATATAGTTTTATATCGAAGAAAGTTTGGAAAAAGTTTGTGAAGATACGTCGTTTTGAGGAGTTCAAGGTTAATACTAGTCTTATTTGACCGATTATCTTATTCTAATGAGTTATATATACTAATCATATATATTTTTCAATATGTGAATAACAGGCTAAAAGCCAAGTAGGATTACAAAAGAAGGCGAAGAACATTTACCCCCATATATTATCTTGTGGGGGTTATAGGAAACTTGAGAAAAGAATCATGCTTAAAAAACAACCATAAACAGGAGATGATCGCATCCCATCTCCACAGTCAAGACATGAGAAATGGAATAGGGCTCGATTAAGGCCAAATGGAGAGTACACCTCTGAGGCGTCAAGAGTAGTTGCCGAGAAAATTGTAAGTATGATTTGTTTTGCTTATGATATTTGTTATTTAAATGCGTTGGTATCTAAGTTGCTCATGTTGTGTAGGATAAGTTGGTTGAGGCGGACCGTAGAGGTGCATTTATTCCAGAAGCGCAACATAACATATTAGTAAAAGCAATTGGAATATATGAGCATGGTGAGCATGTCCGTGGTGTTGGAGAAGGTGTCAGCTTGAGGTTATTCTTTAGTTATAAAAAAAAGTACCGCAAGCTCGAAATTTAATGCACAAAAACAAAAGATTGAGAATGTTGAGAACCAATTAGAAGAACAAAGTAGGATGTTTAAAGAGGAGAGGGAAAAAGGGAGGAAGATATGAAAAGGTTTCAAGAGTTAAGTGAAAACCTCGAATAATGTACAAATGAAGATCAACACTATGTTGATGGTGGTGATGATCATGATCATGATCAAACTCCAAGTAGAAGTGTTGTACGTCGTGCTTCTACAAAAGGAAGTAATTATCCAGCCCTTTCCCTCCTCCAGCTAACCTCAATGAGGTATTGAACCCTAACTCAAATGAAATCACCATGTTATACTTGAAAGTTTCGGTGATAAATGATGTGCAACCTCTACCGCTAGAACATTGTCCATATTTGGAGTTATTCTATTACAATCCTGAAGATGTAAGGGATTTTCTCGATGGATGTAAGTGTATGGATGTAGGGATATTGCAAGTTTGGTGCATGTAAGTATATAGTTGAACATACATTTCATTATAGAACATTATCATTTTTTGTATTTTCTCAATTAATTTATTCATTTTCTTTATCCATTTAGGTACATTCAGTGTGTTTGTATAAAGTTAAATAAACCAAGTATTTATGGAATCTTGGATCCGCTTTTTACTCGATGGGCGTATAATTAACCAAAAGACATTCACGATTACTTGAAAAAACGGTTAAGTGATGGAGGAAAAGAATGTTACTTCGTACCATTTCTCTGTTCGTAAGTATTTTTGTAATTGATATTTATGTATTTAGTTTTGTTTTAGAAAATACTAATAATATATATGCTCATGTTTATTCAATGGTCATTATCAATTGATCATAATATCATTTAAGACAAATATTATAATTATATTGTGTTCCTTGCATGATCCACTCGATGAGAAAATGAAAGAGATTATTAATTCATAAGTGTATGTTTAATTCATTTTCTTTAATATTGTAAGTAGTTTAACATGTAATATGTTTAATTCATATTCAATGTACAGTGTTGTGGAGCAAGTGAATATGATAAACAATGTTAGAAGAAAGCCATCATGGATCTCTCCTAAAGTAAGTGGTCCAATTACATGTTTCTTTCCTTTACTTTTATGTGTGGTTATATTCATGTATGGTTATATTCATGCGCGGTTACATTCATTTGTAGTCGAGGAAACAACCTGAGAAATACGAGTGTGGTACTATGTCATGAAACACATGTTAAACATTGTCCTTGATGAAATTTTGATTCATGAGATAAGGTATATATGTTATAATATGTTTACATATATTAAATATAATTTAACATATATTTTAAATACCTTTTTGCTTTTTCTTATGTATATGTTTAACGATGTAACCCTATTCCCCATTAAGGACTTTATCGATCTTCATAAACATTGGGCGTATATCCACAATGTGCTTAAGGGTCCTGCTATTTGATTTATTGAGATATGTTAATGAGTTATCCTCTATATATGATTAAGTGAGTATTACTTTTGACTTAATCATATTGTGTTTGATGTAAATATTAATTTTGGCTTTTGATGCACAATGTTAGCTATTTTTTATGCTCTTTATGCATGGTTAACAAAAATACGGGTTGTTGTAAATTCTCTGATACAGTTATAACTGTTACAGGATAAATAATGGGAAGAATTTGAGAAGTAGAGAATTGCATATTTAAAATAGAGGAATTTTTTATAGCGGTTATAAAACCTAACCGTGATTGTATATTGAACGGTGACCAGAATAATATAAATTACAAAATGTTGATGCTGAGAATCGAACCTGTGACCTTTAGTTCTATCACAACGGTTGGGTTAACGAACTGTTGTAATATGGTGCGCTCTTTCTAGAATACAACAACGGTCCCGAGACCGTGATTGTAAGTACCGCATATACAATCACACACTACATAACAACGCTTGATCCTGTATGGTTATATATCTTTCCCAACTGTTGTTAAATGCCTTTTTCGTAGTAGTGTATGCTGCTTCCAAAAAAAGTCATAGAGACACCACTAATGAATATGTCAAAATAAAGGACGTCATATAAGAGATAATTAAGAAAAGGGGATTTAGCAGGTAGTGATTCACCACGAAAGAAGTAGTCTTCCCTACAAGGCGAGACACCACCTAAGAACAAAATTTAGGCTGCAAAGAGTGCTAGTAAGGGCTAGGATATAAGCGAAAAGGAAGATGAAGTTTGGAAGAGAAAATGATTTTTCATAGCATCCATTATGGGGGGATTATAATTTCATCGTGTCCATCTCCAATGGGTTTCCACCCTCGAAGACACCATCAACGGGAACATGAAGAGAAAGGTTGCATAACTAACAACAATAGATAAAAAGGGAGAGAAGTGTATTGATAAGAAGCCGAAGAGTCCTATCCATGGGTTAAGAAATAGTGAAAAGGTAGGTGAAATCTCTAATAAGATATGTCATTAGCGATCACGGCGACTGTTGCAGCGGTATAGCGGCAAGCAGAAAGTAATGTATTATTTTATCGGGTGATATAGGTTATATTGTATCGTGTCCACAAAGATTTGTTATTGAATTTCCGTTCGACAAATATCTCAGTAATGATTTTGGGGATAATGGTTGAAAAGAAAAGTATCAACAGAAAATAAATGTAAACAAAAGAAAAAACTAAGGAAGAACTTATCAAGCCTGCAAATAATCTACTCATCATGGACTTAAATCTATCGACCAGTTACATTCAACCTAACAATACTCATCAATGTCACTACGTATCACTCACAACCTAAGTCACCTCTAACCCAAATTGAGAGACTGGCTGTATCACCAAGGAAATGATCTCTCTACCTCTTCAACAACATGAAAGACAACTATGTAATCACACTGACGATCTCTCAGCACAGCATAATCATACAGAGGTATTAAGCTCTGATAACCAAGTAGATGTCAGCTCTAAATCTATCTCTAGAGTTCATAAACTAAGAGATAATCATCCTAGATAGTAATCTAAGCAATATATGTCTATAACAACTCAAATCCCTAGCACAGAGCAAAAATCTAAGACAATAATCCATAAAGATTTGTAAAGAAAGTTTAAATATAACGCCATGGGCGACAAATATACATGAGTTCAAAGTAAAATCATATATAAAACCCAACCAGAGAGAAATACATAAAGAGGAAGAGAAATGAACCAAAAATCTCCAGGTTTGTCTGCGTCGATTGATGATCAATCCACCCCGGATCATCCGTATGAAAGATCCAAAGTTGTTTTCTAAGCTCTCCGTGGTACCCCAAAATTTCCCTCCCATTATTCAAGACACAATATTTCAATAGGTCTCCCCATGCTCCTACGGTTCTCAATTTCTCAAGACTACTCAAGGATTGTTCGCACAAACCCTCATCCTATGCAGTTGACCTACAACTAGGGTTTTTCTTATCTCAAGGAAAATTGGACTTCTAATGACTCAAGTGGATTTCATGGTTTCTCATATTTCTCAAAGAATCCCCATGCCAAATTCCAAGCCTTGCAGCATAAATTTGCTCAGTCAATTAGTCAAGTGATTGAAAATTAACTATATTAGGCAAAAAGTCAACTTTGACCAATTTACAGTCAAACTTCAAGATTTTTGTTCAACATCAACATTTTGAAGTCACTTTCATTATTTGATCAAGGGTTGATCATGATTCATCAAGAAAACTCAAGATTCATCAAAAGTTAAAAGTTACTAAATTAGGGTTTTCTTAAGGAGAAGTCAATTGAACTTTGACCAAGCGTAACTTTCACATACTTCATCAAAAAATTTCTCAACCAAAGCTAATTTTGAAGGAAATTCAATTCTCTACAACTTTTTCTCTCTAAGCTCAAGGCCAAAAATGCTTCATTTGAGAGATTAGAGCCAAAATATTACATGTCATTTTAAAAGTCAACAAAAAGACACTTTTTGTCAAAACAATTTACATCAAGATAAAATCTTCAAATCTTAAAATGACCAACATGAAAATTGCAGGGGATACCTTGAGATTTCCAAAGAGTCTAATATCACCTTCATATGATAAAAATTTAGTGAAATATTATTTGTGCAAGTTGGGCAATTTTAAGAAAATACATGAAATCCAAATTAAGATAATTTGAATTTTTGGGCTAATGGGCCTATCTTTTAAGGTCAAAACGTGTTCCTGACCTCATAATAGACTCCTAAATCCATTCATTTATTTTTGTGGTTTTTATTTCTTTTATTTTTTATTTCATTCAATTAAAAGTAAAAATAAATCAAATAAAATACCAAGTGAATGAATCAAGGCATGAAGATCTATTTTTGTATCAAATCATAAGTCTAAAAAGCTGGTGACAACTTGAAAAAAAGTGTAAAGATTGACAGGTATATGATTGGCCTAAAAGAGAAAGATTTCATGCAAAACTTCAATCAAAGATTTGATCATGAAATACAAAAGATTGATTCCACTTTTGTTGACCTAAATCTTCCATTATATAGACTCACTACATTCAGACCAAAATGACTCAAAAAATTTCCTAAAGAACACGCTCTCAAAAATCTAATTTTTTGTCAAAACTAGGGCAAAGTCAAAATCAAAGATCCAGCCACTTTCAGTCTAAGCCATCCATCGCAAATCATCACTGATGTATCATAAAGTAAGTTCCAATCATTCTTGATGGTCAAAGATGCCTAAAACATACATTCCAAGCATCACGAATTTTATATATGTTGTGAAATTCATATTTTAATTTTTATGAGGTTTTTATTTAAACTAACAGTTTCAATGTGTTCCTGAGACAAAATAGTGCAGGTGTTATCCCTTGCACGAGGCCCGTGATACCAGAGTACTCCATCACCATTGTTGCACCGTGTTGCTTTGTTTTGATCGTATATCACTATTGTACCCCAAAATTTTCCCTCTCTTTCCTCAAGACATTTCTCACCAAATATCTCAAACGCTCAAGGGTTCTCAAGGATTTGATCAGATAAGCTCACTTCCTAAGCACCGAGCCTCCAAATTAGGGTTTTGACTGAGAAGGACTGATCAGTGACTTTTGACCTAGTGCATGACCTAATGTCTTGAAACATGATATCAAGGACTCAAACACAACATGTTGACCTAATTTCATGGCTCAAATAATTTCTCAAGATCAATGGATTGATAGTTGAAATTTGATCAACCGATGAAAACTCAATTGATACACAAAAAGTCAAACATTGACTTTTTGGTCAACATTAAATTTCAAAGATCAAAATTCATCAAGACTTTCAAAAATATCAAACTTGATCATCAAGATCAAGAAAGTCAAAAAGTCAACAAAAAAGTCAAGATTTCAAAGACTCGGGAAAATTCTAACTATTTTTAACCTTGATAATTTCAATACTTCATGACAAATTTTCACCAAAATGCAAGATGATTCAAGGGAAACTTTCAACATGAAAATTGTAGATCTTGATGAATTCTACAACTTTGTTCCTTAGGGTTGATTTCCAAAAAATGCTTAGATTTGAAGATATAAGCTCATAAAGACATGACATTTTTCATAAAACACTTAGTGGAAATTTTAGCAAATTTAGGCAGATTTTTTACCTAACTTCTTGACCAATTTTCACCAAGTTCCAAGATAATTTAGCCAAAGTGGTCAACATGAAGGTTTTAGACAACGTTTCAAGCTTTCCAAAATGTCCAAGAGCATGAATTTATCATACTTGAGCTAGGAGATTTGAAGAGATGAAGTTGAGTGTGATACGGTGGGAGAACTGACTTGGTTGTTTTGTGTTTGTATTCTCAAATGTTGCGGTTAGCAAGAGTCGCCACCGACTTTTCTTTTATCCAAATGGAAAGGCTGAAAAGAACAGGAAAGACCTTTAGAGATGTTTTCTTGAGTTCGGGGGGTAGATTATGAAAATGGAAGGTATTAGCACCCTTTTCATCCATGGTTTTCCATGGGCTCTTAGTTGCTTGCTAGATCACTTGCTTTTGTTTAAATGTGTGCTTGTGGTGTGGGTTTTGAAAGTATTTTGAAAATTTCTTTGTAATGGTTCTTGTTTCTAGAAGAACGCGTACAAAGTGTTTGTTTCAAAAAAAAGTTCAAAGAGGTGTTTGTGGAATGTGCTTTTGAAAGTGATTTTGAAAAGGGTTTTCTTTGTAATGGCTCTCGTTTCTGTAAGAACGCGTGCAAAGTGTTTTCTTTTGGAAGTGTTTCGAAATGAGAGTGTTCGGTGTATAAAATGTTTTTGTTGTGAGCAAGCGAGCGACTAGGAGTAACCTACCTACTCAAAAGGTCTTAGGTGTTCTTTTCCTTCTCCTTTAGATATGGATATCTTACCATTGTTTTGGTAAGAAGCCTCATCGTTGGATGTGAAGGGACGGGCGCAGGACATTTGTATAGTCATAGAAGGCAACCCATGGAACGTTTTAGCAATGTCATTTTAGGGACTAGATCGTTTACCAAAGGCAACATCGAGGGTCATCGAGGGACTACGATCTTTTATCGAGGGTCTTTTTCTAAAAACACCCATGTTCAAGGGACGTGACTAATTTCCGATAGGCAACAAGTGAGATTACCCTAAGGGTGCGTGTGTGCAAGTGTGTTTGTTTGCATGTATTATGTCTTGCATGTAAAAGTTATCTATTTGTTGATTTTATCTTGCCATACATCCTAATTACTAGCAATCTATGAAAGCAAAAATAAAATACGGAAAATAAAATCCTAAGTTATTACATCTTTAGGGGGATGGGGGTACAATTTGCAAACAGGGATGAAATAAATGTCTAATTATTACAACCACATAGAACTAATGGGCAGCAATGAAAATATATAATAAATAGTGTAGAAAATGGGAGAAACTGCCTTTTGAACCATTATGTGTCGACACATGCTATTATGCACCGACACATAACTTTTCCTTGCTCCTGTAAAGAAATATTAGCTCAGTATGAGCCGACACATAATGGGATGTGTCGACTCATACACCTTTGTATTGATACATACGTTGTTTGTATCGACTCATAGACTTTTCAACCTTCTATTTTGGGACCTGGAATCAGTATGAATCGATGCATAGGGTTTATGTATCGACTCATACCCTAGTTTTTACTAGGATGAGTCGACGCATGTGTGTATGTGTCGATACATACTGCGTTTTCTGCCTTAAACATTGGTTTATTATCCATACATGTCAGTTTACAACATATGGTTGATAAACATAAATAGCAAGAAAACGGTTAGCTAAAAGGGGCAATGATTACTACATATTATCTTCAAGAATAAATCATTAATGATGTATGAAAAATACCAAGTCAAGAATACTTACCTTGAAACTACACTTGGTGTTTGAAATATGAATGCCTTTCAAGATGCTGTGAGGGCTCCAATGAATCTTCAGGCAGCTTGTTCCAAACTGTTGAAACCCAACCAAGTTGTACAGTATTGTTTTTATGTTTGGATGGTGAGGACAATGGCACTAACAGAAACTGTTTTAGTGTTTTTACAATCTCTATGTGCTAATGTGTTTGGTTTATGGGAGAGTTTGTAAGATGGAATAATGGATTGAAGTTCTATTTTGAATGAGATTAGAGCTGGTTTTTTTTTAGTGAGCCAAAGTTATAAAGAATACTGTTTTTCTATTCAAAGACTCTCTATTCTCTCCAAAAATTCAAACCCTTATGTCTTATGAAATAGTCCCTTTTGTAGACCCTTGACTGAGGTTTAGGGGGGAAACAAAAAGAAGTCATTTTGAATTGTTTTTGCCTACTGTTTTGATACTTTATTCACACAATTTTCTTTTGCCATTTTGGTGCAATTTTGGGGCATTTATGATGCAGGCTGGGGCAGACTTCATATAGCAGTTTTGGACTGTATAGAATAGCATATGCAGATTTGTGGTGCAGCATAGCACAAGGTTTTTTGTAGGACAGCAATGGAGCAGGTTTTGGGGTGTTGTGGCAATGCAGAATATCATACTTTGTTCAACTTGAACAACATGGCTTGTAGCATGAAACAAACTTAGTCTTGTGGAGTATTTTATGCACATTGTATCAAGGACAAAACATTGTGACAAGGTTTTGAGTCAAAGGGAAAATTCCAAGCAATACCAAGTTTAGGGTTTGTAAACTTACAAAAAATGTCACTTTGTAATAACTTGAATTATTTGTCTCATTTTTAATTATTTGGAATTGTAGTAAAAAAATGTCATGAAGCAAATGAAAATAATAAGTATAGAAAATACTTAGAAATATTCCAAAGTCTTGCAAAAGTTGGATTTTTTGATTCTCTTGATTTTTGATGATCAAATTTCACATTTTGAATGTCTTGACGCAATGTGATTTTTGGGACTCAAATTCGGTCAAAAAGTCAAAGTTTGACTATTTTAGCGTCCGGTTGACTTTTTCCAACTGAAACTTCAATTTTGCTCATTTTCCCCCTTTTGATAATTTGAATGATTTTCTTAGAAAATTGTGATCTGAGGCTTGAAACTTGACTGAAGTAATTCTAAGGATCCATGAGGATCAGTGAAAGTCATTTGAAGCATTAGAAATTTGAATATCTCTGTACAGATTTAAAACCTAATTTGAGGTATTAGTGTTGAGGAGATTGTTTGACCTAGTCGGTACTCCCACAAACTCGAGGCATTGAAGATCTTTGTAGGAAATAGCTTGAGAAATGAGAGGGCAAATTTTGGGGTACAACATTGGGCACCCATACTTGAATTATAGGTCATTTCTATGATAACTATGAGACAACATCTTCATGTCATGCTGCATAATCTCACTTTGCAAGCCTCTTAACTTCCAAATAACTTCATAATTTAATGTTTACACAATTTATTGAACCATTATCCAAGTGTTTGAGCCATTGTCCAAATGATTTTTCCATTTTTGGCACAAAGTTAACATTGTCATTCTTGTAAAGTAGCTTTAATCACAAAGTCAACTCTTCTTGAACCTCTAACTTGTTCTTTTTACACACAATCAACATACAAGATCAGATAAGCATTCTTAAAGTATACAACAACTCTATGAAGCAAAGTACAAAGCATTGGAACTATGATCTTCAAGCTTGCTTCATTTACAATCCAACCTAGCCACAACATGTGATCTTGCAAATCTGGTCAACCCTTGTCTTAAAACCTCTTGCCTATAAATAGAGAGATTATTTGAAAGATAAAAAAGAGGGGAGAGAAGGAGATGAAAAGGAAAAAAGTGAAAACAAAAGTTCACAAGCCCTCAAAACCCCTTATACTCTCAAAAACCAGAATTGTCCACAAAACCTCCATTTTTGAGCTTTGAAGTCCAAATCTTTGAATCTCTCAAACCTTGTAAGTTTTTGTCCAAACAAATCATCCAAATACTTTACATATATCATATAGAAGTTGTCCAAACACAAGAACAACTTTTGTAACATCATTATCACCATCTTTCAAACTTAAAAATAGTACTTTGCAACTTGACTTGGTTCGGGTGATTCATCAACTTTCAGCATAAAGTAAGGATTAGCATAGCTTCGACGAGGTCCAAGGAAGTTTAATCAATCATCACATTGCACCTGGGAGCATCCATATTTATTCTAAGTTTCCATTTCAAGAGGTAAGTTTTTTGTCAAACCGTGATATCCTTATCCATACATCATTTGCTTTCGTTTTCAAAAGAATAAAACAAGACAAATCGGAGCATAAGAGTGCAAATATCCAAAATTCAAAAAATGCTTCACGAGCCTTGACACAGGTGGCCTTGTCACCTGACATGGGCCGTGTTAGGGAGAAAATATGCAAAAAAGGCAAGGCAGGTGCTGAAACAGGTTCCCGTGTCTGGCGACACGACCCATGTCCAGCGACACAGACCATGTCAATTCAGCTGAGGTTGAAAGCTTTGCAAAGAGGCAAGGCAGAAGGTGACACGGGCGCCCGTGTCACACGACACGGCCCATGCCAACTCAGATGGGACTAAGAACGTGCAAAAGGCATTGGGCAAATTCTGACACGGGTGCCCGTGTCTGGTGACACGGCTCGTGTCAGCCAAGGCACCAGAAATTCTAATTTTTAGATTTTAGCTATAATTTTGGATCATTAAGGGTACATTCAACATTTTTCATTGATGGGAATTGACATTAACATCCAAATTATTTAAAAAAAAATTAAAAATCATTAGAATTAGGTTTTATTTTAATTTCAATTAACTTAGATTTTTTAGGTTTTGTTTAAAATAATTAGTTAACCTCTCTTTTAATTAAAACCAATTAATTTTCTTAGGTTAATGATCAAACTTGGTTTTCTAACAAAAAAACCCTAAAAAACAAATTATTTCTTCCTCTTTACATTTTGTACATTCAATTATTATTCATATTCAATAGATTATAATAGTAATTAGGGCTTTATTGATTTTCTTCCCCCTATTCACAAAATTGTACCCCCATTCCCAAAGAGTTGTAATAGCGTAGGACATTTAAATTCTGCAATTTATCATTTTCCTTATTATTGCTAGTAATTAGGGTTTGTATGACAAGACTTAAAATCAGATTTAGCAAAACCCTAATTCAAAGATAAATACTTGAAATCAAACACCTTGCACACATGCACCTCTAGGGTAACACACATTTGTCACCTCGGATAAAAACAGTCATGTCCCTCGAACGTGAGATGTTTTTTAGCAAAATTACCCTCGATTAAAAGATCATAGTCCCTCGATGACCCTTCAATGTTGCATTCAGTAAATGATCTTATTCCCATACGAAAATTGCTAAAACATCTTACAAGTTGTCTTCTATGACTGTACGATGACCCACGCCCGTCCCACACATCCAATGATATGGCTTTCTACTAGTTAATGGTAGACCAGCAATATCTAAAGGAGGAGGAAGAGAACAAAGACTTTTTTGAGTAGGTAGATTGCTCGTAGTTGCTTTCTTACAAACAAAACCATTTACACCTCACACTTTCAAAACATTTGTCAAAAACAAACATTTTGTATACGTTCTCAATGATACAAGAACCATTACAAAATTGCTTTACATTGGCATTTTCAAACATTCCTTTTCAACAAATATTTTAAAAACCAACACTTTGTTTACATTCTCACCTATACGAGAATCATTACAAAGTTTTCCAAACAAAGGCGTTTCCAAAATATTTTCCAACTTACACAAACACAAAAGCATTTCAAAGAGATCAAGCAATTAAGATCCCGTAGATAACTACAAATGAAAAGGATTCTAACACCTTCCCTTTTCATAACCTACCCCCCGAACTCAAGAAAATTCTCAAAATTTCTTTCATGTTCTTTTCACCCTTTCCTTTATTGGATAAAAGAAAAGTCGGTGGTGACTCTTGCTATCCGCAACATTTGCGATAAAACACAAAACACCCAAGTCAGTTCTCCCACCGTATCACAAAACTGGAGACTCAGCTGGGGAAGTATAAACTAAAAGTTGGGATATCTTAAGAGCTAGATCACCTTTATTTGCTTTACATGTTTTCCTTGTTTGCTTTACATTTTTGGGTATATGCTTCGATTTATTACTTGTAAAAATCTTATACCCGGATATGGGGGTATATTAGGTATGTAGCAATAGATCATGGAAATCGTACGACATATATCGGTATGGTTGAAGCGGTGGCTACATTAGCGCGACACATTTGTGGGTACCGGTGTCCCTTTAGTTAAATTAAGGAGAATACAGGGACGGTGAGTGGTGTCATAAAGCACTAATTGACCATAGAACCTTAGTGGAACAACTTGGCCATTAGAAAGTAGTGAGATAGCCGACTTTGGTGCAAGACTGAAGTTGGTTGATACTCGATACTACACTCATTAAAATTGGACTTTCGGGATATTTCTGTCGTGAAAAAAGATTGCTTGTGCTGAAAGAATGCCCAATGAAGAAAGATCAATGCTATTGATATTCCTTAGAACCTGGTTACTTTCTTTTAGGACAGGTTAAACCAACTAAAACTTCAAGAGGGTACTTAATAATAAACCTCATTCAAGCCTAAACCTAAGGCCTTGTGTACTTTGTGTGTATATGATTATTTGTTCATAACATCATAAACATCATAACATCATGCCATATCATTTCTACTAACCTTTTCAAGGACCCAGGGATTCATCTTTGTTCTGTTTTATAGATCAATTTGGGTTCAGAAGAAGATCCGAAGGAAGTCAAGATTGGAGCATTACTGCATCCTGATGTGAAGAGCATGTTGATTGAGATGTTGGAAGAGTATGTGGATATTTTTGCTTGGTCTTACCAAGATATGCCTGGTTTAGATACATATATTGTAGAGCACCATTTGCCGCTGAAGCCAGAGTGCTCGCCAATCAAACAGAAGTTGCAAAGAACTTACCCAGATATGGCAGTGAAGATCAAAGAAGAAGTTCTAAAGCAGATTAATGCAAATTTTCTTGTGACATCGGTGTACCCTCAGTGGATTGCCAATATTGTCCTAGTGCCGAAGAAAGATGGAAAAGTTTGCATGTGCGTAGATTACAAAGATCTAAATAAAGCTAGTCTAAAAGATGATTTTCCATTGCCACACATTGATATGTTAGTGGATAGCACATCAAAATTCAAAGTTTTCTCGTTCATGGACGGATTTTCCGGGTATAATCAAATAAGGATGGCACTTGAGGACATGGAAAAAACAACGTTTATCACACCCTAGGGAACATTATGTTACAGAGTGATGCCCTTCGGGGTTGAAGAACGTTGGTGCAACATACCAGAGGGCTATGATAACCCTATCCATGATCTGATGCACAAGGAAATTGAGGTATATTATGATGATATGATTGCTAAATCCCAGACTTAAGAAGGGCATGTAGAAGATTTATTGAAGTTGTTTCAATGTTTGAGGAAATATCGTCTCCGCTTGAATCCAAATAAATGTACCTTCGGTGTTCGGTCATAGAAATTGTTGGGTTTCATTGTTAGCCAGAGAGGGATTGAAGTTGACCCAGATAAAGTCAAAGAAATTCAAGAAATGCCAGCGCCAAGAACTGAAAATCAAGTCAAAGGGTTCCTCGGGCGTTTGAATTATATTTCCAGATTCATTTCCCACATGACTGCAACGTGTGAACTAATCTTTAATCTGTTAAAGAAAGATCAAGGTTGTGTATGGACAGATGACTTCCAAAGGGAATTTGAAAGTATTAAAGAATATATGCTTGAACCTCCTATCTTGCTCCCTCCTGTTGAAGGAAGACCATTGATTATGTATCTGACAGTGTTAGATAATTCCATGGGCTGTATTCTGGGACAACAAGATGAAACAAGGAAGAAAGAGTACGCCATTTATTATCTCAGTAAAATTTTTACTGATTGTGAGTCGCGGTATTCCATGCTGGAAAAGACATGTTGTGCTCTGGCCTGGGCGGAAAAACGTTTGCGGCAGTATAAGTTGAATCACACTACTTGGTTGATGTCCAAAATGGATCTAATCAAGTACATTTTTGAAAGGCATGCTCTTACTGGGAGAATTTCCCGCTGGCAGATGCTGTTATCTGAATATGACATCGAATACCACACTAAAAAAGCTATTAAAAGCAGCGTGTTGGCAGATTATCTTGCTTACCAACCAATTGATGATTATCAGTCTGTGATGTATGATTTTCCCGATGAGGATGTGATGTTTCTGAAAGTGAAAGATTGTGATGAACCATTTCCTAAGGAAGGTCCTGATCTTGAATCTCGCTGGAGCATGATATTCGATGGAGCTGTGAATGCTTATGGTAAAGGAATTGGTGTTGTGATTATCACTCCACATGGATCACACATTCCTTTTACTACAAGGTTGACATTTGATTGTACTAATAATATGGCAGAATATGAGGCTTGCATCATGGGTCTCGAGGAAGCTATTGATCTCATAATTAAAATTCTAGATGTATATGGCAATTCAGCTTTGGTAATAAATCAGATTAAAGGAGAGTGGGATACTCGTCACCCCGGATTGATCCCTTACAAAGATTATGCTAGAATATTGTTACCCTTATTTAATAAAGTTTAATTTCATCACATCCTCAGAGACAAAAATCAAATGGCAGATTCTCTGGAAACTCTGGCTTCTATGTATCAAGTGAATACTTGGAATGATATACCTTAAATTATAGTTCGGCGACTAGATAGGCCCGCTCATGTGTTTACAATAGAAGAGGTAGCAGATGAGAAACCTTGGTATTACGATATCAAGCATTTTCTCCAGACTCTAGAATACCCGATTGGTGCTTCGAATAAAGATAGAAAGATATTGAGAAGATTGGCTGACAGCTTCTTCCTCAGTGAAAATGTGTTGTACAAGAGAAATTATGATATGGTCTTGCTCAGATGCATGGTTAGACATGAAGAAAACATGTTGATGCATGAGATTCATGAAGGTTCATTTGGCACTCATGCCAATGGATATTCAATCGCTAAAAAAATGCTAAGGGCAGGTTACTGTTGGGTGATAATGGAATATGTCTGTTATAGACTTGTAAAGAAGTGCCATAAATACCAGATTTATGCGGACAAAAGTCATGTGCCTCCGACACTTCTTAATGTTATTTCTTCCCCGTGGCCTTTCTCTATATGGGGTATTGACATGATTGAAATGATAGAACCCAAAGCTTAGAATGAACACTATTTTATCTTGGTAGCAATTGATTACTTCACCAAATGGGTGGAAGATGCTTCATATGCTAATGTTACTAAGCAGGTGGTAGTGCACTTCTTTAAGAATAATCTTATATGTCGGTATGGTGTGCCGAGCAGAATTATCACCGACAATGGCTCGAATCTGAACAACAAGATGATGACAAACCTTTGTGAAGAATTCAAGATTGTCCATCACAATTCATCTCCGTACATGCCGAAGATGAATGGGACTATTGAAGCTACTAATAAGAATATCAAGAAGATCATCCAGAAGATGGTTGTTACTTATAAAGATTGGCATGAAATGCCCCCTTTTGCTTTACATGGATATCAGACATCTGTCCGCACTTCAACAGGAGCAACCCCGTTCTCCCTTGTGTATGGGATGGAAGCGGTGCTCCCAATCGAGGTTGAGATTCCCTCTTTGCGTGTAATAATGGAAACCAAGTTGTCAGAGGCTGAATGGATCCAGAACAGGTTTGACCAATTGAATTTGATCGAAGAGAATGAAGGATTTGTGTCATGGGCAGTTATATCAGAAGGGAATGAAAAAGATTTTTATAAGAAGGTCAAACCTTGTGAATTCAGAGAATGCGGCCTCGTGCTCAGGAAGATCATGTCTTTTAATGCTCATTCTAGGGGCAAGTGGACACCCAATTTTGAAGGCCCATATGTTGTCAAGAAAGCCTTCTCTGGCGGTGCATTAATTCTTGAAACTATGGATGGAGAGGAGTTCCCACGTCCCATGAATGCTGACGCAATCAAGAAATATTTCACCTAAAGAGATAAATGAACAGCTCGCTAAGTTGACAATCCGAAAGGGAGGCTTAGGAAAAAGGGAGCGTCTCGGTAGGCCGAAAATCCGAAAGGGCGGTCTAGGCAAAAATTAGAGACATAAACAGAATAAAATTTCCCTCTAAGTTGAAAACCCGCAAGGGAAGCTTAGCCAAAATTTAGGGACTTTCTTGGAAAGTAACTACATCAGACAAGACTTGATCATTGAAGCAACAATCTTCTTGGATCCTCACCATACTTCAACGGAAGCTGCTGCTCAGAATTTCAAAGTTGATAGAGGGAATAGTGGTCATTGTATCTCAATGTATCTTTTCCATTATATATTACCATTTTCCGAACTTTGTAATCATCCAAGGAGTCTCTCCCTTCGCAGACTACCATTCTATCAATAAAATTTGAGCTTTTACCCAATTCTTTGTAATTCTTATTTTATTCATCTTACAAAGACTCCATTTATTATTTATAATAATTTTCAAAGCAAAAAGATTAAATAAAAAAATTATTTTTCAAAAAGAATTTACAACTTACTTTTACTTTAGATTTTGTGATTCAAGAGGAAAACAAAAGTGGTGATCCCGAGAATGGATGAACTCCAGTAATTTTGGGAAGTCTTGTTTCCCTCGGGAAGGTTTTCTCAGGTCGTTTTCGCTGGTATGCACATGATTTTTGTATATTCAAGACGATACCAATTGGCGTAAGGTGCATTATTGGGTTTGTGATCCTACTGTCCCCATTCAAGTCTTAGTTCATTTTTTATTATTATTTTGGGTTTGCATAGTCTGAGGCCTCTATCCCAGATTCCCCAACGAAGTCTTCCCTCATATGATGGAAGGTCTTGTTCCCTTGGTGTGATGAGATGGAACTACTTGCAAAATGTCGCTCTTTCTGTAGTATTGGCATTATTGTTGGTATTTATTTCCCAGGCAACTAGACCAAGGCAGTATATTTTATAAGAAGTGTTGAGACAGTTGTCAACCCTTTGGGTTTTCACCCGCCAAGTGTTGGGTTTGATTTAAAATCCCCATGAGTTTGACCTTTTTCTATAATGTTGACTTCTTGATTCACCCGGAAGGCTATCCCAAGGCATCTTTTGTTGGAATAAGTTTGCATGATATGAAGACTCAATCCAAAACTCCCCAGTGAAGGCTTCGCTATTTGATAGAAGTCTTTTCTCCTCGTGCATGCTGAGATTTGACTCATCTACGAAACATCTCCTTTTGACATTACTTGCATTTTTTTGATTGGTTGATAGTCAGGCAAGGGCAATGTTTCATTTAAGAAGTGTTGAGGCATTTGTCAGTTTTTTTAGGTTTTCACCCGCCAAGTGCTGGGTTTGATTTAAAATCCCCATAAGATTGATTTCTTGCTGTAATGTTTGACTTCTTAACTCCCCAAGTTTTTATCCCCATGAGGTTTCATACTTTTCCCCCAGAGAAGTTGGTCAATACTTACTCTCAATATTGAAGAACATATCTTGGTTTCCCCTCTTTGATGTGGTGTTGGCCTCCCCAATAAAGTCAGTACAAGGTCCCCAGTTGATATCTCGATGATGAGGCATTATCTCCTCTAGTGAAGTCTGTATGATGTTCCCCTAATGAAGTCAGCTCGAAATCCTCAGTTGATGTTTTGCTGATATGGTTTCCATCTTCCATATTTAAAATCAGTATTGCAATCCCCAGTAGAAGTGCGGACCATGAAAACATTTGTTTCCCCATTGAAGTCTGAGTGTTATTCCCCAGTGAAGTCTGGAGAAGGATGTTATATCCCTGTATCTGTATTGTTTTTTCGATATGATTTGTTTACTTCCGGATTATGTTCCTTCCCAGTGAAGTTAAGCCGCGAATTAGGATTATGTTTCCTCGTTTAGTGCTTATTTTCTTATGGAATGTTTATCTTGGATGTGATTTAGCCGAGTGTTGATTATGCCCGAGTTGGTTTTTCCTAGTTATTCCTAGTGTTATATGTCTGTTTTGTCAGCATATACTTGATAACACTCATACATTCATACATACATCATGCATAGTTAAATTTAGAAAATCATTGATCATTGACATTCATTAATATTTTGTTAACAAATTACCTTGTTTTGCAGAGTTGTGTTATCCTCTCTCCAATAGAGTGTCGGCCTTAAGCAGAAAGTGTATATTCTTTCAATTTCCCCACTGAGTTATCCCTCGTGGAAGATTTTTGCTTTAGCCTTCCTGTACAGCTCTTTGTCCGAATAGATTGGGTTTCCCTCTTGAGTTTATTTCTCAAAGGATGTATTTTAGTTTACTGTTTCACTCTAGTTTATTTCTGGTTTGAATCTTTGTTTCCCAGCAATATTATTACTTTGGATTTCTGCAAGCTTCGAGCATTGGTTTGATAATGTGCATTTATTTTGGCACGATAAAACTATTATCTCCTCAGTAGGAATATGTTGGAATTTTCCCAGGAAGTTGTATTTCATTCCCCAGGAAGTCATGATTCATTCCCCAGGAAGTTGTATTTCATTCCCCAGGAAGTCATGATTCTTTCCCCAAAAAGTCATTTTTACAATCCTTTCTATAACAGCAAATATCAAGTCTCTTTATTTGAGCAACTTGTACTTCCCCGTAAAAGTCGGTGTTACTTTTTTCTATCTTCTCTATGAGTGGATAGTTTGCAATTTGTTATCAAATTACTCCAGTGGATGGCAAGTCTTTCAATATCGAGGAGACAATTCGTTGTGAAATATTTACAAGTGGTAGTCTCTTTATTTGAGACAACTTATATATTACCCTTTCCAGGAGGAATGCCTTGGTTAAAGAAGAAGTTGAGACCCGTTCTAGGTGAAACTCCAGAATTTTGGAGAAACTTGTTATCTTTTTGCTACCTTTAGTGAACATTGGTAGTTCACCGTCAGTGAACGTCAGTGCTATGATATTTATTTTCTCTCTACCTTAAGTTAAAGTTGGTAGTTCACCATCAATGAACGTTGGTGATTGTTATCTTTTTGCTCCCTTCAGTGAACGTTGGTAGTTCACAGACAGTGAACGTTGGTGCTATGATTTTTCTTTTCTCTCTACCTTCAATGAAAGTTGGTAGTTCACCATCAGTGAATGTTGGTGATTGTTATCTTTTTGCAACCTTCAGTGAACATTGGTAGTCACTGTCAGTGAACGTCGGTGCTATGATATTTCTTTTCTTACTACCTTCAGTGAAAGTTGGTAGTTCACCATCAGTGAACATTGGTGATTGTTATCTTTTTGCTACCTTCAGTGAGCGTTGGTAGTTTACCGTCAGTGAACGTCGGTGCTATGATATTTCTTTTCTATCTACCTTCAGTGAAAGTTGGTAGTTCACCATCAGTGAACGTCGGTGATTGTTATCTTTTTGCTACCTTCAGTGAATGTTGGTAGTTCACCATTAGTGAACGTCGGTGCTATGATATTTATTTTCTCTATACCTTCGGTGAAAGTTGGTAGTTCATCATCAGTGAACGTTGGTGATTATTATCTTTTTGCTGCCTTCAGTGAACGTTGGTAGTTCACTGTCAGTGAACATCGATGTTATGATATTTCTTTTCTCTCTACCTTCAGTGAAAGTTGGTAGTTCACCATTAGTGAACATTGGTGATTGTTATCTTTTTTCTACCTTCAGTGGACGTTGGTAGTTCATCGTCAGTGAACACTGGTGTTATGACATTTCTTTTCTCTCTATCGTCAGTGAAAGTTAGTAGTTCACCATCAGTGAACTTTGGTGATTGTTATCTTTTTGCTAACTTCAGTGAAAGTTGGTAGTTCATCATCAGTGAACGTCGATGTTTATCTCTCTACCTTGAATGAATGTTGGTAGCTCACCGTTAGTGAATGTTGGTGTTGTTATTCTTTTCTCTTTCTACCTTCAGTGAACGTTGGTAGTTTCACCTTCAGTAAAAGTTGGTGTATCCTTTGATCTTTTACCATCCTCTATGAGTCGGTATCCTTTTGATCTTCTACCTTTAACTATGAGTTGGTAGTTTACTGTCATCTATGAGTCATTATCATTTTGATCTTCTACCTCCGACTATTGAGTTTGGTAGTTCACAGTTGGTTGTCAATCACTTTTATCCCGTACTATCTCCGCTTTAGCTGAGTTGATGCTACCTTGTATCTTCTTTGGGTGTTACACCAATAGAGTCAGGTCTTTTTGATTCACCAGTGATTTATTTTCCTGGTCGAGTTTCTCTTTTGATCCTTAGTTCCTTTGCTACATCCCTAGTGGTGTTTTGCGTCCCTTTGAAGTTGTTCATATGCATTCATACTCATAAGTATTGCATGGCATCTTAGGGCCAAAAATAGGGTTTGTTTTATATTTAAGTATCTTCGATCACGTCGACACGAAGATTTGTAACCTTCGTATCTCTGGGTAGAAGAAACCTAAATAAGGGCAGATGTTGTACCCCAATTTTTGCCCCTAAGATCCCTTCATTATACCATATTGATTCAATTACAACAAGATCACATTAAGGCTTTTGGTTCTCCTCCCTATCTTTAGCTTTTCTCTTTGAGGAATCACCAAGCACCTTGACTTGTTTTTCTTTTGTGATCATGCATGTTTTGTTTTGAATTTCCTTTTAATTAATAAAATGCAATGTTGGTTTGTCTCACTTGTTAATAATGTAGGTAAAAGCAATGTGGCTTAGCAAGTTGATCCATGGGTTCATGAGTTTATTTCCATGCCCTAGTCAATAAAGCATGAGAAATTCAAACCTCACCATTGAAGTTATTTTGGAAGAAATGGCATGGCAAGGTTTATTTTGGTTCACCACATTTCAAAGTTATCAAGATTTATTCAAAAGTACAAGGGGTTGATTGAAGAAGTTGTCATGGTTGGACAAGGCCTTGTTCCTATTGGTCACAACTGCATATTTCTCTCAATTCTAAAGATATGGAAGTGGTTTTGGTTGCTATGAGTTGTCATTATCATCCTCATCAACTTATATATATATAAAGCAAAAGTTTTGGTACAAGAAGGTTGTTTAAAATTGTCAAAGTTCCTCAAAGCATTTTCTTGATCTATGAGCTAGGGTTTTGAACTTCAAAGAAGTATATCTTGCTCATATTTTGGTATTTTTAAGTGATTCCAAAAACATCCTTCTCTTTAAATAGTTACTAAAAAATCACTTCAAAATTTTAAAGGAGTTTTCATGTGGAAGAAACTTGATGATGAAGAAACATTACAAGTCCTCCAGATGAACCCCCAACTTCCCATGTGTGACTTCAAATGATCATAACTTGGTCAATTTTTATCACCTTAAGCCAACTCTTTTTCCAAAATGATCTTGAGGATGTGAACTTTATTCCTTATTTTATGTGCAAAGTGATAAAATGGATGGAGGATGCCTTAAGGATACAAAATATTATATGTCATTTCATGATTTTTTGCCAACTTCAACAATTCATAACTCTCTCAATTTTTAGAGATTTTTAATGGTTCAAGTTTCAAAATGTCATTCAAGAGGTCTATTTCATTCCATATTACTTGGTCAAGAGAAAATTCCAAGAGGAAGGCCATGTTTGGATACAAAACATTTTAGGTCACTTTTGAAGAAAAACTTGAAATATTTCTATGGAAAGTCAACCTCTTTTTCCCAACTTTGACTCATTTCAACTTTCAGCTCAAACATCCATTTGATTCTATTCTTTTTATATTGTAAAGCTTGTAATCTCATCTTTCTAAAGCATCAAGAACCATGCCCTAAGAACCCTTGAGTTGAGAATGCCATTGTTTCAAAATTGGTAACTTAGAGTTGAGATTTCCCCAAAAGTCAACATTTGAAATCCTTAATTTGGCTTCTAAACACAAAATTGCTGCGCGTTTTTGCTTCTAAACATGTTTAGTGAATTTCCAAAAGTAATTAGCATAGAAAAACGCAAGGTTTGGATGAGTTTTGATTAAAATATAAGTCACACTTTTCTTGTTTGCTTCTTCACACGATTTTCCTCCAATCTTCATCATTTCACGCACTTGGACGTTCCATCAGCTTCCCTATAAATAGAGGGTCATTCCCCATTCATTTCCTTAAGCTTTGAGAGCCAAAAACACTCTGCCAAAACCTTACACGAACCCATCATTTTTTAAATCAGTTTATGAGATTTAAGCTCCTTTCTCTAAAATTCTTTGCACATTAATCACCCTTAAACAAAACGAGTCATAATTCAAGCTACATAAGTCCAATTTCAGAGATTTTTTCTTGAACTTCGAAAAGGTAGAATTCTCCACCATTTGGATCCAAATAAAGCACCAACCTATTCTACTCCTTCTTCTGATTCTTGTGCTTCTTACAATTTTTAAATTCATTGATAATTGAGAGAGAAATCTCAAATTGAAGATGTTCGTTATTTTCTGGGTTTTTGATTCATATCTCTTTGCATACCTTATATAAATTTGGCGCGATGGTGATGTTAGGATCGTCTTGAAGAGACGAATCCAATGATACTAGTCTGGGATCCTAATTTTTCCATTTGAAGGATCTCAAAAAATCTCCATTGCAGGGCGTCTGGAGGTTGAAGACTATGACATGTCTCGTCTCAGCCAATCATAGCGTGCTAAACGTTTTAATTTCATTGGTTTCCCTTTTTCTGATCCTATGCGTATCTCACTAAGGTCCATATCAAGCACAGGGCGTCTAGTCCATTGGATCAGCTTACTAACGTGCTTCGACTATGATATGATGGCCCACATCTTTTTGGTATTATTTTATTTTCTGATTTTATATTTTAATTGATTTAATTTTCAAAAATTCATAACTCTTTTATTTTTTATCCAAAAATTATGAAAAAATTCACAAAAATACTTTGAATTATTTCTGATCTCATGACTATTTTTTCACATTTTTATTTTGACATTTGACATTTTTTTTTATTTTTTGTATTATTTGCTTTCTTTTAATTACTTTCAAAATACTTTCTGACATTTTTTAATTCTAAAAAAATTCATAAATATCATTTTACATATTTCTGACTTTTTCAAAATTTTATGGAATTTTATATTGATGTTTACTATTTTTTGATCTATTTTCTATTTGTTTGAGCAATTTTAATTAGTTTAAAAATAGTTTTTGACTTTAAAAAATTACCAAAAATTTTATAAAAATATTTGAGTATATTTCTGATTTTTCTATGACCTTATTTCTTTTTTATGAATCAATTTGAATATAGTTAATATTTTTTTCCTTTATTTTCATTTTTATTCATTTTTAAACCCTTTTCAACATATATATTAAATGTAATATTATTTTGTGATTATTTTCTGGCTGGTCTTGGATTGAATTTTTTATCATGAACTTTGTTAACATCATTGGATCTATGGTGTTGAGTCTAACTCCATAAAAATGGATGAATGATTTTAATAATAGTTTGGTTAAATTTTAATTCAAATGTGGTTTATATATTCTTTCCCACCCTTCTTCATCTCATCCCTTTCTTATTGCACTAAGTGTTATTGGAACATGACCTCTATATCATGTCTCAAAACAAATGGTGCATAGATTACTATTGACCGTCCTCAAAAGAGGTGCGACTTCTATATAAGTCCACTTACGATTGCTTAACATAGCACTAAATTTTGTCCCGATTAGAGAAAATGATCATTCATGGCCCAAACTTATGATTGCAATCCCAAGATGTTAATTTGAACCCTTTGATCCAATAACCTTGAGCTTTATTGTGTAGAAGCTTTGGTTCTACCAATACTCTGATGGATCTTCATTAATTTTGGTCAACGCGAATCACTTAAACATCATTGATCATTATATGTTACATTGAGGATTCTTAAATGGATGATATACTTGACATAAAGAAAATGCAATTCATTGTGTAGAGGCTTTGGTTCTACCAATCCTGTAATGAATTCCAAATGCAAGATTCAAGATGGTCATCCAACTAACCACTAATTCTTAACAATTGACTTTACTTTATGCTTTTATTTTTATGCTTTTACGTTATGTACTATTTACTTTAGCATTTACATTTCATGCTATTTTCATCTTTGCTCACTTAAGTATTTACTTTTATGTCATTTTTATTTTTCTCACTTGAGCTTTTCTTTTCTTTTTGAAGATACTTAATAATCAACATAAATCATAAAAAACTTTAATGATACTTGGACTATTTGGTTACTATCCTTGGCATTATGAAGTATTGGACTTCTTGGACTTAGGATTAGAAACCTTGGCCTATGTTGGAGACCTTGTGACCTTAATTAATATTTTGTCTGGAGTTCTTGAGGTTTACCTCAAGACATTGGTTTGTTTGTTTGTTTTGTGTGCATGTTATTGTGATTACATACTTTGTTTGAATTTGGAATTCAGCCATATACAGATGTTACTCTGCCCAATTTTTGCGAAGACTTAATACACTTGATGTTTGGTTCCCTCAAGAGGTCTAGTATCTTTGCTTGCTGGGTTTCAATCCAAAAAATGAGAATTCTATCTTGACTCATAATGTCAAGTATTGGCTTCTTGTTGGTTAGATGGTTCTTCTCCCTAGCTTTTACCTCATGCTTTAGGATAGTCTCTTCTTCTCCCCCCATCTTCTTTAATTTCAAAAATCTTCTCTCTCCTTTTGAAAACTCTTGTTGTTTTTAAACTTGAACCACTTTCATAATAAACTTGGACCTAGGTCCATGCATTTTCAAAACCTTTTCATAAATAAACTTCAATCAACTTAAATAAATACCTTGACATTTTTTGTGAGAAGACTAAAAGTCAATCAATCTCATTTCAAACAATTTCGCCACTTTGGCTTTTTACTTTAAAATCTTTTCTCAAAAGATTGGACTCTTGTCAATCCTTGTAGTGATGCAAACAACTATACTTCTATAATATGTAGTGAAGTGAGATATTTTCCACTTGGGTATTGAGTGAGACATTGTTGATTTTAAAATCCAAGCCATATCCTCCGCTTTGAGATGATACAAATTCTCCTTTCTCATGATTGTGGGTAGTAAGTATGTTTTCCACACGGACAATGACGATGATGTGTTATCTCATAAAATTAACCAACACACTTGTGTTTTAAAATTTTTAAAAAGGTGAACTACGTGTACCTTGATCCCCTATTGCATGAAAGGTCGTACGTAGGCACTAAAGGTTCGTAACCACGGCGGGTGCAAAATCATAAAAAATACTTCTTTTCTCACCGCCACCATCTATCTTTTATACAACATTTTATAGCCAAAACATACAGATTTTACAAAGAGGTTCATGTGGGGTACCGTAGATGTTTAGGGTGCTAATACCTTCACTTTACATAACCAAACCCCTTACATAGAATCTTTCCCCCTCTTTTTGAGTTACTCGCTCTTTTCTCATTCCTTTGGAAATAATAAAGCACGATGGTGGTTTTTATTTTGATCTGTATAAGTCTAGTCAATCCAATGGCTTAGTCTTAAACATTTCTACCGCCTCACCTGCCTGTCGAAGTTTAGATTCCTTCTCTAAGGATTATGTAAGAAGCAGGCTTAGATGAAGACAAATGGATTCAGAAAATATTGGATCAGTTGAATTTGCTTGACGAAAAGAGATTGGTTGTTGTTTGTCATGGTCAGATGTACGAGAAAACACATGATCAAAGATTTCAATAAGAAGATCAATCATCGGGTATACCAGGCAGGTGACTTCATAATAAAACGCATCATTGTACCACAAGGTGATCCCAGGGGCAAATGGACTCCCACCTACGAGGGGCCATTTGTTGTTAAGAAAGTATTCTTAGGCGGTGTTATGATGCTAACCACTATGGATGGCGAAGATTTCCCACACCCTATGAACGTAGACATAGTCAAAAAATACTATGCATAAAAATGACCTGCTAGGTTGACACACCTAGGCAAAAATAAAGGCATCCCAGCGAACCAAAAAGGTTCGGGAAAAATAAGGGATATATACAAAAGATTGTACACCTGGCAAGTCGAAAACCTGAAAGGACGACTTGGGCAAAAAAGGGTATCCTGGTGGAATGAAAACCCGAGAGGGCGGTCCAAGCAAAAATTAGGGATTAAAGCGTACGACTATGTCTCGTCGAATCACTTACATGCAAGCTTTATTACCAAAGTCGAAAGTTCAAATGGTTCAATCAACTTCTTCCAATGACAAGGGATGAGATATTCGATGGCATATGGGCAATAACGGAGTTGGAACCCAATGAGATCATTTTTTCACATAGAAATATATATATATATATATATATATATATATATATATATATATATATATATATATATATATATATATATATATATATATATATATATATATATATATATATATTTGTTTTCACTCTGTATTCTTTCATTTCACGACGACTTCCTCTTACAAGGATTTTCGTCTCTTTGTACAAACTCGCCTGTTTATAGGAAAATTATCAATACAAATATACTTTAAAGTCCAAACTTTTTGTTTTTTCTGTTATTCTTGCAAAAACGTCCAATGACTAAAATTGAATGAGCATATGCATATAAACATGATTAACTGTTATATACATAAGAACAGGAATGAACATTTACTCAAAACTCTAGGAGCTGGGATGACACTTAAGCTGTCAATAATCCCCCACAAAATCCCTTTCACAAAGTTATCCCCCGTGAAGTCGTCGGAGTCACCTCTATAAAATTATCCCCACAAATAAGGGTACATTCCCCATAATATCCCCGACAGATGACTCCAACAAATAGAGGAGTATAGTCTCCTGCCTGTTAAATCTCCCCACAGAGTCCCAATCAATACAATTAGATTTCAAAATTCAAAATTGATTTACTTTCTCTGTTTTGTTTGCAAAAAATTCCAATGATTACATTTAATGAACATATGCATTTGAACATGATTACTGGTAACAAAATATATACATAAAAACAGGATTATCATTTACTAAAGACTCTAGGAGTCGGGATACTATTCAAGTCATCCACAAATCTCCACAGAGCAATCTCCACGGAACTATCTCTACAGATCTATCTTCACAAGCTCATCCCCAACAGAGATATATTCCCCAGAAAATCTAATATACCATCAGATAGAAATTGGGGCATCTTCCAGCGGTTCACCTCTATATCCTTGATGGATAGCTCGACATGATCATCTTCCCTAATAGGCCTTCTAGTGGATAAGGAAGTTTGATCATTTCTCCAGCATACAGTGTAAACTTCCTCAGCGCAGCCTATGAAATCTTGATCCCCCATCAGAGAATATTTCCTTAACACAGTCTATAGGGTTTATTTCTCCAATGGAGTTTATTTCTCTAATATTGCATTTCCCCGACATGATTCTCTTTCCCGGCCAGATGTCACTCAACTTTGTCCTCCCTAGAAGAGTTGACATCCATATCTTAAACTTGGTCAGACAACATATCAGATGATTATCCATCTCTTTTGTCCCCAGTCAGGGTACATAAGAATCAAATCCTTCAAAAGAATGATGAACAACCAATTTTCCTACAATTCTTCTATCCCCAAGCAGAAGTCGAATGTCCCTAGTGGAGTATCCTCAAATAGAAAGCAGGAATCCCCAGCAAAGACATTCTAAGAAAAATTTAGAAACTATTGTCTTCATCCCCAGCAACAGTCAGGGACTTATTTTCCCCAGCCAAAGATGTTATACAAAGCTATCGATACGTTCCAACGACATATTGCACCCATACATCATTTACATAATATCATAGCATATGCATATGAAATGCATATAGTATTCTCATTTATTTTGAGAGCATCATTACTCAATACATTTCATGCATCGTGACATTGCATAAAACTAACTTTGTGTTTTCAGGTTAAGTTCCCAAACCGACGGATATTATCAGCCATTTATAGATAAGTTGTAGATCAATCCCCAAAACAGGACGGGGAGACTATCTACATGACTAGATAATTTCCTTCAGATATTCATTCTGAAAATCATTCCCCTTAGAAACTAAATCTGACGAGCATTTTCTTCAGAGACTCGTCCTGACGAGCATTTCCTTCATATATTCGTTCTGAAAAACATTCCCCTCAGAGACTAAATCTGACGAGCATTTCCTTCAGAGCATCATTCTGAAAACCATTTCCTTTAGAGATTCATTCTGAAAAGCATTTCCCTCATATAGGATCAGATAGATTCATTCTGAAAAGCATTCTTCAGATAAAGTCAAGCGTAGACTCATTCTGATACTCCTACCAACACTTACTTTGGATGGCATCTATAATCCCATCTTCGAAGACAATCTATCACCTCTCTAAATGGAATATTTAAGACCATTCAAGAAATATAATCAACCAACAGTGTTAATTCATGCACATGTGAGTGTAAATTTTTGGGCACTTAGGTGTTCAATCCTCTTCCACCTTCAGATCACGAATGGCGAGCATGTTAATCTAAATCTTCATGTTTAAGAAGATTGAACATGGACAGCTGTGGTACCCCAAAATTTTCCCTCCCATTATTCAATACAAATTATTTCAATAGGTCTCCCCATGCTCCTACGGTTCTCAATTGCTCTTGACTACTCAAGGATTGATCACACAAACCCTCCTCCTAAGAAGTTGGCCTACAACTAGGTTTTTGCTTCTCTTAAGGAAAATTGGACTTCTAATGCCTCAAGTGGATTTCATGGTTTCTCATATGTCTCAAAGAAACCTCATGCCAAATTCCAAGCCTTGCAGCACAAGTTTGCTCAGTCAATTAGTCATATGACTGAAAATAACTATATTGGGCAAGATTTTTGGTCAACATCAAATTTTTAAAGTCACTTTCATCATTTGATCAAGGGTTGATCATGATTCATCAAGAAAACTCAAGATTCATCAAAAGTTAAAAGTTACTAAATTAGGGTTTTCTTAAGGAGAAGTCAATTGAACTTTGACCAAACGTAACTTTCACATACTTCATAAAAAATTCGCAACCAAAGCTTATTTTGAAGGAAATTCAATTCTGTACAACTTTGTCTCTCTAAGCTCAAGGCCAAAAATGCTTCATTTAAGAGATATGGGCCAAAACATTACAAGTAATTTTAAAAGTCAACAAAAAGACACTCTTTATCATAGCAATTTACATCAAGATAAAGGCTTCAAACGAAAAAATGACCAACATGAATATTCTAGGGGATATCTTGAGCTTTCCAAAGAGTCCAAGACCACCTTCATATGATAAAAATGAGTGAGATGTGATTTGTGCAAGTCGAGAAATTTTGAGAAAGTGCATGAAATCCAAATTAAGCAAATTTGAATTTTTGGGCTAATGGGTCTATCTTTTAAGGTCCAAACGTGTTCTTGACCTCATAATAGACTCTTAAATCCATTCGTTTATTTTTGTGCTTTTTATTTCTTTTATTTTTTATTTTATTTAATTAAAAGCAAAATAAATCGAATAAAATACCAAGTGAATGAATCAAGGCATGAAGATCTATTTTTGAATCAAATCATAAGTCTAAAAAGTTAGTGACAACTTACAAAAAAACGTGTAAAGATTGATCGGTACATGATTGGCCTAAAAAAGAAAGATTTCGTGCAAAACTTTAATCAAAGATTTTATCATGAAATACAAAGGATTGATTCCACTTTTTTGACCTAAATATTCCACTATATATACTCATTACATTCAGACTAAAAGGACACGCAAAATTGCCTCAAGAACACCCTCTCAAAAATCTTAATTTTTGTCAAAACTAGGGCAAAGTCAAAATCAAAGATCCAGCCATTTTCAGTCCAAGCCATCCATCACAAATCATCCCTGGGGTATCATAGAGTAAGTTCCAATCATTATTGATGATAAAAGATGCCTAAAACATGCATTCCAAGCATTGTCGATTTTACATATGTTGTAAAATTCATATTTTGATTTTTATGAGGTTTTGATTTAAACTAACAGTTTCAATGTGTTCCTGAGTCAAAATAGTGTAGGTTTTATCCCTTGCATGAGGCCCATGATTCCAAAATACTCCATCACCATTATTGCACTGGGTTTCTTTGTTTTGATTGTATCTTAATGTACAGGTCAAATTAGTAAAAAAGAATGCCACCAATGGATTCGCAAGGGTCGAATTAGGGGGATATGGTTCTTCTTGATCTCTAATGCGCTTTATTTTTGTAGTTGAAAGATTGACCACACCGGAGAAGACGATCGAAGCTAGGGCTTCGACGCTTCTCCAGTCCACTTGTTTATAATATATTTGTTAGTTTGTCTTGTATAACAGAATTGAAGTGCGGCGCAGTTGGTTGAGACGGAGGCATGCAACGTGAAGGGTGTGGATTTGATCCCTGCGTCTTGCAATATATTTTTTTGTTTATTCAAACTAACGCGCATGTTTCACATATATTATTCCATTCCTATTTTCAGACACCAACAAACATTTGGCCTAGTGGAAAGCAGGGCAGTCTGTGAAGCCAAGGGTGTGGGTTCAACACTCACCTCTTGCAAATCCTTTTACCCTATTTTTCCTTTTAACCTAATTTCCTTTCTTTCTCTTTTCTTAACCTAAACTAATTAATTAATCAACCTTTTTTTTTCTTAAATATTAAAATCAATTAGAATTTAGATTTTATTAATTATTATCACTTAAATTATTTTCTACAAAAAGCCATAAAACATTTTAACATTATTTTTATATTTTCTTATTTATCTTTTTATTTAAATTCATAGATCAAATGTATAGGACACATTCTCTATTGTAATAGTGTAGATTTATTTTCTGTATCTTTTTTCCTATTATGTATCTGCTCCGAGGATGTAATATCGTAGGATATTTATATTCTTGCACTTATGTTTTTATGCTATGATTAGTAACTAGGGTTTGTATGGCAAGACTAAAAATAATCTAGAAAACCCTAATTCTCAAGATAAAATAAACTGAAAATAAAACACTCTTTACACTTGTACCTCTAGGGTATCCTTTTTTGTTGCCTTACAAAATATTGGTCACGTCCCTCGAAAGTGGAGATACTTTAGCAAAAGACCCCCGATAAAATCATCATGTCCCTTTCGAATAAAGATCATAATCTCTCGATGACCCTTCGAGCTACCTACAAAATGATCTAGTCCCTTCGAGTTTCCTACAAAATAATGATAGTCCCTTCGATACAATTTCTAAAGTATCCTTACTTGTTTCCTTCGATGACCATACGATGACCTTACGCTTGTCCCTTCACATCCAATAGATAGGGCTACCTACCAACTAATGGTATGAATAGTATTATCTCTAAAGAAGGAAAATAATAAGAAAGACTTTAGTGGGTAAGAAACTCTTAATTTCTTGCTCACAACTATTCTCATAATTTTTTTCACACTACACTTTCAAATAAACATTTTCAAAAATAACACTTTGTATACATTATTGAGGACTGATATATGAATCATTATAAATTCAGCCTTACATTGGCGATTTCAAAATATTTTCAAACAAATCACACACACAAAGCAAGATTTTCAAAAGTGAGCTAAGTAATATTTCCTTGTTTCAACTTGTTAAAACACAAATACCCACACACATAAACAAATACAAACAAAGATGCTTGTTTTACGTCATAAGCTCGACGACTTTATTGTACGAACTAGTAACCTCCTCTCGTCTTGCCATGGTATTGTCACACTGCTCAAACCTAAAGAAAGTGTCCTAACAATCACACAACAAACGTTACGAAAACGAGACAATTCACAACAATACATGAAAACACATATATGTACAAATATCATATACAAGTTAATGAACAATTTCTATACAACATATACATTAATTACAAAACTCAAAAACAAATAATTATTGCAATGCGAAAATAATAGAACCAATCCACGACAACAACACCATTTTGTTGCAGCGATATAGCGGCAAACAAAAAGTAAAGTATTATTTTACCGAGTGATATAGGTTATATCGTATCGTATCCACAGAGATTGGTTATTGAATCGTTGTTCGATAAATCTCTTGTTAATGAGTTTGGGGATAAATGGTTGAAAAGAAAAGTATCAATAGAAAATAAATGTAAACAAAAGAAAAAATTAAGGAAGAACTTATCAAGTATTCAAATAATATACTTATCACAGACTTAGATCCATCGACCAGTTACATTCAACCTAACAATACTCATCAATGTCACTATGTATCACTCATATCCTAAGTCATTTCTAACAGGTTTTGAGAGATGGATTGTATCACCAAGGAAATAATCTCTCTACCTCCTCAACAACACATAAGACAAGTATGTAATCGTACTGACGATCTCTCAGTACAACACAACTACACAGAGGCATTAAGCTTTGATACTCAAGTAGATGTCAGCTCTAAATCTATCTCTAGAGTTCAAAAAATAGCAGATAATCATCCTAGATAAGAATCTAAGAAGTATATGTCTATAACAACTCAAATCCCTAGCACAGAGCAAAAATCTAAGACAACAATCCACAAATATTTGTAAAGTAAGTTTAAATATAACGCCATGGGCGAAAAATATACATGAGTTCAAAGTAAAATCATATACAAAACCCAACAAAAGAGAAATACACAAAGAGGAAGAGAAATGAACCAAAAATCTCCCGATTTGTCAGCGCCGATTGATGATTAATCCATCCTGGATCATCCGTATGCAAGCTCCGAAGTTATTCTCTAAGCTCTTTCTACCGAAAAATGAAGGTTGATGGAGTTGGGATGAAAAATACCCAAAACCATAACCTAAAAAATGTTTTTTTTACCCCTTTTAACGTATTTCTGTCCTACGAGTTTCGGCGGGCGAAACTGGATTCGCCGGGCGAAATACACTAGAAGCAACAGTAGAAAATTCTGCATTATTTCGGCCATAACATGAGAACCGTAACTCTGATTTGCACCCGGTTCGAAGCATTGAAAAGCTTATTCAATTCTCTTTCTAACAATGACAAAATCTAAACCAAATTGATAATTTTTTATTCTTTTATTTTGAGCCTTATTCATTGATAAGTTGCTCAAAATTGCGCGTTTGAAATTGTGTCTTCGACACTTTATTACCCATGCTCCAAATATGCATAAATACCTACAAAATGAATGGAAAAACATCAAACGGTACCCTATGTACACAAAAACACAAATAAACACAAACTAAACGTATTTACACAAAAGTCAAGTTTATTCAACAATATTAACAATAAAAAGTTAATAAGTGCAACAAAAAGTATATAAAAAAATAATTACAATTTGCACTTATCAGCGGTTATTCTAATACCCTTCTAAACCCCAAGGAATATTCGCAAGAAAATTCAAGAATTAAATCAGAGTAATGCACCAAAAAGGATGTCACATTTGCTTCAACAAAACATCATAGTAAAACACATTCGGCTATGTAATACAGGTTTTCAAAAATCAATTACATTGATTTCTTCACGCTAAACAACCATAATTTTTCAACTTGCTCGTAGCGGAAATTCATAATTCAAAACATATTTATTAAGATATTTCTAAATAACTTCATCAAATCAAAACAGCTCAAATACCACAAGGGTAGTTCAAATATCAAATTAAACAAAGTAACATGGTTATTTCAAAACAAATGATCCCATCCCCGATGTTACATATCAGAAATTTATTCTACAGGAAATAAATAACACACTCCGCAACTATCCTTTAAGCCTCGGTGAATTATTCTGGATTACCTACAAGTTACCCACGTATTGAAGCAACATTTCCAAGCAGCAAGGGTGAGTAAATCATAATCATTATAAAAGACATAAGGAGTAAATATAATAGTTATAATACAACACAAAGGAAAACACCACATCATAGAGAGCTCATGTCATACTCCTACCTTCACAACATCATAATACGCATTAGACACATAGTAATAACATGATTTAGCAATTATCACAGACACACATTCACATAACATCATTCAATCAGATCATCATGCAATTCCATATTTAATGCAATATAACTTCATTAGATTGATGCATGTGGTACCAAAACTTCACTGATGACACCGTCATTGTTTTCTCCAGAGATCCCCACCAAAAGGATAGATTACCACTTGGAACCAGAGAACATCACAAATTGCACTCTATCCACACTATGGGATTAAGGACATCACTGGACTATTCGTCCTACAAAATTTATTGAAACAACATTCTGCAACCATCAGTGGGCTATGCCCTAATATATGCCATGAATTCATGATGCAAAACATCTTAATAACCAAATGACCATTGCTAGTCAAAACACATCATTATTCACATAATCATCATAATAATTAACATACACTGCATAATGCAAAGCAACATCATCATGGTATTAACAATTCATTGTATACACATACATCATACCAAAGAAATCACTGAATCATCTTATTCATCAAACATAGGTACTGTAGAAAACACATCATATGACTCTTTTCATTCCACCAATGTATAGTTCATCGCGTTAGCTTCCTAAAGCTTCGAATGATGCGTCAATCGGAGTTTCTTAAACTCAAGTTACACCACTTTTAAAATAATAATGTTTCACATCGCCAGTTGCTTTCCCAATGATATGGGAGCGATAGCCTAAACACCCTCATTTGGCCTCCACCGCCTGACACTGCATCTTGCTTGCTCGATGCTCTCCTCTCGCCTCTGCGTCGCTCAACAAAGCTCCAATGACATAACCCCCCATACAAAATCCAGGGGCTATGTTTTCACCCCCATTCCCATCGTCCCTTCTGGAGCGATGCTCCATCACCCGACGATGCAACCCACTGCCTGGCGTTACAGTACGAACAAGACTTCTCTGTTGCAATTTTTGCATTGGACATCCCAATTTCTACATGATTCCTTCACAGTAAAGGTCTCAATTCATCATGGATTCACTTAGTTTCATCATGTAACAACAACATAGATTATCATACATTATATGCCTCAATTCTTTGCAAGAAAACATCACAATTTCATCAATTTTCATCACAACATCATTTAAAATCATCATACCAAAAACCCCAACACAACCTACAATGATCTAAACCTTAGATAAATTATAAGAACAATGATAAACCTTATTACCTTAGATTTCCAACAATTGCTACTTCTTCTTCGAGTTCTAACGGGTTCTCTTCCTCTTCCTATATGCCCTAGCCTCTTCTCTCTTCTTCTCTTCCAAAAGCAATCGTACAATATGAATTTCTCAAACCTCAATATTTTCTATTTGTCAATCTTACCCCTTGGACCCCTAATATGATCCTTCTACCTTTGCCCTCACTTAACTTCTTCCAATTGACCGTTATGCCCTTGTCCTTTCTAACACAAATATTATTCTATTTAACTAATTAAAATAATTCCAATTAATTATTCAAATTATCTAAATTATTCTAAAATACTTTAATCTTCCTTAATTCCTACCACCCCATCATACACCACACAAAACATCATATCAAGCATCATGATCATTCATACATTACATAAACATCACAATTAAGTCACAAATACTCGAAATTAATTAATCAAATAATTAAATAAATAATCTAATTATTTTAGGGTGTTACAACTCTCCCCCGCTTAAAATAATTTTCGCCCTCGAAAATTACCTAACGGAAACAAATTCGGATAAGACTCTCTCATATGATCCTCGTGTTCCCAAGTCCAACTTTCACTGGCTGGTCCACCCTACAATACCTTCACTAAGGTGATGTCTTTACCTTGCAATTGATTCACTTCTCGTCCTTCTATTTTCACCTCTACATCACCCATTTAATCACACGCGGAGGATCCATAATGTATTTCCTCAACTAAGACACGTGAAACACATCGTGAATATTCACAAGCGACAATGGTAAAGTGATCAGATAGGCCACCTCACCTATATTTTCAGAAATATGATATTGACCAATGAAATGCGGTGTAAGCTTCCTCAACTTCAAAGCTTTATCAACACCAGTCACTGAAGTAACTCTTAAAAACATATGATCATCCTTTTGGAATTCGATTGCCTTCCTCCTCTTGTCATGATAACTCTTCTGACGACTCTGAGAAGCTTTAATCCTCTCTTGAATCATCTTAATCTTCTCATTCATCTTCTTCACGATTTCAGGTTCGAGCACAACTCTCTCTCCTCACTCGTACCAACACAATGGAGTCCTACACCTCCTACCATACAACACCTCATACGATGCCATACCAATACTCGCATGAAAATTATTATTATATAAACTCAATCAACAACAAGTGGCTATCCCAATATCCTCCTTACTCTAGAACACAATCCCTTAGCAAATCCTCCAAAGACTGAATAGTCCTCTCTATCTGATTGTTCGTCTACAGATGATATGTGGATCTCAACTTCCACTTAGTACCAAAAGCATTCTGTAAACCTCTCCAGAATTTCGACGTAAACATTAGATATCTATCTCACACGATACTCGAAGGTATTCCATGAAATTTCACAATCTCATCAATATACATCTCACCTAGCTTCTCCATAGGATGATTAATCTTCATCGGTAAGAAATGAGTCGACTTAGTCAATCTATCCACTATCACCCAAATTGAGTCATTGCCCTTAGTAGTCTTCGGCAAACCCGACACGAAATTTATAAACATATGTAATGACTTCCTACTCAATGCATCAGCCACCATATTAGCACTATCAGGAATCTCTTCACATACTAAGCTCATATCTCTAAATTGTTTGATCATTTCCAACTCTCGAATCATAAGCATCGACATATGCAACGACTTCCTAATCAATGCATCAACCACCATATTATCTTTACCCAGATGGTAATTAAAATCAAAGTCACAATCCTTCAACAAATTAAGCCATCTTCTCAGCTTCATATTCAACTCCTTCTGATCAAACAAGTATTCCGTACTCTTATGATCACTGAACACTTCAAATTTAGAGCCGAATAGATAATGTCTCCAAATATTCAATACAAATACCCACTACTACAGAAAAGCCAATTAACAATGGTTGGGAAAGATATATAACAACGCGGGCCCACGCATTGTTATGTAGAGTGTCGTTGAATATATGATACTTACAATCACGACCCAGTAACTATTGTAATAAATTAGAAAGTGCGCTCCGTATCATAACGGTTTTCCAAAAGACCGTTGTGATAAAATTAATGGTCTTAGGTTTAATTCCCAGCTGCGCTGTTTTGATATTTATTTATTTTGAACAATGCGCAAGATATTATAATGTTTATGATGTATAACCGTTGTTACATTTTTGTTATACTCCAATTTTTGCCCCTAAGATTTCTCATCATCTCACTTTTATCAATACAACAAGATCACACGTTAGGGTTGGTTCTCCCTATCTTCATCCTATCTTTAAGTTTACTCTTGAGGGATCACCGAGTACCTTGAAGTATGTATATTGTACATGTTTTATTTAAACTAACATCAAAATATGTATATATGTTTCTTTGAATGTTCATAATGTAGGTGGTGATAAAATTGCATTCATCTCACCATCTAACCTAGGGTTTGAGGGTTGGTTCTAAATCAAATGACTTTTCAATGGATTTTAAGAGATCAAGTTTCAAGACTATGTCCATGATATCAAAGATTTGTGGTTTAATGAGTTCTCTCACCTTATTTAGGTCAAACTTTTCTCAAAGTTGGTGTTGACATTCATCAAAGAGATAAGTTCATGTGTTTATTTCCATGTCTTCTTCAACAAGATTCATTGAGACTTAAGCTCCACCTTTGAGTGTTCTTCAAGATAATATAATTTCAAGACCTATTATGATTCATAATGATTTATCTTTCCAATAAAGACTAAAAGATTTAAGGTTGGTTCAACAAGTTTGACCTAATTGAGAAAATGCTTAATTCAGTGATCACAAATGCATAACTCTCTCAATTTTCAACATTTTGAGTTGGTTCTTTTTTCTATGGATTCTTATCATCAACAAAAACAACCTCTCTTCACATAACAAGATCCAATTGTGCAAGAAAAATCATCAAACGTTGAAAGGGGTTTCAAGTCATTTTGACACTCTTTGAGCTAGGGTTTGTTGACTTCCAAGGACCATATCTTGCTCATTTTTTGAGATTTTTGAGTGACTCTAAAGACATGATTCTCTTTACGGGGTCCTTAACAAGCTCTCTTAAGAAATCCAAGGCTAATTTTGAATGGAAGATCATTCATGATTGGGAAAGATTACAAGTCCCTTTGAAAGGCCTTTGAATATTTAGAGCTTTATTCAAATGATCATAACTTGGTCAATTTTTATCAACTTGGGCCCATTATGTTTTCACAATAATCTTATGAGGGTTAAATTCAACTCTTCTTTTATGTGCAAAGCTTGAAAATGGTTAGAAGATGCCTTAAGAGCTCAAAAGATTATAGGTCACTTCATGGATTTTCATCAACTTCACAAGGTCATAACTCTCTCAATTTTTGGAGTTTTAGGATGATTCAAGTTTCACAATGCTCTTTAAGAAGTCTAATTCATGCCATATTCATTGACCAAAACCTAATTTTTAGTGAAAGGCCATGTTTGAAGGAAAGAGATTATAAGTCAATTTTGAACTCAAGTCAGTGTGTTTTTCACGATTTCAATTGATCATAACTTTTTGCTCAAGCATCCAAATGCTACCTTTCGTGGAACATTATGAAGTTTGTGGTGAGATCTTTCCATTGCAAAAAGAATGAGATCATAAAGCCCCTTGAGCTGTGTGCACCATGGATTCAAAGTTGGCATCATGAAATTGAGTTTTTGCTTGCAATCAGTTTGCAATTGCCATGTTGTGGCTTATAATGACCATTTTGCTGCATGTTTTTTATTTAAACATGTTTAACAAAGTTCCAAATCATGATTAGATCATTGAAACACAAGAATTAGCTGAGTTTTGACAGCTTACAAGTCATACTTTTGTCATGATCAGGGTGTGCATGAATTCAACTTGAAATGCATCATTCACCCCCACTCTCCATCCCATTCACTTCCATATAAATAAAGGTATGTATTGCACTCATTTCCTCAAACTTAAATAGCCAGAATTACCCTGCCAAACTCTATCGGTAATTCACTTTTTTGAGTTTTAGAATTCATCTTTTCTCCACTTCTCAATCCAATTTCTTTGTTCATTCTCAATCCTTGAACTTCCCTGAACCCAACGCAACAAGAATCAAGCCTTGAAGAGTCCTAAACCGTGTTGTAGAAGTCTAGTTTCAGAGCAATTTCCTCATACTTTGTTCAGGTAGATTACTCATTCATTTTGCCTCAAATAAGTTCCTAACCTACTCTCCTCATCTCTCTGAATCTCACATTTTTAACAGTTTTTCGTTTTCGTTGAGACTTGACCGTGTAATCTTGGAAATTCAGTGCTCACTACTTTTTGTGTTTTTTTGCAAATTAAACATTATACAGTTTATATAAATTTTTTGCGAGGCCATGGTTGAGTTCGTCTCTATAAGACGCTTCGAATGGTACTCATCTTGCTTGCTAATTTTATTGTTTTGAAGATCACGATTTGAGGTTGGCCGGAAGTTGAAGACGATGACAGGTCCGTCTTCAACCAATGACATTTAGCCACGTTATTTATTTAAAATACATTTGGTGTTTCTCTTTACCATGCACGCGTCTCATGAGCCCTTGGATCTGATTACTTAAGTGAGTCAGACTCCATCCAACGCGCCACATTTAAAGTTGCTTTTTATTTTAATTTATTTAATAAATATTGATCCTATTAATTTTCAAAAGGGTCCATATCAAGCACAGCGTGCCAAGTCCTTTGGATATGTTTACTAATGCATTTTGACTATGATCAAATGGTCCATATTGTTGTACCACAAAATTTTCCCTCTCATTTCTCAAAGGATCACCCTAGAACCTCAGCTTTGTTCCCATCCAATTTTAAGCCTTGAAATATAAATTTTCCAAGAAAGTCATTCACAAGGGAAAAATGGTCATTTGCATACTGAAAAGTCAAACTTTGACTTTTGGATCAAAACCAAGTTTCCAAAATCATATTTCATCAGGACATGTTGGAATGTGAGATTTGTTTCATCAAGATATTCAAAAGTCAAAATTACTTTGAAAAAGTCAAATTTCTAAATACTTATAACTTTTCTAAGTGTTTAAGAAATATGACAAGCTCAGAACTACTGATTAAATTATCACCATGATGGAAGCTGATTCTGAAAGAACTTCTGGCACAAAAGTTATAGATTTCAATAAGATCTAAAATATTGCAGAATAGAACTTCTCCTAGAAATGCTGGGATTTCAAGTTAAATCCTCAAAGACACGTCCCTGAAATTAGAGCATTCAGCAAATTCTGGACACTTTCAAAACAGATTTTGGTCAGAACTTATGGGCCAGTTTTTGCAAAGGTTCAGTCAGAGTTTGAAAGGGTAATTCAAATAAGGTTACAAAGCATGGTGCAAGCTTCCGGGAAAGTCTGAGAACTCCTTCAGAACATGCTGGAGCAAGGAGATACAAAGATCAGAAGTTGGATGTCTATTCTAAGTGACGCTGAAGCTGAACTTCTGATCCAAAATTAAGCAATGATGCAGAATCTGACATTGCAGGATTTCTGGTTTGATAAATCTCATCATCATTTAATGCTCACAACCACTTTTGGGTCTTTATCCAAAAGATTTCCCCACGTGTGGCATAGAAGTACCATTACTATCTTGGAAAAGTAAACTTTTGTACAAGAGTGTGTTGGGCCCATATGTTGCTTTGCTTTTGAGGTTGCCTTTCCTTAATTCCTACTTAAAAATCCGGCTTAGGCGCTGCTAAAGCTGCTAACCACCATACCTATTTGAACCTATTTCAAGAACAAGTCAGCGTCTAGCTTATAATGGTTATACCCCTTTACCTTTCCAAGCGACTAAACCTTTGGCTATAAATTAGACTTCATTAGCAACTGTAACGGGGGTGAAAAAAATTTGAGAAACGAAAAGCCTTGAACCCCTGCTAAAATTCCAAGAGTCCAAAACTACAAACAAAAAAATACAAAAACCTGTTAGCTTTTGATTCTTGCATTCAAACTCATTTTTTCCTTCAACTGTTTCTTGATCAAAACCATCCATACAGTTTCTAATTTACATATTAGAAGCTATCCCAACTTCCGTGTTCAGACTGTAGCATACTCTCCATCCATATCCACCTCAAAGAAGTCATAACTTTGCCCCTTTGTTGTTCCAGAATTTTCTAATCATTCATAGCCCAAGTTGAAAGCTCCCAGCCTGCTGAACACGTGAAGGAGCTGTTCAGAACATCACCAGCGTTCAGAACCAGACTTCAGCTCACAGAGCATTTTCCAATCGCAAGGTAAGTTTCTGCTGACTCTCATCATATTACTTAGGTATTG
This sequence comes from Vicia faba, assembly GCA_948472305.1. Taxonomy (NCBI): domain Eukaryota; kingdom Viridiplantae; phylum Streptophyta; class Magnoliopsida; order Fabales; family Fabaceae; genus Vicia; species Vicia faba. The sequence goes on from OX451737.1 coordinate 104,390,956, forward strand.
TCATATTTGCATGTTCAAAAATACAATGTAGACATCCTGATTCTGATGTTGTATATTTCCTGAAGTTTCATGTATTTGTCTGCCTAAGTAGAGAGAATATCAGTTCATAACTTCTTAAGGAAACTAGGTTTAACAGATACATGCTTGCTTCTAATTTACAGTCTTGACATTTTTTATGTTTCTGAAACCATGATGGAAGCCTGCCATAATTGCTATGTTTGTGTTTTCTGTTCTGTTGAGAAATGACCAAGTTGAAGATGTTTTGATTAGCATGATGAAAGAGTTGGAGTTTATCATCAGAACTTCCAAACTCTCTCAACAACCAGAAACTCCTGCCCTCTCAGCAATATTAGCATTTCTAGGCTGCCAGCGGTATCAGAACTTCTAGAATCTCGTTGGTTCCTAGCGGATCCAGAACTTCGGATCCACCCTTTTTTTGCTAACATGTTATTTCTGTTTTTGCAGCATGCCAGAGTCAGAACTTCTGATCTCTTTTATTTCAGCAAAGCACTGATTCCGTTTTCTTTCTCCTTATTATTTTGCCATCACTTTTATTAATCAAAAACACCAAATATATTTCATATTCACATGTCCTATTTCTTTTAACATAAAAAATCAAAATATTTTCTTAAACAAAGTTTATTTCTTTTTCTTAAACAAAACAAGTTCGTTTTAATTTCTTGTACATTTGTACCAATTCAATATGGTTGTAATAGACTAATTAGGTTTAAATTCTTGCAATCCCTATTTACAATTCGTACACCCTCCTCCCACAAATGTTGTAATAGCGTAGTAACTTTAAATTTCACAATTTATCGCTTTATATATACATGCTAGTAATTAGGGTTTGTATGGAAAGACTGAAACTAATATTTAGAAAACCATAATTCAAGATAAAAGTAAGCATGAAAACAATACACTTGCACACAAGCACCCCTAGGGTAAATCCACTTGGTTGCCTTACAAAATGACCATATTACGCATGTAAGGTATCTTAGCAAATACAAGATCATAGTCCCTCGATGACCCTATCTAAGTTGCCTTTCAAATGATCTTAAGTACCTAAACAAGAATGCTAAGATACTTTGCAACATTGCTAATCATGGTTATACGATGACCCATGCTCTCCCCGTTTACATCTAAATATAGGGTTACTTACCAAATCAATGGTAAGATAACAATGTCGAAGGAAAGAGGAAATGAACATGAAAGACATTTGAGTAGGTAGGATGCTCCTAATTACTTGCCCAATTTCAAAACAAAACTCCTTGCTATTTTCAAAACAAACACCTACACTTTCAAACATCTTATAAAACTTGAAAACATTTTCAAAAGATCAAACATCTTTGTATACATCCTTACGAACAAGGATCATTACAAAGATTGCCTAAACAATGGCCTCTTTACAAAATACTTTCAAAAAACCACACAAAGCAAGTGACTAAGAGCAAGTGATCTAGCAAGTAACTAAGAGCCCATGGAAAACCATGGATGAAAAGGGTGCTAATACCTTCTCTTTTCATAATCTACCCCCCGAACTCAAGAAAATCTCAAAGGTCTTTCCTGTGCTTTTTCACCTTTCCTTTTGGATAAAAGAAAAGTCGGTGGCGACTCTTGCTAACCGCAACATTTGCGATAAAAAGAAAACCCCTCAAGTCAGTTCTCCCACTGTATCACAGAACTGGCGACTCTGCTGGGGAAAATTCTAAAAGTGGGGTTACCTTAGGGTTAGATCATATTTACTTGCTTGCATTGTTTGACTTGTATGCTTTACATTATGGTTCTTTGTTTGGGTTTGAATCCTCTACCCAGATTTGGGATACATTATAGGTAAGTAGCAATACGTTGTGGAAACTGTGTGGGGTATACCGACATGGTCTAAGTAATAGCTACATTAGTGCGACATATTTGTGGGTACCGGTAGCCTTTGAGTTAATCAAAGAGAATACGGGGCCGCTGAGTGATGTCATGAAGCACTAATGAACTTTTAGAACATTTACTTGACCAACTTGGCCTTTAGGATGTAGTGAGATGACCGAATTTGGTGCAGTCCGAAGTTAGTAGATACTCGATACTACACTCATTGAGGTTTGGTTTCTTGGGATATTTCGGTCGCCATTAAAGATGCTTGTGCTGAAACAATGACCAAGGAAACAAACCGGTGATATTGAGCTCCTTAGAACCCGGTTACTATTACTAGGACAGGTTGAGCCAACTAAACTTCAAGAGGGTACTTACCTATAAAACTCCATGCAAGCCTAAACCTAAGGATTTGTTTGCTTTGTTTGTATATACATACTTGTACATAACATCATGAACATCATAGCATCATACTCATCCACTAACCATTTCAAGGATCTTGGGATTTATCTTTGTTCTGTTTTGTAGGATATGGATTCTCTTCGCAGGAAAACTGTTCAAGTCAAACTTGTAAGGATCCCTCCACAACTTAAGGAGCTAGCTACAAGGATTCCTGAAAACTCTCCATTCACCGAGAGACATGGTCGTCTACTCAACTTGGTCACCTCCAACACAGATGAGGACATGATGAAGGTGCTATTTCAGTTCTTTGATCCTTTACACCATTGCTTCACATTTCCCGATTATTAACATGTGCCTACTTTGGAAGAATTCTCCCGACTCTTGAGAATTCCCATTCCCAATCAACTACCTTTCAACGGTATGAAAATAGACCCAAATCCAGAAGAGATTGCTCAAGCTCTACACATGCACTCATCTGATGTCACAACTCATTGGGAAACAAGGAGTGGTGTCAAGGGATTCCTAGCAAAGTTCTTGTTCGAGAAAGCCCAAAACTGTAGGAATTCCTTGGATCTGCAAGCTTTTAAGGAAATTGTGGCTCTCCTCATCTATGGAATGGTTTTGTTTCCAAATCCTGACCAACTCATAGATGTGAACACCGTCAAAATCTCCATATCACGCAACCCGGTGCCTACTTTTCTAGGAGACATCCTAAACTCTTTTCATAATCGCACAATGAGGAAAAGAGGTGTTCTTATGTGTTGCACTCCTTTCTTGGAAAGATGGTTTATTTCACATCTTCCCTAATTTGTATTAAAGAACGAGCAAGGTTCAAGGTGGTCACAAAGGTTGATGACGCTCAAACATTCAGACATTCATTGGTGCTCCCAATCCATAGAGAATGTTACTATTGTTGACCGTTATGGAGAGTTCCCTAATGTCCCCTAACTTGGAATTAGGGGAGGTATCACCTACAACCCCTGTTTAGCTTTAAGACAGTTTGGTTACGCCCGAAGGGATGGCCCACATGAGATGTTGATTCAAGGTTTGGTATTTGACGACGACAATGACGATCAAGGTCTTCGCCAGAGATTTATCTGAGCTCGGAGGATGTTGAACAAGGTAGATAGCAAGACTTTGGGGAATAAAAATTCCATCCCTCTTGAGCCTTCCTCAAATGGGTATGAACTTGTGCTCAGAGTCTTATGATGCCTTACCCCTCCATTCTCCCAGTAATTATTGAGCCTGTCATGGAAGGAGATGTTCCATATACTATCCTACATCCCGACATGCCCACCTCTCTTGAAGACCTACAGAGAGATTGGATACAACTCAAGTGGGAGCGAGATACTTTTGAAGTCCAATTCTACGCAAGCGAGAAGAAGGTTTTGGAACTCACTAGACTACTTCATGAGGAGCGGACTCTGAATGCCTACATTGCACCAAAGAGGATGCGCACTACCTTTTTATCTTAGAGTTCTTGTATTATTTTGCCCAAGAAGGCATTGATCTACTTGAGCTTTAATCTATTAATATAACGTGAGTTCCCTTTTTGTCTAAAACAAATTTGAATCTCAAAATCCTTTGAATCATTGCATATGCATTTACCATTCGTCATAACATAAGCAGGTTTCTTGCAACTAGTCTCCTCATCTCTCTACTGTTTATTTCAGTATGCACAGTTTCAAAAATTGTTCTTAACTCTGGCCAAAGGACAAGAAGATTTGAAGACCTTGCTGGTTGAGGAGAAGAAAAAGAAGATGAAGAAAATAACCGGAGTTCTAAACATGGGAAGAAGATTCCAAGGGCAAACAAGAAGGGTCTTAGACTTTGCAACGACATCCAGTTAGAAAGACAATCAAGATAGGAAGGGCAAGGAAACAGTTGTTCAGTCTGATTCAGAAGAGGAAGAGGAAGAAAAAGACTATTCTGAAGAATAATACCCTCCATCCGACGACAAGTATAAGCATCTAGAAGAACGGTTGAGTGCAATGGAAATCCAAAAAGTACCTGGATTGGACTTTGATGATTTTGGTTTAGTATCGGGAATTGTCATTCCTCCAAAATTCAAAGCACCTGTGTTCGCCAAATATGACGGAGTCTCATGCTCCAAAATGCATCTCCGGTCCTATGTGAAGAAAATCCAGCCCCATACCGCTGATAAAGATTTATGGGTACATTTCTTCCAAGACAGTCTGTCTGGAACTCAACTTGATTGGTTTTATCAGTTAGAAAGGGCAAATGTTCATAACTGGAAAGATCTTGCTGCGGAATTTTACAAACAATACCAATACAATGTTGATCTTGCGCCTACCCGTACTCAACTCCAGAGTATGGCCATGGTTTCAAGGACTATGTGCAAAAATGGAGGGACTTGGCCGGAAGAATTCAACCTCCCCTATCTGAAAGAGAGTTGGTAGACATGTTTTTGGGCACTTTGTCTGGTCCTTTCTTCAATCACTTAATTGGGAGTTCATCGGCAGGTTTTACTGAATTGATATTGACCGGAGAAAGGGTAGAAGCCAGGATAAAGAACGGAAAGATTCAAAAAGATGCATCCTCTGTTGCTGTAAGGAAGCCATTCATCGGAAAGAAATAAGTGGTTGTTGTACATCCTCATAGAAATCAAGATAGGGCCGAACGTCGTCCAATGGTGGGGGCTGTTATGATTCCTAAACCTGCGCCTGGTTAGCAAAGAAACAACCATCAAAGAACGGAAAGACCAGACAGATAGTTCACCCGAATTAATATGACATTATCTTAAGTATTTCCGCATTTGTTAAGATCCAATCTAGTGACTTTGAAAGAAGCTCCAAAGAATCCTAACACAACCTCTCCTCACTATCATCCTAATTCCCGTTTTACATACCATTCTGAGAGTCCCGACCATGTCACTAACAACTGTTGGGCTCTAAAGAACAAAGTACAAGACCTCCTTGAAGCCAAAGAGATTGAATTCGATGCGCCAGAAAAGCCCAATGTCATTTCTTCCCTTATGACCAAGCACGGCCATAATGCGAACGCCATTTAAGAGGATATGTTTGTTACTTCAGTTGATGAACTTATGACCCCACTCCTAACTATCAAAAAGAACTTATTGAATGCTAGTGTTTTCCCCGGTTGTGATGAAAGCTGTCATTTCTGTTTGTCCTCACCAACCAGCTGTCCTTTGTTAAAATCGGGCGTTTAGTGCCTAATAGATAACAAGGAAATTTTATTCGAGAATACTTCTGCTCCAACTATTTCTTATAATGATGTTTCCATCGTTACCATTTCCAACAATTCTTCCAGGGTCTCCACCAAAAGACCCGTTAGAATTACATCAGTTCCAAAAGTAGCTCCTTTGATAATTACAATGCCTGGACCAATCCCGTATTCGTCAGACAAAACCGTAACATGGAATTATGGAGGGGATGTCTACTACCACGGTATCAAGCAAGATTGGCCAGCTGCCGAAGATTCAAGTTCTGAGAAGGTTGACTCCAATATCAGTAATATTGCAGGGATTAGCAAGATTTCCCGAAACGGAAGGATATTCTCTCCAGAAATTGCTCCCCCAAAAGTAGTTTCTGGACCCGCAATCATTCATGTCGTTGTTGCTCCTCTAAAGGCTGTTCCCAGTCCTATAATCATTTCTGCTAATACTCCTACTGAAAAAGTTGTTACAACCCCTGTTATCACTCCTACTGACATTCCTGCTTCCGAGTCAACCGAGACTCGAGGTAAAAGTATTTTGATTGAGCCTGTCCGGACGAAGGCAAAATCATTGGCTATCCCTGAGACCTCCCGGAAAGAGATGGAGGAAATTCTAAAGATCATAAAAAGAAGCGACTACAATGTAGTTGAGAAACTAGGGAAAACTCCATCAAAATTTTCCATGTTGGCTTTATTACTATGTTCCAAGGCGCATGCAAAGGCCTTGGTAAAATTCCTCAAAACTGCCCATGTACCCCATGAAACATCTGTCGATCAGTTCCAAGACTGTGTAGCCAGCTTGACTGCGGATAGTGGTCTAGGTTTTTCAGATGCTAATTTAACGCCAAGAGGGAGGAAGCATAATGAGGCATTACATGTCTCAGTGGAATGCAAGGGCATAACCTTGGCTCATGTCTTGGTGGACACTGGCTCGTCTCTGAATGTATTGCCTAAAAAGGCTCTTGATAGGCTTGACTGTGAGGGATTGATATTGAAACCAAGCAACATAGTAGTAAGGGCCTTTGACGGCTCAAAAAGGATGGTGCATGGGGAAGTGGATATCCCCATAAAGGTTGGAACCCAAACATTTGATTCAACTTTTTATGTAATGGATATTCGCCTTTCATATTCCTGCTTGCTAGGCCGGCCTTAGATTCACAATGTTGGCGCTGTTACTTCTACGTTGCACCAAATGCTGAAATATCCGATTCAAGGGAAGATCATCACCGTTCATGGAGAAGAAGAATATATGATCAGCCATCTCAATTCCTTTAGATATGTGGAGTTAGATGGTGAATTTATTGAAACTCCATTCCAGCACTTTGAAGAAGTCCTACAAGATGTGGCAGTGACCAAGGTTGTGTCTCAAGTTCCCAAGATCACAAGACCTCTACTCAGGATGTCATCTTTAAAGGATGCCAAGGAAGTGATAGAAGAAGGGGGTGCACTGTTTGGGGACAACTCCCAGATATACCATACAAATCTGACAAGTTTGATCGGGGTTTCACTTCAGGTGCCCAGAAAGTTGTATGTCGCACTCGTGTCGGAGGACCATCCTTGAAGATCAGCAACCACCAAGTCAGCACTGTGGAGGATGATGAAGACAGCTACAACCTGGAGGATTATATTTTTCCAACTGTCAGTGGAGGGCTCAGCAACTGGGAGGCTAGAGATTTTGTCCCGATCACTTTTATACCACAGTAATTTGTCTTTACATTTTGTTGGATATGTAATATTAAAAAAATTCAGACCCTTAAAACCTTGTATCTTACCCGAGGCACAATGGTTCATTTGTAAGGGTTATCATCTCATTTCCATATGACATCAATGAATCATGGATGTTTTGCATACAAACTTTGTGCTCATTGTTTTTCTTTTTACATTTTCATTTCTTTCAAAGATAGCTATACTCTTACACACACTCACACTTATAATACAGGTCTACATCCCTTTGGGATCCCATGGGTAACGGTTCTGCTATGGCTTTCTGTGACTCTGAAAATCTAATCTACCAAACTGAAGACGAAGGTGAGGAAAATTGTGAAGTACCAGAGGAACTCATCAGGTTACTACAACAAGAAGAGAGGACCATTCAGCCCCACGAGGAACCAGTGGACACAATCAACCTAGGCACCGAAGAAGACAAAAGAGAAGTCAAGGTGGGTGCCAATCTGGAACTCAGTGTCAAAGAGCGTCTGATTCGGTTGCTACACGATTATGTTGAGGTCTTTTCCTGGTCGTATGAAGACATGCTAGGACTTGATGCAAATATTTTAGTACATCGTCTACCTACAAAAAAATATTGTCCACCGGTGAAGCAAAAGGTCCGTCGCATGCGACCAGACATGTTGGAGAAGATTAAGGCAGAAGTCATGAAACAATTCAATGTTGGATTCTTGGTCGTCACCTCCTATCCGTAGTGGGTTGCCAATGTTGTTCCCGTGCCTAAAAAGGATGGCAATGTACGAATGTGTGTAGACTACAGAGATTTGAATAGGGCAAACCCTAAGGATAATTTCCCACTTCCCCACATTGATATTCTAGTTGACAATACGGCACAGCACAAAGTGTTTTCCTTCATGGAAGGTTTCTCAGGTTACAACCAAATCAAAATGGTGCCTGAAGACATGGAGAAAACAACCTTTGTCACATAGTGGGGCACATTCTTCTACAAGGTTATGCCATTCTGACTGAAGAATGCTGGGGCAACCTATCAGCGTGCCATGGTAGCTCTATTTCACGACATGATAGCTAGATCTCAAACAGAAGAAGAGCATCTTGATCATTTACAGAGACTGTTTGAGAGACTAAAGAAATACAAGCTGAGGTTGAACCCAAATAAGTGCACATTTGGGGTAAGGTCTGGTAAACTCCTAGGATTTATCGTCAGCAATAAAGGTATTAAAGTAGATCCTGCCAAGGTGAAAGTGATACAAGAGATGCCTGCTCCTCGTACTGAAAAGGAAGTCAGAGGATTCTTGGGACGTTTAAACTACATTGCTAGATTCATTTCTTACCTGACAGCTACTTGTGAACTAATATTTAAACTACTGAAGAAAGATCAAGTAGTCAAATGGAATGATGAGTGCCAAACTGCTTTCAACAAGATCAAAGAGTACCTGCAAGAGGCTCCTATTTTGATGCCACCAGTCGAGGGAAGACCATTGATCATGTATCTGACCGTTTTGGAAAACTCAATGGGGTGTGTGTTGGGGCAGCATGACGAGTTTGGCCGAAAAGAGCACGCTATTTATTACCTGAGCAAAAAGTTTACCGACTGTGAAACAAGATATTCACTGCTCGAGAAAACTTGATGCGCTCTGGCATAGGCTGCTCACCGGCTAAGACAATATATGCTAACCCATACTACCTTGTTGATATCTAAAATGGATCCAATAAAATACATCTTCGAGAAACCTGCACTCTCTGGGAGAATAGCGAGATGGCAGATGATCCTGACAGAATATGACATACAGTACACTACCCAGAAAGCAATAAAAGGCAGTGTACTAGCTGATCACCTTGCTCACCAAGTTGTAGAAGACTACCAGTCCATGAAGTTTGAATTCCCGGATGAAGACATCATGATGGTAAACAACTATGAAGAATTCATACCATATGACGGACCTGAACAACGATCCCGACGGACCCTGGTTTTTGATGGAGCATCTAACGCACTCGGAAATGGTATTGGTGTTGTACTCATATCTCTGGAAGGATGTCACACTCCCTTTACGACAAGACTCTGCTTCAATTGTACAAATAACATGGTGGAATACGAAGCGTGCATCTTTGGTCTCAAAGCTGCCATAGACTTGGGGATCAAATCTTTGAATGTATTCGGAGATTCAGCTTTGGTTATCAGCCAGATCAAAGGAGAATGGGACACTAAACACCCTAACCTTATCCCTTACAAAGAACATGTTTCGACATTGCTCCCACATTTTGAGGAGATTACCTTCGAGCATTTCCCGCGAGAAGAAAATCAGCTAGCAGACCCACTAGCCACGATGTCATCTATGTTTAAACTTAAATGAGATTACGAGGCTCCCCAGATCACCATTGAATGAATGGATGAACCAGCACACTGTCACAAGATTAATACTGAAGAAGTAGTGGACCAGCCTTAGTTTCACGAAGTCAAGAGGTATCTCGAGACTCAAGAATACCCAGAAGGAGCTTCAGTAAGCGATAAGAAGTTCTTAAGGAGATTCTCTGCTAAATTCTTCCTTAGTAATGGCATTCTTATAAACGCAACCATGATTCTGTGTTACTTTGGTGCGTAGACAAGGTTGAAGGCACTTTTGGAACCCATTCCAATGGCCATACGATGGCAAAGAAAATCCTACGGGCAGCTATTACTGGTCTACCATGGAAGCAGATTTCTATCAACACTCTCGAACCTGCCACAAGTGTCGGATTTATGCTGACAAGGTGCATGTACCTCCAGTTCCTCTGAATTTCTTAACGGCTCCTTGGCCCTTTTCTATGTGGGGGATTGATATGATTGGGGAAATCAAGCCAACAGCTTCCAATGGACACCACTTCATCTTAGTGGCCATTGACTATTTTACAAAGTGGGTGGAGGCAGCTTCTTTCGCTTCCGTTACCAAGAATGTTGTCACCTGTTTCATCAAGCAGAATCTCATATGTCGTTACGGTATCCCAGAGAGGATCATTACATACAATGGTACGAATCTAAATAATACTATGATCACTGCCCTGTGCAAGCAATCCAAGATCCAGCATCATAATTCTTCCCCTTACCAGCGGAAGATGAATGGTGTTGTTGAAGCCGCAAATAAGAACATCAAAAAAATCGTACAGAAAATGGTAGTCACATACAAAGAATGGCATGAGATGCTACCATTTTCTCTCCACGGGTATCGTACCACAGCTCGCACATCAACCGGGGCAACACCCTACTCTCTAGTATATGGCATGGAGGTTGTCTTGCCTATTGAGGTCCATATCCCCTCTCTAAGAATTATGAAGGATGCATGGCTAGATGAATATGATTGGATCCATACTCGACTTGATCAACTAAACTTGATTGATGAGAAAAGACTTACTGCTATTTGCCATGTTTAAATGTATCAAAAATGGATGATCAAGGCTTTCAACAAAAAGGTCAGACGCCAAGTGTATCAAGTAGGAGATTTGTTGATCAAACGTATCATACTGCCACAAGGTGATCCCAAGGGAAAATGGAATCCTACATACAAAGAACCATTTGTAATCAAAAATATATTCTCTGGTTGAGCGATGATCTTGACCACCATGGATGGAGACGACCTGCCGCACCCTGCGAATACAGACATGGTCAAAAGATACTACACATAAGAGACCCGCTAGGTTGACACACCTAGGAAGAAAAGGGCATCCCGACGAACCAAAAGGTTCGGGAAAACATTAGGGATAAAACAACAAAAATTTGTACACCCGACAAGTTGAAAACCCGAAAGGGCGACTTGGGCAAAAAAGGGTATCCCGGTGGACTGAAAACCCGAAAGGGCGGTCCAGGAAAAAGTTAGGGAACTAAAGCGTATGACTATGTCTTGTTGGATCACCTTACGGACAACCTGAAAAAACTCAGAGGTTCTGATCAATCTAATCAGCTTCGGACAAGGCAACAAACTGACAAGATGCTCAGAGACACGAAGGCTATAGTAGAATGGGAACCCCATGGGATTATTGCACATATCTATCTTTTCTTTGTATCAAAATTTTCATTTTTTTACAACGGAATTCTCTTACTAGAATGATTGTCTCATTGTACAAAAATACTTACTCAAAGTCAATACAAAGATATCCCTTTGAAAGTGCAAAACTATCAGTTTTTCTTTACTCTTGTGTTTTGTTTAAAAAAATGTCCAATGATTCATTTTTGAACATATGCATTTGAACATAATTACTGTTTACAAATAAACAAAATAAAAGAAATCATTGATGGCTTTAAGAGATAGTGAAATCTCTCTAAGTTTATCTCCATAAAATTCCCCACAGTATGCAAGTTTAATCCCCTGCAGAACAAAATTTCCTGTTTATCAATTCCCGGTAGAAGTCGCCGAATTTCTCAGGATTCCTCAAAAGGATTTTTACAAACAGTACACGACATTTCCCTTACAACAAGAGTTTATTTCTCTAAGCGGAAATTCATCAACACTTCAACTTCACAACATGAAGACTTACACTCCATATCCTCAACAGCAGTCAGTGATTTATTTTCCCCAATCCATCAGCAGTGTAGCAGATTAGCCCGCATGTGCATACATCACATCCATATATCATAAACATTGATAACACGAATGCATCATACCTTCCATTTCATACAACATAACATTGCATATTAGTTAACATTTTACCCCTTTTCAGGATAAAAGTTTGATTAACAACTACCGTTAACAATGTTCAAAGTTTTTTAGACACAGTTCAGATACGCTCCAGACACGGATGCCATCCTGATACTCATTTGGATTCAACCTTCAGATATAATTCAGATACACTCCTGACACGGACTCCATTATGATACTCATTCAATTTCAGATACAGTTCATATACGCTCCAGACACGAACGCCATTCTGATATTCATTCAATTTCAGGTACATTTCAGATATGCTCCAGACATGGATACCATTTTGATACTCATTCAGATTTCCTTCTCAGATACAGTTCAGATATGCTCCAGACACGGATGTCATTCTGATACTCATTCAGATTTCCTTCTCAGATATAGTTCAGATACGCTCCAGACACGGATGCCATTCTGATACTCATTCATATTCAGCTTTCAGAAACAGTTCAGATACGCTCCAAACACGGATGCCATCATGATACTCATTCAGACTCAAATTTCAGATACAGTTCATATATGCTCCAGACACGGATGTCATTCTGATAGTCATTCAGATTTCCTTCTCAGATATAGTTCAGATATGCTCCAGACACGGATGCCATTATGATACTAATTCAATTTCTGATACAGTTCAGATATGCTCCTGACACAGATGCCATTCCGTTACTCATTCAGACTTAGCTTTCAGATATAGTTCAAATACGCTCCAGACACGGATGCCATTCTGATACTTATTCAGATTTCCTTCTCAGATACAGTTCAGATACGCTCCAGACATGGATTCCATTCTGATACTCATTCAATTTTAGATACAGTTCAGATGCGCTCTGGACACGGATGCCATTCTGATACTCATTCAGACTCAGCTTTCAGATACAGCTCAGATACGCTTCGGACACGGATGCCATTCTGATACTCATTCAGACTCAGCTTTCAGATACAGTTCAGATACGCTCCGAAAATGGATACCATTCTGATACTCATTCAGACTCAACTTTCAGATATAATTCAGATATGCTCCAAACGCGAATGCCATTCTGACACCCATTCAGTTTCAGCTTACAGATACAATTCAACAATCATTTTTGGATGGCATCTACAAGCCGATCTCCAACAAATTTTTATCACCTCTCCAAATGGCATCTTTAAGCCCATTCCCTCAACCATCACATCACCGAGTGCAAATTTCTGGGCACTTTAGTGTCCAATCATCTTCCACCTTCGAGTCACGAATGACAGAATCACCAATCTAACTCTTCAACTGTAAGAAGATTGAACAGGGGCAGCTGTTGTACCCTAAAATTTGCCCTCTCGTTTCTCAAAGGATCACCCTGGACCCTCAGGTTTGTTCTCGTCCAATTTTAAGTCATGAATTACAAATTTTCCAAGAAAGTCATTCACAAGGGCAAAATGGTCATTTGCACACTGAAAAGTCAAACTTTGACTTTTGGATCAAAATCAAGTTTCCAGAATCATATTTCATCATGACATGTTGGAATGTGAGATTTGTTTCATCAAGATATTCAAAAGTCAAAATTACTTTGGAAAAGTCAAATTTCTAAATACTTAGAATTTTTCTAAGTGTTTAAGAAATATGACAAGCTCAGGACTTATGATTAGATTATCACCATGATGCAAGCTGATTCTGGAAGAACTTCTGGCACAAAAGTTATAGATTTCAATAAGATCTAAAACATATGAGAATAGAACTTCTCCTAGAAATGCTGAGATTTCAAGTTAAATCCTCAAAGACATGTCCTTGAAACTGAAGCATTCAGCAAATTCTGGACACTTTCAAAACAGATTTTGGTCAGAACTTCTGGGCCAGTTTTCATAAAGGTTCATTCAGATTTTGCAAGGGTAATTCATAGAAGGTTACAAAGCATGCTGCAAGATTCCTGGAAAGTCTGAGAACTCCTTCAGAACATGCTGGAGCAAGGAGATACAAAGATCAGAAGTTGGATGTCTATTCTAAGTTACGCTGAAGCTGAACTTCTGATCCAGAATTAAGCAATGATGCAGAATTTCACATTACAGGATTTCCGGTTTGATAAATCTCATCATCATTTAATGCTCACAACCACTTTTGGGTCTTTATCCAAAATATTTCCCCACGTGTGGCATAGAAGTACCATTACTATCTTGGAAAAGCAAACTTTTGTACAAGAGTGTGTTGGGCCCATGCGTTGCTTTGCTTTTTAGGTTGCCTTTCCTTAATTCCTGCTTACAAGTCCGGCTTAGGCGCTGCTAAAGCTGCTAACCACCATACCTATTTGAACCTATTTCAAGAACAAGTCAGCGTCTAGCATATGATGGTTGTACCCGTTGACCTCTCTAAGCGACTAAACCTTTGCCTATAAATTGGACTTCATTAGCAACTGTAACGGGCGTGAAAAAAATTTGAGAAAGAAAAATCCTTGAACCCCTTCTAAAATTCCGAGAGTCCAAAACTGCAAACAAAAAATACAAAAACCTGTTAGCTTTTGATTCTTGCATTCAAACTCCTTTTTTTTCCTTCAAGTGTTTCTTGATCAAAACCACCCATATAGTTTCTAATTTACATATTAGAACCTATCCCAACTTCTTTGTTCAAACTGTAACACACTCTCCATCCATATCCACCTCAAAGAAGTCAGAACTTTGCCCCTTGGTTGTTCCAGAATTTTCTAATCATTCATAGCCCAAGTTGAAAGCTTCTAGCCTACTGAACACGTGAAGGAGCTGTTCAGAACATCACCAGCATTCAGAACCAGACTCCAGCTCACAGAGCATTTTCCAGTCGCAAGGTAAGTTTCTGCTGACTCTCATCATATTACTTAGGTATTGTCATATTTGCATGTTCAAAAATACAATGTAGACATCCTGATTCTGATGCTGTATATTTCCTGAAGTTTCATGTATTTGTATGCCTAAGTAGAGAGAATATCAGTTCAGAACTTCTTAAGGAAACTAGGTTTAGCAGATACATGCTTGTTTCTAATTTATAGTCTTGACATTTTTTATGTTTCTTAAACCATGATGGAAGCCAGCCATAATTGCTATGTTTGTGTTTTCTGTTCTGTTGAGAAATGACCAAGTTACAGATGTTCTGATTAGCATGATGAAAGAGTTGGAGTTTATCATCAAAACTTCCAAACTCTCTCGACATCCAAAAACTCCCGCCCTCTCAGCAATATTAGCATTTCTAGGCTGCCAGTTACATCAGAACTTCTAGAATCTCTTTTGTTCCTAGCGGATCCAGAACTTCTGATCCACCCTTTTTCTGCTAACATGATATTTCTGTTTTTGCAGCATGCCAGAGTCAGAACTTCTGATCTCTTTTATTTCAGCAAAGCGCTGATTCCGTTTTCTTTCTCCTTATTATTTTTTCCATCACTTTTATTAATCAAAAACACCAAAGATATTTCATATTCACATGTCCTATTTCTTTTAACATAAAAAAAATCAAAATATTTTCTTAAACAAAGTTTATTTCTTTTTCTTAAACAAAACAAGTTCATTTTAATTTCTTGTACATTTGTATCAATTCAATATGGTTGTAATAGACTAATTAGGTTTAAATTCTTGCAATCTCCATTTACAATTCGTATACCCTCCTCCCACAAATGTTGTAATAGTGTAGTAACTTTAAATTCCACAATTTATCGCTTTATATATACATGTTAGTAATTAGGGTTTGTATGGAAAGACTGAAATCAATATTTAGAAAACCCTAATTCAAGATAAAAGCAAGCATGAAAACAATACACTTGCACACAAGCACCCCTAGGGTAAATCCACTTGGTTTCCTTACAAAATGGCCATATTACGCATGTAAGGTATCTTAGCAAAAACAAGAAAATACAAGATCATAGTCCCTCGATGACGCTATCTAAATTGCCTTTCAAATGATCTTAAGTCCCTAAAAAATAATGCTAAGATACCTTGCAACATTGCCAATCATAGTTATACGATGACCCACGCCCTCCCCGTTTACATCCAAAGATAGGGTTACTTACCAAATCAATGGTAAGATAACAATGTCAAAGGAAAGAAGAAATGAACATGAACGACATTTGAGTAGGTAGGATGCTCCTAATTACTTGACCAATTTCAAAACAAAACTCCTTGCTATTTTCAAAGCAAACACCTATACTTTCAAACATCTTATAAAACTTGAAAACATTTTCAAAAGATCAAACATATTTGTATACATCCTTACAAACAAGGATCATTACAAAGATTGCCTAAACAATGGCCTCTTTACAAAATACTTTCAAAAAAACACACAAAGCACAAATTTCAAACAAAAGCAAGTGATCTAGCAAGTAACTAAGAGCCCATGGAAAACCATGGATGAAAAGGGTGCTAATACCTTCCCTTTTCATAATCTACCCCCCCCCCCCCCCCCCCCTCCGAACTCAAGAAAATCTCAAAGGTCTTTCCTGTGCTTTTTCACCTTTTCTTTTGGATAAAAGAAAAGTCGGTTGCGACTCTTGCTAACCGTAACATTTGCGATAAAATGCAAAACCCTCAAGACATTTCTACCACCGTATCACACATATTATTTTGACATTATTTTTATTTTCTGATTTTTTTATTTAATTATTTTTAACTTCAAAATTTCATTTCAACTTCTAAAATTGTGAAAAAAATCTCAAAAATACTTTTGATTTTTCTCTTCTGATTTTTATTTTTTCACAATTTAATTTTATGATTTGATATTTTTTATGATTTTATCACTTTATTTGATTTCTTTTAATTGATTAAAAATACCTTTCTTGATTTTAAAATTCTGGAAAAATTATGAAAGGATCCAATGACCTCTTGACAAATATTGGTGACCTCATTTCATTTATATTTCTGATTTTAATATTTGTCACAATTTTTGGATTATTTTTCATATTTCTTTAAATTTTAAAAATAGTTTATGACTTAAAAAAATTCCAAAAAATTTGTCAACACTTATTAACTCATGTTTGACTTCTGACTATTTTTTGGGACTTTTATTTGGTGTTTTAATATACTTTGTGTATTTTACCAATTATTTCCCATTTATTAACCATTTAAATATTGTTTTATTAAAAAAAAAATTGTTTGGTCCTGATTTGGATGTTATTTTGGGACAAGATCCCCAACCTCATTGGATCTTGGGTATTGATAGGTTGAAAAACCAAATCCACCAAAATGGATGAATGATGTTAATGATATTTGAAACCCTAATTTTATTTGATACATCCCCTCCCTCTTCATCTTATCCCTTTCTTACTTGTGCTACATGTTGTTGGAGAGTAATCTACATATCATTTCTCTAACATGTGGTACATAGATTTCTATTGACCGGCCTTAAAATAGGCGTGACTTCTACATAAGTCCACTTACGATTGCTTAACATAGCGCTAAATTTGCCCCGATTCAAAAAATGATCATTCGTGCCCCAAACTTATGTTTGCAAGCCCAAGTATGTTTAATTTGAAGCCTTTGATCCAATAACCTTAAGGTTCATTGTTATGAGGCTTTGATCTTATCAATCCTCTAATGAACCTTCATAAACTTTGGTCTAAGTGAATCATTTTAACATAGTTGATCATATGTTTTCGCCTCGAGAACTTGAAATGAATGATATACTTGACAAAAAGAAAATGAAACTTGTAGTTGAGAAGCTTTGATTTTATCAATCTTCTAACAAGTTTTCAAATGTGAGTTTCAAGATGTTCATTCAACTAACCTCTAACTTCTAATTCACTAACAATTGACTTTTACTTTGTGCTTTTACTTTATACTTTTATTTTATGCCTTTACTTTTATGCACCATTTACTTTAGCATTTACATTTCATACTATTTTTATCTTTGTTCAGTTGAGCTTTTATCTTTATATAATTTTTATTTTGCTCACTTGAGCTTTTTTTTTTTGAAGACACTTAATAATCAACTTGAACAATAAAAAATTTTAAGGTTACTCGGACTATTTGGTTATTATCCTTGGCATTATGGAGTTGTAGACCTCTTGGACTTAGGATTAGAAGCCTTTGATACCCTTGGGACCTTGTGACTCTGTTGTTATTTTGTCTGGAGTTCTTGGGGTTTACCCCAAGACATTGGGTTGATTTTCTGTGTGTGCAGGTTATTCTGATTATATGCTTTGTCTGTGATTGAGAATTCCTTTGTATTCAGTTGTTACTGTGAGGGCAAAAGTGAAAGAACTGAGTTTTAATGCTTGTCAAAAACCTATTTGTGCAAATATGTCATGCTTCAAACAGGTGCAAGTGAGAAACATAAAAAACAATCATTTTTCTCAAAACAGACTGTATGAGCCGGCTCATGGAACCTTAGGTCGGATCATGAGAAAAAAGATTTTGGCTTGGAAATGTCCGGAAAGGCGCACGCCTTCTCTATGCATCGACGCATAGTTCTGGGAGAACATGAGTCGGCGCATCATGGAATGAGTCGGCGCATGACTGAAGGAATTTCAACCTCTCTCGCTCGGGAAGGGGCACGCCTTCTCTATGCATCGACGCATAGTTCTGGGAAAACATGATTCGACGCATCAGACAATGAGTCGGTGCATGAATGAAAGAATTTCAACCTCTCTCGCTCGGGAAGGTGCACACCTTTTGTACACCCTGCATGAGCCGACGCATCGCTATATTGTCTAATTTTTTCTGCTATGTTGTTACATCATGGGAATCACTTATATATATTGTTTGCCCTCTATTTTCCATGCATAACAAGAAAAAGTGAAAGATAGACACAAGAGCACTCTTCATCTTCAACCTCTCATCAACCTTCAACAACTACACACAATCATTTTTGTTGATCAAGTTTTTGGGATTAAGTTGATAAGGTCTAAATTAAAGTGCAATTTCAGATTTGGGTAGAGATCTATATGGGTTTTTTCTTGAATAAAACCATTGGGGTTTTGTCCTCCAAAACTGGGGGTTTTTATCACAAGTCTTTGCTTCATTGAATTCATCCGAGCTAAGGGATTGGAAGATCGTGGGGTGTTCAATTGGGTAGCGGTAATAGGAGGATTATGAAGAAGGATTTGGGGCCAATTTCTTGGGTTCAAAATCATTCAAGGTAGAAGGAGATTTTGTTCAAGATTTGGCATACTTGATTCATCTAGAATCAAGGGAAGAGGAGTGCAACATATAAGATTCATCAAGTGACTTTGAATTGTGGTGATTGTATCTTCTCTTACAAACTTTGCAAAATTAATTTCATATTCCTAATTCTAGATTCTAGAATTGGGGGCAGAGTAGCCCACGCGAGGACGACAGGGTGAACTGCCTTAACAAATACTATGTCCATTTTAGTTTTCTGCATTTTATTTTTATTTGCTTGAATTTGTGAGTTATCAATTTTCTCATTCATACAAAATAATTGTAGTGACAAACTAAAATTTACAACTCATATAACATTCATTTGATTCTCTATGATCACTACAATTTGAGTATAATCAAACCTTGTGTAGTAAGTACACCAAGTGTTTGGTGAATTTACAACTCACAAATTCTCTTTATCTTCTCCGCAACTAATTGGTAATAACTTACACCTTGTTAAAACTTTCTAAAGCGATTCATCATATTAAATTTTGGTTGTGACTTTATTCTCATCATTTTCATTAAATTGGTTTGCATATCCGATCTTTCCAATACGTAAAGTTTAGACGATCAGATTCAGGGCTGTAGCTCCCTGATAAAAACAATTTTGTAAAAAGCGCAAAATTTTCAAAGGGATTTATTCAACCCCCCTTCTAGATCCGCCACATCATCTAACAAGTGGTATCAGAGCGCCAGTTTGTCCAGTGCTTCACATACAACTTCTAGAAATGGATTATGATCTAAAAGGGGCGTACACTAGAGCACCCATTTTCACAGGAGAAAATTATAGCTATTGGAAAGATTGTATGCGTGTCCATATCACGTCTGTTGATAGGAAAATATGGAAGGTTATCCAAGATGGGTCAGTTGCAATAACTATGCAAAATGTTGTCGGGATAACCGTTCCTAAACCGAAAGCACAATGGGATGAAAAAGATGAGAAAAATTATGCCTATGACTGGAAAGCAAGAAACATGCTCATAGTAGCACTAGGAGTTGATGAGTATTTTCGGGTCTCACATTGTGCTACGGTTAAGGAAATGTGGGACGCTTTGCAAGTCACCCATGAGGGCACAAACGATGTAAAATTAGCTAGAATCAATACTTTGACGCAAGAGTTTGATCTCTTTCGTGTGGAGCAAGGTGAAACCATCACCGACATGCAAAAGATATTTTCTCATATAATGAATCGCTTGCATACACTTGGTCATATAATTTCCAATTCTGTTGCTACTAACAAAATTTTGAGATGACTTAGCAGGGAATGGTAACCTAAAGTTACAGCAATTAAGGAAGCCAATGATCTAAATACTTTGGATCTCACAATACTATAGTGTAAGCTTCAAGAACATGAGCAAGAGCTCATAAGCCTTGGAAAGCATGAAAAGAAAGAAAAGAAGGAAAAGTCAAGGGGCTTGGAAAAGAAGTCTATAGTACTAAAGGCTTCAAGCTCCAAGTCATCCACCTCAATTTCGTGTGCAAGTGAATCAAGTGATGATGATGAGAGTCCGGATGAGGACATGGGTCTGTTTGTAAGAAAATACAATAGATTTATCCGGAAAAATGAAATTCAACATTCGGATAAGAATCTCATTAATTATAGATGCCACTCTTAACCAAGGAAGCAAGATGAAAGTAAGAATCCTAAGTCACGAGGATCATGCTACCATTGTGGAAAACTCGGTCATTACAAGCCGGATTGCCCCTATTTGAAGAAAGACAAAGCCAAGACCAAAAATCAAAAGAAACCAACCAAAGCTAGAAGAGAATACATTGCTTGGGAGAGAGATAATAATTCCTCGAGTAAAGGTTTCTCAAGTGATGAAGAAGAAACGGTCAACCTTTATCTCATGGCTCATCATCATAAGAAAAAGAATGTAAGTCATGCTAAGTATGATCATGTTGATGAAATGTCTTATTTAGAATTGTTAAATTCCTTCAATATTTTACATCAAGAGGCTAAGGAAGCTTTCAAACGCTTAGCCTCAAACAAGAAAATCTTTTCATATCTAGAACAAAAGGTTTTCGATTTTGAAAAGGAATTAGAAGCTCTTAAAGCATCTATGATAGAAAACTTTGAAGGAAAATGTGAAAAAGAAGAGAGACCTTGGTTTAAATGGCATGGATGTGAAACTTGTCATATTTGGCAAAAAGAAGTTAGAACTCTCAAAGCCAAACTAGACAAAGCTTTACAACCTAAGATTACGTTTTTTATCGATCGCTCAAACTTCAGAAAAAGTATGATTAATCCCTATCAAAAATATACCTATGAAGTAAGGTATCAAGATAGCAAAAGTAGATCTCACTTAGATATGTCTTGCCTATATTGTTGCAAGAAGGGACATACCATTAGTAAATGTCGATTTAGGAGATTCTTAGTTCCTAAAGGCATATACCAATGGTTCCCCAAAGGAAACAAATGTTTAACTCACACTCAAGGACCCAATGAATGTTGGGTACCTATCTCCCATGTTTGATTTTTCAGGTGGAATGTCTTGAGGCTCTTGAGAAAAGATGGTTTCTCAATAGTGGTTGCTCAAGACACATGACATGTGAGATTTCCCTATTCTATGACTTTGCTGCAAAGAAGAAAGGATTTGTTACTTATGGTGATAACAACAAGGGAGCAATACACGGTAAAGGTAGTGTAGGTAATCCCTCATCCACCACTATCTCAGATGTCCTATTAGTTGAAGGCCTTAAACACAATCTTATTAGCATTAGTCAATTATGCGACAAAGGTTATAAAATTACTTTTCTAAAGGATGATTGCATAATCGAACATAATGATAAGAAAGAGGATGTGTTTAAGGGCTTGAGGGTAAACAATGTGTATATGTTTGACTTGAATGATATGTCCCTAACAGGTTCTAAATGCTTAGTCTCCATGAGTGAAGACTCATGGCTTTGGCATAGGCTATTAGCACACTTTAACTTTGATTTGATAAATAAAATCATATCTAAAGACCTTGTGATTGGCTTACCCAAAATCAAATTTTCAAAAGATCATCTATGTGATGCTTGTCAAATGGGTAAATAAACACGAGTCTCTTTTAAATCTAAAAATGTCATCTCTACAACGAAACCACTTGAACTCCTCCATATGGACTTATTTGGACCATCTAGAATTAAAAGTCTAGGTGGAAATTATTATGGCTTCGTTATAGTTTATGACTACTCTAGATTTTGTTGGACGATATTCTTAGCAAACAAAAGTGAAACTTTCTATGCTTTTGAAATTTTTTCCAAATTATCTCAAAACAAGTTGAATACAAAAATTGTTACCATCCGAAGTGACCATGGAGGTGAATTCGAAAATCACCTTTTTGATGAATTTTGTGAAAAAAATGGAATTGATCATAATTTTTTTCTCCTAGAACACCTCAACAAAATGGATTTGTTGAGCGTAAAAATCATGTTCTAGAAGAACTTGGGAGAACTATGATCAATGAACATGGTCTTCCAAAATACTTTTAGGCCAATGCCATTAATATGGCGGCTTCTTATGTGCTAAATAGGATCTTGATACGTCCTATGCTCAACAAAACACCGTATGAACTTTTGAAAGGTAGAAAACCAAATATTTCTCATCTCCATGTCTTTGGTTGTAAATGTTTTGTATTAAATAATGGCAAAGAAAATCTTGGCAAATTTGACTCAAAAGACGATGAAGGTATCTTTCTCGAATACTCTCAATCTAGTAAAGCATATAGGGTATTTAATAAAAGGTTACAAATTATGGAAGAATCCGTGCATGTTTCCTTTCATGAATCTTGTCCAAAGGATACTCAATGATCAAGATGAAAAGAGTAATGAGCCCTTACTTGAGAAAGAAAAAGGGGAGATGGATCATGTATCTAGCAAAGAATAAGAAGACACTCAACCAACAAATGAAATAAATCCTCCTTTGGAGTGGAAAGAAACCAAGGATCATCCCATTGACAACATTCTTGGAGACATATCAAAGGGAGTAACTACACGGTCTAAGATAAGTAACTTCTGTTATCATTTTGCATTTGTCTCTCAAATTGAGCCTAAAAACCCTAAAGAACCTTTATTCAATGAACATTGGTTTTTGGCAATGCAAGAATAATTAAACCAATTCAAGAGAAATGAGGTTTGGGACCTTGTCCCCCCTCCGTGAGACCATCGAATAATTGGCACTAAGTGGGTATTTAGGAACAAACTTGATGAAAACGGAATCATAACTCGCAACAAGGCGCGTCTTGTTGCTCAAGGTTATAAACAAGAGGAAGGCATCGACTATGAGGAAACTTATGCTCTGGTTTCTCGACTCGAGGCTATACGCTTGTTATTAGCTTATACATGCTCACAAAACTTTAATCTATTTCAAATGGATGTTAAGAGTGAATTCTTAAATGGTTATATTAACGAAGAAGTCTATGTATCTCAACCTCCCGGATTTGAAAATCACGAGTTTCCTAAACTTGTTTATAAACTTAAACGTGCCTTATACGGTCTTAAGCAAGCCCCTAGGGCTTGGTGTGATTGCCTTAGAAAGTTCTTACTAGAAAAGGAATTCTCTAGAGGGAGGGTTGATACAACCCTCTTCATTAAGCGCCAAGGAAATCACTCTATCTTGGTGAAAATTTATGTAGATGATATCATTTTTGGGTCTACTAACATCACCTTGGTCAAGGAATTTTCTAAAATGATGCTGGGTGAATTTGAGATGAGCATGATGGGGGAGTTAAACTACTTCCTAGGTCTTCAAATCAAACAACTCAAGGAAGGAACTTTTGTTAGCCAAGCAAAGTACTGCTATGAGTTGCTCAAGCGCTTCGATATGGCAAACTCAAAAGTTATTGACACTCTAATGCCTACCGCGGTTAGCCTAGATCGGGATGAACATGGTAAGCCGGTTGATGTAAAAAAGTATAGAGGAATGATCGGATCTCCTCTTTATCTTACCGATTCTCGTCCCAACATTATGTTTAGTGTTTGCATGTGTGATAGATATCAATCTTGTCCAAAGGAGAGTCATTTAAAAGCTGTAAAACGTATACTTAGGTATCTTTGTGGTACTCATAAGTATGGACTTTGGTTCTCCAAGGGTAGTGATTGTTCTTTGGTTGGCTATTTCGATTCCGACATTGCGGGTTGCAAATCGGATAGGAAAAGCACAAGTGGCACTTGTCACTTCTTTTCAAACTCCTTAGTTAGTTGGCATAGCAAAAAGAAAGTTTCAGTTGCTTTGTCAACGGCCGAGGCAGAATATGTTGCGGCCGATAATTACTGTGCTCAAATTTTGTGGCTCAAACAACAATTACTCGACTATGATTTAAAACTTAATCACATTCCAATATTTTATGATAACACAAGTGCCATCAATCTAACCAAAAATCCAGTTCTACACTCGCGCACTAAACATATGGAAATCAGGAACCACCTCCTTAGGGATCATGTAGAGAAAGGTGAAGTCGTGTTTGAGCACGTTGATAGCAAAAATCAACTTGCCGATATTTTTACAAAACCACTTGCGACTGAACCATTATTTCATATTCGTAGGGAACTCAGTGTCCTTGATATTTCGGATAGATTGCAACTCCAATGAGTTACATTCCCTTTATTTATCTTTGTGTCTTTATGATTCGTGAATATCATCTTGGGCTGGCGACATCTGAGGGCATCATGTCATTCAAATACGTTTGGTAATATCCTTCCTACTCTTTCTCATTAGTGATCATTTTGCTTAAATGTTGGTGCTATGAAATGATTAAATGCTTTGTGTGTTATTGCTTCTGTGCATGCATACTTGTTTATTGTGTTCAATTAATGTCTACAAAACCTACATGCCATGAAATACAAGAAATTTCAAAATTTTACATACATGAGCCGACCTATAACTCTGAGCGGTCGGCGCACACCTGATTGAAAAACATATTTACGCTTATTTTACTGGAATGCATCGACGCATCCCTGCATAGGTCAACGCGTTGCTGTTTGGCAGCCCATCATATCCTAGTTTGTATTGCGTGGTTCCATTTGCATGCATCCATTTGTTGTTTTGTTGTTCCCTCTTTCTAGCATTCATTCGGCCTCCCTCTCCATCTCAAAACCCTAAAAACCACAGTGTCATTTCAACTCCAAATCTCTCCAAACCTTCATCCATGGCTTCAAGGGAAACAAAGAAAAGAAGTATCAGAGGTAGCTCTTCAAATCAAACTCGGGTTACTCCTCTATCACTTCTTCCTTCTGATCTCACTAAAAAATATGATGAAAAGTTTGCTAGAAGAAGGTTGGTTAGGCAATTATGTGCCTTCCGTAACACTCTCAAAAGCCTGCATATCTCAGATGTGGTGGAATTCTTGGACCATCAAAAGGTGTTTCCATTCCTTGAGTTGGATGGAGACTACAACGAGGTACTCGTCAAGGTATTCTACGCGAGTATACAAGGTAAATTCTCTGATCACCAATTTTCATACAGAATTGCAAATAAGGTGGTCAAGGTAGATGATGAAATTTGGAAAACTTTTAAGTTGTTCCCTGTTGACACTAATGCTGTTAAAATCACCGACACTAAGCTTGTTGCAGACTATGACTTCAAACATGCCTTGAACTCCATGTTAAGACCATATCCTGAGAATTTGTGCAAAGTAGTGCTTTTCCAAAAACTGTCACAACAGGTCAATTGGTTCCTCTAGCTCGAATTATGCAATAGATTGTGTCAAGGATAATTCGCCCCAAAAAGGGTGGGTTGTCCTGTATTGATCAACCTGAGGTTATGTTAATTTGGGCTATTCTAAACAAAATTAAGATTAATTGGCCGTATTACATCACTAGCCGTTTATTTGCATTAAGGGATTCCCCCTAGAGGATCTGCTTTGGCGTATCCATCATTCATTCATGGAATTCTAAGTTAAGCAAACCTTGATCTTACTGGTATTTCACCTACACCTATTCTGCCGGATTCAGATTTTACCTCCAAAACTCTCACACTTATGGGTCATCAATGAAATCCCCAGCTTGGTAAGTACAAGTACTTTGTGAAGTCAAACTCAGTAATATTTTGAAATGAAGATGTTGAACAGGATGATGAAATAGAAGATGCTGAAGGCGGTGAAGTTGGTACTGAGAATCAAGAAAGTGCGGAAGAGGATGAAGAAACTGATGAAGGCAATGATGACCATGAGCCTCATAGATCCTATGACGAGGTGATACGCAAACTTGAGGAAATGCATGTCCACTATCATGAAGACATGGTATTAGAAAATGGACAAATTAACAATCTTGCTGGAATAGTCAACCTTCAAAACATTCAGTTTAATGATTATGCTAGCCTCTAAGACCGCCGATATAACACTATTCATGAAATGATGGAAACGCAAAACACAAACTTGGCAAACTTTCAGTCGGCTTTCATGGCTCGCTTTCCACCAAACCAACATGTTGCACCACCACAAGACAATGAAGAACAACAACATTAGTTAATGCTTGGCACTTTATTTCTTGCTTGTTATGCTTATATTACTATGGTTTTGTATTAAACTGTTTTACTTCCCCGTACTACTTTGTGTTTTATTTTGGGTTTGTAACAATGAACATCGTATTGTTTTACTTTATTAGTTATTGCATCTATTTTCGTTTGCACTTGCTTCATATTGTGTGTATGTTAGTTTGTGTTCTTTTGCAAAGTTGCAAAATATTGGTCATTCTATTTTTTTTTTGTTCTCTTAATCCATGTCCTTGTTTCTTTTTTATGTTGTCAAAGGGGGAGAAGGAAAGGAATACACAGCCACATTAGAAAGACCATCAGTTTAAAGTCATCATAAAGATCATAGTACCTCAATGTCCCTCGAGTTTCCTACGAGATATGATCTTGTCCCTCGATGTTGCCTATGAATATATGATGACAGTCCCTTCGAACTGCTAAGTTATCTCTACATGTTACCTTCAATGATCATAAATGTCCCTTACGATAGTCCCTCAACATCCAATGATAGGGCTACCTACTCACTAATAGTAGGATGGCACTATCTAAAGGAAAGGAGGAAAATAACGCTTTTTTTGAGTAGGTAGATAGTTGTTGAGTACTTGCTCAAATCTAATTCATTTTCACACCACACTTTCAAAACTACTTTCAAAAATGCTTTATCACACTCTTGAGGACTGATACAAGAGTTATCATAAAGCAAAACCTTTCAAAACACACAAACACGAAAACAGTTTTCAAAAATGGGAATGTACCTAAGAGCCTATGGAAAACCAATGATGGAAAGGGTGCTAACATCTTCCCTTTCTATAATCTACCCCCCTTACTCAAAACCTCAAAAAAGGTCTTTTCTGTTCTTTTCACCCTTTCCTTTGTTGGATAAAATAAAAGTAGGTGGTGACTCTTACTTACCGCGACATTTACAAATACAAAATACAAACCAGTATAACAGTCAGTTCTGCCACCGTATCACAGAACTGGCGACTCTGTTGGGGACTGATTATATAGTGGGGTTTACCTTAGGGTCTAGATCATTTAAAATTGCTTTCTTTGCTTTCCTTGATTGCTTTATCTTTGAGGGTTTGTTGGGGTATTCTTGTATAGATCCTATACTCGGATCTGGGGCATCTTTTTAGGTAAACAACAATAGATCGTGGAGATTGTACGACATAGACCGATATGGTTGAAGCGATAACTGTGTTGGTGTGACACTTTGGTTGGTACCGGTATCCCTTGTGTTGAATCAAGGAGAATACGGGGCCGCCGCGTGGTGACATGAAGCACTAACGAATCTTAGAACCTTAGTTGAACAAAATTGGCCATTAGAAAGTAGTGAGATAGCAGACCTCGATGTAAAGCTGGGAATCAGGTAATACTCGATACTACACTCATTGAGATTAGACTTTTGGGATGTTTCGGCCGCAAGAAAAGATTGCTAAGCTGAAATAATATCGATAAAGAAAGATCAATGATATTGTAACTCCTTAGAACCCGGTTACTATTTCTAGGACATGTTTAAAACCAACTAAACTTCAAGAGGGTACTTACCTTAAACCTCATGCAAGCCTTTGAACCTAAGGTCTATTGTGTGCTTTGCTTGTGCGTGATTAATTTGCTTAAACATGACATCATGCATTCATTCTTCATTACACTAACCATTTCAAGGATTAGGGGAATTTATCTTTGTTTTATTTTGCAGATCATGGCTTCCGCTCGTAGACATACCATCCAAATCAGCTTTATAAGAATACCTCTTCAACTTAAAGAGCTAGTATCAAGGGTTTCTAAGTCTTCTTCATTCACCAAGAACTATGGTCAACTTCTCAATCTGGTTACCTCGGGTTTTGATGAGAAGATGATGAGTGTGCTCTTTCAATTATTTGACCCTAAGCACCATTGCTTCACCTTTCCAAACTATCAGTTGGTACCCACCATGGAAGAGTTCTCTCAGATATTGGGTATACCTATTTTGGATCAGTTGCCTTTCACCGGTTTGGAAGAAGATCCAAAGCCAAAGATCATTGCAGCAGCTTTGCATCTGAAACGGTCCGCCATTGTATCCAACTGGGAAACAAGAAGCAGAGTTAAGGGTTTTCTAGCCAAGTTCCTAATAGAGAAGGCTCGGCTGTTTTGGGATGATTTGGACTTCCAGGCTTTTGAGGATGTCTTGGCCCTTCTAATTTATGGGTTAGTATTGTTCCCTAATCCAGACTTACTCATAGATGTGAATGCTATCAAGGTCTTCCTCTCTCGCAACCCCGTGCCCACTTTACTCAGAGACATCTTGCATACCTTCCACACTCGTACCATGAAGAACAGAGGTATTCTTATATGTTGTGTGCCATTGCTTTCGAGGTGGTTTATTTCTCACCTCCCTAAAATAGTACTGAAGAATGAAGAAGGTTTGGGCTGGTCGCAAATGATAATGTCACTTTCTCATGCGGATATTCTCTGGTATTCCCAATCTATGGGAGATATTTCTATTATTGACCACTGCGGGGAGTTCCCTAATGTCCCACTACTCGGCATTAGAGGAGGCATAATCTATAATCCTTCTCTGGCTCTGCGACAATTTGGTTACCACTACAAGAAAAGTGGCAGATTGCGACAGTTATTTTGGTAGATTATGAAGGTTAAAATCGTCGCAATTTGCTATCCATGACGGTTGCTTCACAATCCCAAAAATGTGTGTCCCCATCCTGTTTCGCGATGGTCGCACAAACCGCAACACCAAATGTCACTCAAGTTCACGACGGGTTGGATACCGTCGTGACTATCTTTTGAGTTTTTAAATTTTTAATGGCGACGGTTCGTTACCGTCATGACTATCTTTTGCGTTTGTTTTAATTGGTAATGGTGATGGTTCGGTACCGTCGTGACACTCTTTTGAGTTTTTTTTTAATTATTGATTGTGACGGTTCAATACCGTTGTGACTGTGTTTTTATAGTATTATAATTTTTAATATTTTTTTCTTTAAATTATTTCTACTATAATATTTTTATATATAGTATTATTTTCAATCACTTTGTAACGTAATAAAATTAATTCTAATAAAAAACATTTAATATCAATTAAGTATCATAATATCAAAAATATGCAAGTTTCATAATCATATAAAATGTGAGTTCATAATCATGTAATGTAGTACAAAAAACTGAAAACATATCAAATTCTAATTTTATAATAATAAGTATCATTATGCCAAAAATACATAGGAAAGTTCATAATCTAATTAATTCATAGCAAATTCTAATTTGTCCTTCTTGATGATCCATTATCTAAATTCGGTAGCTAGACTCAGATGAACGTCTACCATCAGCGGGTGATTCCAATCCCTAAAAAAAGTATTAGAATAATACTCTTTAAAATAATACTCATAAACTTCAACTTTAAATGAATCAAAATAATATACCCGTCTTCCACTAGAATTTTGCATTTGCAATAAGAGTTCAATTTCCTTTGCCCTAGCATTATCCCTTTGCATTAGGAATGTGACTGCCTCCATCAATTCGTCAATTTTTGAATTATTTTCTTTAAGTGCATTAATTTCTTCTTGCATTTCCTTTTTTTTTCATTTTCTGCAGAAGAAGATGCCAATCTCGTAGATCTATTAATCTGAGATGGTGTAGCTCCTAGTCCCACACTACGAACATATCCATGTTGTTCTTTTCCAAATACTTTCTGAAATGCCTCATTTTCATAAACAGAATCTTTAATTGCAGCTTGTAATTTTTCCTACACATGAAAAAGAGCAAAGGGAAATGCTTAGCTACAAAATATACTACTTATTTACTACTAATTTATATGGGGCAGCGCTCAAGAATGCAATAGCTATAAAATATAGTAAGAATGCAGTAGCTAACGTATATTGTTCATATTACATTTATTACTTTAAGATCCATTTAATCCAATAATAAAATTCTGTTACTTTTGTTATTGTAAGATTCATATAATCCAATAATATAATCCAATAATCCAATAATATTACTTTTGTTACTTTTGTTACTTTTGTTGCTGTATTATTTTTCATATTTTTCATATTTATACTGTAACAATAATAAAATTTTACACTTTAAAATTACATAATCAAATAATAATCCAAATGCTATAAAATCCATAGAAAGTGGAAAATGGTTACGTGTCAAATTAGTGGCTGCATTTAACTACGAATGTGTTATGCAATATAGTGCAGGGTGCAATATAATCATCACAATTTCTTATGAGCTTTATCATTTAAATTATTTTCAAACAACTACAACTTCAAACAGTATATACATTAGTGTTTAAATGGAGTTTAAAGCTCACTAATACATGAGTGGAATGAAAACAGTATCTTTAGTTTTTATGGTCTGCAAGCACCTTGGAATTTTAGTCTAAGTGAAATGCATGCATAATAACATGATACTTGTCTTTGAATCTTCTAATTATAGGTTCTCAAAAATACAAGTTGAAATTTCATGAGACAAAGTGTAAGACTAATTAATTATAACTTAGTAAAACTATAACAAAACGGTAACTTAGTAGAACCATAAAAGAAATGTAACTTAATAATCAATTTTCAGACAGGTTCTCCCCACCTCTAAGAGATACCAAAAGGTTTGAGTTTTTATCAAACCTTAAGGAGGCTAAAAAGTATTTCAAAATAATTAACTTATACTTACATTATTGTTATATACATCTTCATTGACAAAAGACCCATCAGACTTTTTATGAGAAATTGCATACATTTCTCCTCTACTGTATGTTCGTCTATCTCTCGATTCCTACAAATAAGAACAAATATTAATCATTTGTGCTATCAGGCATACAATCAATATTATGTAGATTTATACATACCAACTCATGTTTCTTCCTTGCAAGCGACTTAGATCCAAGTGTATGCGGAGCCTTCAATTTTGCTTTATTTTGGCATTTTTGGGGCTAATTTCTACATTGGTAACAAATAAAAACACTTGTTATAGATAGGGATAACTTACAAACCAGAGAAATCTAACAAATAAAAAAACTAATATTACCTATGTTTTTTCTTTCCGCCTATAATGAACAAAAATAGCCCAATCGTTTTCCAGAATGCCTATGTGTTTTGGAAAATTTTGATGATTTTCCTCCAAAGTGAGATCCCATCTATAATATTGGCGAAACAATTGAGATCGGGCATCCCTCAATTTCTTTGAGGCAGGAGCAAATATGAATTATTTGTCACGCCCATCATTACAAGAAAATGGCGCTAAACATAAAAATAAAAATTAGTTGACAAAATAAATAATAATCACCATGAAATTAATTTAAAAAATATGTAATTGTTTATTAATGACACCTTTATCTTTGATTCATAAGAATTTGTTTTTGTATCCGCTAGAATATCCTTCCAACTCTTGAATATTATGGGAAAGTCTTTAAACATTCTAATAATTACACCTTAATACCCCGCTAACAAACCAGAAGCTTGTCCTATTGCACAATGATCCTTATCGAAGTCAAGTATTATCCATGTTCCATCCGGCTTTGATTTCGCAACCAAGTCTTTCACACATAAACATGTGTCTGAAACATTACCCTCTGTGATCGGTGGATCTGGAACTGACTGTTTAAAGCTGGTTCGCGAAATGTCGCAGAAGCAAGAGTCGCCACCGTCTTTTATTTTCTCCAAATGGAAAGGACAAAAGCACAGAAAAATTCCTTAAAGAGATTGCTCTCGGTTCGGGAGGTAGATTATAGAAAGGGAAGGTGTTAGCACCCTTTCTATCCATGGTTATCCATGGGCTCTTAGATACTTGCTCACTTGTGTTTTCAAAAATGGTTTGTTTGCTTTTCAACTGTGGGTTTTAAAAAGTTTCTTTGAAAATTCCAGTTCGACTCTTGTATCGGTCCTCAAGAGTGTTTGAAAAATTGCTTTCAAAAACTTTTTGAAAAGGTGTCGGTGTGAAAAGTATTTTTGATTTGTTTTGAATTTAGAGCAAGTATCTAGAGTCGTCTACCTACCCTAAGGAATTCGTCTGTGTAAATGTCCTTTAAAGTAGTGCCATCCCACCATTGAGAGGTAGGTAGCACCACCGTTGGAGGTGTTCGGGTCAATTCGAGGTTCGGGACATGGTGATCACCAGAGCAATGGGAAGACACCTTAGAAGCTACCCTCATGCCAGGTTCCCGGATCATGAGGACTTACTAAGACATCCTCTACTCGACGATCACCTTTCGAGGCAAGGCAACAGTGAGGCATACCCTAGGGGTGGTGTGTGATTTGTGTGTCGTTTTCATTTATTTTTGCCTTTTGTCATGTTATTGGTGATCTAGCGTTTGTTTTTTATTTTTGTCCATTCATTCTTTCATGCCTTGATTAACAGTTAAAATATTGCGAGAAAGTAAAAGATTCTAAGCTATTACAAAAGGCGCGGGTCCACATCGCCAAAATTTCTCGAACCCGTTTTGACAGAAAAAATAAATAAAGAAATAAAGTAAAGAAAATAAAAGAATTAAAAGTACGAGAAATCAATTACAAGGCCTTGGGAGAGGTACATAAATATTAAACGAAATAAAATAAATATGCGAATTAAATAAAAATTAAACGAGGGCGTTGGACCCTTTTGCAAAATTAAATTAAGTGATGAAATTAATTAATTAAAGGAAAGAAAAGAAATTGTCTTTTTGGTATTTTTTGGTATTTTGTAATTTTAATGGAAAAGGAATTAATTAAAATAAATGCTAACCCTAATTCTAGTTATTTTAATTTATTAAAAAGAAGATTAAAGTTTTACCCTAAAATTAACCCTAATTAATTTACATGCATTTTAATTACAAAAAATACATATTTAATATTTTAATTATTTATGGAAGAAAAATAAAAAAGATGAAAATTAATTAAATCCTAATTCTATGTTTTTTTAGATTTTTATCATGAAAATATTATAAGTAACCCTAATTCAATAACTAAATGAATCAATATAATTTATTTATGAAAATACTAAAAATAAAAATATTTATTATTTTTCTCTTTTCTGATTTTTATGTGTTTTTTTTATATTTTATGAAAACATTAAATTAATTAAACAAACAATAATTAAAAGAAAACAAAAATTATGAAAAATAAAGAAAGTGAAGAAAATTTGCAAACCAAGGGGGGGTATCTGTCCCCAGAGTGGAGGTGAAATTGTGGTAATTCTGGCCCATTAAGGTCCTGGCCTTGTTGACTTTATTGACCACGTGTAGCTTCGTTGACTTATGCCTATGGTGTTCTCCAGATTCTAGCCTTCTGATTGATCTTGAGATAGACGTGGCAAGCTTGATTTGGAGGATGCACGGTGTTCCTTGGTCACGAAATTACATACAAACGCGTTAGTAAAAATAACATGAAAGGGATGGGGGACCTGGGGCTCGAACCCAGGTCCTAGAGATTACCAGTTTTATGCCTTGCCAATCGTACTGAACGCGCTTCTTGTATATTAAATAATTGAAGAATAATATAATGAGAAAATAATGGTTAATGGAAAGTCAGCGCGCGAAATTTGAATGCTCCAATGGTGCCCTTCCACGCATCATCTTCTTCCTCGCTTATTTGTTTTTCCTGAAAATATCAAAACATTGGCAACGGTTTTAACCCGTTCCCTAAGACACCATTACAGAAAATAACGATTAGGCCATGGATGCTCATAAATTGAGCGCGAGGATGGCCTTGTGATCGTCCAATCATGCTGAATCCAGTTATGGTACTGTGGGGTTCTAATTTTTCCTGAACTGGGAAACCCCAATTCAAAGTTCTTCAAACCCTAAAAAAACGATAATGGTAGATTCGCGTAGGGTGCATAAAAATTCAACCAAACATATGGGTTAGCTTCAGAATTGAATATTGAATATGAATCAAGCATCAAAAATTATTAAAAGTGCATGAATCGAGATGCAAGATTATGAGATTTTTTCTGTACAGGGCGAGGTCGTGTTACCAATCTAGGGTGTTAGAACGATTGGTTTTGATTGGAAAACTCTCCTTGAAGCTTCAGGAAGCTAATGAGATGAAAATCTTGCCTTGAATCGCCCTGCAAAAGTGTTTTCAGAATTGAGATTTTTAAGAAAAAGTGCGAGTTTGATCTTCAGATTCTTGCGCAGCTTAGGGGTTTTTTTCATTAGGTTTGTGTTCTTTGTATAAGTATGAGTGAATTAGGTCAAATAAAACAATCCAAATCCTTGGCATTCATGGTTTGAGAGATTTGATTTTCAAAGATCTTTTTTCAATATTTTCCATGCTATTTTGTACCAATCATGACCAATTCTCTTCAAATCTTCCCATATTTGATTATGCACGAATTATTGAGTATATTTCATGCACAAAAAGATTGAAAAACTTAGGTTAAATATTTTTCATGTATTTAATTGATTTAAATGAATTATTATTAATAAAAATTCAAATAAATAAATAAAAAATGAAGAAATACTTCCCTTTGGTCCAAGTGGTCGTACACATGCTTGGGATGATGAATTGTGGAAGAAAAATAGGCCCATTAGCAATTTTAGGTCATTTGAACCAATGTTGACTTTTCAAAATATCCAAAAATTTCCCAACTTCCACAAGGCATAACGTGCTCAATTTTTAAGCTTTGCTCATGTTCTTGGACATTTTGGAAAGGTCTTTGAGTCCTCTAACCAATGCCTTTGGTCCCATGTCATTTTGATTTACCAATCTCAAGTTATGTCCTTTGACTTAAAGTCCCTTTTTGTTGACTTTTGAAAATGACCTATAATGTTGAAATTGATAACTTTTTGTGAGAGCATTTCTTGGACTTGAAGTATGAAGATGAGTTGTAGGAAATGTCTTTCTCTTCAAAATGAGCTTTGGATGGAATTTTTTTGGTAATCCATGTGAAAGTTATGCCCTGGTCAATTTACAGTTGACTTTTTCAACTGTCCAAATAAGGAAACTTTTGCATCTTGATGATTTTTGAGCCAAGCTTTGAGAATCATGATCAAGCATTGATCAAATAATTTTTGTGGCTTCAAAATGATATGTTGATCAAAAATTTGAACTTTTGACTGTCAAATGACCATTTTGCCCCTACAGTTGACTGTAGTGCAATTAGGGTTTTTGACTGTGCAATTTTGTGCTGAAAGTCTTGAAACTTGATATGAGGATGCTTGACCATATTTGTAGGCATGTGGGTACTTGATTGGACCCTTGGAAACTTCATTTTCTTGATCAGAACCAAAACCCTAATTTTGCCTGCTTAAGAGGCCCTTGAACTGTGCAACCCTTGGGGAATTTTGAAGCTTTGACTTGGCAAATCTTTGAAGAATATGGGAGGGCAAATTTTGGGGTACAACAGTTGCCCCTGTTCAATCTTCTTAGACCTGAGGATGCAGATTGGCTGACGTGCCTTTCGTAATCCGAGGGTGGAAGATGATTGAACACTAGAGTGCCCAGAAATTTGCGCTCACATAGTAGCAGTGATGGTGGAAATGGGCTTACAGATGCCATCTGGATGTTGATCGCGTAAGAGATTCCTTAGCGAGAACTTGCGTACCTGCAAAACAGAAAATGATTACCTGACATGTTGCAGGAGCTGTTTTCAGATGCTTGGTATAGATGTGTCCTGACTGGTTACAGGAGCTGAATCCGGAGGTTCAAAAGGCGATGAATGAACCGGGGATGGTTACTACCTCAACAGGAATGGTGAGAGAACCTTGGATGACTTTAACCTCAACAGCAAACGTTGAGAAAATCTTGGTGGGAATTACCATCTCGGGGAGAGAACCATAGGAAATTATAATCTCAAAAGCGGACGTTTGAGAAAAACCTGGAACGGAATTATCGTCTCCGCAGCATTGGGGAGAGAACCATAAGAAATTATAATCTCAAAAGCGGACGTTTGAGAAAAACCTGGAGTGGAATTATCATCTCCGCACCGTTGGGGAGAGAACCATAGGAAATTATAATCTCAAAAGCGGACGTTTGAGAAAAACCTGGGATGGAATTATCATCTCCGCACCGTTGGGGAGAGAACCATAGGAAATTATAATCTCAAAAGCGGACGTTTGAGAAAAACCTGGAGTGGAATTATCATCTCCGCACCGTTGGGGAGAGAACCATAGGAAATTATAATCTCAAAAGCGGACGTTTGAGAAAAACCTGGGATGGAATTATCATCTCCGCACCGTTAGGGAGAGAACCATAGGAAATTATAATCTCAAAAGCGGACGTTTGAGAAAAACCTGGGATGGAATTATCATCTCCGCACCGTTGGGGAGAGAACCATAGGAAATTATAATTTCAAAAGCGGACGTTTGAGAAAAACCTGGGATGGAATTATCGTCTCCACAACATTGGGGAGAGAACCATAGGAAATTATAATCTCAAAAGCGGACGTTTGAGAAAAACCTGAAATGGAATTATCATCTCCACAACATTGGGGAGAGAACCATAGGAAATTATAATCTCAACAGCGGACGTTTGAGAAAAACCTGGGATGGAATTATCATCTCCACAACATTGGGGAGAGAACCATAGGAAATTATAATCTCAAAAGCGGACGTTTGAGAAAAACCTGGGATGGAATTATCATCTCCACAACATTGGGGAGAGAACCATAGGAAATTATAATCTCAACAGCGGACGTTTGAGAAAAACCTGAAATGGAATTATCACCTCCACAACATTGGGGAGAGAACCATAGGAAATTATAATCTCAAAAGTGGACGTTTGAGAAAAACCTGAAATGGAATTATCATCTCCACAACATTGGGGAGAGAACCATAGGAAATTATAATCTCAAAAGCGGACGTTTGAGAAAAACCTGATAACTTCTACTGAGTCTTCATCAGAAAAATCTGTTTGGGGTCGATTTAGCTGGACTAGAGAAGGCCTTGGACTGGATAAGAAATCTTTGGAGTCGATTAACTGAACCGGTCTAGGTCTTGAAATATGATTGAGAATTTAACTGAATCTTTCCTGAAAGGTAAAGGTCAGTCATATGCAATGCATGATATGGATCAAGCGATGATGTTCTCAACATAAATGAGATTTGTAAGATATGATGCGTATATGCATGCTATAATGATGTATGTGATGTTTAGGAATGTATGTTTTTTCGTCTAGGAAAGTAAATCCTTGACGGGTGCCGGGAAGTCGCTCCTGGGATGATGTTGCAGAATGAGCTTTTACTTCCGCTGGGGATGATAGTTGCAAGAATACCGGTAGGAGAAGATGACTTCGTTGGGGAATAAACTTGGCGAATGGAATAACTCTGCGGGGAGGAAAAGTACCCTAACGATCTTGCTGGGAAGCAATACTCTGTGGGGAGGGAGATACTTTGATGGGTTGTTGATAATAATTTGCTGAGGATATCTTTGCTGTATTGGAAGTATGAATAGACTTCGCTGGGGATAAGAAAGAACTATGTTGACGATGACCTTTCCGTGGCTTTTGGCTGAGGATAACCCAGTTATATCCTGTTAAGGAAATAACTCTTTGAATAAAGCCGGACGACGCGTTCGTGCTCTGCGAGGATAAGCTTCCAGAATCTACTGGGGATAAGCTTACTGCTTGGGGAGATAAATTCCAACTTTCCTGGGGAAACTGGATTGGACTCTCTTGGAGAAGTTTTGAATTGTACGAGAAGTGATTCCTTTGAATGTTTGATATACCGCCGGGGGAACAATCTTTGGACCAAGACTGCCGGGGATGCTTGTTAAGAATATGTGTATGCTGCTGGGAAATGTTGATATCTATTGGAGGATACCCAACTTTCTTAAGGTTTGATAATATAACTTGGAGAGAGTGTACTGCTTGCTGGCTCACTCTCTGGGGGATTAGGATATCTGGTTATGTTCTTT
Organism: Vicia faba; assembly: GCA_948472305.1. Classification (NCBI taxonomy): domain Eukaryota; kingdom Viridiplantae; phylum Streptophyta; class Magnoliopsida; order Fabales; family Fabaceae; genus Vicia; species Vicia faba. The sequence continues at coordinate 104,429,123 of OX451737.1, forward strand.
AGCTGAACCTACCTTGGTACCTTGGAGAACAGAACAATTAGATTGCTTAGACAACTCTTTATTGCCCTTGTTTCTAATGTTACCTGTAATTAATTCTTTGTTTCATATGCAAATATTCATGAGTTAGCAAATTATTGTCAATGCATATATCACAGATTGAACCTTGGACGTTCTTCACAAAACAAAACAGAAAAAGAAAAACAATTGGCACGTTTAACTGAAAAGTATATTTGTATTGATTTTGAATGGCCTGAAAATAGGAGTTTTGTGTACAAGAGGCTGACGTCCTAGTAAGAGAACGCCGCCGAGCAAAAGAGTTTATACAAATTTGTACAAAAGAAAATAAAACAGCTGTGTGAAATGAATGATCCCACTGGGTTTCAACTCTGCTATTGTCGTTATATCTCTGAGCGTCTCATCACTTGATGACCTAAACGAAGAATGAAGTTGACTGATCGATGTCGTCTGAACTTGGTGTAGATACCGGATTCTGGATGCAAAGTGATCCAATGAGACATAGTATTACGCTTTTATCCCTAATTTTTGCCTGGACCGCCCTTTCGGGTTTTCAGTCCACCGGGATACCCATTTTTGCCCAAGCCGCCTTTTCAGGTTTTCGACTTGCCGGGTGTACAGATTTTTTTATTTCATCCCTTCATTTTGCCCGAACCCTTTTGGTTCGCCGGGAAGCCCTAATTTTTGCCTAGGCATGTCAGCCTAGCGGGTCTTTTTTTCATGCGTAGTATTTTTTTACTATGTCTGCATTGGCGGGGTGAGGAAGGTCGTCACCATCCATGTTGGTCAATATCATTGCTCCTCCTGAGAACACATGCTTAACCACAAATGGCCCTTCGTACGTAGGGGTCCACTTGCCCCTTGGATCACTCTGAGGAAGGATGATTCGCTTGATTACCAGATCCCCAACTTGATATTCCTGTGGTCTGACCTTTTTGTTAAATGCCCTGATCATCCGTTTCTGATATGTCTGACCATGGCAGATAGCAGCAAGTCTCTTTTCATCAATGAGGTTGAGCTGATCAAGTCGTGTCTGGATCCAATCATCTTCGTTCAGATTTGCATCCTTCATTATCCGGAGAGAGGGTATTTGCACTTCGATCGGTAAGACTGCCTCCATACCATAAACCAGAGAGAAAGGAGTTGCCCCGGTTGACGTCCTAGCTGAGGTACGGTACCCATGTAGAGCGAACGGTAACATCTCGTGCCAATCTTTATAAGTCACTGTCATCTTCTGCACGATTTTCTTGATGTTCTTATTTGCTGCTTCTACAGCCCCATTCATCTTCGGTCTGTAAGGAGAAGAATTGTGGTGCTGTATTTTGAACTGTTCGCAGAGCTCAGCGATCATCTTGTTATTTAGATTGGTACCGTTGTCTGTAATAATTCGTTCAGGGACACTGTACCGACAGATCAGATTATGCCGAATGAACCGTGCCACAACAGTCTTGGTTACCGTAGCATAGGATGCTGCTTCGACCCACTTCGTAAAATAATCGATCGCTACCAGGATGAAGCGGTGCCCATTAGATGCCGTAGGTTTAATCTCGCCAATCATGTCTATGCCCCACATTGCGAACGGCCAAGGCGCAGTTAGAACATTCAGGGGAACTGGAGGAACATGCACCTTGTCTGCATAAATCTGGCACTTATGGCATGTCCTGGAATGTTGGTAGCAGTCAGCTTCCATTGTGGACCAGTAATATCCTGCCCGTAGGATCTTCTTAGCCATTGTATGTCCACTGGAATGTGTACCAAAGGTCCCTTCATGTAGCTCTTCCATGATCCTTTCTGCTTCAGTCTTATCCACACAACGCAGTAAGGTTGAATCATGGTTTCGCTTATACAAGATGTCGTTGCTAAGGAAGAACTTGGCCGCGAACCTTCTCAAGAACTTCTTATCATTGACAGAGGCACCTTCGGGGTATTCCTGAGCTTCCAAATATTTCTTCACCTCATGGTACCAAGGCTTTTCAGTCACCAATTTAGTCTCGAGATCGCAACAGTATGCTGGTTCGTCCAGTTTCCAGATGATGATCCGGGGAGCTTCATTATCCCATTTGACCTTGAACATAGAAGACATTGTGGCTAACGCGTCCGCCAGCTGATTCTCTTCTCTTGGAAAGTGTTCAAAGGTTATCTCTGTGAAGTGGGGTATCAGGGTCAACACACATTCTCTGTAGGGAATCAAGTTTGGGTGTTTCGTATCCCACTCTCCTTTGATCTGATTGATCACGAGAGCAGAATCTCCGAAGACGCTCAGAAACTTGATCCTTAAGTCGATCGCAGCTTGAAGACCCATGATGCACGCCTCATACTCTGCCATGTTGTTGGTACAGTTAAAACATAGTCGGGCAATGAGTGGAGTATGAGTGCCTTGCGGAGATATGATTATGGCGCTGATACTGTTACCCAAAGCGTTGGAGGCTCCGTCAAAGTGCATAGACCATCGGGATCCTTCCTCAGGTCCTTCATCCGGTCCAGGTACTTCACAATCACACTATCATGATGCTTTCATCCGGAAACTCAAAGTTCATTTACTGATAGTCATCTATGGCCTGATGTGCCAAGTGGTCTGCCAATACACTTCCCTTGATGGCTTTCTGGGTCGTGTACTGAATGTCGTATTCCGTCAAGATCATTTGCCATCTTGCAATTCTCCCAGACAGAGCAGGCTTTTCAAATATGTACTTTATAGGATCCATCTTTGAGATCAACAAGGTAGTGTGAGTCAGCATATACTGTCTCAGCCGGCGAGCAGCCCATACCAAAGCGCAGCAAGTTTTCTCAAGCAGTGAGTATCGGGTCTCACAGTCGGTAAACTTTTTGCTAAGGTAATAAATGGCGTGCTCTTTTCGGCCAGACTCGTCATGCTGCCCCAGCACACACCCCATTGAGTTGTCAAGCACTGTTAGATATAGTATCAGAGGTCTCCCTTCAACTGGTGGCATAAGGATGGGTGGTTCTTGGAGATACTCTTTGATTCTGTCGAAAGCAGCCTGACATTCATCGTTCCAACGTACTACCTGATCTTTCTTCAGCAGCTTGAAGATTGGCTCACAGGTAGCAGTCAGGTGTGAGATGAAGCGAGCAATGTAATTCAGGCGTCCTAAAAAGCCTCTGACCTCCTTCTCTGTCCTAGGAACTGGCATCTCTTGAATAGCTTTGACCTTAGCAGGATCCACTTGGATACCCTTGTCACTTACCACGAAGCCTAGCAACTTCCCAAATCTTACCCCGAAGGTGCACTTGTTCCGGTTCAATCTCAGCTTGTAAAGTTTCAACCGGTCAAACAACTTCTGCAGATGATCTAGATGCTCTTCCTCAGTCTGGGACCTCGCGATCATGTCGTCAACATACACTTCTATCTCGTGATGGATCATGTTATGAAATAGAGCAACCATGGCACGTTGGTAGGTTGCCCCAGCGTTCTTTAGTCCAAAAGGCATGACCTTGTAGCAGAAGGTTCCCCACTGAGTAACAAATGTAGTCTTTTCCATGTCTTCAGGTGCCATCTTGATCTGATTATAGCCTGAAAAACCATCCATGAAAGAGAACACCTTATGCTGAGCTGTATTATCAACAAGGACATCAATGTGAGGTAAGGGGAAGTCATCCTTGGGGCTGGCCCTGTTCAGGTCCCTGTAGTCGACACACATTCTGACCTTTCCATCTTTCTTTGGTACCGGCACCACATTAGCAACCCACTGAGGGTAAGAAGTCACTGCAAGGAACCCAGCGTCAAACTGTTTCATAACCTCGGCTTTAATCTTCTCAGACATCTCTGGACGCATACGACGGACCTTTTGCTTAACTGGAGGGCAGTCTTCCTTAGTAGGCAAGTGATGGACCATAATATCGGTATCCAACCCGGGCATGTCTTCGTAGGACCAGGCAAAGATCTCCATATAATCATGCAGCATCTGAGTCAACCGTTGCTTCACGCTGAGCTCTAGGTTGGCACCAATCTTTACCTCTTTCCTGTCTTCTTCAGTACCCAAGTTTATTGTTTCCACTGGCTCTTCATGGGGTTGAATTGCCCTCTCTTCCTGAAGCAACAATCTTGCAAGCTCGCCAGGCACTTCGCAATCATCTTCACCTTCGTCTTCGGCTAAGTTGATCGGATTTTCGAAGTCATAATTGGCAGTAGCAGAGTTGTTATCAGTGAGATCCAGAATGGATTGAAACCTGTATGAGTGAGTGTGTGTGTAAATACAGCTGTTTTGAAATATATGTAAAGGAAAGAAAGACAGAAAAGGAGCATAAGATTTGTAATGCGAGAAAACGTCCAAGATTTTCATTTATGATATATGAAATGACAATTTATATGCCCTCACAAATGAAACCACGGTGCCTCGGGTAAGACACCGGGCCATAGAGTTTATTATTGTTTATTACAAATAACGAAACAAAGAAATTTATTACTGCGTCACAAAGGTAACAGGAGTATGGTCTTTGGCAATCCAATTGGTCAATCCGCCTTCGGTCGTCGGGTAGATCCAGCTATTGAATTCTGCTTCATCCACTTCATTGTCTTCCCCAACAGCATTCACTCCTGGATTTGTAATGAACACAGGAGGTCTTCCGGTCTTCGCTTTCCGCATAGCTTTCTGACCCTCTGCAGTAAAACCCAGCCCAAATTTGTCAGTCTTCTGTGTAAAGTCTGGGAGCCTGCCCCAGTTAGCACATTCACCTTTCTGAACCACAGCCCGGGCATCCTTCAGGGAAGCCATCTTCAAGGGAACATCCTCTCCGACCGTTGTTTCTGCTGCTGCTGAAATTGGAAGCACCTCCTCGAAATGCTGAAAGGGGGTTTCAATAAACTCCCCATCCATCTCAATGTATCTGAAGGAATTCAGATGGCTTACCATATACTCCTCCTCTCCTTGCACAGTGACGATCTTCCCTCTGACGGGGTACTTCAGCTTCTGGTGCAAGGTAGAGGTCACTGCCCCAGCTTTATGGATCCAAGGTCGACCCAGTAGACAAGAGTACGATGGACGGATATCCATCACATAAAATGTAGAGTCAAACACCTGAGAGCCCACACGAATAGGAAGGTCAACCTCTCCATGAACCATCCTTTTTGAACCATCAAAGGCTCTGACGATGATATTGTTGGGTTTTAATTCCAGGCCTTCACAATCCAAACGGTCTAAAGCCTTCTTTGGTAGCACATTTAAGGAAGAACCAGTATCCACCAATACATGTGCCAGAGTAGTGCCCCTGCATTCGATAGAGACATGCAGAGCATCATTGTGGTCTCTTCCCTTCGCAGTCAGGTCAGCATCTGAGAAACCCAAGCCATTGTCTGCAGTCAGATTTGCTACGCAATCAGTGAACTGGACTGCAGATGTCTCCTGTGGCACATGGGCCGTCTTGAGGAACGAGATCAAGGCCTTAGCATGGGCCTCGGAGCACAGCAATAAAGAGAGCATGGAGATTTTGGAGGGCGTGTGCCCCAGCTGTTCCACAACATTGAAGTCACTCTTCTTTATAATTTTCAAGATTTCATCCATCTCTTGTTGGGAGGCCTCAGCAGTTATAGGTACAGGTGCCTCCATCTGGGCAGGCTCAACTTCAATTCCTTTACCCCGAGCATTGGATGACTCGGCAGCAGGAGAAATAACTTGATCAGCAATAGGAACAGGTACACTTGTAGGAGTTATAAGGAGTGGTCTTCGAGCAGCAGGCGGTGCAATGTCAGGCGAGAAGAGCCTGCCACTGCGGGTAACCTTGGCTGGGCCAGTGATATCACAGATACTGGCGCCAGTGTTGAACTCTTGTTTAATCCCATTTACATACACATCTGCCCCGTAATGCCAGGGGACAGCTTTATCAGACACATAGGGAAGAGGCCCCGGAACAGTGATAACCACAGGTGCAACAGTCAAAATTTGAACAGGCTTCTTCGGGAGAACCTGGATTGGATTATTGAAGATGGTAACCACAGAAACTTCTTCCACCGGAACCAACTGAACAGCAGACTTCTTAAACAGAATCTCCTTGCTATCCATTAGGCTTTGGATGCCTAACTTCAGCAAGGGACAACCAGATAGGGAAACAGCACAGAACAGGCAACCCTCACTGCAACCCGGAAATAAACCGGCCAGCAGTAGGTTCCTCTTGACGGTCTTCAGAGGAGTGGCTAGATCATCCACAGAAACAGCGTAAACATCTTCATCCACAACATTTACCCCATGCTGAGGCATAGGAGCAGTAACCACATTCGGCCTCTCAGACGCTTCGAACTGTATCTCCTTCGTGTCGATAAGGTCTTGAACCTTACTCCTTAATGCCCAACAATCATCAGTGGAATGCCCCGGGCTATCAGAATGGTAAGCACAACGAGCATTCGGGTTGTACTTAGGAGATGTAGTATTTGGAAATTTCGGCGCCTCTCTGACAGTCACTAAATTGGTGGATAGCAACTGTGGCAGGATCTGCAATAAGGTCATGCTCAACCGGGTGAACTCTCTCCGGGGTCTTTCAGCCCTTTGAGGGTTGGTTGGCCGAGGAGCGGCAGCAGGCTTAGCAATCATTACCGCACTGACAGATTGGCGGCGCTCAGTTCTCTCTGATCTCTTGGAACCATATACGGCACTAGCCTCCTTCTTGAAGGGTTTCTTCTCAGAACTAGATGATGCACCCTTCGGAATCTTTCCAGACTTCAGCCCAGCCTCAATTCTCTCTCCAGTCAGAATCAGATCAGTGAACCCTGCAGACGAATTCCCGATAAGATGGTTGAAAAATGGCCCAGATAGGGTCCCCAAGAACATGTCTACTAACTCCCGATCAATCAACGGAGGCTGCACCCTGCCAGCCAAGTCTCTCCACTTCTGAGCGTACTCCTTAAAACCTTCACTTGAGCCTAACGACATACCCTGGAGTTGGGTACGCGTAGGGGCAAGGTCGGCATTATATTGATACTGCTTATAGAAAGCAGTAGCCAACTCCTCCCAGTTACGAAATTTGGTCCCATCCAACTGATAGAACCATTCGAGATGAGTCCCTGAAAGACTCTCCTGGAAGAAGTGGATCCACAAATTCTTATCCGCGGAGTACGGTTGAATCTTCCGAACATAGGACCTGAGATGTAGCTTGGGACAAGACGCCCCGTCATATTTAGTGAAAGATGGTGCCTTGAACTTCCGAGGAATGATCACACCAGTAGACAAATCCAGATCTCCAAAATCCAGCCCAGGTACCTGTTGTATTTCCATAGCATTCAACCTATCTTCCAGCTGCTTGTAACGGTCTTCTGCCGGAGGATATTGCTCTTCACCAAAATCAGTCTCGTTGTCGGAGACTACCGGACTAGGAACCCTTGCCTCTTGAGGAGTACTCTTGCCAACAGAAGAACCAGCCTCTTCATTCTGTAGGGTATTGCCAAACCTTCGGCCCGAGTTGAACAGAACAGTCCTTCTCTTCTTCTTCTTCTCCTTCTTCAGGAGCAGAGCCTTCAGCTCTTCTTGGCCTTGAGCCAAACCCTTGATTAATTCCTGGAACTGCGCATTCTGCACCTGAAGAGCTTTGATGGATGTCTCAGTTGATGAAGAGTCGGGATTCATGATGCTGAAATAAACAGCGAAGAACTGTAAGCAACCTGAAAAGGGGAAAACCTGCTATGCACATGATGAATGAGATGTGTTTATGCAATGCATTCAAGGGTTCGAAAATTCAAATTTGTTGTAGATAAATAGGAACACACGTTATCATTAAGGAAATAATTGTTTAGTACATCAAAGCCTCATGGGCAAAATAATACAAAAGCAAATCAATCCCAAAATATACTACGCATCCTCTTTGGAGCTATGTAAGTGTTGAGATTCCTCTCCTCATGCAACAGGCGGGTGAGCTCCAAGACCTTCTTTTCACTGGCATGTAGACTGGTCTCGAGAGAATTTCGTTCTTCCTTAAGCTGGATCCAGCTCTTCTGCATCTCTTCCCAGGATGTGGGCATATCAGGGTGCTGAATAGTGCAGGACGCTTCTCCTTCCAAGACTGGTTCTTTGATCACAGGGAGCATATGAGGATAAGGCATCACTAACTTCTGGGAGCGGGCTCGTACCCACTTGAGATAAGGTTCCAATGGGATGGAGTTCCTGTGCCCCAGTGTCTTGCTGTCTATCCTACTTGGCATCCTCCAGGCTCTGATAAATCTCTGGCGAAGTCCTTGAGTATCGTTGTCGAAGTCAAAAACTATGTCAGGAATTAACATGTCATGAGGACCATCCCTCCGAGCATAACCAAACTGTCTCCAAGCCAGGCATGGGCTGTAAGTAATACCTCCTCTGATTCCAAGTAAAGGAACGTTAGGGTACTCCCCGCAACGATCAATGATAGTGACATCTTCTCTGGACCTAGGGCACCAATGTATATCTGCATGTGTAAGAGTCATCAACCGTTGTGACCATCTCAAACCTCGCTCATTCTTCAGGACTGATTGTGGAAGGTGCGAAATAAACCACCTTCCCAGGAGAGGAGTGCAACACATAAGGACACCTCTTTTTCTCATGGTTCGAGTGTAACATGAGTGAAGGATGTCCCCCAGCAACGTAGGTATAGGATTCCTGGACATAAAGATCTGGACGACATTGATATCTACAAGCTGATCTGGGTTAGGGAACAACACCAAACCATAGACAAGGAGGGCCACAACCTCTTCAAAAGCTTGCAAGTCAAGGGAGTTCCAACATTCATGGGCCTTTTCAAACAGAAACCTGGCTAAGAACCCTTTGATACCACTTCTAACTTCCCAATGTCCCTTGAGGTCAGATGACTGTAGGTGCAAGGCTTTAGCAATCTCTTCAAGCTTAGGTTCCTTTTCTGTACCATTGAAGGGTAGCTGATCAAGGATAGGGATCTTCAGGAGCCGGGAGAACTCCTCCAATGTAGGTACCAGCTGATAGTCCAAGAAGGTGAAACAGTGATGCAGAGGGTCAAAGAATTGGAACAGGACCTTGATCATATCTTCCTCAATGTTGGTATTGACCAAGCTGATGAGACTTCCATGTCTCTCACTGAATGAGGAGTTCTCGGGAATCCTGGATATAAGCTCCTTAAGCTGAGGAGGGATCCTTACAAGACTGATTTGAATTGTCTTTCTACGAACAGTTTCCATGTCCTACAAAACAAGAACAAAGATGAAAATTCGAACCCCTGAAATGGTTAGTCAATGCATATGATGCTGGATGATGTCATGATGCTATGATTAAACACACCACAGATATTTACAAAGACAAACATGTAAGGCACACAAGGCACACAAGACAAGCCCTTAGGGTTTAAGGCCAGCATGGGGTCTGGGTAGTACCCTCTTGAAGTTGGTGGGTTCAACCTGTCCTATCAACGTAACCGGGTTCTAAGGGTCCCAATATCACGGGATTGCTTTCATTGTTCATCGTTTCGATTTAGCCACTGAACTGGAGACCGAAATATTCCAGGAAAGCAACCCTCAATTGAGTGTAGTATCGAGTATCAACCAACCTCGGTCTGCACCAAAGTCAGTTATCTCACTACCCTAAAGAGGCCAAGATAGTTCAATTAAGGTTCCTAAGGTCTGTTGATGCTTTACGACACCACGCGGAGGCCCCGTACTCTCCTTGACTGAACTCAAGGGTTACCGGTACACACCAAAGTGCCACATCAACGTAGCAGACTGTTTCAACCATGTCGGTATACCCCGCACAGTTCCCTCACAGCCTTGTTGCTACTTTCTAAGAAGGTATCCCCAGATCTGGGTTAGGATCTATAGAACTCCCAAGACAGTCCCACAATTTAAAGCAAACAAGGAAAGCAATTGAAAACACAGTTATGAACTAACCCTAAGGTACACCTCACTTTAAGTTAAGTCCCCAGCAGAGTCGCCAGTTCTGTGATCGGTGGATCTGGAACTGACTGTTTAAAGCTGGTTCGCGAAATGTCGCGGAAGCAAGAGTCGCCACCGTCTTTTATTTTCTCCAAATGGAAAGGACAAAAGCACAGAAAAATTCCTTAAAGAGATTGCTCTCGGTTCGGGAGGTAGATTATAGAAAGGGAAGGTGTTAGCACCCTTTCTATCCATGGTTATCCATGGGCTCTTAGATACTTGTTCACTTGTGTTTTCAAAAATGGTTTGTTTTCTTTTCAACTGTGGGTTTTAAAAAGTTTCTTTGAAAATTCCAGTTCGACTCTTGTATCGGTCCTCAAGAGTGTTTGAAAAATTGCTTTCGAAAACTTTTTGAAAAGGTGTCGGTGTGAAAAGTATTTTTGATTTGTTTTGAATTTAGAGCAAGTATCTAGAGTCGTCTACCTACCCTAAGGAATTCGTCTGTGTAAATGTCCTTTAAAGTAGTGTCATCCCACCATTGAGAGGTAGGTAGCACCACCGTTGGAGGTGTTCGGGTCAATTCGAGGTTCGGGACATGGTGATCACCAGAGCAATGGGAAGACACCTTAGAAGCTACCCTCATGCCAGGTTCCCGGATCATGAGGACTTACTAAGACATCCTCTACTCGACGATCACCTTTCGAGGCAAGGCAACAGTGAGGCATACCCTAGGGGTGGTGTGTGATTTGTGTGTCGTTTTCATTTATTTTTGCCTTTTGTCATGTTATTGGTGATCTAGCGTTTGTTTTTATTTTTGTCCATTCATTCTTTCATGCCTTGATTAACAGTTAAAATATTGCGAGAAAGTAAAAGATTCTAAGCTATTACAAAAGGCGCGGGTCCACATCGCCAAAATTTCTCGAACCCGTTTTGACAGAAAAAATAAATAAAGAAATAAAGTAAAGAAAATAAAAGAATTAAAAGTACGAGAAATCAATTACAAGGCCTTGGGAGAGGTACATAAATATTAAACGAAATAAAATAAATATGCGAATTAAATAAAAATTAAACGAGGGCGTTGGACCCTTTTGCAAAATTAAATTAAGTGATGAAATTAATTAATTAAAGGAAAGAAAAGAAATTGTCTTTTTGGTATTTTTTGGTATTTTGTAATTTTAATGGAAAAGGAATTAATTAAAATAAATGCTAACCCTAATTCTAGTTATTTTAATTTATTAAAAAGAAGATTAAAGTTTTACCCTAAAATTAACCCTAATTAATTTACATGCATTTTAATTACAAAAAATACATATTTAATATTTTAATTATTTATGGAAGAAAAATAAAAAAGATGAAAATTAATTAAATCCTAATTCTATGTTTTTTTAGATTTTTATCATGAAAATATTATAAGTAACCCTAATTCAATAACTAAATGAATCAATATAATTTATTTATGAAAATACTAAAAATAAAAATATTTATTATTTTTCTCTTTTCTGATTTTTATGTGTTTTTTTTATATTTTATGAAAACATTAAATTAATTAAACAAACAATAATTAAAAGAAAACAAAAATTATGAAAAATAAAGAAAGTGAAGAAAATTTGCAAACCAAGGGGGGGTATCTGTCCCCAGAGTGGAGGTGAAATTGTGGTAATTCTGGCCCATTAAGGTCCTGGCCTTGTTGACTTTATTGACCACGTGTAGCTTCGTTGACTTATGCCTATGGTGTTCTCCAGATTCTAGCCTTCTGATTGATCTTGAGATAGACGTGGCAAGCTTGATTTGGAGGATGCACGGTGTTCCTTGGTCACGAAATTACATACAAACGCGTTAGTAAAAATAACATGAAAGGGATGGGGGACCTGGGGCTCGAACCCAGGTCCTAGAGATTACCAGTTTTATGCCTTGCCAATCGTACTGAACGCGCTTCTTGTATATTAAATAACTGAAGAATAATATAATGAGAAAATAATGGTTAATGGAAAGTCAGCGCGTGAAATTTGAATGCTCCAATGGTGCCCTTCCACGCATCATCTTCTTCCTTGCTTATTTGTTTTTCCTGAAAATATCAAAACATTGGCAACGGTTTTAACCCGTTCCCTAAGACACCATTACAGAAAATAACGATTAGGCCATGGATGCTCATAAATTGAGCGCGAGGATAGCCTTGTGATCGTCCAATCATGCTGAATCCATTTATGGTACTGTGGGGTTCTAATTTTTCCTGAACTGGGAAACCCCAATTCAAAGTTCTTCAAACCCTAAAAAAACGATAATGGTAGATTCGCGTAGGGTGCATAAAAATTCAATCAAACATATGGGTTAGCTTCAGAATTGAATATTGAATATGAATCAAGCATCAAAAATTATTAAAAGTGCATGAATCGAGATGCAAGATTATGAGATTTTTTCTGTACAGGGCGAGGTCGTGTTACCAATCTAGGGTGTTAGAACGATTGGTTTTGATTGGAAAACTCTCCTTGAAGCTTCAGGAAGCTAATGAGATGAAAATCTTGCCTTGAGTCGCCCTGCAAAAGTGTTTTCGGAATTGAGATTTTTAAGAAAAAGTGCGAGTTTGATCTTCAGATTCTTGCGCAGCTTAGGGGTTTTTTTCATTAGGTTTGTGTTCTTTGTATAAGTATGAGTGAATTAGGTCAAATAAAACAATCCAAATCCTTGGCATTCATGGTTTGAGAGATTTGATTTTCAAAGATCTTTTTTCAATATTTTCCATGCTATTTTGTACCAATCATGACCAATTCTCTTCAAATCTTCCCATATTTGATTATGCACGAATTATTGAGTATATTTCATGCACAAAAAGATTGAAAAACTTAGGTTAAATATTTTTCATGTATTTAATTGATTTAAATGAATTATTATTAATAAAAATTCAAATAAATAAATAAAAAATGAAGAAATACTTCCCTTTGGGCCAAGTGGTCGTACACATGCTTGGGATGATGAATTGTGGAAGAAAAATAGGCCCATTAGCAATTTTAGGTCATTTGAACCAATGTTGACTTTTCAAAATATCCAAAAAATTCCCAACTTCCACAAGGCATAACTTGCTCAATTTATAAGCTTTGCTCATGTTCTTGGACATTTTGGAAAGGTTTTTGAGTCCTCTAACCAATGCCTTTGGTCCCATGTCATTTTGATTTACCAATATCAAGTTATGGCCTTTGACCTAAAGTCCCTTTTTGTTGACTTTTGAAAATGACCTATAATGTTGAAATTGATAACTTTTTGTGAGAGCATTTCTTGGACTTGAAGTATGAAGATGAGTTGTAGGAAATGTCTTTCTCTTCAAAATGAGATTTGGATGGAATTTTTTTGGTAATCCATGTGAAAGTTATGCCCTGGTCAATTTACAGTTGACTTTTTCAGTTGTCCAAATAAGGAAACTTTTGCATCTTGATGATTTTTGAGCCAAGCTTTGAGAATCATGATCAAGCATTGATCAAATAATGTTTGTGGCTTCAAAATGAGATGTTGATCAAAAATTTGAACTTTTGACTGTCAAATGACCATTTTGCCCCTACAGTTGACTGTAGTGCAATTAGGGTTTTTGACTGTGCAATTTTGTGCTGAAAGTCTTGAAACTTGATATGAGGATGCTTGACCATATTTGTAGGCATGTGGGACTTGATTGGACCCTTGGAAACTTCATTTTCTTGATCAGAACCAAAACCCTAATTTTGCCTGCTTAAGAGGCCCTTGAACTGTGCAACCCTTGGGGAATTTTGAAGCTTTGACTTGGCAAATCTTTGAAGAATATGGGAGGGCAAATTTTGGGGTACAACACCCTCCTTATCTATCATATAAAAAGTAAACAAATTAATTTCATAACTCAACTTGGTAAAAAAATTTAAATTATTTACAAATACTTTAACTTTAAATTACTTACTTATGACTTTTACATCCCAATACACAGATTTAGCCACTTTAACAACATCTTTAGTCTCATCTCCTACCACAACATCTTTAGCCTCATCTCCTACCACAACATCTTCGGCCTCATTTCCTGTCACATCATCTTCTGTCTCATCTCCTTCCACAACATCTTCATCCTCATATTCGACCACAACATCTTTTGCAGTTTGGATTGGTAGATGCGTTATTGTAGTTTTGATCGGGGGAGGGGTTATTGATGATTTGTGAGTTGTAGTTGAACGTAGGCGCTTTTTGTTTACTTCAAGCTCTCCAGGTTGTACAAACTTCGGAAGACCCTTCACAGACTAAATAAAATGCATCAGTGAATATCAGTCAATAATCAATACAATTAATTTGTATGGAGTAGTATTGAGAATTTATTACTAACAGGTGATGGTTTGGAAGAAGATTCAGATGATTTGTTAAGGGATTGAGAGATTGTAGGAAGATTGAGAGCATCTAGCTTTTTCTTATTTTCTTCCATTCTTTTGAGGCGCATTTTCTCATATGGTGTAGTCATTGTCTCGCAACAGGCTTCAACTACAAGTATAAGTATTAAAACACAAAATAAAAGACAAATCATGTAATAAAACATAGAGTAAAAATGTCATCTAATACATTAATTAGGGATAAGCAACAAAAAAACATAGAGTAACAATGTCATCTATAACATTAATTAGGGATAAGCAACAAAAAAACATAGAGTAACAATGTCATCTAATACATTAATTAGGGATAAGCAACAAAAAACATAAGTCTCACACAAGTTACAAACAAACTAGAATTCTTATCAATAAAAAACTATATCTTAATTATTGTCATCATTGGCCGCTGAAGTTCCAAGATCATCATTAGAAAATATTTGTTCCAAATTTTGTGATGGATATGGCTCAATGGGTGTCATAATTTCATCATTTCCACCCATGTCATACAAGTCTCTTGGCTTCAAATTAACAGGTATGCTCCATCCTTGTTCACTCTCATCATCCACATAAAAAACCATCTGAGCTTCTGATGCTTGAATGTATGGCTCATTATCTTCATGTTCCCCATTATGTAGTAGTCTTGAAAAGTTTATAGAGGTAAAACCCAACTTATCTATTTTAATTCCTCTTGGGTTTGTGGTATTATCCCATTCACATTTAAACATGGGCATTATGAAGCCATCATAGGAAAGCACAATAATGTCTATCAATCTTCCATAGTAAGGGACCCCTCTTAATCTTATTTGAGTATCATTATTGCTTAAATAACTCCGTGTCCCAAACATGCCAAAAACTCCACTATTTTGTGTTTTTAAAAGATTGTCTCGTTCCAATGTTCGAAACTTAAATTCATTGATATTGAACACGGTAAATCTTTTAACTTTATCAAAAGGGCCATGAGCAAGACTAATGAAAACATCTTTATCTGGTCCATGAATGTTTTCAAGATTGTTTCAAATCTATACACGATACAACATCCAATAAGTCTTGTTATAGTTAAAAACAAATTCAATACAAACATCTATTTTTGTACAAAACTCACACGGGGAACTATTGAGCTTGCAACTTTTCAATTGGTGTTAGTGTAATACGAAGATCCACCCACAGGTTTTCCAACTCTAGGAAACAATTCTGCTACACGTGAACCTGTTTAGATATCACCAATAGGGTCATCATCTACACGTCCAGGTTGATTCCATCTAGTCTCAATGTTTTCTAGATATCTTGAACAAAATGTCAAAATCTCTTCAAAACGGTATCCTTCCGCAATAGACCCTTCTGGTTTTGCCTTATTACGTACATGTGATTTAAGTTTTCCCAAGTACCTATTATTGAACCACAATAATATCGGTTAAAAAATTTCTACTTTCTAAGTTAGTAACATTAGAACAAAATCACATAGTTTACCTTTCAACAGGATACATCCATCGATAATGAACAGGACCTCCAAGTTTAACTTCTTCAACAAGGTGAACAACCAAGTGGACCATAACCGTGAAGAACGAGGGAGGAAATAACATTTCCATGTGGCATAAAGTGAGGATAATTTGGTTTTGCAATTTTTCCAAGTCTTCAATTTTCAATATCTTGGCACATAATTGTCTAAAGAATGAGCACAACTCAGTCAAAACTGCTGAAATCTCATGAAATAATGTTGTGCGAACGGCTAATGGTAGAATTTGTTCCATTAATATATGACAATCATGACTCTTCATCATTCCATTCACCTTGAGATTTACTAAGTCAATGCATCTAGAAATGTTGCTTGAATAACCATCAGGCACCCTAATACTCCTTAAAGTTGTTAAAAAATTCCTTTTATCTTTACCCATTAAAGTAAAGGTTGCCGAAGAAATTCTACCATTTTCATCAGGCCAAAGCTCAGGTCTTATTCCCATATTTTGAAGGTCTTCTCGAGCTTTATAATGGTCTTTACTCTTTTGCCTATCATTTAGTAAAGTAAATATGACATTATCGCACACATTTTTCTCAATATGCATCGAATCAAGATTATGGCGCAAAAGATTATCCTTCCAATATTGAAGTTCAAAAAATATGCTTTTCTTTTTCCATTGTTGCGGATGACCTTGTGTAGGACCACCCTTTGTACTATCACCTTCTATAAGTTGTCCCTCATGTGTTCTTTTTACCGATTTTTCTTTCAATAGCTTTTTACCAAAGATGACTTCAACATCTTTAACCAGTTCAAAAACTTCATGTCCAGATAATGTTCTCGGTGGACTCCGCATTTCTTGTTCACCATTAAAGCGAATCCTGTTCAATCTAAACCTGTGTCTCTGATCAAGGAAACGACGATGACCCATAAAACACCATTTACGACTAGCTTTAAGACGGAGAAGTGTATTTTGAAAGTTACATGATGGGCAAGAAAGTCCAATGTATGTGTTCCACCCAGAAAGTGAACCCAAACCTGGAAAGTCACTAATCGTCCACATCAAATTTGCATGCAACTTGAACATCTCTTTCTTGAAAGAATTGTATGTATCCACACTATCTAACCATAACTTCTTCAGCTCTTTGACTAAGGTTGTAAGTAGACATCAATATTATTTCCTGGTGTTTCTTTACCGGGAATTATCATTGACATTATAAATGATGTCTTCTTCATGCAAACCCATGGAGGAGTGTTATATGGAATGAGAACAACTGGCCAAATACTATTGTTTATACTTATCACACCAAAAGTATTAAACCCATCACTAGCCAATGCAAGGCGTACATTTCTCGGATCTGATGAAAACCAAGTATGTGTCAAGTCAAATTTCTTCCAAGCTTTTGAATCTCTAGGGTGCCTCAACATTCCATCATTGTTAGTATCTGTTGTATGCCATATCATATCCTCGGTCGTCTTTTAATGGAAAAAAACGAAGAACCTTGGCAGGAATTTTCTTCTTTTTCTTGTTAACAGAGACATCTTCATTTGTTTTTAATTTTGAAGTGTTGCAAATTCTGCAAGTCTCCCTCTCTTCATCTTCTCCCAAATAAAGCATACAACCATTTGGGCATGCAGATATCTTTACATAATTCAAACCAAGTTTTGTGATTGATTTCTTGACTTCATAGAATGAACTTGGAATGTTTGCATATTCAAATGCATCTTTTATTAACTCTAAAATCATTGTCATTGCCTTCTCACTCAATCCACATAAACACTTTATATGGTAAAACTTAACCAAAAAAGATAGTCTTGAATATCATCTACACCCTTCATATAAAGGTTGTTCTCCTTCTCTATCCAATTCATAGTACTCCCTGGCTTCGTTTCTTTCCTGAGTTGCACTTGGCATCGCATAATCTTCTTGGTCAATCTCCAAATTTGACGCATATGGTATTTCATTTGCATGATTCCTATCAACTCCAAATGCATCGTTGATCATGTTCTGAATAGGATCTTCGACAATTATAGTATCTTCAACCATATTTAGAATAGTACTAGGGGAGATAGTACTAGGTCGTACAAAAGACTCTCCATGATGGATCCACATGGTGTATCCCTACGAAAATGGTGACCAACTTAAGTGGTCGAACATGTCACTCCTACTCTTTGATTTTCTGAAACCGCAACGTTTGCAAAGGCATATTACTACATCATTTTATTTTACACCTTTAAATGCAAAATCAATAAATTCTTTTATCCCTTGTTGATACGCAATCAATGATAGTGGCTTAGTAATCCATGACTTATCCATTTCTTCAAAAAATAAAAATATAGATATTATATTATATGTTCAAGAACTCTAGTACTTAGGAAAAAATGTTATTTTGAATATAAGAAATAGAAAAATAAAAGAGATGGAGTTTTATTATTGGTTGTTTAAAACAGAAAAGGAGTGCTACAAGCTAGTAAAGATTTATCAATGGGCTGTCAGACTAAACTATGAAGGCCCAATAGAACACGTTCTAATGTTCAAAAGCAAAACAAACACAACACAGAAAAACAAAATGAAGCTTAAGCTAATACTTAGGTCAAATAGGGATAAGGAGACATAGTATCAATTTTACCATGATATAAATCTCATAATAATACATAAACACGGAAATTTGCAGAGCATGTTGCTGGAAGCAAAACTAATTGGTAGCAATAAATTTTAGTTGACGATTCAAGTTTAAAAAAAGGGGTATCCAAACAGATTATAAAAGATTGACTTAGATAATTTAACCTACTTTAAAGGAGAGCAGGTATCCAAACAGAATATAGAAAATTAACTTAGTTAATTTTACCTGCTTTAAAGGAGAGCAATGGGCATGCATGAACTCTCTAAAATGCGTATTTAGATATTCCTCCAATTTGAATATAAGCCTTGAGATAGGGTTGTTAGCTGAGTATGGACCAAAGATATTTTCTTGTCAGTGAGGTTTCTATTTTAAGAAAAAGTGATAGGAAAAACTTCTTGAAACCATTGCAACAGCAAAAGGTGTGCTACAACCTTTTTTTAAAACAGAAAAGGAGTGCTACAAGCTAGGAAAGATTTATCAATGGGATGTCAGACTAAACTATGAAGGCCCAATAGAACACATTCTAATGTTCAAAAGTAAAATAAACACAACACAAAAACAAAATGAAGCATAAGCTAAGACTTGGGTCAAATAGGGAGAAGGAGATATAGTATCAATTTTACCATGGGATACTATTAAAAGGGATGGATATGGTTCTAGATTTTTTAAGTCCTATTGGGATACTGTTTAAAGTGATGTGATTGCTACTATAAGGGAGCTTTTTAGAAGAGTAAGCTTTACAGGGCGTTTAACAAAACAATTGTTACTTTGATCCCTAAGAAGGATGATGTTAAGTGTAGTTGTTTAGGTATTGGCTTGCTTTTTTGGCAAAACCAGGTGTATGAATGTCATGACTGATGTCATAACATTCTAGTTTATTAGGTACAGATTTATTAGGTACCTTTGCAGAAAAATATTGTCATACAGGTACTGATGTTTATGAGTGTGTATCTGAGCATTTTGCAAAATGATCACATTTACCAAAATCAGTAAACAGGAATTCAGATGTCATAACAAATGTTAAGACATCCAGTTCTGAACTAACAGTTTTGCAGTTTGGTTAATTCTGAGTTTTTTCAGGAAAATGACTCAGTCTTTCCAGAACAGAATCCTGCGTTTTCTTTGGGTTAACCTAGCTCAACCCTAACCTGGTTGATAAAGTCCTGTGACCTAGTCTTAAGTTCAAATGGAATTAACCCTAGCTTTTTGGGGAAACCCTAACTGAAGATGCAGCTGCTATATATTCAACAGAGCTGCTGTTTTGAAAGTAATCCCTTTTTGACAGAAGATCATTTAGAAGTTGTATAGTTTTAACTATTGTAATCCAAGTAATTATCATTGTGATAAGTGACTTGGAATAGGTTTTTAATTGTAAGGGTTGTGTAGCACTCAAAGCTTTGAAGCAAGAGTGTTTGTATGTCTCTTGACTAAAGCTGTGAAGCAGAGTCAAGTTAGGTGTGTGTATCACTCAAAGTTGTGAAGCAAGAGTGTTTGTGTTGCTTGATTAAAAAGCTGTGAAGCTTAATCAAGTGTATGTTTTTGAAGAGTGTCTTCATCAATTCATTAGTCAAATTGTTTTATGTATCACTGTTGTGATTGAGGGGGAGTGAGTAGGAACTCAGGTTTAAGTTGTACTTAGATTGAAGTTGCATTGGGTAGGTCTTAAGTGAAGGAGATAAACTGGTTGGTTTATTCCTGAATTAACATCTCTTATAGTGGATTTCCTCCCTGGCTTGGTAGCCCCCAGAGTAGGTGTTGTTGCACACTGAACTGGGTAAACAATTGACTGTGTTCTTTACTGTTTTTGTATTTACTGTCTTATAGAAAGTCAGATACGGTGTCACAACATTGAACGTGACATTGAGTATCTGCAGCCAGAATTTCAATTGGTATCAGAGCAGGCACCCTGCCTGTATTACTGGGTGAGATCTAGGGATATCACTTTCTGGCACTATGGACAAAGAAGGAGTTTTTGGAAATAGACCATCCATTCTGGATGGAACTAATTATGACTACTGGAAACCTCGTATGATTTCCTTCTTAAAATCTCTGGACAAAAAGGCTTGTAGAGCTGCTAACAAAGGATGGAACCATCCCACCATAACTGAGAAAGATGGGACAATCAGTCTGAAGCCTGAGGAAGATTGGAGTAAAGAAGAAGATGAGTTGGCCCTGGGAAATTCCAAATCTTTAAATGCCTTGTTCAATGGAATTGATAGAAACATTTTCAGACTAGTACATCAATATGAACTGGCCAAGGAAGTTTGGGACACTCTCAAAACTACTCATGAGGGCACTTCCAAAGTAAAAATGTCAAGGCTTCAGATGTTGACTACCAAGTTTGAGAATCTAAAAATGATGGAAGATGAAACCATTCATGAGTTTCACATGAACATCTTGGAGATTGCCAACACCTCAGGAGCATTGGGAGAAAAGATGTCAGAAGAAAAACTGGTGAGAAAGATTCTCAGATCCTTGCCTAAAAGATTTGCAATGAAGGTAACTGCCATAGAGGAAGCCCAGGACATCAGCAAGTTGAAAGTGGATGAACTTATTGGGTCTCTTCAGACTTTTGAGATGGGGATCACTGATAATGGTGACAAGAAGAACAAGAGCATAGCACTTGTATCCAACACTGATGTTGAAAACAAGGAGGATGAAGAAGAAAATATTTCAGAAGCTATAGCCATGCTTGGAAGACAGTTCAACAAACTCATCAAAAGAATAGATCCAAAGTCAAGGTCTAATGTTCATAACATTCCCTCTGACATTGACAGTTCCAGCAGAAGACCAAGGTCAGAAGAGAAGGGAAACCAAGGCAGAGGAATTCAATGCCATGGCTGTGAAGGATATGGGCATATTCGAGCTGAATGTCCAACCTTTCTTAAGAAACAAAAGAAAGGAATGACTGCTACTTGGTCTGACTGTGATTCAGAAAGTAATTCTGAAGAAGAATCTGCCAAACTAGTTACTGCTCTAACTGGTGTTTGTACATCTGAAAGTGACACCAGTGATGAAGAAGTGACATTTGAAGAACTGGCTGATACCTACAAGAAATTGTGTATCAGAAGTGCTGAAGTCTGTGTGCAGAATGAGAAACAATCAAAACTCATTATAAAGCTGGAGGCTGAAAAAAGGGCAGATCTTGAAACTATAAGTCATCTAGAAGGGGAAGTTCAATTGCTGAACTCACAACTGAACCAAATGACCAAATCTGTCAAGATGCTGACCAATGGAACAGATAAATTGGAAGAGATTCTTCAAGTTGGACAAAATGTGGGAAACAAATCTGGACTAGGATTTGTGGAAGCTAAGAAATCTGGTGCAGACAAGAAGATCAGGCCTGTTAAATAATTGTCAAAGCAGATGTCTCAACACAACTCTCAACATCAGAAACAGAAATATATGAAGAAAAAATACCAAAGATGGAGATGTCATCATTGTGGGAGGTATGGACACATAAAGCCCTTCTGCTTCAAATTGCATGGATACCCTAATCAAAACTCAGGTGTTAAACCTAAGTCAAAAAGGGTACCACATACTCCTCAATGGAAGAAAAAGGCTACTGCCCTGATAGCCCACACTTCCCTGAGAGTGTCTGCAAAGGAAGGCTGGTACTTTGACAGTGGGTGTTCTAAACACATGACTGGAATAAAGAACATTCTCAATCATGTTAAGCCTCACAACACTAGTTATGTGACCTTTGGAGATGGTGCTAAAGGTGAAATCAAAGGAGTTGGTAATTTGGACTGCCCTGAAGTTCCAAGTCTGAGTGAAGTACTGCTGGTAAAAGGGCTGACTGCTAATCTCATTAGTATCAGTCAATTGTGTGATCTAGGATTCAAGGTCAACTTCTCAAAATCTGAATGTCTAGTAATTAATGAAAAACTAGAAGTTGTAATGAAAGGAATCAGATCCAAAGATAACTGTTACTTGTGGCAGCCTGAGAACACTAATAACTCCACTATGTGTCCAATTACCAAAGAAGAAAAAGAGATGAAACTGTGGCACCATAAGCTTGGTCATCTTCATCTAAGAAGAATGAAAAGAGCTATCTCTATGGAAGCAGTCAGAAGGACTCCAAAACTACAGATTGATAAAAGAAGGGTTTGTGGTGAACTTAAAATTGAAAGGCTTGGTAAAAATAAACTTGTCTATGATGTGGTGAATAAACTTGAAGAAGGATGTGTTGTCAGAACCAGAAGTAATCATGACAAGGATGTTGGAAACAACAAGTCTAATAAATTCTGTTTCCCTGAAGAAATGAGTCGTGAAGTCTCTTCTCCTATAACTCACCATCAAAATGGAGTGGACAAAAAGAAAAATAAGATCATTCAAGAATCAACCAGAACTATGATTCATGTCAAAAGAATGCCTTCCCAACTCTGTGCTGAAATGGTTGCAGCTAGGAGTAACTGTTCTCAAAATATCTGGACAAAATAGATGCTCACTGAGTATAATGTCTCACAAGATGTTGTGACATTATATTGTGACAATCTAAATACAATCAATATTTCCATGAACCCTATTCAGCATAGCAGGACCAAGCACATTGACTTTGTAGAGAAGAAGTCAATTAAACTGGAACATGGTATCATTAAGCTTCAGCTGGCTGATTCTTCTACCAAGGCTCTTGTTGGAAATAAACTTGAAAACTTGAGGGGCAGGTTGGGTATTTGCCAACATGAGAAATTATAGCAATTAATTTTGCTTAAAACAAGGGTTGAAGGAGTTAATTTTGTTAAGTCTATTTTTAGTGGGTTAATCATATGTTTTCCCAATTCTTTCAAAATCTTGAAGAAGTTGAAAAGACTCTCTTTTGCCTCCTACCTCTCTCGACTTTGCAACCTGTTCCCTTCTCTCAATCAAAATTTTCTCTCAAATTGCTACTGGTGCTCTAAGTCAATCAAAATGTCTCAAACATCATCTTCAACCAAGGCGACTTCATCATCCTCATCATCTTCATCATCTGACCAAGACTCTAGAGCAATCACCACATGCATAGAATCTGAAGTTCTTGAGGTCACTCCTCTCAGAGAGATGGCAACTGACCCCGCCAAAGTCAAAAAGCTGAGAACTAGACATGCAGGAAGAGCTCAAGCTGCAGCCTCTGGTAATCCTTCTCATCCTTCTTCTTCTGTACCAAATAGAGAAGGATCAGTTCAAGTTCATCAAGCTATTGCTAGGCTTGTTACTAGTATACTAAGCGGAAACCAACCTGTACTGGGGATTTCTGTCCCTTTAAATCAATCAGGAAGCCCAAATGTGGACGTCTCTGAGAATGTAGATGTCTATGAGAATGTTGTGACACAAAATGACAACATTCAGAACCCTTCAGAAAAGACTGCTGATCCACCTATCATTGATGTGGATGAGGATTACTCAGATAATGATCTGATTGCCAATGTAAACCCTAGCATAGCTAGGAGATTGATGAAAAGAAAGGGTAATCAGAATGATGCAAAATGTGTGTCCAAAGATAAACCTGCTGTTAAGAAATCCAAGGCTGAAGGCAAGGCTGGGGTAGAATCTGTGAAAACTGGTCAGTCCAAAGGGAAGGTGAAAGCCCAGGTGTATACTGGTAGACAACAAATTACAAAGAAGAGAAAAGATCCTGAATATTCTGATTCTGATGAGGAATCAGAGTTTGAGATTGATGCTGAAGAAATTCCTATCAGAAGGAAACTTCCCTCCAGTAAAATTGCTAGAGTTCCTGAAGTCCCAACAGACAACATCTCTTTCCACCATCCTGACAATGCAAACAGATGGAAGTATGTTTGCTTGAAGAGAATAGCTTTAGAAAGAGAACTCAACAATGATGCCATGGAGTACAAAGACATCATGGACCTGATCAAGAATGCTGGACTGATGAAGACAGTGATAAAATTTAACAAGTGTTATGAAAATCTGGTCAAGGAGTTCATAGTTAACTTGTCTAATGATTGTGCTGATGGAAGGTCAGCTGACTTTGAAAGTGTTTTTGTTAGAGGAAGAAGGGTTAATTTCTCTCCATCAGAAATTAACAAATTTCTTGGAAGAACAAATGAGGATTGTCCTGATCTGGAAGTCACTGACAATGAAGTTTGTCAAACCATCACAGCAAGGCAAGTGAAGTGCTGGCCCTTGAAAGGCAAGCTGAATGCCAGCAAACTTAGCATGAAATTTGCCATCCTTCACAAGATTGGTGCAGCCAACTGGGTGCCTACAAACCATAAATCAACTATCTCCACAGGATTGGGGAGATTTATTTATGCTGTGGGAACCAAGACTGCTTTTGACTATGGCAGGTATATTTTTGAACAAACTTTAAAACATGCTGGTAGTTATGCTGTCAAAGGACCAATTGCCTTTCCCTCCCTCCTTTGTGGAATTATCCTTGCACAATACCCTGATATCCTGGTGGCAAGAGATACTGCTTGCAAAAGAGCTCCTGCCCTTGGCTTGCACTACAAACTGTTTCAGGGATCTCATGCTCTTGATATTGTCATAACATCAGCTGAGACATCGTCTGTGAAGACCCAGTCCAAGACATCTGATGTCATAGCTGTATTAAAAGAGACCTGCAAAGAACTGGAAGCTAGGAAAAAGACCCTAGAAAACCTAATTGTCGGGTTAGAAAAGGAGGAAGCTGAAGGAAACAGAAGGGAAGAGGGTGTAGAAGCTGAAGGTCATCTCAATACTGAAGAAACTAGCTCCTCTGAGTCTGATGACAGTGCTTAAAGGTTGGTGGAGTTGCTGTTTGGTGGAGTTGTTGCTGGTCCCTGGTGGAGTTTGGAAGTGTGTTCAGTTTTTAGTTGCTGCTCTTATTACTTTTTCTGGATGACTGTATAATTTTTATGAACATGTATCTTTGGCCCATTTGTGGCTAAAGAGGGGGAGATATATTGTGATACTTTATTTGACATTCCATTTTTCTGCAGTCATTTTTATTATGCTGCTATCTATCTCTGATTGCTTAGGGGCTTTAGCCAAAAATCTGCCAAAGGGGGAGTTTGTAGTTGTTTAGGTATTGGCTTGCTTTTTTGGCAAAACCAGGTGTATGAATGTCATGACTGATGTCATAACATTCTAGTTTATTAGGTACAGATTTATTAGGTACCTTTGCAGAAAAATATTGTCATACAGGTACTGATGTTTATGAGTGTGTATCTGAGCATTTTGCAAAATGATCACATTTACCAAAATCAGTAAACAGGAATTCAGATGTCATAACAAATGTTAAGACATCCAGTTCTGAACTAACAGGTTTGCAGTTTGGTTAATTCTGAGTTTTTTCAGGAAAATGACTCAGTCTTTCCAGAACAGAATCCTGCGTTTTCTTTGGGTTAACCTAGCTCAACCCTAACCTGGTTGATAAAGTCCTGTGACCTAGTCTTAAGGTCAAATGGAATTAACCCTAGCTTTTTGGGGAAACCCTAACTGAAGATGCAGCTGCTATATATTCAACAGAGCTGTTGTTTTGAAAGTAATCCCTTTTTGACAGAAGATCATTTAGAAGCTGTATAGTTTTAACTATTGTAATCCAAGCAATTATCATTGTGATAAGTGACTTGGAATAGGTTTTTAATTGTAAGGGTTGCGTAGCACTCAAAGCTTTGAAGCAAGAGTGTTTGTATGTCTCTTGACTAAAGCTGTGAAGCAGAGTCAAGTTAGGTGTGTGTATCACTCAAAGCTGTGAAGCAAGAGTGTTTGTGTTGCTTGATTAAAAAGCTGTGAAGCTTAATCAAGTGTATGTTTTTGAAGAGTGTCTTCATCAATTCATTAGTCAAATTGTTTTATGTATCACTGCTGTGATTGAGGGGGAGTGAGTAGGAACTCAGGTTTAAGTTGTGCTTAGATTGAAGTTGCATTGGGTAGGTCTTAAGTGAAGGAGATAAACTGGTTGGTTTATTCCTGAATTAACATCTCTTATAGTGGATTTCCTCCCTGGCTTGGTAGCCCCCAGAGTAGGTGTTGTTGCACACTGAACTGGGTAAACAATTGACTGTGTTCTTTACTGTTTTTGTATTTACTGTCTTATAGAAAGTCAGATACGGTGTCACAACATTGAACGTGACATTGAGTATCTGCAGCCAGAATTTCAATAAGTATGTGACGGACTATAGGCCAATAACAGGTTGTACAACCTTTTTCAAGATAATTTTGAAGATCATGACTAATAGGCTAGGAAAGATTCTTCCTGCTATTATCAGTTGTCTTATTCTAATGTATTCAAACTCCAGTTTTTCAATAAACATAATCCTTAGTACTTGCTTCATAATGCATCATTTCCAGAATATACAATATGAAACAAAAACACACATATTTGCAGAAAAATATTTTATATTTCCAAAGACAGCATATTCAGTTCAGCAGCATTTCCACTGTACCTCAAAACTCAAACTCACCAGCACATTCATCTCAGCAGCATACTCAGAACTTATAAAATCAAACTCAAAACTCATAACTGAAACTCAGAACTTATAAATCACAAATTGAATACATTTTCACTTATAAACTCATAAATTATAAATCAGCAAATACATTTAAACTTAATATCACTATCTCATAGATGGGATACATAGGCTGGAAAGTACACTAAATTTATAAGTTAAGGAACTATATGGCGGTGCTAAATAATTGCTAGCTAGACTCTAATTTAATTCTTACTATTTAAGTATATGAAATTCATTTTATATATTAATAAAAGTAACTAAAACACCTCCTCAATTGTTAGGGAATTGTATGATGTGCATTTTTAACATATGATGTGTAGAGATGTTTTTTTGGGGTTTCAGATTTGCTGCTCATGAGAACTGCAAAGGTCATTAATCCATTTCCTATTGAAATTATTTTAATGATAATAAATAAA